>JACEFO010001605.1:0-1231893 GCA_015342445.1 Digitaria exilis
TAACCTGGCTCCACGGCCAACAAAGGCCCGCCATCGCTATGAGTCCTCGGCGCGGTCCAGCTCGAGGTAAACGACCACCTTGAGCGGGTGGTTTCCATCTCGTTCGAGGCTCGGCGGCCTCGAGGGAGACCCCCACCTCGAGCGGGTGGTTTCCGTCTCGTTCGAGGCCGGCGGCCTCGAGGGAAGACCCCCACCCTCGAGCGGGTGGTTTCCGTCTCGTTCGAGGGTTGGTGAGCTCGAGCTTGCGATCCAAGCTCGAGCCGGCCTCGCCCGGGAACAACGCCCAACGCTCTGCAACCCATCGGAGTCATCATGACGCGGTCAAAAAGCAGGGGTCACTGCTCCACGCCATCACTGCCCCCTCGGAGAAGACATCGGTCAAAATCCACTTGCAACAGTGAACCCTGAGCGCCATGCTTGCACGACCAGACCTAACCCTGCCAGCAGCACTGTGCCAACCACTCCTTTGACTTTACCCCCCGCCGGACGCGCAGCCACCTCGAAGGCAGCCTCGAGAGAGACCATGGAACGCCGTACGCAAGTTGCCACCCTCGACGCCGTGAACCGTCACGAGAAGGAAGGACAATACGTCAGCTCCTGCCATGTCGTCAGCGGAGTTGGAAGGCGCGATTCCCGCTCGCACAGTGCGCGGCATGGACGGACAGTGCACTTAGCGACAAACACATGTACTCGCACCCGCCCCCTTGGTCTATAAAAGGGGAGGGAAAGCCCATGCAAGGGGGGAGGAGAACAGAACACTCACAAACACTCGCAAACACCATAGCCAGGGACTTAGGAGCTCACCTCCTTCTCCCACCTTGCTTGTAAACCCCTACTACGAGCAACACGCAACCCGGTGCATCGCACCACTGCTGGACGTACGGCCCAGTGGCCGGAACCAGGATAAAACTCCGTCTCTCACTCTCGCCATCAGGGAAACGAGTGGTTAGCACCGCAATCACTCGTCGGTGCCGGTGCGACCAAATCAGGCACCGACAGTTGGCGCGCCAGGTAGGGGACCAGCGCTGCGCTACTCCCATTCCCGATGGCAAACTCCGGCGAAGGACGGCCTCCGCTGGGCGAGAGCAATCTGCTCCCAGCGGGGCAGGAGATCCGGTTCGGGAGCCTGCGGTTCCAAACATGTGGCGACGATTACCACATGCGCGTCCTCCAGGAGGATCCCAGCGACCAACCGGAGCCTCATCACCAGCTTCCGGCGGCACCGCGACGGCGGAGTCGTCCGGACCTGGCGCACGACGAGCACGCACCGCAAGGCGTGCCGCCGACGTCAGTAACCCCCATCCCACAAGGGAAGGGGATGTTTTGCGGTCAGGAGCACAGGAGAGGGCTGCTCCCTTCCTCCAGGGCCCATGTCTGCACCACGCGCTACGACGGTGCATTCCTATCCCTACGGGCTACGCAACTCCGCGGATGCGTACGCCTCCTCCATCCGCGCTACCATGAGCGCGTATGAAACCAGCCTGGTTGCCACCCAGTTTCCGAGCGAGATTCGCCGATCTGTTGCCCGGTGATCCCCGCACGGAGTCCGATGATAGACACGCATTTACGCGTACACACCTTGGTTGGGACTACTCGGGTCTCCGCGACCCAGAGGCCTTTATTGCCTTTCAAACAGCGGCGGATTACTGCTTCGGGTATTCGATGATGAGTATGACCCAACCAAGGAGTGTTTCGTCATCAACGACGAACAACTCAGCGAGGGATCGACGTCCGACGACGACGGCGGAGGTGACGACCAGGGGGACAACGATGGCGTAGATCTGACAGGCGCGCAGCCGTCGGACCCATCGGATCACTCTCCTTCCGAGGACGAGTGGGATCCGCGCCATCGGCCACGAGCTAGTGGTGACGTCTCGCCACCAGCGCGCTCCGACCGCGAACCAGCCAAGCAAGACGACGAACGCGGCACGGACGCCCGACACGCGGGACGAGTGGCTCAGGCCCGCATCCTCGCTGAGGGCAAAGACGACGATCTCGCCCCCAGAACGAGCCAGAAGCTCATCGCGGCGGCCGCGCTGCTCCGAGCCATGCCGGAGGCAGCCACCCCCGAAGGGCGAAAACTGCACCTCGAGGCTCAAAAGCTGGTCGAGCATGCTGCCCGACAGCATGCCGAGAGCTCGGCCTCCCGCCTTCGACGCTCCTCAGCCTCGAAGGGCGAACGAGGAGGGGATCCTCGGTACGCTCACCAAGACCCAACGGCAGGGCGCGAGCACAATCCCGGGGCAACTCCCGCCGCGACACGGCGCGACGCCACGCCATCGAACCACGTGCGCTCGAAACACGGACGTTTCCAGCAAGGGAACCCGCGAGGTCACGCCTTCGGGACACCCGTGGCACGGACGATGATGGCGACGCCCGCAATACCCTGAACGAAATCAGGCGGCGAGATCGAGCCCGGACCACCAGGGCGGGCGCACCGACGTAGGGCGGAACCGGGATGCGGCCCCAGAGCCAGCGGGCACGCGGGTGTTCAGCTACAACATCCGCACTGCCCCGATTCCCCCCCGTTTCCGACAGCCTACAACCATCACCAAGTACTCTGGGGAAACGGACCCCAGGGTATGGCTCAATGACTACCGCCTAGCGTGCCAGCTCGGCGGCGCCACAGACGACGCCATGATCATCCGAAATCTGCCACTCCACCTGGCAGATTCCGCGCGGACATGGCTCGAGCACCTGCCCCCGAACCGGATCCGCGACTGGGACGACCTGGTCGAGACCTTCGTGGGAAATTTCCAGGGCACCTACGTGCGCCCCGGAAACACGTGGGACCTTCGGGGGTGCAGGCAAAAACCTGGCGAGTCGTTGAGGGATTTCATCCGGCGCTTCTCCAAGCGCTGCACCGAGCTCCCCAACATCTCCGACCACCAAATCATCCACTCTTTCCTCGAAAGCACCACCTGCTATAGCTTGGTGTGCAAGTTGGGGAGGAGCCCACCCCCCGACGCGAACCGGCTATTCGAGATAGCCTCGAAGTACGCCTCGGGGGAAGAGGCGGCCAACGCCATCTTCAACGACAAAAAGGGGAAACGCCCCGAGGAAGCGTCCGCGGAGGACGATAAGGCGAAGGCCCTTCGAAAAAACGAAAACACGGCAAGAAGGGACGGGCGACGTCGAGGACGAGGCCCTCGCGGTCGACCCTAACCACAAGGGACCTCGAGGTCCCCCGCGTGGTGGGGGTGTTTTCGACGACCTCCTCAAGAAGCCGTGCCCTTACCACAAGACCGCGGTCGCTCACACCCTCGAGCAGTGTGAGATGCTGCGGAAGTTCTACAACCGCATCCCTCGAAAGGATGGCGGTCCGCCCAAGGATGGTGGAGCCAAGGATGACGACGGATACCCCGAGGTGGAACACGTGTTCTTCATCACGGGAGGTCCCGCGGCTAACTTGAAGCCTCGACAGCGGAGGAGGGAACGTAGGGAAGTCATGCTGGTCCGCCCAGCGACCCCCTCGTACCTCGACTGGTCATCGGAGACCATCTCGTTCGGTCGCGAAGACCATCCCGACCATATCCCGAACCCCGGGCAGTATCCTCTCGTCGTCGACCCCGTCATCGGCAACACGCGCTTCTCCAAGGTGCTCATGGATGGCGGCAGCAGCCTCAACATCCTGTACGCTCCAACTTTGGAGCTTATGGGGATCAACACCAATGAGCTGCGGCCCAACAAGTCCTCCTTCCATGGGGTCGCGCCCGGAAAGCGCGTCCAAACCCTCGGGCAGATCGACCTGCCTGTCTGCTTTGGAACCCCGGGAAACTTCCGCAAGGAAGTACTCACCTTCGAGGTAGTGGGCTTCAAGGGAGCCTACCACGCCATCTTGGGAAGGCCATGCTACGCCAAGTTCATGGCCATCCCCAACTACACCTACCTCAAGATGAAGATGCCAGGGCCTCACGGAGTCATCACGGTCGGTCCGACGGTCGAGCACGCCTACGTGTGCGACATCGAGAGCATCGAGCTCGCAGAGGCTCTTGCCCTCGATGAGACCCTCGTGGCAGATCTCGAAGCAATCGTCAACACGCTCCCTGATGCCAACGAACGGCAGCAGGGGAGCTTCGCGCCCGCCGAGGATACCAAGACCGTTCCCCTCGACCCCGATAGCCCCGACGGCAGGGTGCTGAGGATCAGCTCTTCCCTCAGCGACAAATAGGAAGTGGTGCTCGTCGACTGTCTCCGCGCTCACGCAGACATCTTCGCGTGGAGCCCCTCGGACATGCCAGGCATTCCGAGGGAGGTCGCCGAGCACTCTCTTGATATCCGCCCCCACTCCAAGCCGGTCAAGCAACGTCTCCGCCGTTTCGACGAAGTGAAACGGCGGGCGATCGGTGAAGAGGTATGCAAGCTGTTGGAGGCCGGATTCATCAAGGAAGTGTTTTACCCCGAGTGGCTAGCAAATCCTGTGCTAGTAAAAAAGAAAAGTGGGAAGTGGAGAATGTGTGTAGACTACACCAGCTTGAATAAAGCGTGCCCAAAAGTCCCATTTCCTTTACCACGTATAGACCAAATTGTGGATTCCACGACGGGATGCGAACTTTTATGTTTCCTTGATGCGTATTCCGGTTACCATCAGATCAAGATGAAGGAGTCCGACCAGCTCGCGACTTCCTTCATCACTCCTTTCGGCATGTACTGCTACGTTACGATGCCCTTCGGCCTTCGAAACGCCGGGGCCACGTATCAACGCTGTATGCTCCACGTCTTCGGGGATCATATAGGTCGTATCGTAGAAGCATATGTCGACGACATTGTCATAAAAACCAGGAAGGCGGACGACCTGGTGCGCGACCTCGAGGTCGTCTTTGGCTGCCTCAGGGCGCACGGAGTAAGACTCAACCCCGAGAAGTGCGTCTTCGGTGTGCCTCGAGGCATGCTCCTGGGTTTCATTGTCTCCGAACGAGGCATCGAGCCCAACCCCAAGAAGGTCACGGCCATCCAACAGATGGAACCGATCCGTGACCTAAAGGGCGTACAGAGGGTGATGGGGTGCCTAGCGTCCCTAAGCCGCTTCATCTCTCGTCTCGGAGAGAAGGGGTTGCCTCTGTATTGACTTTTGAGGAAGTCAGAGCACTTCACCTGGACCGCGGAGGCTCAGGAAGCTCTCGACCGACTCAAAACTGCGTTAACAAACACGCCGATCCTTACCTCACCGAAAGAGGGCGAACCTCTCCTCCTCTATGTCGCAGCAACAACTCAGGTCGTGAGCGTGGTCATAGTAGTGGAAAGGAACGAGGAAGTACACTCTCTGCCAGTCCAGCGACCGGTGTACTACATTAGCGAGGTCCTATCTGAGACCAAGGCGAGGTATCCCCACATCCAGAAGCTGATCTACGCCATCGTGCTGGCTCGACGCAAGCTGCGACACTATTTCGAGGCCCACCCGGTGACCGTCTTGTCGTCCTTTCCGCTGGGCGAAATCATTCAGAACCGCGAGGTCTCTGGACGAATCTCGAAATGGTCGACGGAGCTGATGGGGGAGACCCTCGCTTACGCACCGAGGAAAGCCATCAAGTCCCAGACTTTGGCTGACTTCGTGGCCGAGTGGACCGACACCCAGCTCCCTCCCTCGAAGTCCAGCCTCGACTGCTGGAAAATGTACTTCGATGGGTCGGTGATGAAGACCGGCGCCGGCGCCGGCCTACTCTTCATCTCACCCCGCGGGGAGCACGTTCGATACGTTGTGCGGCTCAACTTCCCTGCGTCCAACAACATGGCGGAATATGAAGCGCTTCTTGCTGGCTTGAAAATCGCACTCGAGCTCGGCATTAAGCGCCTCGACATTCGCGGCGACTCGCAACTGGTCGTCGATCAAGTGATGAAGGAATCGAGCTGCCACGACGAAAAAATGGTGGCGTACTGCCAGGCGGTACGTAAGCTCGAAGACAAGTTCGACGGCCTCGAGCTTCACCACATTGCACGAAGGTACAACGAGGAAGCCGATGAATTGGCGAAGATCGCGTCGGGGCGAGCCCCCGTTCCCCCGAACGTCTTTGCCAAGGACATCGACGTACCCTCGATTACCCTCACCGCCTCGACCCAAGCCTCGACCGTACCCGACGCTCAAACGTCCGCCCTCGACCCACGAGCGCGGAGCTCTTGGCAGACGAGGACGAGCCTATGGGATACGAAGCCTGCTCGGGAGATGAGGATGAGGCGGAGGCAGTGGAAATTGACGAGGTTTTGGCACCTCGAGATTGGCGGAGCCCGTACCTCGATTGGCTCGACGGAGGCGTCTTGCCTAGCGATCGAACGAAGGCAAGGCGCGTAGCGAGGAAAGCTAAGCGGTTCCTCATCATCGAGGGGGAGCTGTACCGACGGGGAGCCTCGGGGGTCCTGCAACGCTGCATCCCGATACCCGAAGGAAAAGAGCTTATCCTTGACATTCACGCGGGCGTGTGCGGGCATCACGCCGCTCCACGAACGTTCGTGGGTAACGCCTTTCGACAAGGCTTCTACTGGCCCACTGCCGTGGCGGACGCCACGGAGGTGGTACGGACCTGCGAAGGGTGCCAGTTCCACGCGCGCAAGACGCACCTACCCGCTCAGGCGTTGCAAACCATCCCCATTACGTGGTCTTTTGCCGTATGGGGCCTCGACCTTGTCGGGCCAATGGCGAAGGCGCCCGGGGGCTTCACACACCTGCTGGTGGCCATCGACAAATTCTCCAAATGGATCGAGGCTCGACCCATCAGCAGGATCAAGTCTGAGCAGGCGGTGCTCTTCTTCACCGATATAATCCATCGGTTCGGGGTTCCCAACTCCATCATCACCGACAATGGTACGCAATTCACAGGAAAGAAGTTCTTAAAGTTCAGCGACGATTTCCACATCCGAGTGGATTGGTCAGCAGTGGCTCACCCACAGACGAATGGCCAAGTAGAACGTGCCAATGGCATGATTCTACAAGGCCTAAAGCCCAGAATTCACAACAAACTGAAGAAGTTTGGACACAAGTGGGTGCAAGAGCTACCATCGGTGATTTGGAGTCTGAGAACGACCCCAAGCAGAGCAACAGGGTTCTCCCCATAATTCCTCGTCTTTGGGGCAGAGGCCATCCTCCCTACGGATCTGGAATATGGGTCCCCTAGGCTCCGAGCGTACCAAGAGCAGCGAAATTGCCAGGCTCGAGAGGACTCGCTCGACCAGGTCGACGAGGCTCGAGATGTGGCTTTACTCCACTCGGCGAGGTACCAGCAGAGCCTGCGTCGACAACAGGCTCGAAGGATCCGACACCGAGATCTCTGCAAAGGAGACCTCGTGTTGAGGCTTCGACAGGACAACCGAGGGCGGCACAAGCTCTCACCCCCGTGGGAGGGGCCATACATCGTCGCCGAAGTTCTCAAGCCCGGAACGTACAAGCTAGCTGACGAGGACGGGCACGTCCTCACGAACGCCTGGAACATCCAACAGCTATGTCGTTTCTATCCCTAGAGTGGCCCCGCGGCCCTCGAAATCTTTGTACATACTCTAGTTTTGTGCAAGTTCTTTTGAATTAAGTGTCGACGCTTTTACCCCCACAGTTTGGAAGAAAATAAAACGAACTTTTATTCTTTTCAAGCTTTGAGGGAGGTTTGGCTCTACCCTCGGTAGAACCATCCCTCCCTCGGGGGCTACATGGGGCTAACCCTCGAAAAAATCGTCGCTTTTCAAAAGAAAAATCCTTTGCGAAACCTCGAAGGAGACACGCTAGGCGTGAAACGGACAAGGGCAGGGTCGCCTGAGCCGAGTGTTCGCTTACGCCTCGAGGCTACGGCAACACGTCACTTCCCTCCGCCCAAGTCATTCACGTACGAACGATCCTAGCAACGCTCTCCCCTCGAGGCACAAGCATCGGACTAATGCATGTCACGAAGGCACCGCATAAAAATAACATCACGTTTAAAGCAAAATAGACGACGTTCAGTAAGATACGAGCGAACCAGTCTTACAAAAAAAAAAGGAGTTCGAAATCCTAATCTACTTCTTTACAATCGGGCTCGATGGCCCGAGATTTTCAGGGATCGCCCCCGCCGCCAAGGTCGTCCAGCCGCCGCCGTCCTCGCCAGTAAAGAGGGCGCCCTCGAAGTAGCCGGCAAGCACTCGCGCCGTCCCGTCAGCAGCAGCATCGGCCTCGTCCATCGCCGCCACCGCCTCCTCGTCGTTGAGGTTGTCGGCGACGACGTACCCAGCGGCGAGCTTCGAGAGGTCCGCTTGGTAGTGGGTCGTAACCACTCCAAGCGCCTTCCGAACTCCGAGCAGAAGGGCTTCCTTCACGCGCGAAGTGAAGTGGCCCCCAAGCGCTCGAACGCGGCTTGCGAGGGTGCTCCCAGACTGCAGGCCGGGACCAGCAATCTCGTTGCAGGCGGCCGAGGCCGCCTGCACCAGCTCGTCGAGCTCACGCTGGGTCTCCGTCTGCGCCACCAGCACGGCCTCCTTCGACTCGGTCTCGGCCTGAAGCGCCTGCTTCAATGCTGCACCAACAAGAGTCAGCCAAAAAGCAACAAAACGAAAGGGTCAGAGCTCGAGCCAAATCAGCTTACCCTCGACCTGTCCCTGAGCAGCCTCGAGGGCCCTCTCCGCCTCCTGGGCCCGCTGCTCCACCTCTCGCGCCTGCCGCTCCGCCGTGGCCCGAGCAGTCTGCTCCTGCTCGAGCCGGTCTCGAGCCTCGACCGCGAGACGCCGCTCCTCCTCGACCGCCAGCTCCGCCGCGCGACGCGCAGCCCGCTCGTTCTCCAGCCAGTCATTGCGGTTCGCGAGCTGCTCGCGGAGGGCGCTGGCCGAGCCTTCAAGGCGAGCGATGACCTCGCCCTTCTCCCGACCCTGGGCGAGGGCCTGGTCCCGAGCACCTCGAAGGTCGTCCAGCTGGCGGTCTCGAGCCTCGAGCGCCCCGGACAAGCGACGGAGCTCCAGCGATAACTCCGCAATCTGGTCGTTCTTCGCGAACGCCTGTTTGCGGAGTTCCTGCGAAAAGAAAAAGAGATAAGCCTTCTTTGAAAAAATAAGGCATGACAAAAACATCACTTACACCGAGACGTACCCGGTGGACCTTGCCGGCATCCTCGTGAAGACGGAGGATGTCCTGCAGCGCCCTGCGAACGTCCAAGCCGTGTGACGACTGGACATCCCACAGAGTCTCCTCTGCCACGGCTTCGTCGACGAACCGCTGGGGAAGCACGCTGCGGGCTTGCCACATCTCCGCGTTTCCACGGGCATGCGCCTCGTAGGACCAGGCCGCCGCTGGCCCTGGCTGAACCGTGATGAGAGTCGACGGCGCGGCCCCGCCACTCTCGCGCCCCTGCGTCACGGGGGCCCCAACCCCCAGAGCCTCCGCCAGCTCCGTCAAGTGGGGGAACCCGCCGCCATGGGTTCGCCTCTCTCCCCCCTCATGCGGAGGGACCACCGCGGCGTCCGCCTCCGCGGGCGCCGCAGACGGCTCCTCGACGCGAAGAGCCTCCCTAGGCGCGGGGTTGGCTTCCTCGGGCCGAGCTGCCTTGACGTGGGGCTCGACCGCGCCCTTGAGGAGCTGAGGCGGCCTTGGCCCCTCGAGGACCGGAGGCGCCTCCTCGCGCGGCTGCTGCCGGGCCTGCAGCTCCGCCTAGGTGTCGAAAAACGTAACAACGTCCTCCACGACTTCGTTCGTCGGGCCCAGGAGCTGCGAGGACGGGTGCGGCGACGAGCTAGGCCCGATCTTGAGGGCCTTGGTTGGCGCGAGGGAAGGCGTGCTCCGCCCCCCAGAGCGACTGTGACACGAAAAGAAGCTCGGTTAGAGGCAAAAACGAAACACCAACGACAAGCAAGCGACAAGGAAAACTTACCGCACGAAGGGGAGTTTCCGTTTTGGCCTCGAGGCCGGAACGGGAGCTGCCCCCGGGACCTCGCCTCCCGTAGCCGCGACGGTTTCCCCTTGAGGAGCCGTCCTCGAGGCCTCGTCTCCCGCGGAGACGACGGTTTCCCCCTGGGGGGTTACCCTCGAGGCCTCCTCACCCCTCGTAGGTCGACGGGCTCTACTTGGGGGACTTCCGCTTCCGCACGACGGGGCGGGGCCTCCTCGACGGCGCCCGGCCGCTCGGGGACCTCGCCTCCACCCCGAGGTTCCTCGAGGGCAGCCGGTGCTGCCCCCGATGGACCCTCAGAGGAAGGCCCCGCGGTCGACGGAGGGGCCTCATCTTGGCCCTGGGTTCCCTCGGGAACAGCCGTGGCCGCCCCCGACGGACGCTCGACGGAAGGCACCGCGGTCGACGGCGGTGTCCCGAGGTCGATGACCTCCTCACCACCGCCCCCAGACGCCGCAGCGGGGACGGGCCCACTGATGGGAAGCTCGAACGGAGATGGGCTCCTCGCCCCGCCGTCTTCGTCAGATCCATCACGGTCGGTGGAGGATTCTGGCGCGGGAAGCGGTGAGAGCCCCCGCCTCGCCCGCTCGCGGTTCTCCGCCTTGAGCTTCTTCCTCTTCCGCTCCTTCCGCTGCGACCGAGCCTCCCTCCGAGCCTTGGCCTCCTTCGCCTTCTCGGCGAGGGCGCGGTTGACAGCCTTGTCCTCGGGGACAGGGGGCTTGGAGTAATGGCCGCGCGATACGCCCTGCGAGGCACCATTTGCAAGGTCAGAAACACGAAAACAAAACCAAAAAAGCAAAAGCAAAAATCGAGGGTCACTCACGAGGTTCACATAGCCATCCTCGGGCCGCATCGGCACCGTCCACGGGTCGTCCGGCAGCTTGTCGACGGCACGCCGCGCCCGCTGAACCGCGGTGGCGACGGGCAATGGCTCCGCCGCCATCACCGTGCCGGTCAGGTCGGCGTCGGGGGTCATCTGGTGCAGCGCGAGCCTCCTCCGCATAAGGGGAAGAACCCGCCGCCGGTGGAAGTTGGCGATGACTCCGCCAGCGGTGAGGCCGAGCCTCGAAAGCCGCTGGAGCGCCTCGACCAGCGGGTCGAGCTTCTTCTTCCGCGACGGCGGCGACACTCCGAAGTGCCAGTCGGCCTGCTTCTCCGTCAGTAGCAGGCCGGTGTAGGGCGGCAGATGTTCTCCGTCGTTGCGGAGATAGAACCATCCCTTATCCCAGTCCTGGTTGTTGGAGACCATGGAGCTTGGGATATAGAGGTCTTTGCGCCCCTTCCGAACTTGGAGCACCAGGCCGCCGGCGCGAGCAGGGCGACGAACCCCCTTGGAGACGTACTCCAAGAAAATCTCGCCGACGAAGAGGTGGCACCAAAGGTCCCAATGGGCCTCGATGCCGAGATAACCCTCGCAGACGGCGACGAAGACCGCCGCCTGCGAGATCGCATTCGGCGAGAAGTTGTGCAGCTCCACCTTGTAGTGGAAGCACAACGCTCGCATGAACCTCCCCACCGGAACTCCAAAACCCCGCTCATGGAAACGAGCGAAGCTGACGACGTAGCCCCTTGGCGGATCGGGCTCCGTAGCGGCCCCCGGCGAGATCCAGATGGGCGGCTCGCCGTCGACGTTGGGTGGCAGCACCCCGACCTCCACAAGGCTGTCCAAGCAATGCTTGGTGGCGTTGGACGGCTTCCATGGCGCGGGATCGGCGAACTGGGCCATGACGGGGGAGGGAGAGCTCGGACAAAGGAAGAAGACGAAGGCGAAAGCTAGGGCAAAGGGAACTGAAGGCTAAGGCGAAAACGCAGAGGGAAGCGTACCCTTGGCATGGGCACTGCCGTGCTATTTATACTCCCCCCGCGGAGCTAAGCACGGCAGGACTCCAGCCTTGACGCGACAGTCCCTAGACTGACAGCCAGGCCTGCCCCGGGAGACGTAACGGCACGGGCCGCATCAACCGCGCAATCGAGTAACTGCGCCGTAAATATCGAGGAGTCTGGCGCGACAGATCGTGCGGTCGTGTCAAACTGCGCCCGCACGCCTCGCCCGAGAAAGCGCGCCCACTTCTCCCACGATCGCACGAAACCGCGAAGTTTTCGCTGCGGGTCATCATGACTCGCGCAGAACGAGGGCGCATTCAAAACGACCACCCTCGAAGGAGGGACCTCGAAGCTCGAAGGCTCGAGGATGCCCCCTCGAGGGAAAGAGGTCTCGAAAGCCTCGAAAACCCGCGCGGAGCGGAACCATGAAATCACGCTCGAAGCTTCCTCCCCGAACTGAAGGAACCATCGTGCTACTGATCTGGGGTTCGAACCTTGGGCCTACGAAGGGTTTCGACAAGGGCCTCAGATCAACCGAGTCAGGGATAATCGACGGTACCCTCGAAGCTCGAACGCTCGAGGGAGCCAGCCGATTATGTTCGAGGCCGGGCAAAGTGCCTAGATCGAGGGACCCCTCGAGGGGGAGCATCGAGCCCTCGACCTCTATCGAATGAGGTCGAGTCCCATCTAGCATACTTTGCGAAAGGCTTCTACGGGCGTGTCCTGTGACCACGAGCCTACCCCTATCGAATGGGGTATGGACGTCCGCTCGAACCACCCGTTAACAGCTCAACCAGGCACCCGTGGCTCGATCCCACCGAGGGAAGCATGGGTCGCCTCCTCCTCAGCACCCTCGAACAGGGGCTCGAGGCACGTAGAAAGCTCGAAATCCCCCCTACTTCAGGCACAGTGGACGAACCCACACTTGAGGAAGCAGCAAATGCTTTGTGCATCAGGCTGAGACCTTGAGAGAGTGTCAACCACTCTCCCAAGGCCTCGGGGGCTACACCCGCGGGTGCGCTAGCGCGCCCCCACGGACTCCCGGAACCCACGAAGAAACGAAGGCCTCGAAAGCCTCGGCGAACTCCAGCCTTCGCAGGATGAAAACCTCATCCCTGCGAAGGCTCGGGGGCTACTGTCGGGTACCTACAATAGGGGTACCCCAATCTAAGCCCAAAACCATTTGGCATCAAGGCCCACGACGACATTAACCTGGCTCCACGGCCCAACAAAGGCCCGCCATCGCTATGAGTCCTCGGCGCCGGTCCAGCTCGAGGTAAACGACCACCCTCGAGCGGGTGGTTTCCGTCTCGTTCGAGGCTCGGCGGCCTCGAGGGAGACCCCCACCCTCGAGCGGGTGGTTTCCGTCTCGTTCGAGGCTCGGCGGCCTCGAGGGAGACCCCCACCCTCGAGCGGGTGGTTTCGGTCTCGTTCGAGGGTTGGTGAGCTCGAGCTTGCGATCCAAGCTCGAGCCGGCCTCGCCGGGAACAACGCCCAACGCTCTGCAACCCATCGGAGTCATCATGACGCGGTCAAAAAGCAGGGGTCACTGCTCCACGCCATCACCTGCCCCTCGGAGAAGACATCGGTCAAATCCACTTGCAACAGTGAACCCTGAGCGCCATGCTGCACGACCAGACCTAACCCTGCCAGCAGCACTGTGCCAACCACTCCTTTGACTTTACCCCCCGCCGGACGCGCAGCCACCCTCGAAGGCAGCCTCGAGAGAGACCATGGAACGCCGTACGCAAGTTGCCACCCTCGACGCCGTGAACCGTCACGAGAAGGAAGGACAATACGTCAGCTCCTGCCATGTCGTCAGCGGAGTTGGAAGGCGCGATTCCCGCTCGCACAGTGCACGGCATGGACAGACAGTGCACTTAGCGACAAACACATGTACTCGCACCCCGCCCCCTTGGTCTATAAAAGGGGAGGGAAAGCCCATGCAAGGGGGGAGGAGAACAAGAACACTCACAAACACTCGCAAACACCATAGCCAGGGACTTAGGAGCTCACCTCCTTCTCCCACCTTGCTTGTAAACCCCTACTACGAGCAACACGCAACCCGGTGCATCGCACCACTGCTGGACGTACGGCCCAGAGGCCGGAACCAGGATAAAACTCCGTCTCTCACTCTCGCCATCAGGGAAACGAGTGGTTAGCACCGCAATCACTCGTCGGTGCCGGTGCGACCAAATCAGGCACCGACAGACGCCAAGTGGGTCGAGCAGCTCCCCTCTATCCTGTGGAGCTTGTGAACAACCCCCACCCGTGGCACGAGTTTCTCCCCATTCTACATGTTCTACGCCTCCGAGGGGATCGTCCCGACCGATATCGACTACGGCTCTCCGCGGGTCTAAGCTTTCAACAAGGAAGGGAATGAGGCCAACCTAGAGGACGCCATGGACTAACTAGAGGAGGCACGAGAGGTGGCCATGGTGAACTCGGCGAAGTACCAGCCTGGATTGAGATGCTACCACGCGCAGTGGGTGCGGGGACGAGCGTTCCAAGTTGGTGACATTGTCCTGAGGCTGGCTCAAGACCGACGTGGCTTCACCAAGCTCTCACCCCCCCTGGGAGGGTCCTTACACCATGTTCAGTGTCCTCCGACCAGGCTCCTACAAGCTGGCCATGCCACATGGAACCCCCCATCTCCAACGCCTGGAACATCGAGCTGTTGTGGCACTTCTATCTGTAAGAAGCATCCCCCGGCTCCCCTCCCCTAGTCACAGAGACTGCGTAAGAGCCCAACCCCTCACCGTTGCGGGATCACGGGTCTGACTTAAGCGCTCGGGGGCTCAGTCGAAAGCCTCTCACCAACAGCCCAATGGGCCAAACACACCCCAAAAGGCATTCTGGTTGTCATCCCCCATGTTCCCGTGGAGGGACGGGCTGTGCTCCTTTAGTCCCACATCGGGAACTAGAGGAGATGGTGAAAACCTTTGAAACGCCGGATCCTCCGCAAAGGTATGTCACACAATGTTGGCTGGGGTCTCAACTATCCCAGCAAAGATCCTGGTGGTGCAAGGGCTCATTGCTACAATAAACCCTTCTCTCTAGAGTACAAAACTCGGGGGGCTGAAGTCCAAACCTCACCGAGTGCGAAGGGTGCTGTGGAAACCTCCGCCTCACCTGACCCACCTGACCCTTCCTCCGACAAAGTCAGCTGAGCCCAGTGCCAAGATGCTCGGGGGCTAGGCCAAAATCCACCAAGGAAAAGGCCCAGCAGGCCAGCAGCGGCATCAGCGCCCTTTCCATTCTCGAGCGAACAACTGGGGGTGGGGTGTTCACTTTTAGTACCACCTCACCCACGCTCGAGGGTTCCGCCCAACTTAAAAGCAGGACCGCTACGACCGAGCTCAACGTTAGTGAGCACCCAAGGAGGCGGAACCCGTCTCTCGAAAGAGGAACTTGCCTCCGGGGGCGTCACTGATGGTGCATGCCCCAAAAGCTATAGTAACCGTCCCAGATACAGGAGCTTTGGGGGTCAGGCAACGCCAGCATGCGACGCGTCTTTTTGGCGTCGACGGCTCCTGAAGCATGGCATGCTGCCTCCGGGTCCTCACCGCCTCTACGCCTATAAGAAGACCCGCTAGGGGGCCCAGAAGCCCCCCTGGCCACAAACCAGCCAGATATGAGATCTTCACATTTCCTTTTCTCCATTTCATTCTTACCTCGCAATTTTTTCAGGTCTCCCAACCCCAAGATTCTTAAGAACGATTGGCGCAGCATCGGGGTGAGTAGGGACGTTCGGTACGGTTGCGATGCGATAACCCACGACCCCGAGGCTACGGCACACACAACTCTCAGATTAAGCAGTCGACCCTACCCTGAACCCAACCGAAAAGTTGCTGCACCAAGCCTTTCTCATGAGAATCGAGATGGGAGCATTCAAAAGCGTTATGCAAAATGCAGTTCGAAAATGAATCTAACTCTACTTTGGCCCATGGGGTCTGTTGTTTTGCAGGAGTTAAAGCCCAGGTGCCAGACAGCTCCCAAGCATGGCACTTAATGCCTCGCGCAGAGGCTCGGGGGCTCGAGGGCACATGGGTTAGAGTCCAAGAGCTCGGGGGCTCGGAAGCTCGCCAAAGCACTAACCCCGAGAGGTCCAGCTAAAGACCCCTTGTTTTTACTAGGTCTCGGGGGGGCTCGGAGGTTTAAACTCCCAAATGCTCACAAGCCCCAAGAGATCGTGCAGGGGCCCGGAGCCTCGGGGACTTCATGCCTCGAACGCTCAAAAGTCCCCAAGGGCTCGGGGGCTCGGTAAGATGGCACGTTAACCCCCCCTTTTTACAAGGAAAAATTGCTTCACCCAAAATGCTCTAACAGTGGCACCTCCAACTAGTTCGCGAAGAACTGAAAGGCAGGCACCACTCGGGGATAGAAGCGGCGAAATACCAAAAAATCACAAAGAAAGGCCCGCGCGTACGGGGCAGAAAAAGCAATAAAACAACATGAAATGCAGAAAGTAAACTAATTATTACAAGCATCCAGGTTCTGGCAAGACCCCCTCAAATGGGGCTCGGGCCAAGCTTAAGTTTTTTTTCCCTCTGAACAAGGGCACACCAGTTTCATGGAAAGCAAATAAAAAGATAAAGTCAGAGGGCCTGGATGGAGCTAGCGCCGTCCACCGGGTTGCTTCTTGCATCAGAGGTGGGCACCAGGGCATTGGTGAACCGCTCGGCTGGCCCTTGGATTTCAGCGTTGAGCGCATCCAAAGCCTCCGAGGAGTACTTGTTGGGGAAGCCGGAAGCCATCTCGTTGAAGCGGATCCTGTTTTAGTGGGAGTGCATCAGCGTGTAGGCCTTGAGAACACTACAGACCAACGCCTGCTTTCGCCTGGGCCCTGGACGGTTGTGGGGTGCGGTGGAGCTCCATAGGCAGGCGGGTGGTGGCCAGCTTAAGCGTCATCAGTGCAGTTGCCATCGTGCGCAGTGCTCCGCAGCACTCCTCCGAGAGCCGCTCGACGTCATCCCCCAAGGGAAACCCGAACTACGACCAGAGTGCCCCCGACATGTCCCGCAGCATCCCGAAACGTGCTAGCAGCGTGTTCTAGTGGGAGATCCTATCTTCCACGTGGGTCTTGAGCGCTCCTCAAAGTAACGGAAACCAAACTATGATGATGCTCGAAAGGGGCAAGGGACACCAAAACAAGGTTGAGAAAAACAGGAGATAGCATACCTTCCACCTCCGTGGCCTTGCTTGAAGCCTTGAGGGCAACCTCCAGCCCATGGATGAGCTACGTAGCAGACTCTGCCTCATCCGGGAGCTTGAAAATGAGCTTCCCCGGCTGGGCACTCGCCCCCTCGGCGTCCAGCTTAGCCTGCGCGGCCAGGTCGCGAGCCGAGAGGGCATCGATACGCTCCCTAATGGCGGCGGCGGACTCCCTCCTCAGCGCGTCGATCTGGGCGTGGTAGCCTGTATGCCAATCAGGCACATCAGGACCAAGCTGAGGTGGGACGGACGCAAAGGAAACAAAGGGGATGGAAGCTAACCTTCATGGACCTCGACGATCTGAAAGCGGAGGTCGTCGCGCTCGGCGGACAAGACAGCCAGCGCCGTCCTGGTGCACAACGGCTTGGTTCGCCAGCTCGCTCTCCAGTTCAGAGACCCAGAGGGCAGTGCAGTCGGCCTCGTCGCGCGCACGCGCCCTGGCATCCTCGGCTGCCTTGGCGGACTCCCATGCGCGGCAGGCCTGGTCGATGGCCTCTTCCCAGACACTCCAGGCCCGGGAGAGCGCGAGCAGCAGGGTCTACGACGACCATAACGAAAAGCAGATTGGATACAGAAAGAAGAGGAAAGCCCATGCAAAAGCAAGAAAGAAAATAGAACGTACCCAGCCGGAAGGGACCGCCACGGCGCTGAGCGTGTCGGCCATGGCCAGGAGCATGGCGGGGAAAGAGACGATCTGGCTGAGCCTGTTGAGCCAGGCATCCACCTAGGCAACCTAGGCTGGGTCGGCACCTAGGTCGCCCTCCGAGGAGGAGACAGGGTCTGCTCGAGGGCCACCCAGTGACGCCGCCGCTCCTAGCAGACCGACGGCGGTTGATTGCGGGACCATCGCCTGCAAGAAGGGTTACGTGGCCGCAGGAGCCCCCAACTCGGACTGGGCCTGCGCGTCCACTTCGCCAAGGAGGGACTCTGTGATACCTCATGAGCGATGCCGCTCCTGAGGTCCACAATGTTAAAAGCGACCTTGGCTCCCTTCGGAGCGTCTTCAGGCGCCGCCATCTCCATAGGTCCGATGGTGACCACAACCTCCGATCCAACGTTCGCCTCGGGCGCAGGCGGCATCGTAGGTCCGACCATGACTTTGGTGCGTGGGTCGGTTCCTGCCACTGCATCTGGCATCACCGCCGATATGGGCAAGTGTCCTGGGGCCGCCTCGGGTGTAGTCTCTGCCTCAGGGGTGGCGCGACGACGGACGCATGCTCTGGTGATGACTCCACATCATGGGCCTGCTCTGGCCACTCAATCACGGCAAGGGTCCCCTCCACCACGGAGGCAGACGACACCACGCCCCCACACCGCGGGCCCCGAGTAAGGCCAGCCGGGTCCCCCCAATTGGAGGATCATTCTCTCTTGCTCCAGGGGCTGAGGAGGATCAAGCACGGCAGGCGAAGGCGGCTCCGACGGGCTGGCTGTTCCCACAGCGGGCTCATTCCGGCGGAGGCGCTTCGCCGGCGCCAAGTCCGGAGGTATGCTGCCCCCAAGCCTCGTACATCAAAGAAAAAAATCTTGGAGACTCGCCCAAGAAAAGACAAGTGCGGAACGACAAAGAGAGAGAGAGAGAGGGAATTGAACTTACTTGCACGCCGAATGGGGACGGCAAACCGAGAAAAGGCGGGCACCCGAGGGAGCCGGTGGGGTTCGCCCCTGCATGTGGAGCTCCTGGGGGTGGAGGCGGAAGCACTTCGACGTTGACGACCGTCACCTTGGGCTGACCCGAGGTGGCGGAGTCTGCCATGGAAGGCTCGTCAAGAAGGGGGGAGCGGCCACCGACGTTCCCCTCGTCGTCAGTCGTGGACTCATGGTTCGACCCAATATCCTCGCCGTGACAGTCTCGCCTCTCCTGCTCCCGCCTCTGTTCCTCCTTGCGGACCCACGTGGGCGGTGGGAGTCTACGACAGAAGGACCACAAAGCAATCAAAACCCACCCCTTAGGGTGGAGAGAGAAATAAAAGACGAACGGAAGCAACAAAAATTTACGAGGTCCGCCGCACCAGGGTCAGGTAGCATCGAAGGATGACCCGGGGTCAGGATCTCTAGGGCGTCGGCTTTCTCCTTGCTAAGGAGCTCCTCGAACCTGGCCTGGATCTCCTCCTCGGAGGGGAACGCGCACGAGACGAGGCAGGGCAGCAGCTGCGCCTCGGGGACCGCTGAACCCATCTAGAAGAGGCGCAGGGGCCTGGCCACGAGGGGGGCGACGCGGCGCCAGTAGTAGGCCTCAATGATGCCCACCCTAGGGAGGCCATATGCCAGCAGCCAGCCGAGGCAGTCCTGGTGTAGCTTCAACCCCTTCTGGGCGTCGGCGTTGGGGCCCCACGGCCAATGGGAAGGCTCTATCACGGGAGGACTGCTGGAGGGGTCGTAGCGCGGAAGCGCCGCCTGTGGATGGTTCTTCAGGTAGGACCACCCCTTGTTCCAGTCCTCATTGGGGTTGCGGAGTTCCACCTAGGGGTACATGTCGACACTTGTCTGCTTCATCTGAAGCGAGCAGTAACCCCATGGTGCCTAGCCCGAACGCGGCAACACCAGTGCTGCCTTGAAGAACAACAAGAAGAGGTTGAGGTCGGGGTCGATACCGAGGTAGCCCTCGCATAGGGCCACAAAGGCCGGCATCTGCTGGACCCTGTTCGGGGCCAATACATGGAGCGGCACACCCAGATGGTAGAGCACCATGCGCACGAAGCGGTGCGCCGGTGCGTAGAAGCCACGGATGAGGTACGCCATAAAGCTTACCATGTAGCCCGTCGGTGGCTAAGGGACCTTGTTGCTGGGCGGCGGCGCGATCCACTCCTCATACACGGCGTGGGGGAGGAGCAGCCCGCATGTGAAGAGTGCCTCCATGGCCACAGGCGACGCGTTGGAGCGCTCCCACCTATGCAGGGAAGACGAGGAAAAGGCATGCGACATCGTGGCGGCAGCATCAAGCCTGAAGCACGAGACGAAGCTCTGAATGCCGAGGAGCGAGGAGTGGAAGCAAGGAAGGATATGAAGACGAAACTGAGGAGCCGCCGTCTGCGTTCCCACAGCCCTTTATATAGGAGCGGTGGCTCGGCAGGCAGCCGGCCCAAGGAGTCGCTTTACCGCAAAACCGGAGCCCTTGATCTCCTATCCAGCAGCCAAGGATCCACCTGCCGTGCGCACGAGAAAGAAGGAAGGGACCAGGGCATTAACTGCCCTTTCTATCGCCACGGCCGGACAGGCCCACCACGACTGGGACGTCAGCACGAAGCCTGACCGCCGCGTCACCTTGCTCGTGCCGGGCCTGTCCGCCTCGGCCAGCACCTGGTCAAATTGAAGCAGAAAGCGAGGGCCCACCACGCTCCCAAGACCAGCCTAGATAAGACAAAAGAAGATGGGCTGCAACACCGAGCGGCGGCCCACAGGCCGAAATTCTAGGGTTCTAAAGGCCGGCCCGCGAAGGATGCGAATGGCCGCCACGGTCAAATGGCCGAGTGAGCAACCAAATCAGCGGCTGCAGACCCCATGTCCAAGTCTCGAGGCATCGCAGTGCGAGGTGGGTCATGGTTCAAACATCGTAGCAGGGCACCGAGCCCAAGTCTCATCGAACGGACAAGGGAGCCAAGTGTCGGGCACGCAGACCCCCAGCTGATTTCTCATGAAGAGGGTCGGGGCCCCGCTCGGACCTCCCACCGGCAGCTCACTGAGCGCCATGGAACGACCCTCGAGGTGTTCCATTTGTCGCGCCCATGCCACGAGATCCTAGAAGAGGGATCGCGAAGATCACCGGTGGCCCCCCTAATCCATCTCCCACAATGGGCGATTATGAACTGTCAAATGAGTCCCTGACTCCTTCACAAGATCATAGGCTACTGTGGGGGTCGTAGATTAGGGGTTCCCCGACGGTACTGAACCAACTAACGGCGTCAGGGCTCCACAAGAGTCCTAGGAAACAAGGAACGTCGTGGTGTGCCAAGGGTCGGGGATTTCCATCCCGCCCGACCCCAGGCCAGTCCGGCCGACCCCGGAGTCGGGGACTTCCATCCCGCCCGACCCCGGGCAGGCTCATCAGACCCCAGGGTCAGGGACTCCCGCCTCACCCAACCATGGGCCAGCCTGGTAGACCCTAGGGTCGGGGACTTCTGACTCACCCGACCCATGGACCGCCGGGGGCGCTAGTCTTTGGGCGTAGGAATGTAAAACACCACTGTATGATGCTCTTCCCTTTGTCTATAAAAGGAGAGGTCTCCCCTCTGCGTGGGGGATTCTGAATTCTTTGGACACTCGGTCTCTAGAGCACTTAGACCCCTACACGCATCATACACCTAAGGCTTGAACCGACCTTCATTGTAACCCGCCGCCAAGAGAGCGATATACTCAGGAGATGACCCAACTGGACGTAGGGATTCTTCCCGAACCAGTATAAACCCTTAGTCTTGCATCTCTTGAACCATTTTCCACCATGACGTGTGTATTCTGTGATCGACACTCGTCGGCGTGAGATACCCCGTGTGCCACCCGCCGACACTAACATGCACCAGAACTATATCAATACCACCAGAATTCATTCATTCATTCGATAGGGATCAGAGAGACATACAGAATACCAAAAGATCAATTTCATTAGGGAGCTTTGTGCAATGGATGCCTCCTTGAAAACCTGTCTAGGTAAAACTCACCCTTGTGAGAAACCCTAGACAGGAAAAGAGTACAGCCAAGCTCCATTAAAAGAGTTCAATGTTCAAGTCTCATCAACAGCAAAGTACAGTCTAAAATCCTACATATTACATACCATTACATAAAGGAAAAAGTCCATTTTTGGCCATCCAACTTTTGCCTCAGTTTGGTTTTGGCCACTGAACTCTAGAACCGGGTATCTTTGACCATCCAACTATCAAAACCGTTCAAATTTGGCCATCGGGCTGTTTTGATGAGTGGTTTTAACTTTTTTATTCACAATTTAGTCCTTAGATCTTAATATGATTATTACTTTTTGCTCGTACCTCTGATTTAGGTGATTCTTGTGGTCACGTGTTACTAACGGCAAGCACTATATTTTAAGTGATCTTTATACTATTTTATCACTATTTATTATATTATTTTTTTGTCATTGCGTACAAATAACAATATAAGAAAAGTAAAGCAAACAATTATAAAATAATATAATCAACATTTTAAAAGATAAAGTTCATCGTTATGAATGCATGACCACTAGAATCACTTAAATCAGAGATAGGAGAAAAAATAATAATCATTTTATGATCCAAGGATTAAAATGGACTAATTTTGTGCTTTTTAGTCCTTGGATGTTAAAATGATTACTATTTTTTCTTGCATCTCTGTTTTAAGTGATTATATTATTTTATAATTGTTTGTTTTACTTTTCTTATTTTATTTTTTCTACACAACGACCAAAAAATAATATAAAAAATAGTGATAAAAGAATATAAATATCACTTTAAAATATAGTGCTCACCGAGAGTAACACGTGACCACAAGAATCACCTAAATCGAAGGTTCGAGCAAAAAGTAATAATCATTTTAATATCTAAGGACTAAATTGTAAATAAAAAAAGTTAAAACCACTCATCAAAACAGCCCGATGACCAAATTTGAACGGTTTTGATAGTTGGATGGCCGAAGATATCTGGTTTTGGAGTTCGATGGCCAAAACCAAACTGAAGCAAGAGTTGGATGGCTAAAAATGGACTTTTTCCTTACATAAATGATAAATGTTCATGAATCAAGATCAAGTCTTTTGAAGGCATCTTCAAGCTCCTTGTTGTCCATGAATTGTTGCAACCTATGCAAGTGAGCATCTCCACCATTTCAGGCTTCAGCCGCCTTCTTCGATCCTCGATTATCCTGCCAGTCATGCTAAAAGTAGATTCTGAAAATATAGTAGAGACAGGAACAGTTAAGATATCCTTAGCCACGATAGAGGGAACTGGATAAGTTAGTTTGTGTTGATGCCACCAGTTCAATATGCTGATGTCATCAGATAGATGGTTGACAGTGTCACAGTCCAAGTAGGACACAGGTTCAGAAGCATTAGATGCTGAAGACCTTACCGCATGCAGCAGAGAAGTTGCAGATGTATCTTTAGACATGTCAAGACTACCTAGCAAGGTAACACCTCCCAAACCAGTACCAGAAACAGCAACACCATCATCATATATTTCATCCCAGAGCTCGACTCAGGAGGGTCAGACCTCTTCAGCGTTACAGCACCAAACTTCTCATCATACTTGTTGTAAACATCAGTGAGTCTAGCTCTAGTTTCAATCATATAAGCTTGATAATCAGTACTAGCGAGACTAGCCAACCTTCTAAGCACCCTAACAAAACCTTTCATTTTAGCTCTACGGTCCAAGATGAATGCAGAAGAATAAAGCACATGTATTTGTCTCCAGTATTTATTATATTTGTATATCATAGGTTGAATAACATGTCTAATCTGCACATAATTTGCATATTTGTTTAGATGCAATGAAATTTTAACAAGATAATGAATCATAAGAGTGGATGTAGGATAGTAAACACCAGACAGATCAAATGTTGCATCATAAAATAGCTCAAGAAATGTTAGCACTTTCTGTGCCACAACCCAATGCTCATCAGTTAATAGCAAGGCCCCTCCCTCACCCCTAGGGTACTGAGCATGGATGAAAGTAGTGAAAGGGCCCTTATTAGGCATCAGATAGGTAGAAATCCACCTAACCTCCATGTCCAGCTGAAACTTTCTAGGGGTTGATCCAGTTGCAATGCAGTAGCTTTTATATGCACCAATTCTTTGATTAGATAAATTTATGAATGATATTGTAGTTTTAAATGTTTCAATCAAAGGCTTAAGAGTATTGATGGACTCCTTAACAATCAGATTAATGATATGACATGCACAACGCTGATGTAAGATCATGGAATTAACTGCATTAGCACTATCATTTTCAAATTCATCTTCATCTTCATCTATATTAACAGGCAAACCAAGATATCTGGACAGGATAGGTCTCAATTTTCTCATGGAAGAAGTATTAGATGCAACATTGTCTAAAGTAACAACAAACACTTTTTTTAGATAAACCATAATCATCAAGCACATATGCAACACGCTCAACAATGTTCAAACCACTATGAGACACATCAATGAGAACAAGAGCAAGGACCCTTTTCTCTAATTTCCAATCAGAGTTGATGTAGTGAGCCACAACACTAAGATAGTCCTCTTTGGCAATACCAGACCATATGTCGGAAGTTAAATAGACACTCTTAACAGATGTCTTCAATGTTTCAACCAGCTTAAACTCTCAATCAGTGAAATACCTTATTATGTCTCTAGTGGTGCTTTGCCTAGAAACACTAGAATATCTAGGGTTATGAGCAATTTTAATGTACTCTTCAAAAGCATCAGATTGACCCAAAGAGATAGGAATATCAATTCTAGCAATCAATCGAACAAGCTGATTACGAGCAACAAGAGGACAGTAGTCCCAAGCACGAACACTACCACCAGGATTAAAACCAATGTGAGTCATGCGGGTATTTTCACGCCTCTTAACGCAAGTTTGAAGGTGGTGGGAAAGATGACTAGTGCCACCAGTGGAATAGCCAGAGTACTCCATAGAGCAACGCAAGCACCTAGCATCATACCTGATCTTCTTACCATTCTCAATCTTGAAAAGCTTCTCAAAGTCATCCCAGCCAGGAGAAGTAGAGGCACGGGTGCGCTTGGCTCCTGGCTTCTCCGCCAAGGCAGGATCCTCGCCATCTGGAGCGGCGCCGTATGGATCATTAATGTTGATGGCATCAGCGATGATACGGCTGAAGAGCTCCTTGGCATCCTCGCGCAAGTCATCCTCGTCATCATCTCCAGCCCATCTGCACAACCTCAGCTCCTCGTTCATGCTAATCTCAACCGTCTCATCATCGGAACGGTCCATCTTCAGTCGTTGTCGCAGGCGACCTAGTTCCTCAATAGCTGCAACATAAAACACGGCAAATCTTAGTCAAACAAACAAGAAAGAAGAGAATGAAAGCACATCTCTGGCTATCTAGGGTTAGGGTTTCCTCGTACCTTTGCGGATGGAGCACCAGGTACACCGGCGGCGACGACGATGCACGGATCCAGCCCCCTGGTCCCTCGACGGACCTAGTGTACACTTGCAGACCAAGGAAACAGGAAGAAATCAGTAAAGAAAGCACAAATCTAGACATCAAGAAAGGAGATAGCACAGATCTAGACATCAAGAAAGTAGATTAACATGGATCTTACACAAGATCCGGAGCACCATGGTGGCCGAAGATCGACGATGGCGAGGTATATGATGGCGGAGATGACGAGGACAATAAGGAGAGGACGATGCTACATTATCGTCCCAAGATCGAAATCACGGGCTGCGACGGCCGTGCTGTATGCCAGTGCCGGCCACCAGCGGCGCAAGGGCACCGGATGCGGAAGAGGAGAGGAAATCGAGAGAGGAGAGGCGAAGAAGAAGAAGAAGAAACTCAAGAGGAGATCCAGACTCGAGAGACGAGAGACTGAGAGGGAGGGGAGCCGGGGTGAGTGAGTGAACAAATGAGCTAGGGTTAGGGTTGTGTGCTATGTAGGCTAACAAGGTAGTAGCTTGCTACAAGACTAACTTGTGAATAATTGGGAAACAATAAGTACTATCTACTCCAAAGATAATGCCAATGGTGAAGGTGCTCGGACAGGTGCTGAAAGTGCTCAAGTTGCAGCTGAAGAAGTTGAAGAAGCATCACGAGATATACCCCAACAGAGGCAGAGAACTGGTAAGGCCATACTGTCTTTCCTTGGAGACATGAGAACCTCATTCGATGATGCTTTGAATTCCACTGAACCACTACCGCTGCCGTATGTTACTCCACCTATTGAAATTCTTGCATCACTTCAAATGATACCAGAGTTGAGTACATGTACATGTGACATGCTGAATGCTTACAACAAGCTCTTACTGAACGTTTGTTCCAAGCTTTTATGGAACTCCCTATGGCCATGAGGAAGGAATGGATCTTGATATTGAACGTGAAAAATGGCATGTGAGGAAGGTCTGTAGGCTAGAGGCATGTATGCTTGTTATGTAGTGTTGAGAACTTGTTATCCTAATATGTAATGCTTGAGAACTTGTTATCCTAAGTAGTTGCTTCCTGCTATGATGGACCAAACATGTGTAGTTATGTAATATGGGTGCCTATGTATCATTTGCTAATTAGACATTTATTCTTGATCCAAAGATTAGTTATCCCTAAATCTCTTTGATCTTTAGGGCGACACATAATGTCCCATTTGGCTAGACGATATTTTTGTTTATTCTTATTGCCTTGCCAAAGAAAATCTAGATCGACAAAAATCTAGTCTTTTAAGGATTCCTTTAGGAATTTCAAAAAAGGACATCATGAACATGGGGAGGCTGCTTAGGACATAATTAAGCAAAACTAATCTACCTCCATACTATAAGTGTTTGTACTTCCATTTACTTTGTTTTTGTTTGAATCTTTCTTCGATGACATTCCAGTCCATATTATGAAGTTTATTATGATGCATCGAAATTCCTAAATATTAGAAGGGATATTTTCCTATTCTACATCCAAACAGTCCAGGATATACATTTTCGTACTGTCTGGCTTGTCTATAACAAAATATCTCACTTTTATGGAGGTTGATTTTCAAACCTCACAATTGTTCAAAGAAGCAAAGTAGCAATTTCATTTTCTTAGCTTAGATTGGGCCAGGCTTTTTAGTTTTTTTTCTTTCGATTAAGCCCACTAAATCCCATTGCCCGTCCGCCCACTCTGGCGCCGCCGCCGCCGCTTTCCGACGGCGACCACCAATTGCCACTCCACATTTTCGCTCCTCCTGACGATACAATTCTGCCATGGGCGTCGTCACCCGCGCGCAATCGAAGCGGAAGAAGAGATTGCAGCCGCAGCAATCCGGCAGTGAAGAGCCGCCGCGTCGAATCGTTGGCGGAGGCGACCCCGATCCGACCACCCTTCCACCCGACGAACTGCCACCTCAAGGAGGGGATCCCGATCTGATTAGCCTTCTCCCCGACGAGGTCCTCGGCGAGATAATCTCGCTCCTCCCCACCAGGGATGGCACGCGCACGCAGGTCATCTCCGCACGGTGGCGCCTGCTGTGGCGCTCGGCGCCGCTCAACCTCGCCACCCGCGGCGGCACCGGGAGCGCCGTCAATGAGGCCGCTGTCTCCCGCATCCTCGTTGCGCACGGGGGCCCGCCCACCGCTTCCACGTCTCCAACCTCTCCCTCGCCGGCCTCGACCGCTGGCTCCGCTCCCCCATGCTCGACGCCCTCGAGGTGCTCGACGTCTCCTACAGCACCGCGGCCTCGCCCAAGCCGGCGATGCCGCCTTCTGCCCTGCGCTTCTCGTCCACCCTCCTCGTCGCGCGCCTCGCCTGCTGCGTGTTACCGGACATGGCTGCCGGTCAGATCCACTTCCCCAACCTCCGGCACCTCACCCTTCGCTTCGTCACCGTCTCCGAGCACTCCTTGCACGCCATGCTCGCCGGCTGCCCTGCTCTCAACAGCTTAGTGCTCAAATGCAGCTATGGATTCCGTTGTCTTCGGATCGACTCCCAGAGCCTCAGCTGTCTCGCCGTGTATTACGCTGATCCCCGAGGTGAAGCGGAAGAAATCATGCTGCAGGATTTGATTCTTGGGAATATTCCTTCTCTTGAAAGACTGTTCCAATGTGGACCATTTGGAGATCATCGCGTGCGTGTCTTGGTACTTTCGGCACCAAAACTGAAGATGTTGAATGGAAGCAAGGCAAAGCTTCTAGAACATTCTCCAACAATAAAAGAGCAAGATATTTCTCAAGGAGAATTCTAGAATTAGTAATTAGGTAAATTAGAAAATGGTCTAATATTTAGGAATTCTCTAGAAGGGGGACACTTGTCTCAAGCCTATGGCCCCCCTTGCCCTATAAATAGAACCCCCCTCCTTTGCCATGCCATACCATCCAAGAGCATGGTAGAAGAGAGGTGCTAGGTAGAGTGGAGTGTGTGAGTGGTGTTAGGCTAGCCACCTAAAGGTGTGAGTGCTCCTTTGTAATATTGGTGTTTCAATAATAAAGAGTGTGTCTTTGTAAAGTGTTAGTCTCCCGGTTAAGCTTCATAGTTTCTAAGTTCTTAGTGTATAAAAGTGATCTATCGAAGGTTGGCTCTGCCACCCGGAAGCCAGCTTCTTCTGTTGGTAGGCTCTGCCTCCCGGAAGTGAAAAGACGGTTCTGCCGTCCAAAGGACCTGGTGCACTAAGTATTAGAAATTAAAAGAGCTGACCGACTCTGAAGTGAGTTGGTGTGTGTTTTAGGTGTAGGTCCTCAACAGAGTGGGTATCAGGGCCACCTTGTTTCTCCAACAATTGGTATCAGAGCCGGGTGGTCAGGGACCGTCTGGAGGAGGTCACTCGGTGAGCACAGGGTTCTTACTGCTCGGTGCAATATCAAGGCGCTAAGGGGAGACTCTGCCGGTGCACAGTCTGGGACTGTGAAGCTCATTGGTCCGAGACAAAAAACAAAGCTAACTTGATGCTGGGCATCAGTTACCATGGCGGATCTTTCTAGCGCAAGTTGTGGGATTAAGAAGCTCAATAGCTATAATTATGGCTATTGGAAGACCTGCATGGAGTCCTACTTACAAGGCCAAGACTTATGGGAGGTCGTTGCGGGCGCCGAAACAGTGCCTCCACCAAAGGAGAGTGGCAAAGGTGCTTCGAAGAAGGAGAGCGCCGAGTCCTTACGGAAATGGCGCATCAAGGCTGTCAAGGCTATGTTCGTGTTGAAGACAACCATTGAGGAGGACCTACTCATTCGAGATGTGGAGACCCCGAAGGAAGCTTGGTAGACTCTGGGAAAATTATTCTCGAAGAAGAATGAAGCACGCCTCCAGCTCTAGGAAAAGGAGTTATCAGGTATCTCTCAAGGCACTCTCACTATTGGGCAATATTTCACAAAAGTGAAATCTATCTATTGGGAGATATCTGAGCTTGCACCGGATGAGAAGGTTGGTGAGGCTCGTATGAGGAGGATCATCATCAATGGTCTCAGACCAGAATTTCAAGGCTTTATTGCCGCAGTGAGTGGATGGCTACTCAACCTTCACTAGTGGAGCTAGAAAATTTATTGGCTAATAAGGAGGAGTTAGCCAAGAAGATGGGGGGCGTGACTATAAAGGAAGAAGAGGAGGCACTTTTCACAAGTAAGAAGAAGACTCTACCTCGGGGACAAGAAAGGTCAAAGCCAAGATGGATGGAAGGTGGCAAGCATCACCCGAAGAACAAGAGTAACTTTGCATGGGGAGCCCATAAACGAGAAAACCAGCAACAACCACCAAGGAAGGATGGGTGCTTCAACTGTGGTAAGGAGGGCCACTTTGCTCGAGAATGTCGATTTCCAAGGAGGCGTTTTGAAGGGAATACAAGGCGCTTTGAAGGAAACATGGCCACCATCACACAAGAGAAAAAGGAGGAATCATATCCTAATGAAGAAGAGTGGGATGTTGAAGCTGGGTTTTCTCAAGGAATTGAAGAAAATGAGTTGGAGGAGGACATGGAGGCACATGCTTTTGCAGCAACAACAGATCCAACACTTAATTACAAGGAGGATTGGATCATTGACTCAGGGTGCTCCAACCATATGACTAGTGACGACAAGAAATTGAATGATATGGCCGACTATAAAGGAAGGAGAGTGGTGCTAATGGTAGACAACTCGAGATTATCCATCTCTCATGTCGGGAAGGCGGTCGTCCCAAGGTATGGTCCTCAACAACTCCAACTCGAGAAGGTTTATCATGTCCCTAGCTTGAAGAAAATCTACTATCAGTCCCACAATTGACAGCAGAGGGGAAATATGTTCTCTTTGGGCCAGATGGTGTGGCAATTTTTAGAAAATTGAAGGTGATCGGCACACCCATCATGGAAGGAAGGAGGAGACAATCAGTCTATGTCCTCTCCGCTGAGTCCGCTTATGTGGACAAGACACGGAGGAATGAGACCGGTGATCTTTGGCATGTATGTCTTGGGCATGATAACTATACTAAATTAAAGGAGATGATGCAAAGACAAGTATTGAAGGGGCTTCCTCAAGTGGACATCCGGACAGACACGGTTTGTGCCGGTTGTCAATATGGCAAGGCTCATGAATTGCCATACAAGGAGTCGGAGCATCAGTCCAAGACGCCATTGGAGCTCATACACTCAGATGTGTTCGGCCCAGTTAGGAAAATATCTATTGGAGGGATGAGGTACATGGTTACTTTTATTGATGACTTTTCCAGGTACGTTTGGGTTTACTTTATGAAGGAAAAATCTGAGACTTTCACAAAATTCTCAAGGAGTTCAAGGATAAAGTTGAAGGTGAACTTAATATGAAAATTCAATGCCTCCGTACTGACAATGGGAGAGAATATTTATCAAATGAGTTTAATGTTTATCTTAAGGAGCACAAGATAAAAAGGAAATTGACTTGCCCCAATACTCCACAACAAAATGGAGTGGCGGAGCATAAGAATCGCCATCTTGCAGAAACTTGTCGAAGTATGCTCCATGCCAAGAACGTACCTGGAAGGTTCTGGGCCGAGTGTATGAGGACATCAGTCTATGTAATAAATAGGCTACCTCAACCCAAACTGGGATTCAAGTCACCTCATGAGCTTCTATGGAAGGTGAAGCCAGTGGTCAACCATCTCAAAGTATTTGGCTGTCTATGTTATGTGTTCGCTGAGTTCGCTGAGATTGGGAAATGGAAAGGATGAAGGACTGGGTGTTGTGGATTTCGCGTCTGTGATTCTTGGATTGTTGACAGAGCAACTGTCGCTAGCCCTAGATTTGTTTCGCGAACAAGTATGCGGATACAAGGGAGGCGAACGGTTTATATTGACTTTTGGAAACGTTACTTCGGTACTTTTCAGTTTTGGTCCTTCCTTGATCCTATATTTGAATTCGTTCAAATTTAGGCTCGGGGGCTGCGGGAATATTTTCAGGAAATATATTTCTGAAATTTTTTCGGTTTCAATTGATAAATTCAAAAGGAGTTCTAAAAGAATTCGGACTTCTTCGGAAATTGATTCTCTTCAGATTCGGACTTCGAAAGAGCCTCGAATTTCTTCTTCAAAGATAAACGAGGCTCGGGGGCTGCCCAATTGGGCGCACCTATCCGGTGCGCACCAATCCGAACTTTAGAAAGATTCATGAGCACTTCATTACTTATTGAACAGCACGGTTGCAACTTCCAAAAGCAAAGAACCCTGTGGGCTTCAAACAACCCTGGCGGGTCTCAAAGAACTCTGTATTTTCAACAGTGCTGCTCTTCAAGAGATAAGGTGCTCGGGGGGCTTGATGGTGTAGAGTCCTAATGGACTAAAACAACTCTGGCAGGCCACCCAATGGGCCGGCCCAAGAACAAGACTTGATGCACAAGACAAGGATTAGTCCTAATTGGTTTGGATAAGCTGTATTAGGAAATTAGAGATTAACTTGTAAAAGACTCCTGATCCTATACGGTTTCCATGTAACCCTGTCCTCCGGCATATATAAGGGGAGACAGGGACCCCCCTCAAAACAGCTCATTCATACAAGATACACCATACAGGACGTAGGGTATTACGCGTATTGCTGCCCGAACCTGTCTAAATCGTCTCTTGTCACCATCGACTGTAGATTCTCGACGACTTCTCCTTAAAACCTTCTCTCGGGGCATCCCCTCGAGAACCTAGTCAGCATAACTCGCCGACACTTTGGCGTCGTCCGTGGGGATCTACTCAGCGAGAACTCGCTAAAGAGTCGATGGCATCCTTAAGGGCCTCCATCGTCACCAAGTTCGAAGCAGGCGCGACCTTCATCTTTGGTTCCTGGCTGCAAACCAGGATGGCAAGCTCCAACGTGAACTGCGCAGCGAGACGGTAGCATCAGCTCCGCCAACCGTGTGGGTCACGCCACGAGGATCGCGGAAAACTCCGAATTCCGACACGATCTTCGGATCGTATCCTACTCGGAGGAGTACATGGCGCCCGAAGCAGACTCAAGCTCGGGCAAACAATAACACCGACCCTGCCCCTGTCAAGCGGCAGGTTCGAGCCACGCGTCCACAACTCCCTGGTGGACTCCAGATCACATCTGACTTCCACCAGGGTTCCACGATCAGGACCGTGGCTACAACCCCACGGGTGCTCAGGAACTTCAATCCAAGTTCCCGTGGGAAGAAGACTTCACCGAGCGGATCGCGCGTGCCTTAGTTTCCCTTCGGGTTGACAAATCCGGCTGCGATCTACCAGACCCATCTGATGAGGAAGCTTCACCAAGTTCACCAGGCCAACTCAGATCTTGTCATGACCACAACCCCCTCGGGGGTTATCGTTCATTGGCCTGACATGGATCCGGTCCTGGCTCTTCAAGAGGCCGAGGACACCTTCAAGGCACCCGGTACTTCCCCTTTGCTTCCTTTCTAGGAAGGCAGAGAACTCATAATCATCTCTGATGACGAACAATCTGGGCTCAACAACCCCGATTGCCAGTTCTGCGTGATCATTCATGGCGACAGCGACGATGAAGTTGTCTCTGACGATGCTCCAACAGTCGACGGAGAAACGGACAGAGACCGTGAATTCCATATCGAGCGGAACCACAACCGTGCCCTCAGGCGCCGCCACATCAGGATGAAGAATCTCAACGGAGAGTTCGACAAAGAAGGAATTTTCAAATCACCTGCGGCCAACATCATGTTCGCCGTTAGCGTCTTTGAAGGATTTCAAGCTACTCCCGATATCGACCTCGCCAAAGCTCGTCTCGAAGCCGTGGCAGTTATGGTTGATCGCCTGGATGGAAGCCGCTCCACCTCTAGAAGCAAGAGTCCTTCCTACCACCGAACACCCTCAGCAAAGCGCCAGAGCAGCCACTACGGCAGCTCAGCAGCAAAGACAAAGGGTACAAACAGGCCTCGCGAGGAACCCCCCCGTCCGGCCCGTTCTCACATTGCTCCTAATGATGCCCACAATCAGATCACCCGGATCCGGGAGGGGAGGTCACAGGCTACATCACATGTTGCGGATTCCGCGGGGAGGCATGACATTCCCAATCCCGATGCCCTGCCATGTTACACACGCGCCATTCGCGTCAGTTCTTTCCCTCAAAAGTTCAAGCCGTCAGGCGTCACCAACTTCGTTGGAAAACAAGACCCCAACATCTGGCTACGTAGATACTCTTCGGCAATCGAGGCAGCAGGAGGCGATGACATCTCCAAGATGCTCTACTTTCCTGTTGCGATGGAGCAAGGCCCGCTTACCGGACTCGAGTCTCTCTGTCCAGACTCCATCGACAGCTGGCATGCATTAAAGAAGGCTTTCGTCTCCAACTACCAGGGTTCTTTTGAGCGCCCTGGCAGCAAATATGAACTCCGTGCCTGCAAGCAGAAACCCGATGAGTCCCTGCGCGACTACAACCGACGATTTTTCGCCATAAAAGCATCCTGCGTCCCCATCCCCGACTCGGAAGTCATCGACTACTTTCAAGAAGGGATGACCGACCGCAGCCTCTTCCGTGACTTCGGTCACAATCGTCCTCTTGACTTGGAGGAATTTCGTGCATTGGTGGCCAACTGGATGGACACCGATGATCAAGAACGGGAGCGCTACGGCAAGCGTCCCGCCAACATTGGGTGAGGGCATCAAGACGACAACAAGGACCAGCCGCGTGACTCTTTCAAGCGCAATGGCAACAATCCATGGAAACAACCAAACAACACAGTCGCAACCATACAGACCGTTCACGTCGCTTAGACTGCGCAACAAAGGAAGGAGGAATTCAACAAACTCCTCAAAAAGCGTTTCCCATACCATCCAGATAGCAAGCACACCATGGGCGAATGCTGGCTTCTCTTGGAAACTTTCAGCAAGCCCAACAAGAAAAAGAAGACAGATGGCGACGGTGACGACAAGCAGGACAAGGGAGACGGAGGTTTCCTAGACGTCAACAACACTTTCAATGTCATCTTCGGAGGCATGGCAATTAGTGATACCTCGCGCCATCGCAAGAACCCCAGACGCGAGGCATATGCAGCAGAACCAGCGGTGGTCACACCTCTGCGGTGGTCAGACACCACCATCACTTGGACCAGAGAGGACCAATGGGCAGAGATCACTTGCCCCGGGCGATATCCTCTCGTCCTAGAAACCATGGTGGCAAATAGCAAGCTCCCCAAGGTTCTGATTGATGGAGGCAGCGGCCTCAACCTCATCTTCGCCAAGACCCTCAAGCACATGGGGCTCGACACAAGCAAATTGCAACCAGTTGACTCCCCCTTCTACGGCATTGTACCCGGGAAAGCTGCAATCCCCTGGGGCAAATCACCTTGCCTGTCACATTTGGTACTGCATCAAATTACCGCACCGAGTACATTAAGTTCGAGGTTGCAGATTTTGACACATCGTACCACGCCATCTTGGGACGTCCAGCGCTAGCCAAATTCATGGCAATCCCTCACTACACATACCTGGTACTGAAGATGCCAGGACCCCATGGTGTTCTCTCCCTTCGTGGTGACATCAAACGCTCCTACGTCTAGGACAAAGAGGCAGTGGAGTACGCTGTCAGGGCTGCATCCACTATTGATCAACAAGAGCTCCACCCCCCGGCGGCATGTAACACCCTGAAAATGCCTATTTAAAAAAAATTAGTAAATAATTGGTTTTCCTAATTGAGTGCTCATAAATAAAGTAGGAAAGTAAAATTTTTGAATGAATAAAAGCAAATATAGGAATTAGAAACATTATTGTTGCATTCATGCTGGTGCATTTATTTTTGATTGCTGAATTCAAATTCAAATTTGAATTTGAATTCAAATGAGTGTTTGAATAAAAGAAAAACCTTTTCTTTTCTCTCTCTTTTTCTCTCTCTCTTTTCAGCCCAGCAGCCCAGCTCCTTCTCTCTTTTTCCTGCGGCCCAAGCCTTCTTTCCCGCGCGGCCCATCTCTTTCTCCCTTCCCTTTCTTTTTTCCCGCAATCCAGCTCGTTCAGCCCAGCAGAGCAGCTCGCGCCACCGCAGCCCAGCCCAGCTAGCAGCCCGCTCCGCGTCTCTCTTCCGCTGAGGCTGACAGCGTGACCCCACTGGTCGGCGCTTCCTCCCTCCGCAGCGCACGCGCGCTCTCTCTCTCTGAGACGCCGACATCCCGGTCCCACCTGTCAGCCGCGTCTTCTACCTCTCGCCGTACGCGGCCGGGACTCCTCCGCCGCGCCGCCGTGCTGCGCTGGGACTTCCCCGGCTTGGAGCGCACGCCAAGGAGCCTCAAGCCCCTTTATAAGCCGCCGTCCTTGCTCGTGAACCCCCCAAAACTGCCGCCTTGAGCTCGCGACGAAACCCTAGCCGCCGCTCTTGTTCTCGAGCCGCCGCCGCCAGCACCCTCTCTCTGCCGCGCTCTGCCGCCGAGAGCTCGTCTCGAAGCTTTGCCGTAAGGTGAGGAAGCCCCGCAGTTCTTTTTCCCTCCTTCTCTTGCTCTCTCGCGCGCACACGAGCTCGTCGGAATTCTCCGACCGCCGCCGCTCGACGCCAGCCGCTATCACTGCTCAAACCTCGTCCACAACCCCCAAATCGAGTTCCCCGTCGTCTCCTCTATCTCTAGGGCCAATCACGGCGAGAAAACGAGCTCCCTAACCCCCAGCCGAGCCAACTCCGGCGAGGTCGCCGCCGCGCACCGCCGTGAGCCGCTGCGCTCCGGTAACCCTTGAGCGAGATCTAATCCCAACCGTTAGATTCAAAACCGACGGCCAGATCTGAAAACCGATCTAAACCGAGCCGGTTCCCGTGAACCGCGGTTCAGGCCGGTCCACGGTTCGGTCCATGGTGACGTCAGCCCACGTCAGCAACCAGCCGTTGCCGTGGCGATTTTGCAAAAGAGCCCCTCTGTTTTTTGAAAATCAACCCGCGGTCCAGTGCAGTTCAAAAGTATTTACAACTAAGTCCTTTTTCTTTCGGTTTAGCCCCTGTCCTTTTGAAAAATCATGCCCGCCGTCCTGAAAGTTGTTTTTACGCCGCAGCCCTTGTGTTTTTATACGAAATTACGTTTTAGGTCCCTGGTTTCTTTCAAAAACACCCCTGGAAGCTTAAAACCTTTACCAGCAAGCCCCTAGAGCCCGTTTTAAGCGTAGTTTCTCCGTTTTAACTCCGATCTGAGTGATTTTCGCGCTCACGTGTTCGTGGTGAAGCGTAGATTAATCCTAAAACCTTCTTTTCATCTTTTGTTTATGTTTGGTGTACTGTTCTAATTAAATATTCTTGTTTGCATGTATGTGTGGATGCTTGTTGGTGATTGATGTGAGTAGTTGCTGAGCCGTTCGAGTTCGCCGACGATCCCGTTCTCGAAGACCAAGTGCAGCAGCAGTTCTCTGAGGAAGGCAAGTATAACACGGACCATCCTTGTTACCTATACACTGATTAACCACATCAATCATATGCATGTGTCTAAAACTGTTAACCATTAAGGATGTTCCTAGTCTTTACCCTATTCCTTGTTACCCAGGGTTTTATGCATTATGGTTAGTCTATGCTTTTTAGCAACATGGTTCGGGGAACTAGAGCATGTGCTGTGTGCTTTGTTCTAGTGTCTCTATAAGGTTTGGTCTAGGGAATTAGAGCATGTGCTTTGTGCTTTGTTCTAATGTCTCTCCATAAGGTCCGGTTCTTAAAGCGGCAACCCAGGAACTTGTTCGCCGCCGTTGGAACTATAATGGCTCTGGTCTTGGATAACTAGCTTGTACGTCTCTAGCTCGCCAGTGGTTACCGAAAGGCGTATGTGGGGTGCATGGGTGAGAGTATAGTTTGATCCATCGAGGACGGTTTTATCCGTTGGCTATGCCCCGTTAGGCAAAGTCCCGTGATGTAAGCGCCTGATGTACGGCAGCTTCACACGTTGCGATGATTGCGCTCTCGCTCTGGACGCCATTGACCCCCTCACGTTGCGCCCTGAGCGTACGTCAATCTCGATGCCTCGGGTTATGCTGCCTATGTTGAACCAAAACGGCTACTGTGCTTGTTAGGGTGTTTTGTGAAAGTCCTCGTAACATAAGTTCTTTTGGATTTATGTGACCGGCGGGTAAAGGGCGAAACCTCTGCAGAGTGTTGATCTATCATGATAGCCGTGCTCACGGACACGAGCGGCCTGGATCCTTTTTGATTAGAAGATGATATTAGTGGTTGATGTTGGTTTGTTCTATAATCACTTATACCTTATTAATGGGTTTATACTTGGGATTCTACTCATTTGTAGTAAGTTGGATGACAATAAAATGAATCAACTAAAAGTGCTAATGCAGTATAACCGTGTCAAGCCTTTTGTCCTTGCATAACCCGTGTTATACTTGTTAAGTAAGATGGTTTACTTACACTTGCAACTATTCAACAAAATCCCGGATGGGTAACAGATGGAGCAATGAATGATCAGTCGCTTGCTGAGTTTCCGGAGGATCTGCCGTACTTCTAAGCTGTGTTCAACCAGTCGGTGTCCCTGTGGATTTGAGGCTCTACTAGTTACGAAGCGTTTAATAGTATAAAGACTTCCGCTGTGTTATTTGTTTAAAACTATGTCTTGTGTTAAACTCTGATATAAACTTTTTTTTATCTGAGCATTGTGTTCTCTGTGATTCAATATTTGTAATCTATATGTGTTCTGTGGACATCCTGGGCACACATATGGAAGCATTCGGATTTCTTGGAAATCTGGGTGTTACAAAGTTGGTATCAGAGCCGTGCTGACTGTAGGATCACAGCCTAGATAGAACGGTCGATTAGAACTTGCTTAATCCTTGCTCTAAAAATTATTTTACATCCCAGAGTTGAGTTCTATTGAAAAATGGTGTTCTATTCTACCTCCGTCCTTTGTGAAAATTTTCTAGCCCTCCTCTAGTTTTCACTTCCATAGATGGCTCGACAGAGATAGATAGTCCGCAAGAGCACTGATGTCTACCTTCCACCCCGCATCGATGAGTACCCATTGGAGGCACGCAACCTGGACGTCTACAAGGAGCTTCTTAGGCAGGAGGCCGAATAAGGGAACCCCGAGGAGCTGCAGCACCAGTCGGAAGGACCTGCGCCATGTAGTCCAGAGTTAGGTGCACAGTCGCCACCACACAGAAGGACTCGATACAGTACCCTAGCTCACCGCACCACCATCGACCCTAAATGCTAGTAGAGATCAAATAGAACGTTTTTGGGTCCAAAACTAGTCTAAGAGTGTCGGGTCTTGTGTGAACCTTGTCTTTGAATGCTTGAATGAATTGTCATTATGCTTATGTGTGATTTGGATCTTTGTAATGTTTGTGATGAGCGTGGACGAAAGTCTGCAATCATCTAGTATTGGATTAAGGTATAAGGTAATTAGTGGATAGATAGTTGGGTTCCTAACCTCTCCCTTGCACAACATCTATCATCTTTCCTATCACCTGAGTACCTTATCTTGTCAATGGATTGCTTCTGTTCTTGACACTGGGTCAGACATGACTGTGATTATGAATGTTGGGATTTTGATTTATGACAGATGGTTGGGACAAGAGGATCGACGGGTGGTGGCAACCAGAACCAGAACCAGAACCAGAACCAGAACCCGAACCAGAACCAGCCGCCCACCATGGAGGATCTAGTCCGCTTGCAGACGCAGACGATGCAATAGTTGACTCAGGCCATAGCTTTGATGCAGCAGAACCTGCAGAATCCACCGGTTCAGCCACCTCCCCAGCCCATCCGGGACAGGAGGGGAGAGTTCTTGAAGGGGCGCCCGCCAAAGTTCTCCCGCGCCAAGGACCCGATGGAAGCAGAAGACTGGATCAAGGCAGTGGAGAGACAGCTCGACATTGCCCAGTGTGATGACAGGGAGAAGGTGCTCTACGCCTCTGGACAATTTGAAGGAGCCGCTCTCGACTGGTGGGTAGCATACCAATATGCGCAACCCGATCGCAACCAGATCACCTGGCAGCAGTTCAGTGACGCCTTCCGTGCTCACCATGTGCCTGAGGGACTGACGGTCCTGAAGAAGAGGGAGTTCCTAGCCCTGACGCAGGAAGGAATGAGTGTCACTGCCTACCGTGACAAGTTCCTCGAGCTGGCCCGCTACGCACCGGATGAGGTGTCGACGGACGAGAAGAGGCAAACTCGCTTCCGGAATGGACTCTAGGATGTTTTGCAGCTACAGTTGATGTGCATCACCTTCCCAACCTTCGGTGCTTTGGTTGATGGTGCCCTGATGGTGGAGCACAAGCGCCGTGAGATCGAGGACAAGAAGAGAAAGTTCATGAACCAGCAATCTGGCAGCAACATCCGCCCCCGCTACAACCCCCAGCAAGTGAATCAGCAGCGCACTCAGGGACAGTCAAGCCTTCAGAACCGCGGCCAGAACCAGCAACATCCCCAGTATGCACCACCCCAGCAGCAACAGCAGCGCTACCAGAACGTGCAGCAGAACACTCAGGTTCCACGCACTACCCAGGCTAACACCACTCCTGTCGGCCCAAGGGTATGCTATCACTGTGGAGAACAGGGACATTATGCTAACTTTTGTCCTCGGAGGATCCAGAACTCCATCGGTCAGAACAACAACCAGAAGGCAGGACCACAACCAGCTCAGAATGGGAATCAGCAGCAGGCACAGGGAAACCGAGGCCAGCAGAACTACGCCAGGGGCAAGCTCAACCATGTGGGAGCAGAAACTGCAGAAGTAGCCACAGATGTGGTAGTCACGGTACGTTCTCGGTCAACTCACAACCTGCTACAGTTTTGTTTGATTCTGGAGCTTCGCATGCTTTTATATCTGCTGATTTCGTGAAAAAGAACTTGATGCTTATGCAACCTATGGGGAACACCATGTTAGTTAACTCACCGGGGGGAGAACTTCGGGCCACATTACGTTGTCCTAATGTAGCAGTTAACATAAGGGGGGTAGACTTTTTAGCACACCCTATAGTCCTAAATTCTATCGGGATGGATCTGATTTTGGGAATGAGCTGGCTAGCAAAGTACGATGCCGTCATACAGTGTTCCAAGCGTGCAGTTCAGTTAGTGGCTCCATCAGGGGAGAAGATTGAGTATCAAGCAACCAAAACCACAGAGCCCGGTCAGGTCAATCGTGCTGAAGGCACAGAGTTGAAGGACATTCGAGTGGTGAACGAGTATCCAGATGTGTTCCCAGATGAATTGCTAGGTATGCCTCCAGAACGTGAAGTTGAATTTGTTATTGAACTTATGCCTGGCACAGCACCCATAGCTAAAAGACCATATAGAATGGGGGTAAAAGAATTAAAGAAACTTAAAGAAGAATTAAAGGCCTTACTAGCTAAGGGGTATATTCGTCCTAGTTCTTCGCCTTGGGGAGCTCCAGTGTTGTTCGTTGATAAGAAAGACGGGACACAGAGGATGTGCATAGACTATCGAGCCCTCAATGAGGTCACCATCAAGAATAAGTACCCACTGCCAAGGATCGATGATCTCTTTGACCAATTGAGGGGAGCTTGTGTGTTCTCAAAGATCGATCTCAGATCGGGCTATTATCAGATGAGAATCCGGGTGACAGACATCCCTAAGACAGCTTTCACTACCCGGTATGGTTTGTATGAGTTCACAGTTATGTCCTTTGGATTGACTAATGCACCGGCCTACTTCATGTATTTGATGAACAGCGTGTTCATGGATTATCTTGACAAGTTCGTCGTGGTGTTCATCGATGATATTCTGGTTTTCTCTAAAAATGAGGAAGAGCATGAGGAACACTTGAGGTTAGTGATGCAGAGACTCCGAGAACATCAGTTGTATGCTAAGTTAAGCAAATGTGAATTCTGGCTGAAGGAGGTATCATTCTTGGGCCATGTGTTGTCAAATGGAGGTGTCGCAGTTGATCCGAAGAAGGTCAGGGATGTTCTCAACTGGATTCCACCGCAGAATGTCAGTGAGATCAGGAGTTTTCTTGGAATGGCAGGTTACTATCGGCGTTTTATTGAGGGATTCTCCAAGATTGCCAAGCCTTTGACATCATTGCTAGAAAAGAATGCCAAGTTTGTGTGGACACCGCAGTGTCAAGCTAGCTTTGAGGAGTTGAAGAAAAGGTTAACCATTGCACCAGTATTGGTACTGCCAGATGTTACTAAGAGTTTCTCAGTGTATTGTGATGCGTCTCGTCAAGGATTGGGATGTGTACTCATGCAGGAGGGTAGAGTTGTGGCATATGCATCCAGACAGTTGAGGAGACATGAATTGAATTATCCGACACATGATTTGGAATTGGCAGCCGTGGTACACGCGTTGAAGATCTGGAGGCATTATTTGATTGGACACAAATGTGACATCTATACCGACCACAAGAGCCTTAAGTATGTGTTCACGCAATCCGAGTTGAATATGAGGCAACGTCGTTGGCTTGAGAAGATCAATGACTTTGAACTAGAGATTCACTACCATCCAGGGAAGGCTAACTTGGTGGCCGATGCTTTGAGTAGAAAGAGCCATGCGATTGTGCTACCGGGTCAGAATTTGCCGGAAGAGCTTAGTAGGGAATTTGAACGCTTAAACTTGGGTATGGTAGCCAACGTGACCGAGCTAGAAGTGGAGCCAACTCTTGAACAGGAGATCCGAAAAGGTCAGTTGGAGGATGAGGAAATCAGGGAATTGATTAAGAAGGTTGGGACAGATAAAGCGCCAGGATTCCGATTGGATGATCAAGGAACAGTGTGGTATGGTAACAGAATAGTGGTGCCGGATCAGCAGCATATCAAGGATGTTATCTTACGGGAAGCACACGAGTCAGCATATTTCATTCACCCGGGAAGCACCAAGATGTACTTGGACCTGAAGGAAAGATTTTGGTGGTATGGTTTGAAGCGCGATGTTGCAGCACACGTAGCTCTTTGCGATGTATGCCAGAGAGTCAAGGCCGAACATCAGAGACCGGCAGGTTTGCTTCAACCTATGAAGATACCAGAGTGGAAATGGGAAGAAGTGGGTATGGATTTTATAACAGGATTGCCCCGCACACAGAGAGGTTATGACTCTATATGGGTGATAGTGGACCGATTGACGAAGGTGGCTCACTTTATTCCGGTAAAGACTACATATTCCGGTGCCAAACTAGCAGAATTGTATATGGAGCGGATTGTATGTTTGCATGGTGTACCGAAGAAGATAGTGTCAGATCGAGGCAGTCAGTTTACGTCGCACTTTTGGCGCAAGTTACATGAGTCCATGGATACTAAGCTTCACTTCAGTTCTGCTTACCATCCGCAGACAGATGGTCAGACCGAGAGGACAAATCAGATACTAGAGGATATGCTGAGGGCATGTGCATTGCAGTATGGGAGTAGTTGGGATAAGAGTTTGTGCTATGCAGAGTTCTCGTACAACAACAGCTACCAGCAGAGTCTCAGGATGTCACCATTTGAGGCGTTGTACGGAAGGAAGTGCAGGACACCGTTGTTTTGGAACCAGACCGGAGAAGGTAAAGTATTTGGACCTGAGGTCTTGAAGCAGGCCGAGGAACAAGTGCAGGTTATCAGGCAGAATTTAAGAACAGCTCAGTCACGGCAGAAGAGTTATGCAGATGTAAGGCGTCGAGATCTCAGCTTTGAAATTGGTGATTTCGTCTATCTTAAGGTGTCACCAATGAGAGGTGTGAGGAGATTCAATGTTAAAGGCAAGTTAGCACCTCGCTACATTGGACCATTCAAGATATTAGAACGGAGAGGTGAAGTGGCTTATCAGTTGGATTTACCAGAGAAATTGGCAGGAGTGCATGATGTGTTCCATGTGTCCCAGCTGAAGAAGTGTTTACGGGTGCCAGAGGAACAGATTCTGTTAGAGGAGTTGAATGTGCAGGAGGACCTTACTTATGAGGAGTATCCGGTCAAGATCTTAGAGGAGTCCGAGAGATTCATCAGGAACAAAGTGATACGTATGTGCAAGGTTCAGTGGAATCGTCATACAGAGGATGAGGCAACCTGGGAACGGGAGGATGATCTCAAGGCAGAATATCCACATCTCTTCCAATCCACGTCCGAATCTCGGGGACGAGATTCATCTTAAGGGGGGTAGGTTTGTAACACCCTGAAAATGCCTATTTAAAAAAAATTAGTAAATAATTGGTTTTCCTAATTGAGTGCTCATAAATAAAGTAGGAAAGTAAAATTTTTGAAAGAATAAAAGCAAATATAGGAATTAGAAACATTATTGTTGCATTCATGCTGGTGCATTTATTTTTGATTGCTGAATTCAAATTCAAATTTGAATTTGAATTCAAATGAGTGTTTGAATAAAAGAAAAACCTTTTCTTTTCTCTCTCTTTTTCTCTCTCTCTTTTCAGCCCAGCAGCCCAGCTCCTTCTCTCTTTTTCCTGCGGCCCAAGCCTTCTTTCCCGCGCGGCCCATCTCTTTCTCCCTTCCCTTTCTTTTTTCCCGCAATCCAGCTCGTTCAGCCCAGCAGAGCAGCTCGCGCCACCGCAGCCCAGCCCAGCTAGCAGCCCGCTCCGCGTCTCTCTTCCGCTGAGGCTGACAGCGTGACCCCACTGGTCGGCGCTTCCTCCCTCCGCAGCGCGCGCGCTCTCTCTCTCTGAGTCGCCGACATCCCGGTCCCACCCGTCAGCCGCGTCTTCTATCTCTCGCCGTACGCGGCCGGGACTCCTCCGCCGCGCCGCCGTGCTGCGCTGGGACTTCCCCGGCTTGGAGCGCACGCCAAGGAGCCTCAAGCCCCTTTATAAGCCGCCGCCCTTGCTCGTGAACCCCCCAAAACTGCCGCCTTGAGCTCGCGCCGAAACCCTAGCCGCCGCTCTTGTTCTCGAGCCGCCGCCGCCGCCAGCACCCTCTCTCTGCCGCGCTCTGCCGCCGAGAGCTCGTCTCGAAGCTTTGCCGTAAGGTGAGGAAGCCCCGCAGTTCTTTTTCCCTCCTTCTCTTGCTCTCTCGCGCGCACACGAGCTCGCCGGAATTCTCCGACCGCCGGCGCTCGACGCCAGCCGCTATCACTGCTCAAACCTCGTCCACAACCCCCAAATCGAGTTCCCCGTCGTCTCCTCTATCTCTAGGGCCAATCACGGCGAGAAAACGAGCTCCCTAACCCCCAGCCAAGCCAACTCCGACGAGGTCGCCGCCGCGCACCGCCGTGAGCCGCTGTGCTCCGGTAACCCTTGAGCGAGATCTAATCCCAGCCGTTAGATTCAAAACCGACGGCCAGATCTGAAAACCGATCTAAACCGAGCCGGTTCCCGTGAACCGCGGTTCAGGCCGGTCCACGGTTCGGTCCATGGTGACGTCAGCCCACGTCAGCAACCAGCCGTTGCCGTGGCGATTTTGCAAAAGAGCCCCTCTGTTTTTTGAAAATCAACCCGCGGTCCAGTGCAGTTCAAAAGTATTTACAACTAAGTCCTTTTTCTTTCGGTTTAGCCCCTGTCCTTTTGAAAAATCATGCCCGCCGTCCTGAAAGTTGTTTTTACGCCGCAGCCCTTGTGTTTTTATACGAAATTACGTTTTAGGTCCCTGGTTTCTTTCAAAAACACCCCTGGAAGCTTAAAACCTTTACCAGCAAGCCCCTAGAGCCCGTTTTAAGCGTAGTTTCTCCGTTTTAACTCCGATCTGAGTGATTTTCGCGCTCACGTGTTCGTGGTGAAGCGTAGATTAATCCTAAAACCTTCTTTTCATCTTTTGTTTATGTTTGGTGTACTGTTCTAATTAAATATTCTTGTTTGCATGTATGTGTGGATGCTTGTTGGTGATTGATGTGAGTAGTTGCCGAGCCGTTCGAGTTCGCCGACGATCCCGTTCCCGAAGAGCAGGTGCAGCAGCAGTTCTCTGAGGAAGGCAAGTATAACACGGACCATCCTTGTTACCTATACACCGATTAATCACATCAATCATATGCATGTGTCTAAAACTGTTAACCATTAAGGATGTCCCTAGTCTTTACCGTATTCCTTGTTACCCAGGGTTTTATGCATTATGGTTAGTCTATGCTTTTTAGCAACATGGTTCGGGGAACTAGAGCATGTGCTGTGTGCTTTGTTCTAGTGTCTCTATAAGGTTTGGTCTAGGGAATTAGAGCATGTGCTTCGTGCTTTGTTCTAATGTCTCTCCATAAGGTCCGGTTCTTAAAGCGGCAACCCAGGAACTTGTTCGCCGCCGTTGGAACTATAATGGCTCTGGTCTTGGATAACTAGCTTGTACGTCTCTAGCTCGCCAGTGGTTACCGAAAGGCGTATGTGGGGTGCATGGGTGAGAGTATAGTTTGATCCATCGAGGACGGTTCTATCCGTTGGCTATGCCCCGTTAGGCAAAGTCCCGTGATGTAAGCGCCTGATGTACGGCAGCTTCACACGTTGCGATGATTGCGCTCTCGCTCTGGACGCCATTGACCCCCTCACGTTGCGCCCTGAGCGTACGTCAATCTCGATGCCTCGGGTTATGCTGCCTATGTTGAACCAAAACGGCTACTGTGCTTGTTAGGGTGTTTTGTGAAAGTCCTCGTAACATAAGTTCTTTTGGATTTATGTGACCGGCGGGTAAAGGGCGAAACCTCTGCAGAGTGTTGATCTATCATGATAGCCGTGCTCACGGACACGAGCGGCCTGGATCCTTTTTGATTAGAAGATGATATTAGTGGTTGATGTTGGTTTGTTCTATAATCACTTATACCTTATTAATGGGTTTATACTTGGGATTCTACTCATTTGTAGTAAGTTGGATGACAATAAAATGAATCAACTAAAAGTGCTAATGCAGTATAACCGTGTCAAGCCTTTTGTCCTTGCATAACCCGTGTTATACTTGTTAAGTAAGATGGTTTACTTACACTTGCAACTATTCAACAAAATCCCGGATGGGTAACAGATGGAGCAATGAATGATCAGTCGCTTGCTGAGTTTCCGGAGGATCTGCCGTACTTCTAAGCTGTGTTCAACCAGTCGGTGTCCCTGTGGATTTGAGGCTCTACTAGTTACGAAGCGTTTAATAGTATAAAGACTTCCGCTGTGTTATTTGTTTAAAACTATGTCTTGTGTTAAACTCTGATATAAACTTTTTTTTATCTGAGCATTGTGTTCTCTGTGATTCAATATTTGTAATCTATATGTGTTCTGTGGACATCCTGGGCACACATATGGAAGCATTCGGATTTCTTGGAAATCTGGGTGTTACACGGCAACCGTCACCAATGAAGACGGGGACTTCCCGACACAGAAGAAGACGCGAGCCATCAAGCCTGTAGACAAAGTTGCTACAAAAACAGTTGATCTCCAGACAGGAGATCCAACGAAGACGGCGGTGATTGGCTCCAACCTTACCCCAGCATAGGAAAGCGTGCTCGTCAACTTTCTGCGGGCTCAGGCAGACATCTTCGCAACAAAGCCTTCTGACATGCCTGGGGTTCCCAGAGAGTTGATCGAGCACAAGCTGGACCTCAACGAGAGCGCAAAGCCAAAGAAGCAGCGACTCCGAAGATTTGCCACCGAGCATCGGGAGGCTATCAAGAAAGAGCTAGCTAAGTTATTAGCAGCCGGCTTCATTAAAGAAGTCTTTTATTCGGATTGGTTAGCTAATCCGGTTCTTGTAAGAAAAAAGAATTCCACTGAATGGAGAATGTGTGTTGATTATACCGATCTCAACAAACATTGCAAAAAGGATCCCTTCGGGCTTCCTCGCATCGATCAAGTCATTGAAAGCACCGCAGGGTGCACCCTTCTCTGTTTCCTCGATTGTTACTCAAGATATCATCAGATATCTCTGAAAAAAGAGGATCAGATTAAAACTTCATTTATCACGCCATATGGCGCATATTGTTATACAACCATGCCCTTTGGTTTGAAAAAGCAGGTGCCACATATCAGCGGGCGATACAAGGTTGTCTTCAAGACCAACTCCACCGGAACGTCGAAGCATATGTTGATGATGTGGTCGTCAAGACAAGAAACCCCGAGGACCTAATCGCCGATCTCACCGAGATGTTTGGTAACTTACGCAAGTAGCGTTGGAAGCTTAATCCCGCCAAATGTGTTTTCGGTGTTCCGTCAGGAAAGCTTCTCGGGTTCATCATCAGCGAGCGCAGCATCGAAGCTAACCCAGAAAAGATAGCAACAATCATGAACATGGAGCCGCCACGCACAGTAAAAGATTTCATGAAGCTGACAGGCTGCATGGCTGCACTCAACCGCTTCATCTCCAAACTCGGCGAACGCGGGACTGAGTTCTTCAAACTCCTCAAGAAACAGGACAGATTCCAGTGGACACAAGAGGCCCAACAAGCCTTTGACAAGCTCAAAGCTTTCCTGACTGAACCACCTGTGCTCACTGCGCCACTACCAGGTGAAGATCTCCCGCTCTACATTTCAGCGACCACCGACGTCGTTAGTGCTGCTATTGTTGTTGAACGCGATGAGGAAGGTCATCTTCAGAAGATTCAAAGGCCTGTGTACTTTGTGAGCGAAGTCCTTTCAGACTCCAAGTCAAGGTACCCTCAAGTAAAAAAGATTCTATATGCCGTCTTAATAACATCCATGAAATTGCGACACTACTTCGACTCCTATAAGATCATCGTGGTTACTGGATACCCTATTGGCAAAATTCTGCACAACCAAGACGCTACGGGTCGTATCGCCAAGTGGGCTGTCGAGCTCGGAACCTACAGCATTGAGTTCCAATCTCGCACGGCCATGAAGTCTCAAGTCCTTACTGATTTCATATCTGAATGGACTGAGCACAACCTTCCTGTCGCCACCACCAAGCCTAAGCACTAGATCATTTATTTTGACGATTCTCTCAAGTTGGAAGGTGGCGGCGCCGGAGTTGTGTTGATTTCACCTCAAGGAGATCAACTCAAATACGTTCTGCAGATTCAATTCGCCGTCTCCAACAACGCTGCAAAATACGAAGCTCTTCTTCATGGGCTGAAGATGGCTATCACCCTCAGTATAAAGCGCCTACTGGTATATGGGGATTCAATGATGGTCATCAAGCAAGTCAATAAGGATTGGAATCGCAACCATGAGAACATGGATGCGTACTGTGAAGAAGTTCAGAAGTTGGAGAAGCACTTTTTCGCCATTGAATTCCATAATGTCGAAAGAGATTACAATGTTGCTGCAGATGTTTTATCGAAGCTGGGTTCTTCCCGAGCAGAGGTACCTAGTGGTGTGTTTGTTAATGAGCTCTCCAAACCGTCTATTCCTGAAGCAACACTTCCCTACGCTGCAACTTCAGCCCCTGAGGTTATGCTCATCGACGCAACCTAGTGTGCACCAACTATCGATTATATCTTGCACAACAAACTTCCCAAAGAAAAAGCAGAAGCTCAGCAGGTTGTTCGTCGCAGCAAGCCCTACGTGATAATCGGGGATACATTATACCGACGCGGCGCACGCTCTGGCGCATTGATGAAATGTGTCTCACAACAAGAAGGAAATCCACGCTGGAGAATGTGGCAATCACGCAGCATCTTGTACCATCGTGGGAAAAGCTATTCGCGCCGGATTCAATTGGCCTTTGGCTTTACACGACGGAGAAGAAGTCGTTCGTCACTATAAGGGTTGTCAATACTTTGCTAATCATTCACAACAGCCCACGCACAAGATCAAATTGATACCTCCGTCATGGCCCTTCGCATGCTGGGGGCTTGATATGATTGGGAAATTACCGAGAGCACCGAGGGGCCTTGAGTATTGCTTTGTTGCAATTGACAAATTCTCGAAGTGGATAGAAGTCTTTCCGATTGTCAAGCCAACATCTGAGAAACCAGTCCAATTCCTTCAAGAGTTGATTCTACGCTTTGTGATACCGCATCAAATCATTACAGATTTGGGTACCACCTTCACAGGCAGCAAGTTCTGGGATTATTGCGAAGATCGTAGCATCGAGGTGTACTATGCCTCTGTTGCTCATCCTCGAGCTAATGGTCAAGTAGAAAGAGCCAATGGCATGTTACTTGATGGACTTAAAGCCCGGGTGGAGCGAACCTTGAAGAAAGCTGAAGGCCGGTGGATCAAAGAACTCTTTCCGGTTGTTTAGGGCCTCCGATCTCAACCCACCAAAGCTACGGGGCAATCTCCCTTCTTCCTGGTATATGGATCTGAGGCTGTCCTACCTGTCGACGTCATGCATGGCGCTCCTCGTGTTGAAGAATTTCAAGAAGCTATGGCGGATGAACAACGGATGATTGAGGTTGATACGGCTGAGGAAGCACGACTGGCAGCTTTATTACACAATGTTGCATACCTTCAGGGTATCCGCCGATTTCATGACAAAAATGTGAAGACGAGGTCATTTCAGATTGGTGATTTGGTGTTACGACAGATCCAGAACGCTGGTCACACAAAGCTTACCTCGCCTTGGGATGGTCCCTTTATTGTATCGAAAGTCTTCAAGCCAGGCACATATCGACTTCAAACAGAGGATGGCGATGATTTGCCTAATCCCTGGAATATAGAACACCTTCGCAAATTCTATGCGTAGGATCTTCATTGTACCATTACTTCGGTAATGCGATCTTCTTTGTACCGTTGCTTCGGCAGCGCAACATATATTTAATAAATGGAATCGTTTATTCCACCATTGCTGGGTTCTTTGTGTTTAAACTACTTTGTCTTCGTGACATCGTTTAAATATTATCTGGGTTCTTTTGAGACCCGGGAAGATTGTTTTCCTTACATTACGAATTCGGAGCAATTATATGAGGTCTGTCCGGGTTCCCTCGGGGCCGTTAACGGATTTGTTCCTACATTTTTGTTATCTAGCGAATGTATCCAGCTTTAAGCTGCCGCTCCGTGGGTCTTACAGGGTTCTTGTCTAATGAACCACATACAGTTTGTTCCCAGTGTTTCCCTTCGGGGTACATTTATTTTAAGATAGCTTACGCTATAGAAATCTCCCTGGGTTCCCTCGGGTCCTTAACAGGGTTGTTTTTCAACAGTTAAAATTTACAACTAACACGTATGTTTTGACTATGTCTTGGTGTTACACACAGAGACACTCAAGGATTCTTTGAAACTCTTGATTTGTTCTTCATATAAGAAAATATAGACTTTGTTGCATCACAATATGAATGTTACATCATTACATGCCTACTCATTACAACTTCAAGCTCTGTGCAACTGCCTTGGTAATTGGCTCGGCTTCTTTCTTCAGGTCCCTGAAGGTTTCTTCTGTGCAGCTTGGCTCTGCGCCTTCTACACACTTGCTGATATCCACTTCAGGGTACCTGGACTTCACAACCGCCAGAATATGGACAAGACAAGCCTCGGAAGATCTTCTGATGTACGCCTTCAATTGACGAGGCACAACCTTCAAGCGGTCCAAAAAGGATTGCGGAGCAGTTGGATCTTCTGGGACCAATGCCTTCACCAATGGATTAGCAGCCTTCTCCAGTACTGCGATTTGCTTCAGGGCTTTGGCTAGTTGCTCGTCAGAGTTCTTCATACTTTGGATGATATTTTCCAGCTCTGTCATTCTCTTGGCCACCTGTTCAAGTTTTTCGTCCAGGGTCTTCTTATCTGCAAGGTTTCTACGCAGCTGGACGACTTCTCCTTATAGCTGACGGTTGTCTTCAAGTGCGTCTTCAAGATCCTTGGCAGCCTTCTTTTGCTGCTCAATGACTTGGATCAGCTGCACATCGGCATCTTTTCGTTGTTGGACTGCAACTCTGAGTTGTTCTTTGATGACATTATGCTCCGCAGGGATAGTCTTAAACGCTTCTTCATGACGGTTGTCCAAGTTCGACCAATCTGTCATCTTGCTCAATGACGTTGTCAACTGTTGTTGTACCCCTGCTCCAAAGATCATGACAGGGTTATTGTTTCAACTACGAAGTGGACAAAATATCGTAAGACTATAGCAGAATTAGGGTACCTTTGAGCTCTGATTTTGCTGTGGCAAGTTTTTTCTTCAGGTCGTCCTTCTCCGCAGATAATTCCTTCGTCTGCAGATGCAGAGTGCGGATCGTGTTGGTATCTTCTACTTCTTGGGCTCAGCGGTCTTCGCGCTCTCGATCCAGTTCTTTTTGGAGGCGCTCCGCCTTGGCGTGCATCAAGGAGATATTTCGGATGTACTCGGTCTTCTGCCTTGATGCCTCACCGACAGCCTACAGGATTCAATTATGAGGTTCATATCTACGATAACAATGAGTACAGGGTTGTTTACCATACCTTGAGTATGCCACTACCCTCTCGGCATGGTACAGACCCCTGTCGATATGCTCTTCATCCTCTTCCGCATCCAAGACATATTCGAACGCTGGCGGATTTGGATTCAGCATTGGATCGTAACTTCCGATGCGAAAGTTGCCGATCTCTTCTTCAGCTTCAGCACTTGTGGGCACCCAGGGGATTTCTTCGATCACTTCCTCTTGGGTTGATTGCTCCACTTGTTTACCCCTCGAGCATTCCGTTTCTGGAACAGCTTTCGCCCCGCTAGTTTGGGATGTACCAACGTTGCTCGGGGGCTCCGCATTGTTCTGGTCACAGCATTCAACCTCGGTTTCTTCTATTACAGCTTGTGTGACCAATTGCTCAATATCCGCCAGCGCTTCAGCAATTGTTTCTTCTACTTGCGCTGGTTCTGGCGGGTCTGTTGATGGTGCGAATGGCTGGACCTCTGGAAGAGTTGTTTGCGGCTCTACCCTGGGTTCTTCTGACACTATAGCTTCTGGCACCTTCAGGGTTGCTGGTGGTATTTCTTCAGCTCTGCATCCACAACTTCACAGTCAGGATGGATTTTTACGACTCAGGTCCTCCCAGTATGAACTCCTCCTCTGGCTCCTGTTCCACTGCCACTGGAACAGCAGGGTTGTTTTCTTCTTCAATTGGTTCTGAACCTGCATATGGAGCCGAGGCAGGGTTGAAGATATTGTGAATAATTTCTTCTTCTGATAACGGTCTACGGGCAGTACTGCCTTGCTGTGGTCGGCTGATCCCAATTTCTCCAATAATTATCCCCACAGATGCTGACATTCTTGGTTGTGAGGATACCTTTTCCTTTTCCTCAGGGATGATCCTCACCCGAGGCTTGGGTAGGGTCCGTGCTCTCTTGGGCACCGGTGCACTCAGATCTGATGTCGCAGCCCTCTTTGACTTTTCTCCTCTCTTGGAGGTTGCCCCTGCTTTGTCACGGGGTTCTTCAGCATCCTGATTCTCATCATTGGCATGTTGCTCGTCGGATTCTTCAGTCGCAGTTGACTTATCAGAATGTGGATTGTGTTTACGAACCTGGTCCCTGATGCTTGGATCTACACAGCGGGCTATTATGTTGGCTTCATCTGCATTTGTTGGATCTAAAGGTGGCAAGCTCACGTAAAGTGATCGTCGGGCTTCATACTATTATGGACAGTGATTTAGTTAACAAGACATCATAATGAAATACACAATTTCTTTGACCTCAAGAAATGGTTCATACCTCGGGCGTCATAGTAACTGCGGAAATCTCCATAATTTCTAGAAAATCTTCATCATTGATGATCAGATATTTCTTCAACAACTGCATAATTCTCTTATCAGACAGGGTACCCGTAGCATTCCGTGAAGGGTCAGCTTCTCCTGAATACGAGTACCCTGGATTACAGCATTGTTTACAAGGCTCGATTCTCCTCATCAGAAATGACCTATATATGGCGGCTCCAGTCAAACCTTGAGATTTCAGGTCCCTGATCATATTGAGAAGCTCCGGGATCTGCATTGCTTGATTTATTCCAACGGTTTCACTCCAGAATGGCTTCATCACTGGAGACTTACCTGAGCGGCTGGGTAGTTGTGGCTGATGGTTCCAGGCATAAAACCACTCCTTCTGCCAGTCCTTGAGACTTTCTTTAGTTGCATAGTCCAGGTACAGAGTTTTCATGCCCTCACGGAATTGGATTACGACTTTCCCAACTACCTGAGATGGTCCGCTCGAAATCTTGACTCTGAAGATATGTCGGAAAAGAGCATAGTGTGGGTCTATTCCTAAGAATGCCTCACACAGATGGATGAAGATGGAAATAATGAGAAGGGAGTTCGGGCTCAAATGACACAACTCTATCCCATAAAATTGCAGTAGGCGACGGAAGAAATCACAAGTGGGCATGCCAAAGCCAACTTCATAAAAGGCTTTCCATACCGTGATGTTGACACCGGATTTTAACAGGTCACATCAGTGCCAAAAGTGAAGCAGAGGTACAGAATCGGAATCGGAGTCCGGGAAATGGAGCAGATCAAATCAGAATCAGAGTCCGAGAGTAAGAGTGGTTTGAATCAAAGTCAGAGTCCGATGAGAATCAAAATCGGAGAAGAGGATGTTGACGTGGAGGAGTCCTGGAAGGTTACCAGGTTAAGCTTATAGAAGGACCGAAATAAAGAGTCGGTTATTTTTATAGAGTTTGAGTCGTAAACGGTTGTAAGAAAGACCTTTTCTTTTGCGTCAAGTAAGTTTGTCGTATGTGTTTAGGAGTCATAGTTATCAGGGTACAAATATCGACCCTGCGTGGTCATAGAAGGCTGTACACACCAACAACAAACAAACCTTTACATTTTTTCGCATCTTACATACATTTGTCGGCAACTTCGTCTTTCTTTTTCGCGAGTTCTTTTGGGCACGTCGACGGTGATCAGATCTCAAGGCTTGCCTGTAAGTCCCGTATTACTGAGTAAGATCCAAGCCTTAGCAACCGGCGTATCGCTGTTGTTACGTTTGGGATTATTCGACAGTTATCGAGTAAACATCTAAGCTTTAGTATTTGGCGCATCGCTGTTGCTTCATTTAGATTTTATTCAACCTTATCCAGCTTAGAATAAGCTTTGATCGGCTGTTATTTATACTTTTTGTAACACCCTAAAATTTGTCCTAATTAAAATTTAGTAATTAAATAGCTTTTTATATTTATGTGCTCATGAAAAATGTAAGGAAAATAAAAATTTGAATAATTAAAAGCAAATATAGGGAATAGAAATATTATTGCTGCATTCATGCTGGAGCATTTCTTTTTTATTGTTGAATTCAAATTTGAATTTGAATTTGAATTCAAATGAGTGTTTAAATAAAAGAAAAACCTTTTCTTTTCTCTCTCCCCCACTCTCTCAGCCCGGCCCAGTTCCTTCTCTCTCTCCACCTCGTAGCCCAGCTCAGCCAGCTAGGCCCAGCAGCGCCAGCGCCAGCCGCAGCCCGCCCATCGCTTGAGCCGCTGCCACCCTGGGCCCACCGGTCATCCCCTTTCTCTCGCCGTGTCCGAGCCGGACTCCTCCACCGCCGCCGAATCCGCGCCGCCCTGCTCTGCTTCTTGCGCATGCCAAGGGCTCTCCCCCGCCCCCATATAACCACCGCCCCCTGCTCCACGAGCCCCCTCCGAAACCCTAGCCGCTGCCTCGCCTTGAGCTCGCGTCGCCACCGCAAACCCTAGCAGAGCCGCCTCGCCACCAACTCGTCGCCTCGCCGCCTCATTGTCGATGAGGTCACGCCCAGGAGCTTCACAAGGTAGCAGGGAACCCGCTGAGCCTTTTGCCCCTCTCCCTCTCGCCTCGTCGCGCTTGTGCGAGCTCGCCGGAGTTTTTGTCCGCCGCCGCTCGTCGCCGGCCGAACCTGTCACCCAATCCTCGAGAAGAACCCCCAAAACGAGTTCCCCATCTCCTTCTCTCTCTCCCGGGCCAAACGCGGCAAGGTTTGGTGCCCTGTAGCACCGGGAAAGCCCAACGCCGGCGAACTTCCGGCGAGGCGCCGCCGCGCGCCGCCGTCTCCGACGACCAAGTGCCCCCAAACGCCCGGAGCCGTCAGATCCAGATCCAACGGCCCAGATCAAACCCGAATCGAGTCAGCCTAGGTCAAACCGGCCGCCGTGGCAATTTTACAAAAGATCCCCTGCTGTTTTTGGGAATCAACCCGCGGTCCAGCGTAGTTCAAAAATAATTACAGTTTAGTCCTTTTTCTTTCGGTTTAGCCCCTGCGCTTTTGAAAAATAGTGCCCGCCATCCTGAGTGACAGTTTTACCCGTAGGCCCTTGAGCTTTTATACGAAATTATGTTTTACGTCCCTGGTTTCTTTCAAAAACACCCCTGGAAGCCTAAAAGTCTCACCAGCATGCCCCTAGAGCTCGTTTTAAGCGTAGTTTCTTCATTATAACTCCGATTTGAGTGATTTTCGCGCTCATGTGTTCGTAGTAAAGCGTAAAGCAACTCTAAAGCCTTCTTTTCGTCATTTGTTTATGTTTGGTGTACTTTTCTAATTAAATGCCTTGTTTGCATGTATGTGTGGATGCTTGTGTGGTGATCGATGTGAGTAGTTGATGAGGCGTTCGAGTTCGCCGACGATCCTGTTCCCGAAGAGCAGGTGCAGTAGCAGTTCGCTGAGGAAGGCAAGTATAACACGGACAATCCTTGATTACCTATACACCATTTAATCATATATTCATATGCATGTGTCTAATTTTGCGATACACTAAGGATGATCCTAGTCTTTACATTATTCCTTGTTTACCCGAGTTATATGCATTATGGTTAGTATTTGCTACGCGCTGCAACCAACATTTATTTTAATGTTAATATTGAATTAATGGTTGACTTCAATGATGACTAAAAGATGTTTTTTTAGCAACATGGTTTGGGGAACTAGATGTAACACCCCTGGTGTTAATTAACAATAAAACAATGATTAAGCTAAGCTAAACAAGTAATCAAGCCTAACCAAGGTTAATTGAAAGAAAGAAATCAAAAGAAATGCTAAAAGGAATTCGATAAGAAATTAAAAACACCCCAAAACGAGGCAAAACAAAAACCTTTAAATTTTATATAAGAACTTAAATTTTGGCCAATGCAAAATTTGAAGGAGAGACCAAACCAAGCATCTTCCCTTTTGAAACCATAGCCTAAAAATGTTTGGAAGTATCTCAAATTTCAGACCCTAACCTTGGAATTTGAATTTTTCAATTCAAATTCAAAAGCTGAAATGGAACCTCAGCCAAGCTCGAGGGGCATTCACCCTCGAGCGGTGATTTTCGTCACCCTCGAGGCTCCGCAGCCAAGCTCGAGGGGCATTCACCCTCGAGCGGTGATTTCCGTCACCCTCGAGGCTCCGCAGCCAAGCTCGAGGGGGGCATTCACCCTCGAGCGGTGATTTCCGTCACCCTCGAGGCTCCGCAGCCAAGCCCGAGGGGCATTCACCCTCGAGCGGTGATTTCCGTCACGCTCGAGGCTCCGCAGCCAAGCTCGAGGGGGGCATTCACCCTCGAGCGGCGTTTCCGTCACCCTCGAGGCTCCGCAGCCAAGCTCGAGGGGCATTCACCCTCGAGTGGCGTTTCCGTCACGCTCGAGGCTCGGAAAGCTCGAGCTTGCGATCCAAGCTCGAAGCGCATGGTCGAAGCGCCTGGTCCAAGCTTGAAAAGGCGCGCCCACGGGACGCTCACGCCGCGCTCGCGCGTGCCCGCGCTCGCCGCCGGCAGCGCTCTGCCAACGGCCGTCCTCGACTGCGCCGGCCAATGGCGCGGCTGCATGTCTCCGCTCACGGAGCACGCGTCTGGCCAGCCCGCGTGGCCTGAGGCGCACTGTAGCGCTGACTCCCGCGCTCGCCGTCGCGTCGCCACCGCGGACCGCCGGATATTGCCGTCGCCGCCGTTGCCCACCGGTCCGTCGTGCGACTTTCGCGACCACGCCGTCTCCTTTTCCTCGCCCTGTCTCTTCTCGCCTCGCCCACGTGCGCCTGCCGCCTGCAGCACGCCTGCGCGCGCACGTTGACGCCGCGCACGGCGCCAACACGGCCGCGACAAGCCGCTGTCGCCGCGACAGCTCACCGAGCTGCCCCAGCCGCCATCCCGTGCTGCCCGAGCACCCCTTCCCTCCCCTCTCGCTCCTACTTAAAGCCCCAAACAGTTCCCCCTCTCTTCCACGCCGAAATCGCTCGCCGGAGTTCACAGAGCTTCCGCCGCCGCCCGCGCACGTGCACGGTCCGCTCCACTCCTCCTCCGGCCGAACCGAGGGAACCAATAGCTTCACCGTGCCGCGCTGGTGCTCAAAGACCTCTTCCCCGACCTTCTCCGACCCCGACGCCGCCGGTCGCCGCTCGCCGGAGCAAGCCGAGCCGCCACCGCCGTCGTTGACCCCGTTTCCGGCCATCCCCGACCTCGAGACCTAGCTCAAACGAATCAAGGTGAGCCCCTCTCCTTTTCCCCCCACTTCCCCGGCCCGGTCTCGCCGCCGTTTGGCCGGCGTAACCACGCCGGCGAGCCCAGGGATCCCTGTGTGTCTTCAACCTCTTTCCAGGGGGCCGACTGTAAAATGCAGGGACTTGTTTGTAAGAGATTCAAAAACTCTAGGGTCAGCCGCGTAAAATAGATTCTATATTTAAGGTTTAATTCGCTGAGATCTTCAAAAATTCGTAGAAAATCGTAGAAAAATCAGAAAAATGCCAAACCAATTTTGTAGTGACCAGTGAATCTAGAAGGCCAATTTCTTCCTTTGCACCTCACTCATTTGAGCTGTAGATTTTGAAATATAAATTCATTTCAGTTTGAGCACATTTCATCATAGTTCAAAATCTACACATACACTGGAGCTGAGCTTGGGATATGTTGTTAGGGTGATTATCTTTAGCCTAATGCGCAAAGGGTGCACAAAAATTCCCAGTGGATTTAGGGTTATGATTTTCCAAACATATACCCTGCTGTTTTGGCAAATAAATCACAGAAAATAAATTACTCAGTGAGAAATCATCTCCTTCACCCAGAAACTAAATCAGGACCTAAGAAACCTTAGAAAAATGAAAATGGTAATTTTTGGACAATGGAAAATGGCTAAATGATTTTGGTAGTTTAAACATGGTGAAATTCCACAAAAATAACCATAAATCAAAATCACATGCAAACTTGCAGAGAGATCACTTTTGGTACCCTAAGTCACTGTGCCAAGTGGTGTGAACAAAAACCTTGTAATTATTTTTGTAGGATTTTAGTTGTTTTTAGGCAAAAAGATAAGAATAATTTTTATAAATTATAGAAAAATTATCTTGAGCCAAACTTTGGGCTAAGCTCCTGCCTTGGCATGAGCAAGCCTCTGGCCAAATGGTACATGAACATAAATTTCCTAAGTTCACCTTTTGAATAATCGAAAAGGGACTTGAATAAGGGAAAAGAAAAGAAAAGAGAAGAAAAAGAAAGGAAAAGAGAAGAAAAAGAAAAGAAAAGAGAAAAACCTAAAACTTTAAAATCAAAGTAAAGGTTCAAATGAAAAAGGATATATTCACTTATAATTAATGTTTATCCTTTCTAATTCATTAACCAAGATTTAAATAAACCCTAATTGTTTAAATCTCCATACTTAAGCATTTCATGCATTCCGTATAGATTCGGGTCTCGCCGACGGAGTCTACGAGCTAGTCCCCGCTGCCGAGGAGATCGCCCAGGAGTCCGAGGTGAACGTGGTGCACGTGGATCCGAGCCCCGAGCAGGAGTACCGCTTCGAGCCGGAAGGCAAGCCCCGGAGCATAACCTAACTTTACTTACGCAAATTATTTGATTATATGTTTGTGCATTTAAGTTTCAAGGAGTTGAATGAAACCCTAGAGTGCATGATCATAGGTTCCTTTGATTGAACACTAGTATGTTAGGTTCGATAGTTGCTATGCTTAAGAACGATAGAAGTCGAGTGTTTTCCGACACTCGCGAGATATAGGAGTTGTATGACTACTCATATCAGAAACACTAGAGATGATGGACGGATGATTGTAGATACCCGTCTATCGATGTTTTAAGTGGAAACATGTGGTACTTTTGTGTCAAGCGTTTGAACGTACCACACATATGCACGGTTTATGGGACCGGTAAGTCCCGGTATCCGATTGATGCGAGCAGGTCCGACAGCTCTCTGTCTTGGAAACGTTATCCCATGGGCACATGAGGGTAGTTGCGTGAGTCCCAGTAGTGGTGAACCTTTACCCTGAGGCAGTGGGACTCGGGAGCCACTCGCAGAGAGAGGAGAAAGGGTTGGGGTGTGTTGGCATTTCCAACCATTCCGTATGTTTGGGTTTTCCCTGGCCAGGTAGTAAATTCGGTTCGAACTGTCCGCTTCTCGCGGTTAATGAGACTGCTTGACCGATGTATGACATATTATGAAGTGAAACTTGGAAGGATGAAATCTTTGTATGAAATAATTGTATTGCAAAACTTGATTGTTTAGCTAGGCTCACCTAGAATGGATAGACTAAAGAAGTTAAAATCAAGATAAAGAAAGTAGAAAACAGCTTAGTCGCTTTTGGCAAAAGAACCCCACTAGCCAAACAGCCTCTCATCGTAGGAGTCGGTGATGTAGTGATCACCAGTCGGTTAAGTCTTGTTGAGTATAACTAGTATACTCAGCCTTGCTTGTGGCTAAATTTTCAGGACCATCCCCTCAGGAGGTAGCTGCCTCTATGGCTTGGGCCTCCCAGCTTCCTCCTGGTTACAGCATCGAGTGGGAGCCGACCTCTCCCGAGGATCGTGAGGAGTAGCGTCACGGCTGACTTCATCGTGACGATACTATGGATCGTCGCTAGTATCTCGTTTACTTTCCGCTGCATGAACTCAAACTATTTATTTATCATTTCAATTTGGTTGTAATAACTCTAAGACTGGTTGTAATTTGAATTGTGGAATGATGTGATCTTTGGAACTCACCTTCGAGTGAGCGTATGGACGGACGATCTTCAGTAGCCGTTGGTCGAGCTTGACTCGACGGTCGAATCCGCACTTGGGAACATTTTTGTATATTAGCACCAATGGAAGGTGGAATATACTTAAGTGGGCCCATTTCTCGGGTGAGATCGCTACAGCTGGTATCAGAGCTGACGTTCATACACTCCAAAGAAAACATCAGACCCTAACCAATGTTTTCTAAAATAAAATCTACCAAACCCCGATTCCATTGCGCCTAAGCAAATGGGATGAAATAGGAACGTTAAGGATAAAACTAGAACGTGAAGTCCTTAAGGGTTAAGGGTTGCGCTTTGTTAGGTGGCATAGTCTAACTTATGTTTGATGTTTGCTCTTTCATGAAACCCAATCTTTAAAAGGCTTTCGTCGCAAATCTTCTGACTGGTACGTAAAGTTTACGAGTAGGAGTCCGACTAGATCTATAGAGAGAGACGCGTCTATGCCTAGCCACCGGCACTAACTCCGAAAGTCAAGTCTGGCTTAAGATGTGAGGACGTTTAGGTCTTGCATGCATCTCTTAACTAAAACCAGAATAATAATAAACTTAAGAGAGTCAAAACCCAACCGATCAAATCAAATTTATGAATTGAATTGTAACCTTGTGTTGCTGAAATCTACAAGGGACAATAAATTGAAATGTCATTTCTATACCCCCATATCAGTTGAACCTGTCCTAAATTCAAATAACAAAGTTGTGTGAAATTTTTTATAAACAAATGTCACGCCAAAAATAAGAACTTGGATTATTATAATTCAAGTTATGCCCAAAATCATATACCTCGGTTTATGAAAAACAACAAAGCAGCGTTGGTGAGACTAAATTTTCAATCCCTTCCAAGTGGTTTTGGTGCTAAGCTGAATGCCACAGTTAGTGGGCACTAGTTTTTCTTTTCCCGAGCAAAGATAAAAAGTTTCAAATGTTGGAGTTGAAAGCTACGACTTTTCATCTACAAGCACGCTATCTGTCCACCAAAGTTGTCCTTTCATTCAAAGCTCCGATATCTTTCCCGTGTACTCTGCTCTTTGACAATTCCCTTGAAGCAAGAATATGTAAACGACTTCCCTCCACTTTTCTTGGCCCAGCCCTTTTAAATCCATCTGTTTTCTCTTGAGAAACGGAAAACAGATAGACCTATGGTTACTTTTCGTGTTATCTTTCTCTATGATCAGTCATGTAAGTGGCTAAAATAATGGTGGACCGACAACTTCAAGCGTAAGAGGATCATTTTCCACGCACTAACTTCAGTCAATAGTAGAAATCTTGGATTCCGAGCCTGAACCATGTCCTATTCCATTATGGTGTGTTACCGTCCAAACCTTTTTATCTCTGATTCAGTACACTTCAAATTTCATGTCTTGATTAAGTTGTTTTCACCACTTCTCGTTGGGACGTAATTTTTATTACACAAACCTCCCTCGGCATTAATACCTTAAACTACATTACCTTGACTTCTATATGTTTAAGCATCCTACCCATGACTGGCCATTTCAAGGACCGCCTACCCTGTTTTTCCCGCCATCACCGCAAGGTCTCACGGGCCAGTTGACCCCCTCCGTATCCTTGCGTCGTGTGCTTTGCCTCGTTCACCAGTTCGCCATAGTCGCCATCATTTTCCCCACCACCCTCGCCCACGTACTCGTCGCCGTACCACCATCCCATCGCCAGGGCATCTCGATGCCGGCCACTACCGCGCCATGCGCCGCACTCACGCCATCGCCCCCGCCGGCCCCTACCTGACGATGTCGACACGCCACCACCATTCCTCCACCCCGGCCGTCGATAAAAGTGACCCCTCCACCGGCTACCACCACTCCACGCCGCTCCACTTAAGCAACACCACTCCGCCGTTCTCGTTTCCCTCCGGCAACCTCCACGGTGCCCAAGTCATCCATCCCCACCATGTGTTCTCTTCCTCGCTGAGCAAGCTACGCCTCCATCTCTCCGTGAATCCACAAGGAAGTGCCCTCTTCACAACCTACCTTGCCGCTTCACCAAGATCCACGACCCCAACCTCACCAAAGGAATTCGAGCAGAAGCCACCAGAGGATTCCGCAAGATTGAAGTCGACAAGCAAGGAAGTTTTCAACCTTCGCCACCATCCATGTCTTTCCCTTTCTTTCCCACGTTTGGTCTCGGAGTTCAGTGGACAGTGTTGGTATATTACTTTTGTTTCCTATGCGAGATCTTGATAATCTTAGCTTTCCATATCTACATTCATCGCCCGCTCCCGCATGAGCGCCGTGATGCCGTCTGAGAGATCTTGTATCAGTTATCATCTTCGAGTTGTGAATCTTGTAGGACTTTGGTGTGTTGTATCTGTGTTCTTTGAGTAACGCCTTTTCTTTCTAGTGAAAAGTTCCATTTTTCTCCTCCTCCGAATCTCGGGACGAGATTCTTTTTAAGGGGGGTAGGCTGTAACACCCCTGGTGTTAATTAACAATAAAACAATGATTAAGCTAAGCTAAACAAGTAATCAAGCCTAACCAAGGTTAATTGAAAGAAAGAAATCAAAAGAAATGCTAAAAGGAATTCGATAAGAAATTAAAAACACCCCAAAACGAGGCAAAACAAAAACCTTTAAATTTTATATAAGAACTTGAATTTTGGCCAATGCAAAATTTGAAGGAGAGACCAAACCAAGCATCTTCCCTTTTGAAACCATAGCCTAAAAATGTTTGGAAGTATCTCAAATTTCAGACCCTAACCTTGGAATTTGAATTTTTCAATTCAAATTCAAAAGCTGAAATGGAACCTCAGCCAAGCTCGAGGGGCATTCACCCTCGAGCGGTGATTTTCGTCACCCTCGAGGCTCCGCAGCCAAGCTCGAGGGGCATTCACCCTCGAGCGGTGATTTCCGTCACCCTCGAGGCTCCGCAGCCAAGCTCGAGGGGGGCATTCACCCTCGAGCGGTGATTTCCGTCACCCTCGAGGCTCCGCAGCCAAGCCCGAGGGGCATTCACCCTCGAGCGGTGATTTCCGTCACGCTCGAGGCTCCGCAGCCAAGCTCGAGGGGGGCATTCACCCTCGAGCGGCGTTTCCGTCACCCTCGAGGCTCCGCAGCCAAGCTCGAGGGGCATTCACCCTCGAGTGGCGTTTCCGTCACGCTCGAGGCTCGGAAAGCTCGAGCTTGCGATCCAAGCTCGAAGCGCATGGTCGAAGCGCCTGGTCCAAGCTTGAAAAGGCGCGCCCACGGGACGCTCACGCCGCGCTCGCGCGTGCCCGCGCTCGCCGCCGGCAGCGCTCTGCCAACGGCCGTCCTCGACTGCGCCGGCCAATGGCGCGGCTGCATGTCTCCGCTCACGGAGCACGCATCTGGCCAGCCCGCGTGGCCTGAGGCGCACTGTAGCGCTGACTCCCGCGCTCGCCGTCGCGTCGCCACCGCGGACCGCCGGATATTGCCGTCGCCGCCGTTGCCCACCGGTCCGTCGTGCGACTTTCGCGACCACGCCGTCTCCTTTTCCTCGCCCTGTCTCTTCTCGCCTCGCCCACGCGCGCCTGCCGCCTGCAGCACGCCTGCGCGCGCACGTTGACGCCGCGCACGGCGCCAACACGGCCGCGACAAGCCGCTGTCGCCGCGACAGCTCACCGAGCTGCCCCAGCCGCCATCCCGTGCTGCCCGAGCACCCCTTCCCTCCCCTCTCGCTCCTACTTAAAGCCCCAAACAGTTCCCCCTCTCTTCCACGCCGAAATCGCTCGCCGGAGTTCACAGAGCTTCCGCCGCCGCCCGCGCACGTGCACGGTCCGCTCCACTCCTCCTCCGGCCGAACCGAGGGAACCAATAGCTTCACCGTGCCGCGCTGGTGCTCAAAGACCTCTTCCCCGACCTTCTCCGACCCCGACGCCGCCGGTCGCCGCTCGCCGGAGCAAGCCGAGCCGCCACCGCCGTCGTTGACCCCGTTTCCGGCCATCCCCGACCTCGAGACCTAGCTCAAACGAATCAAGGTGAGCCCCTCTCCTTTTCCCCCCACTTCCCCGGCCCGGTCTCGCCGCCGTTTGGCCGGCGTAACCACGCCGGCGAGCCCAGGGATCCCTGTGTGTCTTCAACCTCTTTCCAGGGGGCCGACTGTAAAATGCAGGGACTTGTTTGTAAGAGATTCAAAAACTCTAGGGTCAGCCACGTAAAATAGATTCTATATTTAAGGTTTAATTCGCTGAGATCTTCAAAAATTCGTAGAAAATCGTAGAAAAATCAGAAAAATGCCAAACCAATTTTGTAGTGACCAGTGAATCTAGAAGGCCAATTTCTTCCTTTGCACCTCACTCATTTGAGCTGTAGATTTTGAAATATAAATTCATTTCAGTTTGAGCACATTTCATCATAGTTCAAAATCTACACATACACTGGAGCTGAGCTTGGGATATGTTGTTAGGGTGATTATCTTTAGCCTAATGCGCAAAGGGTGCACAAAAATTCCCAGTGGATTTAGGGTTATGATTTTCCAAACATATACCCTGCTGTTTTGGCAAATAAATCACAGAAAATAAATTACTCAGTGAGAAATCATCTCCTTCACCCAGAAACTAAATCAGGACCTAAGAAACCTTAGAAAAATGAAAATGGTAATTTTTGGACACTGGAAAATGGCTAAATGATTTTGGTAGTTTAAACATGGTGAAATTCCACAAAAATAACCATAAATCAAAATCACATGCAAACTTGCAGAGAGATCACTTTTGGTACCCTAAGTCACTGTGCCAAGTGGTGTGAACAAAAACCTTGTAATTATTTTTGTAGGATTTTAGTTGTTTTTAGGCAAAAAGATAAGAATAATTTTTATAAATTATAGAAAAATTATCTTGAGCCAAACTTTGGGCTAAGCTCCTGCCTTGGCATGAGCAAGCCTCTGGCCAAATGGTACATGAACATAAATTTCCTAAGTTCACCTTTTGAATAATCGAAAAGGGACTTGAATAAGGGAAAAGAAAAGAAAAGAGAAGAAAAAGAAAGGAAAAGAGAAGAAAAAGAAAAGAAAAGAGAAAAACCTAAAACTTTAAAATCAAAGTAAAGGTTCAAATGAAAAAGGATATATTCACTTATAATTAATGTTTATCCTTTCTAATTCATTAACCAAGATTTAAATAAACCCTAATTGTTTAAATCTCCATACTTAAGCATTTCATGCATTCCGTATAGATTCGGGTCTCGCCGACGGAGTCTACGAGCTAGTCCCCGCTGCCGAGGAGATCGCCCAGGAGTCCGAGGTGAACGTGGTGCACGTGGATCCGAGCCCCGAGCAGGAGTACCGCTTCGAGCCGGAAGGCAAGCCCCGGAGCATAACCTAACTTTACTTACGCAAATTATTTGATTATATGTTTGTGCATTTAAGTTTCAAGGAGTTGAATGAAACCCTAGAGTGCATGATCATAGGTTCCTTTGATTGAACACTAGTATGTTAGGTTCGATAGTTGCTATGCTTAAGAACGATAGAAGTCGAGTGTTTTCCGACACTCGCGAGATATAGGAGTTGTATGACTACTCATATCAGAAACACTAGAGATGATGGACGGATGATTGTAGATACCCGTCTATCGATGTTTTAAGTGGAAACATGTGGTACTTTTGTGTCAAGCGTTTGAACGTACCACACATATGCACGGTTTATGGGACCGGTAAGTCCCGGTATCCGATTGATGCGAGCAGGTCCGACAGCTCTCTGTCTTGGAAACGTTATCCCATGGGCACATGAGGGTAGTTGCGTGAGTCCCAGTAGTGCTGAACCTTTACCCTGAGGCAGTGGGACTCGGGAGCCACTCGCAGAGAGAGGAGAAAGGATTGGGGTGTGTTGGCATTTCCAACCATTCCGTATGTTTGGGTTTTCCCTGGCCAGGTAGTAAATTCGGTTCGAACTGTCCGCTTCTCGCGGTTAATGAGACTGCTTGACCGATATATGACATATTATGAAGTGAAACTTGGAAGGATGAAATCTTTGCATGAAATAATTGTATTGCAAAACTTGATTGTTTAGCTAGGCTCACCTAGAATGGATAGACTAAAGAAGTTAAAATCAAGATAAAGAAAGTAGAAAACAGCTTAGTCGCTTTTGGCAAAAGAACCCCACTAGCCAAACAGCCTCTCATCGTAGGAGTCGGTGATGTAGTGATCACCAGTCGGTTAAGTCTTGTTGAGTATAACTAGTATACTCAGCCTTGCTTGTGGCTAAATTTTCAGGACCATCCCCTCAGGAGGTAGCTGCCTCTATGGCTTGGGCCTCCCAGCTTCCTCCTGGTTACAGCATCGAGTGGGAGCCGACCTCTCCCGAGGATCGTGAGGAGTAGCGTCACGGCTGACTTCATCGTGACGATACTATGGATCGTCGCTAGTATCTCGTTTACTTTCCGCTGCATGAACTCAAACTATTTATTTATCATTTCAATTTGGTTGTAATAACTCTAAGACTGGTTGTAATTTGAATTGTGGAATGATGTGATCTTTGGAACTCACCTTCGAGTGAGCGTATGGACGGATGATCTTATGTAGCCGTTGGTCGAGCTTGACTCGACGGTCGAATCCGCACTTGGGAACATTTTTGTATATTAGCACCAATGGAAGGTGGAATATACTTAAGTGGGCCCATTTCTCGGGTGAGATCGCTACACTAGAGCATGTGCTTCGTGCTTTGTTCTAGTGTCTCTATAAGGTTTGGTCTAGGGAATTAGAGCATGTGCTTCGTGCTTTTTTCTAATGTCTCTCCGTAAGGTCCGGTTCTTAAAGCGGCAACCCAGGAACTTGTTCGCCGCCGTTGGAACTATAATGGCTCTGGTCTTGGATAACTAGCTTGTACGTCTCTAGCTCGCCAGTGGTTACCGAAAGGCGTATGTGGGGAGCATGGGTGAGAGTATAGTTTGATCCATCTGGGATGGATTTATCCGTTGGCTATGTCTCGTTAGGCAAAGTCCCGTGATGTAAGCGCCCAATGTACGGTAGCTTCACACGTTGCGATGATTGTGCTCTCGCTCTGGACGCCATTGACCCCCTCACGTTGCGCCCTGAGCGTCCGTAAACCTCGATCCCTTGGGTTATGCTGCCTATGTTGAACCAAAACGGCTACTGTGCTTATTAGGGTGTTTTGTGAAAGTCCTCGTAACATAAGTTCTTTTGGATTTATGTGACCGGCGGGTAAAGGGCGAAACCTCTGCAGAGTGTTGATCTATCATGATAGCCGTCCTCTCGGTTACGAGCGGCCTGGATCCTTTTTGATTAGAAGATGTTATTAGAGGTTGATGTTGGTTTATTCTATGATTACTTATATATTATTATTAATGGGTTTATACTTGGGTTCTACTCATCTGTAGTAATTTGGGTGATAATAAAATGAAACTACTAAAAGTGCTATTGCAGTTTAACCGTGTCAAGCCTTTTGTTCATGCATAACCCGTGTTATACTTGTTAAGTAAGATGGTTTACTTACACTTGCAACTATTCAACAAAAATCCCGGATGGGTAACAGATGGAGCAATGAACGATCAGTCGCTTGCTGAGTTTCCGGAGGATCTGCCGTACTTCTAGCTGTGTTCAACCAGTCGGTGTCCCTGTGGCTTTTGAGGCTCTGCTTAGTTAAAACGTTTAATAATATTAAGACTTCCGTTGTGTTATTTGTTTAAGACTATGTCTTGTGTTAAACTCTGATGTAAACTATTTTATTCGAGCATTGTGTTATCTGTGATTCAATATTTGTAATCTATATGTGTTCTGTGGACATCCTGGGCACGCATATAGAAGCATTCGGATTTCTTGGAAATCTGGGTGTTACGCTTTTGGCACGCCCGGTGGGACCAGACAACTTCAATCATGTCAAAGAAGGAAGGTGGTCGTTTTGACATTGGGAATCAGAATGTCATTGATACTACTATGGAAGATCTTAATGACGAACAGAAAGCTGAAGTGGCAAGAGCAGTTGAAGATTTTGAACTTTTATACTTAAAGTCATTCAGTACTACTAAACGAGGCCAAGCTATCAAGAAAACTGACTTTCCATTGCCTCGTGAAGTCAAAATAGCTGAGACACCTGGAATGATACATGAGATGATAAATGAAGCAGTCCATCATGCTTTCGCAAATCAAGGCAAAGTCTTAGGTAATGAGTTACATAATCAAGTGATTCGCTCATTGCGTGATGGTGATCTTCAATTTAAAGGCCCAGCATATCAGCAACTTCCTCCGTTTGAGGTTGATGCTTCAGCAAAAGATGTTCAGGCAAGGGCTACAAAACATGCATTTTCTCAGGTGTACAATGGCTCAACATCCGATCAGCCGATCGGACAGATGCAATCGGCATCAAGGCCGATTATGCAAGGAAGTTTCCAGCAACAATATCATTGGTTATGCCTCAAATTCAGATCCCAACAAACAGCTCAGCAGTTTTTACCACATCATCGCCGATACCATCGCCGTCAAGGGGAGCTGATTTTTTCAAGGGATATGATCCTAAAACTGGGTTGGGGATGCCTCCTGAATATTTCGTGACCTCTCCTAAATCAAATCAGAAGACTCAACCTGAGGAGCCGAAGATGGCCTGGGTACCGCATACTGATGGGATTAATTGGGTTTTAATTGATGAGAAGGGAATCATACACCAAGTATGGACTCCAAGACTAGAATTGGCAAAAGCACCTAATATAAATATGCCGAGTCAGTCAGAGTCACATGGTACTATGATAGCTATGGAGGTTTATCGCAATACCCAATATCAAGGTCAGGGTCATATGTCCAATCAAAATACGTCTTCAGGACATATGATTGGTCAGCCAGAACCATCTGGGCAGAATGAATCAGCACCAAAGGGATATGTAAGGCCGATTCAGCCAAGTCAAGAGATAGAGAGAGTGCATCAACCAGTACAAGAAATAGCACAGGGAGCAAATCAAGTGGATTGGGCAGCTCAAATTGCTGAAATTATGCAAAATCAGTTTGGATTGAAGCCCAAGACTCAACATGTGATGTATAGAACTCCCTATCCACCTGCTTATGATTCACTACCTTATCCTCATTGTTACAAGATCCCTGATTTTACTAAGTTTTCTGGTAATGATGATATCTCCACTATTGAGCATGTCAATAGATTTTTGGTGCAATGTGGAGAGGCTGCTGCTACTGATGCATTAAGGGTCCGATTATTTTCATGTTCTTTATCTGGACCGGCTTTTTCATGGTTTATGACATTGCCAGCAAATTCAATTATCTACTGGTTTGACCTAGAAAAGCAATTTCATCAATATTTCTTTGCTGGTGTTCAAGAGAAGACCATTACTAATTTGACAAGCTTGAAGCAAAGGAATGATGAATCGGTAGCAAACTTCATTCAGAGAATCAGGGAGACAAAAAATAGATGCTATGGATTGAACTTAATAGATATCCAATTGGCACAGTTGGCATTTGATGGTTTACTTCCTTATGTCAAAGAAAAGTATGATTCTCAGGAATTTGAAAGCTTGAGCCACATTGTGCAAAGGATGTCAAGGCATGAGAATCGGGTGTATGAACAGAAGTGACCTTATCATAAGAAGGTAAACTTTCATGGGTCTAGTTCCGATTCCGATTCCGATTCTGATGAAGATAAAGAAATCGGCTTGGCAGAGTGGGTAAGAAATAAGAAGCCGATTGCTTGTCCATTTGGTAAGAAAGAACCAGAAAGATTTGGCTTTGATGTTTGATCTGCTACTTAAAGAAGAGATGATCAAATTATCGGCCAATCATAGTCTTCCATCTGCAGAAGAGCTCAAGAAGATGACATATTGCAAATGGCACAATGCTACTTCTCATAATACCAATGAGTGCAAGGTTTTCAGAAACCAAATCCAATTGGCATTTGAGAAAGGAAAGTTGCAATTTGAGATTCCTTTTAAGCCACTCAAGCCGATGAAGATTGATGGGCATCCTTTCCCAGTGAATATGGTAGAGCCAGTTAAGGGAAACGCTTTGCAGACAAAGCTTTTGACATCGGAATCTGCAAAAGAAAAAGGAGTTGTTGATCCTAGAGTGCAAATTTCTGCTTCTGATTTAAAAGATAAAGGAAAGATGGAAAAGAATGATTATCCCAGGAATCATCAAAGACATGTTACTTCTCAAGGATTGATTAAGAAATATCAACATCAGCAAGAAAGAACAAGGCAGCAAGAGGAAAGGATGTATCGGCATAAGGATCACTGGAGATGTCCTTTTTTCGTTTACTGCTGGGAAGAAGGAATCAAGTTACCATCTCCAGATGATTGCCTAGAATGCAATGGAGGCTATGGAAGAGATAGCTCATTCAAAAGGCCCCGATTTGAAGATAGGGAGCGTCGGCCGATTATTCGGGATAGGGATGAAGAATATCGGCGTACTCCAGTTCATGAAAGAATCGGAGGCAGGCAGAGTGTATATGATCGGTTGGGAAATAGGCCGATTATGAGCAGAGAATTAGAAGAGCGTGCTAATAATTTGGTTTCTGATGAGGAGCCTTTGCCAAATCGGGATCGGAATATTCATCGCGAGGACAAAATACCTCAACCAAGGTGGTGTCCAGATGGAGTTACAAAATCACAGAAAAGGAGGTTGCAAAGGCTCCGATTTGATGAAATTCAAGAAGAAAAGTCACGCCAGCTTTTGAGGAACAAGAAGGTGTCATCTAAAGTATGGCGTCCTAAACAATGTGATCAAGATGATAATGCGGCTGATGTTAATATGGTTTTCATGTTGCCAAGGTAATTCATGACATCGTCTAGTGATGAAGAGAATTATGAGATTGAAGAAGCGATGGCCCAATTGAATTTAGAACCAATGCAAGCAACTTTTGAGAAACCAAAAGAAAAAGAACGTGTTCATTTGAAGCCTTTGTTTCTGAAGGGACATGTTGATGGTAAGCCAATGACCAAGATGATGGTTGATGGGGGAGCAACGGTTAATCTGATGCCATATGCCGTTTTTCGCAAAATCGGCAAAAGTGAAAATGATCTGATCAACACGGATATGATGCTGAAAGATTATGAAGGGAAGATTTCTCCGGCTCGGGGGGCACTATGCGTGGAGTTGACTATTGGAAGTAAGACTTTGCCTACTACTTTCTTCATAGTCAATGGAAAAGGATCATATAACCTGTTGCTGGGGAGAGATTGGATTCATGCTAATTGCTGCATTCCATCAACCGTGCATCAATGTTTGGTTCAATGGATTGAGGATACAGTAGAAGTTGCCAAAGCAGATGCATCATACAGCATAGCTATTGCAGAAGCACAGCCATGGAATTATGAACAAGTGATGTGTATATCGGGAAGAGCTTTGGATACTGAATTCCTCAGAGTGGCCGATTTTGGTCTACAGCCGATCCAAGTAGTCGGCTCAGAAGAATCGTCCTGATAGATGAGTTTCTTCAAGAAGATGAAGGGAAATTAGGGTATGGCTTCAAGTCGGCCGATGTACTAGAGAAAATAGATTTAGGAGATGGTGATAAACCAAGGCCGACGTTTATTAGTGCAAAATTAGATCCTGAGTACAAGAGAGAATTAACCTCTTTATTAAGAGAGTTTAAAGATTGTTTTGCTTGGGAATACTATGAGATGCCTGGTTTAGACCGATCTATTGTTGAACATTGGTTGCCTATAAAGCCAGGATATCGGCCGTATCAGCAAGATTCCCAACGATGTGATCCTAAGATATTACCTGGCATAAAGGCCGAAATTACTAAGTTGATTGAAGCAAAATTCATTAGGCAATGCCGATATGCTGAGTGGATTTCTAACGTGGTTCCTGTATATAAAAAGAATGGGAAATTGTGTGTTTGCATTGATTTCAGGAATCTTAATAAGGAGACTCCAATGGATGGATATCCGATGCCTATTGCCGATTTATTGGTTGATGCTGCAGCAGGGCACAAAGTCATAAGCTTCATGGACGGTAATGCTGGTCATAATCAGACTTTTATGGCTGAACAAGATATTCATAAAACTGCTTTTCGATGTCCGGGGCATGTTGGTTTATATGAATGGGTAGTCATGACTTTTATTTTAAAAATGCTGGAACTACATATCAACGTGCTATGAATTATATTTTCCATGAGCTTATTGGCAAGATTGTTGAAATTTATATTGACGATGTGGTGGTTAAATCGGAAAGCTATAGACAGCATATAGCCGATTTACGCAAAACTCTGGAGTGCACAAGAAGACATGGCTTGAAGATGAATCCGATGAAGTGTGCATTTGGGGTTTCTGCTGGTCAATTTCTAGGATTTATGGTTCATGGAAGGGGGATTGAGATCAGTCAAACTCTGATAAGTTCCATCAATAAGATTGTTGCTCCAGAAAATAAGACTAAACTTCAATCATTAATCGGCAAGATTAATTTCATTAGGAGATTTATTTCTAATCTCTCTGAGAGGATTAAGCCGTTTACACCCTTATTGAAATTGAAGGCCGATCAGGAGTTTGTCTGGGGAAAGAAGCAGGAAGAGGCTTTTGCACGAATTAAGAGATATTTGGTGTCTCCTCCTGTTCTAGTTCCTCCTCAGAAAAATAAGTCGTTCAAATTATATTTATTGGCTAATGATTCTTCTATCGGATCGGCCCTGATTCAAGAGTTTGATAGAAAAGAGCGTGGTATCTACTTTGTGAGTAGAAGGCTTTTGGATGCAGAGACAAGGTATTCTCCGGTTGAAAAGTTATGCTTATGTCTATACTTTTCCTGTACCAAGCTCAGACATTATTTGCTATCGGCTGAATGTGTGGTTGTTAGTAAAGATGATGTCATAAAATACATGCTGTCATTGCCGATTTTAAATGGTACAATCGGAAAGTGGATTTTGGCTCTTTCGGAGTTTGATTTACGTTTTGAATCATTGAAAGCAGTCAAAGGGCAAGTACTAGCTGATTTTGTCACTCATCATTGTGGTCCAGAAATGGGGTTGGTAGAACTTGCTCCATGGACTTTATTTTTTGATGGATCTTCTTGTGGAGTTGGCTCTGGAATTGGAATTGTGTTGATCTCGCCTCGGGGGGCAAGCTTTGAATTTTCTTTTCCGATTGAGAAAGAAGCTACCAATAATCAAGCAGAATATCGGGTTGTTCCTAAAGGCATCAAACTGCTCAAGGAGATCAAAGCCGATGCTATTGAAATATTTGGAGATTCTCTATCGGTAGTAAAGCAATTGACGGGTGAATATGAATGCAATGATGATATTTTAAGGATATATCATGATGAATGACTCTAGTTGTTAAAAGAATTCAGGCTTGTTAAGATTGAGCATATTCCCAAATGTCATAATGAAGAGGCTAACCGATTGGCTCAAGGAGTGTCTGGTTATCGTCCGATCAGAGAAATTTCAAGTCTGGAGTTAGAAGATTCCAATTGGAGAAAAGGGATATATGAATATTTGAAAGATTCATCGAAGAAAGTTGAAAGAAAAATAAGGATTCAGGCAGTGAAGTATGTTGTACTTGAAGATGATCTTTATTATCGGACGATTGATGGAGTTTTGCTCAAATGTGTTGGATCGGAGGAAGCTAAGATATTAATGGGAGAAATCGATGAAGGGGTATGTGGAGCACATCAATCGGCTTTCAAAATGAAATGGATGATCAGGAGGAATGGATATTTTTGACCTACAATTCTTGAAGATTTTTTCAAATATTACAAGGGATGTCAGGACTGTCAGCGATTTGGGAATGTTCAAAGGGCTCCTGCATCTGCTATGAATCCGATTTTAAAGCCTTGGCCTTTTCGAGGATGGGGGCATTGATTTAATCGGACAGATTAACCCTGCATCAAGTAAAGGACACAAGTTTGTGTTAGTGGCAACTGATTATTTTACTGAATGGGTTGAAGCAATTCCTTTGAAGATTGTGTCATCAGCTAATATGGTGGATTTTGTTAAAGAACATATTATCTATCGGTTTGGTATTCCACAAACAATTACAACCGATCAGGGAACTATGTTTACTTCAGGGGAATTTGGAGAGTTTGCTGAAAGCATGGGGATTAAAATATTGAATTCTTCAGAAGCTTCTAACAAAAGCGTGATCAAGTTAATAAAGAGAAAGATTGATGAATTTCCCAGAAGATGGCATGCAGTGCTCCATGAGGCGTTATGGTCATATCGGATGGCTTGTCATGGTGCGATTAAAATGTCACCTTATCAATTAGTTTATGGATATGAGGCCGTGTTACCCTGGGAGTTGAAAATCGGCTCTAGACGTGTTGAGTTTCAGAATAAGTTGACGGCCGATGAATATTCGATTATTATGAAAGATGAGTTGGAGGATTTGACTCAATATCGTTTGAAAGCCCTTGAGAATCTAGAGGCTAATAAGGAGCGTATTGGTAGATGGTATAACAATAAGGTCAAAGTTAAGGAATTTTCTCAGGGAGAATTGGTGTGGAAGCTAATTTTGCCGATTGGGTCTAAGGATTCTAAATTCGGAAAATGGTCTCCGACTTGGGAAGGTCCGTATCGAATAAATCGGTGTGCTCCAGGCAATGCGTATACATTGGAGACTTTAGAGGGAGAAGAATTTCCTCGAGCTTTGAATGGAAAATACTTGAAAAAATATTATCCCAGTATTTGGGTTGATGCATGAGCCGATTTTTGAAGAATTGGAAAAGATCATAACCGATACAAAGTATCGCCTCTAGCGGAAAAAATAAGTCAAAGATTTATACATGCAGAATAGTTTGGTGACCTCAAAAAATGCATTACAAAAGATATCATTGGTGATGAGGACATCACTCATTCGGATGCACATGACATGCCTACGCCTTTCATTCAAGGTCCAATCACAAGAGCTCGTGCGCGACAATTAAATTTAGAGGTGAGCTCGCTTCTAAGTGTTCCTTTTAATAGATTTGAGAATAGATCGCTACCTATTGTTTATAATGTTGTTAGGAACCAAGGAGAAGACAAGGAGACGCATGGAGGGAGGCTTGGAGGCGTGGGGAACAGCCAAGGGTCGGCCAAGCATCGTGGAGGTCCATTACAACTCGACTTCGGGTCCAACTCGGAGTCCAGGAACAGTCTGGAGTAACACGGACGCCCAGGCCGCATACGGACTCGGATTTTGACGTTCTATATATGGTTGGAAAGGGAATTTCATAGAGCTTCCAATGGAACCAGAACCAGGCCCAAATTCACTCTGAGTCGACGGGAATCGTCCGAGGAAGGTGGCGTCCAGAATCTGTTCCGGTGCTGCGTCACCGATATTTGGCCTTTGGGCCGTGTATCTTCGTTGAGCCCATTAGGGGCGCGTGCAGGGGGTCGACCACGACCCTAACCTCTATATATCAGTAGCCGCCGCCCTAGTTAGGGTTTGGGTTTTGCTTAGATTAATCTGTCTAGAACAGTTTCGCCGTCATCGGTTTGTGAGACCCCAACTCGTGAGATTAATCATTCATCTGCAATTGTGTTGCATCCTTCTGTGTTCTTGCTTGTGTTCTTCGATTCGCAGGCAAGGATTAGCCTTCTGGGCGAGGTCGACTTAGGTCGATAACCTGAGGAGACGTGGTGCTGCGATTGCGGGGTTCAGGACGTGTTGTTCGGAAGCCGGATCGATTTGTGTCGCGACTCCGCCAAAATCGTCGCTTATCTGAACCTTTCGGAAGATCGGGAACCCTAGTCCACATCAATTGGCAAAGGTTCACAATGACCCAAGGAGGTCTTGGATCGCTTTGATCGCACGCAGGCGAATAGCATCTACATCGAAATGGCTTTCTGATCTTCATCAGCCGAACCCTCAATCGGCTTCAAGTTCTCCTTAAGGTGATCAACCTTTTGAATGAGGGCTTGCTTATTTTGTTCGAAGGTTGTCAAGGCCCCAGGGATCTGCTGCAGGTCGGCTTCCACAGTTTGCAGTTCTGCGTCAATCTTGGCTATGGCTTGCATGTGAGCTTCACGCCTAGAATTTAAATCGGATATGGTCTTTTCTAAGGTTTCCTGAGTTTGCTTCAGGTTTCCGATTTGGTTGTCTATGCCTTCAATATCCAATTTAATTTGCTCCTGGTCCTTAGAAGGTTTTTCAAATTCAGCTCGATCGGATAGTCTCTTCTGGGCTTTTGTCACCTGGTATTAGTTGAATTCTATGAAGGCAGCTGGGAAGAGAGCTTCCTCGATTGACTCAGGAATTTGACCTTGCAAGTGTTTGAAAGCTGATCGGACAGGATCGGCGTTCTTCACAAGTTGTCCGATTTCAATGTTTAGAAGACTTAGCATTTCTTCGAGGTGAAGCCTGATCGGATCGGAGCTTGGAGCCGATTCTGCTGTAGAAGGACCAGCTAGTTCAGCCGCAAGAGCACTGGGGGTCGGAGAATCTTGTGCCTAAAGAAGAAAAGTGAAAATCGGATATTGTCTTCTCCTATTTTGAAAAGGGGAAACGAAGAGAGAAGGGATTACCTGCTTCAAGTTGACTTCATCAAACTGGGATGGTTGAGGAGTTGGAAGGCCGATTGCAGTTCCGATGGAAGCGATTGCCGTTCGTCCCAAAGTACAAAAAATTCAGATATAAAGAATAGGATGGATTAACTTTCACCGTAGCAAAGACATAATAAACATTCTTACGATGGATTCTTGGGACGATTCTGGGGCTTGGATTGTTGATCCTGGTGGAACAGTGATCGATGGAAGAATCGGCGGTGAAGACAAGGTTGGAGCAGTTTCCGTTTGATCCGATTGTTCATGAGATGTGATCGGGGGATGTGCCTGTTTACACATGAAATTAGTTCGAGAAACAATAAAGTTGCAACAGATCAGAGATGTGCTTACCTGTTCGGATGCAGCTATTGCTGTAGTGTCTGATAGATTTTCTTGAATCGGATTTATTGTGCCAGCTTCAGGAATAGTTGATGAACCACCAATACTTGAGCATGCTTTCGATATGCGTCTGGCAGCCTCTGAAGCTGAAATTTTTCGGGCAACTTTCGGTATCTTCCTCGAAAGTGTCTTTGATAGCACCAGTTTGCGTTTCTCTCCGATTCTTGAAGGCGTAGCTTGTGACTCTGATGGCTTGATTTCTTCTTGGCTAGCCATGGAAGAAGAAGGTTCTTGGGTCTTTTTCTTCGGCCTTTTGGAGGAGCTAGTGCTTTGTTGCATAGATGGAGGGGTGCTCTTGGCCGATTTGTTGTTCCGACCAGTAGCGACATCCATCACGGATGGGCTGGAACTCCCGATATAAGGATTGTCTGAGGGAGGCATGTACTTGATCGGACGGCCGCTGTTGCTGACCAAAGGAAGATTTATTGCCACGTCCTGTGATCAAAAGTAAAAAGAGAAGGAGTCAAATACAAAGTAATCAGTGATTGAAGAAGAATGATTAAGTATAGAGCTCTTACCCGGTCGCTGGTCTCAAAATCGGGGTTAAGGATTAGGCAATAATCTTGAGCAGGTCGGCTGAAAAGATGATTCCTCCATTCTTGCCACCAAGTTTTGAATGAGGCCGTAGTGAAGCTTGAGAATTTCCAAAGAGATAGATCTATGGTTTCCTGAGAAGGTGATAAACTTATCAGTGTATCGTATGCTATGCTTGAAGGGACTATGTCTCTGGGCTTCACCATGTCAGCTAGGTACAAGGAAATTGGCCCTTGGCCAAATCCGATTTGACGAGCAGCCAGTGATGGATGATAATATTTAAATGACTGCTGCTTTTTCCCCATAAAGATGTATGCAGGGAGTATTTGAGGGGTGATAATTTCCTTGAAGTTCTTTTGGCTCTCCCCATCTGTGTCAATATCGTCAAATCAGAATTTGAACGGGAGTTCGAAATGATGATCAGGATCAGCATACACATGCCAAGGCATAGATTCTTCCTTGAGACCATTGTAGAACCTCCTAAAGTACTCAACTGTGTGAGTAGAAGGAAGTCGTTCTCCAGGGAAACTTGAGGCAGCTTCGCCAAAGGACATTCATCGCCGATCTTCAGCTTCTTCGTCGTTCAGTTGATCGGCAGGGACATCCAGCAGCTTCTGTATGTGCATGTTTAACCAGAGGTTAACAAACCACCATGGACCTACGAGATGTCCGATTTGTTGCTTGGATCTCAATCGGATGGAAACCTCGTGAAGAAGCTTATATACTGTATTGGAAAATTGTTTACTAAGGCTAAGTATTCTGCCAATCGGAGATAGTGGATTGATGGGCCTACTGTCTTCCCACAAAAGACGAAGTGCTCTAACCACATATTCAAGAAAGCTGAGTGTTCTCTTGCATCCACAGGCCCTGATGTCTTGGAATACTTCTCTATGTATCCTTTCCAGCCTCCTATCTGTTTGGTGTCAATCTTGTGGGTGGCCTTGGAGGGAATGAGGAAGGTCTTGTCCGATTCCAATATATTCAAACCGGTGAGCATCAGTACATCGGCTAAGGTAGGAGTCATCGGACCTTGACCGAAAAGAAAAGCATTCAGAGCATCGGACCAGAAATATGAAGCGGCGGCTAGTAAAGGCTCGTTTCGCTCCATGTCAGCCAAAGAAAGGGCGATACATTGACGGAGGTCATAAGATTCCCATTCATCTATCTTGGATTTGGCAACCCTTTTATACCAAGTTCTCCATCCAGTGGTAAGGGTTGGCCATGACCTAAAAGCATTGCTCCAGTCGTGTTCTGAGTCAAACGATTTGTAAGGAAGCCGTTGTGTTTCTTGGTTAATGAAGTCAGTGGGGTCTGAAGAACCTACTTGGCCTAGTATGGCAAGACCCGACTTATCTGCTACTGGGATGATGATGCTGTTGCGGATGGCCTAAGAAGAATGCATTGCTAGTAAGAACAGATCTGACAAGAACAGGATAGATCTCGATCTAAAGACTAGGTGAAGGCTTACCTCGGGGATTTCTGAGAGAGACGCCATAGGAGAAGGTTGTCGGAGTCTTTGAAGAGTTGATCCGTGCCGAAGGTTATTTACGCTCGACGATCCAAGGTCAGGGAGCAGAGGAAGATGAAGAAGCGGCGGCTAAGGGAAGAAGATGAATGAGGAAGACAAAAGGGTTGGCCTTATATAGGTTTCTCTAAGGGTAAAAAGAGGAAAGAAAAGATGTTTTGACCTAAAATGTTTGACTTAAAGGATAAGGATCAAATAGTTTCGAGTCAGAATCAGATTCTATCGTGAAACTAGGGGGGCATGTGTTGACACCGGATTTTAACAAGTCACATCGGTGCCAAAAGTGAAGAAGAGGAACAGAATCGGAATCAGAGTCCGGGAAATGGAGCTGATCAAATCGGAATCGGAGTCCGAGAGGAAGAGTGGTTTGAATCAGAGTCAGAGTCCGATGAGAATCAAAATCGGAGAAGAGGATGATGACGTGGAGGAGTCCTGGAAGGTTACCAGGTTAAGCTTATAGAACGACCGAAATAAAGAGTCGGTTATTTTTATAGAGTTTGAGTCGTAAACGGTTGTAAGAAAGACCTTTTCTTTTGCGTCAAGTAAGTTTGTCGTATGCGTTTAGGAGTCATAGTTATCAGGGTATAAATATCGACCCTGCGTGGTCATAGAAGGCTGTACACACCAACATCAAACAAACCTTTATAGTTTTTCGCATCTTACATACATTTGTCGGCGACTTCGTCTTTCTTTTTCGCGAGTTCTTTTGGGCACGTCGAGGGTGATCAGATCTCAAGGCTTGCCTGTAAGTCCCGTATTACTAAGTAAGATCCAAGCCTTAGTAACTGGCGTATCGCTGTTGTTTTGTTTGGGATTATTCGACAGTTATCGAGTAAACATCTAAGCTTTAGTATCTGGCGCATCGCTGTTGCTTCGTTTAGATTTTATTCAACCCTTATCCAGCTTAGAATAAGTTTTGATCGGCTGTTATTTATACTTCATTATCGGATCTGGTATAGCCGTTTAGATCTATTCTAAGTGTTGCTCTGCTTAGCTTGTTAGGTTACGTTTTAGTAATCTTACTCTGCTTTGCATCAGAATCGGCTGATCTAGCCGACTCTCTATCATAGATCGGAATTCATTGCCGATCTGGTATTCATCGTCAAATCGGAAACTCAGCCGATTTCATTGTGTTATTAATGTCCGATTTTCCTTATCAATCAACAGGTCAGATTGACTGGCACGCCCTGCATCATCGGTCACAGCCGATTTCGTGTGCTAGCACGTGAAGGTCTTTCCCGATTTTTGCGTCAACACGTGATTTCTTCGGTTTTCTCTGTAGGGTATTCATGACCATACGCACACCGCCACCGGCTGATTTCTTGAGCTGCAATGAATCCATCTGTCTCCAGATTCTTGATGTACTTTTCTTTTAGTGTACTGGTTGGCCAGTCACTAATTGGATCTTCGGGTCCTTGGATTTCGTCAACTGGTGATGCTTCTTCGGATATTGCAAGTCCCTTCATCGCTTCGGCTTTCCTCTTGGTGCTCTTGCTTCAGCTTGATCCTTCTCCACCGGCCATCTGAGTTCGCTGAGATTGGGAAGTGGAAAGGATGAAGGACTGGGTGTTGTGGATTACGCGTCTGTGATTCTTGGATTGTTGACAGAGCAACTGTCGCTAACCCTAGATCTGTTTCGCGAACAAGTGTGCGGATACAAGGGAGGCGAACGGTTTATATTGACTTTTCGAAACGTTACTTCGGTACTTTTCAGTTTTGGTCCTTCCTTGATCCTATATTTGAATTCGTTCAAATTTAGGCTCGGGGGCTGCGGGAATATTTTCAGGAAGTATATTTCTGAAATTTTGTCGGTTTCAATTGATAAATTCAAAAGGAGATCTAAAAGAATTCGGACTTCTTTAGAAATTGATTCTCTTCAGATTCGGACTTCGAAAGAGCCTCGAATTTCTTCTTCAAAGATAAACGAGGCTCGGGGGCTGTCCAATTGGGCGCACCTATCCGGGGCGCACCAATCCGAACTTCAGAAAGATTAATGAGCACTTCATTACTTATTGAACAGCACGGTTGCAACTTCCAAAAGCAAAGAACCCTGTGGGCTTCAAACAACCCTGGCGGGTCTCAAAGAACTTTGTATTTTCAACAGTGCTGCTCTTCAAGAGATAAGGTGCTCGGGGGGCTTGATGGTGTAGAGTCCTAATGGACTAAAACAACTCTTGCATGCCACCCAATGGGCCGGCCCAAGAACAAGACTTGATGCACAAGACAAGGATTAGTTCTAGTCGGTTTGGATAAGCTGTATTAGGAAATTAGAGATTAACTTGTAAAAGACTCCTGATCCTATACGGTTTCCATGTAACCCTGTTGTGACATCTCTGATGTCAAAAGAATTAAAAGTACATTTAAAACCAATGCAAAGAGGGAATTATGGGTTAAAAATTTGAAAATCCATCAAAAATTCAAATTGAAATTCAAAAACAAGGGTTGTTTGACACCCAACTGAAAACTCAAGAATTTTGTACTAAACATGAAAATCTCCAAAAATAAAAGTTGTTTGTCATCACAAATAAACCCTAGTCACTGTTTGGAACTTTTGAAAATTGTGCAGTTTAGTCACTCAAAAACTCGAAAAACAGATCTGAACACCTTTTAGAATTTGGGTTGTTTGAGCTCGAAAAATTTGAAATTTCAGGTTCACCCCAAAAAGAAAGTTGTGTCCCATCTTTCAAACTCCAACTTTTATTTTCACACTTTTGCATGTTCAGTTCAAATTTTTGGAGAAAATTCAAAAGGGAAACGTAGCAACCCGGGGCTGCCAGCTCGGCCCTGGCGCGCTCTGCGCCTGGCCGGAGCTCGGCCGTCACGTGGCCGGCGAGCGGCGCAGGCAGCGCCGAGCTGGCCGAGCCGCGGCGGACGCTGGCGCTTGTCGCCTTGTACTTGTCCCTCCCCTTCCCGAGCCGTCGCATCGCCGTCGTCAAGCCGCTTCGCCTCGCGCCGCGCGAGCGCCATCATGGCGGTCGAGCGCCGCCGTGGCCACGCGCGCGCGCGCGTCGCGCGATGCCGCTCCGCGCCAAGAGCCCTGTAGAGGATCCCCCGACGTCGCTCAAGGATCTCCTTCGCCCGGTCGCGTCGCTCGCGCGCTGCCCGAGCTCGCGCCGCATTCATGGCGGTCTGCTCGCGCCGAGCCGCGCGTGCGCGCGCTCCCGAGGCAGCACAGTGCCTCTCTAGCGTGCCCAAGCATCCCAAAGGCTTCCCCGAGCATCCCATTCCCTTCCCTCAGCTAGCACTCAACCCTTCTCACCCTCCTCGCGCCTCGCTCCGTCGTCTTCCACCTCGCGCCGCACGAGCCGAGCCGAGCTTCGAGGCAAAATTCGCCCTACACACTCCACCATTCCCAAATTCATCACGCACGAAGCTAGACCTCTACCCTAGCTCCATTTCCCCCCACTTCTCTCAAGCAATCGTCGCTTCTCCGGCGAGGAATCAAGATTTCCCCCAAAATCTCGATTTTCGGCCGCCGGAGCACCCTGACGTCGAGACCCTACTTCGAGTCGTCCCCGAGGCCAACCGAGCACGCCATTAGCTTCCTCGAGCTCCACTGGTGCTCTAGGACCCTTCAAACCTCGACGAACGCCCCCAACCTCACCGGCGTAGCAGTCGCGGCGGCCGCACCGCCACCGCTCGTCGCCGGTGAAACCCCGAGCTTCCCCGGCCTCCCAACCGTCACCAATCGAGTCGTGGTGAGCCCCTGGATCTTCTCCCCCACTTCCCCGACCCTAGTTCGCCGTCGTTTGGCCGGCGCAACTCCGGCGAGAGCCGAGGGCATAAGTTCATCGTCTTCGTTTTTCTAGGGTCCTCCGTGCAAAAGTCAGGGACTAGTTTGAAAGGTTTTGAAAGTTCTAGGGTCTGCAGCGTAAAAAGATTCTTAAACCTAGATCTAATTTTCCCGAATCTTGTAAAATCCGTTAAAAATCGTACAAAAATCAGAAAAATGCACAAAAATACTCCCTGGATTCGTGAGATTGTAAACTCCAATCTCATTTAAGCATGTATACACTTTTGGTGAACCATTTTTGAATTAAAATTCAAACTGTAAAATTTGAAACTTGTGCATCATTTCAAATCCAGAGCTCCGCTAGGGTTGATCTTTGGATATGTTGTTTGTAGCGACTTTGGACACCTTGTGTCCAAAGGGGACCTAAAAATATGAACTGTAGCCTCGGGTATGAATTAAAATGTGTTTCCTGTCTTTTTGCAGTGCAGAAATTGTTAAAAATAATCTAGTTAGCTAAAAATCATAATTTTTCTCCAGAAGCCTAAAAACTTGTTAGCACATCTGTTAAAAATGCAAAACTTAATTTGTGCTCTGTTTAGACTAGCAAATAAATAGATATGTGTTTTTGGATAGAAATTTATTGAGGCTGTCCAAGGGTTATTTTGAGCCACCAATTGGCCAGAGCCCTCCTTGCACTCATGACTAGCTTTGGTAGGAAAATTTCCTGATTTGGATGTATTTTCAATTTTATATGAATTTATTTCATTTCTGCAGGCAGCAGTTTAAATTATTTTTAATAAATTATGTGTAGCTCAGATTTAGCTAAATTTTGGAGTGAGCTTAGCTCTTATACTCCAGCAGCTGTCATAAAGTTTATGGATAAAAATGATGAACAGAGAATGAGAAACAAAAATGAGAATGAATCTATGTGGAAATTGATTTGTAAGAAAAGAATAAACCTTTTTGTTAATTAGTTAGAATATAATAAGGAGAATCTAAAAATTTCAGAACAGCACCCTAATTTGCAAATAATAAATAAAAATTCTTTTATATATGTACACAATCACCAACAAAGATAAATAAAAATTTTCCACACACCCCTCCTCTAATTTTATGAAAAAGAGATTAGTGCTTAAGCATGTCTAGGTGAATATGGCCTTCAAGGCCTTAATCTTGGAATCAATAGGCAGCAGCAATAAGTTATGCATCTCATGTAGAAGGCGTTATTCCGGACAGCAACTACCATCTCATCCCCGCCGACGAGGAAAGCATCCCGGAGCACGGTGCCGACGAAGGATCGACCAACCCGGAGGCTAGCCCCCAGCTTGAGCAAGGAGGCTAGCCCCCAGCTTGAGCAAGAAGGCAAGCCCCGGAGCATGACCTAACTTTTAAAATTCATGCACCTATGAATTCTCTATGCTTGTGCATTTACGTTTCAAGGAGTTGATTGAATACCTTAGCTGCACATTTCCTAGTACCTATGATTTGCAACACCAGTATGAAAGGATCGATAGAGTATTGCTTAGGTCCGTTACAAGTCGAGTGATTTCCTGTCACTCGCTAGACATAGGAGTTGCTTGTCTTTACTTATGTTGGAATCATAAGGATTGACAGGCGGGGTGATAGATGTAGATCTCCCGTCCGTGTATGATAATGGATTTAAGGTCGAAACGTGTGGTTGAGTGTGTCAAGTTTTTGAACGTACCACATGCATGCCGATATATGGGAGTCGGTAAGCCCGGTACCAGATTGAAGCAGCTAGGGCCGATAGCCATCTCTCCTTGGAAACTTTGTTTCCCCTGCCGTACACTTGTGGATATATGCGTGAGACTGTGAGTGAAGCAGTAAACCTTTATCCTAAGGAAGTGGACCCGGTTCCGAATTGTGGATCGATGGGAAAGGTTGGGAAATGCTTGTACCTTTTATAGCAAGCAGAGTATCCGTGTGTGTTGGGTTTCCCCTGGCCAGGTAGCAAAATTCGGTTCGAACTGTCCGCTTCTCGCGGTTAATGAGACTGCTTGACCGCCTTGCTGCATTGAGTAACAAGTGGAACTTTGAGATTGATGAACTTGTTCTATGAGATAAATTGTATTGCACCACTTGTATGCTTAGAGAGGATGCTAATCTAGAATGGTTAAATCTACTAGAATATGATGCTAAAACATGAAAGCAAGGACCTACTCTTAGTTGCTTTTTGGCAAACAAACCCACCAGCCAAAAGCCTCTCATGTCTAGATGTCGGTGATGTAGATTTCACCCGACGGTTAAGCCTTGCTGAGTATTAGTATACTCAGCCTTGCTTGTGGCATTGATTACAGGTACAATGTTGGATGTGGCAGTCGATGCTTTGACTTGGCCTACCCAGGTTCCCCCTAGATGGCACATCGAATGGGTTCCGTCCTCTGCCGAGGAACGGGAGGAGTAGCACCGTGGCAGGCTTCAGCATGGTGTTATTTGTATCGTCGTTAGATTATCTTCCGCTGCAATGAAACTTTATTTCCGCTGTAATGAACATTTTTAATTCCGCTGCAAAGACTTTAATGCTCTGATTTAAATTTGAACTTGGTATGTAATAACTCTGAAATACTATTTGTGTATTTTAAATTTGTGGAATGTTGTAATCTCTGGAACTCACCTTCGTGTGGGCGTGCTGTTGTTTCGATCGAGAAAAGAACGTGGTTAATCGGGTTTAATCCGACGGCGCTCCAGCTTATTCCGGATTAAGTGCCTGACTGCTTGATTAGTGGTCCCGAGGTACTTAACTTGGAATAATTTCGGAGTGGTCCGCCACAGCTGGCATCAGAGCCAAAACAGCGCACCGGAGAGAGCAACAAGCCTTAAATAAATATTTTTGAATAAAATTTGCCAACTCGTACTTCCCCGCGCTTTGCGAAGGGAGGTTATTAATAGGACCGCTAAGGATGTTACCTAGAGCGTGAAGCCTATGTGGGTTAAGGGATCACGATATGATAGGTGGCAAATAGTAAATTATACTGACTTCCAGCACATTTCATTCTGTCATTTACGTTACGCAATGGTGGGCGCAAGGTACGGCGATTGCTGTAACGTAGCACGGCACTATATGAAAATATAGTGGCGGCACATAGTCAATATGCTGTGATGGCGTATGAAACTAGAATAGCATGGTGGGCGCAAGGTACGGCGATTGCTGTAGCGTACCACGGCATCTTATGCAAATATGATGGCGGCACAAAGTCAATACGCTATCTCATGAGCGTATGAAACTGTCAATATGTTGCCTTGGTGACATATGAACATTACCCGTTCAATGTTAAACGTTTGGGTGCCACCTCTATAGCGGGTGGTAATGAATGGAGACGCTTTCGTGAGTGCTGGCACGAAAGGTTGATTATACATGCTCTGGAATGGAATTTTCTGCAGGTACACTAACCGCGAATCCGTATGTTGAAACGGTTAGAAAAGTTCGGCTAGATAATATAGGGAGAGACGGATATTGCCTAGCCACCGGCACTAACTTCGTATGCCAAAAGTTATTGGCATGTGTGTGGTGAGAACGAATAGGCCGCTCATGCATTGCACATCACTGAAATAATATTGAATTTACACGTGACCAAATCGAACCGCCGTCAAAATTCAAATCACAACCCAAATTTCTGCTGAAACCAGTCTGATTGCACCAATAATTCGAAACTGAAAACATGGTCAAATGAAAAAGTGTTCAAAATGAAAGTTGTCATAAATGTTATGAAGTATATTCTGTAGAAATTTCAACGAAAATGGTTCAGTAAGACTGGAGTTATGCTAAAAATGGTAACCCCCTGTCTGCTGGAAATTTCTGGGAACAGTGAGATAAAAATTGAATTTTCACACCATCTTAACGACAGTTTCTGCTCAAACTTCCAACATGAAACTTGTTAGGAATTACTTAAACAATGTCCTGGCCAAAGTTGGGAATTTTTGAGCCTGTAGGTTTTGAGTTTTGCAATTTTTACTACACTGTCCAGAATTGTTTTATTTTTCTGGCACTAACCGGTTCTCACCCTTGCCCTTTTCTTTTTGGTTCAGAATGGACGCTCACGCTGACTTGGCTAGCTACCCCAACGACGTGTCCTTCTCAGATTGCTTGGGATGGGAAGGCTTCCCTAGCATTTTGTGGTCGGTTTTGCAGGCGCTTGACTACCCTACACCGCCACAATATGAGAGGACCCGTATCCGAGACCGCGGTGTGACCCGTTCCCGTGTGCGTTTGGTGGTATATCGCCATCCACCGTGTCCTAGCTCCCCCACTTGGATGGTGGAAGTTCATGGACACCACATGGAGACGACCTATGAGCTAGCCGCCTGGAATGGCATTAGCTCTTTTGTTGCTCAGAACCAGGAGTTGGTAGAGCACCAGTTACTGGGGTTGTTTCCACCGACTCAGCCGGATGATCCCCATTGGATGAGACGCTACCTTAGCTCCCCTTTGAGGATGGCGGAGAACCCCATCGCTGCAGCTGCATTGATGATGAGGTGGATCCGAGCCTACCACCGTTTGCAGGCACTCCTAGGACGGTCGCAGAGCGAGATGCTCAACATTGCTATGGACATGTCCGGCCGTGCCCGTGACATAGGGGTTGAGAGGACCTCATTGTCCATTGAGGTGACCACCAGAGATGCCATGATTGCTGACTTGGAAAGGCAGTTGAATGACCTCCACATTGCGCACAACAACACCCAAAATGAGTTAGCACAAGCAAGGGATGAACTTGAGGAGGTACACGGTACCTTAGAGCATGCAAATGCTATGCTAGCCGCCCATGATGCTCAGCACCTTCTTGAGCAGGAAGGAGGGGATGGAGCAGGAGAGGCCCCCGATTTCGACATGGACACCGAGGATGATATGCCGCCCCTTCCAGCTCCACCTTCACCTATGGGCAGCGAGGCTACCGCTAACAACTTAGATGATTTCTAGAGTGGTAGTGGCAAGTTACCCCTCCGCTAGGCCTACATTTTGGCTTCATGTTGTAATGGGCTAGATGGAGTTGAGCTCCCCCTTTTTAATATTTTGTGGCAATGTAAATTTAATGGTGTGATTGTGTGACCCCAAAACTTGTTGAAAGTTGTAATAGCTGTGTTGAGAACATTCTGCAGCTAACCTTGTTTTAATTATTGATGGGTTTTCCACTCATTTATGGGCTGTGATGTGAACTACAAAGTTGTTTGGAATTTGTCAAACAAAATGATCACCAAATTGCAACCCCATTGGTTAAGCGAAATAAAAATGGCAACCAAAACACTACAGCTCGGTCTGCTGAAAAACAGCAAACGCAGAGAGCTAAAGAGTGAATTTTTCGGCTTAGTTACAGTCCGAATTTGAATCTGAGCCCAACATGAAAGTTGTAGAGCATTAAATTTTCGAGCTACTGACCGAATTGGAGCATTTGACTTGTTTCCTGTTGGGAGATATGATTTTTCTTCCGCACTGCGTGTTGACATGTCATTCTTACGCAGTAAACTACAATATATTGTCACGTTCTATCTTGTCATCATTATGCAAGTTTATGGAATGTGGCTAATACAAGTACCTACTGCAGATGGCAATCACCCGCAGCGGTCACGACGCTAGTGGCTCCAATGCTAACCAGCAGGGGCCAGAGGGGCAGCAACAGCCGCCACCGCCTCCTCCACCGCAGCAACCTCCGACGTGGCAGCAGCTGTATGCTACGCAAACGGAGATTCTCCGGAACCTGCAGCATCAACAACAAATGATGCAGCAGCAGATGCTTCAGCAGGGAGGTCAACAGGCCCCTCAGCCTCTAGTGGCCAGATATGAGGATTTCCTGGCTACACACCCGCCGATATTCTCACGAGCCGATGAGCCCTTGGAGGCCGATACGTGGATTCGAGCCATCGAGTCCAAGTTCACCATCCTGGCGACGCCTTGCACCTCCAACCGCAAGGTGGTGTTCGCGGCGCAGCAGCTCCGCGGCCCAGCTCTCTTATGGTGGGAGAACTACCTGGCCCTGCAGCAGGAGGGTCATGTGGTTGAATGAGATGAGTTCAAAGCTGCATTCAAGGCTCATCACATTCCGGCCGGCTTGGTAGAGCGGAAGTTGAACGAATTTCTGGCTCTGACCCAGGGTACCCGCACGGTACTCCAATACGCCCAGGCCTTTAATGGTCTATGCCCATATGCGGGTCATCATGCCGACTCCGACGAGAAGAAGTTAGAGAGGTTCCGACGTGGCCTTAACACCAAGTTGAAGGCTCAGTTGGCCACCACTCGTGCTGCCACATATGGCGATCTCGTGAACCTCGCCATTGCCCAGGAAGACGCCAACATGGTGCACAAGGCGGAAAAGAAGAGGAAAGCTCCCACTGGACCCTCGAGCGCGCAGCCGCCGAGAATCCGCTTGGTTCCCCCGGCTGCACCGCAGGGACAGTCCAGGGCACCTCAGGGAGGTGGATGGGTTGCTAGGCCGCCACAGCCTAATGCGCCCCGTTTCCCTCCGCCGCCGCAGCAGCAACAAGCACCACGGCAGAACGCACAACAGCCAGCTCGCCCTGGAGCCGGCTATCAGTGTTTCAAGTGCGGCAGTAACAGCCACTTCATCAAGGATTGCCCGCAGAACAAGCAGCAGAACCAGCGCCCGGGAAATCAGCAAAGCAAGGGCAAACAGCAGCAGCGTGTGCAGGTTCGGCAAGGACGGCTCAACTACACCACTTTGGCCGACCTACCCGAGGGAGCCCCAGACATGACTGGTACCTTCCCTATCTGCACTCAACCTGCTGTGATATTGTTTGATTCCGGGGCAACACATAGTTTTATAAGCACAAGATTTCATGTGAAATGTGGATTAAAATCTTACCATACCAAATCATCGTATGTGATATCAACTGCGGGAGGTAAAATTACATCCAACCAAGTCACCCGTAAAGTTCCAATCAGGCTGGGAAGTAAAACATTTCCTACTGATTTAATTCTGCTTGGTATGGAGGGAATTGACATTGTGTTAGGAGCCAATTGGATGACTCAACATAAGGTTGTGCTAAATGTTGCGGAACGAGTTGTTGAAATAAACTCGCCTACGCATGGCCCTAGTGTGCTATATCTGCCACAGCGGACTTGCGTCAATGCGTGTGCTTATACAATGGTAGAAACCCAACTAAAGGACATTCCGGTGGTATGTGAGTATGCCGATGTTTTTCCGGATGACTTACCTGGGATGCCGCCGGATAGGGACATTGAATTTGTGATTGAACTTCAACCTGGCACAGCACCTATATCAAAGAGACCATATAGAATGCCACCCAACGAATTGGCTGAATTAAAAATTCAACTCCAAGAACTGCTAGACAAGGGTTTCATTCGTCCAAGTGTATCACCTTGGGGATGTCCCGCTATCTTTGTGAAGAAGAAGGACCATTCCTTGAGGTTATGTATTGATTACCGGCCTCTCAATGCGGTAACTATTAAGAACAAGTACCCACTCCCCCGTATTGACATCCTGTTTGACCAACTAGCTGGCGCCAGAGTGTTCTCCAAGATTGACCTTCGCTCTGGCTATCACCAAATAAAAATCAGGCCTTGTGACATTCCAAAGACTGCCTTTCCGACTCGTTACGGACTTTATGAGTTCTTGGTTATGTCTTTTGGACTCACCAATGCCCCAGCCTACTTCATGTACCTCATGAATTCGGTTTTCATGTCAGAACTAGACAAATTTGTGGTGGTTTTCATCGACGACATTCTTATATACTCTAAGAATGAGGAAGAGCATGCCGAACACCTTCGCATTGTTCTTCACAGATTGCGAGACCATCAGCTCTACGCCAAGTTCTCCAAGTGTGAATTCTGGTTAGAGAGCGTGAAGTTCTTAGGTCACACGGTTTCCAAGGATGGTATATCCGTAGACCCAACCAAGGTGCAAGAGGTATTGGATTGGCAACCACCTACCTCTGTCCACGAGATTCGGAGTTTTCTGGGTTTAGCCGGTTATTATCGCCGTTTTATTCCGGATTTCTCTCGGATTGCGAAACCCATGACCGAACTCTTAAAGAAGGGAGTCAAATTTGAGTGGAATGACAAATGTGATGAAGCTTTCCACACCTTGAGAAGACATTTAACTTCAGCCCCAGTTTTAGCTCAGCCCGATTGCACCAAGCCCTATGACGTCTATTGCGATGCATCAGGCACCGGACTTGGCTGTGTCCTCATGCAAGAGAACCGAGTCATTGCTTATGCTTCTCGAGCACTTCGGCCTCATGAGCAAAACTACCCCACGCATGATCTTGAGTTAGCAGCGGTTATTCATGCTCTCAAGATGTGGAGACACTATTTAATGGGTGTTCCATGCAACATATACACAGACCACAAGAGCCTCAAATATGTCTTCACTCAGGCACATTTGAATATGAGGCAGCGAAGATGGTTGGAGTTAGCAAAGGACTATGATCTTAGTGTGCATTATCACCCCGGGAAGGCTAATGTAGTTGCGGATGCACTAAGCCGCAAGGCTCATTGTCATTGTCTTTCCGTGGAGTCCTACGCTGACACCCTGTGTCATGAAATGGCCAAGCTCAACTTAGAGATTGTTCCACACGGGTACTTCAACCATGTTGCAGTTGAACCAACCTTGCACGACCAGATTGTTGCAGCCCAATTAAATGACGCGAGCATTAAAATCCTTAGAAGGAAATTGTCCAAGCAGAAGGTGAAAGAAAAGTACAAGTGTTTCCAGTTAGATGGGCAGGGAGTGATGTGGTTTGGACATCGCCTCGTGGTGCCCAAAAACACGGAACTCCGGAGGAAGATTATGGATGAAGCCCATCTCTCCAAATTTTCTATCCATCCCGGTAGCACCAAAATGTACCAAGATTTGAAACAAAATTTTTGGTGGACTCAGATGAAGTGAGAAATTGCCACGTATGTGTCGGAATGTGACACATGCCAGCGGGTTAAGGCCAGCCACTTGAAGGTAGCAGGCACGCTTCAACCTCTACCTATTCCCTCGTGGAAGTGGGAAGATATAAGCATGGACTTCATTGTTGGACTCCCCAGAACCCCTCAGGGGCATGACTCCATTTGGGTAATTGTGGACCGCCTCACCAAGACCGCACACTTTATTCCGGTCAATACCATTTATACCACTAAGAAATACACGGAGATTTATTTGGAACATATCGTTTGTCTACATGGTGTACCCAAGACGATAATTTCAGATCGTGGTGCTCCGTTCGTAGCATGCTTTTGGGAACAATTGCAACTGTCCCTAGGCACGAAACTGATCCGTAGTTCAGCGTATCACCCTCAGACCGATGGGCAGACGGAAAGAGTAAATCAAATACTCGAGGATATGCTTCGAGCTTGTGTTATCCATTATGGAAAGAATTGGGAGAAGTGTTTATCTCTGGCCGAATTCTCCTATAACAACAGCTACCAAGCGAGTCTTAAAATGGCACCTTTCGAAGCCTTATATGGTAGAAGATGTCGGACCCCGTTGTGTTGGTCCCAGGCAGGTGAGAGGTATACCTATGGCCCTGACCTTGTGAAGGAAGCGGAAGAAAAGGTTAATATCATCCGCGAAAACTTGAGAACCGCCCAGTCACGACAAAAGAGTTACTTTGATCAACGACGGAAGCCACTTCAGTTTGAAGTCGGTGATCACGTGTATCTCAAGGTCTCCCCGACCAAGGGTGTGCAGAGATTTGCATTGAAAGGAAAGCTTGCACCTCGTTATATCGGCCCCTATGAAATTACTCAACAGTGTGGACCAGTGGCCTATCGAGTGAAGCTTCCCGAGAAGCTCTCAGCCGTACACGATGTATTTCATGTTTCCCAACTCAAGAGGTGTCTTCGTGTTCCGACCGAAGTTGTTGAACAAGAGGAACTCTCGGTTGAACCGGATCTCTCTTATGATGAGCATCCCGTTAAGATCCTCGACGAGAAAGAGAGACAGACACGAAGGAAAGGAGTAAAAATGTACAAAATTCAGTGGAGCCATCACTCCGAGGATGAAGCCACGTGGGAAACCGAGGACTATCTTAAGAAGAATTACCCCGACATTCTTCCGTAAGCCAAGGTATTACTTTCCCCTCTTTATTCCTATGTTTAATCGAATCTCGGGACGAGATTCCTTTTAAGGGGGGTAGGCTGTGACATCTCTGATGTCAAAAGAATTAAAAGTACAATTAAAACCAATGCAAAGAGGGAATTATGGGTTAAAAATTTGAAAATCCATCAAAAATTCAAATTGAAATTCAAAAACAAGGGTTGTTTGACACCCAACTGAAAACTCAAGAATTTTGTACTAAACTTGAAAATCTCCAAAAATAAAAGTTGTTTGTCATCACAAATAAACCCTAGTCACTGTTTGGAACTTTTGAAAATTGTGCAGTTTAGTCCCTCAAAAACTCGAAAAACTGATCTGAACACCTTTTTGAATTTGGGTTGTTTGAGCTCGAAAAATTTGAAATTTCAGGTTCACCCCAAAAAGAAAGTTGTGTCCCATCTTTCAAACTCCAACTTTTATTTTCATACGTTTTCAAGTTCTGTTCAAATTTTTGGACAAAATTCAAAAGGGAAAACGTAGCTCCCCGGGGCTGCCAGCTCGGCCCTGGCGCGCTCTGCGCTTGGCCGGAGCTCGGCCGCCACGTGGCCAGCGAGCGGCGCAGACAGCGCCGAGCTGGCCGAGCCGCGGCGGACGCTGGCGCTTGTCGCCTTGTACTTGTCCCTCCCCTTCCCGAGCCGTCGCATCGCCGTCGTCAAGCCGCTTCGCCTCGCGCCGCGCGAGCGCCATCATGGCGGTCGAGCGCCGCCGTGGCCACGCGCGCGCGCGCGTCGCGCGACGCCTCTCCGCGCCAAGAGCCCTGTAGAGGATCCCCCGACGTCACTCAAGGATCTCCTTCGCCCGGTCGCGTCGCTCGCGCGCTGCCCGAGCTCGCGCCGCATTCATGGCGGTCTGCTCGCGCCGAGCCGCGCGTGCGCGCGCTCCCGAGGCAGCACAGTGCCTCTCTAGCGTGCCCAAGCATCCCAAAGGCTTCCCCGAGCATCCCATTCCCTTCCCTCAGCTAGCACTCAACCCTTCTCACCCTCCTCGCGCCTCGCTCCGTCGTCTTCCACCTCGCGCCGCACGAGCCGAGCCGAGCCTCGAGGCAAAATTCGCCCTACACACTCCACCATTCCCAAATTCATCACGCACGAAGCTAGACCTCTACCCTAGCTCCATTTCCCCCCACTTCTCTCGAGCAATCGTCGCTTCTCCAGCGGGGAATCAAGATTTCCCCCAAAATCTCGATTTTCGGCCGCCGGAGCACCCTCACGTCGAGACCCTACTTCGAGCCGTCCTCGAGGCCAACCGAGCACGCCATTAGCTTCCTCGAGCTCCACTGGTGCTCTAGGACCCTTCAAACCTCGACGAACGCCCCCAACCTCACCGGCATAGCAGTCGCGGCGGCCGCACCGCCACCGCTCGTCGCCGGTGAAACCCCGAGCTTCCCCGGCCTCCCAACCATCACCAATCGAGTCGTGGTGAGCCCCTGGATCTTCTCCCCCACTTCCCCGACCCTAGTTCGCCGTCGTTTGGCCGGCGCAACTCCGGCGAGAGCCGAGGGCATAAGTTCATCGTCTTCGTTTTTCTAGGGTCCTCCGTGCAAAAGTCAGGGACTAGTTTGAAAGGTTTTGAAAGTTCTAGGGTCTGCAGCGTAAAAAGATTCTTAAACCTAGATCTAATTTTCCCGAATCTTGTAAAATCCGTTAAAAATCGTACAAAAATCAGAAAAATGCACAAAAATACTCCCTGGATTCGTGAGATTGTAAACTCCAATCTCATTTAAGCATGTATACACTTTTGATGAACCATTTTTGAATTAAAATTCAAACTGTAAAATTTGAAACTTGTGCATCATTTCAAATCCAGAGCTCCGCTAGGGTTGATCTTTGGATATGTTGTTTGTAGCGACTTTGGACACCTTGTGTCCAAAGGGGACCTAAAAATATGGACTGTAGCCTCGGGTATGAATTAAAATGTGTTTCCTATCTTTTTGAAGTGCAGAAATTGTTAAAAATAATCTAGTTAGCTAAAAATCATAATTTTTCTCCAGAAGCCTAAAAACTTGTTAGCACATCTGTTAAAAATGCAAAACTTAATGTTTGCTCTTTTTAGACTAGCAAATAAATAGATATGTGTTTTTGGATAGAAATTTATTGAGGACTGTCCAAGGGTTATTTTGAGCCACCACTTGGCCAGAGCCCTCCTTGCACTCATGACTAGCTTTGGTAGGAAAATTTCCTGATTTGGATGTATTTTCAATTTTATATGAATTTATTTCATTTCTGCAGGCAGCAGTTTAAATTATTTTTAATAAATTATGTGTAGCTCAGATTTAGCTAAATTTTGGAGTGAGCTTAGTTCTTATACTCCAGCAGCTGTCATAAAGTTTATGGATAAAAATGGTGAACAGAGAATGAGAAACAAAAATGAGAAGGAATCTATGTGGAAATTGATTTACAAGAAAAGAATAAACCTTTTTGTTAATTAGTTAGAATATAATAAGGAGAATCTAAAAATTTCAGAACAGCACCCTAATTTGCAAATAATAAATAAAAATTCTTTTATATATGTACACAATCACCAACAAAGATAAATAAAAATTTTCCACACACCCCTCCTCTAATTTTATGAAAAAGAGATTAGTGCTTAAGCATGTCTAGGTGAATATGGCCTTCAAGGCCTTAATCTTGGAATCAATAGGCAGCAGCAATAAGTTATGCATCTCATGTAGAAGGCGTTATTCCGGACAGCAACTACCATCTCATCCCCGCCGACGAGGAAAGCATCCCGGAGCACGGTGCCGACGAAGGATCGACCAACCCGGAGGCTAGCCCCCAGCTTGAGCAAGAAGGCAAGCCCCGGAGCATGACCTAACTTTTAAAATTCATGCACCTATGAATTCTCTATGCTTGTGCATTTACGTTTCAAGGAGTTGATTGAATACCTTAGCTGCACATTTCCTAGTACCTATGATTTGCAACACCAGTATGAAAGGATCGATAGAGTATTGCTTAGGTCCGTTACAAGTCGAGTGATTTCCTGTCACTCGCTAGACATAGGAGTTGCTTGTCTTTACTTATGTTGGAATCATAAGGATTGACAGGCGGGGTGATAGATGTAGATCTCCCGTCCGTGTATGATAATGGATTTAAGGTCGAAACGTGTGGTTGAGTGTGTCAAGTTTTTGAACGTACCACATGCATGCCGATATATGGGAGTCGGTAAGCCCGGTACCAGATTGAAGCAGCTAGGGCCGATAGCCATCTCTCCTTGGAAACTTTGTTTCCCCTGCCGTACACTTGTGGATATATGCGTGAGACTGTGAGTGAAGCAGTAAACCTTTATCCTAAGGAAGTGGACCCGGTTCCGAATTGTGGATCGATGGGAAAGGTTGGGAAATGCTTGTACCTTTTATAGCAAGCAGAGTATCCATGTGTGTTGGGTTTCCCCTGGCCAGGTAGCAAAATTCGGTTCGAACTGTCCGCTTCTCGCGGTTAATGAGACTGCTTGACCGCCTTGCTGCATTGAGTAACAAGTGGAACTTTGAGATTGATGAACTTGTTCTATGAGATAAATTGTATTGCACCACTTGTATGCTTAGAGAGGATGCTAATCTAGAATGGTTAAATCTACTAGAATATGATGCTAAAACATGAAAGCAAGGACCTACACTTAGTTGCTTTTTGGCAAACAAACCCACCAGCCAAAAGCCTCTCATGTCTAGATGTCGGTGATGTAGATTTCACCCGACGGTTAAGCCTTGCTGAGTATTAGTATACTCAGCCTTGCTTATGGCATTGATTACAGGTACAATGTTGGATGTGGCAGTCGATGCTTTGACTTGGCCTACCCAGGTTCCCCCTGGATGGCACATCGAATGGGTTCCGTCCTCTGCCGAGGAACGGGAGGAGTAGCACCATGGCAGGCTTCAGCATGGTGTTATTTGTATCGTCGTTAGATTATCTTCCGCTGCAATGAAACTTTATTTCCGCTGTAATGAACATTTTTAATTCCGCTGCAAAGACTTTAATGCTCTGATTTAAATTTGAACTTGGTATGTAATAACTCTGAAATACTATTTGTGTATGTTAAATTTGTGGAATGTTGTAATCTCTAGAACTCACCTTCGTGTGGGCGTGCTGTTGTTCGATCGAGAAAAGAACGTGGTTAATCGGGTTTAATCCGACGGCGCTCCAGCTTATTCCGGATTAAGTGCCTGACTGCTTGATTAGTGGTCCCGAGGTACTTAACTTGGAATAATTTCGGAGTGGTCCGCCACAGCTGTCCTCCGGCATATATAAGGGGAGACAGGGACCCCCCTCAAAAAAGATCATCCATACAAGATACACCATACAGGACGTAGGGTATTACGCGTATTGCGGCCCGAACCTGTCTAAATCGTCTCTTGTCACCATCGACTCTAGATTCTCGACGACTTCTCCTTAAAATCTTCTCTCGGGGCATCCCCTCGAGAACCTAGTCAGCATAACTCGCCGAAAAGCAAGCACCAATTCCTCATGAAGATAAAGAGGGTTCGCCAAGCAAAGCCAAGAGCCCTTGAAAGACTGGTGTACATATGACCTCGGAGGAATCTCACTCGCCACAAATGGAGCCTGAGAAGCCTATTCAAGAACCAAGGAGGACAACAAGGCAAAGAAAGCCTAATCCAAGGTATGCTAATACTACCCTTGTTGATGAGTCTATACCTATTGAGCCATCCACATATGAAGAAGCAGAAAAAGGCCCCGAATGGCGTAAGGCGATGGAGGAAGAAATTAAGGCGCTAAATAAGAATCAAACATGGGATTTAGTGCCAAGAGGTCAAGCCTATATCATGCAAATGGGTTTACAAAGTGAAGACTCGTCCTGATGGCTGAACTGAGAGGTATAAGGCTCGACTTGTTGCTCGGGGTTTCTCTCAACAATATGGGCTAGACTATGAAGAAACATTCAGTCCGGTGGCAAAGATTACAACTATCCGAGTCTTGCTAGCATTGGCCGCTTGCAAGTCTTGGAAGTTATGGCAAATGGATGTCAAGAACGCTTTTCTACATGGCGAGCTTGACAAGGAGATCTACATGGAGCAACCAAGGGGATTTGAGAGTAAGATTCACCCTGAGTATGTTTGCAAATTGAAGAAGGCACTTTATGGATTAAAGCAAGCTCCACGAGCATGGTACGGGAAGATCGGTGAGTTCCTCGTACAAAGTGGTTTCAATGTCGCTCCATCAGATTCTAGCCTATTTATTAAGGCAAATGAAGGTACACTAGTAATAGTCCTAGTCTATGTTGATGACTTGATAATAACTGGAGAATGGTCTGAGGAAATACAAATGACGAGAGAAAATCTCTCGGTGCGATTTCAAATGAAGGAACTTGGGGAGTTAAAACATTTCCTTGGACTGAGGTGGAGCGCTCAAATGAAGGGCTATTTCTGGGTCAATAGAAATATGCCAAGGACCTTTTGCAAAGGTATGGGATGCTTGACTGCAAACCTATTTCTACTCCTATGGATCCTAATGTGAGACTACAAGGACACAAGGGGAAGGATCTAGAAGATGCCACTATGTATCGACAACTGGTTGGGAGTCTCATCTATCTTACATTAACTCGGCCTGATATTTCATATCCGGTGGGAGTGGTTAGTTGATACATGAGCAGTCCCAAGAAGCCTCACCTTGATGCAGTCAAGCGTATCCTCATGTAAGTCAAAGGCACCATCAATTTTGGTATTATATACAAGAAGACAAATGAGTGCCAGGTGATGGTATACCGTGATGCCGACTATGCCGGAGATTATGACACACGGCGATCAACTACGGGATACTTCTTCAGTCTTGGATCAGGAGCCATATCATGGTGCAGTAAGAGACAACCAACTGTGGCACTATCTAGTACTGAAGCAGAGTATCGATCAGCAGCAATGGCAGCACAAGAAAACACCTGGCTCAAGCAGTTGATGGAGGATCTTCACGAGCCAACAGAGTACCAAGTAAGGATTTTCTGTGACAATTTATCTTCCATTCGATTGGCAGAAAATCCAGTCTTTCATGCAATGACCAAACATATAGAAGTTCACTATCACTACATAAGAGAAAAAGTCCTTGAGGGTGAGATCATAATGGTGCCTACCAAGACAGATGAGCAGACTGCCAACATACTCACCAAAGGTCTCAACAAGGCGAAGTTTGAGAAGTTTCGAGAGGCGCTCTGCATGGTCTGCAGGACAATTCTAAAAAGAAGTTTGCCTTGAGGGGAGTGTTGAAGGAAGCAAGGCAAAGCTTCTAGAACATTCTCCAACAATAAAAGAGCAAGATATTTCTCAAGGAGAACTCTAGAATTAGTAATTAGGTAAATTAGAAAATGGTCTAATATTTAGGAATTCTCTAGAAGGGGGACACTTGTCTCAAGCCCATGGCCCCCCTTGCCCTATAAATAGAACCCCCCTCCTTTGCCATGCCATACCATCCAAGAGCATGGTAGAAGAGAGATGCTAGGTAGAGTGGAGTGTGTGAGTGGTGTTAGGCTAGCCACCTAAAGGTGTGAGTGCTCCTTTGTAATATTGGTGTTTCAATAATAAAGAGTGTGTCTTTGTAATGTGTTAGTCTCCCGGTTAAGCTTCATAGTTTCTAAGTGCTTAGTGTATAAAAGTGATCTATCGAAGGCTGACTCTGCCACCCGGGATCACAACAGGTCTGGGCTTTATCGTAGGTTGGCTCTGCCACCTGGAAGCCAGCTTCATCTGTTGGTAGGCTCTGCCTCCTGGAAGTGAAAAGACGGTTCTGCCGTCCAAAGGACCTGGTGCACTAAGTATTAGAAATTAAAAGAGCTGACCGACTCTGAAGATGTTGGGTTTTAGGTGTAGGTCCTCAACAGAGTGGGTATCAGGGCCACCTCGATTTCCATCAGAAGATGTTGGGTCGCCTCTCTGATACAATGGGCCGGCTCAAGCTCAACGCCACTGTTTTTCAGGTATGCGTGGGGCGTGCCATCCTTTGACAGCCCTTTATCATTCGTAGTGATTATATATGTCCCCTCCTATCTGTTGTATATAATAATTGTTGGTTCGTTCATAATTCAGGGATTTCACCTCATGAAAATGTCTACCATGATGAGGTCTGTGAAGGTCTTGGCTCTCTTTAATACTCTCAGTCTCGATGTGATCATAAACTTCTTGAGATGTTTTCCATGCTTGGCGAAGTTGTACATCAGGGTAACAATTTGTCTCTTCGGTTTCACTTATTGTTTACCACATTACTTCTGCATTGTCCTTAATATGAAGACAGATTAACTTTTCATAACCTTTTGTTCCTCAGACGTATGCAATGGACACGAAAGACAAGTGGGCCGATACAACTAGAGATCGCACCGAATGCCTTGACCTCCATCTTAAGAGAATAGTGCTGGGCTTTTATCAAGGCGAGCCACCACATGTTGTAGTTGCCTCGTTCTTTCTCATGAATGCGAGCGTGCTGGAGTCCATGAAACTTGTTGGTCCATCGTATCGAGTGCAAAACAAGAAGTGGATTGAAAATCAGCACAAGAAGCTCCAGATAGGGAACCGAGCTTCTAGTGCTGCTCAGATTGAATTTGCAATTTCTGACTGTTTCAGTTGTTCCAACGACATTCATGAGGTTTCAGATCCCTTTGAATGTGTACTTCGAAATTTCTAAGGTAGGTATTTATATCAGCTACTCTGCTTTGTGTTGTTTCTGTTAGCAAATAATGTGAAAACAAGATCGAACACGAGACACGATTTTAACGTGGAAAACCCTTGCGGGAAAAACCACGGGCGCCAGCCAGCAAGAACTTCAATATGTGGAGGAGTTAGGGTTACAACGCCGTAGCGGCGGCTTACAAGAATAAAATAGAATACTAGGTGGACGCCCCCAGTAGCGACCTGGGCCTAATGGGCCTTTGACTTGTGATGAAATTGGATCACAACTCAACAAACTCCACCTTGAGACAAATTTCATCTTGTAGCATAATCAACACCTTCATCTTAGAACAATAAAGAAAATACTTCTGGCGCCAAATAGCCTCTTGGGCTAATCCATCAAACCAACTAAGCTTGAGCATAGCTCAAACTTAGCAACCGGGACTGGCTTTGTCAACATATCAGCAGGATTATCATGAGTGTTAATCTTGCATACCTTTAACTTGCCCTTCTCAATCTCATCACGGACAAAGTTATACTTAATATCAATGTGCTTAGTCCTCTCATGAAACATCTGATCTTTAGTGAGAAATATTGCACTTTGACTATCAGAAAACAGGTTAACACAAGATTTAACTCCACAAAGCTCAGCAAACAAACCCTTTAGCCAAATCAACTCTTTGCATGCTTCACAAATAGCCATGTATTCAGCCTCAGTAGTAGACAAAGCAACAACAGACTGCAAAGTAGCCTTCCAACTCACAACACAACTGCCAACAGTAAAGACATAACCTGTGAGTGACCTGCGCTTGTCCAAGTCACCAACATAATCTGAATCAACATATCCAACGAGCCCCTTATCTGTCCTACCAAACTTCAGACAAAAAACTGACGTGCCTCTGAGGTATCTGAAAATCCACTGAACAACCTTCCAGTGTTCTTTACCAGGATTAGCCATGTATCTACTAACCAAACTCATAGCATATGATAAATCTGGACGAGAGCAAACCATAGCATACATCAGAGAACCAACAGCACTAGAATACGGAACTCTTGACATGTATTCAACATCTTCAGCTGAACTAGCACACTGCTTAGCTGACAACTTAAAATGCGGTGCAATAGGAGTACTAACCGGCTTAGCATCATGCATGTTGAAACGCTAAAGAACCTTCTCAATGTAACTGTACTGACTAAGAAACAACAAACCAGCAGAACGGTCTCTAGTAATTTCCATACCTAGAATTTTCTTAGCAGCACCAAAGTCCTTCATATCAAACTCACTGCTCAATAATTTCTTCAACGCAGTGATCTCTCTGCTGCTCTTGGCAGCAATTAGCATGTCATCAACATATAATAGCAAGTATATAGGTGATCCATTAACAGTCTTCATGTAAACACAACTATCATATTGGGACCTTTTAAAGCCATGTGACAACATAAATGAATCAAACCTTTTATACCACTGACGGGGAGATTGCTTCAAACCATACAAGGACCTTTTCAACTTGCACACATAATTCTCCTTGCCTGGTACTATGAACCCCTCAGGTTGGTCCATGTATATCTCCTCCCCAAGCTCACCGTGCAAAAATGCAGTCTTTACATCTAACTGCTCAAGCTCAAGATCATGTGATGCAACAATACTGAGGAAAGTGCGAATAGAGCTATGCTTCACAACGGGAGAGAATACCTCATTATAATCAACGCCAGGAATTTGACTGTACCCTTTTGCTACTAACCTTGACTTAAATCTAGGAGGCTCACTAGGAGACAAACCCTCCTTTCTCTTGTAAAGCCATTTGCAACGGACAGTCTTCTTCCCCTTTGGCAATGGAACAACCTCCCAAGTACAATTCTTCTCGAGAGATTGCATCTCCTCCTGCATAGCTGAAATCCACTTCTCACGATTACCACAATCAATAGCTTCTCTATTTGTTGCTGGCTCATAAGTGCTATCAACCTGTTCAGCACAACTCAAAGCATAATAAGTCATATTGCATTCTTCAATAAGACGGGGTTTAGGTCCACAACCCCTCTTTTGCCTGCGATGAGCAATAGGGGCATCCTCCTCTAGCTGCAAAACAGGAGGTAATTGCTGAACATCATCACTATGAGCTTCATCATCAACAACATCACTCACGGTCTCCACCTGCACTGGTTCCTCATCAATAACATGCTCCACCTGCACACTGACATGCTGCAATTCTCTTGCTGAATTTTCTGGAACATGATCCCAGGACAATTTATCAGTAAACATCACAGACTCATTGAAAACAACACTCCTGCTCATGAAAGTCTTTCCTGTTTCAGGATTCCACAATTTGTAGCCTTTAACTCCCGAACCATAACCAAGAAACAGACATTTAATAGCTCTAGGCTCTAATTTACCATTGTCAACATGAGCATAAGCAGTGCAGCCAAAAACTTTCAACTGTGAATAATCTGCAGGTGTACCAGACCATACCTCAATGGGTGTTTTCTTATTAAGTGGAATAGAAGGCGACCTGTTTATCAAGTAACAAGCAGTGTTCGCAGCCTATGCCCAAAAACGCTTATTCATCTTGGCGTTGGACAGCATACAACGGGCCTTCGATATGATGGTTCTGTTGATGCGCTCAGCCACACCATTCTGCTGAGGTGTGTACGGGATGGTGTGATGCCTAACAATGCCTTCTTGCCTGCAATAATCATCAAAAACATCCTAACAGAACTCTCCACCATTATCAGTACGAAGTACTTTTAGCTTCTTCTCAGTTTGCCTTTCTATCATGGTCTTCCACTCTTTAAAAGCAGCAAAGGTATCATCTTTATTTTTCATAAAGTAAGGCCATACTCTTCTAGAGTAATCATCAATAATGGTAAGCATGTAACGAGCACCACCAAGAGAAGGCTTACGGGAAGGACCCCAAACATCAGCATGTACATAATCAAGAGTACCTTTGGTGGTGTGAACAGAGGTATTGAATTTTACCCTCTTATGCTTCCCAAAAACACAATGCTTGTAGAATTTCCTGCCACTCAAAGTACAGCCAAGGAGAAGGTCTCTCTTCATCAATTCTGCCATGCCAAGTTCACTCATATGTCCAAGACGCATATGCCAAAGGTCAGTCTCTGCATTAGTGTCAGCAGCAGCAGCAGCGGAAACAGAACCACCATGCAAAGTTTTACCTCTAAGGACATATAAATTCCCTGTAACAGATACTAAGCTGTTAGCAAAAGCAGATGATATGAAATTCCCTGTAACAGATATGCAGGACAGCAATCAAGTGAAAGCGAGAAGCGAAAATGTGACAGCAACCTGAAATGCAGTGTCCCCAAACAAGATCCTGGAGCGATCATCAACATCAGAAGGACAGCCAAATGTCGCCAATTTAGGTGCGGCAATTATAGATAGACGGAAGTCAAAAGTTTTTTCATAGAGCAACTTTTCAAGTCGAGGGGCATCCTCGATGATGAGTTCTTCTAACCGTGGCAAGGGACCATAGGAACGCTCATAACCCACCCCAATGCTCCTGAGACAATTGGAATTGATCCGGAGGCAAGGAAATCCAAAGCTCTCCTTAAGAAACAAGCACTCCAGGGCAGGGCATCCAGAAATCAGGTTGTGTAGCGCAGCCTCGGAGATGCGGACATTTTCGATTCCGAGGTACCTGAGCTCGGGGAAGCGAACCGTTTCAGCGAGGCCGTCGACGATGTGGCATTTGCCAATGGTAGCAACACGGAGGCTGCCGGAGAAGCGGAAGACGGACGCCGGCGGCGGCAGCGGATCCCGCGCCACCGGATCCAAACTTCTGTGACAGAAGTCAATCTCCTGGGCGTTGTCGAAGGTCGAGGACTGGAGCCAGGCGTCCACGGTGTCGGGGACGCGGTAGATGAGGTGCGCGGGGATGCGGAAGCGGCGGCTGGGGCCCCGGTGGGCGGAGAGGATGTGTGTGACGACGGCGGGGAAGTCTGCTTGGTTGGTGTGGAAGCCTCTGCAGTCGAGGTTGAGAGGGGCGGAGCACCAGAGGTGGCGCCACCGCCGGGCGAGTATCTGGGTGCGGGCGCCGTCCTTGGTGGGGAGGAGGGAGACCACCTGTAACACCCGTTGCCGCCGACGATCGCCGGGATGTGAGAAGATCACAGAAGACACAGGATTCGCAGAGGCCCGGCAGAGGACCCTGACACCCTGAGTTCAAGTTGTTCTATTCAAAAAAAGTTCAGTCTCATTACAGCACACGCCACCCCTTATATCGGTACCACACACTGACACCCTGGCCCCACCTGCCAGTTCAAACCTTACAACGCCAGCACTCGGCGCACTCACACATCGACAACGTCATTCCCAGCTTCCGCCTTCTCCTCAGGCACACGCCTTACACTTGCCCCCGCTGCAGAGGTTGCTTGTCCCTAAGCAACGGCCGATGGAAAACGCTGCTGAACCACATATTAGTCTTCCCAGGTAGCTGCTTCAGCTGGTAGACCAGTCCACTTGATCAGCACTTGAGGAACAGCGTGATTACCTTTCTTGACTAGGCGACGATCCAGAATTTCCTCCGGAGAGCAATCAGCACCACTCAGATCCACCACACGAGGAAGTTCAGAGAACACCGGCACATTGTTAGGGGTGAAAGGCTTCAGTTGAGAAACATGGAAAACCGGGTGAATCAAGCTCTGAGTCGGTAATTCCAGTTTGTATGCTGCTTTCCCAATGTGTGCCAACACTGTGAAGGGGCCAAAGAATTTGAAGGACAGCTTGGGACAAGGTCTCCTTACTAGAGATTTCTGAATATACAGTTGCAGCTTCAGAAGGACCTGCTCCCCAACCTGGAACTCGCGATCAGTCCGATGACGATCAGCCTGCAACTTCATTCTGTTTTGTGCTGCAGCCAAATGTTGCTTGAGCAAAGCCAAATGATGTTCCCTGTCCTTCAAGAACTCCTCCACAGATGATTGTGTTCCCTCCGGAATAGGCAGCAGAGTCCCCATATGTGCTTCATAGCCATAAAGTGCTTTAAATGGATAGCACCCCAGCGATGTATGATAACTTGAATTATACCAATACTCAGCCAACGATAGCCACAACTTCCAGTGTTTTGGTGAATCATGCACATCACATCGGAGATACATCTCCAAGCATTGGTTGACCCTCTCAGTTTGTCCATCCGTTTGAGGATGATATGAAGTACTTAGCAAGAGCTTTATCTGTAAGAGAGCAAACAGGTGTTTCCAAAATGAACTTGTAAACACTTTGTCCCTGTCGGACACAATAGTTTTGGGTAGGCCATGCAATTTCACAACGTTGTCCAGTACCAACCGAGCTACTCCTTGGGCTGTAAATGGATGCTTTAGAGGAAGAAAGTGACTATACTTTGTGAATCTATCCACCACAACCAAAATTGCATTGCTCCCATCAGATAGTGGCAATCCCTCAATGAAATCCATCGATAGATCCTGCCAAGCCCCATTGGAATTGGCAAAGGTTGAAGTAAGCCAGCAGGATGCACCAATTCATGCTTAGCCTGCTGACAAATGAGACATTGCTTGACATATTCTTCTACATCCTTCTTGAGACCCTTCCAAGAGAACAGTTGCTTCAACCTGTGATAGGTAGCTTTACTGCCTGAATGCCCTCCCACCGCACTTGAGTGCATAGCTGCAATTAATTTGGTCTGCAAAGCCGAATTATTAGCAATCCAGACCTTACCATGATGCTTGATTAATCCCTACTCCAAAGCGAACCCCTGAGTATCAGGACTACTAACTGCCAGTCTAGTGAGTATAGCTTGAGCATGTGAATCAGTGTTATAGGCATTCAAAACTTCTTGAATCCAAATAGGCTGAACTTCAGACACAGCTTGCAAAGCCCACATGTGCTTCACCCTAGACAGTGCATCAGCTGCCAGGTTCTCCTTTCCTTTTTGGTAGACCACTTTAAATTGAAGCCCCATCAACCTTGTCATGGCCTTCCTTTGCATTTCAGAGTGGAGATTTTGCTCATTGAGATAGGATAAGCTTTTGTGGTCCGTTCTAATTATGAACTCTTGCCGTTGCAAATAGGGACGCCACTTTTCCACAGCCATTATCAGTGTCAAGAACTCTTTCTCATAGATGGACAATTGCTTGTGTACTGGACCCAACGCCTTACTTAAGAAAGCCACTGGTTGGTCATTCTGCATCAACACAGCACCTATCCCCACATCCGAAGCATCCGTTTCCACCACAAAAGGTTTCGTGAAATCTGGTAAGGCCAACACTGGAGTAGATGACATTGCTTGTTTCAATGTGTCAAAAGCATGTTGAGCTTCCGTGGACCAGCAGAATTGTTTCTTGTGCAGTAACTGAGTCAAAGGCTTTGCAATCGAGCCATAATGCTGCACAAATTTCCTATAATATCCAGTGAGACCAAGAAAACCCCGAAGCTCAGTAACTGTTGTGGGTACAGGCCAATTCAACATAGCTGTTGTTTAAGCAGGGTCTGTGGCCACCCCCTGACTTGAAATTATATGGCCCAAATACTCCAATTTGCGTTGAGCAAAGCTGCACTTGCTCATCTTCATAAATAGCTGGTGCTCTCTAAGTTTAGTGAGAACCTGTCGAAGATGTTGCACATGTATCTCCAATGTTGGACTATACACCAATATATCATCTAGAAATACCAGCACAAACTTTCTCAAGAAAGGACTTAAGATGTCATTCATAAGGCACTGAAATGTGGCCGGGGCATTAGTAAGCCCAAAGGGCATCACTCTGAATTGAAAATGACCATGATGGGTCTTGAAAGCCGTTTTATACTCATCCTCGATCTTCATCCTTACTTGATGCTACCCTGCGCTCATATCCAATTTAGCAAAGTATTTGGTTCCAGCCAGCTCATCAATGATCTCATCTATCAAAGGCATAGGGAACCTATTCTTTATAGTAATGTCATTCAGCTTTCGATAGTCTACACAAAATCGCCAGCTACATCTTTCTTTTGCACAAGTAAAACAGGAGAAGCATAAGGGCTAGTACTTGTAGTAATCAATCCAGCAGCTAAAAGATCCCTCACTTGCCTCTCAATTTCCTCTCAATTTCATCTTTATGCAGAGGCGAATATCGGTACGGTCTCGAATTAACAGGGACAACATTTGGTAAGGTGGGAATTGCATGATCATACCTTCTCTTAGGAGGTAGGCCCTAGGGTTCCTCATATACATCTTTGAACTCGTCCAGCAATTGCTGCAGATCAGGGTTTTCTTCCTCCTTGCTGACTGGGTTGTCATCAATTGGCTCAACCACAGCTATAGCCCATACATCATTGCCTGCAAAACATTTTGCCAATGCCTCCACAGATAAGGCTGATAAAGAAGGCTGTGGAGGATGATCACCCTTCAATAACACAGTGTTTCCCTTGTACTGGAATTCTATCTGTCTCTTGTCCCAATCATGTAAAATTGGGCTATGAGCCTTCAGCCAATCAAACCCCAAAATAGCGTCATAAGCCTGAAAGTCCAACACCCTCATGTCAGTGGTGAATGTGGTTCCTTGAGTCCACCACTCCATTGCAGGAACACATTGATCAGTAATCAGCATATCCCCATTGGCTACACTCACTTGCTTGGGCTGACAGGGTACTGATTTTAAGCCCACCTTGTCCAAGAACGTAGAGCTAATAAATGAATGAGAACTTCCACTATCTACCAGCAAACAGCAACACCTTGTTTTTCACCAGGGCTCTTGTTGTAACACGGTTTTTCTGGTATTACTAAGAGTGAAAAGATTACAATTGTCTTTTTTGATCTCTCCCAAAAAACATCCATCCCTACAATTACTGTTTTTCTTCGAGTCAAGATGCTCCTCAAGCGAAAACAAAACAGCTTGAAGCTCATAAGAGAAAGACTGTTGATGTGCAACAGTCTAGTTCTGCGTCGAACAAGAAACCTCGCTTGTCTCGTAAGATGGATCCTTCGCTGTTGGACAGCCCTGTGGCCGAGGCTGAGAAGGAGGAAAAGGCTATCGATGCGGCATGTGGGCTTTTAGAGATTGCTAGCGTTGCAGGCGATGACCTCGGCTCAGCGGGATTCATGAAGGATTTGGCAGGCACTTCTGCTGCTTCAGGAGAAGGTTTGTTTGTTCCTTACATGAAATGCCCTGGTGCTAGAATGAGCCTTGCTGGCTCGATTTCGAGTGTGGTTTCGAAATCTCCAAGAGAATTTGACCCGAACTTTCTTGATCTCTTAGAGCATAACTTCAGCTTGTATTCTACAGAACCAGCCGTCGAGGAAATGAACATCGAGGAGGATAAAGCAGCCAATGCCGAACACGAGGTCAGTAATTTTAGTTGTACTGTATTTGATCGCTAAATTTCTTTCATTGTTTACTTACTTTGCTTACTATTTTTAGGTCGAGGTTGTTGATGCCAAGGGTAAAAAGATCCCTGAAGAAACAGTTGCTAATCGCCCTCAAAACTTGGTTTCTTCTTCTTTTGTTGAACTTGGTGGGGGTAGTGATGAGATGCTAGGTGAGAAAAAATTCTGGCACCACTTCATGTTTAGTTTCGTCTTTGATCCTTATATTTTGTCTTCGTTGTTATAGATTTTAAAGCATCATTGGAGAACCTTGATCTTGAAGAGCTATCCCGTTTGAGCGTCTCCACAGCCCACAAGGTTCGTGCTTATTTCTACTACTTTATCTCTGTCCCTTTCTTTCTTTATATTTATCTCACATTTTTGTTTTCGACGTATTTTCTTAGGTTAAGCTGATCAATGCGGTCTGTGCCTCAAAGTCTAAAACTGTGGCTGACCGGCTTCGTTTCTTGGAGAAAGAGAATGAGAGGCTTCGGGAAGTTAACGATAAACTTCGTAAAGATTTGACTAAGATCGAGGACGCATGGGACAGCACCGATAGAAAATATAAAGCCTTGCAAGAGGACTTTGACCAGAACCTAGTTGTGATCGATAATCTTCGAGAGGCCGTGGTTCGCGAGTCCGATGCTACCAAAGAGGCCAAAGCCCAAGTAACCTCCCTCGAGCTTAAGTTAAAAGAAGTTGAAGAATCTCTAGCCTCTTCCAAGGTTCTTGATGCTGAGAGGGTGAACCAGATCTTTGATTCGTATTCTAACTCGCTCAAGCAATTTGGAGCCACTCCTTATGCTCTTCCAGTGGACTTGACCGTTGATAATTTCTTATCTTGGATTGAGGAGGAATTTGCTGGTCTCGGGGATGTATTTTTGATTGCTGGCGACAACTTTGCTCTTACGTGTACCGATGGCCTTGACAGATTTCTCGAAAAAGAGGATAAGGAACTGCTTTTCGGGTTGCCGGTCTCGGATTTCTTTTTTCTGACTTCGGAGATCTGTCATCGTCTTGCTCCAAAGAAGTCGAAACTATGAAACGTCGTTTCTTGCGAGACTTCTGGAATATCTACGGGCGAGATATGGCTAAAGACTCCTCTTCGAATGTAAAAAACTTTTCTGTATAACTTTGCTTCTTCTTTTTTTTATTGTTGTCAAAAACCCTAACTCTTTTGTTTCGTTCCTTCACCAGGAAGAAAATGAGGGCGCAAATGCTGAAGAAGAAAATGAGGAAGAGAGCGAAGAGGAAGAAGATGATGCCCTGGATTCGCCTCCTGATGATGACGAAGCTAAATCTTCCCGAGAGGAAGGAGAAGTCTAGTTGCTGGTAGAGATTAATGTATGTAAAAAACTTATTCCAAGTGATGTTTGTGGGTTCGAGAGCGACTTGAACGTTGAAATTGCTCAATATTTTGTTTATATTAGCCTCGTAATTATCTTCGATCTTTATTTCGTTTCGAAGTGCATGCGTTGGACTCGTAGAAATTCTTTTCCCTTGAAATTGTTTGTACTTCGTTCTCTTTCAACAAGATCATGACCTTTAGATTCGTTTTCGCTATGAAAAACGCTTAAATATTCTTTGGCTTCTTCCTAGGCTCTCGTGCCTGTCGATTCCCTTGTTATCTCGAGGCTGCGTTGAAGCAAATTCGCTCTTCTCCAGGATTCCACTACTTGAGAAAACGTTGCTGCACGAAGTATCTATGGGCCCTGTGCTATTGATGGTCCTTAGCCTGGACAGATCATGCCGTCGAGCGTTCTTGTGACTCCTGTTGCCTCTCATTTCTAGAGAAAGCTTTCTTTTTTATTTGCTTTGTTTTCCCTCTTGTTGAGGCTTGATTTCCCCTTCTCTTTTATAGTGGTCTTTTGACCCTTGAAGAGATAATCATTTCACCTAACTTCGCGTCCTTTTGACAGTACAGGTAGGTGGTTTGTTTTTAGTGTGTTTGTTGTCTCGTAGAAACCTGTTTTTGAATAAATGCAAAAGGGGGCTTTTCTTTTTTTTGCCTTGAAAAAGGCGTCCCCTCCCTCGATAGCCCCTTTGCGTTTATTCATTGCTTCTTGTTTCGAGCAACGGATTTTGAAAGGATGCGTTCTCTTGTTTTACTTTCGAAATAGGGCGACTCTGTTGCTCTTTTTGTTTTCCTTATTGCTTTGTAGTTCTTGCGAGGTTTTAACTTTGATCTTGTTTTCTTTTTGCGAAATTTTTATTTCCTATCTTGGTCTCGAGCTGTTTTGCTTGAGTTTGTCTTTTTGCGAGGTTATATTTCCAACCTCGGCCTCGAACTGTTTTGCTCGAGGTCATCTTTTTGCGAGGTTATTTTTCCAACCTCGGCCTCGAGCTATTTTGCTCGAGGTCATCTTTTTGCGAGGTTATTTTTCCAACCTCGGCCTCGAGCTATTTTGCTCGAGGTCTTCTTTTTTTTGCGAGGATTTATTTCCAACCTTGGCCTCAAACTGTTTTGCTCGAGGTCATCTTTTTGCGAGGTTATTTTTCCAACCTCGGCCTCGAGCTATTTTGCTCGAGGTATTCTTTTTTTGCGAGGTTTTGTTTCCAACCTCGGCCTCGAACTGTTTTGCTCGAGGTCATCTTTTTTGCGAGGTTTTATTTTTCCAACCTCGGCCTCGAGCTATTTTGCTCGAGGTCTTCTTTTTTGCGAGGTTTTATTTCCAACCTCGGCCTCGAGCTATTTTGCTCGAGGTCTTCTTTTTTGCGAGGTTTTATTTTTCCAACCTTGGCCTCGAGCTATTTTGCTCGAGGTCTTCTTTTTTGCGAGGTTTTATTTCCAACCTCGATGTGTTTTTTGCTCAAGTGCTTTTAGGGGAATCTCCTTTATTGATTTTTTGGAGAAATTTACATAGGTTCGCCTCGTTAAAAACCTCACCTCCAGTTTCCTGGAGCCCCTTTTGTGAGGAAAAGAGTACGACCTTTTGCGATGAAAGAAAAAGAGAAGAGAGGTGCTTCGCATTTGTGCTTATAGCTCCGCACATTTACGAAGTTGACCTTTACAAAAAGAACTAAAACTTGGAGAAAATTGTACATCTTTGCTTGTTCCGATTCTAGTTATAGTATTTGCGTAGTTGCTCTACATTCCATGAGTGAGGTAACTCCTCTCCGTTTTCGGTGGAAAGATGATAAGACCCTGGCATCGAGCTTTTTGTGACAATGTATGGTCCTTCCCATTTTTCCTCGAATTTGGATAAGTTTTCTGCATTATGCTTCCTTTTGATTACCAGGTCCCCAACTCTGATCTCTCTTATCTTCGCTTTTGGGTCGCGCCACTTTCGTGTTTGCCTTTGGTATGACTCGAGGTTATGTGAGCCAACGAGTCGATCGACTTCGATTAAGTCTTTTTCCACCATTTCTTTTTCACCTTCCTCGCTACTAAATGTTACTCTTAGAGTTTTGGCCTTGATTTCTTCTGGGACCACCGCTTCGGTTCCGTATAGCAGTCTGAATGGGGTGAACTTGGTAGCTCTGGATTCTGTAGTGTTGTATGACCATACTGTGATTAGTAAATCGTCAATCCATTTTCCCTTTTTGTGATCGAAGAGCATCTTCCTTATAGTTGAAAAAATGATGCCGTTGGCTCTTTCGACTGCACCGTTTGACTGCGGATGATATACGTACTTTACTTTGGTTTCTATTGTTATGCAGAAATCTCTGAATGACTCGCTGTCGAATTGCTTTCCGTTGTCTACTGTTATTTCTTTTGGTACGCCGAATCTGCAGATGATGTTATGCCAGAAGAACTTTTGTACTGTGTGCGAAGTTATTGATGCTAGGGCTTTTGCTTCGATCCACTCTGTGAAATATTCCACGGCGACTACTGCGAATCTGCAGTTTTCTTGAGCTGTTGGGAGAGGCCCTACTAGGTCTATTCCCCATCTTTGCAATGGCCAAGAAGGTGTAATGAGCTGCGACAATGAACATGGAATCTTTTGGTTGCTTGCGTTCTTTTGGCATGCTTCGCATTTCTTTGCTACTTCGTCTGCATCTTTTATCATTGTCGGTCAGAACATTCCCTGCCTGACTGCTTTTGCTGCGAGGGCTCTTGGACCAATGTGTGTTCTGCATAGCCCTTCGTGTATACTTCTTAGTATTTTCGTTCCTTGTTCTTTTGCAATGCATTTTAGCCATGGTGCTGATATCCCCTTCTTATATAGCTCACCTTGTATCATCTGATATCCTTTTGCTCTTGCTGGTATTCTTTTGGCCTCACTTGCAGAACAGGGTGTGAAATTGTCTTGTAGGTATGCCATGATTGGTGCTCTCCAATCTTCCCAGCAGATGTGCGCAAGATACTGCTTTCTGATTGAGGGGACGGTTATGACCTCGTAAATTACGTCTTCGGGTAGCTCTTCCTTCTTTGCTGCTTTCTTGGCTAAATCATCAGCTTCGTTGTTGTCGTTTCTGTGGATGTGCTCTACAGTGAATCCTTTGAAGTGTTTCTCCATTTCCCTGACCTCTTCGAGGTAAGTGATTAGCTCTGGTTTTCTAGCTTCGCTGTCCTTTTCAATATGATCCCTTGCTATTTTCGAGTCTGTCTTTACAATGAAGCTTTGTTTTCCTAGCGATTTCATTTTTCGTAGCCCAAGTAGGAGTGCTTCATATTCTGCTACATTATTTGTGATTTGGATCTCTTGATTGTTGAACTCCAATCGTGATGCGAATCTAGTTTTGATTCCACCTGGTGAAACTAGGATTGCGGAGATTGCTGCTCCTTTGCTACAATATGCTCCATCACAGTAGACTGTCCATTGTTTTTCGTCTTCGCCTGGAGTTTCGTGTTTTGGAGAAGTCCAATCTGCTACTAAATTAGCTAAAACTTGAGACTTGATTGCATTTCGTCTCATGAACTCGATGTTGAATCCGGAAAGTTCTACGGACCATTTGATGATCCTATTCGAAGCTTCTTTGTTTGCGAATAGCTCGGCTAGAGGTTTGTCGGTGACGAATGTCACTTTGTGAGCTTCGAAATAGTGCCTGAGCTTTCTTGATGCCATAAGTAATGCGTATGCAATTTTTTCGAGCTCAGAGTATGACTTCTTGGCTCCAGATAATGCTTCGGAGATGAAGTAGGCTGGCAACTGCTTCAAAATGCCTTCAATTTTGATTTCTTGTACTATTGCAGCGCTTACTGCTGACTCGGATACTGCGAGGTAGAGGAGAAGGTCTTTTCCTTGGGCTGGTGGTGATAATTTGATCATTGCCGCAAGGTATTGCTTTAATTCTTTGAATGCTTTCGATTGTTCTTCGCCCCAGTTGAATTTCTGTGCATGTCTGAGAGTTTTGAAGAAAGGAAGGCTTCGCTCGGCCGCTCTTGGTACGAATCTGTTTAGAGCTGCGATCCTGCCTGTCAATTGTTGCACTTCCTTAACCGTCTTTGTTCCTCCATGGGTGCCAAGGCCTGTACCTTGTCTGGGTTGGCCTCAATTCCCTTTGAGGTTACTAGGCATCCCAAGACTTTTCCTTTGGTTACTCCAAAGACACATTTTTCTGGATTTAAGCTTAAGTTTGACATTCTTAGATTGTTGAAAGTTTTCTCGAGATCTTTGATGTGATCCGCTCTTTTGATGCTTTTTACGACGAGGTCATCCACATAAGCTAGCATGTTTCTATCAATTTGCGAGTTGAAGACTTTTTTGGTCATTGTTGAGAAAGTTGATCATGCGTTTCTCAGCCCCTCTGGCATTCTGACGAAGCAAAAAGTTCCGAAAGGTGTTATGAAGCTCGTCTTCTCCTCATCCTCTTGTTTCATCCAAACTTGGTGATACCCTGAAAAGCAATCTAGTAGAGATAGGATCTCGCTGTTGGCTGCGTCATCAACGACGCTATCAATTCTTGTTAAGGGGAAATCGTCTTTTGGGCAATGCTTGTTTAGGGTTGTGAAGTCGATGCACATCCTCCACTTTCCGTTTTTCTTTTTCACCGGGACAGTGTTTGCCAACCATTCTGGGTATTGTACTTCTCTAATGACTTTTGCTTTTAGTAGCCTTTCAACTTCGGATTTTATTCCCTCTACCTTCTCATCCGACATTTTTCTTAGTTTTTGCTTCCTTGGCTTTGTCTTCGGGTTTATGTTGAGGCTATGCTCGATTAGAGTTCTGCTGACACCCTTTAGATCTGCGGCTGTCCATGCAAAGACATCTTTATTTTTTCTTAGGAATGCTATCAAATCTTCCTCTTCTTGAGGGGGAAGGTCTGCTCCGATCGTGACCTCTCTACCCTCAGTTCCTGGTTCGAGAGAGACTCGCTTGGTGTCTTGTGCTTGAATAGCTTCTTTTGCTTTTTCCACTTTGGATTGCGGTGGCCTCTTTTTGATCGATTCTGTTTGAACCTCATCGTTTGCTTGTTTCGTTTCTGTCTGCAAGAGGTTGACGTTTTTGTCGCCTGGGGTGATTCCTTGTTCGATGTCCCTTGCGACTTGCTGGTTTCCGAATACTGTGATTACTCCATTTGATGCTGGAAGTTTCATGCAGAGATACGCCTGTCGTACAATGGCTTCGAATGTGTTGAGGAAGCCTCTTCCGAAGATTGCATTGTAAGGGTAGTACATGTCGACTATGTCAAAAGTGATTCGTTCCGTTCTGGGATTGCTCAAGTCCCCCAAGGTTACCGGTAGCTCGATTTTTCCTAAGGCTCGGATTCTTTTTCCTCCGAAACCAATGAGTGGAGTTTCTGATGGTTGTAACAAGCTTCTGCTGATGTTCATTTGATCGAAGGCGCTTGCGAAGATAATGTCAGCTGAACTGCCATCGTCTATCAATATTTTTGTTAGCTCCCAGCCTGCCACATTTGTTTCGATGACCATGGCATCAGTGTGAGGATAACATTGGAGCTTGAGATCCTGCTCGGTGAAGGTTATTGGGATATGCGACCAGTGAGTTTTTATTACTGGGCCATCGGGTAGTATTGCGTGCACTCTTCTGAAGTAGTCTTTTGCTTTCGAAGTCAACTGAAGATCCTCCCGCTATAGGCAGAATCATTCCGCGGGAGGGGATAGGACCCTTAGCAGGTGTTGAATTTGATGTTGTAGCTGTTTGCATCATGGTTTCGACTTTTCTTGCCGCGGTGGATTGAATGGAACTGTGCGCTTGTTGATTTGGCTCTGACTGTGTTTGGTGCCATGCCAGTCGAGGCTGGTGGTATGTTGAATAGGATTCCGAATTCGTCGGAACTTGTAGCTGTGGATTTGTCGCGTTGTGAGAGGTGTATTGCCAGGAGTTTGTTTGAACTGTACGACCTTGACTGTTGTTTTGGTTCATTTCTTTCTTCACCCTGATGGTTATGGGACATCTCCCTGTACTGTGATCTGGGTTTTCGCCATGGAATTGGCAAAACCAAGATCGAGGTTGATTATCTTGTTGGCCTCGTCCTCTTCCGCGGCCTCTGCCTCGTCCACCTCTTCCTCGTATGAATGAGGAGCTGAAATCTTGCTTTGTTGCATTTGATTCGTTGTTGTTTTGCTCGCTCCTGTTTTCTATGTTGAAAACTTGAGCTGGTCGGTTGTAGTTTTGCTTTTCGTATGTGGGTTGCCTGTAGTTTCCATTTGCTTTTCTGAGCATGGCTCTTTCATTGATTCTTCTTCTGTGATCATCGTCTGATCTGCAGAACTTCTCCATTTCGTGGAATAGTTCATGGAGGTTTCTTGGTTTGTTTTTGACGAACTCTGACGCGCATGGCCCTGGTCCTAATCCGTGAATACATGCGTCGATTGCTATTGAGTCTGGAATGTCGTCCGTTTGAGCCTTCAATTGGATGAAGCGTTTGAAGTATTGGGCCAATGGCTCTTTTTCCTCTTGTTTGCACGCGAAGAGATCTCCCGAAGTCAATAACTGTCTGTTGAATCCTTGGAAGTTCTGAAGCACTTTTGCCTTGAGTTGTTCCCAGCTAAATATTGATCCTGGGCTTAGTCTTGTGAACCATGTAAGAGCTGATCCTTCACATGCTATGATGAATGATTTTGCGAGAACTAGTTCGTTTCCTCCAGCGGAAGCCACAGCAACTTCGTAACTCATCAAGAACTGCCTTGGGTCACAAGTGCCATTGTATTTGGGCAAAGTGATGGGCTTGTACGAGGTTGGCCATGGTGCATTTTGAAGGCCTGGAGATAACGGTGAATTCGAGTCATAGCTTCTGAAACCCGCGTTGTAATTTGTTGTTTCGGTGTGGTATTCTCTCTCGGGCTCTTGAATGGTTTCCTTGCTCGCATTGAGCTCGTTTTGGAGTCTCCTGAGCTCATTCTTAGCCTCTGCAATTTTTCGCTCTTTCTCGGTTTCTTTTCTTTGGTTCTCTGCTTCCTTCAATAGATCTTCTTTTTCTTGCTTGACCCTCTCGATTTTTTGTAGCAGCTGTTCGAGGCTAGCTTCTTCTCGATTCTGGGTATCATTGGTAATGGCTAGCTCCACTGAAACTTGTGGTTCGTCGTTTTCTCTTTCGTTTTCGTGAGCTTTTGAGGTCTGTGGATCATCAGACTGTTGTTTTTTCTTTGGTGGCATCGTGAGTTTTGATTTCGATCCTAACACGCGGACGGCGCCAACTGTTGTAACACGGTTTTTCTGGTATTACTAACAGTAAAAAGATTACAATTGTCTTTTTTGATCTCTCCCAAAAAACATCCATCCCTACAATTACTGTTGACCTGCTATTTATAGGGGCCAACCTCGTATGTTTACAAGACCGTTGCTTCCCGCCAATCTCCGCCTTAGCCTCGCAACAGGAGACGGATTCGTCATGGCAGTTCCTCGTCTTATGACCAGCCTTGTGCTATCGTCTTCTTCGCCTTGACTTCTTCAGTCTTGCTCGAAACTCTAACCTCTTCGAATTAGATTCACGCTCGCCATCTTCGTCTTGACCTCTTCAGTCTCGCTTGCGATTCTAACCTCTTCGAATTAGTTTCACGCTTGTCTTCTTCGTTTTGACCTCTTCAGTCTCGCCTGCGAAAATAGAAAATATGAATCCAAGGGGCGTCTCCCCAACAGCTCTCAGCCTGAAAGCTTCCTCATTCTCTGTGCCTGAGATGGCATTTAGTGACAATGTGCCAAACTCTTCAGCTAAATCATCCTCAACCTCTAACTGGGCTAAAACCTCATCATTCAAGTGAACATCCAAATCATTCAAAGCCAAAGCATTGACTTAAGCCGGAGGCCTTTTGGTGCATTTTGCTGGATGAGTAGGATCATATGGCTCTGTGCAGTAGAAACACAAATTATGAGCACGACAATAATCTCTCAACTGTCGCTCCTTAGTATACTGCCCAGTCCCCATTGGTTTGGAGTCACCCCTATTAGAGGTAGTTGCAGTCTGCTTTGGAAACAATAGTTGCTGTTGCAGCTTCCCTTTACCTTTGGCCTGCACTTTCTGTTGGATTAGAGCCAACCTCACCGCCCTTTCCATGGTGTCTGGCACTTGGCCTTGGACTGGATGACGTATCTCCGGTCTGAGCCCTTTAATGAACTGAGAGATAAAGTAAGTGTCGCTCATCCCTGGATCATGCATTGAAATTTGATATTGAAGAGCCTCAAATGCAGTGACGTATTCTTCAACTGTCCCAGGCTGCTGTAACTCAATAAGTTCCTCAATTGCGTGCTGGTAATCAAAGGCACCAAACTTCTCTTTGACTGCCTGCATGGAAGTATCCCAGTCACCCAGACCATGTTTCAATTTGTACACTTGCAACCATTTTTCAGCATTGTCATCCATGTGCAACGAAGCTGCCGTTGCCCACATCGATTCAGGGATGCTCAGCAGTTTGAAGTAGTCCTGGCATTTCTCTCGCCAAATACAAGGATTACGACCATCAAATCACGGAAAACTCATCTTGGGCATAAAGCCTTTCATGGCGTGCTGCTCTCTAGGATGCGGCGGTGGATCATACCCAGAACGAAATTCTCTTGTCGTCTGTGGGCGCTTCTTTGGAACCTGATGAAACGGATTGTCCATAGTGGCCTCTGAAAATGTAGGACTGACTGGAGCTTCTTCCTTCGCTTGTGTTTGCAATCGTGCTATTGCCTGCTCATTGGACTCTAGATGCTTTGCCATAGTCTGTTGGTCCTTCAGCATTTGCTCAAACACCTTAGTGGACATCTCATACGCAGCCTCCCCTCTCTGCTGATTCTTCTCAATCCGATTCACCTTGTCAAAGAGCACCTCAAAATTCTCCATGACCATACCCCAACGCTCATCCTCCTTCCTCGAATAGTCCTCCATCGCACTGAGCATGAACTGCGTCTGCACAGAAGGCTTAGGGGGCGCCCTGGTGTTCCCACCTCAAGCCCACGGAACACGATTCGACCCGATGTCACCTCCACCACCTCCCGAGGCTCAAATCGTGCCGCTACTAGCCGAAGGAAGACAGCGAACACGCACCAGATTCCGCGACGATGCCGAAGTGGCTCACTCTGCGCCCGCTCCTCGCCTGCAGATCTGATCTTCGTCGCGTTCCCCAAAATCCACCACCCGCGTTTGTCTCGGCACTGGATCCCCGTAAGTCAAGGTCGCGGCGCGTAGGAATTACTGGAGATCGAGGAAATTGACCAGGAAGATGGCGCATATTCCGATCTCCAAACCCAAGCAGTTTGCAACCTCAAAACCGACGGAATAATGGATCACAGCGGATGCGCCCCAAGGATAGATGAATCTGATACCAACTGTAACACCCGTTGCCGCCGACGATCGCCGGGACGTGAGAAGATCACAGAAGACACAGGATTCGCAGAGGCCGGGCAGAGGACCCTGACACACCGAGTTCAAGTTGTTCTATTCAGAAAAAGTTCATAGTCTCATTACAGCACACGCCACCCCTTATATCGCTACCACACACTGACACCCTGGCCCCACCTGCCAGTTCAAACCTTACAACGCCAGCACTCGGCGCACTCACACATCGACAACGTCATTGCCAGCTTCCGCCTTCTCCTCAGGCACACGCCTTACACCACCTCGCCGAGGATGGCGTCGGGGAGGCCGCTGATGCGGTCAGCAGCACCGTCGCCGGATCCATCCCCTCCGGCTTCCGGCGGCGCCGGTTCCTGGCCGCGGGATTGCTCTGGCTCGACTGGCGGCCCGCGACCGGGTGCCTCGCCGGAAGCTGCAACCTGCGGCGGATTCGGCTCCGCTGATTCGCGTCTGCTCCGTTTGGCGCAGGGGAGTGCCGCCGCCATCTCCGTGGATTGGGGGAAGTGCGCCGTTGGCGCAGTGGAATGGAAGGGGAGTTTTGGCTGTGGCCTTCACTCTTTGCGAGAAGATAGGGGTAGGTCAGGAAGCGGGTGGGCCGGAAGCATTACGGCCCATTTAAGAGACGGAGGCCGCCCAATGCAATCTTTGCTGAAAATTACAAGATAAAATCCCCCCCCCCCCCCGCGCGTTCGTAAACTGTTTTTGCTTTCGTCTCAAGAGAAGCAGAAGCTAGTTGAGTTCATTTTCCATCTCGTGCGTCAGTAGCAAGTATTGACTCATTGGAAGATTTATTTCACAAATGTTACTTTTTTGTGCATACATGTAACTTGATTTTGGCCACTATCATGTGTGCACCAGACCCCCTTTGAGCCTTTAGCTATGGATTCCTATTGGACCCAGATACGTAGCACTCTCAGCTACATTGGGACTTATAAGGCGAGTCTTAGTGGGGTTTCATGTGTAATAAATATGGTGCCATGTAGGCAATTTTGATGACATGGCACTAGATTAATGAAGAGAGAGACAAACACAGTGTCGTGGTGATGAAACGGCTCGGCTCTGGTTACCAAGACGGATGACACCGTATTGAGAGAGCCTCATTTCTTCCGCGTTCGCCGGCGGAGATCCCGTGCGACGCCCCGCGCCATTGATATACGGTTCCTTGCATTGTCGCCTCCCTGGCTCCCTCCTTTCCGTTCTCATCATCCTGCGATTCCAATCTTGGGGAGCGGCAGCAACCCTACCCAGAAGGAGCCTCACCGGCGCTGCAGCAACCTTCGATAGCTGGGGGAAGAAAGAAAAGGGGGTTGGACTTGGACAGCTTCATCCCCGAGCGGAATCTGCAGTCGGCAGTCAAGGATTTTATTCCCCATCTGCAAATCTATGGTACTCTTCCTATTTGTTCATTTTTAATATTCCCCAAATCTGGCGAGCAGGGCGTAGTGTGCGAGAACGAGGGAGCACCTGCTGTTTGCTTACGTTATCTCCATATAGTAGTTCTTGCGGCAACATATATGCTATTTTGTTTTTACAGCCACACGAAGTGGAGTCTGAACTTTTCTTCAGAAGTGTGAAACTGTTAGCTGATTGCAGGGGCAGTATGAAACTGATACTTGATGCATTATCTCTTTTTTTTATTTATGCAAATCCATTCGGTGAATTCTTTTTAGTGCTAGCTCATCTCTTCCTTTTTAATTTCTGTGAACCATTCTGCGAATACTTTTCGGTACAAGTTCATCTCTATTTTAGATGAATGCGAATGTAATCATGCTAGTTTAAAATTGATTACAAAAGGTTACATAGTCACCAGCCACATTTGATCACAACAGTATGTAAGGTTTAAATGTTGCACACAGTCTATGAAACTGTGCCATGAAACTGTGCACTGAGAGTGGTAGTTTCATCCCATTGAAAAGCTGATGTGACTATGTTGGTAACAGTGTCTATGAAACTGCCACTATGAAACTGCCACTGAGACTGGCCTAAGTTAGTATAACAAAAAGATTATTACCTCAAGTATCGGTAGCAGTATTTTAATGCTATAATTAGCTCTAAACATCAATGTGACCATACGTTAATATTAGGAGAACGGAATACTATAAAAGACAAAGGGATGCATTTTTTTTTGTTTGGTTTCATAAACACCAAATCCTAGTAATGTAATCCATCATGAGGTCATTACTTGATTTTTGATGGGATGAATCCTTGCCTCGTGCTTATTGTAATTATTTACTTGTCAAGGACAAAGTTGTGATGGATCAATTGATCCATTTCAATAACCAAACAAATCTCATTATTCAAGTAGTTATAGCCCCACTATGAGAACAGGATTATGATATTTTCCAACAACAATTATAAAGCTTCTATGCACACAGATAGCTTGTATTGAAGACAATTTCAAAAGTTACATAAAAGGTGGCGTATTACTTAGAACATATGTGATGGTATTTAGGGGTCCACAGGTTTGTATAACCGAGGAAAAGAATATTCTGGGCTGCAAGAGCATTTTGCGCAAAGGAACAATCACATGATCATTATTTTCATAAAAAAGCTTCCTCAAATAATCCATCTGCCACATGAAAAATGCTGCAATAGGAGCTCTACCTGATAACAGAATTTGTAACATAATTTGTCAGCCATTTTGATTTTCAGGATCTTAGGTGTATACACCATTTTAATCCAAGGATACTTTTAAGTGTAAGGTGGTACGTAAAAAGGATCAGAATGAAACATCAATCGGGCCAAACTTTTGTTTAGAGTAAATTCAGAAACATATATAAAAAATTAATAATATATTATTTTCCCTGCCCTTCATACTTCTAAATAAGAAAATGTATATTGCACCTACAGTTTTCACTACATAAAGGGTTATAGCAAAGACAAATTATAATTAGATCAATGAGGTGAATATAGTTTAAACTCATTTTATGTGAAGCTGCAGAGGAAAATCAAAATACACACCTTAAATGTCCATCATTGTGCAAGGCTCCATTCATCATTTAACACCATCACATACATCCAAAACTAAAAATAAGCATATCTTTGTTTAAATATCCCATGGTTAGCGGCAATAAAATCTTTGAAACGGTAGAAATACAAGAACCAATTGTCTCGACAAACCACAATCTGACATAGACAACACTAGCAGATGGAATGCCATACACTAAAGCAAGCAAAATTTTCAACATCTACATTGATAGGGATCAGTTATAGACAAATCACAGACATGTTTGATGGGTAGAAGATAGTAGTCACATCTGTATGTTGTAAAATCCAACCGAGCACCCGTTGAAGCCCTTTTCTCCATTTGAAGCGCCACACGCTGTTGTGCAAAAAAAAAGGTAATTGTAATCCTCGATTCCAATCTCAAGTCTCAGAACCTCTAATTCTTTAGCATTCAATACAAACAATGAGGCGAAGTTAACTTGTCCATTGATGCCCCGATAATACTGTAAAACAACTGTCTTAGACGGATGTCAAAGCTTTTTATGAAGGCCCTGTGTTTACGACGCCAAAATTTTTTTGAAGCTGATTGGCACGACTGGAAAGGGCAGACAAAAGATAAAATCATCAAATATGTCATTACAAGGATTGACATTATGACATAACAGTTTGTTGATAAACAAGCAATAGAACATTTATGAATTATCACATAATTTGTACCTTCATGTACAGCTTCTCCAAACACGGAAAGCATTTCATTAAATCAATAATTTTTTCCAGATTAAATTCCCGCAAACTGACGGCTAAAATCTTGACATTGCACACCACTGTCGTCAAGCTTTGAGCGTGTAACCCCTGAATCAAGCATAGAACAAAATACTAAGCTGTTAGCAACAGCAGATGATACGAGATTTCCTGCAATAGATATGCAGGTCAACAATCTAGTGAAAGCAAGAGGCGGAAATGTCACAGAAACCTGAAATGCAGTGTCGCCAAACAAGACTCTGGAGCGACTATCATGATCAGAAAGACAGCCTAATGTTGCCAATTTAGGCGCAGAAATTACAGATAGACGGAGGCCAAAACGTTCTGCATAGATCAACTTTTCAAGTCGAGGGGCATTCTCGATGATGAGTTCTTCTAGCCGTGGCAAGGGACCACAGTAACGCTCACAGCCCACACCTATGCTCCTGAGGCAGCAGAAATTGACCCGGAGGCAAGGAAATCCAAAGCTCTCTTTAACAAACAAGCACTCCAAGGCAGGGCACCCAGAAATCAGATTGTGCAGCGCGGCCTCGGAGATGCGGACATTTTCGATCCCGAGGTGCGTGAGCTTGGGGAAGCGAAGCTTTTCGGCGAGGAAGTCCACAATGTGGCACTTGCCGATGGTGGCAAGCCGAAGATGGGCGGCAGCAACAGGTCCGGCACCCTCAGGTCCAATCTTGTGTACCTGGAGGTTGTCGAGGGGACGCGGTGGATGAGGTGCGCGGGGACGCAGAAGCGACGGCCGGGGCCACGGTGGGCGGAGAGGATGCGCGTGACGATGCCGGCGAAGTCCGCTTGGTTGGTGGGGAAGCCTCGGCAGTCGAGGTTGAGAGGGGCGGAGCGCCAGAGGTGGCGCCACCGCCGGGCGAGGATCTGGGTGCGGGCGCCTTCCTTGGTCGGGAGGAGGGAGATGATGTCGCCAAGGACGGCGTCGGGGAGGCCGCTAATGTGGTCGACGCCGCCGCCGCTGGCTTCCCCTCCTTCGGGTGGCTCCAGCCTCCTCCTCTGGGCCGCGGCAGTCATCTCCATGTTCACGGTTTCGCTGGCGAGCAGCAGAAGCCGCCGCCGCCGCACGCGTCAGCTGTGCCCAGGAAGGAACCCCATGCTGCAACTGCGTGCGGTAGGGTTGTGGACTTGTGGTTTAATTGTGCACTTCCATTTTCATGGCCCATTTACACAGCCCGTTTAATTATGCAGTAGGCCTGATTGACCACGGACATTGTTAACAGATGTTGTCAGCATCGGTGAACAACTTTGTTATTTTTCTATACCTACAAATTTATTATTGAAGATGCAGCTTTCAGAGACCAAATGGAGGTTCCAGCTCTACATGCCAAAAGTTCCTTATAAAAAAAGCTCTACACATGCCAAAAAAAACTAGTTGATATAAGGCCTACTACCATTTACCTAAGCAAGTAAGCAAAAAAAATGTCACAAGGAGCTTTAGAATATGAGCTGCGAGACTGACTGCATCTTTTAAAGGTAGCAGGATGGCTACCCGATAATTAAAAAAATCTTGTACAGTATCATCTTGGGCAAAACTCTGCAAAGCAATTCCAATTTGAATAAATTGCTTAAGAAAATGTAAGATCGATAAGCGAGTTGAGTAATTATCAAGCTAACTGAGAAAGTTAGTTAACAGGCCATTAGAGTATAGAGCCAATTTTAGATACTTGAAAAAGGGAAATTCACCGTGAAAACATAATATGATTGAACATAGAAATGAGATGATTAACTGGCTACCCAATTTCTTGGGGCTTATGCGCTCCAGACATCCAAATAAAAAGTCAAGTGCAGACTGAACTTTTTAATTTATACATGAAGACTAGTAGATGTAACCCCATACGATGCATGAAATGATTTGAGTGAAGTCGCACAAGAAAATGCCTCATTGTAATCTATGTGTCCAACCTCGAGTCTTATTAACTCCAAGTGCCTTGCATTAAGAACAAAGAAAGAGGCAAAATTAGCAAGTGACTTGATGCCATGATGCTTCTCGAAAACTATTGTCTTGAGGCGGATGTCAAAGCTACGGAGAAAATTCCTGTGTTTACGACGCCACAGATTCATCCCCCGTCCTGTACGACACTGATATAGAACATAGACAAAACTAATTCAACCAAATAGATAAGGATTGATGTAATAATAGTAAACTCAATCATAAAGGCAGCTGAACACTAGTAACCACCAGTAGAGAACTATCACCTTTATGTACAATTTCTCCAAACATGGAAAGCACTTCATCAAGTCAATAACCATATCCAGTGTAAGATCCCAGGATTTGACAGCCAAAACCTTGATACAGGGCACCATCATCACCATGCTAACATGCAACCCCTAGATCAAGCATAGAACAAAACATTAGTCCATCTGTAAATGCAGAAAGTATGCAATCTCTCTGTAACATAACTGCAGCTTAGCAACCTTGTGAAGGGAAGAAACAAGAATGCCACAGGTAACCTTAATAGCAGTGGTGCCAAACACAGTTTGGCTTGAGGAGGAGCTGCACTGATCAGAAAGACAACCTAAGGTCACCAACTTAGGTGCAGAGATCACCGATACATCAAATACCCGTCAGTTCACGAAGATATATCAACCTTTCCAGACAAGGGGAAATAAGATATCAAAGCACATTTAATTTAAATATTTTCTTTATAGAAATATTTCAGATTTAAATATCAAAGTACATTTAATTTAAATATTTTCTTTATAGAAATATTTCAGATTTTGAAAAGTGGATTTTTTTTTTGGCTTTTGAAGTGTATCTTTTGTTGAATTGTGAACATTTGTAAAGGGACATAGCAAGGACCTTTGAATTTTAAACTTTGCTATTTGTAAAAGGTTTTGGAATTTGAAACAACATTTATGTTGAAAAGTTTAAATTTGAAAGTGTTTTGATGTTCGAGGGTTTGATTTATCGGGCAAATTGGAAACTGTTCTGGTTTTAAAGTGTGATCTATCGCAAATTTATACATTTTGAAGTTTTGAGATACTTTAAAATTAAATATTTTTCAATTTAAAGATGTTTTAGTGTCGGAATTGTAAGGCCATCGGATCGTATATAAACATTATGCAAACAGATTATGAAACGCTTAGAATATTTCAAATTTTGAGATATTATTCTATTGAACACTTTAAATTTGAAGGTATTTTGGTATCAAATCATATATATGACTGATCACGTATAAACATTTGTGCGAATGGATTACACTTAGTAGAATTCAAAATTCAAAGGTCCTTTTTAATTTCTTTGAATAAATTTTCATACTTCAATAGAGCATATTCTCGAATCTAAAACATTTCCTTAGAGACAATTCTGAAATTCGACGTGCTTTGATAATTCGTTTAAGAAAAATATTTACATGACCACGTCTATAAAGTTATATATTATATATTTTGATATTTTTTTACTAAATTTGATATTGGACACCTTTTAATAATGTTGTATATTTTGAAATGTTGCAATTATATAGTTGACACCATTAATCAAAATGTTTTATATCTTTTCTAAAAATAAAAATATAAAATTATAAATAATTTTATTAGATCATTCGAAATTATGTTCTTTTAAATAAACAAATTCAGAAATAGATGAAAAAATTATGATGTTATATTGAATAAACAAAATAATTATTATTACAACATAACAATTTTTTTAAAAATGTTTCATCAATGTTTGTAATTTTTTAAAACAACTATGGTGGGTCCCACATATAATGTGTTTAGTGAGCCCACATTTGGTGGGACCCACTTGCGGGTCCCGTGGTCTACGGTGGGGCCCACTTGTGGGACCCACTTCATAGGGTCCCCTGGGGCCCACTTCATAGGGTCCCGTGGGGCCCACCCACGGGCCCATTTGTGGGACCCACCACGTGTGTGGTTACGTGCCCTACGATCGCCTTGGCCGATCTCCACCGTCGACGTGGCCGATCCGACGGTCGAGAGAATGCGAGTGATGTGGCGCTATGCGGTTGCTCGGTTTGGGTCCAGGTTTCATATTATAGAAGAGATGGGCTCATTCCAGTAAGGATCAGCACCCACAGCGATGCATCAAAGGCGACTGCAGCTTACTCGCAAGCATCCGAACCCAAAGCTACTGTCGAGCAGCAAGCACTCCAGGGCAGGGCAAGTGGAAATCATGTTGTGCGACTGTGAGGTGCGTGAGCTTGGGGAACTGGAGCGCTTCAACGGTGATGCCATCAAGGAGCTGGAGATTGCTGAAGGTGGCAACGTGGATGGTGGCACAAAACCGGAAAGTGAATGCCGGCGGCAGCGCCAACCGATCCCCTGGAAAGCGCCAATATGTTCGTCCCCGACAGAAATCAAGCTCCTGAAGGTTGTCTAGGGTGGGGCAGAGGAGCTAGGCTTCAACGGTGGCGCAACGGTCGTAGAGGTGGTACAGCAGGACGCAAAAGCGGCGGAAAGGTCCGGGGTGGTATGTCGGCTTATTTTTTTACAGCGCCACTATAAGTGATGAATTAACACCTGTGAGGTGAACTATTGTTAGACGTCGAGCGTCCGACGCGCACCCCAATCGCTTGGACGGCTCGTACCCCCGCACTCGCACCATGTGTCTAGACACCACCACATCTGAGTTCGGTTTCACCTGGGAAAAAGATCTCCAATCTGAGTCCTCGAAACTCTTCTGCTCTAGCCCAATGCAGTCATGCCTCCTGCGCCGGCTCTGTGAGAGAGGCGGCCTCCACCGCACCAGCCTCCGCCTCTCCCACAATGGGTGCCGCCTCCTCTCGTCGGTCACTACGGCGTCCGGCTCCGTCCACTAGTAGGAAAGAGACCTTTAGTACTGGGCGCAAAGCCGCGTTAGCACCGGTTATGCGCCCGGTACCGAGCTTCCGGTACTAAATGGCAGTCCCGTTAGTACCGGCTGCAGCAACAGGTACTAACGGGGCTGTAGGGTCGGCAGGGTCGGCTAGTTAGTACCGGCGGGTTTCGAGCCAAAAAATAAAGAAAAAAATTTGTAAGCTTACCGGGAGGTTTTTTCACAAGTGACAAGTCACGCGTAAATGTGCGTGCGCGGTTCGTGGGATTTGAACTCACAAACTCTGGCCTCACGCGTAACCCCCTCTACCATCCCACCTATGCATCACTTGTGATTGAGTGGGATATGCTTTCCTTTTGAACTATACCCCACGGACCCATTTAGTACCGGCTCGTAACACCAGCCGGTACTGAATGCCAACATTTAGTACCGGCTGGTGTTATGAGCCGGTACTAAATGCACGGGGGCCTTGGGAACCCCCCGGGACCATTTAGTACCGGCTGGTGTTACTAGCCGGTACTAAATGGTCTGAGGGCCCTCGGGAACCCCTGGGACACGTTAGTACCGGGTTTTAAGACAACCGGTACTAACGTGTGAGGGACGAATGCTCCATTCTCTAGTAGTGGTCGTTGTCTGCTCCGATGAGGTCCTCACTAGGCACTTCGGATATACGTGTTCGAGGAGGGCGCGACCACCATGTCGGAGGGTTAGGGCTCCCCACCACGCATACCACATCGCTGCCAAGTTGCTGCGCTGTCCATCACATCCTCTCTCCATAAGCAAATCTCGCGACGCCGGCCTTGGATGCAGCGAGGCAGCTCGTAGCGGCACAACCGTGGTCCGTGGATGCTGTAGCTTGTAGAGGCGGTCCGACGCGGCAGCCCGTTGCGACGTGGTCGTACACGACGATTCAACATGGCAGCCCCGTAGCGGCGTGGCCGGGCGCGGCCAAGGCGCTCCTCCTTATCAACCCTGCTCTTCCGTGTAGGAAGCACACCCATCTTCTTTTGTTGTATCATATCTAGGCCCCATAGGTAATTGAGGCTGAGACCACATCGTAGATGTTGCAGTGGATAAATTAGCATGTTGTGCTATTGTTTCTCTTTGTTGTAACAAGGGACCTCTGGGGTTGTCATATTTTGGATGTTGTATTTTGATGATTATTCTCGTGATCTCGATTCTCCAAAGAGAGATTTGATTTCAAGGTTGCTTTTTTCGTGTGTTGCAGCTTATCACTTTGCATGTTGCATTCTCGTTTCTCATGTGGCAGGAAAGTGATTTTCTATGACAATTGATGTCGTGTGTATTATCGAAATGTTTCGATGTTTGATTTTAATGTTTCACTTGTTAAACTTTGATGTTTCATTTGTTCGTCCCAGGTGTTGCAGCCTATGAATTTATTTGTTGCATGCTTTTTTTCTCATGTGGCAGAAAGTGATTTTAATGTTGCAATCAGATGTTTCAAGCGAAGATGCTGCAAAGTGCTTATGCGAATGTCGCCGCAAAATAAGATCTGATTGTTTCGATGATGCATATTTTACCCGAATGTTGCATGTTTCGATGTTGCATGTCTCAATAATCAATCCGATGTTACACTAACATGCGTATGATGTTGTAAATTTGTGATGTTGCATGTTTCAACTAAAAGTTATGGTGCGAAGTTTCCTTGTTGATGCAGTGTCCGATGCTGCGCCCGGAGGTCGGACGTCCAGGCGCTAGCAACTCCCTAACAGTACTTATATAGTGTTGATTTCAAAAGTTGACAGTGATCCGGAGGAATTAGGCCAGTTTAGGCCTATAAGCCTGTGCAAAGTTATTTATAAAATTGCATCCAAGGTGATGGCTAATAGGTTGAAGATTATTTTGCCCGAGATCATATCTGAAGAACAGTCAGCTTTTGTATCATGACGTCTGATCACAGACAACATTACTACAGCCTATGAGTGCATGCATTTTATGAAAAAGAAGAGGTCTGTTGGGTGTAGGACAGGCCCGGAATGGATACTATCACCAACAGCCTGAGATGTAAATAGCGAAGGGTAGAAAAATAACACAAGTTGGTGAAAATGTAATTCTACCAGGAATCAACCGTCCCCAACACTAGCTGCCTCTTTATTTATAATCAAGATCCAAGGGTCTTGATGTCATTACAGTCTTTTCCTTACAAGAGTACGAATATTCCTTTGCTTTACATAGGTATTTCAGTACAATTACGTATGGTGGGGCGCGTTGACCCAACCACCCTCTTTGACTAATCATCGAAGGCCTGAGCCCTTCGGACGGGGCGCCACTTTATACCTTCACTCCAGACTGGCCCCTTCGGGGCGGTGTTGCTTTCCTTCGCCCCTGACTTTGCCTTCCTCTTAATTCCCAAAGGTACATGAAGGTCGCCGACCTTCGTGCAGTCTTTGCTACTCCGAAGGCCCCGTGAAGGTTCCTGAATTTTGTCGAAACGATTTCTATAATTTGGTTAGCTGCAGAAAGCCCTTCAACTTTGTGGTCCGGAGACCGTATCCCCAACAACGGCCCCTTGGCAGGTAGGCCCAAGTCCTTTGGGACAAACCGACAACCTTCGTGATGCGTGGCTTCGTGTCTTAGAACGCCTCCCCCTGTCCGCCAAGGGTTATTTTCAAATTGTGGGGGTAAGATGGTCATTTTCTGTTCGTAACGGTCAAAAACAGGTTGACCATGACCCCCAGGGTGAGGTCACTTTCACCAGGAGCAAAGAAACGGGAGCGCCAACGCTTGCTTCAAGGTTAGTAAATTTTGACCCCGTCGGTTACTTTCGATGTTCGTTTGATTTTGAAGGACTTAGGAAGTTCTTTCTTTCATCTCTTGTTCTCTTCGAGGCAGCTTCAGATGGCCTCGACACGCAACGCTTCGGCCGAAGGCTGCTCGGTTGTTCCGCTCCTTCATGGACGCACGCTGATATTTGGGGAGTGTTGATGGCGCTTCACCACGTCAATTAAGAACCGCAAGCGCATGGGTTGGTTGTAGCTTTTCCCTTAGAGTTTCCCCAAGGTTTTATCAATCCGTGGAACAAGTGAGTTGCTACGCTTAACTAAGCACTAATATTGTTAATCGAAAACTAATTTAAGTGGTGATGATTATGACTACGAACTTAATCTAATCTAATCTAGCCAAAGTTAAAGAGAGCAAAGTAAAGATCAATGTTATGTAGAGAGAGCAATATATGGAGAATATTTGTCCATGGGGTTAGGATCACTTAAATGCAACCAACGAGATAAACCATCGATCTAATCTATCAAGGTAACGTGTTCCAAACTCAACCCTTCTCCCCACACGTACTGTCACTACACAAGGGTCATCCGTGATCAAGTAACAAGAACACAAATATATTATGGCATAAGATCCAAAACAAGGTTCGGCGATTACAACTTAAGATCTCCTTACAACCCATGAACAAACAAGGACTTTACCCCATAAAGCTAGGCATAGCTTCGTGGTTCATGGTGTAGAAGCCTCTAGTGAAGGATGAATCCTCGCCATCCTCCAACTTGCCGCGACCGTCGGCTTCCTCTGGTGTGTCTACGTCGTTTCGGCGGCTCTCCGATTAAAATTAGGTCTAGGTTTCTATAGGACATAAGCTTTTAATAGTCAGAGGAAGACCCCCCTCGAAGGGGAGGCCGAGATGGCACAAAAAGGCCCTAGGCCGATCGGCTAGGGGGCCATTGGGCCGGCCAGCCTAGCCCTTTTTTGGCATGTCTCGGTCTCATCTTTCGTGTGTAGACTCCCCGCAACTTTATTTGCTTATGTGCTTCACATATGGAGCCCTTTTGACACCGTTTTCTCCGGGATAAAATTGGATCTTACACATTATTGGAGGTTGGTGATGATCTTGGCCTTCATCCAAAAGTGCTCATTTATAGCCCAAAAACCTGCATAAACCAAAATCCTCCAAAAACATGTGCATATGCGAGAACGAGGTTATTTCTCGTGCCAAGTGGCGGGTTAGTATACATGTTAGTCCATAAATTCCACCTAAATGACACTAAAAGTATGTCGCTAAGGAGCGCCAACAAACCCCCCCCCCCAATGCTTAGCTTTTGCTCGTCCTCAAAGGGTTGCTTAAAACATCTTACTTCAACAGCATTCAATTATGCCAACGAGTTCAAACCAAATCCTTTTTGTTATAAAAACAAGACACCCTGCAACAAGAGTTAGAGCAAGGTTCTTGTCCAAGTTCTCATCAAATCTCTCATTATGAAGTGCCTATCCTATCAACTTTTGCAAGCACTCAACTCTCAAAATAAGTCTCTCAATAGGGTGGAGCTATAGGTGAGGTTAGCAAAGTAAATACACATATTGTCAAATTCAGAAAACTTTCTAGTGGTCATTTACCTTTTGAGCCAATGATCATGAGAATGTCTCCATAATGTAAGAGGTCAATGATAAGAAGATTTAGATTGGTGGACATGTGCAAAAGCATATTAACATAAAATTGACTTCAAGGCACAAATGTCGTCCTCGTTGTCGGATTGCACATGGTTGGAAATAAGTACTCATTCTCAAACAACTAGGCGACATCTCCTTGCACTTATCTCTTTTTCTCCCCCTCTTTGACATGACTTGAGAGCATGAAGCATATATACCTTCTTCGGGCATGCATTTTTCTTACTATATATACACATTTTTTCTCCCTTTCTTTACCTTTTTTTTTGAATTTTTTTCTTCTTCTCCGAACCATTTCCGAACAATTCCTCCAAAACATGGACAAATAAAACCTAGAGGAACTTCTATGATTTTTGGGAGCCCAAGCTGTGGACAAAGGGGGCTAGGCCGACCGGCTAGGCTTTATTGGGCCGGCTGGCCTGGCTTTTTCCATGCTTGGCTTCGGTTCAATCTCCTCCTTGAAAGTGCATCTAGGCCCCTAAGTGGATTTTGGTAAATTGATGACAATACGATTAAATGTCTAATGTGTTTATCTAAGTTTGTGAGCAGGTTGAGATTGTCACATCTATATTGCAAATATTGTCTCATATGTTGAATACAAGGTAAATGGCTCAAAATATTGGAAAGCAAGCAATCATATGATCTCGTGGTGATATTATGAATATAATGTCAAGCAAAGATTGAATTACACATAGAGATGGATTTTTATGGTGAAGATACATATTGATAAGTCTCTAGAATATTGATAAGCTTAATTGACTAGTGAAGGTATCATCTATCAAAGAATGGGTTTATTGCCAAATAAACATTGCAAGGCTTCATGAGTTCAATGTACATGGACATAGTGATATATCTTAGTTAATGGTCTAATTATTGGAAGCTTGCAATATATGGTTTATTCTCTATCAATCAAGAACAAGTGTATGAAGAAGGCTCTCATATGCATATATATTATATTGCCATTCATGTGAAGCTTAGTTGGCCGAATGGTGAAGGTATTGTCTAGTGCATTGAATCGATGGACGAGGCAAGGGTGAAGGGCAAGTGACGACTTGGCCGCGAAGAACCTAGCTAAGGTGAAGAGTCAAGCCAATGGATAATCACCGAGGGATCAACGGTCAAATGAGTATCATTTTGAAAAGCAAAATATGTTATGATTGGTAAAGTGGAGTGACTTGTGATTTAAGGATTGTTAATCATGCAAAATAGAATATCTCAAGTCACTAGCTCAAGATTTGATTTGCTCAAGTGTGATAGCAATGTTGGAAGCCCTCAAAGTGGATAATGATCAAAGTATGGTAGTGATAAAGATCAACAAACTCAAGTGGATTTCATGTATTTATTCTTTGACTTGAGTATAGGTATGCCGTACTATCAAGAGGGATGCAACATTTGCTTATTGACGAATATCAAAAGTGCTCTTAGGAAACCTATGAGAGAATAACCTTTGAGTGACTTAATGAGAGTACTAAACATCCTAGCTCTTCTAACTATGGTTGGTTCAACCTTTGGGATGAACTAACAATCCTTTTGTGAGTTTTGGGTGCTAACTGGTACAGGCGGTCAGACCCCCTGTTACAGGCGATCAGACCCCCTGTTACAGGCGGTCAGACCCCCTGTAGGGCAACGGCTAGTTTTTCAAATACAGGCGGTCTAACCGCCTGTGACAGGCGGTCTAACCTCCTGTCCAACGGCTAGTTGAGAAATGGCTGTTTATTTATACCCCTTGGCCCCTCTTTGAGGGGCTGCTGGTTCCCTTGTTATCCTACACGCCCAAGAACACCAAAGAAGGCAGCCAAGCTCTCCCCAACCTCTCTTTGTGAGATTTGTGAGATTCAAGCCATATCTTTGAGTTGGGTTGAGAGAGTAAGCTTTGTGTGAGCTTTGTGAGTTCAGTGAGCAATAGAGAGCTGAGAAGAGCATTCCATAGCTTGAGCACTTGTGATTCGCGTCAACAAAGCCATTGGTGCATTTGTTACTCTTGGAGGTTCATCCTCCTAGACGGCTAGGCGTCGCCGGCTAGCTCCCAAGGTGTGGTGAGCAGCGGGAAGTCTGTGAAGGTTGCGCTTCGCCTCCGCAAGGGAAGAAGCAAGCTAGTGGAAGTGAGGAGTGGTTGAAAGAGACCCAACTTGAGTAGGAGGAGTTGAAAAAGACTCCGCCCAAAGAGTTCCTCAACGGAGAGTAGGATCCTTCGTGCTAGGCACGTGGTGGATTCGAACTTCGGTAAAACAAATCTTGTGTCTCTCCTTTACATTTGCATTGCCTCACTTGCGTATTTCTAGCAAATTATTGTGCTTCCGCTTCGATCTACTTGGGTGTGGTTATATTGTGTGCAGGGACTCTATTTATCATATATAGAAGCCACTTCCCAAGTTGTGTTGTGCTAGAAGTTGTTTTGCAGCTCGAGGTGGATTTTGGTTCCTCTCTGTGACAGGCGGTCTAACCTCCTGTACAGGCGGTCTAACCGCCTGTGCCTGGTAGCAAAGCAAAAGAGGGAAGAATTCTAAGAATTTGTTGGTAACGCCTATTCACCCCCCCCTCTAGGCGACATCTCGATCCTTTCAATTGGTATCAGAGCTGAGGTATCACTCCTTGGCTTAACCGCCGTGTGAAAAGATGTCGGAGATGTGTGAGGTAACATTTGAGCTTCTCGCTCTAGATGGCTCAAACTACCCTTCATGGTCTGCTCATATTCTTGATACTTTTAGTACCATGAGTTCTCTTGGAGAGCAGGTTGTAGTTGCTAGCATTTTGCCCTCTCAATTTAAAGAAATTAATGTTGACATGTCAACTTTATCTAAAGAGGAGTTAGAATGTTGGCAACTCAACTTTGAAGCTACTAACCTTTTGTGGAGATCCTTGAGTGAAGATGTGCAGGGGCTTGTATATAGACTTTGGAGTTTAGATGCGCACATCAATTGGGAGTTGATCAAGGATCTATACAATGAGCTTGATAGTGATGATGAAAAAGAAAGTAAGAAGGAATCACTTGAGGAATGCTCAACATCATCAACATTCATCAGTGAGCCTCAAATGATATCTCTCAATGAAGAAGAAGACCAAAAGCATCAAGTTTTGGTTTCTCTGGAACAGGCGGTCAGACCCCCTGTAACAGGCGGTCAGACCCCCTGTAACAGAGAAACTGAGTCCATATGTGTTGTGGGCAACTCTCAAGATTCGAGTCAAACTCTATCATACTCAGAAGATCATATGTCCCATGATGAAGTTAATTTATGCTTGATGAGCAAAAAGAAGAGAATCAAGTCAAAGAAGAGTGAAATTCAAAAGATTGAAGAATCAAGCTCTTCGGCCAAAGAACTTGATTTACTCAAAGCAAACTACGCCTCTTTGGTCTGTAAGTATGAATCATTGGAGAAAGATTATTCTTGTGCTACTCAATCTCTTTCTTGTGTAGCTCTTTATGAAAAATCCAATGAGATGCTCATAGCTCAACTTGACAAGATTACTAGTGAGCATAAGATTTTGCAAGCAAATTACAAAGAACTTGAGTGCTCTCATGAGAAGCTTGTAGAATCATATACCACGCTTGACACAGCTCATGAGGTTGTTTTATCTTCAGTAAAATCAATTAAACCTCTATCACTTGTCAATAATGTTATATCTTGCTCTAACTCATGTTGTACACAAGCAAGCCAATCTAGCATTGAGCATGTATTTGTAGAAACTTGTGATGACCTCATTACACAAGAGAATCAAGAGACTATGCAAGAGGTCAATGTGCTTAAAGGAAGTTTAAGTGAGTTGGATGGGAATAGCAAAGTGCAACCTTCTCAAGATAACCGTGATAACATGGTAAACAAGCTTGAGGAGAGATCAACCGCATCTTGCTCACCCCCTCAACAACACCTCAAGATTAGCAAGAACAAGGTTGAAGAGAATAACAAGCTAGAGCATATCAAATGCTCTCATTGCTCAACCTTGGGGCATTATGCATTTTCATGCCCCACCAAGCTCAATGGTGAAAAGACACTCTCTAAGAAGAAAAGAAGCTTATCCAAGAAGAGAGTGTGCTATTGTTGCAAGGAGAAGGGACATCTCATAGCCGTGTGTCCAAATGTCACAAGTGTTGATGCCACTGGTGACAGGCGGTTAGAACAGCTGTCACAGCCGGTCAGACCGCCTGTATCCCAAGGTGAATCTCATCAGGGCAGCAACAAGAAAGAAGCTTTTCCTTCAACACATAAGCCCATAGACAAGCAAGATCAATTGATTCAGAAAGTAAAAGTGTCAAGGAAGGTAAAATGTAGAATATGCTACACTTGTCATCAAAAGAGTCACATGAGAAAAGATTGCCCAAATGGTAACACTATCAAGTCAAATCTTATTCAATATGATTTCAATAGACTTGGGAGAGACAAAGTTGGTACTTGTGCTACTAGAGAAATTTCACCTCAAACTAGCATAAGGACCATTTGGATCCCTAAGCATCTTGTGACTAACCTTTATGGACCCAACAAGGTTTGGGTACCAAAGAACTCTTGCTAAGCTTGTAGGACCATCGAGATGCATTGGACACTTGACTAGAAGATATGAAATCAATGTTTGATCAAATGGTCAAGTGACGAGCCTCTATGTGCAAAATCCTACAGCCAATGCTATCTCGAAAATTGGAAGATCATCAAATTGTATATCATCTGACACAGGCGGTCAGACCGCCTGTGACAGCCGGTCAGACCAGCTGTGGCCAGATGAACAAAATGCTCAGTCAAGTGTGCTTCTCTTGTCTTCTAAATTGGTTACACATGTAGCAATCAATTGATGATCATGCATCCATGGTAAAAAATCTCTTGGCATAATTTCGATTGGCAAATTATCGATATGCTTTGACCAAGTCTTGTGAATAGCACTCCTCTATGTTCATAAATGGATGAAAGTGCAACTAAATTGAGAAATTCAATATCTCTTGCACTAACTGAGGGGGAGCTTATTTCACAACTTGTGTCAGTTGTGGGACTAACATTTCTTCTAGTGAACTTGTAGTCTCATGTTTTGTGCAACTATATGCTATATCTCATCTTTATATCACAAGAAAGAAAATATAAAAAAAGGGTAAGAGTTAGCTGAATTCTTATATCAAAATATGCACAAAAAGAGATGGCTAGAGGCAAAGGTATGTGCTTATGCCTTCATATTCTTATCCTCATGCATCTAGGCCACCTTATCATGCTAGTGTGTGCATTTGTATGTAATTGCTTCATCTCCATAAATTTATGGATATCTAGTTGATGCCTTCCTTTGAAACTTGATCTAGCGTCATGAATGTGGTACTTGTGTAAGGCATAAGCTAAATATGCCTTGAGAAATATTGTTTTGGAATGGATGCATGCTCTATGTGACATAGGATAGAATTTTGCGAAAACTCAACTAGCATGTGTAGGAAATGTGAAATTTGAAGACTATTTGGTTCTTGGTCTCTATGACTCAATTGACCCTCTTGTGACTATAGTTCTCTTTGAATGATTGATGGCTAGTCACAAGTGGTGAGATTTCTTTTTCAAGTCCATAATTATCCTTTATCTCTTGGAAGTATCAAGAAGTGCATTCACTTTGGATTATCCTATACTCTTCCAAGAAACTGAAAAATTTGGATTATATCTCATCTAAAATCTTATGTCCTAATTTTGTGAAGAAAGGAAAAATCTAAACTTTGGATCAATGTTCATTTACATATCTCATATCCAATCTTTATGGAGAAAATTTTGAAGTGCAAAAATTCTACACCTTGATCTACAAATCACCTCCAATTGAAAATCTTCCAGAAAAACCAACATCTGCCTCTCTAGGCACAGGCGGTCTGACCGCCTGTCACAGGCGGTCTGACCGCCTGTCCCAGAACTTACTTTTCTACCACCCCGTGAATCTACGGTGGAGATTCTATCCTCTTTTACTCCTCTACACACCAACACCTTCCTCCTCTCGTTGTGTTGTGCTAGAAGTTGTTTTGCAACTCGAGGTGGATTTTGGTTCCTCTCTGTGACAGGCGGTCTAACCTCCTGTACAGGCGGTCTAACCGCCTGTGCTTGGCAGCAAAGCAAAAGAGGGAAGAATTCGAAGAATTTGTTGGTAACGCCTATTCACCCCCCCCTCTAGGCGACATCTCGATCCTTTCACTCCTACCTCCTCATTGCCTTTTCCCAAAATTATGTTTTATTCAAACATCACCCAGAAACACGACTTATCCTTGTAAGTGGGTTGTGGTCAAGGAAAAAGGTAATAAACAATGATGATCTTGGGTTCGGGTTTTGGAATTCGGTAGATCATATGAGATGTTCCAATGAAGAACCGTCTATACCGAATATTGACGAATCTAGAATATAAGAGGTGAAAAAAATACGAACATGATCATTGCTCAAAATTAAAACTTCCAAGAGAAAGAATTCCTAACTCAACTCATTGCACCTCGAATGCTTATAGTGGAACGATAAATCAAGGCTTTGGATGGTAGGATATAACTCTCAACTTGTAAAGAACATGATCAATCTTGTATTTGCAGGGGTTTCATAAATGTAATGAAAAAAATTTCCTCCAATTCAGGCTTTACTCATTAGCATTATCAAAACCAAGCACTAGTTCAGGATCGAGCAAGGGTATTTGTAATGGTAAACCAAATAATAAGCTCCACAAATAAAATAATTCCAAGACAACATTCATGAACAAATGCTTTAAAGAAGATGGTAAGAACTTGATTGCATAAATTTGCCCAATCCAACGATTATTCAAGGGGTGAGGACTCTTTTTATTGATTTTTTTATATGAATTTTTTTACTCAACACTACATTTAGGATTCTCAAACAAAGTAAAAGAACATGAGTGATTACACTCCCCCCCCCACGCTTAAGACTTACGACGTCCTTGTCGAAGAACAAATGAAAGAGGAAAGGCTAGTCACTCATAAAAAAAACTATTTACAAACTTACCTTGTTTTTCATCGTTAGGCTTGACGATCCGGATAACCATCCAAGATGTAGACGTCGATGTATTTAATGGGTATGACATCAAGTTCCAAGAATACCTTAAGTTATTGTCCATTCACCACATATTGATCTCCCTTGACGTCCATAATTGTTATTGCTCCCGATGGTGACACCGAGTGTACGACATACGGTCCATCCCATTTGCTTTGCAATTTTCCTTTGTCAAACACTTTGTACCTAGAGTTACATAATAGGACCTTGTCTCCTTCCTTGAATTCTTTCTTTTGCAATCTTTTGTCGTACCATCCCTTCATCCTTTCTTTGTAGATGCTTGCGCTATGATATGCCTTCAATCTCTTCAAGTTCACTTATTTGAAATCTTAGCTTTAATTGCGCTGCATCAACATCAAGATTCATCTCTTTTATTGCCCAATAAGCCTTGTGCTCTAGCTCTACCGGCAAGTGACATGTTTTCCATAGACAAATTGATATGGGGTCATACCTATTGGTGTTTTATGCGCAGTGCAGTATGCCCATAATGCTCCATCTAGCTTCTTTGTCCAATATGTTCCTCCTTTAATCACCGTCTTCATGAGGATGCCTTTAAGTTGCTTGTTCAAAGTCTTCGATTGGCCATTTGTTTGTGGATGATAGGCGGTTGACACCCTATGCTCAATTCCCAACTTCTCCAAGCATTTACCAAAGTTCTTTACCGTAAAATGGGTTCCTCCATCACAGGGGCGGAGCCAGGATTTCACCATGGGGGGGCCAAGTAGTAGCCTTAGACTGGCTCCAATGGTCTGAGCTAGCACTATCGCGTAGCTACAGTACCTCAGGGTCAACACGGCTTTGGAAATTCTATGCATGAGAGAAGCTATCTCGGGAGTTGATCGCTCTGCGGCGCGTCTGCCTCTCTCTTTTGCTCCTGTTCATCTATTAAAAAAACCTATGAGCCAGCGGAAGAGCTTTCCGTTGGAGGCGGCTTTAGCATATGAACACTAGGTGATATATACATCTTCCGATTATTATTTTCTAGGTCCATGCAACTCATGATTAGGCGTCCAATCCGTCCACAATTGAGTATTATAACTCTAAGGGTCTAGCGAACCATGCTGACAAACGTTTCAAAAGAATTACATGGATAAAACATGTGTATATTTGTACAATCCAATACAATATGGGTAACGAAATTTAGAACTCCATTGCAGTAGGCACAAGGAAAAGGTTATGTGTTGATGCTCCGTCTAGGGTGGTGCACATGTAAGAAAAACTCTTTGTTGATGAATCACATACATGGAACTATTTAACGAATCACATTTACTACTATTGTTAACGAGCAAAACACTTTGTGTGATGCTGCACATGCAAGCGCTTTGGATAATATGAGAGGGAAGGCTAACAGGGAAAAAGGCCTAAACAATTGCTTGATTGGTCTTATTTGGGCTCATCCGTTCAGCAGCAGTAAGCACAGCACATGCTCTTCGGCTAGGAGGGCTTGTACTTTGCCTGTATATACATATGGTTAGTGGAGAGACACGGAAGGTTAGAGGGGGGACAGGCCCCTGCGCGCCCCCCCCCCTTGTCTCCGCCCCTGCTCCATCACTTATTAAAATTCTAGGGACACTGTATCGAGGGAATATTACCGTCTTGATCATTTGAATAGTTTCTTCCGTAGAAGCTTTCCGACATGGAATCGCTTCAACCCACTTTGATAAATAATAAACCATGACTAAGATGTGTTCATACCCATGCGAAATCATGAACGGTCCCATGAAATCGATGCCCCAAACATCAAACATATCAATTTGCAAATTATAATTCAGCGGCATAGAATTCCATTGTGATATGTTTCCCGTCTTTTGGCACTCCGGGCAAGTTACGACATACCTCTTTGCATCTTCTGCATCTCGGGCAAATAAAATCCGCTACCCGATACCTTTGCATCTGTTCTAAAGTGCCCATAATGTCCTCCATATTCCAACGAGTGGCACTTTCTTAGAATGTCTTCTCTTTTTTTTCTAGCGGTATGCATCTTCTCAACACTCCATCATTCCCATGTCTATAAAGGTATGGCACGTCCCAATAAAATTTTCTACTCTCGGAAATCAACCTTCGTCTTGCGTTGGGGTCTAAGTGATTTAATGCCATCCTTCATAAGCACCTTATAATATCAATCATCCATCCTTCCTTATCAGGTACTCGATATAAATGATCATCTCTCATTCTATCGTCAATAGGCTCCATCTTGTCATCTTCGTGATGCATCCTTGATAGATGGTCGGCTACAACATTTTCTGACCCTTTCTTGTCCCAAATTTCTACATCAAACTCTTGTAATAACAAAATCCATCGAATCAAACGTGGTTTGGCATCTTTCTTGGACAAAAGGTACTTGATTGCAGCATGATCAGTATACACAATTACCTTCAAGTTCACAATGTAGGATCTGAATTTTTCGAAGGCGAATACCACGGCAAGCAACTCTTTCTCTGTGGTTGCATAATTTACTTGGGCTTCATTAAGAGTCTTGCTTCCATAGTAAATCACATGTGCCTTCCCTTCCTTTGTCCAAGGACGGCACCAACGGCATAGTCGCTTGCGTCACACATAATCTCAAATGGCAAGCTCCAATAGAGTGGTTGGATAATTGGTGCACTAATGAGAGATTGCTTCAATTTCCGGAATGCTTGCAAGCAACTTTCATCAAAGTCATATGCCACATCCTTTTGAAGGAGTTGTGTCAACGGCTTGGTGATCTTTGGGAAATCCTTTATAAACCTTCTATAGAATCCGGCATGTCCGAGAAAGCTTCTCAATGATTTGATATCCGTTGGATGAGGTAATTTTTCAACGGTTTCAATTTTTTCTTTATCCACCTCTATCCCTCTCTTGGAGATGACATGTCCCAAGACTATTCCTTGCTTCACCATGAAGTGACACTTCCACTACAAGAAAACCCAATTTAGATACATTTTATTTGTAACGCCACTTGAAAGCGTTTCTATGCCCGGCTATACACACGTATATTGATACGATTTTAAAAATGCGACAACGTGAGATGATATTTATTACGCTTTCAACGTCATAAGGTATGTAAAGACGTTCAATGACACACTTTAAAAATCATCTCAATTAGCCGCAGTGTTACACATGCTTTTAATCATTGCTATCATCTAGATACGTTGTAAAGCGCAACAACTAATTGTACATATGGACCTAGAGACGCTTGTTGACAAAAATGTATCAAATTGATACATTGTTGACACGCTTCTGACTGTGTGTACATGGTACACACGATTGAAGTGTATCAAGTGCATCACAAAAGCGTTTCATAGGCCTGTAAATATGTTATTTGGTGTGGTACAAAAGATATTGCACATGAATAACAATTGAAATAACTTGATTAGCATAGTGGTTTAGACAATTGGTTTGGAAATTGGAGATCACTGGTTCGATTCCCAAACCAGCCATTTATTTTTTGATTTTATTAACACGTAGTTAAGCGTTACTATACTGTGTAACTACATCAATAGACACGACTTACATATGTGTCTATTCAAATGTATCATTTTATTTACATATGCATCTAACGTGTCTAGAAAACGTCTTTCCTTACCTTGATACGCTAAACTAATTCATCTCTATAAAGCCTGACACGGTCCATACGAAGACGCTTCTAACACGCTTTATGAAAGCGTGTCTACATGGCGATAGATACGAAATAAAGCGTGTCTAACTCTAAATATATCGTAGCTACAAGGGGGGTTTTCTAGTACCACGCCCAACTAAGCACTAGGTCGACTTCCCCACATCTCTTGAGAACTTTACCCAAGCAACTTTCAAAACTTGCCCCATGCACCGAGAAGTCATCCATAAATACCTCCATAATCTTCTCAATAAAATCTGAGAATATACCCATCATGCATCGTTGAAAAGAGGCGGGTGTGTTGCACAAACCAAAAGGCATGTGTCGATATGCAAAGGTACCATATGGGCAAGTGAATGTAATCTTGTGTTGATCTTCCGGATGAATAGGTATTTGAAAGAATCCTGAATATCCATCAAGGTAAAAAAAAGTGTGAATGTTTTGCTAACCTTTCAAGCATCTCGTCGATGAATGGTAGTGGAAAATGATCCTTCCTTGTAGCCTTATTCAATTTCATATAATCAATGCAAATCCTTTGCGGTATCAATTGATCCTTCTCATTCTTCACGACCGTTAATCCTCCTTTCTTTGGCACACAATGCACCATGTTCACCCATTCACTATGAGGTACGGGGTATATTATTCCGGCATCCAACAATTTAATCTCCTCTTTCTTCACCACATCGCGCATGGCATGGCTCAACCTTCTTTGATGCTCCACAACCGGCTTATGTTGCTCTTCAAGTGGTATGCGATGGGTGCAAAAGTCCGGACTAATACCTTTCAAATCATTTATCGAGTACCCAATCACCTTCTTATGTCTTCTCAACAAATTCAGCAACTTATCCATCTCTTCCGAGCTCAATTCATCGCTCACAATGACGGGCTATGTCTTGTTTGCTCCCAAAAATTCATACTGCAACCCCTTGGGCAATGGCTTTAGCTCAACTTCGGGTTCTTCTTGTTGCAAATCTCCGATATCTTCATATTCTTCTTCTTCAAGCTTCCATACTGTCAATCCTTTGGTTGCTTCCACAAGTTCTTCGTCTTGATCATTATGAATGACATCATTCTCCAACGCACGTTGGAGAGGATCCCTGAAATTGTCAACAAATCAAAGGCTCTCTACCTCTTTGTCATCAAGAGGTAGAGGTAAAGCAATTCGAGAAGTGGGTATGAAATCATATGTGTATTTAGTCCCATCAAGATCAATAGTAACTCTGCCCTTTCCGGCATCAAGAACGGCACACCAATTTAAGAAAATGCCGACCAAGAATTATATCATCATGTTCGTCGTGGCAAGAATCAATCACGAAAAAATCGGTTGGAATAGATTTGTCCGAGATTGCAACATCTAAATCTCTAAGCACACCCAAAGGTTTGGTTGTTCTACCATCTCCCATGATCAAATTAATTGGTGTAGGAGCTAGATTCAAAGTTTTCTTATAAAACATAACACTTACATGGGCTCCGATGTCGCAGGCCTTGTGAAATATTTCTCCATTGATCGTGCATGTTATATGATCCTTTCTCTAATCAGTTCAACATGACATCAGAGATTGATTTTTGCCATGGCCATGGGCGCAGCTGAGGGAACGAGAGAGAGGAGACAGTGGCAGGCAGACGATGGGAGAGGTGAAAAGAGCGAGTCACCGAGTCCCTGCTGCGTGCGTGATTGGAGGAGAAAGCCAAAGGGCTAGCGTGGCGGCGTGGCTGTGCTGTGGGCTGGGCCTGGGTGCGGCCGCACCCACAACCAGCAACATGGATCCGCCCCTGCGGCCTGTCACGTTTACAAGATGCAGAACCCATACATGAAGTAATCCTCATCTGCAGGCAGAGCCAGGACTTGAATATAGGGTGCGGACGAGAACTACCAACAACAATTGTATACGTAAAGGCACATAAATATATATTTATACGGACTTGGTTGCTTTTTTTTTAGATAATGGAAAATTCCGGACTTGGTTACTAACTGAATCATTTATAACACTAGCAAAGACGCACGTGCGCCACGCACGTGATAGAAAAAATTCACAATCAACAACCATACCTCTCATAGAGGCCTTCCTACTTCGACTCAACTCTTTTTTATTTATATCTTATAACTAACAATTATTTGTTTTAAATATAAATCGTAAACTTTACTATCGCTTTTTATTGAATGACTATACATTCAACATTTGAATTATAGAAATTTGCAACTAACTAAACCGAATTTACAATCTATTTTAACTTCTTTCTAATAAAATAGAAGAAATCCCAAAAGAAAGAACCTCTGTGTGCCACGATCTCTTTCATTTCTGCTCTCAATCACTGCTCGTCTCTCTAATCATGACCGCGGCAGCAAGAAAGCAGGGTTGTGTTCGGATTGGAGGTAGAAAGTACTTTTTCTAGATGAATAGTGCACTGAAAAGCGTGTTCTGTGAGTGGGATGAATAGAAAAAACTTGTTGGAGAAGTACTTTTTTTGAATCTAAACACAGCCCAGCACCTTTCATCTGCACTGTTGATTCAGGTGTTAGGGCAGGCTGCCGCCGCCTGTCGAAGCTGCTGGGCGAGCAAGAGGAGCTAGGTTGTGTTCAGATTGGAGGTAGAAAGTACTTTTCCTAGATGAATAGTGCACTGGAAAGCGTGTTCTGTGAGTGGGATGAATAGGAAAAACTTGTTGGAGAAGTACTCTTTTATGAATCTGAACACAGCCTATTCTATCTCAGCCTCATCCTCCTCTCGAGAAAGGATCCTCGACGCCGACCCGCGTGCTCGACATGCACTATCTCTCTCTCCTATTCATGTCCTGCTCTGGTCATGGTCCGTGAGCAGCAGCTACAGATGCTTGCAGACTTGCACTGTGTCGCACGTGTGTCGCCTACGAGTGGGGGAACGGGAGGCGGAGCTGGAGCTCAACGGAATTGAGTCTACGCTGGCCGGTGGGGGAGCGAGAGGCAGAGGGCCAGCAGGTGAGGGAACGGGAGGCCGAGAGGGACCACGCGGGTGGGGGAGCAGGAGACAGAGATGGGGGAACCAAGAACGGGACCGGAGGCGGAGCGGGTACGTACGGGACTACGCAGGAGCTCGGCGGGTGCGTTCAGGTTGGTTTGGGACTTTGGGTACCGGTATTGATTAGGGTGAGAAAATAATTATGATTTTGACAGAAATATTTCTAACTATCAGTTTTGGTAGGTTTGACCCCCTCCCCACCTCCGTTGACCCTTACATGTGGGTCAGACGTGAGGGGTACCGTGGGCCCAAATTGGGCGAGAATTGTTTTCAATTTAACTCGTTCTTTTATAGATAGATGATATTTTACAATAAAAAAGTAGCTTGGATTACATCACCACTAACTTAAATTTAGATTATGTTGGTTACATACATTGAGTTGAATCTATCATAATCGACATTTTAGTTGGGTTTAATTTTATCTTGATTAGAAAAATCATCAAGGTGGTATTTTTCTCCTAGAATGCACATCTTTGATCTATCAAACGTGAGACTATTGTCACGGTGTGCTAGAGCCATGTAGCTTGAGAGCTGAATTTCTATCATTCAACTTAATTTGCTATTGATCGTGTTGGCGCAAATCTAGGGCTAACACACGAGAGCACTAGCACGTGCAGCGAGCGGTGGCGCACGTCGCAGCGCCGTTTGGGCAGGCGCACCTTGGGTTGTCCTAGGCTCGGCAGGCCAGCTAGGACGCCTCCTCATGCCATAGAGACAAGAGAAGAACAGCAATAAGGTTGGAAAAGGTTATGGCAAAGAGAGGTAAAAGATAAAAGGTAAATTGATTTGATCGATTGTGATACCCTCAATCGGCCGTGGCCCTTTATATTTATAGGGTGGGGAGGTCTTGCCCCGCAAGGAATCGCTTTACAAATATGAATCTAACACAATATCCTATTTTCCCGGACTCCCTGCCGAAACCGGAAGTTCCGGTTTCCAAAACCGGAAGTTCCGGTTTTCAAAACTAGAAGTTTTGGTTTTGACTACCTAAGCCAATTTTGGTCATCAACATATGCCCCCTGTTTCTTGGTGAAGCTTAGCATACCAAGAAACAAACTTCTGGACCAAAATTGTCAAGAGCGATGATGAACAATACATCGGCCATATGATGGTCTCTAAATTATCTTATGAATGATTTTGTAGCCGAAACAAAATCCTTATGAGTATAACATGTATGAGACTACTATTTCGGCTTTCTAAGCAGCACATGTAATAAGTAAAGTCCCGATATAGCCATGGTGACCAATTGCAGCTCATTGGTAAATCATAAGCATAATGATAATTATAAAACGAGAACAAAGGATTATACCAAAGCCACGGGTTATAATTAAATATACCTGAATATGTATTTCATGGCGCATGCACCGAAGACCAATATGATGACCGTTGACGCTTCTTTGCTCTTGGTGATGAAGAATTGCTACTTTGGTAATCTCCTAACCGATTGTTTTTCTTTTGCTCGGCTATTTTCTGATATTTATGCAATAATTCGGCAAAGCTTGGCTTTTTTCTCATCACCTTTTCTTTCGAATCTGCTATTTTGTGATCATCTTGCCTCCCAACCGAACTTGATTGTTGTTCAGCTATATTGTTTAAAACATTATCACCATTGGGGGCATTTAGATCAATAAAGCTAGCCGATGATTCTTCAATGTTCAGCTTTTCTATGTCCAGTGTCAATTCTGAATTTTTATTTAATCTACCATCCTTTTTGACACGATAGACTTGTTTGACCACCTTGCGTTTATTTTGCTTGATAGACCGATTCTTGTGATCAAAACGGTCATTATGCATAGGTGATGACTCATTAATTACCGGCTCTCTATAAGTAATATAATCTGGACAAAAATATCTAGGAATAGACGGTATTAACGGATTAAAAGACCATAGTGGACAAGAATAAAACATGCTAAAATAAGGTCCATATGGTACATGCATAGACGATCCATATGCCGAAGTCGGCATTGATGTAGAAAAATTATCCCTATGCCGATTCCGATCATTGAATCGCTGTCTTGGAGGTGATTTGGATTGTTTAGAATTGTTAGGCCGACTAGCATCATTACTTTGTTTTTGGGATTTAGCCGGAAGATCTCCTAGAACGGGCTTCGGCTTTTCCTTTTGATGCTTGGGACGGCCTTTAGATTCAATGGTTTTCCAAACACCTATCTCGGGTTTTTTGGGTTTAACCATCTTTGGTTTCAACTTGTTGCATTGCCCCCCAAGTATAGGACTACTAGATGTGATCTTTATGTTTACAATAGATTCGGCTTGAAATGGCCGAATTTCTTGATCAACAATTTATTTATCATAACAACTTGGTAAATCGTTGCAAGAATCAATAATAACATTAGACAGCTTATCAATAGCCGACCTTTCAACAACAGGTATTGAATCTACGCTATCCTCTGTATCAATAAAAGATTTGAGTTTATTACTCACAAAATTAGATAGGCGAGTAGATATAGTACACAACGCGTTGCTCAATTTGTATGTAACAAGATGAAAGCGATTCCGTATAGATCCGATCAACTTCTTGAGTGTACTCTTCAAGTACTTCCTCGTAATCATCTTCATGCACCACCACATTATCAGGGGTTGATGAATCGGCCATGATAGTCAGATCTTTCGTCCCCAGCGGAGTCGCCAAAATGTGTTGGCACAAATCTAGGGCCAACACACGAGAGCAGTAGCACGTGCAGCGAGCGGTGGCGCACGTTGTAGCGCTGTAGCTCAAAACCGGAACTTCCGGTTTCAGAAACCAGAACTTCCGGTTCCTACCGGCAGACCGGCGAGAAACCAAAGAACGCCCACCCGGGAGGGACTCCGTCGGGGCAGGCGCACCTTGGGTTGTCCTAGGCTCGGCAGGCCAGCTAGGACGCCTCCTCATGCCATGGAGGCAAGAGAAGAACAGAAGTAAGGTTGGAAAAGGTTAGGGCAAAGAGAGGTAAAAGATAAAAGGTAAATTGATTTGATCGATCGTGATACCCTCAATCGGCCGTGGCCCTTTATATTTATAGGGTGGAGAGGTCTTGCCCCGCAAGGAATCGCTTTACAAATATGAATCCAACACAATATCCTATTTTTCTCGGACTCCCTGCCGAAACCGGAAGTTCTGGTTTCCAAAATCGGAAGTTCCGGTTTTCGAAACCAGAAGTTTCGGTTTTGACTACCTAAGCCAATTTTGGTCGTCAACACATCGGTTGTCCAATTTAATTTGCTACTGCTGCACCCCACAGCAGCAGCAGCGGATGGTGTGGCTTGGAGTCTGGAGAAACGAAGCAAAGCAGCGCCGCCGGGGAGAAAAGAAGCCGGCGGCGAGAAAGCAAAGGACACGGACAGAGCGCAAGAGTTGCTAGACCAACGATGCCCGGCAGCTAGGTATGCCTGCTGCGCGTGCTGCTTGCTTGGGCTCGGGCTATAGTTTAATTAGTTCTTTTCTTGGGTCAAGAAGTGCAGCAGTTAAATTAAGATGTGGATTAGGAGCTAAATTAGCATGTGGTCTTCGATTGCAGAGTTAGGGGTGCCAGGCCCTTGCGCGCCCCTGTCTCCCCCTGCTCATCTGATCTAAGGGGGTGTTTGGATCCATGGGTAAATGACAAATAATATCTATTTTGTCTTTTTTCATTTCCATTTGCCTCCAAACACCTCCTAGGGAAAATGCAAAAATAGTTGGTAAAAAATTCTTGCCTCGAAAGTGGCCCCGAAAGTGAGCAAATGGGCAAAAGTTTTTGCATTTACCCTTTTGAAAAGGTGGTGTTTGAAGGCAAATGGCAAAAAAAGGGGCAAAATAGATGTCATTTGCCAAAAGTTTTGCCATTGGATACAAACACCCCTAATGGCAAAACTTTGCCATTTTTTCTTGGGGGTAAAAATTTTGCTCTTTTTTTTGGTCTTGCCCCATGGATCCAAACAACCCCTAACTCTTTTTTTATTACACAGTACAACTCAAGACACTCATAGCGCATGTACACTCACCTCTATAAACGCGCATACGGAAATCCTACCCTATGAGTATTTTAAAGACTGAGCCGGTAAATCAATTGACAAAGTTACCACTAGCGCACCAATGTCGATGGTCACGTTGCTTACCACTGAAAGCATAAAGCCGTTAAATCCTAGAAAATCCGCTCCCATGGAGAGTCGAATCGAACTTAGGACCTAAGGTGCTACTGGGTGCCTTAAACGTTAGGCCAAGACCCCTTTCACTCGTCAGATCTAACTCGAAAAGTCAACTTCCATGGGCATAAGTATGCACCAGAACAAACAACCCGAAAAGTCAACTTCCATGGACGTACGAATCATACTTTAATCTAAACTAAACCTTGCAGAACATGCAACCATGTGCCCAACAACCAGAAAAGATCAACTAGAAACCATAGTTTATCAATAGTTGATGGAGTCTCAAGGCATTAATTGCTCAACGGTAGGTTTCCCCAATATGATTGGTTGAACGGTGCTGGCATCATGTGATCTGAGTTTATCAATAGCTAGGCCCGGCATAAATATTACGACTCAAGGTTGCATTCGGTCAACTATGTTTCTCGATAAAATGAGTAGCCTCGGCTCTATTTAAGTTCAGGAACACCATCAACTTAGGACCTAAGGTGCTACTGGGTGCCTTAAACGTTAGGCCAAGACCCCTTTCACTCGTCAGATCTAACTCGAAAAGTCAACTTCCATGGGCATAAGTATGCACCAGAACAAACAACCCGAAAAGTCAACTTCCATGGACGTACGAATCATACTTTAATCTAAACTAAACCTTGCAGAACATGCAACCATGTGCCCAACAACCAGAAAAGATCAACTAGAAACCATAGTTTATCAATAGTTGATGGAGTCTCAAGGCATTAATTGCTCAACGGTAGGTTTCCCCAATATGATTGGTTGAACGGTGCTGGCATCATGTGATCTGAGTTTATCAATAGCTAGGCCCGGCATAAATATTACGACTCAAGGTTGCATTCGGTCAACTATGTTTCTCGATAAAATGAGTAGCCTCGGCTCTATTTAAGTTCAGGAACACCATCAACATCCTTTGCATTTTACGCTCTCCTCCAGTCGGCATTGATTCGCTGGTTGTGTGGCTAGATCGTTCAGCTTCAGGTATGTACTTGCACTTGTTTTTTCGAACTTTTTTTCTCTCTGGTGACATAAACTTCCAAAGAAGGCTTCTTAGATAGTATTTTGATCATATAACTCGCGTGGAAATGCCTTCTTGTAATTATGCGCCCTCTATTTGTTTCCAACATTAGAATAAATTATTCTACTATTTTGGAGAAATTATCATTCCACTTCTTCAAGATGTGTCTCTACAGTGAATTCTAACACATAGTACTGTACCACCAACCTGTTATTTTGGCAATTTGACTTTGTACAAAAATTTAAATTCCCATATCTCTAACCAAAACATGATTGCTAGCAAAGTGTAAAAGTATAAACGAGACACCAGGGATGCCACAACTACCTTTTTGAACATGCCTTTAATTATAAGGGTAGAAAGGCCATGTATCCTTTCAGTAAAAAAATATGTACCAACCTTGGTTCAAAAAAAAAAAATGTACCAACCTTATTGTGAAAGGGAGCGATTACTTATCCCTCCCAGTAAATAGCACTGTTCTAATTTCCCTCTGGGTTCTACCAGAGAATTTTTGCCTAAAATATTGTTTTGGAGGACAAGATTTCTTAACCCCTCGTCCTGAAGTTTGGAAGAAATCTTGCATCTATGATACACCGAGTCGATTGTGCCTGAGCTAATATTCAACTCCCATATTATACTTAGAATTGCTCTAGAAATATAGTTTTGCTTTTGCTAATTTTCAATATTCGTGATGTAGAATGGATGAGATACACAATGGACTCAACATTCTGGATTCTATAGTTGAGAAAAGCGTGAAGGCAGATAATCTACCATTAGCAGTATTACGTCACATCACAGGCAAATTCTCTGATGAGCAAATAATTGGTCGGGGAGGATTCGGAGTGGTTTACAAGGTCTAACTTGTTTTGTATCCCACATTCCTTATTTCTTCCTGTTATTCTGTTCATGCTCACAAGAGAATTTAAACAGGGCACCCTCCGTAACGGTCATAATGTTGCTGTGAAGAAGCTAAATTACTACAGTTATACAATAGACGACCAGCAATTTGAGCAAGAGGTACAAAGTATGTTGATGGTTCAGCACCAAAATATAGTTCGGCTGTTAGGCTACTGTTACCATATAGAAAAAAAGGCATGGGACGACAAAAGATCGTTTGTTTTCGTTGAGGAGCGGCAAAGGTTACTCTGTTCTGAATATGTCAGTAATGGGACTCTCGAGAGCCATCTTAACGGTATCATAAGCTACATATATGCCACTTCATTTCTTTTCTTCAATTCTTTGTATTACCATTTCCGGCAGCCACTTTCAAGTCCTGGCTGGAAATGCCTCTAATATAATTCTTCTGTTACCTCTTCAGATGAATTAAGAGGCCTTGAATGGCATACACGTTATCAAATAATTAAGGGGATTTGTGAGGGTTTACATCATCTTCACAATGTAAATAAGATTATTCACATGGATCTCAAACCTGCCAACATACTATTAGATGACCATATGGTGCCAAAAATTACTGATTTTGGTATATCAAGACTTGCCGAAAAATCAGGAATTATGGGCGAACGTAGCTATTCACGGTAAGCTTCCGATCATGAGATCCCATCATACTTTAATTCTCTCATAATTAATTTACGCCAAATTGGATGAAATTTCCATTTTTGCAGACCCTATTGCGCTCCAGAATATATAGACAACGGCATCATGTCATTTAAGTCAGACATTTATAGTTTGGGATTCATAATCGTAGACCTGGTGACTGGAAGAAAAGAGGACCCTGATGTTACTCAAGTAAGATTGATTATGACCATTGTGTATCTCCCACTTTTATTTTACCACAACGAGAAAAAAAATTCTTTTGCAATTTTGCATATTATCTATTGGTAATATGAAGCTTTGGCATACTGCTTGGAAACTGTCCTTTTCAAATAGGGAAGTGCTACCGCCACGTGTCCGGCTGCTTATTTCAAAGCATGTCCTCACGGCACGGATCATAGCGTGAATGAATCGATCGTATCAGCGTGCATGAACTGAATCAGTTTGTTTGATCGGGCACGGGAGTCAGACACACACCGATCGTGTGTCTAGCTTTTTCCATTCAAATAAAAGAGTCAGAGCAGAGTTTGGGGCAACTGACATACTGTTATGGCCACACCATGCAAGTCCAAGCAAATAAATAGTCATAACAAAAAAACAGAAAGGAAAAACAAAGATAAAATCAGATTGATCTGCCCTGGACTCAAATCAAAAGCTTATTACTCCTTTCGTTTCAGTTTAAGTGTCATTCTAACCAGGAGGGGAGCCAAAAGAGTTTAGACGGGGTGCTATTCCAATAAGATAGTGGTAAAATAGTTTAGATTTGTGCTGCTTTCTCTGTCCCTTACTATAATTGGAGGATACATTATTTGGATTTCTTCTCCCCTAGGAAGTGCTGCAGCACCCCCGGCACCCTCTTAGCTCCGCCCCTGATTCTAACAACAAGCAGTTTTTCTAGTTTAAGTGTCATTCTTATTTCCCAATGCGGCTCTTTCTTTATCTCTCTTCACTGCTCATCGTTTTCTAAGCGTTCTCTACTTTTTCACTTCACCTTATTCCTGTGCTAAAATCTAAAATGACACTTAGAAAAATGAAGAGAGTACCAGGTAAATCTATGGCCATCCGATTCTGTCGCATGTTGTAACCAGCGGACTCCGGGCAGCTAGATGCTGCCTGACTGTCCCCAGTATGACCTTACGGTCCACAAGGGAAGAGCTCTTTTACGGTGACTTATACTACCCTTTGTTAGTATGGAGTATGGATAAAATCTAACCATCCATCAATTAGGGTAGTATAGTAATCTTCCGCCGGCTCATTAATAGGCCCCTACGGAGGCCCACCCACCTACTCATCCTCTGTTAATCTCCCTCGCTCGCGACTCCCCTCCACAGTGTCCTCCTTCTGCTGTCCTCCCTGGCGGCACCGCTGCTCCGACCCCCTCCCCATCATGACTCTGATTTCCTCCTTGGCGGCACCGCTGCTTCTCCAAGGCCAAGGCTCCCCTTCTTTCATATCCACGACGGGAGCAACCGAGCGACTCAATCGCCGATGACGGCGCTGGCGCCGGACCCGGACGGTCGTTCTGGGTGATCTCCTCGATGAGGTTGTTCAGGTTCGGCCCCGTGAAGTAGTTCCCCGGGTCGATCACTGGTGGCGTGGACGGCCGAGGCGGCGGGTTGGGAACGTGCCGCCGTGGCAGTGATGCTGGCAGTGCAGGGGACGGCGACGGGGCGGGCTGATGGAACACGCTCCCTGGCACTTATACAATGGGTCGCCGCCGTATATGACCTATCGGCGAGGGTGGCCATCGAACTGGTGGTGCTATGGATGGAATGGGTGCGGGAGGAAGTGCGGCGGCGGGAACGTGGGGCATGGCGGCACATCGATCTCGTGGAGGAAGAGGCCAAAGCAGCGCGGGCAGAACACGTCGGTGGATGGGTAGAAGATGATGTCGAGCGCAAGCCCGCACTGGTAGCACCAGTACATGCGGCATGTCCGGTGGCGTGCGCCGCCGCCGTAGTGCGCGGGCGCTGTCGTCGACATGGCTGTTGCATTGCATGAGATGGCCAACTCATCTGCCTTCACTCCTTCTCCGATGCACTTCCAGTGCCACACTTCTCCGCCGGCCGCTGCCGCCCGACCATGCCAGATGAGAGTGAACAGGAGAGGATAAGACTGAGTGATGAGGAGGAGAGTAAAAAGAAACTGAACAATGTTACGGTCAGTGAAATAATTCAAAGTGTTAATTTTTTTTCTTTTTGTGTATGATAGCCATAATGTTAACAAAATATTACAAAATTACCATTATAATTTTTGTTCTGTAATATCCCTATGCTACCCATACTTACTAGAGCATACTACCTATACTACCAGTCAAGTTTCTAGTAGTATACAATTATTCTAGACCGTTGGATCCTTTCATACTAGACCTTTTTATATAGTAGTATGCCTCAGTATAAGGCACTGTAAAAGAGTTCCAAGGGAAAGGTGAGGCGAAGCAACCATAAAAACAGCGATTGTCCCAGTTATTTGTATATAGATAGATATTTGTTACTTGAGCTCATGTGGTCTATATATTCTTTTGCTTGCATACGGATATTGTTGGCAGTAATTATCTAGGTACTTTTCTGTGATGGCAGGTAGTCAGAAGATGGAAGCATAGATGGAGTAAATCCGTTATCGAGACACCATTTCCACACAACCAAGTTCTTAAATGCCTTGAATTGGCACAAAAATGCAAGCAAATGGACCCCCAAGACAGGCCCAATATATGGGATATCATGGTAGCTCTAAGCGAAATTGATAGTGCATCCCACCCCAGCAATAGCACAGGCTCTACAGAACAGGTTCTCTGTGGAAAAAATTCTTTTAGCTTCAGCAAACCATCAATTTTTTAACCAAAAAGGGATCTATTACACGCAAGATTAGAAGTAGAACTGCACCTTAATATAGTCTACCTCTTTACCCGCAGATGATCTCATGTTTGGAGGATATGCTAGGGGTTGAACCACTGGAGCTGCATTTCCCCTTTGAGCTGAACAAGCAGATATCATGCTCAATTCTGCTGACCAATGACACAAATGACTTTATGGCCTTCAGGATCACAACAGGAAATGCACTTCAGTACTGCATCCATCCAAGGAAAGAAGTCGTTCCTCCACGATCCACATGTAGTGTTAACATCACACTGCAAGCACAGGAAGAGGCATTACAGCTTAAGCACTATAAGGATGAACTCTGTGTGCAGAGCACCAGAGTGGACGAGGGTCTTTCAGCTAACAGTATAACCGCAGATGTTTTTAACAAAGAGACTGGTAATGTGGATAAGGTGAATTTGACAGTTGTTCTTGACATACCAGATATGAATGAAGTGAAAAGTTTAAGTGCAAACAATCCATCGGCTGAAGCATCTTCTAAGGTGACCATTCTTCAACCTTTGTTGTAAGATGCAAAATAATAATTTCAGTTTTCCAGTAAAAAAATATATGTGCTTAGCATGTTTGCGTATTATAATTTGTCAATTTTACATATCTATTTGCTTCCTATCTGCTCCCAATGCATGTGCGTGTGCACACACATGTCGAATCAAAGAAGCAAAAATTTTAGGTGGTCTATCACTAATTTATAGTACAAAATAGTAGTGTGTATTTTTGTTTGATCTCGCTACGGATTGAATCTTCTAATTAAACAACATCCAATCTTTATAATAGAATAAGCTGCGACCTGTAATTCTCCTTTTACAAAAATCATACATGTTTAGTTTGGCAATTGGATGCTATGCGTTACTTGTGCCTTTTGGAATTAGAAAATGTTGTCATCCCTTGAAAGTCAAAGGTATGTCAATATGCGGATCACCCAACACTAAAATAGATTGAAAATTTGGAACATCCTGATAATGAAACTAACTGTGCATCTCCTGGCAGTGTAGAGTGAATTGTCCTGCAATTATATGTACTGTTTCCCCTGTCCACTCGATCCGCAGGTGTTGTAATCCTGTCTAATCCATCACTATTTCTTTTCCTGAAGATAAGCGTGCTGCAACCACCCTCAAAGGAGCTGCTCCAGGTTAACCCCACCGTGCTCCGCTACCCAGCTGAGAAGAACAAGCCGTTGTCTTCCTCCCTGCAGCTGGCAAACTACACAAATGACTACATTGCGTTTATGTTTTCAACGTTCAGCGGGGCCAAATACTCGTCTTCCCGGAGCAAGGGAATCATGCCACCATGGTCAACCTGGGGAATCGTTCTCAACATGGAAGCATCGGAGGAGGCGTTTAAAGACATCAGGCAGAGCAAGGATACGGTGCTGGTGCGAAGCGCCGTTGTGAGCAAGGATCTCAAGCCTGAGGATGTCAGTGTAGCCGTCTTCGAGAAACAGACAGAATCACACAATGTGGAGCTGGACGTGGTCTTTGAAGGATCACCCCAGCCCCAGTTGCCCACCCCAGTTTCTGCTTTAATATGTGACGAAGAAGAAGAAGCAGAAAAGGAGGTAAATAATAAGCTGCAGTTAAATGCAACTGCCAAGGGACCAGCCCTAGGGGACGTGACTACGCAGAGTCCCCAAGCGGTAAGACTCCTCTCTTAGCTCGAATGCTCGATTAGTCCCCAAGGATCAATATAACTCGAAAAGATTTACAGTGCTTAATTATATGTTTTTGTTCTGAATTATTGCAGATTTGGCTTGGGCCTGTTGACAAGCCGTTTGTACAAGTCTATCCCCTGGAGCTCCGCTTCCCATTTGAGCCCAATAAGCCCATATGCTGCCCAATAAGTCTAATCAACAAGACAGAAGGTGAAGTTTACTTTACTATTATCCCAACCAATCCAGACAGGTACGCGTGTCCAGAGACGTTCAAAGGCACTGTGCAGCCACGGTCTACTTGTGCCGTCACTGTGACGATGAAAAAACAACCACACCCACCGACAAACATGGGCCAGTTTCGGATACTTTTGGGGACCAGCTGGGTAATACGGGATCTCGTTACCAGCACGCGTGATGAAGAATTTCGTAAAGTCACAGAGAAGGGAGGTAAGGCACACGAGGTGTCGCTAATGGCTGTCATATGTTACCCTGACCCAGCAAGCGAGACAATGAGCAATGAGGTGATATAAGTATTTGTTCCTTTGTTTTAAGTGGATTTGTTAGCCCTATCCATGCATTGTTGTTCCCATGTTTCAGATATCTTTCATTTGCTAAAATATTTCTTTTGTTGGCTCAGACCATAGACGTGGCTGAGGAAATGGAGGAGCATTACGATTGTGGAGACGTCAAGTCAATGGACGTGCATCCCACGGAACCATGGTAGCTGGTCCTGTTCTCTATTGCTAATAAATGGCGCAAAATATTTTTTTTATGGTGCTCTGCTCACCCCATGTTTTCATCGTGCATCATAGGGTTTTGACAGCCCATGAAGATAAGTATGTATGTATCTGGAAGAGCGATCCACAGGTAACAGTCTGCACTCTTACTGCCTGTATATGATGAGAATATTATTCTCTATCTTGAAATGAACTCAGAAAAAAAAACATGTTTTGCCAGTGTTTTCATGTAATATATGTGAAATGTACAAAGTGAATGTGTTGTGTCAATTCTGTTTTCAAACTCAGGAAGATACCATGATATTGACGAATAAGCTTTTAGTTTAACAAATGTCATCTTGCATATATATGGTTGATGCATATTGTGATAGAAGCTTCTCTTCTTTAGCAGGCGATTTCTTCAAAAAAAATGTTACATATAACATGCGACTATACCATTTGGTGGGCTAGTTTTGTTGCAAGCATGCAATGGATTATAACGTCAGATTATATGGGGAACATCCGAGTGTACACATATAACGGAAAATTGGGACAAGTCAAGATAATTGAATCCCACAAAGGCTGCTTGGTCAATTTAGTGGCTGTTCATCCAACTCTCTCTTATGTTCTACTGTCATCGGAGAATCATATAAAGTTATGGAGCTGGGATAAGGACATTAGTAAGGACTGGAAGTGCATTAGAGATTTCAAGAGGCAACCTAGCCCCTTTCGTCAAATCTTCTTTAGCCCACAGGATGATGACGCCACCACTTTTGTTACCTTTTCAAGTCCTTTTTCGAGGCGCTCCCCTCACACCTTACAGGTTTGCACATTTTCTTTCCCTCTATATCTTCTTCAGGCAATTATACCTTTTGTATTGGAGCCTAATTTTCTTGTACCGTATATGATCGAAATTTTCAGATTTGGAGAATCAAATCCGACAGTCCTACCCACAGCTTTCAATTGGACAGATGCTATTGCGTTTCAAATTACTTCGCAGGATGCGATCAGAACTATATGGCAATTGGCAAGAACGGATGTGCAACGGTATGGGACCATCAATATTGTTGAATATTTGGTAACATGTGGCATTGTAGTGCTTGTATGTACTGGACAGTCATTAATGAGGCAATTTTGATTGCTCCAGATATTGCATCCGCAGTCAAACGAAGATGTTCACTCACTTAAAGTGCTCGAGAACATTAGTACTCATAGTAGTATAGATGTTGTCCAATTCCACCCAACACTTGATGTCTTAGTTACTGGCACAGGCAAAGGGGGTGTCTTTATTTGGAACTCTACTACGTACTGGTAATTTCTCCCTCTTCCACGCGGAAATCGTGGTCATATGGTGCTTACTTTCTTAATGCTGATTTTAGTAAGCATATTCATTAACTGGAATCTCTGACTCGAATCAACTACCACCAAACGTTGTATCCACTACTTCTGCTGAAAATTACTTTTATTTTTGTCATAAATCAAGAATTTCTGGTGATTAATCTAAAAATATAAGTATTGTATTGTTAATCCACAATAGTTTCTGGATAAAAGTTTAATCCATGACTGACTTAATTTCAAATCTTTAGAGTGCTAATAATATATACAAAGAAAAATTTACAATCGAAGTACAACTTTGAGGGAGTGTGCGGCGGACTAGTTGGTTAGGCCAGCTGTCCCTAGGCCTCCTACGAGAGGTCAGGAGTTCAAAGCCGGGACGGCTCGAATTCTGAAAAAAAAACCCTCGCCCATCCCACGTTGCCAAAGCATAGTAGAGCAACCGCCCACTCGCGGGGCTTACGTTCCGTGTGTCAGGGTGGGGCAGGGGTTCGGTGAGTTTTCTAGACCTGCGCGAGGTCTCCTTAAAGAAACATCGTGGGGTGGTCTATCCCCGCAGGCCTAGTTTTTTTAAGTACAACTTTGAAGACTGAGCTGTGTGATAGAGACGTATGGTCGTAGCAAAAGTGGTAGTGTGTGCAAGTACTTGGAACCAAATAGGAGGGGAGGGAGGGAGGGGGAGAGAGAGATGTTGATGACGATGATGCCAGATCTGTGGTTGTTCTCTGAAGAAGTACTCTATACAATTCTTCACAATAGGATCAGCTTCATTAAAAATTCAATTATTTCTTCATTAGGATGATTAAGGTCCATGTAAAATGGTATTTCAAGCATCCTCTTCATTCTAGTTATTACTTGCAAGTAACTTGGCATTATTAGACCAATTGACTGCCAACATGCTCGCACAAAATTATAATTGACAATTAGGTACATGAGCAATTCCACCTTCTGCAAGATGCCAGAGGTGTTGGTTGATTTTTTTTTGAACCAACAGTACAAGACAATGCGTGTTTAATTGATATAGAAGAAAAATGCAAGACTATGACCCTGAAAGGTCATAGGCAGGAAAACACAAAAAATAAAACTAGGCTTGCCCGGTTGGATTAGGACATCAACAACACCGACTGGTTAGATTAGGACATCAACACGGTCGCACACTTTAGACCACCCTACTCGATGGAGGCATAGAAACCAAAGCCCAAACGCAATGCCCACGAGCATATTCATTCTTAAGCAATCGCCGAAACCTCCTGCAGCGACCCTGCGTCGACATGAACCAAGGAAAAGTAGACGACACGCCTTGCCAAGAAAGCCGCCATCATGCGGGACGCCTCATGGTGGTGCCCCTGCAAACACCACACTCTACCTGACAGAATGAAACCACCGGATCTGGACCACTGCAAAAGCACAACGCCCAGGAGCCTCGCCTCACCCGCTGCTGGACGCCACCTTGCTCTCATCGCCTCAAAGAATCACCTCATGTGGGGGCCTTGCCACATCCGCCACAACACTCCATGTCACAGAACTGTTTCCTACTCCTATGTTATTGTCAGAATGGTGTGTCATGTTGCCCCGCTTTCTAAGGTCACCATACAACAGATAAGTTGCCATCATAGGCCGACCTCACCTCGTTGCTCCACCCACGCACAAGGTCTCCAGCATCGAACCAGCAAGCCAGAGAAGTCGTTTGCGCCATCTATCGACTATGTCCTACACCAGAGTAGCCCAGCGAAGCTGAGACACCGACAGTCCGCAACATGTCTAGTCGTCCCACGATGTCGTTTGTTGCAGGGGTCATCCTTGGATGCAGTCCCACACTACAATGACGGTTGCCAAGCAACGCTAGTCGCCAGGATCCGCTGCAAGCAACCACCCGATAGAGTGCGACAACTCCTGGCTTCCGCCACATCCGCAATCATCTCCACATGAGCTTAACAACCCCCGCGAAGCTCGCCATCCTGCATCATGCCACTTTGCACTACCACCAAAGCCTCCCATGATCCTTTGCCACCGTCCGTACCAGAAGCCGAGTTGGGTCTCTACTGACGACACCTCAAAGGAGGGGACGACGCAACTAGCGCCACCATCGCTTGTGTAAAGTAGACAGGGTTTTCACCCAGAGAACCCCGTAAAGCAGGGATGGGGCTCCAAGATGACGCCCCAACAGGAAGAATGACACCCTAGGGCACCGCCGCCATCGCCACCGGCAAAGCTTTCGCCTAAATCTTCCCACCCCACCATTGCACATACACAGCCTCGACACTCCCAGGAGGCCAGGACCAAGGCCATCGTAGATTTCGGGAGCAGTGCCGCAGCTATGCCTATCCACCCTGCATTGCGCGACCAGCCGACCACGTCCCATGCGGTCCCGACCTCCTTCATCAACCAGCCCATGGCGAGACGCAGATGCGTTGACGGCAGCCAGCCACTCGGGCTCTACCCATTGCAGGCCTCCTCGAGTGACCCACTCTCTGCTTCCATGCAAGCGGTGTCGTGCGGCCACCACCGTGACCCGCCACGTACTGCCGAGCTGTTGCACGCCACATAGCTGTAGCCACCAGATCAAGGGCACGAAGCAGATGGCCCGAAGCCGCCAGCTGCGCCACCATGGCGCCACCGACAAGGCGCATGGGTCCTGCAATAATCCATAAGCTTCATCCTATAGGGGCAGGTTGCATTGGACAGGCAGAGGTTCATTTCATAGCAGCACTGTTGAAACTTGAGCTATGCTGGGACTTCACACCATGCATCTTCGTAGAACAGAATTGTACCCCATTTCCCACTATTACAGCTGTTATTCCTTTGTAAGGATCCGTCAATTTAAGAATATCTCTCCACCAAAAAGACCCTTTCTTCTGCTGACCAGGCATTTTCCCATTATGATAATAATTATTCCAAGCAGCTGGATCCATGGCAAATCTTCCTTGCTAAAGAAATTGAAAGTTCTTCACCAGCAGTGCCATGTTTTGTATCCTCAGATTTTTAACTGTGAGAACTCCTGATTTTGGCATGGTAACTAGAGACCATGCTGCTATTGGTGGTTCATTTGCATTGATATCGGATCCCTGATAGCCAAGCCAAGTAAACCCTTTTAGCCCTCGAAAAATAAGTAGGCCTTTTAGAAAGATTCGAACATATGTGATTCGGCGTTTGATACTAATACTTCCAACAAATGACATAGTACGATAAATTTTATTTACTCAATTCTTCATCACAAAAAAGAGTACAAAATTTACTCAACACTGCTTTCTAACTTGCAGGTTGATGCAATCTTTTTTATTCGAACATGGTGCTGTTAAGTATCTTGGGTTTGTGGACGTACTGGGCAATAAAAGGTAATTGGTTTTCCTGTTAATTACTTAATTAATGGCCATGTATGTTTGTTTTGGGGACTGCGAATAGATGGACAACTCAAATTAAATCTCCCAACGGAGAAAACCTTGGAGAGTAGATCGTGCAATGTTATTATGATGGAAAACTTTAGAGGTGCATTTATCATATATCGTTAATATAACTTAAATGTGATCATCAATTACTAATTTCTATAGTAATCTGTGGGCAAAATAGTAAATATAGATATTCATATGTAAAGATGAAAATGCTCTCTATTTCACTTTTAGATATTAACCTCCGATTCCGTAGCCTGTGCACCAAGTTCTGATTGAAATAAAATATAAAGAATATATTTGGCTAATGAAATTGAAAGTTTGTACTTTGTATTCTTAGAGATGAAAATAGAGTTTCTCGTATCTTAGATCTGAAGTTTTTTCTCGGGTTTTAGGGAATATGATATTTGATTCTAGTATTTATTGTTGGAAATTCATAAGCGGGATTTGTTATGTGATATGTACGCAAAGCTGGCCTTATGTTGGTAACCCTCGTCACATATAATTATTATACTAGTGCTGAAGACTAATTGTTTACTACTAATATTAAGAAACAAATGGCTATTCCATGTCCATTATTTTGTAGTGGGGACAGACGTGTGATGCCCCGACTGCCGAGAGTTAGAGGGTCTCGTCCCCCCCCCCCCCGGCAACACCCACCCAAAAAAGCAGCCAGCTCTTCATTCCAGTTTCTAGCTAGTTATAATTTATTAAGGACCTTCACTCTCTATTCCTTATTCCCGCGGACTTTTGGTTGTCTAGAGTGTCTCTTGATTTACTAGGTGTGTTTTATTTTAGAGACTAGCTAAAAACAAAGAGTTTAGAATATATTTTACCGAACATTTTTGAGTTGCTAACATGTTGGAAGTTTCTGATCCTGTGCATCTTTATAATGTAGGCTTGTGATTGGATTCGAGAACGTCATAGAAATAGTGGCCATTAATTTCACACGGTAAAACATCAGACAGTCCATAAAACCATTTGGAAGGTGGCCATTGCAGTCATGGAACTGAAAGGACAATGCAATATGTGGGAATCAATATGAACTTGATGGCTCCAGCTTCATATAATATTTGCTTATTTCGGATGAATTTAAATTTGAAAATAAAGGTAACGATATAGTGCTGCCTCAGCTGGCTAGTACTCCTTTTAATAAGTGCATAAGAGATTGTTTATTTGTATTTTGTTATATGTATTATGGAAGTCACGGCGTGACAAAGGTTAATCCGAATTCACGTTGGATTTGAATTAGTTCGATTCGAGTTCAGTTATCTGAGTTTTTATTAAATACGAATTGTCCCTACTCTCAAGCTATTGTGAGCTCCAATATGTTAAGGTGTTTGGGCCTCCATCCACGAGAACCAATGTAAAATGGGCCGGGCCTGAGTGGGTTATAGTGAGAGGCGCTAGAAGAAAAGAGTGAGCGTGTAAACATGACGCCAATATTAAGAATAGAGTCGACCTGGATAGGAAAAAGTCGTTTCTTCATCCCTAAACTATGGACGAGTCTAAGTTTCCTCCTTAGACTCAAAAAGTTTTTGGCTCCTCAAACTATAAAAACCAGGTACCTGGCCTCCCTCACCTCATTCCACTCCTGCTTTGTCCTAACTGGCGCCACTGCATCGCCATGTCACCATGCCAACACGGAGAGACAACCAATTGTGTCGCACACGCTGATGCGCCACGCCGCCTCTGGTCATCAGGCCGTGGCCTTCCGTGGCTCGCGGCCATTGTGCGCCCCGTCCGCCGTGGTTGCCTAGGCTCTCCGCTACTTTCTAAGGACCTCAAAGTTGTCTCGTTGCTCTCGTCCTTCGCCGCCTCGCTGACTCAGCTTGCCGCCGACGTGCACCTCCTCACCACCGCACTGGCCCCCTCCACGTCAGCGGCCAGCGCAATGACAGATGCTGATCTCAATGCTCTTCCTGGGCTCCGCGCTGCATTCTAAGGACCTCAAAGTTGTCTTGTTGTAATTCTCGATTCCAACCTTAAGTCTCAGAACCTCTAACTCTTTCGCATTCAATACAAAAAATGAGGCAAAGTTAACTTGTCCATTGAGGCCCCGATAATGGCCCAAAATAACTTTCTTGAGATGGATGTCAAAGCCTTTTATAAAGAGCCTGTGTTTACGACGCCAAAAATTTGCTCCAGCTGATTGGCACAACTAGGAAAGGACAGAAAAGATAAAATCAAATACCTCATTAGAAGGATTGACATAAGAGTTTTTTTTTTAATGAACGACATAACAGTTTGTTGATGAACGTGCAATTGATATTTTCTGAATCATCAGAATTTGTACCTTCATGTACAGCTTCTCCAAACATGAAAAGCATTTCATTAAGTCAACAACTTTGTCCAGATTAAAAATCCACAAATTGACAGCTAAAATTGACATTGCGCACCACTGTCGTGAAGCTTTCAGCGCGTAATTCCTGAATCAAACACAGAACCAAAATATGCAGATTATACGAAATTCGCTGTGACAGATATGCAGGTCAGCAATCTGGTGAAAGCAAGGGGAGAAAATGTCACAGAAACCTGAAACGCAGCGTTGCCAAACAAGACCCTCGAGCGACTATCATGATCTGACAGACAGCCTAATGTTGCCAATTTAGGTGCAGAAATTACAGACAGACGGAGGCCACAACGTTCTGCACAGATCAACTTTTCAAGTCTAGGGGCATTCTCGATGATGAGTTCTTCTAGCCATGGCAAGGAACCACAGTACGCTCATATCCCACGCCTATGCTCCTGAGGCAGACGGAATTGATCCGGAGGCAAGGAAATCCAGAGCTCTCTTTAACAAAAAAGCACTCCCATGCAGGGCACTGTTACCCTACTGGTAGGGGGAAACCGGAATTCACGAGGGTAGCGAGGTTGGGTAGGGTATTCTCAGGCGGCGACGACGATGTCGCCCCTGCCAACGCCGGCGGCGAACTCGCACGCTCGGTTTCAGTTCGATACACGGGTTCAACCCCTTCTCCACGCAGGGAGTCCACTCTTCTAGTCAGTATCCTGGGCTTCCTATTACATGGGCTGGTTACCATCAATTAACCCAATTCGGCCCAACAAACATAGAGTTCACCTTCCTCTGCCGAACTCTCTCTTCCCGCCCTGATTCACCGTGTTGCTCCTCCAGGCCAGAGTCTTGGTTGGTGACATCTTCCCCTCCTTTAGAACCTGCTTGACCCCAAGCGGGTGCTCTTGGAAACTGTTGGCGTAGATGTTGTTCATCTTCCCAGGTAGAGAGCTCAACCGGCCAGTGTGACCACTGGATGAGTACTTGTGGAACCATCTTGTGCTGCTGTTGATGCAGACGACGATCGAGTATAGCCAGTGGCACCTGCAACTCATCAGTAACATCAGGGAGATCAGTACTCACCTGTTCAGTTGGGTGAATTGCCTTCTTAAGTAGTGAGACATGGAATACTGGATGGACATTAGATGTCTCTGGTAATGCCAGCTTGTAGGCCACATCATTGATTTTTCCAATTATCAAGTATGGTCCGAAATATTTGAAGCGAAGCTTGTTGGCTGAGCGAAGAGTTAGAGAGCTTTGCACATAAGGTTGAACCTTCAGATACACATGATCTCCTACTGCAAAGGTTCTGTCTGATCTTTTTCTGTCTGCCTGATCCTTCATGTGCTTTTGAGCTCTAATCAGGTGTTGTTGGAGTAATTGCTGCATAAGAGACCTATCTTGTAACCACTGTTGAAGGTCAGGGATTTTACAGTGTTCAACACCAACAATACCCAGCTGTCTCGGTTCATGTCCATAAAGTACCCGGAAAGGAGTGTTGCCCAGGCTAGAATGATAGGATGTGTTATACCAAAACTCTGCCAGTGAGAGCCAGCTGGACCACTTCGTAGGACAAGCGTGAACAAAGCAACGCAGGTAAGTCTCCAAGCACTGATTGATCCGCTCAGTTTGCCCGTCGGTCTGGGGATGATATGCTAAGCTCATGCGAAGGTCAGTGCCCACTAATTTGAAGAGCTCTTGCCAAACATTGCTGGTGAACACTCGATCTCTATCAGAGACTATTGCTTGCGGCAGCCCGTGAAGTTTGAAGATATTATGCATGTAAAGATGTGCGATCTGGAAAGCAGTAAATGGATGAGCAATGGGCAAGAAGTGAGCATACTTAGAGAATTTGTCCACCACGACAAGAATGGTATTGAAGTTTGCTGATTTTGGTAGTCCTTCGATGAAATCCAAGGTTACCACTTGCCAAGCTTCATCAGGTACTGGTAGTGGTTCCAGAAGTCCAGGGTAAGCTATTCTTTCAGTTTTAGCTTGCTGACAAACAGTGCACTGGGCTACAAATGTTTGTATATCATTTTTCATTCTTGGCCATACAAATAGTTTTTTGATTCTCATGTAAGTAGCTTCATATCCAGAGTGACTCCCAATTGCACTGGAATGGAGAGCTGTAAGTATTTTAGTGTGCAAAGACTTGGTAGAGCCTACCCAAACTCTGTCTTTGTAATAGATCAGTCCGCTTTTCAAGCTATAGAGCCCCATGGGGTTAGAAACAGACAGCTCAGTCAAAAGTTTAGAAGCTATCTCATCTTGCATGTAAGCTGCCTGAACTTCATTAAGCCACACAGGCTGGGCAGCAGAAATGGCAGATAGTTCCAGAGGAGGGGAATGAGTAGCTCTAGAGAGTGCATCAGCTAAACGGTTGTCAATTCCTTTCTTGTATAAAATTTTATAGTTAAGACCCAGAAGTTTGGCCAGAGCTTTCTGCTGCCAAGGTGTGGTAATTCTCTGATCTTGCAAATGAGTCAAGGACTGTTGATCTGTCTTAATGATAAATTCATTGGATTGTAAATAACTGCGCCACTGCTCAACAGCCATAAGAATTGCAAGGTATTCCTTTTCATAAGTTGATAGTCCTTTGGACTTGACCCCTAAAGCCTTGCTAATATAAGCTATTGGGTGGCCATCCTGCTGCAATACAGCACCAATGCCTAAATCTGAAGCATCGGTTTCAATCACAAATTGCTTAGAGAAATTAGGCATTGCAAGTACAGGTGCAGATATGAGTGCCTGTTTCAGTACTTGAAAGGCTTCCTCAGTGCTGGAAGTCCATATAAACATTTCCCCTTTTTTCAGTAGATTTGTCAATGGCTTGGACAGATTCCCGAAGTTTCTAACAAATTTTCTATAGTACTAAGCCATGCCTAAAAAGCTTCTGAGTTCTTTGATTGAGGTAGGCTGAGGCCAGTCCTTGATTATCTGGACTTTCTTGGGGTCTGTTGACACACCAGCTGCACTAATGACATGGCCCAAGTAACAAAGTTCTTGTCTGGCAAAAGAGCATTTGGACAATTTGACTTGAAAGTGGTGTTGCTGCAAGATTTCAAACACTTGTCTTACATGATCGATGTGATCTGTGTAGTTACTGCTGTAGATGAGGATGTCATCTATGAAGACCACAACAAATTTCCTAAGAAACGGTGACAAGATAGCATTCATTGTTTCTTGGAAGGTTGCAGGTCCACCAGTGACTCCATAGGGCATGACCTTGTACTCATAGTGACCATTATGGGTTTGAAAGGCTTTCTTAAATTCTTCTCCTTCCTTCATTCTAATTTGATGGAACCCCGAGCACATATCAAGTGAAGTAAACCAACAAGCTCCAAACAGCTCATCCAAAATTTCATCAATAATTGGTAAGGGGTATTTGTTTTTTACTGTCAAGGCATTCAATCTTCTATAATCCACACATAGTCTCCAGTCACCTGTTTTCTTCTTTACTAGCAACATAGGTGAACTGAAAGGGTTGTTGCTCGGTTGTATCCATCCTTTCTGGAGCATTTCAGCTATTTGCCTTTCTATCTCATCTTTTTGCGCAGGATTATATTGATATGGCCTGAGCCTGAATGGTTGAGCACCTGAGATCATTGGAATCTGATGATCCTTTGGTCTATGTGGGGGCAAGTGTTTTGGCTCTTCAAATAGTGCTGCAAACTGGTGAATCAGATCTGAAATTTCTGAGGGCCAGTTGCTATCAGCGCTCACATTCTTATCAATTGTATGCAATTGAACCATATAAAGAATGGAATCATGCTTATGCATAGCTTGGAGCTGTGCTGGAGAAACAGGGGGTCCTAGCACAGTATGTGGTTGTACTCCTTGCAGCTGTATCACAGATTTCTCATGCTGAAATTTCAACCATTTGAGTTTCCAATGTACTTGCATAGGGCTGTGGCATTCCAACCAATCCATGCCTAATATCATATCATAACTGCCCAGGGGAAGAATTTTGAAGGTGGTCTTGAAGGTGTGGCCTTGGACACCCCATAAGAGATCCTCAATTTCATGTGTGCACCAAAGAGTGTTGCCGTTGGCAACCTGAACTTTGACTGGAGACAGAAGTTTCTTCCAATTGGGAAGTGTTACAGCCACTTGTTCATTAATGAAACAATGTGTGCTGCCAGAGTCTACCAAAATAAACAGCTCTATGTCTTCCACGAATCCTCTCAATCAGATGGTTTTAGAGCCTTCAGTGCCTTTCACAGCTTGGACAGACAATGCGCATAAATCTTCAGAAGAGTCTGAATCCTCAGGATCTGAATGATGAGTGTCACCACATAATTTCCAAACTTCTTCTATAGAATGCAATGATACTGCTGAAGGACATTTGTGACCCAGACTCCATTTGTCACCACACTTATGGCACAAGCCTTTAGCTCTTCTGTAGGCCTTTAATGCAGCCAGCTTGTCCTCAGGGACCTTTGGTTTAACAGATTCTGCAATCTTCTTTTCTTCAGAGAAGGTCAGTGACGGTTGTTTTAGAATAACTGATGAAGGCAAACTGGCATTGTGTCTTGCACCATCAGCTGAGAATTTCTTCTGATAAGAATTGCTCTCAGGTTTCTTGTATTCCTTTTTGGAATATTCATGAGAGACCTCTTCCTGCAAAAGGGCCAACGAGGAAGCAGTATCCAAATCGGGAGGTCTATGAACCATAACCACAGCTCTAATATCATCACGAAGACCATCAATAAATCTATTGGTAATGACAGAGTGAGCAAAAGTAGGATCATGAGCTAGGATTTGATGCACAAGGTCACCAAAGGTTTCAATGTACTCTGGGACAGAAGAGGTCTGTTTGATATGAAAAAATTGTCTAATCAAGTGGTTCTGTTCATCACGATCAAAACGAGCACACATAGCGTTGCACAGGTCTTCCCAAGTGAAACAATGTATCCTAGAATAAACAGACTGTAACCAAAAGGAGGCTGAGCCAACAAATTGCATAGTTGCTAAATTGACCCACATGTGTTTAGCCACTGAATACACATCAAAAAATGTTTCACAACGACGAATCCAGATTCTGGGATTAGATCCGTCAAATTGGGGAAAATCTAGTGGGGAAAAAGTGGGAGGAATTTGGGGAAAACTACTCTGGTCATAATGTTTAGGATCAGATGAACTGAAAAGCTGGGGTTGATGGTGGGGTATCGCACCTGTGACTGGAGGCGGAGATGGGGAGGTGTAAACCACCCCAAATCCAGACCCCCGGAGTTGCTGGTCGACGCGGTGGCCATTAGGCCCTGACGCCGCCTCTTTGGAGGTAGCCACCAGATGGGCGGTGGCCGACGTCGGTTGAGCGCTCGTCCGGGTGACGGGCTGCTCGGACTTGACACCTTGTGTGGAGACATCGCAGACAAGTTGCTCGACGCGGTTGCCAAGATGCGACACCGCTTGCTGCAGGTCGGAGACGCGTTGTTCAACGCCCGGCCTCCAAGCCTCAAAATCTTCCTTAGCTGCAGTCATCTCTTGCATCGCGACCTTCAATTCCATGATTCCCTTGTTGCTTTCGCCTAGCATGGCGAGGATACGCTCGAATTGTTCATCCGTCTTCATCTCCACTTGAAATCTGGTCTAGTGGTCGTGAGGAACCAGGATCTTTGACTTGGAGTCTGATACCAGATGTTACCCTACTGGTAGGGAGAAACCGGAATTCACGAGGGTAGCGAGGTTGGGTAGGGTATTCTCAGGCGGCGACGACGATGTCGCCCCTGCCAACGCCGGCGGCGAACTCGCACGCTCGGTTTCAGTTCATTACACGGGTTCAACCCCTTCTCCACGCAGGGAGTCCACTCTTCTAGTCAGTATCCTGGGCTTCCTATTACATGGGCTGGTTACCATCAATTAACCCAATTCGGCCCAACAAACATAGAGTTCACCTTCCTCTGCCGAACTCTCTCTTCCCGCCCTGATTCACCGTGTTGCTCCTCCAGGCCAGAGTCTTGGTTGGTGACAGGCACCCAAAAACCACATTGTGCAGCGCGGCCTCCGAGATGCGGAAATTTTCGATCCCGATGTGCGTGGGCTTGGGGAAGCAAAAGATGGCACCTGCCGATGGTGGCAATGCGGAGGCTGCCGGAGAAGCGGAAGATGGCCCGCACAGCAACAGGTCCGGCACCCTCAGTTTGAAACTTGTGTGGTAGAAGTCAATCTCCTGGAGGTTGTCGAGGGCCAGGGAATGGCGCCAGGCGTCCACGGTGTTGGGACGCGGTGGATGAGGTGTGTGGGGACACGGAAGCGGCGGCCGGGGTCCCAGTGCGCGGAGAGGATGCGCGTGAGGTTGCCGATGAAGTCCGTTTTGGTTGTGTGGAAGCCTTGGCAGTCGAGGTTGAGGGGGCAAGAACGCCAGAGGTGGCGCCACCGCCGGGCAAGGATCTTGGTGCGGGCGCCATCCTTGATGGGGATAAGAGAGATGATGTCTCTGAGGATGGCGTTGCAGAGGCCGCAGATGCGGTCGACGCCCCTGCTGCTGCCTTCCCCTCCTTCGGGTGGGGCTGGCGCTTGCCTCCTCTTCTTGGCCTCAGCACACATCTCCATCTTCGCCGTGCTGCCCAGCGAGGAAGCAGCCACCGCCACACGCGTTAGCTGTGCCTAGGGTGGCAATGGGTTCAAACCCGCCGGGCTTTGCCATCGCAAACATATGCCTACGAATATAAATCTTGCCCACGAATAAACCCATGACCTGCGACAGGTTCAAAATTTGACCCAAGCCCATGCCCAACGGGTTTACAGGCACTAGCGGGTCGCCCGTGCCCATTAATAATATCAACAACCAACCACTACTAATATAAAATAATAGCTTCAAATAGTACTAAGGCCACCAAATTAAAAGGTTCAACTCATGATGAGCAAGTTCAAAGCACAATGCCAATGTCTCAATGATAATAAGCTATTTATACAATGTTAAATGGGCCAAGCTATGGAAGAAATTTTGGAGCAATATATGGCCTAGTGGACTGCTGTTGTATTTTGTACCGGGTTTAAAAAACTCATGGGTTTGCGGGCATGGGTTAATCCCAAACCCATGCCTACAAACCCTCTGGATCTAACATTTTACCTATTGACAGATGCATGGGTCTAGAAATTGACCCACATCCGTGTCCTAACGGAGCAAAAAGCCATTCGGGTGCGGATTGCGGATACCCATTGCCATCCCTAGCTGTGCCTGTGCCTAGCAAGGAACCCCTGCTGCAACTGCGTATGGTAGGGTTGTGGTTTAATTGCGCACATGGCTCATTTCCATGGCCCATTTACACGGCCGTTTAATTGTCCACTAGACCTGACTCACCATGCGGACATTGTTAACACATGTCCAAATGTTTCTCAAAAAGGAAAAAAAAAGAGGAAAAACAGATGTGTTGACGTACAAAACCAACACTCAACCTCGAGACTGATGTAGACCAAGCCCGAACTGTCGGCCGAGGTGACCAGGGCGTGCCCAGACAATTTGACCTATAAATTGACAAGGAACCATTGACAAGCGAGTATTCGATACGAATGCATATGAATTAAGGTTCAAAAGAATCCTTGAATTTACTTTAAAAACATAGGTGGATATGTGACCATATTCACCTAGATAAGATATTAATACTTACTATTTCTCATTAAACAAGTTTGGTTAGGGTGTTAGTGTTTATTTTTCTTTTGATGGTGATTGTGTACATATGTGACCATTTCTGTTTGGACAAGTTATTGAAAGGATTTTTGAGTTCTTTCTTTTAATCACATACATCCATCAAATAAAGGATTTTTATTTAATTTCCTCCTTAAACATTGATTGATCTCGATTTTATTTTGATAGTTTGGTATATATTCTGGAGTGGAAACTTTTACAGCAAGCAAACATTAGTGTTACCTATCTTCTGTAAAACTCTTACCCCAAACCGATTTGTAAATAAATTATGAAAATTACAGCAATTTACTCTAACCAGAATCAAGATTAAATCATATAAAAATAATTACACAGTAAAATGACTTTTTCTTTTTACCAGAGCTAGGCATGGTTAGTGGTGACTTAACTACCCAGTGGCATATGTAAATATGAAGTATATCTCTCTGAACAAATGCTAACCCAAAATCAAACTTGTCTTTATTTGAGCATATAAACAGAGCTAGCAATTTTAACAAGTCTCTTATAAAGCTTTTAAATATATAAGGAAAGATCATATTTATTTGCAGAAGGGATAATTTACAGAAATTCCTCAACTAATCTACTTCGGCTGAGAGAAAGTAAATCATAACAGGTTCTAGTAACACCAACTTGTGTTACTATATCTCAATAAATGTATTACCAGTCATTCTAGTAACATATCTCGTTAGTGTTACTATTCTCAATGTTACTACTACATGATCTATTGTAACAAAACATGTGTTATTTTAAGTGTTATTAGTTAGGTGTAACATATTTTTTTTACCTCTTGTAACACTTCCACATTTTTGTAGTAACACTTTGTAAATAGAAAACACCTAAAGAAATAGCAAAAAATATTCATGCTAACATCACCAATGGGATTCGAACCCGCAACCGCTACTTCCCTAAAAAATAACCACCTCTGCCACTACACCACAATCAAACTTGTGTCATGTTTTTGTTTTAAATCCTCAAATATTATAGAAACTGAATGTAAATTGCTTATTTGGGGCCTCAAATAATCTGTAAAAGAAGTGCAATGTGTTACCGTGGTTATCTATAACATATAGCTTTGTGTTCCTATAAAGTTACTTTGTAAAACATTGATGAATATGTTACAGGAATGTGTTACTAAAAGTATGTTCTCTAGTAGTGGCACTCAACACAGCGAGACACGGGTCAACGTTTGAACTGGGCACTGGCAGGCTCTCCTGGCGGCTCCACGCGGCATGACAGGACCAGGTAGTGGTGTGCTTGTTGGCAGCAATATGGGACATCAAGAAACCGACGATGGCCCATATATACATTCTTTTTACAGTATTCTAGGTAAATGTTGTCGGCATCATCTAAGCAGTGGGTGCATGCCCGATATCCCTTGTTGAACTATCTGGATAGGTTACTAAGTGCAAGCCAATCGTTGATGGTTACGAAAAGCAACACTTGGAGTATTAAGCCCTCTTGTTTGTCTTCATCCCACACACTTACACCCTCTTCCCTCCATAGGAGTAAAAGATCGTCAACCGACCACCAACATCATGATGAACTTCCGCTTCAAGCACATCCAAGGAGGAAGGTTTAATATACCGAGGGTCACATGCCATGTGCTATGACTATTGCTCTAGTTACTGAAAGGATTCATTCCGTCTGCACTTAGGGCAAACGTTATATTCCTTGCCTCCTTCTCAAAGTCTAGAAACACCCTGTCAATGTTTCTCCACTGGGACATGCGCTGGGTACCTAAGAAACTCTTCTTGCTTGCATTCCTCTTTGTGCCATCGCATCAACTTAGTGTTTTTCTTGCTTCTAAATAAATGCTTTAGATGTGGTATTATAGAGAAATACAACATCACTTTAGCTGCAATTTTCTTCGGTCCAGGCTCGTCCACGATCTCACTTGGATCATCTCGCCGGATCTTATACCGCAATGCCATGCAAACTGGGCATGACTCCAGGTTTTCAAAATTCTTGTCGAGTTACAGGATACAATCATTAGGGCATGCATGTATCTTTTGTACCTCTAATCCGAGAGGGAAAACAAAATTTTTTTCTCATTTGTTGACAAGGGAAGCTCATTTATGGCAAGGAGCAGATCTTTTACCATTCCCAACAGATCATCAAAACCCTTGTCTGCAACACCATTTGTTGTGCTCCTCTTTGCAGCTTGGGTACAATAGCTTTTTGCGATCCTCAATCATCTTCTAAAACTTCTTGTTCTCCAATACCGTTACACTTTTATTCTGGCCATCTAGCATAACAGACCTGGGTTGTCTGGGGCAATATCATCAGCAACCTCGTCCATTGGATCTTCAAAGGCACTATTGGCTTCATGTAAGCTAACCCAGTCCAGAATGTCATCTTCTTCTTCTTCGCCCTCTTCCATTAGGACTCTAGGTTCACCGTGTTTAGTCCAAAGTGAATAGTTATCCATGAAACCTTCGACCGCAAGGTGCGTGTGGAGTGTCTTTCACTTAGAGTATTCCTTGACATTTTTGCACATTCTGCATGGACAACACATGAACCCCTTCGCCGACCGGTTGACCCCTGCAGCATCGAGACTATTCAACCCAGTAATCCACGCACTAATGCTTCACTTGTCGTACATCCATCGCTGGTCCATCTGCAACCATAATAGTAATCAAGGGCCTAACTTCTAAGAATACAAATATTTCCATATGCTAGTTTGTAATAAAATTAAAAATCTAGGGGATAATTTATAATTAAACTAAATATCCAGGGGCTAACTGATAAGAATAAAAAGGTTTCTAGGAGCTAGTTTATAATTAAACTAAAAATCTAGGGGCTAACTTTTAAGAATATAAAGATTCTAGGGACTAGTTTATAATTAAACTAAAAATACAGGGCCTAACTTATAAGAATAGAAAGATTTCTAGGTGCTAGTTTGTAAGTAAACTAAAAATCCAGGGCCTAGTTTATAAGAATAGAAAGATTCCAGCTGCTAGTTTGTAATTAACCTAAAAATCTAGGGCATAACTTATAAGAATAGAAAGTTTCTACGGGCTAGTTTATAATTAAACTAAAAATCTAGGGCCTAACTTAAAAGAATAGAAAGTTTCCAGGGGCTAGTTACCACATTTCCCTAATTAGGTGGAAACCTTACAAAACTCTGCATTTTGGCAATTGAAGGGGATGAACTGATAATTATCAGCTACATGTTTCACCATAGACGATCCTGCATCAGCTCAAGATATAAGACTTTGGGTGGAGCTCTGTTTGATTTTCTCAGTGATAATTATCAGGTTGCCATTCTTCTGGGCTTGTACAACAAGCAAACTGATAATGTATTTGGTGGCATTAGAATGGGTCTCATACCAGTTTTACAGCAGGTTATTATTTTTTTGAGAAATTGTACACATAGCATATATATTGAGCACATAAGGTTCAAAATGTTGCAAGCACTATTATTAGGGTTTTTGGAAGCATTGTGGTGACATTTGTGGCAACATGAAGGGATTATGGAAGTCAAGTTTGTGCTATATATGCTTGAAAATTTGGCTGTTTAGTAATGCCATAATTTTTATTTTGTGCACCTCTATGAACTTATAAAATTTGTATTCCTATTTACATTTCGTATATAGTGTAGATTTAACAAGCACTACTACAGATAACATTATCACAGTTCCTTCCAAATCCCCCATCACCACCGGTGTTTTCTTATCCATTTGCAAAACGTCAGTGGTGACAATATAGCATTTTTGTGTGAATGTTGGCTATTTTCAACCGCTGGTTCCAATTCAAACTGGCAGTGATGACCGGTCGGTGAAGACTCTTTGTAGTATTGAAGTTCTGTATTTTATTTAGTGCTTATAAGTTTTCTCATGCAGAACTACTACTGATTAAAAATATTCTATATTAGCGGCTGGAGCCTCAACTATATTCGTATAAGTTTCTTTATTTTTTTCTTATCAAGAAGTTTTTGTCCCATTAACCTCGCTATCTTCTTCTACCCTATCTTCTACAATTCACTTATATTCTTATACTTGAAATTTTCAACACATAACTCTTTAAACTTTTTAGCTGTCTTACATTCTCACTTTTCTCCAGTTCATTGGCGTAGTGTATTAATATTCTTGACCCAAGGGCCTGATTACTAGTTTACCACACAATGCAGCTCTATAAGTTGGAGCACTAGGGCATCAGACTATTAAATCTGTATTTGCGTACCGGTGTTTTTTGTCAAGGTTGGAGTATTTAGTTACCTGAAATGGCATTGAAGAGGTCTGATTGTTTATATGAAGGATAGTTATCATTATGTAGGAAAGGAAATGGCTTAAATCATATGCGTGTCACTAAGTCGCTGACAATTTAGACGTCCTGCGAACAATGTTGTGCTGGCCATATCGAGTATAAGAGCTTGTTGATAAGTCGGACTATCCTGGCAGAAATATTGGAGGGCTCAACAACTTTGTTTCTTTAATGGCTATAGATATCCTGTTCTCTTTTTTATTTAGGCTGTGTGCATCCTGGCTGTGCAGAGGTCGGGAAGTTTTTCCAAGGTCTTGTATCCTTTCGATGTAAAACCCCAGAATTAATAAAATTTTCCCTTATCGAAAAAATGGCTATAGATTTTGTTTCTGCATTAGTGCAAAATTTGACATTTAAGCCTAACCAAAAACTTATATATTGCGCCAATCATCTTACAGTTCCATTAAGACATGATTAATATTTGTGATTTTTTAAGGACAGTACTGTTTTCTCTCAGCAGTGTCCCAATGGCATATTTACATATCTTTATTAATCCAAGTAAATTTATAGTTATCCAATAGTTACTGCTTTTGCTCCCCAGGCAAGGCCAGTTGATTCCATTAATCATTGAATTCAACTTTGTTTATCTTTTTCAGGATATATTAAGTAAACCACAGCTGTGATTATTAAGCTTCAGTCATTTTAGTATTTAAGTTTTGGTTCTTTGAGTTCTTGCACTAAATATTGTCTCAGCAACCTGGCTAAGTCCACTAACTGTCAAATTTACTAATTTTTAAGTATCTTTATTCATGAAGTGACCCTATCCGAAATTGGTCCCACTTGAGTATATCACGACCACTATAGGTGGTAATATACTTAAATGTTACCAAGCTAGATATTGCCGTCGAGTCAACGCTCGATTAACTACGCACTGAAGATTCTTCGTCCATACACTCACCCGAAGATGAGGTTCCAAAGATTACAATATTCCACAATTCAAATTACAACAAGTCTTAGTAGTTATTACAATCCATAATGAAATAACATAAATAAAGTTTAGAATTCAATGGAGCAGAAATAAACGAACAACTAACGACGATCCATAGTGACGTCACGATGAAGTCAGCCGTGACGCTACTCCTCACGATCCTCGGAAGAGGTCGGAACCCACTCGATGCTGAAGCCAGGAGGGAGCTGACTAGACTAAACCATAGTGGCAACTACCTCCTGAGGGGACGGTCCTGAAAAATAAGCCACAAGCAAGACTGAGTATATTAATACTCAGCAAGACTGACCGGTCGGGTGATAACTACATCACCAACTTCTAGACATGCAAGGCTATTTGGCTGGTGGGGTTTGCTTGCCAAAAGCATCTAAGAGTTGATCCTTAGCCTTGCTTATTAACTTCATATTTTATTCTATTAACTTAACCATTCTAGGTGGATAGCCTAGCTAAGCAATCAAGTTTTGCAATACAATTATATTCAGTACATAGATTTCACTTTCTCAAAATTCCTATTCTTACTCAATGCAGTACAGCGGTCAAGCAGTCTCATTAACCGCGAGAAGTGGACAGTTCGAACCGAATTTCACAACTTGGCAAGGGAAACCCACAAACACGGGATAGCCTACCAAACACCGCAGACGACCTAATCCGTTCCCGTCGATCCACGGAAGGTTTCTAGATCCCACTGCCTTTGGGCAAAGGTTTACCGCATCACTCACGGCATCACACATATGCCCACATGTGCCCATGGGATAATGTATCCAAGAACAGCGGGCTAAAGGACCTATCCATATCAATCCGGTACTTGGACTTACCGGTGCCATGTACCGTGCATACTTGTAGTACTTTCAAAAACTTGACACAATAATCTCTGCACATTTCGACCTAAGTGCATTCATCAAACACAGACGGGATATACCATCCTGTTCGTCCATCCTTATGATTCTGGCATAAATAAAGGCATGCAACTCCTATATCTCGCGAATGTCAGAAAAACACTCGACTTGCAATAGTCCTAAAGCATAGCAACTATCGAACCTTTCATGCTAGTATTCAACCAAAGGAACCTATGATTATGCAATTTCTAGGTTTTCATTCAACTCCTTGAAAGTTAAATGTACAAACATATAAGAATCATAAATTGCATAATTTAAAAAAAAAATAGGTTATGCTCTGGGGATTGCCTTCCTACTCAAAGTTAGTCTTGGGCTCCGGGTCTTGCTTCACGTGCACCCCGTTAATCTCGGGCTCCTGATTCATCTCCTCTGCAGCGGCACGAAGTTGAAGACTCCATCGTCATGGTTCGTGTCTACATGAAATGCAACATAGAGATAAATGTTTATTCTTTATTTAACGATTAGGATTTGGATAAAACCTAGGGTGATTTGATGGTGACAGGGTGAATATTTATTAAGCAAAGATTTTACCATATTATTGTGACATGGTTCTGTTTTCTGATATTTATTTAGATTTTTTTTATGGATAGATTTCTTTTTCTTCTCTTTTCCTCCATTCTAGTCATTTCCCAATAATTCAAAAGTCAAGTTAGGTTCATTATTTTTAAGTGTGAGTTGATCAGAGGATACTCAGTATTGAATTTTATTTATATCCCAAAATTTGACTTCAAAGGATTTACATATTATTTACTAGAAAAGATTTCATATTTTTTAGCTAGAACCAAAATTAAATCCTACAAAACTAATTACGGAGCTTCTGACCAAACCACTTGGGATAGAGGCTAAGGTAACTTAAAGTGATCTTTCTGCCAAGTTTCAAGTTTATTGGACTTATAGTTATTTTTGTAGATTTTATTCACTTTAAATCTACCAAAATTATTTAGCCATTTCATCATGCCCAACAATTATCACGGACATTTTTAAAAGGCTTCACATGTACCTTAAATGCCTCTGCAGAAAGTATTTCATTTTTCGCATAACATAATTATTTGTATGATTTAAATGTTGAAACAGCAAGACTTTTAATAAATACATCATAACTGTTATTTTACAAAATATTTTTGTGCACCACTTGCGCATTAAGCTTGTGACAACTACAACAACAACATATCCAACAATTAGCTCCAGTGCATGTGTAGATTTTGAACTGTGAAGAAATGTGCTCAAATGTAATTGAATTTATATTTGAAACACTACAGCTCAAAAGTATATACATGCTGAAGTGCAAATGAACTTCATGACTTCAGGAGTTCAAAGAAATTTGGTTTACATTTTTCTGATGTTTCTACGAATTTCTACGATTTTTACAAGATCTCTTCGAACAGTGTAAAAGCGTAAGATTCTATTTTACAGCTGGGACACTAGAACTTTTCGGATCTAAACAAACAGGTCCCTGATTCTTAAATTCAGGCCCTTGGAAAAACGAAGAAGACACAGTTCACTCCCTGGGCTCACCGGCGTTCGTGCGCCGGCCAAACGGCGGCGAGTGCGTGCCGGGTAAGAGAGGAAAAACAGAGAGGGGCTCACCGAGAGTCAACTGGGCAAGGTCTCGGGGTCAACGAAGGCCGGGAAGAGGAGTCGCGGCGATGGCGGCGGCTCGGCGGAGCTCCAACGAGGGCGTCAGCGATGCACGGTGGCGGAGGAAGGGATAGGATGGGCCTTTGAGCATCAGCTGATGGAGGGGAAGCCGATGGTGGTGGTTTTCGGGCCGGAGGAGGCAAGGGAGCTCGGTGGCGAGGGTGGCGCTTCCGGCGAGGGCTAGCGGGCGCGAGAGGCTCGGGAAAGGCTAGACTTTTATGGAGGGAGGGTGAGGGAGTCCAGGAGATGCTCGGGCAGGACCGGAGGACAGTCGCGGGCAGGTGCGTGGCGGTCAGTGCCTGCCATGGGCGCATGGCGGCCTGCTGCGGCATGGCGCAGCCCTGAGCGGAGCAGACGGGCAGGGCATGGCCGAGCAGATGCTCGTGGGGATCTGGCGCGCAATTGCGAGTGCAGAACAGGTGCGGGGACCGCTTGACCGGGGACGAGGCGGCCGGCGGACCGACAGTCCTAGCTCGATGGTCGCAGGAGCGCGAGCATGACGCGAGCGAGCAGCGAGGCTGCAGGGCGTGGCAGCGGCTCGGATTGGGTCAGGCGCATGCATCACGACATGGGACGCGTCGTGAAGGGCATGGTCGGCGCAGGTGAGGTCAGCAGATGGCAGGAGGGACATCGGCGGCATGGGCGGGCTTGCGTGGGCGAGCGCGTTTTCGCGGCTCAAACGCCGAGATAAAGATCAAGTCCAAAATTCACACTTTTTGAACTAAGCTCGTTAAAGTGTGAATACAAAAGTTGTAGAAGGAATTGTGGGACACCTCTTTAATGTTGGAAGAAAATCGAAATGGATGATATATTGGGAGAAATCGAATGAGAACGGAAACTGCTCTTTGGAGATTTTGGGGGTTTTTGAGGAACTAAATGGCGAAATTTGCCAAAGGTCCAAAAAAGAGGAAGTTCAAAATCCAATCCCTGAATTAGGATTTGAGATTTGAATGGTTTCCAAAGGGTTTCAAGATGAGGTATGAAAAGGAAAGATGCTTGGTTTGGTCTCTCCTTCAAAGTTCATATTGGCGAAAATTCAAGTTCTTATATAAAATTTAAAGTTTCGGTTTTGCCTCTTTTTGGAGTGTTTTTAATTTCTTTTTGGTTTCTTTTAGCATTTTCTTGAGTTCTTTCTTTCAATTAAGCTTTGTTAGACTTAATTACTTGTTTAACTTAATTAAACACCAGGGGACGGGGTGTTACAATTCAGCTCATAAAAATTTGTTGTTTCACATTCATGGTAAAATTCACATCCCATCTCAGCACACTAACTTTTTTTAGATTAAGGATTATGTTCCGGTCCTCGCCATCGAGTTTTCAAGGCATACAGCTGCAGATTACAAAATGCAGTACACAGACTGACAATACCACAAACATCGAACAAGTTCAAATCATGAGAAACAAAAAGGGCCAAAGAAGCAAGCGTCGAGGAAGTTGGAAACAGAAACCAATTTCAATACTGCACATATGAATTCATTGAAGACTTGTACAATAAGTTGAAAAGGGGAACTGTAGTGATTAGTGAATTAGTGATTATGCCCAATGATAGCTCCACAATTTAAGAAAAACGACACCAGAATCAGCACATATCCCTATTTTCATCTAGTTATTATGAATACTACATTATGAACTTGTTTTGAACCAACAACCAAGTGTGTTGATAATCTTTCTTCTACCATTTTCACTTTTATCAAAGTGACCTTTGATGAAAAGTTTGTCCAGTAGTGCTGCTTCTTTTGTTACGGAATTCGTTAATTTCTTTTGGCAAGTTTTCTAAATCTTTCACAATATTTTCCATGACTTTTTCTAAAATGCCCTCTTTTTACAAATTTCTAATAATTTTTATTAGATAATGAAATGTAACAGCACAATTTTGCTGCATTTAATTGAAGAGAATGGAACAAATAAAAAAAACATTTATTTTTCTTGCATATATCTAGGTTCAGATAAGGATAGTGTCAGATGAATCACATATAGATATATACATCATATCAAGTACGGAGTATCTCACTTTGAGTGACAAATATAGATAGGATACATTGAATATCTGGATTCAGATACACTATCCCGTTTAGTATATATCAACCCCCAAAGGACAAGTGGAGCCCGTAAAAGATGGAGATTAGTTATATACACTACGGGAATCGATCTGTTTGCCGAATGCCCAAAACACTCGGCAAATACCCGCTTACACACGGCAAATATATTGCCGAGTGCAACACTCGGCAAACCGCACTCGGTACAATTTAGCCGGCAAAGGTTACATTTGCCGAGTGCCGCTCGTCTGACACTTGGCAAAACCCATGCGACTTTTACCGAGCGCATAAATGAACTCGGCAAATTAGTTGGCGAACGAACAGGGTGAGGGGAACCGGAAAGTTTGCCGAGTGCCTAACGGCTGGCGCTCGGCAAAATTTAAATTCTGTTGGCTTTTCAAAATCGTGTTTGCCGAGTGTGATGTCCTGCGGCAAAGAATTTACAGTTTGCCGAGTGCACAGGCCCTTGCATTCGGAAAAGAATTTACAGTTTGCCGAGTGCACAGGCCATTGCACTCGGTAAACTGTAGACACCCCGCTGATTTTTTTATTTATTTGGTAAATGTTCCCCATTCAAAAACATAAATCACATGTATCATAATAAATACCATCACATATCACAAATATCATCACACATAACACAAGTACATATGTTCATAGGTCTCACAAGTTCAGAAACAACATCACAGGCAGTTTATAGGTTCATATATGACATCACAAACATATTATGAATACATCACGAATGACAGCTCAAGAAAGTTGTGGTCCAGGTGGGCAAGACGGAGATTCAGTGTCATTATTTGCATTGGGATCGTTGATGCCGCTGACGGATGCTGTGCAAAGGAGATTGCATCTGTGAGACAAGAAAAATGGTTGCTAACAAAATGATGTAATCTTTGCATACTCACTGGAGTAGTAGACAAGTGACTCGGGCCTGGACGAGGTGGACTAGTCAATAGCGCTTCCGGCGGAGTTTTACCCATCGTCTCGCCCACCCACTGAAGCACTTGGGCTAGCCTAAGGTTCGCCGCCACCCGCTCGGCCTCCTGTTGTGCCTGAATCTCCTTCAACTGGGACTCCACCGCCTCCCTCCATCTTGTCTCATTATCCAGCCGCTCCTATAATGCAAACAAATCTTGTATAGAAATCAGCAAACGCCGAGTGAAACAGAAATAACCTAAAGGTCCTGCACGATGGACTGTGTGGTATTCGGCCTCACAGGTATAGCAGGGATTGAGTCGGTGCTCCGTGCGTGAACTTGGGAAAGAGAGGGAGCGGAGCTCGGGTCGATCAAGCCATCGCCAACCGAAAACTACCCATGCTTCTTGCCTTGACCCGCACACATGACGATTTCTGGTTCAAAGTCATGGTTGTTTGGATCGTACTCTGGGCCGTGCACCTCCCTTGCAACCTTGGTGTAAGTTTTGAGGCGGTTCTGGATGCTTGAATTGCTGAACGCCGACGCCGGGGTCTCCAGGTTGTAATCGATGGCGGACGTCACCCTCCCAATGTGGGCCAAAGCGTATGCCTTCACCTGAGAGCAAGGCTGGCCTTTATGCGACGCCGACTGCGAACAAAATAGCAAGTTAGACATTATGCATACTTCAAAGTTTGCAATGAAGAAAGGAATTCTCGTACCCATTTATCTTGGAATGTGCGGAGTTTTCGATTGCCTTGATGGTGTGATGGACCTGTCATCTTCAAACGCCGCTCTCGGCAAGCAATGTGCTGTCGCAACCATTCCTCAGAGCACCAGTACTCCACAATCTTAACCCAGACCTGGAAAAGGGTATTGCACCAGTATGGATAAGCCTATGTACATATCATGAAGCAAATGACATGGAAGAAGATCATTTACTCGAACGTAATCTCAGAGAAAGCATTAACTGTGTGCTACCATCCTAACCTGTAGATATTCCTCCCGTGCTAGTGTCTTCGTCACTGCTTCTTTCTTGGGGAGCCTGATTTTCTTCACTTTAGCGTGGAAGTCAACGATGGCCTGGATGCATGCCTCATAGAGCAGGTCCCTCGCAAGCCTTACACAGAGAGCAGTAAGTGCATCGTCCGCCCTTACTTCAAATCCAGGCGCGCATCTGTAGAAATCCTACAAATAGACATGATGTATGCAATCACTGTTTCTAGAATGTCGAATAAATGAGGTATTGAGGTTTCTAGAGCAAGAAAGGCTTACCCATATCTGGGCTTTGACCAATGCTACCTTGCTAATGAGGACGGGGTTGCCATTCGAGTCTTGTACCCACTCTTTGGCGGCTATGTAGTGCTCCCAATTGCTGGCGTAAACAGGTGGGTTCTCACCAACGGTGACTAGCCCAGGGCAGTGATCTTTTAATAGAAGATCCACAATGCCACTTACCATGCGGTTCTGATCGCCTGGTTCAACTACTTCCCAATCCCTAAACAAGTGAATAGCATAAACAATTAGTTTCTATTCAACTTATCAAATGATAACATCAAAATCCACTTACCCATCAACAGGTTTGATCATCTGCCGTGTGTGAGGCGGTATCGGCCGTTCTGGGAGTTTGGAGGGACCTCGCTGCCATACGATAGGCATGTCCGTTCCCTGCTCTCTCCCCTCACCGTCCTCCTGCTCTCTATTCCCCTGCCCCTCCTCGGCCTCCTGCTCTCCATTCCTGATGGGTAGGAACAAAGCCCAACACCTTGCAGAGAAAGGCCCAATCACCCCAAAAGGCTAGTCTGATAGGGGAAGAGTAGCTCTCCCTTTTAAGATGGCTTCCACCTCCCAAGCTAAGCAAGGTGGGATTATTCAGAGGCTCACACGGTCGCCGCCCGACTACAACTGGAGCTGGGCCCTTTTTGTTGCGTCTTTGCCAGCGGGTAGTAGTGGAGGATGCCTCATCATTCTCCCCTTCTTAACAAAGGGCTCCGCTAAGCGAGGTGGAATAAATTTGGACGTGCATGGCTGCCGCCTACACTATCGTGCGCCTGGCCAAATACCGTCTACACTGTTCTGCGCCTAGCCAAACCGCGCTCACTTGGCCATGACATGCTACCTACACTATCATGCGCCTGGCCAAATGTCGCCTACACTGTTGTGCGCCTGGCCAAATCGTGCTGAGAATGTCCTCATCATTCTCAGCCCCTTAAACGGAGGCCTAGCTCTGATACCAAATGATGGGTAGGAACAAAGCCCAACACCTCGCAGAGAAAGGCCCAATCACCCCAAAAGACTAGTCTGATAAGGGAAGGGTGGCTCTCCCTTTTAAGGTGGCTTCCACCTCCCAAGCTAAGCAAGGTGGGATTATTCAGAGGCTCACACGGTCGCCGCCCGACTACAACTGGGCCAGCTGGGCCCTTTTTGTTGCGTCTTTGCCAGCGGGTAGTAGTAGAGGATGTCCTCATCAATTCCCCTACCCCTCCTCCTTGGCCTCCTGCAATTCCTCCTCGTCCTCCTGCCCGTCCTCCTCCTCCTCCTCCTCCTCCTACTTCTCAACCGGAGGAGGAGACGGAGGCCTCACCTTCCACTTACTACCGTGGCTTTCCTTAGGCCCTTTTCCTTCGCACCACTGCTAGACCGTCTTGAACTGCCGCGACTCGAACCTCCAGTCCCTGCATCCTCACTACCCCTCAATTCTGAGAGAAACCTCCCGGAACCTCCTCTTCCTACCATCTTTGCACGATCACCTGCATTTTTAAAATGTACACAAATCAATATTCAAGTAAACTAATAAATATGCAAACAAAAATGACGTATGTAAATAAACTTGCAAAATATAAAAAAATTAGTAACAAACATACATGTGTTAGAAATAATCATCGTAATAGGGATTATCTTGATCATAAGTCTCATCATCACTATCATGGGTGTAGAGATAATCAGGCACGTACTCTGAAGGAGAAACATCATTGCTGTCATCGCCTATTTGTAAGCGCTCAAGTAATTGTAAGTCCCTCGCATTATCAACCTCATCTCCATAGTCCTCATCATCAACTATCTCATTGTCAACTTCCATTTCGATCGCCCCGATTAAGTCTATCTCAAAACTCCCAGGCAGCGCATCTTCTTGGAAAAACTCTCCGTCATATGTGTTAGGGTCATTGTTGTAATCGTCATTGTTTGGCGCATGTAGTTTACCGTGTGGTGACACCGAGATGTAGACATCATCACCAGCGTAGACGGATGATTGCGGAATTTCGACTAGCCCCACATTAGGGGTTCGTCTCACTGCATCAGGATCGAACCAATGGCATTTAAATAAGACATGCTTAGAGTTTTGGAACCATGAAACATAAGTTCGTAATATTTCTTCCATTCTTCCATAATACTCAAGCCCATCACTACCTTTTGTTAAAACTCCATTATTTGTGGTTCTTCGACACGACCTGTTCTGGTCGTACTTTGTTGTGTGGAAGCGATAACCATTTACGTCGTAACCGTTATATGACATGACCGGTACGAAAATCCATTGGCAACCTGTTTCAATTCAGCATTCATAGATGGATTGGTTCTGGCCTTGAGTTTGAACCATTCAATGAAATCGGGCTTCCCATTGCCCGCCCCATCTGTGAGAAGGTCATCAGTTTCCTGTAAGGTAGGTTACCTTCTTCTACGCCAGAATGTTTGATGAAATTCACTGTTCCAAGTATTTTAAAGAAAAAAATGTTGGAACAAAGAGTAATGCAGAAAATTGACTAAACGAGAATCAAAGAGTTAGAACTTACTGCATATACGGGTTTACTTCCTCTAGGTTGGTCAGCACATATAGCATGATAGTGCGCCACTCTACATAATTCAATTGCTTCGGGGTCCCAGCGCTTGCACTTCCAAGTTGCCCTCGGAAAACACTGAGATTCAATTCAATTTCGCCAGCATTGTAACGAGGGGGTGTATTATGGACGCTTGGAAGGTTGTCAGCATAGTACTTTGTTGTGAAGTTTGACACCTCCTCCTGAATGTATGCCTCTGCAATGGAAGCCTCAATCTTGCATTTATTCCTACATTTAGTATGCATAACCTTTAGACATCTCTCAATTGCATAGCACTACCAGAAAGAGACAGTCCCCCCCCAACCTTGCCTCAGACGGGAGGTGCACGATCAAATGCTACATTGGATTGAAGAACCAGGGTGGGAAGATCTTTTCCAACTCACAGATCAACACAAGGACCATTCTTTCCATTTCTTTAATCACGGTCAGAGATACCTCTTTTGCGCAAAGCTGGCGGAAGAAGTAGCTCAATTGAGCTAGCACAAGCCATACCTTCTCGGGGACATAACCTCGAACCATGACCAGAAGAAGCCGCTCAAGCCATATATGGTAGTCATGACTCTTGAGCCCATTGATTCGCATAGTCTCAAAGTTGACCCCTCTCCTTAGGTTCGCTGCATACCCATTGGAAAACATTAAAGTTTGAAACCATTCTAGTACTTCCTTCTTTTGGGGCCTCGTGAGGACAAAGTCTGCCTTAGGCTTCTTCCAATTTTTTTTCTGGGTGGTGGGAGGCTGCATGTTTAGCTTGGCCTATCGCATAACATTTCTTGATCCACTTTAGCCTTAACGTTGTCTTTTGTTTTATCAGGAATGGACATGATTGGTCCAAAAAGTGCCTCGGCTATGTTCTTTTCACTATGCATTACATCAAGGTTATGTGGAAGAAGGAGGTCAACCATATAGGGGAGCCGCCACAATCCACACTTCTGAGTCCAGGCATGTTGCTCACCATATCCCATGAATCCATCACCTTGCTCATTGACCTGGAGAGCGTCTAATTGAGCTCCAACTTCGGGGCCTGTCAACAAGTGTGGTGCGGGATTAGTAACTACGACATCTTTCGTAAAGTTGTTTTTGTCTTGTCTGAATGGATGGTCAGGCGACAAGAATTGTCTGTGCTTGTCAAATGTAGGAAACTTGCCACCCTTCTTCAACCAATTAAACTACACAGTTGCCTTGCATATTGGGCATGGCATCTTCCCATGAACACACCAGCCGCTGAATATGCCATAGGCAAGGAAGTCATGGAGGGACTAGTGGTACCAAACATGCATTTTGAAGTTAATCTTTGTAGCTCGGTCGTATGTCCAGACCCCTTCGTCCCAACCAGTGACCAACTCATCTATCAGCGGTTCCATGTACACGCTCATTTTGCTCCCCGGGTTGCCAGGAATTGTCAACGACAACAATATGTTCTGTCGGCTTTAAGCTAACGTCGGGGGAGAGATTGAGTGGGATCACAAACACAGGCCCCCATTCCATAAGGTTGGAACCCATCAGTTGCCAGAGGGACACGAACATTACGGGCCTCATCAGCCTTCTCCTTATGGATCGCATTGAAATGGGTCCATGATTCAACATCAGATGGATGTACCATTTTATCAGGATGGTACCGATGACCTTTCTGGTGCCATGTCATCTGCTTTGCGGACTCCTCGGTCATGTAGAATCGTTGGATCCACGGTATGCAAGGAAGGTACCATAAGGTTTTCACGGGAAGCTTTGACTGCTTTTTAGTACCATCACTACAATCTTCCTCCACGTGTCTGGAGGATCCACACTTTGGACAATAGTTTGCTTCTGCATATTCTTTCCGAAATAAGATGCAGCCATTCTGACAAGCATGTATCTGCTCATATGGCATTTTAAGTGCACGAAGGACTTTCTGTGCGTCATACATGGTCTCTGGCAGAATATGACCTTCAGGAAGCAATCTGCCAATCACTTTCAGCATATTATTGAAGCCATCTCGACTAATGTTGAACTGCGACTTGAAAGCCATCAAGCCTGAAATGGCATCCAATTGAGATACCTTGGTATGTCCGTGCAGGGGCTTCTATGCTGCCGACATCATGTCATAATACGTCATTGCGGTTGGCTCCGGCTCCTCGTCCCTAGGTTCTTCACGGAAGTGTGCTTCATCAAAGTCATTCAGCATGTCTCCTACCCTGGCACCAAAATCGTAATCCATGACATGTTGTCTCACGACCTCGGATCTCATACATCAGGTTCACCATGGCATACCCACCGCATATAGCCTAGCTTAAAGCCATTCTTGCACAAATGCAGACTCATGGTAGCCTTTGTTTGCTTCTTCGTATTGGCACAAATGCGGCATGGGCACCAGGTGGCGGCCCTATCTCCTTTTAGCGAGGCAAATGGATATTCCAAAAAAATTTCGGTTTTCTTAATCCATTCTGAGGAGATCACAATATTACTATGGAGTCCAGTGTACATCCACCCACGATCACCCATTCTGTAACATATATAAAAACGAGTAGTATAAAAATCTAGTGACGGAGCCAGGAATTTACGGCTGGGTATGCCGGAATGGCGCCTATATAAAATTTTAAAGCAAACAAATATAGTGGACGATAATTTTATAAGCTAAAATGGTCGTACAAATTCATAATAACAACCAAAGTATCAAGTTTGAAACATAAATAACTAAGAAATATTACAAAACAATAACTACTGCAATTGAACTCTACGATCCCCTTGTTGGAAGAGATTGATAATAACTAAGCAATTGTTCAAATAATCATCACCCATTTTGTTCTTTTGCTTGTGGAAAATACTCTTTCAACATAAGCAGTGGCTATGGGGAGAATCAACACCAACTTAAGAAGCTTATAAACAACAAGGGCTCTTCAAAGTTTTAAACCTTTCATCTCTATGAACATGAGAAATGAACATATTAAGTTGCCATGGAAGTTTCCCTAGTTCCTCAATTGAAATATGCTAATTAGGTTTTTCTTATTCATCTACATCACAAGAATTAAGAACACAACACAATCAAAATAAGCTCAAAACCACTCACAATTGGATCTATTCTTCTCTGTCCTCACCTTGATTTCAAGTTGAGGGGAAGGAGTTGCTGCCGCCCGCCCCCGAGGCCCGAGGGGCAGGGAGTGAGGAGTGGCCTGCGCCTGCGCATTGCCCCCTAGGGGCCTAGCCGGTGGCCTGCACCTTGCCCCCTGGGGGCCTGGCCGGTGGCCGCCTGGCAACCTTGTCGGCAGCGGCTTGCCTGTGGGGCGGCCTGGCCGGCTGGAGGCAGGGGACGAGGTGGCGCGGTGGGCGCTGGCAGCGCCGAGAATCGCCAACTCGGGATCTGGCGGCAGGCAGGGGTGAGTGAGACGCGAGGGGAGCGGGACATGGATGGGAGACGCCGAGACAGAGTGATGTGCACCGGCCCAGGCAGGTAGAAATAAAACCCATACCTCGGGGAAAGGCCCAATCACCCCATAAGACTAGTCCGATAGGGGAAGGGTGGCTCTCCCTTTTAAGGTGGCTTCCACCTCCCAAGCTAAGCAAGATGGGATTATTCAGAGGCTCACACGGTCGCCGCCCGACTACAACTTAGGCCAGCTGGGCCCTTTTTTTTTGTTGCGTCTTTGCCAGCGGGTAATAGTGGAGGATGTCCTGATACCAAATGATAAAGAACACGACGACGTGTCTGAGTTTTTCCCAATCTTTCACGGTACCAATAGGAAACAAATAATAGTTCAATGAAATTAGTTAATTAATATATATATATATATATATATATTCAGCTGCCTCTTCTAGTACCAAATTAAATTACCGATGGCACAAGGTAGCAGGAAACAAACTAGGAGGTCCACACGTTGCAACTTAATCCTCACGTCAATTAACTCCCAGCCGGCAATACTATAATAAATTAGATTGTAACTTGATACTTGATGTGAGTAGAAGAAGTCGTATGTACCAAGCCAAAGATCAATCATTACCACCGGCCCAATAGAATAATGTCCACGGAAACTCGACTTGTATACAGACAATGAAATTGAGCGGCAATAAAATTCGTCCAAACAAGATAGCAGTTTAATCCCCAAACAATAATTCCATGGGACCAATTCAACACTAGCAGTAGCAAAGATATATGATTAAGGATCGGATACAGAGATGACTGTACCCCAAACCCTAGATAGGTCTCTCCACCTGTGTACAGAGTACACGATCAAAGAGAAAGGAATTCTTGGAGAAATCCGAGACGCGCCTAGGCTGCAGCAGCTCGATCACGTACTCCACACAAATCCAAAGAGGATCGGCAGGGTAGACTTGGAGAGGAAGAAGGCAGTGCCGCCGCTTCGTCCGGAGGAGAAACCCTCGATTAAACTAACGATAAATAAAATCCAATCTAATCTGCCGTTTACAGGGCTGGCGCCCAACTTAAGTGCACGCAGGCACTTGGACTCAGGTCCGACTCCAACATGGCTAAAGCAAACCTGGCTAATTAACCAACCCGTAGACTAATTAAGCTGGACCCTATGGTGCACGCAGGCACAAGACAACTCATAAAAAGGAAAGTACTAAAGTAATCCGGCTCTTTTGCTAATCTCGTACACATGCCATCAAGTATAGGCTTCATTCTTTGCTTGTAGAGGTCAACAAATAAAACCATGGTGTTAAGAATTAAGATGGAAACTCCTCTATGATCTTGACCTGCATTAAACCAATTGATACATATTTCCCTGACTTCTTTTTCTCCTCCGTTTTGAGCAACATTGCACCTCTAAAAGTAATCTTTGATGACAGTCCAGTGCTAGTAAATTTCCCCATATTCCTACTGTATTTCTCATCAAAAGGAATACCACCAAACTGAATAGGATTCTTGCTTGAAATATTAGAAGAATTTTCAGCAAAAATAGATCGAATATATTGACGAGGCACGGGCTCATCACAGAGCCACAGCAAGGGGCGTAGACTAATTAAGCTGGACCCTATGGTGCACGCAGGCACAAGACAACTCATAAAAAGGAAAGTACTAAAGTAATCCGGCTCCTTTGCTAATCTCGTACACATGCCATCAAGTATAGGCTTCATTCTTTGCTTGTAGAGGTCAACAAATAATACCATGGTGTTTAGAATTAAGATGGAAACTCCTCTATGATCTCGACCTGCATTAAACCAATTGATACATATTTCCCTGACTTCTTTTTCTCCTCCGTTTTGAGCAACATTGCACCTCTAAAAGTAATCTTTGATGACAGTCCAGTGCTAGTAAATTTCCCCATATTCCTACTGTATTTCTCATCAAAAGGAATACCACCAAACTGAATAGGATTCTTGCTTGAAATATTAGAAGAATTTTCAGCAAAAATAGATCGAATATATTGACGACTGGGCGTGGGCGAGGTCGAGCCGTCGAGCGATGAGAACGGCTAGCGGCGGCCAGGCGCGGCGGGCACCGAACGTGGGATTGGGATGAGTCGCGAACGGGGGGGGGGGGCGACATGCGTGGGCTGGAGTGGAGGACCTCGAGGGAGAAGAGAAGAAGAGGCAGGGGGCTTTCTGCAAGAAGGTGAATTAGGTTTAGAATTTAGATTTAAATTCCGAGATTCACCATTTAATTCATAGAATTTCATAGAATTGTCCAAAAATAATAAAACCAATTTTGTTAGGATTGTTTTATTTTCTGTTATGCATTAAAATTCTTAAACCCTAGGAAAAATAATAAAAGTCAAGTATTTATTTATTGCCTTCCCTTTTAAGATAAATAAATAAATACTTAATATTTTCCAAGATGTATAAAGTTATGAATAATGATTTATTAATTACAAATTAATAACAAATAGGTTTAGGGTTAGGGTTTAGTGTTTACGGTTTAGGTTTAGGGTTTAGGGTTAGGGTTTAGGGTTTAGGGTTTTAGGATTTAGGGTTTAGGGTTCAGGGTTTAGGGTTTATGGTTCAGGGTAAGGGTTCGCGGTTTAGGATTAGGGTTTTGAAAGAGCATCTAGGCCCCTAATTCGGTTTTGGCGATTAATGACAATATAATCCTTGTGACTAACAAGCGTTTTACAGAGAAAAATGTGTACTTGAGGGAGGTTCGCTTGTCTCTATCCAAGAATCATATTTATCTGTCTCTCTTTGGATACCTGGACTTGAGACAAGAAAATTCCGTGAAAAATCCCTTGAAAAATCTTTCTCGCAGGAGTGTCGACGTAATTATCTTCACAGCATTGAATCAGTCGACACCGCTTTCAGTTCCTAGTTGAGCAGCAGTGTCGGCAGTCTGATATGTTTCAGTTCCAGCTTCAGTATCTCTACCAGGCTACCGGTGTGCGTCCACCTCAGTTTCCTCTGCCTGTTGTGCCTCTCACTGGATATCCGACACTTCCTTAGCTTGGTCAACAGGCTCCTGGGTTGTTTGCACCTCCTTCACTTCCGGCCTTCAGTCAGCTGCGACTCATGGCCCAGTTCAGTCCCAGTCGTCCTCCCTAAGTCCCTCGATGGCTGCTCCTCCTCCTGTGACGTCTGAGGCACCAGTGCCTGAGGTTTCCACATTTTTTCAGTCTCCGACGTCTACCTTTGTGAGTCAGTTTGGGAGCACACCGGTAGTGACAGCCGTGATGACTGAGACCACTCCACTCACTTCTCCATGGTCCAGTCAGTTGGGGTGCAGCTATACAGATCTTCTTGACTTGGACACCCCTCAGACGAGAAAGCCTCAGCCTGCTCCTGTGTCTCAGCTCCCGCCTCAGTCTGTGCCAGATTCAAATATTCAGTCAGATATTGAGCCTCAGATACTTGAGGCGATACGCTCTGGCGTTGAGATGCCACTTCCAGATCCTCCAGTGTGTACTACTTCTGGACCTTCTCCATTCCTTGATGCTATTGAGAAGGAAGCAGAAGAAGCAGCAACAACTCCTACCTTTGTGGCTCTCGACTCGCCTGCGAGCACTCCTCCCGCCTCCGACGCTTAGCTTTGGTGCTTGACGCCAAAGGGGAGGAGAGGTAGATATGAGAGATAGGGGGAGCTTGGGTAGCAATAGGCTTTTGGATCTTTGTTGTGAACTCATGCATCATGTCTATTTTGTGCACATGCTTATGTGTGATGCTTGGTATGCTACTCATGAAACTCTATGTGTTTGACATGTGCTTTTGTTAATATTATCTCATGTCATGTCTCTCACATATGCTTGTTAAGCGCTTGTTTATCTCTTTTCATATCTCTTATGCGCTTTTCGTATCTTGTTTTGTATGAACTAACTCTCTTGCTTCCGCATTTATATTCAAGTTCATACAATTCAAGTTCATCTCATTGATGTTTTACCTCAATTTTCTTCTCTCATATCCTTTTAAAGGTTGTGTTGTCATAAATCACCAAAAAGGGGGAGATTGAAAGAGCATCTAGGCCCCTAATTCGGTTTTGGCGATTAATAACAACATAATCATTGCGACTAACAAGTGTTTCGCAGAGACAAAGTTTATGTTAGTGCAACGATGGGCTTTCACGGTACTTTTGGCCCCCATCATTCGCGAATGATTGTATTGGTGCAAAGGATATGCTCAAAGATTAAGGATAAGCTAGTTCTATGTGTCGTTTGGATGATGAGAGGCACTTAGAGTTGTTTAGGTCTTTGTTATCCTTTGGTCATACTATAAAGAGGGGTAGGCAAAACTAGAAGTTTGGTGTTGTGCACACTTTGGAAATCTAGTGCTAGGTAGCTATGTTGAAGCCCTGGAGAAGTTAGGAAACTCAAAGAAATTGAATTGGACGAGTTTCGACTTCAAAAGAGAAGAAGACTGCACAAAACTCAGAGGCGTTGACTCATTCAACGTGAGACCGCCGAATTAGTCGATGGCCCATGTTTTTCTATCAGAAGCTGGCGCAGCGCTCTGGGTAGCATCGACTGATTCGACGGTGAGATCGTCGAATGAGTTGATGGCCCCTGATTTCCACCTAGTAGCTGGTGCAACGTTCTGAGTTGCATTGACTGATTCGATGGAGTGTCCGTCGAATGAGTCGGTGGTGCTTGAAGATGTGAAGACCCCAGTGTCCATGGCTCTGAGTCGCATCGACTGATTCGCCGGCAGCTGCGCCGAATTAGTCGATGGTCTCTAATCTTTGTGAAGATTGTTGTGCATGCCTCTGGGCAGCGTTGACTGTTTCGACGGTGCGGCCATCGAATTAGTCGACTGCTCTATAAATTGCATAACGGTTGGATTTTGAGTGGGGGCTATTTATACCGTTTCCTTGTTGCATAGAATTGATTTATTGCTTAAAATTTTGTAGAAGCCTAATTCACCCCCCCCTCTTAGGTATCTTGATCTTCTCTGGTTTTAGGGTTTAGGGTTAGAGTTTAGGGTTTAGGGTTTCAGGGTTTAGGGTTTAGGATTTAGGGTTTTAGGTATACGATTTAGGGTTTTTAGTGTTTAGGGTTATTTAGGGTTTTAGGGGGTTTAGGGCAGTACAAATCTTAGAATTTTCTTTGGGTTGCAAAGATCGACATATCAGTTGCTTGTTGTTAACAGCTTAACATATTTATTACGGTTAACCAATATACAAAATCAATTTAACCAAATCCAGGCGGTGGAACAATTGCTTGTAACAAATTCGATAACCTAAATATTTTAATTCCGATTCCACTGAACCGATTTAACCAAATGCCCACCCCTAGCGAGAGGTCTGGTTTAGCGGGTCACTGCTAGAGATTCTCTAAAAATATATATTGAATTTACCTATGGACTATGGAATTCTTTGTGAAAAGAAATCAAGAAAAAATAATAGAACTATAATTGATGATAGAAAATATATATTGAACTTTATTTTCCAAATATGTTCCATAGAAAATATAATAAATAACAGGCATTGAACATTAGTGAACAAATGGTGCAAACAAAATATATGTACCATAGAAAATATAATAAATCACAGGCATCACATAAATCACGACAAGCATCAAATAATTGACGGCAGGCATCAAATACAAGAGTACACGAGTTCAACTACATCACAAGTTCACGACATGCATGAAATACAAAGGTACACGAGTTCAAATACATCACAAGTCTACTACAAGCATCAAATACAAGGTACACGAGTTCAAATACATCACAAGTGCACGACAACTAAAGTTCACATCTCAATTTCACAACACTCGCAGCATAATTAAGTTGACTACAACAGTCCTCAACCAAGCGCGCGCATCGTCTCCGGTGCACACCTGCCCCTTCCACCCCGACTCCTCATGGATTTAGCTGTAAAAGACATATGTCAGCAAAGAAACAACCGGAATTTTGTTTTAATTAATTCAATAGTTGTATACATAAGAATTGAAGTTAACTAAATCTACCCATTGGTCTTGAGAGGTGACATCGCCGTGTCAGTTAGAAGTTCAGTTTCCTGTGTCTCTGGTATTTCGGTGGAAGATGTTTCCATGTTGCTATCAGGAAGTGTCAACAAACTATCGTTTGATGAGACGGAGGGAGCAGCTTCAATAAAGCAACCTGATGTATGAGGATCCGCATGAGGTAGTGCAGTTTTTGGACAGGACAAAGTGCTCAAGTGTGTACTTAATCAAGGACGATGTATAGACTAGTTGTAGCATACCTGCAAGCTGACGACCTGTTCCATGTCCACCTCCTGTGTTGGAAGGCCCATGTCCACCTCCTGTGTTGAGAGGCCCCAGCCCACTATTGTATAGTGAGTAGTGGATTCATGGGACTCCGGTAGCTACAGTAAGAGAAACAGTTGTTAGAGAATAAAATGTAACATTATCGGAGCAATGTTGTATTGTAACTGAAGTTACCAGCTTGTTGCTGAAGTGTCGGTGGATCAGGTAGACGTGGATGTAGTTCAATCCAAATTGGCCATATGTTTATCACAGCGCCACGGTTTCTAAGGATGCCAACATGAGCATTTCTAGGTATAGATGACGGGAATGCATATGTGCTCATCTCAAAGGCAAGATCATAAAGCCTTATATGTACATCTGAAACGGGGCATACGCCCCTGAATATTGAATATACTAGATGTGGTTGGGCCCAAAAGACTGGTGGCATTCCATAGACGACCATGTTGAGCGGTTGGCGCATTTCGTTACATGGAACGACCCTTCGTTGCATCCTGGTCATGCATATTGCGCTGCTAACTACATATTCATTCGAACCATACCCTGGCATCATTGGCAACATCGCAAAGAGATTCCCCTCAATGCTAATGTATGGTGACCCTAAGCGTTGTGGTATCCTCTAGTGACTTGGTAACAAACACATATTCACCCATGAACTAGGAGACCAGTTCTAGGTTAATCTCCACACCCCTCTCCTGTATTGCGCTTTGAATGCACTCATGAGGAATATCAGGGTTGCCTCTAGCCCTCAAAAGGATGATCAAGCCTGCAAAGGGTGTGTCAATCCAAGTGACCTCAGCCTCATGATAGATCACAAGGTTTTCAAAGTTGAACCCGTTCATAACTTGGATCTCCTGCAAAATAAGAATAATAAGAATAAAATCTTAACCATTGATAATATAATTTATATAAATTGCTAAGAAATTCATACACATCTAATCATTAGCCATCGTATCTTACCGACAAGCAATGTAGCGACCACAAATTTTCATTGACATTAGGCATCAACACACGTCAAAATTAACACTTATCGCTGCATTGGGCTTGCAAGTACACATCTAATCATGAATTCATTTGAGCATATTATTATGAACAAAATGTGTCTTCAGCTTCGTAGACATTTCATCAAACATGCATGTCATAATATATCATAATTATCATCACATATCACAGTTACCATCACATACATCACAAATACCATCACACATATCACAAGCCCATATGTTCACAGGTTTCACACACCATCACACATATCAGAAGCCCATTACTTCACAAGGCACCACAAAATTAACACATATCGATGCATTTGAATTTATAAAATACTACAGATCTAATCATAAATTCATGATTCACAAATGTTCATTGACATTAGCCACCAATTCTCAAAACATTAACACATATCATTGCATTGGGCTTATAAATTCATACACATCTAATCACAAATTCATTTGAGCATATCATTTAAAAAAATGGTCTTTAGCTTCCTAGACATTTCATCGAATATGTTGCGGACATTGTTAGAAGTGTGTGCTCACCTCGAGTGCAAGGCCGTCCGGAGGTGCGGGGCGGTGGTGGCAAGGGGTAGAGGCCGTCAGAGTCTTGGAGGCTCGACGGGGATTTGGTGGAGGCGGTGTCCGGTCGGGTGGCGGGTCGTCAGCGGCACGCTGATGGGGGCTCGATGTAGGCATGACTCGATGGAGGCGTCCGTGCGGTGAGGTGGTGGCGGCGCGTCGACGGCGTGGGGCAGCAGCCGGAGGTGGAGGGGCAACGGGCTGGGGGCGTGGCTTCAACCCATCCTATGCCAAGGGGGCCAGAGCCGTGGCCGGACGGGGCGTTGAGCCGGCCGGAGGTGAAGGGCGGTGGGGGCCAAGGGGCCGGGGACGCGCCGCGGCAGGTTGACGCGGTGGTGTGGCGGCGGCAGCGCGAGCGCGCGGGCGGTGGAGCCTCGATGCAGGCAGCAGCGCACTGGCGTGTGAGTGTTTTGTCCGTGTGTGAGGCCGGCACGTGTGAGTGTTATAGGGGTGACCGTTTTGCCGAGTGCCTAGATCCAGGGCACTCGGCAAACGTCTGACCCTGTTTGCCGAGTCCCAGATCCAGGGCACTCGGCAAACGTCTGACCCTGTTTGCCGAGTCCCAGATCCAGGGCACTCGGCAAACGTCTGACCCTGTTTGCCGAGTGCCCAGATCCAGGGCACTCGGCAAACGTCTGACCCTGTTTGCCGAGTGCCTAGATCTAGGGCACTTGGCAAACCTTTTTTTTATTTGGACAACGAGGGTGGAAGGAGGTTTACCGAGTGCCTCGGATTTCGCACTCGGCAAAAAAAATGGACTCCGTTCGGGACAATATTGCCGAGTCACTAGAGAAAGGCACTCGGCGGACCAAACGGACTCCGTTCGGGACACTTTTGCCGAGTGCCTGGATAGTGGGCACTCGGCAAATATGTTTATTACCGAGTGTCTGTCCTTTCCCGAGCCTTTTCTCGCCGAGACACGGCATAACGATCCTTTGCCGAGTGCCCGTGTTTTGACACTCGGTAAAAGCCGGAACACACGGCAAAGCGCCGGTTTCCCGTAGTGATACTCACCTTATAATAATTTCATGATCCTAACATCATCTTTCTTTCAATCAAATTGTTGTCCTATTTATAGGGCAGCTAATATAACACAGCTCAGCAATATACTCACTCCGCCCATTATGCAATCCCTCAGTAATAAATGTGAATAAGCTATGCATGCGTGTCAATAGAGTTGAAGCACGTCTTGCATGCAAACTAACGAGGGGCCTGCTAGCTTGCTGTGAGAGCAAGGCAAATAATTTAGCCTTCTGCTGGCTGAATGCAACTGCCATGTCATACAAAGCTAACAATATCGCTAGACCATATAATAGGCTGGCTATTATATTGGCTAAGAGAAGAGTTGTATTAAAGATGCTAGTACTTAATGCTGGCATGTGCATAGCACCTTTTGGGGTCTGCATCTTTGTGGCCATTGATCCTGCAACTATGCTAACAATGCTATTACTCTTCCTACAAGATGTAAATTGGACTTTCGTAATTCTAATTTGATTAATCTCTGAAAGCTAGGGGATACGCTACTGGACCTGCTGGTTAGGAATCAATGTTAACATCCTGTCAGTTGATGGGTCATTCCTTGAACCTGCATTTTTTACAAAGTTAACTAACGACATATCATTGTTTCACTATTCGGTAACTTCAGTGACAATAGTTTGGTTCATATCATACAACATGATGAACCCTTCATGGAACATCTAAATTGAGCACAGCACCTGCAAGTAATTGGAAAAAAAGTGCAGAGGAATTACATGAGTTCCCAATTGAATAAGTGTCACATAAACATCACAAATACAGAGCAAATTCTATCCTGACGTTTGATGTTTGTAAATTATCCCAATCTATTGTGTTGAACACACTTGAAGTACACCAACTGAAATGGGTATCAACAACTGACAAAGGAAGGACAAACAATCATGCTAGTGTCAAAGCTGACAGTATCCACGAGTAGAGATTAGCGACAAGCATGATTATTTTTCCTCGATCGAGGAGAGGCATGAGTAGATATATAGCGACAAGCAAGAATAATAATAATAAAAAGGATTGGTTGAAATCTATCAATAATGTATTCAATTGAGAACAAAAATCAAACTGAACCCAACCCATTGTAGGAGGAGAGAACCAACACAAATTAGCAACAGACTTGCGAATCAGGATTCAAGAAAAAACAGGGTCCTTGCCTGAGAGGAGCCGACTGGTGTGGTAGAAAGCGATGCATGCCAAGAAGAGCCATATCACATGCGCTGGCACTGGTCTGGCTAGGAGTGGCAATTGGGGAAGATTTTACCATGAATTTGGGCTTTAAACTTCAATTTCTCGAATGTGTAATCGATTTGATGGGAGAGAAATTATTTTTGCGTGGTTGGAATATGGGATTGGGGATTAGGGAGGGAAGAGGCCCATGAGGCACGGAGCGTGGAGGTGCGGGATGGGGGTCGAGCGTGGCACGGGATCTCACCACAAGGAATAAATCATTGGCTGTCCGCCCACATCAGCTGGGAGCTAACCTTTTTGTCTTGAGCGCTGTGTTCTAGCCGGGCAAAGAATGAAACGTCCGCCCCTTCTCTCTCTCCTATTTTCTGTTATGTGCATACTGGTATACAACCTGCCTAGGTGGATCTATAATACTTGCTCTGACAATTATGAATGCAAATTGAAGAACCATTCTCATTTAATCCAAGGTACTGCAGGCTTATGAGTTATGATCAAAGTTGGGTATTCTTTTTTTACTAAGGTGCTGATGAAAGCTGGACGGAGTGAGTAAATTATTAGACACTAGAACAGTTGGGCGCGCAATGCGCGCCCTACCAATATTCCAACAAAGAACAACAAAAAAAACATGACATGAAGAGTGCCAATTTGGCATAATGACTCACAAGCCAACATCACATTCTTGCATGAAATGGACACCATGAGGTGTTTGCCGGTATTTACATAGCAGACATCAAGCCACATCCGAGAGAGATGACATCCAAGGTCACAAGAGTTGAGGTATTCATCCGGCAATTGCAGCCTTAAGTTTACAGCACATTCGATCACCAATCCTAACCACCAAGCATAGTATTGCTAGCTACCCGGCATTCGATCAAAAAAAAAAAAAATCAGTCAGTCATAAACATAATTGTTACAACACATGACCACAAATAGCAAGTATCCACGGGTACCAAGCAGCCTAGCCGGTAGCTTTTGATACTCTTTTGATACTAACTGTGAAATCCACTGCAAAAAACGACTAACAAAAACTCTGCACATGTTGAAGCCAGAGCCGGGCGAAGACAACACGTCGATGAACCTGAGCGGTACTCAAAATGCTGGCACAACATGGAGCGTCCAAAATAGGCACAAGCTTCGCTCTAGAACCAACAAACTTCTCAACAGAGTACTGGAGCACTTACAACCCAATCAAGGAAACAGAAATGCAGCATATAAGATCTATTTCTGCATGATTCAGAACATAATCCACACAACATTCAGGCATCATCAGTTCCAAATAAAGCTATATTGTGTACCTTATTTGCTAAATTACTTTCGCACATACTGGAAGTTTTGGCACCAATAAGTTCCAGCATCAGCCATCAGATCAAGATTTTATTTTTTGGACAAAACAAACTACTAACCAAACGCTGCATACCTACTCAGCATTAAGATCTGCAGTAATGAACTGATCATCATTTGCCAGAACTAACAGACTCCTCACATGGGTATATCGACATCATCACAACTAAGCTATGCAGAAAGCAAGGAGGACACATACCTGTCCCCAGCAGCAGTTGTTGCACTTCCACCGCAATAACTCCCAGATTCGCCACATTATTCTTTGGCAAGTGAGATTGTCCTCTGAAATTTGCATGGTATCTCCCCTCAGCTTTTCTCTTCTCCAATTCAGTTTCAACCATGGTGATAAGCATTTTCTCAGTTTCAATTTTTGCAACCTGAAATAACAATTTGGACACCATCAGAATGGCCAGCTTACTGATATGAAGGTTTAACAGTTTTCCCATTCTTTACCTGAACATTGCCATGAGCCAAAATTTCATGGCACAGGCCCTGCCTCGTCAACATCATGCGCCAAAATTTTATTCAACTCTGCAATGAGTTTTTGAACCTGCAAAGGAAAAGGAGTGACATCAGTAATACAGCCACTGGTAAAAAGTGTCTCCATTATGTTATCCCAAAAACGTTACATGACATCTATATTTTCGAGCAAGGATCTTTGCTAACACAAAGACCCTGCCAAAGTATGGCACCTTCTCAAATTGAATTATTGATATCTGCTTTAATCGACAGTTGTTTTCTGTTTTGGCAGTTGCACATGATAGACATTATTCCGTACACCTTTTCTATCTTATTACAACTGACTCAGTTCACCAATTGTACGGAAAATTATCTAGTTTTAGCGTGCACAAAATACTGATGAACTTACAGTGGTGGTATTTTCCAGTCGATCTTGCATCAGTCATGACATCACCGAGCATTTCAGAGTACATCTGAAAAAGAAGACACGTCACTGTCATGACAGGTTCGCAAGTACGAAACATTACCATAAATTGATCAAGAAAACAAAACTAAGGTTCCACTGCAGAAAACCTATCATCTTGTCTACTCATAAAGCTTGTACACAATGCTATCAGCCAAGCTAACATAGTTTACACATAAATGAACGTACAAGAGAGACATATTGCTCTACCTGGTTTCTGTAGGGGTATACAAAGTCAGAAGTGAGCTCCACGTACTTGCACTTCATGATCCCAGCTGGACCACCCTTGAATCCATACATGGTGCTACCTTTAGCACGCTCCTGCAGGTAATCTGATCCAACCCAACCAAGCTAGGTCAACCACAAGCACAATTGAAAAATCCATCAAACGCACTACATACTCCCTACATTACCAATTCAATTTAACGCAGATTTATGAAAACATGCAAGTTCAACTCAGGTGAGTTCTTTCAATCCAGCATTATTCCACTGGTTAATTCTAGCAAGATCTAAAATTGCTGAGGTTCACTAATGAAGATAGCATGAAGACACTAATAGACAGATAAAACCCATGGTCATCTTCAGATCTATAAGAATGTGGTCGGGGACACTTCCATTAGCAACTAAACATGGTCTTCGAAGCAGAGTAGCTCGTGAATAGTTTTTACTCACCGAAGATACCGCAGATCACATTGTGCCCGCCAGGAGCCTGGCCACTGGAGAGTACGACACCGACCATACGCAGCCTCGTCGCTGCGGGCTCGGCCGCCGGCACCAGAGAAGCCGAGGGCTGGCCGAACGCGTTGGGGAAGAGCATGGCGATCTCATCTGCACCAGATCGATCGAAACACACACAAATCTGATGAGCTCAACCAAATCAAATTTGACGCAATTCGCAACCCACAAGCAGGACCCGAGATCCAGAACGATGAGCCATCGGACGAGGCGTGGTGCACGGTCACTCACAGGGGTTTCCCGTGGCGGAGCTGGCGGGGCCATCGACGACCGCGAAGTTGGAGCGGAGGACGGAAGGGACGGGAAGCGCGTGCACGAGGCGGCTCGTCTGCACCTCGTTGTACACCGTATGCTCCAGACGGCCTGCCTCTGCCTCAGCGCCTCCCTGTGTCATCTCCATCCGGCCCGCCTCCGCCTCCGCCTCCGCGCCTCCGTGCGTGCTGACGAGGAGGCGACGCTCGATGCGTGGCGGCGGCGAGCGGGGAGGTGCGCAAGCCGAGGTCGAGAAGGGGGTGGCGGCATACTGGAGAGGGAAGGGATGAGAGGGCGAGCTCGGAGGCGCGCGAGCGTGCTGGGAGTGGCTGGGTGGCGGCGACGACGGGGCGTGCAGGGACTGGCTGGGTGGCGGCGGCGACGGGTAGGGAAGAGAGAGGTGGAGAGGAGCTAGGGTTAGCGGTGTTGTTTTGATACGTTGGACAGCGGGTTAATTATAAGAAACTTGAAGGGCTTTTTTGCAAAATAGCCAGGGGACGTGTCGCTCCACGGAGAGCTCGCAGGGGCGCGGAGCGCTCTCGTGCGAGCGAAGGGAGGGAGTCTTTTAGAACTTTGATGATGCAGCGAACTTGGGATGGCAACACACCGGGAGAGATAACAGAGATGGGGGGTGACCTTGTTTTGCGAAGGTTGGGTATAGCCGTGCAATTTTTTTAAAAGAAGGGTTAATTTGATCCATGCTATTGCAATTCTTATGGAATGGAGTTGTACCATTACAATTCACCTATTTCGAATCGTGCCATTCCAATTCTCATGTTCACTCATCCATGCCATTTTATACGTCTCCCGCGGCCTTGGGCCCAGCTACAGTGCTCAATATTCTCCTATTGCCCATTTTGCCCCTTATCCATCTGCACTCTTTCTCTGCCTGTTAGGCGGGCCCTGCATGTCATATGTATCTTCCCCAATCCCATCCCAACTCCGTTGGCAACACATTCATATGGTCATCGCCGTCAACCCGTCGTCGGCCTCAGCTCTCCCCTGGGCGGGGTTAGAGTTTGAGAGGAGCTCCTACGCATCTGCGGGCGAACTGCCATGGTCCAGTGAGGCCACGCCCTCGCCGCCGCTGCCGCCATCTCGTCTCCCCCCCCCCAGGGTGAGTCACATCTGTAGGGGCAGGGGAGGAAGCGACCCGCTGTCACAGTAGAGACCTGAGCACGTGCAGGAGGAGCCGTTGAGCCCCCGCCGCGGGGTTCGCAGCCTGGCTGGTGCATATTCGGTGACCGAGGGCATCAAATCGAGGTCTGATCCATTGTGCATCAAGCTCCCTCAAGCAGTTAAGCGTGGGCAAATCAAGATCCAAAGGAAGCAAATCGAGCTTTGCCGCATCAAATTGAGTTCAAGGATGACCTAATCGAGGTCTATTGGGTCTCTCTTTTGCTTGTCTTGACCTTGAGCTCCAACTGCTCATGGCAAACATCATGGCGTTGAGCAGCAGATGTTGGGAGCGTGGGTCACCACTCCCATGGGGATGCTGTGACGAATTTTGTGTAGAAGGGGATTAGATGGCAGCAGCGCCCGAGGCAACAACGATGGAGCCAGCGACAGTAGCAGTGGCGTCCGTGGATGTTGCGCTATTTAGCCTCGTCGACTCTTATGGGTTCGCTCAGCCTCGTCGGCTCGCCACCGCAGCCATATAGAGGGCATGGAGCTCGGCCAGGTGGAGGCACGGACCACCAGGTCGCCGGAGCTCGAGTGGTTGGAGGCGCAGACTGGTGTCGCCGGGTCTCGGGCGACAGGCGGAGGTGTGAACAGAGATGGGATTGGGGAAGATACATATGACATGTGGGACCCGCCTGGCGGACAGTGATGTAGAGAAATAGTACAGATGGATAAGGGGTAAAATGGGCAATACGAGAATATTGAGCACTGCAGCGGGGCCCAAGGCCGCGGGAGACGTATAAAATGGCATAGATGAGTGAACGAGAGAATTGTAATGGCACGATTCAAAATAGGTGAATAGTAATGGTAGAACTCTCACCCGTAATAATTGCAATGGCATGGATCAAATTAACCCTTAAAAGAAACAGGAGGGGTTGCCCCCTACTGTGTGTGTGTGTATATACACACACACACACATGAGCTCACCAGCATACAGTATTGAGGAACAAAAAAAGGAGACCATAAGCACTGGATATATATATATATATTAAACCAAACATAACATAAGTACAAGAAAAAGGAGAGAACAAGCAATGGTTGGATTTTTTTTCCTTGTAATCCGTAATTAAAACTTATAATGAGTATTTCTTCCTCATAAAAATTCTTAATTTTATGATTCTTTTTTCTATTGTCATGTAAAATCATCCTATTTCACTTAGTCGCCTTTTGTTTGCATATAAGTTTTCACTTCTCATATCTTTTTAAAATGGCTTATTTTCTACCAACTTATTACAAAACTAGATAATCACTTTATGAAATAATAATTGTTAATGTAACTTCATATTTTTCTAATTCTGCAGTAAATGTAAGGTTGGGACTAGGTAGTGGTTTGCAAAAGTTTTCATTACTTAGCCTAGATAACCAATTTTTTATAGTCGACTCGCCTTTCACAAATCACGTTTGAATTCTTGTTTTTTTTCCATTTGAATTTTTCAGGATGCGATATTTAAATAGAAAATATAACTTGAAAAGGATTTTTATGTATTATTTAAGATACATGTAGTTCCATTTAAGGTATTAAAAATAGTAAATGAGTTGGAAAATTTATGAAATTACTATATATAAATCATATTTATAGTGTATAAGATACATGTAGTTATTTGGCAAATAACATTTAAATCTGGTTCTGGTCCATTGCTTTTGGCTCGGCCCACACGGCCCAGGTCAACTGGCTCGGCCCAGCAACGTTGTGGTGGCCCAACTAAACATGAAATACCAAAAATGGTGGCCCAACAAAAAATGCCAAAAAAACCGATCAGACCGATGGATCGAACCTGAGACCTTGCCCTTCCAAAACACCAGAACAACCACTACAGCACTTGTCCGTTTGCTGTTGAGCCTAGTATATTCCTTACAGCAATCTCCAGCAGAATCGGTACTTAGCCCGCAATGGCTAAAAGTAGCGATCCTCCGACAAAATCAGGCTCCAGCAGAACAGCTAACGGGGTCGCTATCCCTGTTTGACGCACCATCCCGCGAGTGTGGGCAGCCAAATTTGGCTGGTCCGAGTGCCTAGTCATCATCCGTTCTGTGGGTCTGACAATGGGACCGTGTGTGATCTGTGTTGGTTTTTGCTTCAAACACGGCTCCTACTCCCTCTCTTTCATAAATAAAAAATTGACTATTTTGAGCCCCTAAAATCATGCCCGTTTTTATGTTGGTAGAATAAATAACAAAGAACCCATTTTAACTAGGTTCAACTCAAAATCTTTTACAGTTATTAAATTAAAATTTCTCAAAGTTGGACTTTTTTTCTTGTTATTTGAACTTTAGGTACCATTTTAATTTCAAAACAAATGATGTAAAACCATTTTAATTTATGTAAAATTGATGACAATAAAATGTAGGTTAATAAGATATGGATGATGAGATTTGACTAGTCTGCTGGAGCGCTGAGTAATATAGAGGGGGAATCTTTTGGAATGGATAGCTAAACGTAGATATGGAGGGTGGGACATGGCTAGATGCTCATACAAGTAGCATGCGCGGCAGCTTGTGCCACATGGCAGCGAACTAATGGCTGAACGGCATTGCCGCGGATCACGCCCAAGTCTGGCGATCTGGATGCGCACGGTCGGCCAATCAGATTGCGTCAGTTGCAATGCGTTGGACCAATTACGTCACGCCACGTCACGACGTCCTGCTAGATTCGTAGAGGAACAAACAAATGCTTCGTTTTTTCTTTTTAATTCTGCATTAAACTTGTAACGAGTATTTCTTCCTCATAAGACCTTCGAATTTGATGATTCTTTTTTGTATTTTTTTCTAAAATTAATATGATTCATTTAGTGGTGTTTATCTGTATGTTTATTGCTGTTTCTTGGATTGGTTCTATATGTCCTTATTTTCTTGCAATTTAGTATACAATAAAAATCATATTTTTGAATAACAATTGGTAATGTAACTTCATAATTTCTAATATTATACTAAATGTAAGGGTGTGTCCAAAATTGAAGTGCATTGGAGGTAAAAAAAATATTAAGATGTGTTGAAATCCTAAAGTTTGACTTGAGTAATAAGAAACAATAGGAGAGATGTGCCCTTTTGTGAACAATGTATGATGTCACTTTATGGAAACCATTTAAGTTTTTTATGGAAACATTATGAAACAAAAATATAATGTCATTGCAATTTATAGATTTTTTGATCAAGTTTAGATATTATTGTAATTATTATGTTGTAATTTGGAGGTAGAAATTTGAGTTCTCCCTAGGTACAAATTAAATTTTCCATCTATCACTAGGAAATGAATTAGAATATAACATATGAGACTAAATCTATTTTTTTTTAACTTTTTTATCTTATTAGATGTCCATCTATATCAAATTGGAATTAATTTCAATAATCATGTAGTTTTTCATTTAACATATAGAAAATAATAAATAAGTTTTAAAATTTTTGAAACCTATCCAAGAGACATTATATGTATTCTATTACATATAAAAAATACATTGGTGCATAAAACATAAGTATTTTTGAATGTTACTTCACAATGGTGCGGTAAAATAAAAAGAAAAAAGAAAAATGTTAAACGGGCCGAGAACCCTAGCTATGTCCAATTGCTTCCATGGCCCAACTTCTTTTAGCCGTCGTTCTTTGATCCAACGATTCGTATCGATCCTAATACCTATAAAATGGCCATCCCAATTGAAAACCCTAGTTCGGATAGCCTCTCTCTCTCCCCTCCCCCTCCACCCGCCTGACGGCGCCTCCCTTCCTCAGATCCAGCGAGCAGCCCCACGCGGCCACTCCTCCTCATCCCTGTTTTCGGCGCCTGTGACCCTGCAGAGCGCGGCGGAGCCCTGACGGCGAGTACAAGATCAGACCATGGCGGGCATAGGTATGGCCGTCGCGGACCCAGATCCATTGGTGCCCTCCATCTTCCTCGCCGCCGCCGCAACACTAGGATTGGGTCCAGCGCCGGTCTGACGTGTTAGGAGATCCGGCGGTGACGGCGGATCTCCTCTCCTCCCGTTCTCTTTTTGTTCTATTTTTCTCAATCGATTCACTCGACCCTCCCAGCATGATGTTCTGTTCTCGTACCTCATGTTCCGTGGAGCCTCGCCTCCTGGATCTCGCCATGGTGAGCTCGCGCTTGGTGATGCGCTTCACTCGGCGCCACCCTGTTCTCTCTTTCATTTTCTTTGAAAACTGAGTCGCTCGACCCTCCCGTGCATGCGGTTTTGACGATTGGTTTCTTGGCTTTTGGTGTCTGCATCTGCAGGTGTCAGAGAAGAAGTACGTGAAAAGCTTGTGCTCAACATCTCCGTCGTTGACTGCAAGTGTCAAAGAAGAAGCAGCTTGTGCTCAACATCTCCGTCGGCGAGAGCGGTGACGTGTTTGCTTGCTGTAGATTCTGCACGCTGGTATGCTTGCTTTGTGCTTGTGTTGCATATTGCTTAAGCGTATGTGTTGTTGTTTGCCTGAATCGTATCTAGTTGTGCTCTTTTTTATTTTCCGTCAAAAATAATTATGTGCTGTCTCCACTAGCTGTCATTATATAATCTTGCATTGCATGCCTTCAGCATATTTTGCCTGATGTATGATGTGTGGTTTGGGTTGATGTTGCTCACACTGAGTGAATGTCTGAACTTTTTTTTCTACTTTCAGTTTTCTTTTCACATCAGCTAGAGTACTATATACTGATATTGATGCATGTGCGATTGATAGTCAGCTAATAGTTCATAAAAATATTGGCTAAATGATAGTTATGTTCTTCAGTGCTTGTGTTAGTACTGCAAGAGCTTACAATCTCAATCCTGTTCAACTAGTTTCTTAACCATGTTTCTTAATATAATTTTCTAAGTTATAGTAGATCTTTTTTCTTTAGGGGAGTTAATTTTGAAGTTAAAAGAAATAATTGTAGTGTTGCATTCACTTATCTCCAGAAATATTTTACCTGTCTCCTTCCTCTTAAAAATGTAATCTATTTTGATTTTGTCTGTTATAATTTAATTTGCAGGATCAACAGCATCTGCGAATGTTGGCATGAATGCAAAACTTCTGAAGCTCGTGCATGAAGATACATTATGTTTTGGACCAAGTTGGCATCAAATGCGGAGCTTCGGGCAGTTGTCAGCAAACAATCAAAGCATATTGAGGAAATTCAGCAGGCAAGAACAAGGGACAAAGAAGAGATGAACATGGAGATTGCTGATTTGGAGGCCAAGCTTGAGCTTGTGCTGGGTCGTTATTGAAATAACATGGTCTTCTGTTTTAGGAACTGAACTTGTGGTGACATGATTGCAGACTTGGAACTGAACTTTTGCTGGTGGACTTATTTTGTGAACCTGGTACTGCTCATGGTTTGAACTCTTGAATTTGGGATTGCAAATGTGCTGAAATATGGGAATATTGGATTCTGTAATTTAAATTATGTAATGGTGGATAATTTGAATTCTGTGTTTATCTACTGTTTTGGTAAAATTTGTTGAATGGATCAATTATAATGGTGGGTTGTAAATCTGGAGCTAGAATTGTGTACTGATTTGTCATATTATGGAGGCCCAGCTCTGAAATGGGCCTTTTAACAAATGGGTTGTGTTGTAAAACAATGCCACGTCACCTGCCATGTCATTGGCCACGTCAGATGCCACGTCAGCAGAAAGATACACGTGAGATGCCATGTTACATGCCACGTTAGATGCCATGTAAGCAAAAAAAGAGCCATCTCAGATGCCACATCATCTGCCATGTCATTTGCCACGTCAGCAGCCATGTCATGTGCTTAGGCCTGCTAATTGGGTTGGGGTCAAATGGTTTTAATGGATTGGTTTTTATCCTAGGCTGCTTGGGTTTGGTAGGTGATGGATTGAAAACGTAATGGACTGGTGTGGATTGGGCTGACAATTATAAAGGGTTGGTTAGGCCTTGAAACAAGTTTGTCTTGTTGGGTTGTTAACAGTTTCCCCCCACGGGCTGTATTGGGTTGCAAGCCCAGCAGGCTCAGGCTGAGCAGCTGAAGCCACTCCGCTCCGCTGTCTGCCTGTCCATCTCGTAGAGTTCCGCCGCCATTTCGTTGTTCCACCCCCGTCCGTCCTTCCACAGTTCCGCCGCCACCTCGTCTCCGCCTCGCTCGTCACCTTGCCTCGCCTGGCGCGTGGGGATCATCTCCGCCTCGCCCGCCAGGCGGCCACCCCGCCCGCCAGCTGCCAGCTCGTCTCCGCGCCGCCACCTCGTCTCCGCGCCGCGGCTGTCTTGGAGGCCGATGATCACCCCAAGAAGCTCAGCCATCTCGAGCCCGACCACGCCAGCATCCAGGTGTGCTCCCATCTCCATCCCCTCTTTCTTTACCCCTTCTATTCCTTCGTTCATCCCCTGCCCTGTTGCTAGGGTTTGAGCGGGTTGGGCGAGTCTGTCGGAGCCGAGCGAGCAGGCAGCTGTGGTCAATCTTTTGTGCTCCGATCTTTTGTATCATGGAACTAGGGATCTAGCAAGCAAAGGTTTAATCTTTTATTCTCCAATCCTAATCTTGTATGCAGAATCCATTTTTTTCTATCACGGGGACTAAATTGTTTATTGTTTTAATCTAGCTTGTTGAGTCACCATGTCCACAAACACATCAGAGAGCTCCGATGATTCTCGTTCAACCCAAACACGTGCTAAAAGGTCCAAGGTTTGGGAACATTTTGAGCAGAATCTAGTGCAAGGTGACAGTGGCTTTAAAGCTGTGTGCAAGTACTGTGGGCTCCATTTAAGCACTAAGTCTGGAACTAGTAGCCTTAGAACCCACATATCTAATTATTGTCCTGCAATTGGGGAAGATGACAGGAATAGATTTATTGCAACATTAAGGAAACCTGTAGAGAACTTTGTTTTTGACAAGCAGCTTTGTCGTGAGCGTATGATTGAGTTTATCATACATGCCGAAATCCCGTTTAACAAGTTTGAGGATCCACATTTTGAGCCATGGATTCATACCATGCAGCCAAGTCTCACCTGTGTTGGGCGTCAAACTATTCGCAATGATTGTCTAAAGAAGTATCAGGCAATGCAGCGAGATCTTTATATCGAACTTCAGAACCTAGACTCTAAAGTATGCCTGACAACAGATATGTGGACCTCAATCCAAAACTTAGGCTACATGGTAGTGACTGCTCATTACATCACTCCTGACTTCAAGTTAAAGAAGAAGATAATCAGTTTCAAGGAGGTTAAATACCCACACACAGGCTTTGCTATTGAAGAAGCACTTGTGAGTTTATTGATGTGCTACGTCTGATGCCACCTGGCTGCCACCTCAATTTTCATAACACTATTGGATGAACGCATGACATCTTCCATAACGTTTATTTCCGTCATAGATATTGGGCTTGGGTTGGGCTAAGTGAGTACTAACTTGGTTTCGAGTCATTTTATGACAGTTTAGAAACATCATAAGCTATGACGAAAATGACAGAAACATCGCTCGATTTAATCTGTGACGCTCAATCCATGACGTTATGTGAAACCGTCACGAGACCGTCACAGATATAGTTTTATAACATTTTTTCTTTAATCTATGACAATCTCATTCCGTCATAGATTAAATACTTTGTTATAGACGTGATTTCTACATGGTCTCTCTTTTTTTTTTCAAAAAAAGATCTCTAAAATGAGCAAATGACGTGTGGCCTTGAGCTAGTAGCCAAGCTTGTTTTTCCTTCTTTGACGTCTTTTGGTGTAGTATATGTTGTCCTTTCTTCCTCGATGAACTTGATTTTCCTTTTATTTTATTTACTTTTTTAGGGAAAAGAGCAAATAAATTTCAAAAAATATCATAAACAAAGTTACAATCGTGCTCATTCGTAATAATATGTTCAACACACACCACACTGGACTAAAAAACGCCACACAACTGTGTGTTTTGCTAGTTGAGCAACCTCATGGTTTCTCTATTTTGCCCTCTTTTCATAAGTTGCACCCACCATGATGGCAAGCTCATGATCTTGGAGCTTTCCTACTCGATTTTTTTACTTGAGCCCTTATTTAAGACAAAGTCTAACCCATGACCCGTCGCGTGACTGCACAGCGAGTGACCCCTCCGCTTGTGCGTGGTGCCGCTGGTTAATATTCTGTGGTGCTCTAGTGACCAGCGGCCCTAGAAAAGAGGCTCGAGGTTGGCGTCCGACCCGATGGAAGTGACAAGATTGCGCCGGAGTGGGCGGTGTGAGATGGTCGGTGGGTGGTGGAGGGAGCAGTGGGGAAGAGGAGGATGACCGGGTTAGATTGCGGACGGTGGTAGGCGGCGGCGACCGAGGCCACCAGAACCAGGGGCGGTGGGGGTGGCAGGGGAGGCCGGAGGCGCGGTGCGTGGTGGTCACAGGCTTTGGCTCATGCACGACCCACGGCATGATAGCCTCATACCTCTTTTATTAAGGATGCATGCATGGAATAACCATATAGGGAATTAGAGCAACCAATGAGAAGAAACAAGAGCCACTCCGTTATTGTCGTCGCCGAGGTCCATATGGTTAAATCAGCTGACTAAAATTTTGGAAAGCACGTTTCGACCGTAATAGCATGCTAGTGTCAAAGCTGACAGTATCCACGAGTCCACGACGACATGACCATTACGATAAGCCAACCGTAAACTTGGTTGTCGCCGGCCAGGTTTCGACGTAAACAGAAAAAAAAAAGGATTTCTTTAACTCTGAAAAAAATATTACTCTAGCAAGCCAAACACGTATGGCTATATAAAGTAAACTCGTGTCTGGTGAAAAATTAGAATTCCAATAGGCATCAATTTCATTTTTGTTAAAGAAGGCATTATTATTAGGTCCAAATGGGCTGTGTCTGAAACAGAAGCAGACTTTTGCTGGGCAATTGAGCGAGCCTGGGCTCCAAATGGGCCTGTTAGGGCACCACTACAATCACGGAGCAGACAGAGGGCAGCTAATACCCTAGTTATATATATATATATATATATCGGGGAGAGCGACACAGCAGCGGCAGACAGACACTGACCCCAACCCTATCAGCAGCCGCCGTGCTGCTGATGGAGACAAAAAAGAGGCTGCCGACGAACACCGATGCGCTCGGCGATCCCACCGGAGCTGATGGATCAGGCGGCGGCGACCGCATCGGCTCCCTCCACGACGGCGTCCTCGGCGACATCATCTCGCTCCTCCCCACCCCGGACGGCGCGCGCACCCAGATCCTCTCCCGCCGGTGGCGCCCTCTCTGGCGATCCGCGCCGCTCAACCTCGACCTCCACGCCGCCGGCGGCGTCGACGCCCTCTTCCGCCGCGTCGCCGCCGTCCTCGCCGCCCACCCGGGCCCCTGCCGGTACGCCCGTATCCCCTCATGCTGCCTCTGGCACCAACACGACGCCGTGGGCACCTGGCTCCTCTCCCCTGCCCTCGACAACCTCGACGAGCTCCATATCTGCCTCTGCCGCCATGGTTGGGCGCACTGGCCGCCCGTCCTCGACATGCACCCGCCGGCGCAGTCTACCTTCCGCTTCAGTCCCAGCCTACGTGTCCTCACTCTCAGCTCGTGTACTCTCCCCGACCAAATGGTCCGGACGCTTCGCTTCCCCGTGCTACACAAGCTCGCGCTCGAGATGGTCTTCGTTTTGGAGGGCTCACTGAGCACCATCATTGCTGACGGATGCCCTAGACTCGAGTGCTTGCTGCTTGGCCAGAGCATGGGCTTCTCCTGCGTCCGGATATCCTCGCCTAGCCTTAGAAATGTGGCCGTGACCTGTCATGATACGGACATGGCTCCGCTGTCAGAGATCATCGTCAAGGACGCACCGTGTCTTGAGAAGCTTGTGTTTCTCCAGCATGACCATCACCCGGGCCTGCTAGTGTCTGTAATTGCAGCACCCAAACTCGAGACGTTGGGGTGCCTTAATGATCGCAATGGCGGCGCTCAGAGGCTCGAGATTGCCTCCAACGTTATTCAGGTAATACGGCTATTCTCAATAGGAGTTTTATGGACACGCTTACCTAGAGTGCCACATCATCTAAAAATGTTTGAAATTAGCATGAAATACCCCACTCTCAATGCATAGTTTCATCTGTTGTTGTTCCCTATGTTACATGCAAGACACAAACTATCTAGGTAACTGTGTATGAAGAGTTTCATCACCATGAAACCCATTTCACCTCTCTCTTTATTAATGCACTGCCACATCATCAAGACTGTCTATGTGGCACTCTATTTATTGCCCATGAAACTTACACTGAGACTGGCCTACTAGCTAGGCTTTCACTCCTAGCTAGCTAGCCTTCATGTGCTTATACGTGTATTCCTTATTTTCTGAATTTGTAGTAATAGGCTTAATATCTTATTTCATGCTTCATCAAGGGATTGCGTGTCATTGATTCTAAGACAAGGGTGTGTACCATCAAGACGATAGCCATCGCTTTTCATTCGCTTAAACTGGATACGGTGATTGACTTGATGAGCTGTTTCCCATGCCTGGAGAGTTTGTACCTGAAGGTAACATTATTACTCCGCTCCACTTGTAGTTCATTGTGTCCATATTGCCTTTTAGTTACCTCAATATTTTTTGAACACTTATCTGAATTAGTTGTTTTTCATTTCTCCTTTTCAGACAGACTCATCTAGTGACGATAATTTATGGCACCACAAATATTGTGTTCTTCTCAGATCACTAGACATCCGTCTCAAGAAACTTGTGCTGCTTGGACACAAGGGAACAGAGTCATATGCCAATTTTGTGACGTTCTTCATAATGAATGCAAGAAGGCTGGAGACAGTGAGATTTGTGGGTGATACCAACATGGAGAACGAAGAGTTCATTGCAAAGCAGCACAAGTTGCTTCAACTGCACAAAAGGGCTTCCATAGGTGCTCAGTTTTATTTCAAAACTAGTAGATGTCACTATCGTCATGCACATATCGATCATGTCCACGATTTGTCCATACCAGATCCCTTTGAATGCACATGTTCAAAGTTTTAGTGTTGGCCCCAATGAGTAGTTTCTTGTCTATCTTTTTTTGTGTGTTCAGGATCGGGATTAGGTCTCTATTGTCCTACATGTTGAGTATATGTAGCCTGCTATAAGTCTTCATGTAAAAGTCAGTGGATTCTGTTCCGTTGTCAGGCTCAACAGTGTGAACCGCCTAATTGTAATGTCATATCATTTGAAGTGTTATCAATTATTTTCGTTGTTGCAATATTATTGTATGGCATAACTTTTTCTTGTCTTTATTATGGCATTTCTCTTGAATGCGGAGACCATGTTGCATTTATATGTTGACATTTTCTTTTCATATCACAGCGTATGATATGTGTTCCTAAAATATAGATCCTTCGCACTCATTCTAGTATTATATTGGTCTCATCACACTGCTGTTTTGGTTTGAGAATATTTCACTTCATTTTATCCTGTGCTATCAAAACCTTTTTAAATTATTAGTATTAGTATACTTTGTAAATTGATGCTTAATATCCTTATTATCAGATTTATGAAAGCACCATTTAAATATCCTTCACTGATTGCAGGTGTGAAAGTTTAGGAATATATGAGTGATAAACTCCGAAATATTATTAAAGATAATATGTCTTTGTGTTTTGGTTTATTCCGTGCAGTCAGGATGATTTTATGCTTGTAATAATCTACCTTCGTCAGCTTTTTTTGGTCGATGGGTGACCAGAATCTGGCAATATATATATATATATATATATATATATATATATATATATATATATATATATATATATATATGCAAGGCAGATATCCCCCTGCTAGCATGTAGACATATCCAGAAGTGGATTTTCTATCATCCTCATCGCCAGCTAGGTCGGCATCAGTGTAACATTCAACCTGAATGTTGTCTGATCTTCTATATGTAAGCATGTAATCTTTAGTGCCTTGGCAATATCTTAATGCCTTCTTGACACCTACCCAGTGAGCCCATCCTAGATTATCCTGATATCTTGTAAAGACGCTGATTGCAAATGCTAAGTCCGGACGCGTACAGACTAGCGCATACATCAAGCTTCCTACTGTTGATGCATAGGGAACGTTCCTCATTTTCTCTTTTTCTAAATCATTCTTAGGGCATTGTCCTTTATTAAACTTATCGCCCTTTTGAATTGGAACAGGTGATGTACTACTCTTATCCATATTATACCTTTTAAGCATTTTCTCAATATATGCTTTCTGAGATAATCCTAGTATTCCTTGGGCTCTATCCCGGTGTATCTCAATTCCAAGTACATACGAGGCTTCACCGAGATCCTTCACATCGAAATGTGACAACAAGAAGTTCTTAGTCTCATGCAACATGTTCTTATCGTTGCAAGCTAACAATATGTCATCTACATACAGTACTAGGATCATCAACTTTCCACCCTTTTCTTTGACATAGATGCATTTGTCTACCTGAGTTTCCCTAAATCCGAATCTCTTAATGACTTCATCGAATTTACGGTTCCACTGCCTGGATGCTTGCTTAAGTCCATAAATGGACTTCTTAATCTACATCCCATGTGTTCCTTACCCTTAATGGTAAAACCTTCTGGTTGAGCCATATAAATAGTCTCATCTATGTCACCATTATGGAATGCAGTCTTAACATCCATCTGATGTAACTCCATATCAAAATAGGCTACAAGTGCCATGACAATTCTGAATGAATCTTTGGTAGACACAGGAGAGAAGGTCTCTTTGTAATCGATCCCTTCCTTCTGTGTAAACCCTTTTGCTACAAGTCTAGCTTTGAATCGTTCGACATTCCCTTTGGAATCACGTTTAGTCTTGTAGACCCATTTACAGCCTACTGGTTTGACTCCATTAGGAATTTCTACTAAATTCCATACCTTATTGGAACTCATAGACTTTAGCTCTTCTTCCATGGCTTTTATCCATTTAGTGGAATTCTCACTTTGTGCTGCCTCTTTGAAAGTGGCACGGTCATCAACTTTCCCAACATTATACAAGTCCTCAGTTAAATAAGTCTCGTATGACAAGTCCTCAGTTAAATAAGTCTCATATAAGTCAAGATTAATTGCAGGCTTCCTTGTCCGTTGTGGTCTTACTGTTGGCTCGTTCACAACTGGTTCAGGAACTGCAGGAGGTACTTGTTGTGGAATTTCTCCCGCCTGATTATCATCGGTAGGCGCCTGAGCAACAACAACAACTGAAGCCTGAAGAACAGGGACAGCTGGCACTGGAACAACAGGGACCTGCGCCATGTGTTCCTGCTGAATGACAACAGTAGGCGTGGTGCTGCTAATTTGAGGAATCACAGGTGGTACAAATTGATATGCCTCCGTGAACTCAGGAATTTCCAAAGCGGGTAACTCAACGTGCAACTCTTCAAGACTTATATACCTCTTCGGAAAACCTCCACTAATCTGAGTCCTCTAGGAACACAACATGTCTGGTTTCTACAAACTTAGTGAAGCGACCAGGACAATAAATCTGTATCCCTTTGACTTATCTGGATATCCTATGAAATCACAGCTTACTATTTTAGAATCCAGTTTCTTTTGTTGTGGATCAAACAACTTTGCCTCAGCGGGACAACCCCATACTTTTAAATAATTTAAAGACGGTTTCCTCCCATTTCACAGTTCAAACGGTGTTTTGGGAACTGACTTAGATGTAACCTGATTTAGTATGTGAGCAGCTGTTTTAAGCGCTTCCATCCACAATTCCACAGGCAAGGTGGAATGATTGAGCATGCTACGTACCATGTCCATTAGCGTACGGTTGCGACGCTCAGCAACTCCATTTTGCTGTGGTTCGCCTGGCATAGCGTACTGAGCTCTAATGCCATTTTCTTCTAAGTACTTAGCAAATGGTCCTTTAACTTGACCATATTGAGCATGTTTGCCATAGTACTCACCTCCCCTGTCTGATCTTACAATTTTGATAGAAGTATTGTGCTGTTTCTCAACTTCTAATTTATAAATCTTAAATATTTCTAGCTCATCTGGAATCATAACCATCTACCAATGTAACTGAAAGAGGGCCACAGATATCTGTGTGAATAATTTCTAACACGTCCGTACTTCTGTTCACGTTTCTTAATTTTCTTAGCATATTTCCCCTTAATGCAATCAATGCATTGGTCTAAGTCTGAAAAGTCTAAGTGTTCTATAATCTCTTCTTTAATGAGACGATTCATTCCCCCCCTCGAAATGTGACCAAGGCGATAGTGCCACAATTTCGAAGAGGTCTCATTAAAGCGCTTACGCTTATTTGAAACATTAGCAACATTACAGACATTCATCACAGAATCATCATTAAGAGAGAGCATATAAAGTTTGCCTTGCCGACTAGCAAGGCCAACACTTATTGAATTAAATTTAATCTCACACTTGTCTTTATCAAAAACACAAATATGTCCTAAATCTGCTAAAGCTGAAACTGAAATGAGGTTTCTTTTAAGACTAGGAACATAAAGAACTTCATCTAATTTAAGCTGGAAGTCGCCTGGCAACTCAAGGACGAAGCTTCCAGCGCCTTCGATTTCAACGCCGTTGCCGTCAGCCACTCTTAGGTTTCTGTCCCCCCTTCTTATAGTTTGGATTGTAAGGAATGGCTTCAATGAATTAGAAATATGCACAGTGGCACCTGAGTCAATCCACCAAGTATTAGGGGAAAAATCAGCTAAGAATAATTCATCTATAAAGGAGACAGAGTCAAACTTAATATTACCTTGCTGCTTCAACCATTCCTTGAAGCCAGCGCAGTTCTTCTGAAGGTGCTTGGGAGAGTCACAAAATGAGCACAGCATCTTGCCACCTGAGGTGTGGCTGCTTTTCTTGAACTTGTTCTCATGCTTTGGAGCGAAGTTCTTGTTCTTATTCTTCTTAAAGTTCTTCTTAGCGCCTTGCTTGCTGCTGCCAAACTCATACTGGTTCTTAGGAGTGTCACTGAGGGAGAGGTTTCCAACCATGTTGACCACGTCCTTCATCTTCTCAGTTTTGAGTCTTTCCTCCTCCTCAACACAGTAGCTGATTAAATCACTAAGAGTCTAAATTGCTTTGGTAGTGTTGTAGTTGATCTTAAAGGCAGCATACTACGATTATGGTAAAGAGGTCAGAATGAAATGCACAAGAAAACCATCTGAGATCTCCATCTGCATCTCCTTGAGTTTGTTGGCCATGTCGCACATGCTGAGGATGTGCTCCCTGATGCCTGTCTTACCATTGTACTGAGAGGAGACGAGCTTCATGATCAACGTCCTTGCATAAGTCTTGTTGGAGCTCTTAAAGTTCTCAATCTTAGTCAAGAGCTCCTTAGCAGAGAACTCAATACTTTAGGCATTCTTGAGGGGAATGGCCCCCTTGATGCCTGGGCTGATAGTCTGACTCATCACCATGGTAGCCATGCGATTGGACCTCTCCCACTTGTCAAAAGAAGGAGAAGTTTGTCCGTCAGTTGGAGCAGCAGGCCTGTCCTCTCTGAAAGCAACATCAAGATCATTCTATGCTAGGCACGTCATGACCTTGCCCTTCCAGTCCAGAAAGTTCGCGCCATTGAGCGGCTGAATGTTGTTCAGGAACGAAGCCACTTGGTTCATGTTGTTCACTGAAATAAGACAAGTGAAATTTGCTTAGTAATAATATACTTGAAATGCGAATAAAAGATGAAAATAACCCTACGATGGTCTGATTAAATTCAGGCATGAAAATCAAGTTACATCACCGGTGGGAAAACAATCGAAATTCATCTTGTTACTCATGATCAATCAACGGTGGTAAGAAATAATCACAAGTTTACTCTAAATAAACTTCTCGGTGGTTCCATTTATTTAAGGCATCTCAAAATATATTGGTGGATTAATCTTAAATTTCAATGATAAACATGAATAAATCTTAATTTACAACACCAAAATTCTTAATAAAATACTTATGCAAGCATTAATCAAAGCTTAAAACAGTATTAAAATACATCTTAAATAATACAGTAATTAAACTAAGCTTAAAACTGTAATTAAGAGGGAATTTAAACTTAAAATGCACTAAAATTCGAAAATACACCGAAAATTCGAATAAATTCTTAAGCTCATTCGGTCCAGAATCGTAATCGGCCCGAAAAGGCCCAACAGCCACGCGCGCAACCCTTAATGCGCGCGGCCCAGTGGGTGGCCCATCATTAGCGCAGCGCGTGCGCGGCCCAGCACTGCGGAGAAGTGAGCGGCTTGGCTCGGCGGCTCAGCTCTGTCTTATAGCTCTGCGGTTCAGCTCTTGGCTCGGCTCTGCTCGGCGGCTCAGCTCGGTGGCTCGATAGCACGCACAAGCGAGCGCGACCCAAAGCATTCAGCCCAGCGCTGAACAGGCCTAAGGCCCAGTGGAAAATGGAGGCAGGCCGGCCAAGATGCGGCCCAACCTGTGCTCCGCGACCGTGCGCTCGCCTGCGTCGATCTGGACCGTTGGTCCAGATCCGACGGCGGAGAGCGGCCTGGCTCACTCGGTGGCCATATAAATGGCCGCAATCGCAGGGGGGAGGAAAACCCTAAGGTCATTTCCTCCCTCCCGGCTCCAAGCGAGACAGTAAGCGGCGGCGGCGGCCGACGACGCACGAGCCGCCGTGAGCCACCGCACCTGCACTCCCTCCTTCCCCACTAGATCCGATGAGAGAGGGCCAAGATCTCTGTCCGCGCTTCCGAGCCGTCTCGCCGGAGCTCCACGAGCCTCCTCGGCGCGCCGCGTGCATGATGCGCACTGTGACACCCGGAATTTCATCACATGTTAAAAATAGCAACATTTTAAAATTTTCTAGAATTTATTTGGAATTCAATTTGTAGGAATGTTGATTTGACTAGCCATTTAAATTATTTTCTTTATGAATAAGAACTGAAAATAAATATAAGGTCACCATTTGATTGAATGCATTTCATGTTGGAGCATTTTATTTGAGTGTTGATTTTAAATTGTTTTGAATTCAAATTTGGTTTCTTATTTGAATTCCAATAAAAGTTTATTCAAGGTTCAACATCTTAGAACTGTTGCTTCAACATTTCTACACTTTTGGTTCAACATTTAAAAATATCTCTTTTCTCCTTCCGGCTCATCTCTCAGCTTTCGGCCCAACTTCTCTTTCTCCTTCCCGGCCCTTTTCTTTCTCGGCCCATGTCCTTCGCGCTCGGCCCAGCTCCAGCCCGCAGGTCTCCCTCCGCCTCCTCTCTCCCTCTCTCTCACTGACACGGCGGTCCCACCTGTCATCCCTTCCATCTCACTCCCTCTGGTCGCACCTGAGCCCAACCAAGCTCGGACTCAACCCGAGCCGCACCCGTCGTGCCGCACCCCGTCTTCGCACGCATGCCAAGGCTGCCCTCCTCACCCTATTTAATGCGCCGCCACCCCCTCCTCGAGTCCCTTCGTCGCGACGCCCAAAACCCTAGCCGCCAGAGCTCTCGTCGCCGCCGCAAATCCAAGCTAGCGCCGCCGCCGTCGACCCGCGCCTCCGCCGCCTCTAACGCACCAGGAGCTTGCTTCGGAGCTCCATGGGAAGGTTAGGAACGCGCCGAGCCCCTTTTCCCTCTCCCTCTCGCTCTTCCACGTCCGCCCAGCGTCGCCGACCTCCGCCGCCCGCCATTGCACGTCGCCGCCGTCTCCGTCGCTCAATCCTCGCAACGAACCCCCAAAATCGAACCACCACATTCCCATCTTGCTCTAGAGCCAAATATCTCTGGAAACCGTGGCCTCTAGCCCCTGTTTCGCCAAACTCCGGCGAGCAGCTGCCACAGCGCCGCCGCCAGCCGCCGACGCCGGCGACCGATCCGCCCAGCGAAACCTCCGCCGCCCGATCCAAATCCTACAGCCCAGAACAGATCCAATCCAAGTCTACTTAGGTAAAACCGGCAACTTTGGCAATTTTGCAGAAACAGCCCTACAGTTGTAGAAAATTAACCCGCAGTCCACCTCTGTTCAAAACTAATTAAATATAGGTCCTGTTTTTATCGGTTTAGCCCCTGTACTTTTGTATATTCGAACCCACGTCCTTGGCTGTTAGTTTTACGCGTTAGCCCTCGGGTTTTCATACGCAATTATGTATAAGCCCTCGGTTTCTTCTGTTTTAGCCCCTGTTAGTTTAGTTTCTTCGCAGTTAAGCCCCGAACCTTGTTTTATCCATAGATTTGACGTTTTAGCTCCGTTTAACCTCGTTTTTGTTGCGTGAACTTCCTAGTAGCGCAAACTTTAGTTTAACAATTCTGTTTACCATGTTTCATGCTTTGAAAGAAATAAATATTCATTTTCCTAATTCTAATTAACTAGCTTTTTAAATAAAAGCAAATTAGAGTCTCACCTTCATGTTTTATAATAAAAGTTAATTTGATTAACCATTATTGAACTAGCCTTTTATAATTAGAATATGAGCAGAGTTATGTACCATGGTTTCATAAACAAAGATGTTAATCTGCCTCATGTTTATTTCATGTGTTTTTACAAATGAAAGCTAATTAACTTTGATAATGGTTTTGTAAACATTTAATTCACTTGATGCTCATTATTAAATCTAGTTTTCTAAAACTTGACTAGGTTTATGCATCGCATAAATAAATATTAACTTGTTTAATACTTATTTAATTAGTATTTCAAATTAAAAGCTAAATAGAAATATACCTCGGTTTTCCTAAATTAAACTTAATATGGTTAATGACCATTCAATTTGTTTTGTGAGTAAAAGCTACATAGGTTATATCTCGAGTTTTCTTAATTACATGTTAACTTGATTCATTCTTACTTAACTAGCTTTTCTAATTAAAAGCCAATTAGGATTATAGCTCGTGTTTTATATACAAATGATGTTAACATGATTAATTCCCAACTCGAATATTCTTTTGATATAACTTGATTAGTTGAACCTTATGCATAAATCTATGCGCTAGATGCTCTCATATGTTCTCTTGCAAGTTAAATGTTTAATTGGAATAATAATTAAATAAATATTTACAAATAAAATTGATTAAGCTTTAATCCGCCTTTTCTTATGAAAGTTTAACTTGAATATCTATCTGAAATATTCATTGCATACGTTTTCTTAATTAAAACTAATGAAGCATATAGTCTTTGCATTATTTTTATAATGCTAAATCTTCTGATAGTTATATGTTCTCGACCCTAGTTCCGATCGCAGCGTTTCTCGTATCCTCTCAATCCTTTTCGAGACCTCAACCCGTTTCTATGCTTGATCAATATGTTGCCCATGATTGGTGTACTATTTATTTATTTGTGCATTTGTTTGCTTGTATATGCTCGTGTGACGATAGACGTTGTACAAGCTGAATTGGAAGATCAAGCTGTGAGGAGTTCAACGAGTTCATTGAAGATCAAGTCTACGAAGGAAGTGAGCTTTAGCAGATATTCTTAGGATTTAAGGCAAGTGAATTTCCCCCTCTGCATATTCTATTGAACCTATGCAACTTTCATGTTCATTAAAGTTTACTTTATGTATGTATATTGCATTAATTTGATGGGTCCTTTATTTAAGGATGACTAGTTTTCATTGACTATTCCTTGACAACCAGATTTACATTTATGTTGGGTAGCTTTGCTTAGCTGCTATACTTGGGAATGGTTCACACTAAACATGAAGATAATAATTTTGTGTTACCATTTATCAAGATATTTGTATCCATGTTCCGATGATGATGTTAAACAAGATCACTAATGTTAATTGGAACATGGAGCGGCAACCTGGGATTTACCCGTACAACCACAATACCATATGGCTCTGGTCTTGGCTAAGTAACTAGATGAACTATATGTTGTGTTTGCGCTGCACGATGGTGGGTTATTGGGTCCAAAGCTTAAATGAGTGGCGAAGGAATGCTTCGGCATCCGAAGTACCGCCGATACCGGGGAGCAGACACATATATATAGGGATTCTTTGGAAATGCCTCGTAGCGTCCCTATGCAGTCACACCTTGGAAGTGTGGTACGTGCCTGGCCCGCACTGCAAGGTTGGGTCCAAAGTTCTTCGGAGCTTTTACGCGAATTGTGGTGAAAGTGTACAACCTCTGCAGAGTGTAAAACTGTTATAACAGCCGTGTTCGCGGTTATGAACGGCCCGGATCCTCACATGATAATTGAACTTGAAGTTGAAAATAAATTATGGTTCCTGGTTAAGGAATGAGTGCTTTGGCACGTATGATGTGAGATTATGTATATTTCTTTATATGATTAATTTGGGTTGGTATATACTTATATTTTAGTAATCAGGTGCTTACTAATAAAACTTGACCAACTAAAATGTTGACCGCTCTTAACTCTTAGCCTTTCCTTGAAAGCTTTGCATTTTCCCCCACTTGTTGAGTACCAACCATAAGTGTACTCACCCTTGCTAAAATATTGGAATCCAAAGGAGAAGAAGATATGGATTTCTTCAGTGACGTCAATGAAGATTGCTAGGCGTACGAAACCCTCAGTCAACTGCCTGTGGTGAAGAGTTGAAGATTTCCGCTGCTAGAGAACGTTTGTAATGTATTTATTTTATTATTTCCGTTGTAACTTTGTGTTCTATATTCATGGAGTCTATCATATGTGTGAAACTTGATCCTGGCGCACATATGAGATGCATTCGGTTTGTTTTTATAAAACCGGGTGTGACAGCATGGTTCATCGAGGGTTCTCGCCGGAGCTTCAATTGCGGCGGTCCGGTACTCCCGGCGGAAGCACGAGGAGGGCGGAGGCACGCACCACGAAGGCGCACGCGCGGCCAAGGTGGTCTGCTCGTCACGGCCAACTCATGTCCTGTGCAAGCACCATCCTTGACGTCGCCGGAGCTCAAGGCGGCGGTCGCGTGCGTAGATCTGCTGCGCGCGGCCGCCATGACCAGGTAGGTCATCTTAGCTTAGGGTTTGTGTAGATCTAGGGTTTGACTCAGGGTTTTGGGTTTCGGATCTGAAGTTTTCTAGGGTTTGCATGCTTGAATCGGTGTTTTGCTATCCCCTTCTTCTATTTTCTTATGCTTTGTGTGCAACATGGCTAATCCGAGCTAAAACAAAGGCTAAAAACATGAATCCAAAACCCTAACTTATAGATCTTAGGCTAAAACTTGAAAATAGCTTACGAAATGAGTAGATAAAACATGATAAAATAATGCTTAATCTCATCTTTTTCTTCACTGATCTAACATAAACGCATGAAAAACTTAACTTTTCTTCTCTGATCTCCTCTAATCTTACCTTGTGCTACTCAAACCTCCTCTGTAACACTAGATCGACTCAAAGAAAGCCTAATCATGCATGGATCTAGTGTAACCGAACCCAAAGGCTTAGGTTTTGGAGTGCTAGGGATCTAGTAGGCTAGATCTAGGCGACTGATACCAATTATTAGTGTAAATGAAGGCTAACAATACTTAGAACATGACTAAACAGGATCACCTAGCCTATACAAGATCACATCTAGCTTAGATCTAATGCAGAATTGAATAGAGGCCGGATCCGGCCTTATACCAGCGGTGGTGTTGTCCATCGCGATGGGGAAGGCTGGAGAGGCGGTGTTCAAGTTGACGTTGAGGGTGACGTCGGGCTTGTAGCGAAGTCTCTCCTTCAGAGATTTCGGTGGGTGACGGTGGCCTTCTGGACGCCAACGGGATTGGCCTGCGATAGGAGGAACTCGAGCTTCCAGGCCTTCCAGTGCGTCTGATTGATCGGTATAGGGTGGATGGTTCCGGGGAACATTGGGAAGCGTGAAGGGTACCTTTGGGGTGGTATGACCTCAGCTTATATAGCACTGTAGGCCCGGGGCCGAGCCCTAGGATTCCTTATCGTTGCCTCACGATCACGGCAATAGATTAGGCTCTATTGGAGCCAATCCCGAGATCTGGGGATAAGGATAACTCCCCCTTATCTCGGGTATATTTGTTGACCTGACGGTAACAAAATATTCAACAAGAACTTCAATCTGGACCACATGGTCTTGATCCAAGAAAAAGGTGGAAGGTGAGATTTGCAAAAGTATGATTTTACAAATCAAAGGGGGCAGTGATTTTGCAAATCCCTCCTCCCACCTCTCCCTACGCGCTCCCCTTGGACATATTTTATGAACTAGAAAATGCAAACAGAAGCCATTCAGGTCCCATTTGGATCATAGGATTCTCAAATGAAAAGTGGAGGAAACAAAAGCCGAGAAAAGTAAAGTGAGCAGAGCTATATCATATTGAAACTTGAAATTCCAAAATCCAGTCCCGCTGCCTGTTTCTCTTCCTTTACTGAATCCTGCTCTGCCCGATTTGTGCTGAATGAGGAACTATATATATTGACCAGAGAGGCAGAGAAGGTGAGCTGAGGTTATGATGTGGGCATTTGGATGGATAAGACTTGTGTTGGTCCTTTTCGATGGGCATGACCACATGAGTTCATGGGCATAGGAATTCCCATGTGACAGATCACAAAAAAAAAAAGTCCTGCTGACTGTTTTTCATAAAGTACAATGGTTCATGAATCCTAGTTAAGGACGCCTCAACTGATTCCTGTTCCATGTGTTTGCAATCCTTTGTTTTACCAGTTAATCAGTGTTCAGATCCCTGACGCAAACAGGTCTTTAGTAAAAAGAAAGCCAACTTTCGAGGTATAGAAGTCTCACAACTCATAAGGTTGATGCTCACCTCATTGAATTTATTAAGGATGGATATCTTATAAACTGTCTTGCTGATGATATTAAGCTGCTCTCAGTCTATATATGTCAATATTGATATATGTATTTATGAACAAAGTTACCTGGTGTGGTTTGATGATCACACCGATTGTGCTTTTGCAGTTGCTATCTAAGATTGCTTTCTGAAATTTATGAAAAGCTACAATTCTAATTTGGCTGTTCCACATGTGATGGTTACTAAACTGAGAGAATAAGTATATATGATATGAGTTCTCAGTTTACTTTCTTCCCTCCCCTTAAAATCAACACATGTAAATGTTACAGTGAGTCAACACGTGTTCGTTTCTAATGAACTTCAAGTGCAGCCTTAGTATGTTTTGTTTGGACATGTGGCACTTTGTTGATTATATACTTACTTCCATCTGAGGAATATAATAAATGTTGGTAGTTAATTACCAAGGCTCGCATTTTCCTAATATTTGCAAATAAAAGTGTACTAGCTTTGGGGTGTTGTTAACTGATAACTTTCAGGTACATGTTCTTGCACCAGCTCAAGATAAGACTTTGGGTAGAGCTCTGTTTGATTTGCTCAGTGATAGTTATCAGCTTGCCGTTCTTCTCAGCTTGTGACCAAGCAAACTGATAATGTATTTGGTGGCACTAGAATGTGCCTCATCCCAGTTTTTCCACAGGTTATTTTTTGAGAAAACTGTACGTATAGCATATTGGGTGCATATAAGGCATTTAAAACACTTTTTTTACTTTACAAACTTGTAGCAAAAAATGCTCCATGCAATATTAGTGTTTTTGGAAACACTGTGGTCACATTTGTTGCAACATGAAATGCGATTGATGGAAGGGATTATGGAAGTCAAGTTTGCATTGTGATATGCTTGAAAATTTCGCTGTCTAGTAACGCCATATGTTTTATTGTGGGCACCTCTCTGAACTTATAAATTACTATTCGTAAAGTTCCTTATATCGTGTAGATTTAACAAGCACTACTACATGGAACATTATCACAGTTGCTTACAACCCCCCCCCCCCCCCCCGCCCCCCCGCCAATCACCACTGGTTTTATATCTCCATTGGCAAAAGGTTGGCGGTGATATAATGAATCCATACTGCTGGCAGTGATGACCCATTGGTGAAGACACTCCTTGTAATAGGGAAGTTCTATATTTTATCTACTGCTTATAAGTTTTTCCATGCAGAACTACTACATATTAAAAATATTCTATATTAGCGGCTGGAGCCTCAAGTATATATATGCTTGTTTCAGACAAGACGTTTTTATGACATTAACCTCGGTATGTATCTTCTTCTACAATTAATTCACTTGCATTCTTATACTTGAAATTTTTAGGACATAACACTTTGAACCTTTTAGCTGTCTTACATTCTCACTTTTATCCGGTTCATTTGCGTGGTATACAATGTACTAATATTCTTTCCAAGTTAACCTGATGACCACACAATGCAACTCTATAAGTAGGAGCACAAGGGCAACAGATTATTAAATCTGTATTTGCGTACAGGTGTTTTTCAGCGGTTGGAGTACATACTGAAATACATCAAGGAATTGAAGAGGGCTGTTTTTTCTTTTTCTTTTTTTTTTGAACAGAGAGGGCTGCTTCTTTATAAGAAGGAAGTTTACCCAATGTTTCGGAAAGGAAATGACATAATGATATTTATCCATTGTTTATAAGAAGGATATTTATCCAGTACGAAAGGAAATGGCATGTTTGGAACGAAAGAATTTCACAGTAATCACGAAGAAATTTCATAGGAATCGGTTTAATTTTGCAGGCGAAAATGCAAGAGCAAGGAAAGAATTCCTGCGTTCCAAACAGGCCATGTCATTTGGCAATTTCGATGTATAGGAACAAAGTTGTGGTGGCAAGTCTAGGAAAGGTAAATGCGGAAAATAATGCAAGTATGAAATGCGGAAGCTTAAAGGGTAGAGAAGAGGGTAGAGAAGAGCAAACTCCTGGCACGACGATTTTTACCGAGGTATCGGAAAGCTCACGAGCTTTCCACTAATACTCGTTGTTGGAATCCCTCTCAAAGGGAATGCCCGTGCAAGGGCATAAACTCCCTGGTCGAGTAACTCCGTTGGTAACCATGGGACTTCCCACGCGCAAGTGGGTCTCCGCTCATCCCTCCCCGGATGCTCCTCGCCGCCTTCACTTGGTAGAGCTTCGGCCAAAACGCCAAGGGCCTCTCCTCCCTTGCACAACCACCGGTGGCCACTCCACAAACTCGGTTGAAGGGTCTAGCAAACCTACAAACCCCGGATTTACAACACTTGGTGCGTGCAAGCATCGGTAAGTAAAGAGGTATGCAAACCTCGCTAAGCTCTAGGCTAAACACCTAAGAGATGCGCTAATAGGCCTAAACTAGTACTAAGCACTTTTGCTAATTGCCTTGATCTTCTAATTAGCACTTTGGTGGATTGAGCACTTAAGAATGTGTAGAACACTTGCCAATAGCTTCTCCCAGCTCAAGCACACTTCAAATGGCCGAGGCAACCCATATTTATAGCCCCAACCAAAAGAACTAGCCGTTATATAGCCGTTGCACATTTTCTGCGTGCCGTCGACTAATTCGATGGGTCCACGTCAAAATAGTCGTCGCTCACCAGAGCCAAACGCACTTCCGGCCTTCAATACCGTTAACTGATTCGATTGGCCTGTTCAACATTTTTTTTTCACTGATACAACATTTCTGTTGTACAGATTCAACATTACTTCTGTGCAGTTTCAACATTTCGCCGTCCGATCGCCTTTAGTACCATCGACAGGCACCCCATCGAATAAGTCTTCGCTTTCCAGAGGCAAAATCACCTTCCAGCTTCAGCACCATCGACTGATTCGACGGTTTTGGCTTCAACATTTGATTTGCGCCAATTCAACATTTAGGTTTCACGGATTCAACGTTTTGCCTCTTCTATTTCAACATTTCAGATTGCTATCATTTGGATATTGATCACTTGGATGCTGAATATCATTTGGATGGCTTCCAAAGTATCCTTGGGACCTAGTAATATCTACAAAGGTGCATCTCAACAAACATATTAGTCTCAATGATTATGTTTTCAATTAATCACCAAAATCACAAATAATGGGCTAGGGCCATTTTCCTTACACCTTGAATTCAACTTTGTTCCTCTCCGACATGCAAAATAATGTACTATTATCATATTTACCTTTTCAGGATGTATTAAGTAAACCACAGCTCTAATTACTAATTAAGCTTCAGTCAATTTAAATTCTGGCTTCATATTTAAGTTTTAGTTCCATGAGTTTCTTAAATTAAACATTGTCTAAGCAATCTCGTTAGGTCTAATTTAAGATTATTTCAGTATCATTATCTGGCTCATAAAAATTTGTTATGTCACATTCATGGTAAAGTTCACATCCCTTCTCGGCACACATTATATAACTACTCCACAAATAATTATTCTTTGCACATGTTCATCCATTCATCATTATTAAATCACTATAGTACACAAATCCTATGAACCTGATCAAGTTAAATAACCAATATCATCTTCCCACTTTCTTCTAGGGAGTTTCTTTCCACATTTACAATTTATCAAAATAATTTTTGACATTAGTATAATAGTAATGTTGTACCTCTTTTGTTTTCTTTCATGTAATAATGCCTCAATTATTCTTCGGACAGAGATTTCAATTGCACCTATTTGTCTTCTAACTAAATACTGCATGAGTCACATATAGGTATATACACGATATCAAGTATCTGACTTTGAGTAACTAGATTTGGATATACATAGGATATATTTAAGATCTGGATCAGGGTATACTCCCATTAGTACATATCAACCCCTGTGATTGAATGGTCTGTACTAATCAAGATTAGTTGCATAGCTTATAAGGGGCCCTTTGGTTTGTGGCGGTAGCTAGCCCGACCAAAATATTTGTCATTGACCGCATCGTTGGAGAATGTTTGGATGGAAGCCAACGACTGGCGTGCCCGTACTTCTGCGCCCGTGTTAGTTCATTTTGTTGCCAACACGAGGGCGAAATCAGGACGGGCGAATCTCTCGCAAAAAAATTGGTTGCCCTGGATTTGGCGTGGCTGGCGTGGGCATAAACCAAACGTGCCCTAAGTATTTCATGTTCCTAACATCATCTTTCTATTCAATGATTACATTGATGCCCTATTTATATATAGGATAACTAACACAGCTATGTATGCACAATTTATTAGACATGATGCAGCGAGTGAACTTGGGACGGCAGCACAACGGGAGAGATATCGAGATGGGGTAAGTTAGGTCACTAGAGGAAAAACGCCCATTCATCCCCTTCCAATCAGTACCGGTTGCTTACCAACCGGTAGTAAGGCCCATTTAGTACCAGTTGGTAAGCACAGTACTCCCCGAGGATCATTTAGTACCGGCTCGTAACATGGCCTGATACAGAATGGTGGCATTCAGTACCGGTTCGTATTACGAGCCGGTACTAAATGGTCCAGGGGGGTTCTCGAGGCCCCTGTTGCATTTGGTACACCAACCGGTACTAAATGCACCACCCAGGGTTACATTAAAAGGATAATATCCTTCTCTCAACCACAAGTGCTCTATAGGTGGGGTGGTTAAGGAGGAGTTGCGCGAGGGGGGAGGTCGCGAGTTCGAGTCCCACAGACCGCGCATGCGCATTTACACGTGAAAAATTCGCGTGACTTGTGACAGTTAATATTACCAACCAGTACAGATGGGCGTCCATCGGTACCGGTTGTTAGATGTGCCCATCAGTACCGGATTGCCAGTACCGGTTGCATAACCGGCACCGATGGGTGCCTAGCAACCGGTATTGGGGGTCTTTTTTCTGCTAGTGGGTGAGCTTGTTTTGCCAAAGTTGGGTAGCCACGCCATTGATTAACTCATGGAACAGGAGCAAGCACGGTCACAGCTTTAAATCTAGCTCTACTGCCCTTAGAAAAATAAGAGAGAGGTGAGTGAAGAATGAAAGAGATACGGATTGAAGAAAGTTATACACATGCACTTGCCTCCTGCGGCAAAACGCCGCACGCTTTTGTAGTTTACACAAATTTGCTTTCTTAATATATGGTATCCCTTTGTTCTTTTAATTTAATATACAATGCTTAATTGTTGAGATCCATTATTTGAAATAAATAATGTTGCGACATAGGGATATCTAGTTTTCCATGTTTGTGTTAGTGTAGTAGGTTTAGTTGTTTGTTTGTGAAAAATGATTGATCATTTCACTTTCAAGAACTATATTTTCGGCCAATAACAACATCCAACCATTGATGAGAGAATTATGCTGGCGCATGAAGGGTGCTCCATTTTCTAGTCTAATAAAAACAGAGACAGTAACATGGAGGTGGTCTTTTTTCCTAGGGTCTAATTTTGTTTGTAACACAGCCCCAGTTGGTAGAGCTCCGGCTTCTCCCAAAACTGCTCTGGATGTGACTCCTTTGGTGAAGCAGCTCTGTGGTGCAGGTGAAGCTGTTTTAGAAAAAAAATAAGGTTTGTAAAATGGCTTCTTAGTGGCATTTTGGAAATTATAAGAGCACTTTAATATATGGGAAGGGATGAGAATGGTGAAGCCATTTTTTCCCTCTCCCCTCTAGTGGAAGCTGTTTTGGGGCTTCATGTGGACCTCTTGGTGAAGCCATTTTATTTTTACCCAGTGCGTAGAGCTTCACTATAAGCTGATGGAGAAGCCCTGCCAAATGGGGTCGTATAAGTTGAGCTTTTTGCAGTAACTCTAATGGGCTTATTTCAGAAACTTTAATCCTTAGAACAGTTTTACCGTTGTTGGAAGGTATCATATGGTACCACATGATATTTTTTTATTGATTCATGGTAGCCGTTGATCTCGCTGTGCATTTGGTCGAGTGTTTGATTTTTAGAAAAAAAAAGCAATTAACTGGCACCTCCCCGAACCCTTTTTTTATACCTTATGGCTAGTTGACCTTAACACTACTAGATCTTTGAGAATCAATGGTCCTCATTTTTTCGAACCATCCTCGGTATCTTTCGAGCCATTCTGATTATTTATATTTAAATTAACAGTTTGATTGACTTTGCTGTGTGAACCATACATTCTGTTCACAAATACGAAAGATCAAATCAAAGTTGATGAGGAAAACAAAAATCCCATCTTTATATAGTACATGTTAATAAGGGTGAAATTCATATGTGCTGTAACAAGAATTTTGTATCACGAATAGTACGATGTATTCGACTATTCTTTGATTACATGCCCCCAAATTGGGGTCGTACATTGCATATTTTTAGGAGTCAACCTTCGGGTATTTTCATGACCGTTAATTCCGGCCAAAACCTTTTCACTAAATGAATGACAGTTGGCCGTTTTTTCCCGCCATCTCGAGATTCGGCTTGTTTCCTGGATGGCTTCAGCATTCTGCCTCGTCTTCTGACTCCGGCTTCGAGGCATCCTACGACTCAAGGTTGATCTCCGGAAACCCCTTCCTGCGCTTCGCTTCCCGGACGACCTCGAGCTCTCCTTCTTCAAGCGAATCTTGGATTCCTGCACTTCTTGTCAAGTCGAAACCAAAAAAGGACAGTTTAATCATACTAGTACTCTATCCTCGTCCGACGCATCCCCAACAATATGCCTCAGAAGTAGCACCATTAACATTTTATACAAAATTACAGTAAATATATGAATGGATAATACGAACCATTGTATAAAGGCAATAATCCAACCCATGTCGGTACAAATTTGCAACAAGATTTTAATAGTAGCTGTTCTTTCCTGAAAAATCATGTTTTACTTGTAAGCTCCTGTGTGCCACGGGGAGCGTCACCTGGCCGAGCATCCTTTGGGTCTTTTCTTGACCCAAAGTGGTTGACACTTTCTCCTTAAAGCAATAAAATGGAGGTTGTCTTTTTCCTGGGGTTTATTTTTTTGTTTGTGAGCCTACTAGTTTCTTGTTGGTACATGTTAGTTGAGAATTTTGCAGTTATTACTGTGCTTATTTCAGAAGATTCAATCCGTCAATGGTATGCTTCAAAACATTTTTCACAAATTGTACGAAATATCAAAGTTGATGAGGAAAATAAAAATCTGTTATCTTTATAGTATAGATATGTCAATAAATACGAAGTTCGTATGACCCAGCAACTAGGTGCACCACTCAGATTTAATAGAAAATTACAGTAAATATATGAATGGATAATACGAACCAGCTGTACGAAGGCAATAATCGAACCTATACAGTACAAATTCGTGGCAAGATTTTTATTTCATCAGCACTAATGTGCCTGAAATTCAAATAAAATTGTTCAGCTTCGTATGTCAGAGTTCAGACAGGACGGAGAGTGTGCGCACGCACTGGTGGAATTTGCTGCACCATCTTCTTTGGCAGCAGCAGACATGTTGAGGGTGAGCCACGTCTCCACGCCCCGGCGAACATTCTCGCTGTCGTCATCACGGTCACGGAAGGTCTCCCGGTCTTGTTTAACGTTTCGGATCACCGAATAAACAATCTCATTCTTCCAATCCTCCATGGGGGCAAGGTCCGTGTACTTGGCCACGAACTCGTACATCTCCTTGGGATCAACGTTTCTTGGGTCAACACCACCAAGGTCGTGGCTGTACTTCTTGGGCACGCCGGCGATCTCCCTGCCGTGGTGGTACTCCTCCACCGCCCTCACCATCTCCTCCACCTCCGGCAGCGAGCTCCGACAGGAAAGCACCCTCGCTATCCACCTCCCCTGCGCCTGGAAGAACCACGGCACGATCACCTTCCTCGGAACGCCGACGAACGAGAGCGACGGCGCTATCGCCGGCGGGAAGGTGTGCTCGAACAGCGGACCGACACGGTTGTCGTCGACGGTGACGAGGCCACCCGTGTCGAGGAACGGGAACGAGTAGTCGTACCCGGTGCAGTAGATGACCGTGTCGGCCACGACGCCGGAGCCGTCGACGAAGGCCACGTGGCCGTCGTGGCAGAGGCGGTCTATTCGTGGGTGCAGGTGCAGGTGGCCGGCGTGGTTGGCGAGCATCTTGGACATCGCCGGCGAGGTCGACGTGGCGGACGCCATGGATGAGTTGGACGTGAGGTGGACCTCCCTGGCGACGCCGCAGAGGTCCAGCACGATGTCGAGGCCGCTGTCGCCGCACCCGACCAGCACCACCACCTCGCCGCGGAATGGGTCCGGCACACGGTACGAGTGGCTGTGCAGCTGCCGTCGCTTCCATTGCTCCATCCCGTTGATGCTTGGTAGCCTTGGCTGCGAGTAATGGCCATTGGCAACGACCACGGCGTCGAACATTTCTTCCTCCTCGGCGGCAATCTCCTCATCGTCAGCGATACAATCCACGCTCTCCCGGATCTTCACCGACCGCACCACCCTTCTCAGCTCGTCGCCGCCTTCTTTTTCTTCATCCGGCGGCCGCGGCGGCGCCATGGCGACGCGCACGACCCTGGTGTTGAGTTTTACAAAATCCATGAGCCCGAACGTGTCGCAGAAATCCTTGAGGTAACGGTACACCTCGCCGTGCACCGGGAAGCGGCGTGGGTCGCCACCACCATGCCTAGTAGGAACGAACTGGAAGTCGGAGAAGCCCATGAGCTCCCGTGGGCTGATGAGGCGCACGGACGCGTACATGCTGCTGTGCACCTTCACCGGCGGTGGCGCGGCGCCGAGGGGGTCGCCGCCGTCGGTGCGTGGGTCGTAAAGCCACTGACCTCCCACGTCGCCGCGCTGCTCCATCACCGTCACGGCGTGGCCTTCGCGGCGTAGCTCGCGCGCCGCTGCTAGGCCGGCCATGCCGGCGCCGACGACGCATACCTTCCTGGAACGGTGACTGTGCTGGAGCGAGCCACCGTCGTCGCCACACATTTTGGATGAGTGGGGTGGTTGCACGTTCTGTTTGCAGAATACACTTGAAGTGTTAATAAAATAGACCCAACTCTCGTGCAATCATGAGGCACAGTAGTTGGATTGCATCCATCAACATAATGCAGCAGTGTTGTGTACCGTTCTTTACACAAATTTCAGGGTTAGGTAAGGTTGGGGCGCTTGTCGGGAAGAGATAACAGATACGTGGTTTTGCACATTGTGTGTGCTGAAGCTCACGTAGAGTGCGGCAACTGCAGCTGTGGTGTCGCTCCTCGCCGACAATGTCAAGAACGTGCTCGATGGTGAGCGTGACTGCTGCAAGCCAGTAAAGTGTGGCCGTCCACATCATCACCAACCTGCGATGCCCTCGACAACAGCAATGAAACAATGAGCAACAAGGACCTCCAGTCACCTCCTCAGTGAGACGGCTCGGCAGCGCCCTCAACCATCCATAGCGCAAACTCCACAAATAAACTCATCTGCAAAACCGAAAATATATAAACATGCATGAGTTTTGCACAAAGGAATCCAACACTCGTTTGCCTTGTCATCAAGGTTTTAAATAGCGGGCTAAGGCATTTAGCGGCAGGGCTGCCGTTACGTCGTTTAGCGGGCTAAATGCCATAGCGGCTTCTCTTCCTAAAGGATATATCTGGCTATAGCGGAAGCTATAGCAGGCTATTTAGAACTATGCTTGTCATTCAGAGTTTTTCTTCTATGTGTAATGAAGCAAGGGACTGCGCATTAGCTGATGGAGTGATGTGTAAAAGTATTCCGGCGGTACCAGCGGGGGCTGGCAAGTTTGTGGCCATCCATTTAGGGAAGGAGCTTGCTTAATCCAGTAAGGACGCAAGGAGATTGACGACATCCCTGGGGACTGGCCAATGCCTAGAGCAAACCCTGAATTTCTATCCATCTTTCGGTATCTTTTGGGCTCTATATCTTTCATTGTTTGAGATTCGTACAAACAACTATAGTCATTAGATCTACACCCAAAACATATTAATCTCTCTCCCCAATCTACTTGCTCTCTCCTTCGCACCGCCGCCACCTCTACGCCGTCGGTGTGCCGCCCCCATGTCCGCAGCCCGTGCGCCCTATAAGGAAAATGACCCTAGGTCATTTTTGTGATTTTGGCAATTGATTGATAAGATAGCTATCAGGACTAACAAAATATATGGATAATATTTGTAGATATCTATGTCACAAGGATACTTTGAATGTGATCCAAATGCTTAACAATATCCAATAGTTCAACGACCAAATGATAGCTGTCCAAATTGAAGTCATCCAACTTATAGGGAAAAGTTGACTTAGTAGTATACAAGATCATCCAAATTGATGACAAAAAGATAGATCAAGAGCGAAGAAACAAGAAAATTAGTGTCACGGAGTGACCACAGCCTATTTTGGTGGTGGTCAAAAAGACCACCAAATTAATCGGTTACCAAGAGCAGAGGAAGAAGAAGGTCAGCAAGACCACCGACTATTTCGGTGGTGTCAAAAGTTGTGACCAATCGGTTATGGTGTCCAGAACATGGTTCGTCTCTAGAACACACTGATCAAGTCAATGGTGTCAAAATGATGGCACCGTTGGTGCTCAAGGAAAGGATTGAAGCCTCTTTGTGTGGACACAATCGACTATTTCAATGGTACCAGATACTAGGAACCAAATCAGTTGGTGTTGGGTGGCTCGCAAACTAGAGACTCAACGGCTAACTGAAGTGGCACCACCGACTATTTCGGTGTTCCCTCATGATCCACCGAATCAATCGGTGGTATGCAAAAAGTTGCAACGACAAGTTCATTTGGTTGGGGCTATTAATACCCGATCCCACAACCATTTGAAGGGTGCTAGAGCCAAGGGAACATATTGGCAAAGTGTTCCACATACTTTTAAGTGTTCAATCAACCAAAGTGATAATTAGAAGATTAAGGCAATTAACAAAGTGTTGAATTCTAATTTAGGCGTGTTAGTGCATCTCTTAGGTGTTTAGCCTAGATTTTAGCGAGATTTCCTATGTGCAATTGGAGCCTTAGTATTTAGAGCACCTAATTCATCACCTCATAGGGTATCAAGGCCCCGTTCACGCCCCGACCACCTTGCGACCTCTGCATCTTGCAGCCTCCTGTGTGTCCCCTGACCGTCGTGCCGCCCCTAACCCGCGGTCGCCCATCCCCATGGTCTTCGTATCGTCACCCACTAACATGCCCGCGCCCACCACTGTGCTCCGCGCGCGCCGGCGCCCCGTCAAGCTCTCCATAGAAGATGATGTCATTGGACGATAAACACTTGTTCAACATTTCAAAATTTGTATTTCAATAGTTTGTTACATCAGTTTCATAATGCTATCCGTTTAATTTCAACATTTTGTATCTCCGGTGTTGAACTTGTTAAAGGGAAGTGCTGAATTAAAGCTATCACAATGTTGAACAAGTTTGCAATGCTTAATTTGATGGATGGATTATCTATCTTTCACAAGATGGATACAGTAAGCCCCCAAAAAGAAAAACCAAAACTATATTTCATAAAAACAATTATAGCAGAGTACAAGTGTTATACATTCATTTATGCAAAGGGAATGCTCAGAACTGAATTTTGAAACACTATATTTTCTATGACTCCATTAGAGCATCTCCAACAGCCTCCCAAAATCTATTTACCAATAAGGTGCTATTGGGATGTCCCAATACTACTTTTGTAGATTATTGGGCGGAGATGCTTTTGCGTCTCCCAATAATCTCTTCTGAATAGAAACTACCATATTGGGAGAGACTCAACTCTCCCTCTATTTGGGGAGAGATGAGGTTTAATTATTAGGATGTCCCAGTAACTATTGAAAAAAGGGAGATGTATTGAGAGACTGTTAGATTATTATTTTTCTATACCTCTCCCAATATCGTAGTTGGATTGGGAAAAGTGTTAGAGTGGTACAGCGGATTCTGGCCTAGCCCATTGTACACATGAGCTGGCATCCCACAGGCCTAGGTCCACCTGAGCCTAACACTTCCAAGGCCTCGGGCCTAACTAAACCCAAAAGACTATTATAGGAAGAGGACTGCCCCACCTTATATGTTGTGCTCCCCCACCATCAATTACCGATGTAGGACTAAATCTAACAATCTCCCCCATCACACCTCGGGCCCAACTCTTCCATCACAACCATCTGTGTGATCTCCCAAAGAAGTTATCCCAGGCCCCGAGTCCAACTCTCCAGTCAGAACCCCCATCCGTGTGACCCTATGGAGACGTTCACGGGCTCCCCCGTCACCATGTGACCCAGAGATGTTACTGATTTTCCAACCTTTGGCTCTGATACCACTTGTTAGAGTGGCGCAGCGGAATCCGACCCGGTCCGTTGTACACACGAGCCAGCGCCCACAGGCCTAGGTCCACGGAGCCCAACACTTCCAAGGCCTCGGGCATAAGTCAACCCAAAAGACTAGCCTTATAGGAAGAGAACGGCCCCACCTTATATGTTGTGCTCCCCCACCATCAATTATCGATGTGGGACTAAATCTAACAAAAAGGGGGACCGCTGGAGATGCTCTTAGTAACTTTCCACGCTCAGGAGAGATTTAGTAAACAAATTCAATACTATACGTGTTACATTGCAATAGTACAAGAAGTACTTTTTACTATTATTCCTATTAAAAATGCACATCATCAACACGATTTATCTCGATATAAAATGACCGCGTCTAGAGATGGAGTTCTTTTATGGGCTATTTAGTAATGGCTGATGTTTAGCAGCAAACGCCCAATTGTTACTAAAGGGTGCATAATAGTATATATGTGTTTTTACCTGGTACTAGCTCAATTTAGTTTCGCTACAGGTGGTCATATCAATCAGCACTTATCCGCACCATTAGTACGGATTGACTAATAAGATGTTTTTCCAGGTGAATTTAAAATTAAAGCATCTCTTTCCAAGGTAGAATTTGAGATGGCAAATAAACTATGTGTGATACTATTATTGGTTTGAATCCTGCGTACGTAATGTTCACAGGCATATTTGCAAGAATAATCATACCGAGACCTTGACCTTGAGGCCTGCATGACCTATTTACACATTCAGGGGGTGATTGGTTGGCTGGTTTGAGCCTAGCCAGGCTCTCTGGATGCAACATCTGCCTGATTGGATATCTGGACCAGCAGATGAGCCAGGCCCGAGAGATGCAAGATTCTCTCCTCAGCCAGGCTCTGGGCGTGCAGAAAATTGCTGGGCCTGGTTGGCGTGAGCATGGAGCCGTGCGGATTGAGAGAGGAGCGGTGCAGGACATTGACGCTAGCAGGCCAACCAATCAACTACTGTGCTCGGCCATGCTGCAAGGACCCAGACAACCAAACAAGATGCAGGTGCATGGCGTGAGCCTGGCCAGTTCGAGCCAGGCTGACTGGTGCGGGACAGGCTGCTACGATACAACAAACCAATCAGGCCCTCAATATGGAAATTCATAAATCGTTTACAAAGATTCTGTGTGCCTTGATTGGAAGATGAACTGGGCCGTCCGGCCCACTTCTTTCCGCTCCATCCGGCCCACTCCTTGTGGAACCGACTTTTCCCCTTCCACTCTGTACGTCTTCTCAATTTCTCACTCGCGCTTCCTCTCCTCCAGTCGGCGGCGGCGGCGGTTGGTGGCCTGCGCGCGCAGGACGCCGGCGGCGAATGCAGGATCACGTGGACGGGGACGTGCTCTTCTAGGAGGCGCCCGACGCCCATTGGGTACGCGCTTCAGCTCCTCGAGGTCCTTGGATGGGGTTCCTTCCTTGCTATAGGTTCCGATGAGATGATTTCTCGTCCTAAATTTCTCCCCGGAATTCCTTCGTTGCAACCAGGGTTTCGAGCGATTGCGGACGGGGATGGCGGCGGAGGAGGGTCCAGGAAACAAGCGGAGGCGGCGGCGCGAAGATGTCGGTGATGTCCCGCTCGGAGGAGGAGATGGCGACCCTGACCTGCTCAGCCGCCTCCCCGACGAGATCCTTGGCAGCATCATCACGCTGCTCCCCACCGTCGATGGCGCCCGCACCCAGATCCTCTCGCGCCGGTGGCGCCCCCTCTGGCACGCCGCGCCTCTCAACCTCGAGGCCCATTTCGGCACCTGCTCGTCTCATCGTGTGGCCTCCAAACTCTCTAAGCTGTTGAAAGATCACGACTCACGAGTCCCCAGTCCGTCGCTTCTCCGTTAATATCGAGCTCAATCCCGGGTGGTCCGACCTCTCTCGCATCCTCGACCCATTGCTCGAGTCTCCCCGTCTCCAAGGCATCCAGGAGTTCGAGCTCTCTGTCTACCGTGAGATTCCACCGTCTGTTCTCCGATTTTCTCATGCCCTCCGTGTGCTCCACATACGCAAGCATACCGATTTCTCCGCGTCGGCCACCTGCATGCTCAATTTCCCAACCCTCAAGCACCTCACCCTCGCAGACGTCAAAACATCTGAGAGCGCTCTCAGTGGGGTCCTGTCAAGATGCCCTGTCCTGGAGACCTTGTTGCTGGATAATATCCGTGGCGTTAGCCATGTCCGAATCAGCTCCCTGACCCTTCGAAGTTTTGGCGTATCTGATTGTGGAATTTTCCGGTTGGGAAGCAGCTTGGAGGAGGTCATGATTGTCGAGGCACCGCTCCTAGAAAGGCTTACCCCACGTGTTCCAAGTAATCTCCTGGTGATTCGGGTACTACACGCACCAAGACTGAGGGCAGTGGGCTATCTGCATGATGACATCCCCAGATTGCAGCTCGGAACCTTGCATTTTAAGGTAGCTAGCTGCAACACATTTGTGCCGAAGGTGTTTTCATGTATATTTATATGTTGCAGCGACTCGCTCGATCATACGTTTTTTATGTTCACGTCTTGTTTCAGAAAATGCTGCTTGTTAGGCCATCTGATGCGATGCGCTCTGTGAGGATTCTAGGCCTGTCACTGCTCCAAATCTAGATTTTGTCACTGGCTTATTGAAATGCTTTCCGTGTGTGGAGAAGTTACACATTGTGGTAAGAGCATCTCCTTTCTTCAATTGTATATATTGTTTACATTTCTGTATGTGTTGTGTGGCTGTTCAGCATGTTTGATTGATATCGTGCTTGTTGTATCCACTCTTCATCTCAGTCATATACTCAGATGATTTTGAAGAATGACATGGAATGCAATGATGCACTTGAATGCCTTGATCAACATCTTAAAACGGTGCAGATAATAAACTATGAGGAGAAGAGGCCAGATGTAAACTTCATCAAGTTCTTCATCTTAAATGCTAGAGTTCTTCAATCTATTCAGTTTGTAGTCCGTCGTGACAAATGTGGTGCAAAATGGATTGCTCGTCAGCACAAGAAGTTGCAGGTGAATGACAGAGCTTCTCAGGGAGCAATATTTGATTTCGAAGCAGATTGTAGCCTTGGGTCATCTAGCATAGTTCACGTGAAGCACATCCATGATTTGGCTATGGATCCATTTGATAGATCATTGTGTAGATGCCAGGGTGATGAACTCAACTAAAGCTGATTATCAGTTGAACAGTTTGGTAAGTATATCGAGCAATTGATCATTTTTCCATTCCTTGACATTAACTTTTTTGGCAGAAATATTATTGATAGAAAGCTTATACGTATGTGTTACTGTATCTAAGATACACTGATGTTGTAGACTTTTCATGGCCATTGTTTAAACATTTATTGTTCCTTTTCGTGTGCCAACTTGATCAAGGTTTCTTACAAGTACTTCAATGATTAAACTGGGGAAAATCTATGGATATCAGATGTTTTACGAAACAACTTAGTAACAGTCCTATTATATTTGTAATAGAGTAGGTACTTGTGGAGACATCTTGTTTTATCTGTGTTGTTGTCTAGTTTATAGATATATATCAAGGCACTGCACCTTCTGTTTTATGTTTTGTGCTGTTGAAAATTCTTGAAAATCCAATGAAATGAGAGTAAATCATGTGATGGCAGTAGCTGACAGCAAACTACCAGTCTACTTGCATTTTGCTGTGATCTGATTAATTTCTTGAAATTCTGTTTTCTTAATTCTTGATACTATTGAGCTATATTTGCCAACAAATTTCTAGCAAATAACATTCCTGCTTTCCACACTGAATTCGACATGAATGCAACTAATGTAGTTTTGGGTCTCAGGCTTTTTCATCTTTCGGTTACTGGCTTACTACTGCACTCAGGGTTGTTCCATACGATGATGTGAACATGTTCATAAACACTGGCCTGTGAATGTTGAACACTATTTTTTTCTCCCAAACAACATTGTCTAGTGAAAGGTGGAAATATGTGATCTCTATACTAGATTTCAAAAAATAAAATGTGTGTTCAATAACTAAAGGACATTACTCTTGTCGATATGTTGACTGTGAACCGTTGAACTCCTATAATTTGTATTCCAATACGGCACCTGTTAGAACTTTTAACTTTATGAATGAAACGCTGGGACTGTGTCGAATCCATACATTGCTATTTTAAAAAGACAGTTATACAAGTCAATGGGAGCTTGCTAATAATCGTCTACGCTATTCAGTATAACATTTTCATTATGTTGAAGCTATGTTAGTATTTGAAACTATTATAACTTTTAACTTTATGAATGAAATGCTGGGTCTGTTGAATCCATTGGTACATTTGCAATCTATGCTGCTCAGTGGAAAATATGCTTTACTTCATTATGTCAGAGGTTTGCGTCAAAATCTAGTAAAACTTTCCCCTCAACTGTATAAGGTTTCCCTCAAAATCTAGTAAAAAATTCCCCTCAATCGTACTAAAATATTTGTTAACTGTTCCTGGTTCGTAGATTTTGCATATAAAAGCATCCAAGCATTTATGGAAAATGCGTATCAAACGGTATCTGTGATGGTTGGGATCTTTTTTCAGATATATCTTGGAAATAAACCTGAAACTTGTACAACCGCAGTAAGATTTCAACAGATATTATTTGCTTATTTTAGTTTTGCCACTGAAGACTCAACTCCCTTTCATTTGTTGTGCTATTTTAATTGTAGAAAATTCTGATACAATATGTTGTTTGCAGGTTTGCAACATATTTTGATGGAACTAGGTGGAAGGCTTGCTGCTGCTACGGAGATACCCAAGCTTCTTTTGTCATGACACTGGACCCACTATTCTCTTAGTCTGGTTCTGATAGTATACTAGGAAACTATGTTGTGCCAGTGGTGCACTCTAATGAACCATGCATGTTTTCTGTTTCCAATACTGTGGTGATGTTGGTACTCATGTTTAAAATGACTGAGAATGGACCATTCCCTAATGTCGTAGGAGGGAGGAATGTTTATTTGCTCTGTTGTCCTTAATTACTTCAATATATCTTGTGAAAAGCCTTACCTCTTGACCTGTCTAGTCTAGTGAAAATGGATCATGCTCTGTTATTACTTGGTAATTGGAACTTGGAACTGCTTGCATGCACAATAGTTCACCCTATGATGTTCGAAATGAGCGTTCATTTCTCATTAGAAATCCTATAACACTCCAACAAAAATTGTTGTTTAATTGGTATCCTTCAAAAGATGAGACATTAGTGAATTCTGGTGAATGTCAAATGTCAATATATCCTACACCCTTTTGAATTGTTTTGTGATGATCATTCTGTCCTTCCAAATATCCTATTTTGCTCGTGTGTAGTACGGTGGGCAGCATGCAGCTGAAAAAAAGGTATCTGTGTGCATAAAAAAAGTTAGAGATTTCTTGACAAATTAAAGCAAATCGTTTGCGCAAGACGTGGACCTGAATGAATGTCCTATCTGTCCAGTCTTTGTTAAACTTTTCTAAGTTGTGCCCGATAGCAGGCATATCCAGTGTCGTGTTGCCCTGGTCCGTTCGTGTGCGGTATGCACACCTTTAGGTTTTCTTAGGGCAAACCTGTCTATAGCAAAACTTTTCTAAGTTGCTGCCTTTGTTCAACTTGAGAATATGGGCCTCTTGTATGAAGGATGACTTTTCTAAGATACTGGCCAAACTAGTCTACGTAAGCCCCATACCCTGGAGCCTAATTTGAAAAAAGTCATTTTCACCTCTGTGGACCGAGTCCACGTATACGGCGCGAGTGCCACGCCATGACAGTGATGGAACACTGCCGTAATGTAAAAATCAGGTTACCCAGACCATGCCATTGGCTTAGTGAGTAGATTCACAAGAAAGGTCTAAGCACCCAGGGATCAGTTTAGTTCCTAGACAAGGCACTTCAGCACGCAGCCGAAATGCCGAATCCTCACTCGCTAGCTCAGTTACGCAACTGGAGTTGCTAAAGTCTTAAGCTGGGAACCAGTATGAATGGGCGCGTTCCGCTGCGCCGGTATATTTATGTGAATTAAAAGCTAAAAAATTCAAGCAATAAACATTGATCATCTTTTCTTTGATTGTCATGTTGCGAGATTGATTTGGCGCATTGTGCAAGTTTCATTTAATATTTCACCTCCTTCTAGTTTTCAACATATGTTTGGAACTTGGTTATTCGGGGTGGAAAAGAAACTTAAACACAACATTTTGGTAGGAGCAAGTACATTATGCTGGGCAATTTGGCTATGCCGAAATGATGTAGTTTTTAACAATATGCAAGCTTTTACTCCAATGCAAGTGATCTTCAGGGGCACATATTGGATAAGGTTCTGGGCACTTCTGCAAAAGGAGGAGGGACGATCCCAATTCAGTTGGGGATGTCGTACGCTTGAAATGGATGGCTTTTTAGTAATAGAATTCAATTCAGTTAAGGCCATGGTTGTTTGGCTAGACTATCGTGTTTGCTTCATGTTTTCAGTTCTTAACATTGTAATAATGAACGGCTATATGCAACTATCGTTGCAGAGGCTGGAATATTGAAATATATATTCCCGTTTCTAAAAAAAATTTATTTATAAATATAATTAAGACATTAGAAATATTGTTAGAGGAATGGACAAAGGGTTAAAGTTTCACGAATCTTAAAGCAGATTGAGATTAACATTAATCTTTTTTCGCCTAGGCTCTGTTTGGGCCCCATCTACCCATATCCTTGCCCGGACCAAAGCCCGTATCCGTTCAACAGCTTCCGCAGCCCATTTTTCCCGAGATCCGTTTTTTTTACTCGATACCCTCTCGATCTCCTTCCTGTTTCAACTCTGACATATGAACTGAACAATTCTTACTCCAGTATAGGCGCATCTGTGCTGATGAAATAAAAACCTTGCTATAACGCATGGGTTCAAATCGATTATTGCCTACCTACAACTTTTTGGTATTATGCATTCATATACTTCGCGAACATTGTCGTACAACTTTTTGGTATCATGCATTCATATACTTCGCGCACATTGTGTGTACGCTCACTACAGGATAAGAAACTCGTATTCGTCAACATCACGTTAGTACCAGTTATGTTATAACCTTGTACTGAGTGGCAAATTAGAATCAGTTATTGCCAGGGGGCATTTTAGTGTTGCTACCGTTACCTACTAACTAGGAATACCAACTGGTACTATGTTGACCAGTCAGGCAACCGGTACTGATTGATGTGCCCATCAATACTGAAAAGCAATACTGGTTGAATAACCTGTACAAATTGAGGGTTTTCAATCGATGCTATTTTTTCATGTAATGGCAGCTCACAAGTGCAGCAACTGTAGCTATGCTGTTGCTCCATGTAGCTATGTTGTTGCTCCTCACCAGATTGTCAATCACCTACGTGCAGGGTGAGCGTGACTGCTGCACTCCTACACGATGCCCACGACAGCATGCGCAGCGATGCTCTCGACAAAAAGCAGCAAGACCTCAACGAGTTGCCTGCGTTGCCGCGCCGCCGCACCACCGAGCCATGCCGTCACCAGATCCGGAGGAGGGAGTGGTTGGTAGGACGGTGTGAGGCCAGGTGTGGAGGCGGGTTGGTGGCGAAGACAAGGGAGGCAGGGAAACAGAGAGAAGGGGAGGGAGAGGAAATCCTAAATTAAGGTTTATATATGGGAAAAGAGGAAGTAAACCTACCGGGTCTTTTGGACTTGCTTTGGCGGGCCTTATAGTTGTTCGTCTGCGAAAATTGATTTATGAAGGCAAACAACTTATGACAACCACCTCCAAAAGTGGATTTTTTTTGTCTACCTCCGTAAATCTATAACCGATGTGGTCAAAATTAAAGTAACCGCCGTTCATAAATAAAAAAAACAGCCTTCCTCCGTTACTCACAACCGTTAACCGAAGTGGTTGGGTTCGGTTCAGATATGAGGCTTATTTGAAGTGTCTCTTGCAATATTTGTTTTGTAGTGTCAACCATCGCGACCTCCAGTCCTCCACAAATAGTAGATTCATCCGCGAAACTGAAAATACAGTTGAGCAGCGCAAAGGAATCCAACACTCGCTCGCCTTGGCATCCAGAATAATGGCGTGCAGGCAGACTTTGATGAACCAAATCTGAGGTCCCCTGCTCAAAGTTGCAAGAGTAGGTGCACCATATTTATCACGTGCCAGCAATCAGTACAATAATTGCTCACTCACAGTAATTCCAGTTCAATTAACAGGCTTTCAAGTTTAATAAGAGTAAAATTTACCCTATAGACATGAATAATATATATGTAAATTTGTAAACAGAAAGACAATATGACCAACTAGAACATTACCAGGGTAAATAAGTTAGGAAGACAGATCTTTACTCAATGAAAACTGAAGAATCCAGTGTTGTTGCTTTTAAACTTAATAACAGAGATGTCTTCTGCATCTAATTCTTTAAGATGAAATCATGAAATTCCACATAATTAAACAAAAGATGACTAAATGTATGTTATAAGGAATTTCAACTCGTCACTTTATCCTGACAATGAATTGCCAACAATATTATCGGGAATTCATAAAAATTAATGATAACTCTATAGAATATTAAGGTTCCGGAGTAGTAGAGACAAAACACTACAGACAAGAGAATCGATCAAGTATGAAAATAATACAAATTGGAAAATGATGGAGGAAAAAGTAACTACTCAACTATACACATCAACACAGCTTCAACATCTACACTCAAAAGGATCGGTTATTGACAGATCATGGACATGTTTGATGTGTGTTATGTGGCTGTCCCAAAATCCATGAACTGTGAAATAAAACTGAGCACTTTTTGAAACCCTTTTCCCAAGCTCAAGTAAACTATGCTGCTCTGCAATAAACTTCTCATTTTGGCAGGCAGCACCCTCGAATGTCATTGACTCCAGCATTTTTGCATTCAATACAAAGAATGATGCAAAGTTAACATGTGACTTTATGCCACGATAATTCTTCAACACTACTGTCTTCAGACGGATATCAAAGCATCTAATTACGTCACGGTGTTTACGGCGCCATGAGTTTCTGTCCCCTGACCGAAGAAACTGAAAAAATGAAGGAAAAAAAACAATTTTATATCAAGGATACATACACATAATAGCAAGTTGATAATTAAGTAGAGAGTAGGCCAACAGTCAAGAACTATTAACCGCCAATGGAGAATTGTTACCTCGATGTACATCTTCTCCAAGCATGGAAAGCATCTCATCATATCCAGAACCATATCCAGGCTAAGAGTATAAATATTTACTGATAGAATCTTGACACTGTGGACCACTGCTGTAACGCTAATAGAACGCAAGTCCTTAACCAAACATACAACACTGCATTAGTCTATCTCCATAAACGTAGATGGCATGAAATTTTCGGTGTACAGACAAGTAAATTAAGCAAGAAACTTTTGAAGGCAAGTAAGATCGGTACTACCTTATCCGTCTTCGGTGTACAGTAAGTAGCTTCAAGCACTACACTCTTACTGCCACCGCGGGGCAACGCCGCCATCTCCGTTGGTTTGCGGCGCCGGAGCCGCAAGAATCCCCCTGGCGTATAGAAGACGACGAACGGTTTAAGTGAATGTGCGCTTGGGAAGAAAATTGGGTGGGGACGGCCCCAAACTCCCCACCGTGAGGACCCATCCTGGATTTATGCCGCGTGGAAGCATGTGCAGATCGACGCTCGTGAAGACAGAGCCGCTCCCTCGCTTGGCTCAGTTCTTTTTTCATCGAGAGGCAGCCGCATCTCATCGGCTCGCTGTCGCCGGCCGCCGCCGACATCCTACTCGCCGCGGTCGTCGTTCGCTGACTTTCCCTCGCCCTCGGCGGAGTCGTCGTGTCGCTGCGCCACAGTTTCCGGAACCTGGATAGCATTCAAGGGCCCTAGATGCAAGCTGCTGCTGCATCCTGTCGTCCACCGGCACCGAGCGTATAGTCCTACATCATTCGTAGAGCTAGCTCCAGGCTCCAGCGGCAGCATAAGGCCCGGCCACGCCGGACGACGACGGGTGATCTTCAGGTCTCTAAACTGGCTCTCAGCACCACGACATAGCTTAGGCCCTCCGCCCACTTGCATGCACCCATCAACCCATCAAGCAAGGCCGAATGAACTAAAAGGCGGCAGCATAGGACACTGAAACTAGGAAGGGCGACACCATGCGGAGGGCGACACCATGCGGATGAGAATATAAGATGCGACTACTCTCGCGAGGAAAGAACCGAGCTGTAGGACTGAAGCTGACTAGCTGAGCGTCCGAGCCGCACGCAGAGAGCCGAGATGATGGCGAGCAGTCCGTTCGTGAATCGCGAGCGTCGATCCGCTCAGTCCTCCACGCGGCAGAAATCCAGGGAGGGTCCTCACGGTAGGGACTTTGAGGACCGTCCCTACCTAATTTTTTCCGTGCGCTTGGGCCTTGGGCTCCTTACCTCGGCCTAATCCACAACTGAGTTTTTCTACAACCATGTGGTGCCCCTCTCTTTATCCTATGGTCCTCAACGCTTTGTGATTCGTGCAAGCCTTCTCTCTCCTCAATCCACACACCCCGCCGCCACCGCCTTCCCCGACTCCGACGACGTCCCGGCGCCTCCGCCGTCCGCCCACCAACCTCCCGCACGCTAATCTCTCCACCGTTCCACGCCCCTGCCGCCAGCCCTTCCCACCAGCCGTCCTCCGCCGCCCGCTCCGGCGGCCTCCCGGCCGCCTCCGCCTCCGCCCGGCGACTGTTGCCTCCGCCGGGCCAGCCACCGCCCCCAGCCCTCTTCTAGGTCCGCCGGAGAACAGCAGCCCCGGCAGCCCCGGAATCCTAAGGCGCTCCCGCGCCGACGCCGGCAGCCTCAGCAGCGAGAGGGAGGAAGAAGAAGGGCGGCGGAGGATATCGTGTGTTGCCACACTCGGTTGTGGTGTTGATTTTTTGGCCTAATCCAGACCAGTCACGAGCCGGGCCAGGTTGGGCTTAGCAGGGATTCTGGAGGAAGATACACTGGATATTTATTTTTTTATGGATGCTACAAAATGTCTCCATACTCGTCTAAAAAACCAAAATGTCTCCATACATAACGTATCGATAATAAATATTCAATTTTGGTTATATGAATTCGGATAAGGATAAATATTAATTATCCGGATTCGAATACAAATTGTATCATTTGGTGTCTATAAACCTCTTCGGTTGAACGGGCGGTGTATATTATCACCTAGTACGGATAAGTTTTATATATGATCCGATCCAATTTACGAATATGGTGCAGAGTATCCATATCCATGTGGACATGAATAATCTGAATCCGATTGTTTGTGTTCATGTGACGTATGATATGGTACATGCAAAATCCGATATAGCCACAAAATAAACAAAAGTTTGCACGTCTTTCATACTAGATCTGTGCGTCTACATTCTTGCCTGTGATTTCATTCGCTACAATAATTTCACGTTATTTGTAGCTCCTTGTGGAGGGAAAGCTGCACCCTAGCTCTGATGAACTTGTCATTCATAAACCCCCACGGACTGGTGTCGTCGATCATCATATTTGTCCCAATAATGCACTCAACAAGACCGTGTGCCAGCTTCTTAGTGATAAGATATTACCTATGTTTCAAATTATAGGTCATTCTTTTTTGAAGAGTCAAAGCATCTAAAATTGATCAAATTTATAAAATAAATTATTATCATTTATGATACTAAATAAACATCATTAGTTTCTTCATTAATATATTTTCATATAGTATATATATTCGGTGCAATAAACCTTTATGACTCCCGTAATAATTTTGATTAACAATAAAATTATTTGACTAAAAAAATAAAATGACTTGCAATTTATAACAGAGATAAAGAGAATGTTTCTCAACTGAACCCACATTGACATGTGGGAGAAGAGTGGCCGACGCGGGGTCGTCAGGTCCCAGGATCCCATCTCAATATCACCTTTGTACTGCCAAGGGCCAGAACATGTTTCCGGTCTCCTTCCACAGACAAGTCAAGATAATCCTGACACCCTCCGCCACCAAAGGTTTAACTTCCAATTCCCCTCTGATCTTCCTCCACACCCTCTCCATATGATCCATCAGCATTCCCTTGAATTCATCAAAGCATGGACCAAAATATTTAGACAGCCACGAGATGTGAACACTCATTGCGTGACCCGCTCATGTTGACAACAAGAATGTTCTTCCTTGCATCCTTACTGGATTCAGCAATCTAATTCCCCTTGTAACTGGACTCTCTCACCTCAGAATCTCCCATATTGGGAATCTCCACAGCAGCCAAGGAATTCTCCGATTGATTACTACCACTGAGGTGAGTTCATAGCAGCAGAAATGGCAGGATGTTGGGGATATACGGCTCCTGGCTAAGGTATTGATGGAGGAGAGTTTCCCTTGGGCCATTCGTTTTAATTTCTGTTAACCAGGACAAAGAAACTCCAAAGGGATTAAAACCCATTTGATCCACCAATATCTCTATTGCTATATGATTGGTTAGAAAGATAAGTAAACTCAATTCGATTAGTTGTGAGATACATCTTGCTGACTTTGGGCAGGGGAGCAGTTGTGTTTCGTTGGATAATTACATGATTTAGGCCATGTTTTAATTCCAAAAATTATAATAAAATTCACAAATAGTTACATGACTATAGTGAGTGAAACAAGACAGGTACATGTGCTTAAATTTAACACGGATTTAACTAAGAAAACAAATAAAAATAAGGATAGTTGTTCAGACATCGAAATGTACCCTGTGGCGGGACCTTTGCCGTTGGCATCGGTTGCGCCGTTACCAGCTGGAGGAATACCAGAGTTTGAACTCATGATATCTCTCGACTGGCCTTGCTCGAAGGAGTCGTTCAAATTCAATGCAGGAAGATCTGTTGACGCCGTGCAGTCCGTGCGCCGGAGTTGTACAGGAAGAAGACGCGGCGCGGTGTAGTCGTTCGACGGTGGCGGAGTGTCCAAGGCGGTGAACCATACGCCGGTGAGGACGCAGCGGTTCTGGGCGAGTAGTCGCACGAAGACGCTCCCTAGAAACCTGATTGCCCTGGTATCCCGAGCAGGATCTCGAAGAGGCAAAGGTGTCGAAGCCACTTGCTCTTGCCGGTATTGTGCGCCAGCGTCGGTGATGGGGAAGCGGAGTAGCAGCAGAGGAGGAGGAGAAGTAGTCTCAGATCTGGATCTCGGAGGAGAGGGGGGTCCGGTTAAGTAACCCAACAGAGGGAGATGGGAGGATGAACTTGGACGGGAGAGAATCGGAAAGGCCCAATTACCGCATCATCAATTTCCATAACCAGCAAAAGAGATTCCCCTCCCGCACACAAGTCAGCCTGAGGCTCAGGCAGCGCCGGCGATGGGGAAGTGGAGTAGCAGCAGAGGAGGAGGAGGAGTAGTCTCAGATCTGGATCTAAGAGGAAAGGGGGTCCGGTTAAGTAACCCAGCGGAGAGAGACGGGAGGATGAACCTGGACGGGAGAGAATCGGTAAGGCCCAATTATCGTATCATCAATTGCCATAACCAGCAAAAGAGATTTCCCTCCTGCACGTCCCTTGCCCCGGCTCGGCGGTGCACCAACGGTTGACCCTTTAAGTCGGTTGAGATCTTTTCAACTACCAATATGGTTTTAACCATAATAACTATGACATTAAAAGTAGGCTTTTAATTTTTTTTAACTTAAATAGAATAATGGACGGGGCAAATATTCTAACATGTTTCATCCGTACTTCCATTAAAGTTTAAAACAAAGGGATCGAGTATCACCGGAGGAACCGTGGCTGGGTGACTTGGCGACGGCGTGTCTTAGTTTGTTTGGATTAGATTTGGTCGATTAAGTTTGTTGAGGATAATTAGCTTAAGTTGTTAAGGTCAGACGCCTGTAATCTAGAGTATATATGTGCTGCGCACGTGAGAATGAAGCAAGCCAGATTAATATATTCTTCTCATCTTCTATTCTCTGTTCTCATCTCCTTGCTCCTCCTCGTCACGGGCAAGAAAAGCCGGCAGCCCAGCGGCCCGTGACTACCCACAGCTAGTCCGATGACTGGACTGTCCAGGTCCGAGTGTCGGCATTTCTGCTACGACCGATCTAGTAATGTCTTTTTTTAACCTAAAAACAACAGTATAACTTCTCCAAGCTTGCACTCAAAAAAATAGAAAAATAATTTTTAATGGGGGAGGCTTGAAAATCGTAGCGTTTGCGTGATTTGTGTTGACCATTAGGGGGTTTTTTTTCCCTTTAATTTAATGGTTGATAAAAAAAAAAGGAAGGGGGGAGATGGCTTACTGGGCCACGTCAAGGTCCAACTGGACCGAGCGGCCCAGCAGCCATCGTGCAAGCCACCGCATGGCTAATCAGCCAGCAGCACGCACGGAAGGGATAAGCGTTATCCCTTCCGCTCCGCTCGTCAACGCTCGCACGAGCGCGTCGCTCGCGAACGAGATGCGCGGCGACGGCGCTGGCGGCGCCCAACGGAGCTCCGAAGTTCGCGGGCGCGTGGGGGAGGTCGACCCTCCGCGAGTGGCTGCTGCTCCTCCTCCTCGCCTATTTATCTGGGGAAGCTCCCTTTCCTCAAAAAAGGAGTTCACTTCCTCTCCTCTCCGATCCACTCTCTGTTCCTCCTCGATTTCGATTCTGTCGAGCTCAAGTCTTTGAGTGAGGGTGCTGTGCGGAGTGGTGTTACTGCTGCAGTGTCACGCCTGTGTGGTGCCGCGCTGCTGCCCGTGTCCCTGTTCGCCGTCCTCCTTGGCCAGAAGCTGTGACCTCTGCTGTGCGGCGTTCATCTCTTCCTCGCGTTGCTGCCGACGACGATCCCGCCGGCATCGACAGCGGCTCAGTATCTCCGTCAACCTCCCGCTTCGACGACTCGGACGTGAGCGGCGGAATTGGTTTTCTGGGAAAGAACTTTCGTTCGCTGAGCTTCCCACGTAGACTCTCTACGTGCAGTGAGTTTTTACTTTGCCTCTCTCTGTTCTTTCGATTTTGATATCGTGCAATCTGCTAGTTCAATCTTGGGTGTGATTGCATGGTTAGACGGATTGAGAAATACTCTATGATGATTAGTGGTGAATTGTGAGACTAGTGTGGCTTATCTTTGAATTCTATACTCAATTAGTCTCTGTAAGTCACTCCTGTTATATTCTGAGTTTGGGAACTTTGAGCAGTAAATGTTGGTGAATCACTGATTTTGAATTGTGTTCCTGTTAGATCATTGCTGCTATTGTTGGCCGTGTCACCATACATGTGCATGTTTATTCAGTTTCCTGCATAGCTCTGGTCTTTACCACTGTTGAGGGTTATTTGTCTCTGAATGCTGTTTTGATCTAAATTGAAGTATAGAATTAAGTTCAATTTGAATAGGAGTGCCACACTAGTCGAGGATTTGACAACACCTAGTGTTGGAAGGCTTGTAAAAGCAACCCACTATCTGAGAGTAATTTATGAACATAATTCTTATGTTTTGGTCTTTGATCTGTTTTCTTCATCTACTTGAAGTGTTTATGGATTCGTGGAAAATCATGGATAAAGTAGGCTCATGTTTCTATTATTTAGAAATGTACTTATTCATGTATGTAATCTATAAACATGTATGTCATCTGAGAAATGTATTTGTTATTTATGGAATTGTTACTTACTTCATTGTATTTAATTATGAAAGCATGTCTCTTATTCTCGAAATATTACAACAATTTGCACCCACAACTTGTCTCTCGACCATAGCCTGCTCTACCAGCACACAACACTCCCACTTGTATCTAGATTTCCTTTTTGTTCTCCATATGTTATACTAAACCAAAAGTGTAAATTGCTTCTCTGAGACCCTAAACAAATTCAAATTAAAATGTGCCTCTTCTTTGATTAGTGAGCAACAAAGGAGAGTGACCATCGAGTACGAAGTCCCATGCCTGCTTCATTACCAGAAATGAAAGAGTGTTTGATTCCTTTGCACAGTACTCAAGTGTATTTTTGGTTTTGCAGATGCATCTATTATTTGTGGAGGTCGCAAACTCGCAATGGTTGAGGGCGCTCAACTGCTCATGGGTCCCCGATGATTGCTGCTGTTGTTGTTTACTTGATTGTTGTCTCTTTGTTGTTGTAGAAGGCATCGCGGGTTGGTGAAATGGTGAGGTGGACAGCCACACGCTTTATACTGGCGTGCAGCAGTCACGCTCACCATCTGATCACGTGCATGACAATGTCGGTGAGGAGAGCGACAATCAGTACGTTGCCGCACCCTTGAGTGAGCTTCAACACACTCAATGTGGCAAAACCTTGTATTTGTCTGTAATCTTTTCCCAACAAACCACAGACTCCACGCAACCCTATATTTGTGAAAAGAAGGGGTCCACATTTCTGCTGCGTTGTTTGTAAGCATCACACTTGATGGACACAATCCAACTACTACAGTGCCTCGTTGCAATGATAAATGATTGCAGAAAACTTGTGTCTATTTTACGTAGTAACCCTTCAATTCTAATCTCCTGACAAAACATACAACCACCCCACTCATCCAAAATGGCCGGCGACGACGCCCGCGGCGGCTCGCTCCGGCTCAATCTCCGTTCAAGGAAGGTATGCGTCATCGGCGCTGGCATGGCCGCGCTAGCAGCGGCGCGCGAGCTACGCTGCGAAGGCCACGCCGTGACGGTGATGGAGCAGCGCGGCGACGTGGGAGGTCAGTGGCTGTACGACCCGCGCACCGATGCCGGCGACCGCCTCGGCGCCGCGCCGCCGCCGGTGAAGGTGCACAGCAGCATGTACGCGTCCGTGCGCCTCATCAGCCCACGCGAGCTCATGGGCTTCTCCGACTTCCAGTTCCTTCCTACTAGGCATGGTGGTGGCGACCCACGCCGCTTCCCGGTCCACGGCGAGGTGTACCGCTACCTCAAGGATTTCTGCGACACGTTCGGGCTCATGGATTTTGTAAAACTCAACACCAGGGTCGTGCGCGTCGCCATGGCGCCGCCGCGGCCGCCGGATGAAGAAAAAGAAGGCGGCGACGAGCTGAGATGGGTGGTGCGGTCGGTGAAGATCAGGGAGAGCGAGGATGGCATCACTGATGATAAGGTGATTGCTGAGGAGGAAGAAGAGGTGTTCGACGCCGTGGTCGTTGCCAATGGCCATTACTCGCAGCCAAGGCTACCAAGCATCAACGGGATGGAGCAATGGAAGCGACGGCAGCTGCACAGCCACTCGTACCGTGTGCCGGACCCATTCCGCGGCGAGGTGGTGGTGCTGGTCGGGTGCGGCGACAGCGGCCTCGACATCGCGCTGGACCTCTGCGGCGTCGCCAGGGAGGTCCACCTCACGTCCAACTCATCCATGGCGTCCGCCACGTCGACGACTCCGGCCATGGCCAAGATGCTGGCCAACCACGCCGGCCACCTGCACCTGCACCCACGAATAGACCGCCTCTGCCACGACGGCCACGTGGCGTTCACCAACGGCTCTATCGTCGTCGCCGACACGGTCATCTACTGCACCGGGTACGACTACTCGTTCCCGTTCCTCGACACGGGCGGTCTCCTCACTGTCGACGACAACCGTGTCGGGCCGCTGTTCGAGCACGTCTTCCCACCGGCGATGGCGCCGTCGCTCTCGTTCGTCGGCGTGCCGAAGAAGGTGATCGTGCCGTGGTTCTTCCAGGCGCAGGCAAGGGTGGATCGCGAGGGTTCTTTCAGGTCGGAGCTCGCTGCCGGAGGTGGAGGAGATGGTGAGGGCGGTGGAGGAGTACCACCACGGCAGGGAGAACGCTGGTGTGCACAAGAAGTATAGCCATGACATTGGTGGTGTCGACCCCAGCGTAAGAACGAACGTTCAGTCTTCTTGTTTGCTGCTAGGATAATTAGAGTAAATGATGGATGGACGCGAGTGTGTGCGTGCTTTCCATGGCTCTAATAATAATCATGTGTCTGTCTTTGACCAGGAGGCGTACGAGTTCGTAGCCAAGTACACGGACCTTCCGGCCATGGATGATTGGAAGAGAGAGCTCATCAGTTCCGTGCTCCGGAACATTAATGAAGACCGGGAGGCCTTCCTCGACCGTGACGACGACAGCGAGAACGTTCGCCAGGGAGTGGAGAGGTGGCTCGCCATGTCTGCTGCCGAAGAAGAAGATGCTGCTGCTAATGCCACCAGTGCGGGCGTAGACGACTCTACATCCTGTCTGAACTCTGCACTTTGAAGTGAACAATTTCACTCGAAATCTAGGTGCATTGGTTTAATTTGTGCTGCTGAAATAAAAATCTTGCTGCTGCTAATTCGTAGCACGTGCATGGGTTCGATTGTTGCCTTCGTACAACTGGTTCTGTTATACATTCATATATTGACTGTAATTTTCTATAAAATTTGAGTGGTGCAATTTCTGAGGCATATGAATTACTTCGCACTTATTGGCATGTACTCTATAGATAACGAATTTTATTTTCCTCATCAACTTTGGTCTTTCGTATTTGTGGGCAAAACGGTTCACACAGTAGACGTTAACTCTAATAATCAAAATGGTTCGAAACATAACATTAAAGGATTGGAACTTCTGAAACAGGCACAGCAAAGTAATAAAAGTAAAAAGCTCAACTAACATGCATCAACAAGAACAAACAAAAACTAGAACCCAGGAAAAAGACAACCTCCATTTTTATTGCTTTAAGAAGAAAGCCTCAACCATTCGGGGTCAAGAAAAGGCCCAAAGGATGCCAGGCAGCCCAGGTGACGCTCTCCGTGGCAAACAGGAGCGTACAACTAAAACATGATTTTTCTTTCTAAAAAAATAAAACATGATTTTTCAGAAAAGAATAACTACTGAACAATACCTCTATAAGTTGAGAGAGATGTGACAAAAAAAATAGTGTCCCAAATAACTGAAAATATTATCATTCACAATAATTAAGCAATCTATATTCCCAAGTTGCAGTTTATGGACGCGGCAAAAGAACCCAAGAGTGTCTACAATAACTTTTAGAGACAGACAGACTGCACTTCTAGCGAAGCAAATTAACAAAAGGTGGGTCACCAACTAGTGCATTGATGTCTCTACATATATAGTATAAAGCATCGACCTAAAAGGTATATAGAAAGATTTAGATGTAGTTCTTTGCGAATCTCCAAAGGATTTGATAATTTCTGGACTCTAATCTGCATGTCATTCTTCGACTAAATAATCATGTAAGGAAATAAGCATAAGGTAATTATTGCAATGAATATTCTAAAAGTTAGAGTAAGTTTAAACGCATCCTTTTATGGATCCATAATTTGTGAATGGCGTTTCAACGATAAGTAATGAAATAGATGAATTGTTTTATATAGAATAGAATTGGAAAGTAGATACATTCAAACACATAGCACGGGTTGAAAAAACCTCTCTCTGATTTCTCCTTATGTCATTCTCAACGGGTTTTCATTCTCATTAATGATGTGATAAATCACCAATATGATGACATGGCAAGGCATTTATGAGGAGGGAGAATAAATTGTTTTTTAATGGTAAAAGTGTATTTTTCATCCTTCAAGTATAGTAGAAGTGTGATTTTCATCCCTAATGTTTTAAGTGGTCCAAATCAACCCCTTAAGTAACTAACTGGTGCAATAATCATCCCAACCTCAATTTTACTAACAATGTAGTGCCCACTGCAACAGTTTAAACACTCTAACCATCTCACTTGAATACTAACAATCCATGCCACCGTATAATTGTTAGCATAAACAACACATTTATTTTTGACATCCATGTGCCTCATTCACCTTTATTTTGTTAATTTTACAAGTCACAAATATTTATTGTTTATGAAATTTGTGTCTCAACTTAATTATTAATTATCTTTGCTTAAGTATTGATTCGTTCACTCATTTTGTTTTGATGAAAAGGTAAAGAAAAGTATTTATGTTAATCCTAATTTTTATAGAAATTACTCTACATTGATTATCCTAAAGTTTAAGTTTAATGAAAAAATCATATAGAATTGAACCTGCGTGTGGCCTTATGTGACCCGGTTTGCGTCTAAACCTCTAGCATATAATGTTAAATAGTTTATATACCCAGACATGGATGATTAGTGCACCATTTTAATTAGTTAAAGGGTTGATTTGCATCAATTAAAACGTAAAGGATGAAAGTCACACTTTTGCAATACTTGAGGGATGAAAAATATAGTTTTTCCATTTTAGATCGAGAGAAGAAATTTTTAGTATTGATCTCCTCAAGCCCAATCCAACTAGTGGATCGGGCCCTATCTTGAGTCCTGATTGAGGATGCACAACCAATCCATGGTTGTGGGCCCCTGTCGTGTAGCACTATAAAGGGAAAAGGGAGCACACAGCCCAAAGTTAACCATTTGGATAAAAAAGACCCTAGACATCAATCATCTAAGCGCTGAAGCGGCGGGAAGCTCTATTGCCTCTGAACCTCGCCATCTCTATGCATTCATCATCGTCTCCACTGCAACATCATCACGACCATGGTGGCCTCCCCACTGAGCCCAACGGTCCCCTACCTCGCCCCCCCCCTCATTGTTCATGTATCCACATGTAAAACCATGCTCTTATTCATCCGATGTAATATTGAACACCATTTGATCTACTCCTGGAAGATCAAACAACTATACATAAATGAGTTTCATAGTGATGAAACTTACACTCTAGACATGCTGAAACCTCCATTGAGAGTTGTACCATGTGTCTGGATAGCGGGTCGGTGTGGGTTGGGACCGCATTGGTTGGAAGGGCATCTAGGTCGGGTCGAACCCACAAATGAATATACCCTTTAGATGCGGGTTTTCCCTATCCCCCCAAATCGAACGGACGACAACCCACTTTGACCCGTCAACCGCCGTTTGCAGGCGAGCATTGGGAAAGCGGCAGGCACATGGGTTGGTGCTGGCGGTGCGGGTGAGGGAGGAACCGAGGCACCGGTGAGCAGAGTAGAAGAGGTGTAGGCGAGCGGGCGGGGCGAAGTAGCTCACGCTCGGCGGACGGAGGATGAGCGTCAGTGAGCAAAAGAGTGGCGGTGCTCGCAGGTGGGTGGTGCGGTGCCGGCAGTAGCAGAGGAGGAAGAGCGTAGGCTGAGGCGGAGTCTGGCACTGGTGACAATGGTTGAGCGGAAGAGGAGTTGTGTGGCGGCGAGGGCGAGTGATGAACATGGAAGATCCGCCATGGCCAACCTTCGATGTGGGCACTGGATGCCGCGAGGAGCGGAGGCAGAGGGAGCAAAGACTGGCACAGGCGGAGGAGGAAGTCGAGCGGAGTTCGACGCAGTGGTGTGCGGGTTGGTGACGCGCCGACGATAAAGTAGGTGCCCACTACAGCCAATCGACCAGAGGAAGAAGAAGGATGAGGGAGAGAGGGAAAAAAGAAAGAGAAAAAGAAAAAAAGAGACATGTGGAGCCCAAAGCTGACAAGGTGGGACTCGCCACTAACAGTGTTAAGATGACAACATACTCACCACTCTCAACCCTTCAATCAAATAAAAAACTAGATTGAGTTCAGCCCTCTCATCCAAACACGAGATGGGTTCAACCCAACCTCCAAAACTGGGTTGGAGCCAACCCAACCGACTCGGTTCGAGAACCAAACACACGAGTAAAGTTTCATTTCATCACCTTTCGTCCAATCTAGTACATCATAATTAAAGCTTATAACTTGCCTCAAACCATCAACAAAAGTTAGTTCATATGAAATGGTAGTTTTATAACAGTTTGAGTTGAATTCATGCACGACATTATATTAATTGCCGGCCTCAAGGGCCACCTCCAAATTCTCATCTACTCTCTGTTTCTCCACTCCCACCACCGCCGCCATGTCTTCTCTCTCAGCCACGTCACCCATCCGTCATTGTGTCGTGAGACGACCCCGCCCCCTGGTCTCTAACCCGTACAACCTACGCAGCAATCGCGGCAAGATCTAGAGTCCTATCAACATCACTGGAAGACAAGAGTACATATGGGCATATAACCTCTAACCTTAGCAAACATTATCAGCATAGTTAACTTCAGGAAGGTCTTTACAATATATAATAACTCTCAAAAGGCTACCATATGCAGGTCTAGGAACTTCATACGAAGGGATCAGCTCTTGACAAACAGAACTTGAGGACGACAAACAGAACCAAACCGATTCGACGACCCGTTGTGCCAAAGTGACATGGGTGTTGCGACAGAGTGGACGACAACTATGCAAGGATGTTGGCAAGAACTGCCACCTATGAACATCGAGGGCGACTAGGCCAAAGAGGATCAGACGACTGTCAGTGCAGTAGATGGTACATGGCCACACGTATCCAACATGGTAAACCCCAATATGGCAGAGAGGACGATGCTGTCAACTGGTCAAAGCGTGCGGCCACCAGAGGCTATGCCAGATCCCGAGAAGCCGACAAAAAGAGATGTCGGGGGACACGTCCATGTTGATCCAGCCCAAATCACGTCCTGAGCACCACCGGGGGCCGGTGAGCTTGAAAATCGAGCGAAAGAGCCACGACGACAAGGAGGTCGAACACGTTGCAGCATATTAGGCCCGAGCTCCAAAGACCATGTCAATGAAGGCCCGGGAGCTTCCCTACCGACACGGCCGGCGACCCCCAGCAACCTGACCTGCTCTAGGAGGAGAAGGACCAAGCCGGTGACGACCTTGATGACGCAAAAAGGGGCGACCTTGACCTTGGCCAGGGAGAAGTGGCGCCAGGATGCCTCGACTACGGGAGAAGCGGCTGATTTCTCGGCATAGGGACACCAAAGGCAGGGGAGGGCTCCGCCGCCGTTATGGAATTTCTACTTTCTTTCCATGTGTTTGGTTTTTTTGGGAGATTCTCATGGAGTGGCTTGGACTGATGATGCTACTTGGGAGCCAAGAGGTGCCCTTTCATTCAGCTCAAGGACGAGCTATTGGTCGAGGAGGGGTGCGATGTTATGGCCCATCCAGCCTAAATCCTAGCGCCGACGCCCGACGGCGCCGACGCCTCTACTCACATAGTGCCAACACAATCGTAGTGTCTAGGGTTTGTATATTTTTTTTGGGGGGTGGGGAGAGGGTTTGTATATTTGTTTGTGTTAATTATTTTCATAGATTTTTGTTCCAAGATCGAAATATCCCTAGAACAGTGTGAGTTGAATTCAAGCAAGCAATTATATTGATTGCCAGCCTCGAGGGCCACCACCAAATTCTCATCTACTCTCTGCGTCTCCACTTCCAACACCGCCGCCATGTCTTCTCTCACCCATCCGTACAACTTATGCAGCAATCGTGGCAGGATCCCATCAATATCACAGGAAGAGAAGAGTACATATAGGCATACGACCTCAGCAAACATTATTAGAATAGTCGACTTCAGGAATGTCTTTACAATATATAATAAATCTTAAAAGGCTACAATATGCAGTTCTGGGAATTTCATACGAAAGGATCAGCTCTTGACAAATCTGTAACCCGCTTCAGGCTCACAGGGCAAGACAACCATCTCTTACCATCAGTGCAAAAATCAAAATTTGCATCACAAGCTCTATCCTTGATCTGGAGTAGTTCAGGCAGCATTTCCATCCATTTGCAGTGCATGCAGCCTTCTGGTAACTCTAGCCTCATCAATTGTAGCACTCTGGCATTCAATACGAAGAATTTGACAAAGTTAACCTGTGACATGCAATTCATTACAAAACGCGATATTACTATTTTCTTCAGATGGTGTTTGATGCATTCTATATGACCCAGTTGTTCAATATGCCGCACATTGCTCTCCTCATCCCCTCTTTCAATTGACTGGAAAGCACAACAATGAAAATAAATCATTAGAGGCTCAACAACTCAACTCCATGAAAACATCGGACCAAGCTAAATAAACAATAAAAAGAAGTTTTTCTTTTTACCGAGATGTACAAGCTTGTGAGGCAGGGAAAGCAAGCCATTAAATTTATCCCCACATCCAGAGAAAGATACAAGGTGCGGAGAGCCAAAATCTTCACCGAGCGCATCACCATCGTCAAGCTAAGAGTGTTTGTTTTCAGTTCCTGAATTCAGCACACCACATGAAGAGAAAGGAAAACAGAAAAGGAAATCAGAAAACATCACACAATTGCAACGCGAGGAAAGGAAGAATAAATATATTACCCGAGGGACATCAATGCCAAGATTTAGTCTGGGGCGAGCATCAGGGAGCCATCCCAAGGCCTCCAACTTGGGCGCCGCGATTACTCTGACATGCAAGCGGCTACAGAGCAAACTCGGAAAAAGCAACCATTCTAGACAAGGCGCATCCTCCACGATGAGTTCTTCCAAAACGATTTCCCTCGCAGCACCAACAGACACACCAATGCTTCTAAGGCTTGGCGAGACAAGACGAAAGCTACGAAATCCAAAGGTTTCAGATAGTACTAAGCTCTGCAGGGCATGGCAGCCAGCCAGCAATAGCTGCAAAGACTCCTCCGAGATGCTAACTTCTCTGAGCACCAGATTCTTGAGGACAGGGAACACCAGCGTGCGTGCAGTTTCTTCAGAGAAGTGGCAGAAGCCAAAGCTAGCAGAGCAAAGGGTGGACGCGAAGCGGCTCGCCGCGCCGGAAACGACGGCGGCGGCGGCGGCGGCGACGACCGGGCATAGAAGAACTCGAGCTCTTCGAGGGTGTCCATGGCGGGGCACCGGAGGAGGAAGTGGTCGATGCAGGACTGGACGGCGGGGTGGCGGGAGGTCGAGAGGATGAGGCGGCGGACGGGGCCCCCGTGGGCATGTCGGGCGTGGGAGATGAGGTTGACGCAGGCGGGCCATGCGCCGCCGAATCCGTGGCAGTCGAGGTTGAGAGGGGCGGAGCGCCAGAGGTGGCGCCACCGGGAGGAGAGGATCTGCGTGCGGGCGCCGTCGGTGGTGGGGAGGAGGAAGACGATGTGGCCCAGGACGCAGTCGGGGAGGGTGCTGATGCGGTCCGGATCGGGTTCTTGGTTGTTGTTGATGCGATCTTTGGGGTTGGTCTTCGTCTTCTTCCTCCTCGTGGCAACGGCCTCCATTGCCGGAGGAGGATCTTGGCTGCGACGCGTTGGCAGGGTTGATTAGGCTCCGGCGGCGGCGGCGGCTCGTGGGAGAATTAAGGACTGCGAGGCCTTGAGCGGAAAACCCGGACAATGTGTTTCGATTTCAATTTCGATCTCATTGGTCAGAAATTTTCGATAAGGATCCAAAAAAGGTTAATATTGCATAAAGGTCCCAGTAATTTCAGATATGAAGTTTATACTGGAGTCATGGGCGTCGTTTACTTCCCCTTCGGGCGTTGCAATGGTGCTTCTGCGCAAGGTGTGTGGTCTTCCAGGTGAAAAACCTTAATCCAGCAGCTTGCCGGATGGGTGGCGATGGTGTCTTCGATGTTGAGGCGTCGCTTTGGAGGTCCTCTGTCCTAGCTTTTAGTACAGACGGTGGAGTCTATTGTGCGAGCAATAGGGGGCGGGCATGTATTCCGGCGCCGCAAGTCCAACATCAAGTTTCTAAGGAGGCCAAGGATGTAGTGAAGTGGTGAAGACAATGCAAGGTTGAAACAAGGACCGAGAAATAAATTTCAGCTTACAACATCTCCAAGAGACTAGCAATATTTCTAGCTAAATTTAGAGGTTAGAAAGATAGCTAAAAAAATAAGAAGCTTCTTAAGCAGAGGTGTAAACCAACATACTACAAAACTGGCTCTCCCCTTCCCCTTCCCCTTCCACTTCCCCTTCCTCTTGCAGCTCGTAGGGGATCTACGCCTTTTTCTTCCGCTCGCTTCGCCCCGAACAGAACGGGCCACTCATCAACGGCTCGGTGCCGACACATCCGGTCACGACGCCCCACGCGGTGACAACAAAGTCAGACCCGAGGCAACCAATGAGGAAAGGGAATGGAAAACGCCCACCGTGAGGGCCTCCATGCGTATGTAGCTTCTAACTGGACTACGGGTGAAAGGGTCTCGTAATAAGAAATGCAAAGCTAAAACCTTGAATTGGTGCCGGTGGTGTCCAACTGTCCATTGTTATAATTGTAATCCTGTTCATTATTAAAAAAATGGTAAACAACGATATTTTTATTGTAATCCTCAACAATGTTATGGAATGGTAAAATAGGCGTTGTGGTCTCCGAACTTTGGCCTTGAGGTCAAGTTCATCCCTTAACTTTCAAAAACACGAATATAGTCCCTCAACTCTCGGTTTGTGCCAAACTCGTCCTTTCTGGTAATATGGTATTGCATGGTGCATTGAGACCCATATGAAATGCCCTTTTTGTCCTCCGTGAAAATGGCCTGGACAGCATACCATAGTTGTTTGCGGTGCTGCAAGCAGCTGGTTACCGGCCGCGTGCACTAGCCAGCACCACCAGTAACGTTGCATTTGGTGTGCCCAGACCACATGGGCACTGAAGGATCGCAGCAAGCAGCAGCCAGCATGGCTGCCACGGTACACAGCTTAGGCAAGGAGAAGGAAAGCTAAAATGCATAATACAAAGATAAAGATGCATTTTTAGTTGTTTTTTTTCAAATATGTATGAAGCTATTGCATCTTTATTTTTTTATCGTGATCAGTTATATATAGCTGAGTAAGCTACACATGCTTTGCCATCCTCCATCAGTTTTGCTCCTAGCAAAGGGAAGAAAGAATATTTTCCGTTGGTCCCAATGCACTATGCAACATCATGTAAGCATAAGGACTAATTTGGCAAAAAATAAGAGTTGGGGTACTAGGTTGACCATTTTTAAAGTTGAGGGACGAGTTTGACTCCTAGACCAAAGTTTAGGGACTAAAATAGCTATTTTGCCCTATTGAATTTGTATATTTCTTTCCGTGGGCTTCGCTTTCATGGATTTGTGAGACATGATTGCAACGAAGAATGGAGGCAAGGTCCATGGTGGCGGCAGTGCCGTTTGAACTTTGAAGATGGGGACAAGGGTATATAGGTTGGCACAGAGGCGGAGCTACCTATACAGTAGGGTGGGGCAGCTGCCCCAGCTACCGCCGGAGTGGATGAACTCCCGTTCACCCTCCCATGGAGTTCTAGCCGGCGGCGGCGAGTCCGTTCCCGTCCATCAGCCGAATCGACAAGAGGAAGAAGACCAATAGGCCATCTTGGGCTGGAGTGGAGGCACTAGTTGTACTGGCGGCCCATAATTTTGTTGGCCCACAACCCAAGTGCGCTTCAGGCCTTCAGCCCGTGAAAATGAATGCCCTGCGCCTGCATGGCTGACTGTGACCTTCAGTGTTTCCAATTTCTGGGTTGGTCGGGTCCCTTCTATGATTTAAGAAATCATTTTTTATGTCTACCATAAATTTCGCAATAAGACGGATTGGTTAGATTAGTATAGAGAAAGGTTATGGTAGCAATTCCTTATTCCATTTGGCAGGGCTCAAAATAATTAACAAAAAGAAACAAACAGAAGGTTAATCATCCACGTCAAAACGTCTAGACAGTGTGCCATAAACAGTACGGCAAAGTTAGTATGGTTTGAAATGAAGCGCAGGTAGTAGCTCATTTTAGAGACTTTACTATAAGTTTATTGAGAGGTACCATTGTGGTTTTGAGATTCTAGTATAAAGGGGTGTTTGGATCCTTGGCTTCACGTTTAGCTCATGTGACATCGATTATTCGAATGCTGATTAGGTGCAAACATGAACAAAATAAAACTCATTAAAAAAACCTAAGCTAATTTGTGAGATTAATATATTAAATCTAATTAATCTATCATTAGCAAATGATCATTATAGCATCATATTGTCAAAGCATGGATTAAAGCTTGAAAGATTCGTCAAATGAATTAGATTCCATTTGTGTAATTGGTTTTTATTAGTCTATATATAATAATCCTAATTAGTATCAAACATTCGATATGACAGAGGCTAATAAAATGTAGTTAGAGGATCAAACACTAACACTTCCTAGATGTGGATTTACGACCACCGTTAGTTATTATATATATGATATATATGTTTGTCATGCAACTTCGGCCCAGCTAAAATTTTAGGCTAGCTCCGCCACTGGGTTGGCATCAATAGGTAGGCCGATGGACAACAAGGCCCAATGAAGGGGTTCCAGCAGATCTACCACATTTCATATTGTTCCCATGGATTAAAAACTGAGCGATAAGTTTATATTGAACAACCAAAGTTATGACTAGAAAACCTTCGGGATGTTATTCCGATCTTCGTGCAGTCTGAAGACAATGGACCAGCAACCTGGCCCATATTTTCAGTGAATCAGTGCCCCAAATACACTCCACGTATGATCTTTTTCTTCATATTTGAGTAAAAGCTATTGCAATATTGCCCCTTTAGCTTTTCTGAATATTGATTTGCGCTGATGTAACATGTTCACGCAGTGGCACCAAACACCATTATAAATGTATAAAGTATGTTCCAAGTGCAGTTTTTACACTATTTTGTGGCAAATAGATGCATGCACGGTCCAGAGCACATGGAAGCTCAGCAGCTTACCCCATTTAGACTCACGAAGAAACAATAATTCACTGAGATTCGAAGTGATTTGGATAGTGGAAGCTTGGCCAACAAATAAAAGCACAAATGATATGTAAAGAAGCAGTTGCTGCAGAAATGCTAACTTCCGGCTAATTCAACCTTATGCATATATTTCGTAAAATCTGATGGCGTTGCAAATGCACAACAAGGGCGGTATATCTAGCAAAGGCTTTCTGAACTTCTTAAGTAGAAAGCATGAATGAAGAAACAGAGGTACTGTGAAATAAATTCTGTCCAATCAATTTGACAAAATAATCAGAACAAGATTTTCCCTTCATCTGCCATTTTTGTTCCCAACTTCGATTATATTTCAAGATAAAAGGCTAATAACATACACTGACTAATTAATGTTGGGTGACAAAAAAATCATTCATGTCAGCTTGCACTTTATAATACAACAAGAGAACCACATTACTGTAAATGAGCAGAAACTAGTGTAGCTTCATTCATTGAGATCTAGAAACAAATATAGGGATCCAAATTGAGAGATAATTTGGCATCCACTATGTCAGGAATTAGCATTTGACATTATATTGAATACTGCCCACAAGTTTTTCTGGTTGCATTAGTGTTACACTGCTAACCTACAAATAAATACATATGCATGTTGTAAAAGACAGAGAAGATGTTCATCTACCAAAGAAAAATCTACATTAATTTCAGTGAGTTTCACAATTTACACATTCGATGTATGGTGTTTCTGGATTATAGTAGATAATCATAATAGAAAAAGAAAATATTATCAGGAAGTATAAGGGGCAAGCTGTCAATATAACTATAGAAATGCCTCACGTTTTCCCGTTCTAAATTTGCAGGATCGATAACATCATTGTAATTTGTAAGCACCCAAAGATCTCTTGAACGGATTCTTTTGAGGCTTCCTCGGCAGAAAGGGCAAGATTCTGATCTTTTATACCTACACCAAGAACAAGATAACATTAAGCATGCACAACAGCAAACATAGAACAAACATAATACTAATTTCTTAATTGTAACAACTAAAATGTACAAATATTATTAGATCAAGAATTATTATCCAAATAGCATAAGGTTATTCCTGTTCACATAAGGATAATAAAAACTCTGTAAAGTAATTACCAGTCCCTATAGCATTTTATGCACATTGCATGACTGCAATTAGGAAGGACCATCTTGGTGCATGTTTCCATGCAAATCCCACATTCATCCTCCCTTTCCACATCCTTGCCAGAAAGCTTTTTCCAATCGTCTATCCGCCTCCTGTTCACTACGTCTTTGCATCGACCCTTCCCTTTCAGGTCCCTCTCGATCAAACTACTCTCAAGCTGCTGAAGAATAGGATAGATGATTGCTGCAATGCAAGATGCTTATGAGACTTCAAGTCCAAAGCAGATTGGTATAAGGTTGCGGTACAAAATACCCATATAAACCAGAAATTACCATAGAATTCCCGAAGGCTTGCCCGCCGTTCATAAGTTGACACTGAGCTATCTCCATCAGCATAAACCTGTACAAGGAAAATATAGAGATTTTTATATCTGAAACCCAGAACTACTGTACATGTGCAAGTAATAGATAGACAAAGATATGAGGTCCAAACTCCAATAATGTGGTTGTACCTTGCATATGAGAACGTGGAAGAGTCCTAAATAACTGGGAAGTGCATAACAGCACCCACAATCAAACCACTGGACAAGGTAGAGGAAAAATGGAGCCAGGGAACTGAAGGACAACCTCATCTGCACGCATGCTCCACCATAGTTCCTCTGAATGGCATCGGCCCTGGAATAAACAAACCAGGTCATCAGTCACCACAGCAGGTCAGCACTCAGCAGCTTACCAAGATGCCCGTGGAAGGAAACACCCTTTGCTGGAGCAGCATTCTTCAGACATACAAATGATTGATCAACATACTGAATTTGGTTGTACTCTGGTATAATGAAAACACAATAATATTGATGAATTGGCCAATTGGGTTTTACTCTACCATGACCTGACATGCAGAGGCAGGCAGGCAGCCCCATGGGCCCTGGCAAGGACTGACTTAAAGATGTTTAATAGTACCCCCTGACATAAATTCTAGTAGTCTCAATTCTCAACTGCAAGTGGACTACCTGAATTACTCTATTTCAACGAGAAATTGCAGTGAATTTACTGAATTACCCTACCCTGGAAACCCAAACTACATTTCTCCTTAACGAAAAGAATAGATTCCTGCTCTTTTTTTTTTCCAAACTGCGGGACCTCTTCAACGCACTTTCCCCAATTTCCGCACGGGGCAGGGCTCATCCGAGAACTCCCCGTCAAAAGGGGGGCTAGAGAAACGAACCAAGAAATGCCCAAACGGCGCATAATCCAGGACGGGAGGAGTACTAGAGATGCTCACATGGCGTTGGCGTGGTGGATGTCGGCCTCCAGGGCCTTGAGGGGCCCCCTCAGCGGGAGCTGCCGCCCCAGCTCGCCCCGCTGCGCCGCCATGGAACGGCCCTCCAAGAAATCGATTTCTTGGAAGTTGGAACTCAGGCAGTTGCTAGCCCCCAACGCACGCCAACAGATTGCGCCGGCTTGCTCCCTTCTTCCCCGGGTAGTGAGAGGAAAGCTCGGAGCTTTCCTTGTGTGGAGAGAGAGGGAGTCAAGAAAGGCCAAAGGGGTGAAGGGAGAAAGAGGGCCGGCGCGGAGGAGAGAAGCTTGTGGAGACGGAAAGGCCGATGGATGGACTTCGGTGGTGGGGCCTTTTTGGACTGATTTTGTACGTGCAAAATCGTTTCTTTAAAGCTCGATTTTTTTTACGCTAATCGGGTGAGAGGAATACAGCAGGCAGGCCCGGAGGGGCGTGATTCATCGGGGAGGCCGTAAAGCGGTTTAATTGCCCCGTAATTGGTGCAGTTAAAAGGTTTCTCACGCTGACGTGGTCCTCAATACCCTCGGTTTAAGTGAGAGCGATTTAAGGCGTATAAATCTCTGTAAAAGATGTAGACACAAGACACTATACTGTATATATAATCACACGAATAAATAAATGCAATTAGAGACTGTTTGGTTCACTTTACTTATACTCCCTCTTTTTCAATCAAATTATAGTTCGTTTCATTCTTTTTAACAAAAATTTGATCAATTTATTTATTTAAAAAATTTATGGAAGTATTGTAAAATTTAAGTAATTTATAAAATATTTATATCAATAAAACAAGTCATAACAGAAAATATATTGTATCGCACAATATTTTGAATAGGACACGCGGACAATTTTTTTGTAAAAAAATAAGCGAATACAATTTGAAACTAATGTAGTAATAAATAAGATAAGAGAGTGTTTAGGTCCTGTGAATCAAAAAACTGTATTTATTTGCACCAATCTCACACTGGAAAGTTTGAAAACTGAGATCTATCAGAAGATGAATAGGAAATCCGAGTGTGCTCAGATTGGTGAAATAAGTATCGTAGATAAAAAACATTGTAACACTTGTTGAGAAACGTGTTTTGTGAGAGAGGTATACAGTGAAAAGCTGATGAACAGTGAAAATAGTGTTTTTCTTAGGGAATCTGAACATGAACCGTAATCAAACACTAAGCTCAGGCGCACTCATGGCCCAACAACCATCAAAACAGGCCCACAAAGGTAGCAACGTCTGCGCCATCCAAATAAGCCTATCCTGCCTTCCCTGTTGGTCCATATCTTTGGGGTAAGCACCATATCTCCAAAGCGACTATGGCAAGCCCTAAGCTAGTGTGGCATGCTGCCATGATGAACTCTATGTACTTCATGACTATTTGAGTCACTGCTCACATTGTAGTAATTTACTACATGTAAACAAAATTACAATAATATTACTAATTTACTACTAGAGTATTAAACAATCAGTTAGCTCTAGTTCTCAATGAAAAATGCAAGGAAACATTTTTCTAATTCAAATATTTTCTTTGTCTACTTTATCTTGAGAAATATTTTTTGAACTCCCTAGGTATTGAGTGGCAATAGATAGTTTGACTACATGCGACTTGAAATCCAGCGTACTTTCAAATTATCAACATCAACGAAATGCTATATAACCAATATGAATTTGATGCGCGATGAAGTTTAATTTTATCAACAAAAAAAATGTTTCATTATTAGGTCTCTTAATAATAAGTTCCAAAATAATTAATATATTTATACACAACAACGAATAATTAGTACAAGCAGGATATTGTAACAATATAATCTGGTAACAATGTTCTTCTATTACTGTATTTTATTCTCTCCTCCATATAGAAGTGAAAGGACCTGGATGTCGCCTAGAGGGGGAGGTGAATAGGCTGACCTGAAATTTATAACAAAATAACAGCGGAAAAATATTTCTACAGAAATGAACTGTCAGCCACCAAACCGGAACTTCCGGTTCTATACAGAACAGAGCACTTAGCTCAAAAACCCCTTCTCGAGAGTTCTGATTTGATGAATCTCACAGAGTGAGCTTTTGCAGTGTTTCTTAAGCAAGTTCACAGAGTCCCCGCACACAGAAACACTACCAATACAGTAGATCAAACAATTTCATCAAATCATCAAAAATGCAAGAATAAATGGAACAAAAGAGAGACACAAGGATTTGTTTGACCGAAGTTCGGATTCAGCCTGTGCCCGCAAGCAGCCACACAGGACCGGTGATTCCTACTCTCCGTTGAGGAACTCTTTCGGGACCGAGTCTTTTTCAACTCTTCCCACCGAGTCGGGTCTCTTTCAACCACTTCCACTATCTTGCGGAGGCGAAGCGCAGTCCTCACAAACTTCCCGCAGCTCACCACACAACTTGGGAGCTCACGAGCAACCTCTTACAGTCTAGAAGGCCAAACCTCCAAGAGTAACAAATGAATCACTTGTAGAACAAGGTCAATGCAGCAATGCTCAAAGTGTTTGCGCTCTCGTAATCTTTCTCACAGTTTCTCTCTACTACCCAACCCAAGGATATAATCAAATCTCAAGCTACCTCATAAAGAGGGGTTGGGGAGAGCTAAACTTGGCTTTCTTTCAGTTCTAGGTGTAAGGGCAGCACCACAGCAACCTCAGCAGCAACAACCAGCACAAGAGGGGGTGGAGAGGCTTTTATAGATGCTCTCCACGAAACTAGCCGTTAGTAGCTTTTGGAAGTCGGAACCTCTGGTTTTCTAAAACCGAAACTTCCGGGATTCAAACAAACTAGCCGTTGGACCCTATCAGCACACGAACTACTCAAGAACCGAAACTTCCTGTTTGGGAAACCGGAACTTCCGATTTGCCCCAGTCAGCACATGTCTAAGTATCCATGTGGTCAGCACATGTCCAACTACCCATGTGGCTTGTGTGTCTCTCATCAACTCACATAGGTTACTTTGAGCACTGATACCTAATCAAGACACAATGTGATGCATCTCTCTTAATATTACGGCTTTCCTAAACTCAAGATTATTATAAAGAGCATTTCATCAACTTCAGCTTCTCTTTTGATTATTGGGCAATACTTGATCATTATCTCTTTATGAGGATTTGCATCATCTTCTTTCTTGTCTCTGAGCACATAAGCCTTTGAGCTAGTGACTTAAACTAAGATCTCTAACTCATGAGAGTGATACCCATTCCTTGGTCCATATAGTCACTCGTGTCATATAAAATAATTATGCTTTCCATCATCGTTGTCAACCACTTGGCTTGATTCTTCACCTTAGCTGAGTTCTTCGCGGTCATGTCACCACTTGCCCTTCACCTTTGCTTAGTCCCTCAAATCCAAGCACTTGGTTAGAACAACCTTCACCTTAGGGTCGCTTGAGCTCGACTGAGGACAACACCTTATTAAATCTTTCTTCAAATATTTGTTGTTGAATTTCTATCATTTGAAGTGTAGCGTTCTTTTCCTCAATCATTCATGCCTTCATGATTTGTCCTTTGAACATATTTGCAAGTTTCCAATAATGAAACCATATATAATTTAACCACATGTCTCATTCATTAAACATTGCAATTTTTAGTCCTTGGAATATTATGATTCATCGCTTGACCTTGTGTTCATGACATCATCATAGGATCATATACTATTGTGAGTCATATAACCAATATTCAATTTGTTATGTCCATGTAGCTTGTGAATATGTGAATACCAACCTGCTCACAATCTTGGATAAAAACGTTAGTCCTTTAATTATTGTTGTCACACAATGCACCAAAACCATTAGGGGAACTAGATGCTCTTTCAAGAAGCACCATACATGTTTCAACTATTATAGGTCAAATTATATAATTTATACAAGCGTTAAAAGTATTTTATATTTATTTATTAATAATTTTTTATATTTTCTCTAGGAAATTATAAAATTTCATAGAAATTGAAAACATTTACAAAATATAAAGTATAAGTGAAAAATAAAACACACATCTACCAGGTTGTTCCATATTCTTTAGCTAGGAGTATTCCCACAATTTTTATGTTTTTATCTCAAAATAATTTGGTATACACACTGAAGCCTAAATACATATAAAAATTATAATCCATAATGTAGGACGACACAAAATCAATTAAACAAAAATATATAGAATAATTTATCAAAACTATATATTAGAATATTCAGGTACCCCTCGTATGAGTTTTTAAATGCTATTAGGATTTATTTAACTATGTTTGAAACTTCAAAAGATTTCTTTTTAATTTTCATAAAATTTTAACAAATTAAATGAGTAAATATATTTAAAAATTCTAAATAATTTATTATAAATATAAGTCTAAATTTTCAGTAAGATCTGGGTATGTCTTAGTGCTTTGTGAATCTTTTCTTTACTAAATGAGAATTCAACTAAAACATTAGTTAGTCAATTCTTTCCCTTACTTTGGGTAACTGGTCGATATTGTTGGACTATATGCTAGTAAAAACAAACACTTGGAGCACAATAAAGTCAATGAAAACCTTGTGAGTCTAGCCATTTTATTAGTAGTGTATAATATGCAAACCCTAATTTTCTATACAAAGCATGCATTAACAATGACACCATTTTATAGTGGCCATATGTAAAATATATTCCACATGTTGTAACCGAGACAGCTAGAAACCACTACAAAGTCCCCAATGCAAGAAAAAGTTTCATATTATTGATAGTTTTTGTTGTTCGATGTTATTAATGTAGGAGCCCAGTTGCGTTTTCCTCAAAAATACTTGATATTTGAGATGTTTATATACACTATGGAAAATATTTGTAGTTTCTTTTTGAGGAATTCCTATATTATTTTCTATTTTATTTGAAATTAATGAATGCATATAAGCTTTTATTCAAAATTTGTAGATAGAACGCAAACGGCAAATAAAATCTTATGAAGTTTTCACTTCGTTCATCAGTTTAGTCAATAGTTTGAGAATCTTTATACAATTTTGTTAAGTTTTGAACCATAGAAAAATTCTAAGATTTTTAGTAATTTAAATAAATCCTCTAGAGACTTCTATCCGCCTATTTAGGTTTGACATATGCCCAAATAATTGAACTAAAATTAATTAGATGTACTTCCTTGTGACTTTCCGAATGATTAATTTGACACTTACTAGAATTGTATCATTCATCCTAAAAGCTAATTTTTTTGGGGAAATATCCTAAAAGCTAATTATACTCCCTCCATTCCATTACACGAGGCGTGCACGTAATTTAAGATTCAATCTTTGACAACTTTAACCTACGACTGATCTTTGTATAATAAAAAATTGTCTTACAACAGTAATCTCAATGGATTTGTATCTAAAAGTAGTTTCATATGGACACAAGTATGTTGCTACAAACATTACAATATGAGATATATTAAGAGTCAATTTTTTTATAATGAATAATGATACAATTCTATGAATTGATGTCCCATTATGTTGGGATTTTTTTTTGAGAAGTAAATGGAATAAATAATTATTTTTAGTACAAATTTGGAAAGGAGATAAAATTCGAAGCATTGCCTAAAAATTTTTCTCCAAATCCAAATGAATAGCATTGGCTGCAGATCCTTGTGCAAGCTTTCTCCTCAACATCTCATAATAAGAAAGAAAAGGTCAAGAATAAAGCCTCACACTTTACTGTCAGAGTTAATAGACCCCACCTGCCAGCTTCGCCTTCACCTATTAAATCCCATAGCTTTCACCTATCAACCTAGGTTACCAACTATGTCCATGGCTCACTCCACTACGATCTACTTGCTCATGCTTCATGCCATGTGGACGGTTCATGCTAAATAGCCATTGCCAGCTAGAACCTCAACCATGGAGATCTCCACGTCAAGACAAACCCCATCTCGGCGCTAGAAACCGTATTGCATGTCGATTGTACTGATTTAATGACCCAGGATTTCCTACTCCCTCCTACCCCAATAGAAGGTATCCTGGCCACTTGTACATGTTTCGGGATATGTGAAAGGTGTCAAGAGTACCGTGATTGTTCCACCAGTATATGCATAGCTACAAAATAGTGAAGCTGTACATGAATGATACATTATAAAATATTGTACCCTCCCTCTCCTCCGTTCAAAATCTTTTGAATAGCTCGGTTCTTTCTCCCCTCCGGTGGCTTCAGATCCGGTGACACGTGGGCCATATCCGGCCAGATCCGGCAACACATGGCCATCTCCAGCCAGATCCGGCGACGCACGGGCCATCTCCTGCCGGATGTGGCGACGCCTAGTACTGGGTGCAGCCTTTCTTTTCAAACAGGTACAGCTTTACATCATATCAACAGGGAATCTAAAGCACTACGGTGTAGAAAAAATTTAAAATACAATCAAATATGGGTTGGAATATACATATAGGACAAAAAAAAAATCACAGATCACGGTACAAAATGAATGACCAGGATAGCTCACATCCGGATTTAAGGAAGCACCGAGTAATTTTCGCCATGTATCAAGTCTGTGGTGCTTTGACCGGAGCCTCCATCTGTGTCCCACAAACCTCCATCTGTTACCAGGTATCCAGTTCGGGGTGGGTTGGCCGAGCCTGACGCCATCCTCTCCTCATTCTAGCCACAGCAGACCTTAGAACTAGAGAGAGAGAAAATCCGGATGCTCTTGGCCCATCGGTTTCTCCCAAGCACCCGTGGTTTTGCATTCGTTGGATGCATCGCAGATGCATTAGATGCACTCACACGTTTCATATCATGAGTCATCTGGTCCGTCCGTGATGCATCCACGGGTGCTGGAAGAAACTTGAGGATTGCATCTTAATTCCTATGTCTGCAGGCGTTACTAAAATATTTAATTCCTATGTCTGCACCTGCTTCTTCAATAGCCCAGCACTGCATCTTATCATGTCTAAACAACTGTAGACTACTATTAATTTGACATCTTTTGTTTTAGCTGTTTAATCCCTGCAAATTAACACCTGTCTACCAGTTGTATAAACGGCTGTATTTTACAGATGAAAATTTTTTGATACCATGGTTTTGATTTGGAACTAATTTTGGCTACCAGGTTAAACATGAGCATGTGCAATTCAGAGGCAATCTTGCCAACCCATACCACACATAAGTCCGCCATGATTCTGGATAGCTATAGTGAAATAAACAAATTTATCAGCTTCTCATGCGCAGGCATTAGGAAAGAAACCAAGGAGAACAATTGACTGCGCTCAGACAAGACCAACCAGGTATTCAACGGCACAATATAGTGATCCGGGGCTCCTGATTTCAGTGAGATCATGGTTCAATGGACGCCAATTCCGTATGTCTGACAAACAGAAACTTAAACATATAACTGATGGCACACTATCACAAATGCAGAAAGATATGGAGAAAACAGAAACTTGACATTGATATGAAAAGTACCAGATAACAACATAAAAGAAAAGACGACAAATGAAGGCTACAACACCTTGCACAGGAAAAGAAACCAGACATGCTCTTATTTGGTTCATCAGGAACAAGGTTCTGATCGCCACTTTTGCTTCTTTACTTCTCAACCCGAGCGAGCTAACTCGATAGCTTCATCCTTCACAGCACCGCAGATAGGGCATGCCATGAGATGGCCTCCGCATGGCTTGCATGCGCACAAGTGATGGCATGGCAGCAGCAGCATGCAGGCACCACCAGAGTTGCAAACCTTACAGATAAGATCACGCTCGGTTGTCTCTTCTGTGGTTCTCGCCACACTTGATGCTTCATCCTCTAACTCATTAGACGAAACATGTGAGTTTGTTTCCTGCTGTACTGCAGCAAGCATACAGAAAATTGAATCATTAATTACATATGCCGACACGGCATGCTCCACCACTTCGTTCATGTGATACTGTGTAGTTTCTAGATCCTCTTGTGTCCTCTGCAAGGCTCTGCGCAAGGTGGCTATTTCAGCATGATTCTGGCCCATCAAATCTCTTGTCACAGTCTCCAGATGGTTGATTAGAGTTGCGTTCTGCATAGAAATTTCCTGCTGCAGAGACATCCGAACGTGCTCATTCTTTTTTTTGAAGAAAGAAAAGAAACGAAAAAAGCAGAAGTTAGATAACATCAGCCCAAAACTTAGAACCAAACAGTGAGAAAAATTCACTTACATGAACATGAGATTGGAGGACCCGATCCAACTGCAGCCTGTACTGCTCAAGGATGAACCAACACGGCGACAGATTTATGTGCGGTTGTCCAACCACATCGCTATCTAAGACCTGACTTGTTTGTACAGCAAAAGGAAGGCCATTTGCTTGTTGTCCCTCAGGTTGATCAACGTGTTCAGAATGGGTGTCGAGGTTGTCCATTGCAGACACCAAAGAGCAGACTGAAGGGTGTCTCTGGTCCTGTGCAGGAGGCTCCTTATATAGGAACAGAGTTGAGGTGCATAATCAATACCAGTGACGCCAGAAAGATATACAATAGCTCTTTCATTTATTTAGCTCAAGCGTTCATGAGCGCCATCTGTCAGGATACTCTGATACTTGGCTGTCTAATTGACTGCCAAATATACATCTCTATTGAGGCTTTGTTCCACAAGGTCAGTCAAACTTACCGTTGATAACCTCATGACGTTTGCTCCATTAATGTTTGTCGTATGTGTTGACTAATTGATACACAGCTTGAACCGATAAATTTGCTACTTACTTGGTAGCGGATTCTATAGCCAAAAGGCTGGCACTAACTTAATCTACAGCACATGCTTTGTTTGTTCATCGATCTACAGAAATAAACATAGGATGCATATGTTTTGGGACTATTAAACTTAGCTAAGAAGAAGTATGAAAATTGCTGAGATTGTTAGCATTCCTTAGTGAACGTCTAGTCAAGGAATCGTTTCCAGGCCATCCTCATGCTTACCAAGGAGCATGCTATATCCGGCAATTGAAGCCAAATAAAAGGGAGAAAAATTTCTATAAGCAACCAAAGATGGATTTTGTGCGTTGGCAAATGGAGAAACATATGAAGATGTAAAAACCATCCATAAATAAATGAGAGAAAATAACCCCACAGAACTGAAGAAGGTATCATAGGTGTAAGGCTGACCATCTAGTATCCATCCCACACTCTTCTCACAACGTCCATAAAACCCATAGGGACATGTCCAAAGATGAATCAAGTTCATGCTCCCAACCTGCAACAGAACAACTAAGCATGAATTGCAGTGCTGCAGTATGGTTCGTAAAGTTTAAAGAACTTACTTAACAGTTAACACCCATTTGCAATTAGAGAAACTAAGTAGAAATATTTGAAATAATTCCTTGCAATTTTCATCTGTGATAGCATAACAGTCAGGTGGGTAATTGAGCTCCAACACAACAGATAAACGAGTTGATCATTATAATACAGGAGGAGAACAGCTGCACATCTCCAGTCTCAGTAGACCAGTCATTAGGAGGAAAAGATGAAGTAAACAAAGATCTATAATAGAATAAGGAGTGACTAAACGAAGAAAGTAGCGAATATAACTTAAGATTGATCAATTTCAGTTCCATATCAAGTATTAGATAATAGTACCGAATACCAAGACATAAACTGCTTAGGCATGGGACATTGGGACTTCCATGCAACAGCTAGACACTAACCAAAACTTAAGCCAAGGATTAAGCACACCCCCGTTCAAGCAACAATAATGTGTAACAATGATAATATAAGACTAGTCAGCCACAGGTTTACCTTTCTACTGAAGATAAAATTGCTCTTAGTGTTTAAATTTCACTGCAGATATTTTGTTGTCATATACAAGAAAAACACAATTAGTTTAGCTATGAAAAACAGGTTAATACAGAACAAAATATTTTCTCTGAGTGAAAATCTCCCTCCCTACCTCCCTGCATCGTGTGCAGGGTTATGCAGAGAGAGGAGCACATAGGTAAGAATATGTAAGGATAATTATCTAAGGATGATAAAATAGGAAGTTGGAAAGAGTAGACTTTTAGTGATACTGAACTCAAGTTCACAGGTTCAGCTAAGTATATTTTCTGAAGGCGTATATCTTACAGGGTTGACTGAAAGATTTTATTATGAAGTAAAAGCAATAACTCGAACTACCAGCATGAATTTCTTAGTCAAAAACTCAAAATGTATCAATCAATTATGTATGACAGTTATCAAAGATTTAGGAATCATTCATAAAGCAGTTAATTAATGACAAATCTACAAGTTATGAAATCATGCTGCATAAATTAATACTACACTCAGGTGAACAGATAGCAAATTTCCAAACAGGCTGCTGAAGCTGGAGCAAAAATTGAGAATAAGCTGCAATTTAAGTTATGTTGCAACAATATGTAGTAACCATAACTCATCTATGTAATCATTATATATAAAGAAAATTTTTCATCAGGACACCTATAAATATCGAATTTCACATTTTTTCATAAACTTTTATAGTCAGAAACTGTCCAGGAGATAGGGCCAAATTTTACAAGATTTAGTTCAGACATTATTAGTTCCAACAGCAAACGCTCCAAATTTTATTTTGTATGTTGCAGGACACTAATCAATTGTACCCAATTTGATATTGTCCAATGGTTGATTTCCTCAATAATAGCATGCTTGAGTAAAAAATTTCACAATTAAAAAGGAGTGGTCAACAGAAAACTCTGCAGATCATGTGCTAATGCCATTTCTGAAACAAAATTGTAAGCCAGGACAGCATGAAAAGAAGTGCCTCAAATTTAACATTATTACATTACTGCAATATGGCATCCAGCAAGTGGAATAATTTAGTAGGTTAATCCGAATTTCGTATCTAAATTCTTATAGATTCAATACCCCATCATTTAACCCATGGCGTGTGGTGACGCTGACAATATTAAAACAGTAGCAGCACATCATTTATTTACACACTGGCTAGTAGTTCAAACTTCAAGCACCATGAATTGCACTAAGCAAGAGATGGAATATCCAATCAATCATTCCTTCTCAACCTATTTAGAAGCACAATAAAGAAGTTTAACTGTTTAAGGAAACACCTCTGAATCTTCAAGCCATTTTAATAGCTCAGAATTTGGTGTTCCCACTAGGTGCAGTAACCTCTGGCAACAAGTGCAGATTAAGGTGCCTGTAGAGCCTACAATAGTTTGAAATCTGCGCCGCTACAGTATTTTCGTCCCCTTCAGTTCCGGCATTTCTAGATCTCAAAAGAAACAAGTTCATTCTTGCTGTGCTGCGCCGACTGAATCAGGCAGGGGATAGCCATATCCGTACCTTAGCACGAGTGGAGAGGAGAAGCAAAGAAGCGGCGGCGGCGGCGCCCGGTGAGGAGGAACTAGGAAGGACAATCCCCGCCCCCGCCCCGTCGCTTGGGGAGCTCCGACGAAGCCAGAGGGCACAGCCGGTCCCACGGGAAGGCGCCCTCCCGGGGGCGGGCGCGGCCTTGAGCGGCGGATGGGTAAGCCAGCGCCGGCGACGGGCAGCCGGGCTGGGTCAGGCGCGGCCATGGGTGGGCGGCCGGCGGCGGTGAGCGTGCGGGACATTTTACTTTTACCAGGAGACCTTTTACCAGGAGCATTTTACTTTTACCAGATTGCATTAAAAAAAGGTCATTCAATGTTATTTAGGAGCAGTTTAGTTGGTGCAAGTCACAATGAAGGGAAAAAGTATATTTCACAAAAAAAAGTATATTTCAAATTTAAAATTCAAAATAATTAATAACCCATGTATCCCCTCGGATAGAGGGTGTCACAGCTTGCCGTGCTGTAAATGCGGCGTACCGCGATGTCGTTTGGTTGAATACCGCAGTTTAGGCGCGCCACATTTCCGCTACACGTACATAGATCATTTTCTCTGCCAAATCTCACCAAAGGGCTCAGCGGTCATTTTTTGCGCCACAATTATGGCGCAGCCACTAGCGCGGCATGCGTTGGCGTCCCCCATACAGACCTGTAATGTTGTGCCTGCGCATGCTATCCTCACAGCTCTTTCTATCACACACCCTCATATGGGCAGCAACAAGTCCATTCTAGGAAGATGCTCCATCATGCCATCTGTTAAGCTCTGCGCTTGCCAAATGAGCTTGTTCTTGGTTTGACCGACGCGTGACTCTCTTTTTCATTGCCAACCAATATGCATATGGCATACAACAAAGCTGTCATATCTTTGAGGTAAGCATCATATCTGCAGTGTATGGTGGCCTGATAAGAAATTGATAACATCTTTTCCTCAGTCCAAAGCCCCTAGGCTGTCGCATTGTAGGTTCTTTTGTTCCTTTCATGACCTCATCATGTCGTGTTTCTGGCAGCACCAAACTTGTACCTAATACTAGAATCTACCGATTTCCCTACGATATTTTTCTTTTCCTAGAAAAAAATATAGAGCAACGGAAGAAGTGCCAGCTTCCCTAGAACATGAATAGAAAATAGTAGAGAAACTCCTTCTATCCCTAGAAGTATGCTGCTCCCATTCCTTTTCTCTTCCCTTTTCTGCTCTCATTCCTCCCATTCCTTTTCTTGCTTCCTCCCATTCCTTCTCTCTTCCCTTTTCTGCTCCCTCCTTTTCTCGCTTCGTCCCATGACTTTTCTCTTCCCTTTCATTCTCTCAGATCCAAGGAGAGGGGGGTGGGGGTGAGGGTGGGTGGACGCTCATCTCCGGAGACTGGTCGGGCGGAGCACGTATCCGCTGACCGCTGCAACGTGTGGACAAAAAGAGCGACAACCATTTGGCAGTTCAAATAGATGCAAGGAACTTTAGTGTGACTATGGCAAGCCCTACGGTAGTGTGGCATGCTGGAAGTTTGGCATGACGGACTCTACTTCCTGACTATTTGAGTCACTGCTCACATTGTAACTACGTGTAAACAGAATTATAATATTTCTACTAGGTATTAAACAATTGGGCTTCTCTTGTGTTGAAAAGGCCAGGTAAAAGTCTTCTTGTTCCTTCCGTCTGTTTCCCCCTTCCTGCCGAAAGGAGGGCGAGCGTCTTCGGCGGCGATGCCGTCGGCCCCGTTCCTCTCCGGTGACTGGTTAGGTGTCGGAGAGGGAGGAGGACCAGGGAATCGTCTCGTGGATGTATATCAACTAGGTGTTAGGTTCCTAGGTCTAGGGTTTGCTCTCCGTTGTTCCACGGTAAAGCTCTTGTGTGTCTAGGCGTCGTCGGCTCAGTGGGGATGGCGACGACAGGACGGAATAATGCTCTGATTCTTCCCTACCCCGGTAGTGCTTCTCTCCGTCGCCAAAGGGTGAGTTCGGGAGCTTTTGTTTAGGAGATCTGGCTAGGTGTTCCGTCTCCGTCGGGTGGTGGAGCGCATGATCTTTGGTATCAAGGATGCAGTGCAAGCTGGGGATGTGGATGGCTGGTGACTAGACCATACTCGAGTTCCCCTTGATGGCGACGATCGTTGAAGGTGAGGTTTTGTCCTGGAGTGATGGAGCTTGGGGCATGGCCCGGTCCACGAGCTACAGCCAACAACATCATCCCGTTATCCACGACAGGTGTCTACTTCGACTTCCCTTGAGCCAGTAGCAGTGTTACATGGATTCGCATGTCCCAAAAAATTTTGCCGAGTCGACGCGTATCGTAGTGTCGATACGTGTCTGACACTGGTAGACACACATCTGATACCTCTCAAGAGAATCCCATCGTCAGTGAGAGGGGGAGCACGTCGTGCGAACGAGTTAGGTGCGGAAAATGAGGCTGACATCAATGACAAAGATGGGACAGCATGCACAAACTTGTAGCTTTTGTGTGGTCCTAGGGAAAATAAATCAATAGGATCTTCTGTGGTCTTCTATATTGTGTTGTAGGTTTGAGGTTAAGCAATATACTTGATATTGTATGAGTTAAAATGCTATTCTACTAATTTTAAATATATATATTAGATGAATCCTCGAATCCTAATTTTTTGAACAAGCCGAGTCAGACACCCGCACCCGTGTCGGATTCGCACCCTGTCGTGGTAACACTGGCCAGTAGGTGAAGGAGCTCTCCAACTCAAGGAAATGTCCAACGTCTTCCTCGATGATGGTGGTGGCTGGCGGCGATGAGGGCGTGGGCAAGAGAATCGATGTGCTCCGTATCCTTCTCAGGGTACTTGTATTTCTATTGTACTTTTGTACCGTCCTTAACGTATAATATAGAGTATGCTTCGATAAAAAAAGTATTAAACAATCAGTTAGTTCTAGTGTTCAATGAAAAATGAAAGGGAACATTTTTCTAATTCCAATATTTTCTTTGTCTGCTTTATTTTGAGAAATATTTTTTGAACTCCCTAGATATTGAGTGGCAATAGATAGTTTGACGGAATATGACTTGAAAACCAGCGTACTTTCAAATTATCAATATCAACAAAATTTTACATAACCAATATGAATTTGATGCGCAATGAAGTTTAATTAACTCAATGAAACCATATTATTTGGTCTCTTAATAATAAGTACATAGTACAAGCAGGATAGTGGAACAATATAATCAGGTAACAATGTTATTTTATACCCTCCCCGATATAAAAGCACCACACATGCTTTCAACTATAATAGGTCAAATTATAATTTTGTGTATGTATTGTGATGAAACAATTTTTCCTTAAGTCCTCATGATCAGATTCTTTTGTCATGAAAACATCTGATAATATGTACAGCAATAACGGTCTACTAGTTTGTTTGGGGCCAGTGCGCATTGTAGTTTTGCATATGATGTTAGAGCATCTCCAGCAGTCTCCCTTTCTCCAATCCAACTACTCACTCCCTCCAGAAATGTAAGTCTGTATTACGATCAGCCAAAAGTCAAACTTCAAAAATTTTGACCAACAATTAGTTAAAGTATAAATACATTTAGTATATAAATTTTACATCAATATATTTGTACTTAAAGCTATTTTGAGATAACATTAAGTCTTTACCAATTGATATTATATTATGAGAGAAATTAAGAGTCATAATTTATTTTGACTGACTTTTCCCCAACTCTTATACGCCTTAGATTTATGGATGGAGGGAGTATTATATTGGGAGTCATTATGGGAAAACAATGCTCCAACAGTCTCCCAATATATCTCCCTTTTCCTAAAAATTACTGGGACATCTCAATAATCCACCACCAATCTCCTCAAATAAAGAGAGAGTTTAGCCTCTCCCAATATGGTAGTTGATAATGGGATGAGGTTATTGGGATAAGGCAAAACATCTCTCCCAATAAACCATGAAAGTACTATTGGAACATCCCAATAATAATTTATTAGGAAAAACTTATTAGAAGACGGCTGGAGATGCTCTTATTGTAACAAGCACATAAAACAAATCACTGTGCTAAAATATACAAATAATCCCAATATCTTGTGTTCATGTTTCTTGGGCACCGTTATATGGTTGAATTTCCAGATAACATTTAAATGGAGTTGATCTGAATTTCTGGAAATAAAAGAAATATGAAATCTTTCGTAAATCTCGGTGACATCTCTGCTGCCTGAAGGCCCTGCTACCCTGCTGCCTCTGTTCAAGCCCATCAACGGCCCAACTAGCCATGCACATATACATTTTCAGACGGAAAAATCTAACGCGCGTCAGGTCGCGCCAGGGAGTGATAGCGCGACCTGCGCGCGGCCTGCGGCAGCCTCCGAACAGTACTCGCCCCGTGGGCTATGTACCATTTTATTCATGTTCGACATATTAAAAATACGATAACTTGGTTGAGTAATCCATTTTAAGTTCTGATCCCACCACTACATTTGTTAAAACGAGATCTATCAAACTAGACGCATCATGCATATATTTCGAGATAGTTTTTAAACTCTAACAACTTATGATGAATAGTACTAGCTAGTTCTTATCCATTTGTAGCAACTTAAGTGCAAACCTATGAAACAAATATATACATAAATTGCTACATAATTATTTTTACCTGACTTTGTTACACATATGAAGTATCTACATAAATTGCCAAATTGTCTCTACATAAGTCGATATGTTTGCTCCCATATAAGTTGTTACACTATTTCCATATAAGTTGTAACAATGCTAAAGATATCACATACATAAATTGTCAAATTGTCTCTACATAAGTTGATACTTTTGCTCTTATCGTCTTTGTATGATAACAATTTTAGTACATACATGGTGGCAACTCCTTTGATAATCTCATATCACATGTTTACACATAAGTTGCTACGAATAAAAAAAGTCATCAAAACATATGCAACTGGGATCTAGTTTTGTTCGTCTCGATGCATAAAACTCGACGGCAAAAACGAAATTGAAAAAGGACATCCGTTCAAAAGTTATGGCAATTTGAAAATCGATACACCTCTTTCCCTAAATGACGTCACGTAAAAAAACGCATACGCAACTGCAATGGCTTCTCGCTCCGTATCTGATCACTTTTTCCGAGACACGTGTCGACAGCACGCTGGGTCGCGCTACTCCCTGACTGTGCGACTAGTCGCGAGTTAACCCAGTCCTTTTCGGACCCACACTGAGCAAGCATTACACTATAGGTTTGTTTCTAAAATGTGTCTTTAGGTTTTCGTCTCACGCTGACGCCGTCGCCGTGGCCGTTGCCTGGCACGCTTTGCGTGCCGCTGTTAATGGCCTTGTTCCAGCTCCAGGCGCCTATAAAACCCCACCCGTAAACTGCTGCCTTTGTATTTGTTCAGCACCATTACAAGCTCACCACTTGATTCACTGATTAGACAAGTTATAAAAAAGTCGAGATACATGAAAATTGACACAATCGAGGTAGAAGAGAAAGAAGAGGTAGTCTACCGGTTCATTGTTCTGGTCCCCTTCATGTAGAGGAACGGGCCTATTCCAAAAGACCCTTTTCTATCGGTTGTCCAACCAACCACCTACGACAAAAAAAGTTCCCTTGCCTTGGATTTTTTATATATAACTATTCAGGAGGCCACCCACATGCCTATGTTGCAAATCATGGGATTTATTCACATGTAAATACGAGTGTGTGGTTCATGAGGTTTAAACTCGTGACCTCTTGCCCCGTGGGTACGTAGCATCCTCTATGTATCATCCCACCCATAAATCTATTGTGATGATTAAGTGGGAGATGTTATCCTTTTGAAGTAACGTACTAACGTGTAAGGGATCTTTTAGTCTGGGTTGGTGGTTCCAATGAGGACTAAAGCTAAGGTGACTCTTTAGTCACGCTTGGTGTTACAAATCAAGACTAAAGCCCCCCCACCCCCACCCCCACATCCAGCCCAACCCATAGTTCTTTTGAGCTCAATACTAGGTTCATGATATATCCATTGCTTCTTTGGAGCCGGCTAGGTTTAGCTGCGAGTTGCCATGCTTTAAATCCAGCAGTGCAATAAGTAGTGGCGAGCAGGCTCCAGTGTAGGCTATATGTTTAATGAAACGTCTCACGTTGACATGTTCGACAGGTGAAATATCATACAGATCTGTTATTTTTTTTTTGAATTGCTTTGTTTCTCTTGATTTATCCTCAATTCCTAGAGTTGTCATATTGTTTTTGTATTGTTTCCACTGATTGACAATAATATTGCTGGATTGATAAATCATATTAGGACAATGGACACCGCAGCCGGTCCAGCTATAATCAAAATAGGATACAGGAGCTGCTATAATCAAAATAGGATACAGGAGCTGCTATAATCAAAATAGGATACATGAGCTGTTGGACATGCTCTAACAGAGGAGGGGGAGCCGCTCTTCGACAATAATCAACGCATGTGGCTGCCCGAACTGCAGCTGCTGCTGCCCACACGCCACACCGTTGCTGATTGAGGTGCTCCGTTGGATTAAAGAGATGCAGGATATATACGAGCCACATCCTGGTCTTGCTGCAGCCTGAGCAGGTGAAGGGGCAGATCGAAGACATCAAACAAAGAGGAGCACATCGATCATCCTTCCTCGATCCTATCTTTCTCTTCTTCCCCCATTTTCCTTTTTTTTTGCGGGTCCCATTTTCCTTTTTTTTCCTGCTCTTCTTCGATAGCTGAAAATTGTTGGGGCCTTTGGGCACCCCCCTAACGTCCCAATACCCACATTGGACCCCGCCCCCTGAGCAGGTGGTAATTTCACATCTGATCCATCGACAATCAATTGAATAGAGGTTTCCTTGTATAAAAGCGAAAAGTCTATTTTTCACCCTTCAACTATTACAGAAGTCTAATTTTTAACCTCAAACTACAAAACCGGATACTAAAGGCCCTCCAATTATCCAAACCATGCAAAATTGGCCCTTTGGGTGGTTTTCGATTTTCTAGAAAATAGCAGAAATATTATTCAAACTTTAAAAAATCATAACTAATTTATTTTGGACTAAAAAAATATGAAATCAGTGCCAAAAGTTCTCTTAAAATGTAATCAACCTATTGGCACACCATTTAATGTTATTTGGGTATTATATATTTATATTACTAGTGTCTTATTGTTTTTCTAAAAATAATTAGAATAAAAATAAGTAATATGCAAATAACTTCTAATGGTGCACCAACATGTATGTCACACTTCAAGAAAAAAACATTTGCACTGGATTCTAATTTTTCTAGTTCAAAATAAATTAGTTATGAATTTTTAATACAAAAATTATTTTTTAATTTTTTTTGGAAAATACAAAACCACCTTCAAAACCACCCAAGCGGCCAATTTTGCACGGTTTGAATAGTTGGAGGGCCTTTAGTGTCCGGTTTTATAGTTGTAGGTTGAAAATCAAACTTTTGTAATACTTAGAGGGTGAAAAATAGACTTTTCCCTATATAAAATAGATTTAAAATGTGACGTAATTCATTTGAAATGCTGAACACCTAACAGAATGTACACAACATAATGCACATCTTTCGGAGCCATGATAAGTTCAAAAGGACAATCTTGATCACGGCAGCATATACTGATAGATGATGCGCACAGCTATAGCCTCTCCCAACTTGAGCGTGTGGGAAATGCTTGGTTTAAACAAACAAGTAGGATTCTCAATGTTGTACCGAGAATGAGACACATCAAAGGACGACGGTTAAAGAACTGCAGTGGAAATAAAGGACACCATACCAAGAACTATCATCCCGCTGAAGCAAAGGAGGTGATCAGCTAGCGATATTGCTGAACATGACGAAGGATGTCAGGACATGCACATATGTGTTCATATCCTGTAGTTAACAATATTGGCAACCACAAGACTAGAAATCTGAAGCCCCTGAATGTTTACTTCATTTCTTATATAAAGCATATGGGTAGCTTAGCACCCCACGCAAATTAATGTACGCATACACAGTACTAGGCTGCTAGCACACACATGCATCCGTGAATCTTGTTTGCTCACAATCTCACCAGACCAGGATAGTTGACATGGGAATGGGATGCATCGATGTTAGATACATAAGGCCATTTCCAAACGAAGAACCTACTAGGCCTGAATTATCAGCATTTTGGAAGTTGCTACTGGCTGATGTGTCGTGAACAGCCCGAAATTTTCCTCTAGAACTGCAAAAGCGACATCACATTTTTGGCACATGTTCATATGCACTGCATGTTGATATATAGACCACTTTTGTCGCCTATAATTGATCAATGAGATCAGAAGAAGTCTCCATGTTGTGCCATGCGTGAGGATGGGATGCATCAGCATGCAAAATACAAGATCTGTAATGGAAACAAGGGCCATCAAACTTGTGAATGCATATCACCTTGAAGTAATGAAAGTCGCTAACATTTCTATATCAAATAAACGTGGTAGTGAAATGCATGGAAGTCTCTTAAACTTGTAGCGAAGTGTCATAGAACTTCGAAAATAATAGACTTGGGCATGTATTAGTTAAAGTTTGTCATCTAGCTCCAAAGTGCCGATTATAAGCCTATGCTTATTCTGACTTGTCAATATGAATTCTCGCTCTGCACTGACATGTCATATTAGCAACTGTAGGACATTTTCGGACCCTAATTCTATCACATATGACAGCCGTGAAAACCCATTTTGCATCTTTAAGAATCATGAACTGGATGAAACTCCACGGAAAGTTTATGGGCTAGCCTGTATAATTAAGTTATAACCATATTCATTGTTTTAATTAATGAACACTTTGCTTGTCATGAACAATTCACTAAAATGCAAGAAAACTCGAGTCGGAAACTTGAGCCTAGGTGGATAGGACGAACCTAGTCATTTGCAGATGCAGACTTGCAATTGTTAAGACATGACAACTGTAGTATCGTTTCCTTCATTGTCTAGTCCAATGACATGTGAAAATATCTTTCCATCACCTTAGCATATCCGCATGTTTATGTAAGACACCTACAACTGCACAAGTAATAAACATTATTACAGTACTAGAGCAACCACTTATATATATGCAACAAAGAGGACACATTGTTTTGCCTGCAATCTATGATTGAGATCCATATCGTTCAATGCATGGGAATGGTATGCATCAAGAAAAGATATGAGAGAATTCCCAGCATGACACTAGTAAAATAATGGCTTACTTCCTTGTCCCTGAAAATGTTGTGCTTCTCTATTTGATACTAGTTTCAACTATCGTTCCTTATTCGACATTACCGTCTCTTTTCACTGGTAACAGTGTTAAGTGGAGTGTAAAAAATACTACTTTGCCCCTTAGTAGGACAAAGCTAATGCAAGGAGAGAATGTGAGTCTTGGGTCCGATTTTTGGGTTCTGCCGCTCAAGAGTCAAAGATAGATTCGGAAGAGATTAGTGGGGTGCCCTCATGTACCATGCAGTGGCACAGATTGTTGGATGGCACAAATCTTGGATAGATCTGGCCATGTATGGGCTCGGTTTAAGAAATTCTTGGATTATTTTCTAGTTTTGGCCTCTCGAAACACAGTATCAGAAGCTGGGGCTATATATATGGACTTGCACCCTTGAAGACCCATGACTTTTTGTGATATTATTTATTTCTTTCTACTCAAATGCTGTTCTAGTTACCAATTCGCATGGACATGTGGATCTGTCTATAAAATATTGGTAAAATATTAAATTAATTGGGACCTAGGGTGGAAAATAAATCATTGTTATCACCCTGATTGTCGCCAATCTGCCGTAACAATCTGATACCTTAATACTTGGCTGATGATACGTGTCTAATGGAACTTGTTGACACCATTCGACAACGGTTGATGAAATATGTGGGAGATGGAAAATATTGATGTAGCTGTCCATATAAGCGGTAAATGATAGTACCTGTACATGTTAAAGGGCATAGAACGCAGTAGTTCCAAAATATAATGGCATTGTCGGCAGTAGTACAGTCACAAAGGGCACACTATTAGCTGAATTTGACCTATCCACCAATATCCTTTTTTCTGTCCTTGGCCTATGCACCACCCGACCCATGCATTGTACATGTAGTCCATTGAAGAGATTAGCATATAGTTGCCTTGATGTTCTACCATGCTTGGGAATGGGATGCATAGAGGAGATACATGTGTCTGAGAAAATGACCAGATGCATAGGTTGTAGGCTCTAGGAAACGACATATAGTTTGAACACAGCTTAAATATAGGGATCCGATTCTATGTTCTCAACAAGATTGTTGTTGCATTTGAGAGTTAGTGTAATGCTACGGTGACTGGATCAAACCTAAAGACATCTTTTCTTGCTACCACTGGCAAACGTGTCTACTTAATATAACAATAGCCAAGAACATAGGGATCTCATCAGTGAAATAAAAGCCAGGTGTATTGACAATGTGATATGGATATTTTAGATTAAAAATAAGGCGTTGATGATACCACTGATCCATTTAATTTAAGAATGAAGATTTTCAACGGAAAGATATGTGATTCATTGGCTCCACTACATGGAAATCTAGAACATGAGTGAAAGTTTGCAGTTCGGGAATGATAGTAGAGTGTGTCTGAAACTCTGAATATGCGCCAGGGTTATTTCAATTAATCAGTACTGTATTCCTTTGTGGTCTATTTGGCACCTTGAGGCTGAATATGCAAGGACGTTCAAAGCCACTACGCCGTGACCCCATCACGTACGTTGCTTTGCCAGCATTGCCATCTCATATATGTAAGCTTCGCTTTGCCGTCGCTGTCATCCTGCTGAACCGTGCGGGCTTTAGGCTGCTTGCTCTGGCGTTGGCAACGTGCAAGGGACATGAAGGGAGGGTGGGGACCACGGCTTGGGTTTTGGTCACCACATAAGTTGCCCACGCAGGGAGAGCGATGTGGGGGTATCATTTCCCATTTTTTTCCATTGCTTATATAAATATAGCATTGGCACCACACAAGGAAGTATAGTAGTAGTTGCAGAAGGACACATGCATATCGGTGGCTCGTTGATTGTTCGCTGCACAATGATACTTGGTTTGACATGCCACATAGGAATGAGATGCATAGATGGAAAAAGACAGCCATAGAAAGCAAGGCCATCAGTTCCAGAGAGATCGCAGTCGACTGCTATAGATGCTACTGGATTATTTGCCGAAACCCTGGCACCTACTCAGATAGGGGAACATGCGTGTGTTGTGGACAAATGGGAGGGTTTGATTTTTATTTTTGGAGGCGGACACTTTTTATATTTGGAGGCGGACAATATTTTTCGCCTCAGAAAATAGATTACTGGAGGCGGACGCCTTAAAACAACCACCTCTGAAAATGATTTATTTTCGGAGGCGGACAAGTTAAGATGTCCGCCTCAGTAAATTGATTTTCGGAGGCGCCCAATTAAAAGACCTGCCTCCTAAAATAGCTCGGCCCAAATTGAGCCCAGATGACCCATTAGCTGGGTCCATGTATAAACAAACCTCTAGGGTTTTCTCATTTCTTCTCAGCTCCCTCCCCTTTCTCTCCCTCGCATGAGTGGCGGCCAAGCGCCTCCTCCTCCGCACTCGCGTTGCCTGCGCTGCGCCTCCTCCTCCGTGAGCTCCTCCACCTGCGCCCCCCCTAGATGCGGCGGTGAGGGCCTGCTCCGCCCTCCCCAGATGCGGCAGTGGCGTGACCGTCTCCCTCCTCTCCTCCTCCACCACCACGAGCTCCTCCACCGTGAGCTCGTCCACCGCCGCGAGCTCCCCCACCGCGGGCTCCTCCACCGCGAGCTCCTCCACCGCGGTCGTCTCCCTCCTCTCCTCCACCGCAGGCTCCTCCACCACGGGCTCCACCACCATGAGCTCCTCCACCGCGAGCTCCTCCACCACGGGCTCCTCCACCGCGAGCTCCTCTACCGCGGTCGTCTCCCTCCTCTCCTCCATCGTGGGCTCCCTCACCGCGAGCAGGTGGATTTGGCGGTGGCGACACCGGATCCAGTGACGGGGATGGTGGATCCGGTGGTGGCGACGGCGGATCCGGTGGCGGGGACGGCGGATCCAGTGGTGGCGACGACAGATCCGGTGGCGGGGACGGCGGATCCGGTGGTGGCGACGACGGATCCGGTGGCGGGCACGGCGGATCCGGTGGTGGCGACGGCGGATCCGGTGGCCGGGACGGCGGATCCGGTGGTGGCGACGACGGATCCGCTGCCGGGCACGACGGATCCGGTGGTGGTGATGACGGATCCGGTGGCGGGGACGGCGGATCCAGTGGTGGCGACGACGGATCCAGTGGTGGCGACGACGGATCTGGGCTCGACGGGCCCGTGATAGGCTCGCCGGGATTTTCTTTTTTTTTTTGTTTTTTATCCGATTTTCGGAGGCGGGCAGAAAACCGCCTCTGTTAATCTTGATTAACAGTAGCACATAGTCGGAGACGGACGCAAAATCCTTCTCCGAAAATGCAAAATGCCCGCCTCCGAAAATTATTTTTGTAGTAGTGTGAGTATCCTGTAGTTTAGTATCATTTTAGCACTATCATTTTCCAAATATGTCATTAATATGTGTAATAATAAACTATGGCCATATACATCATCCAATACAAAAGGTCAGACACACATCCTTTTTCTAAAAAAGTTGTATTAGCACTGTTTTCCTCAGGCACTCTGAGCAGTTGTACACTTGTATGTAACATCAGCGGCTGCAGTACATCAGAGTCGATTCCTCCGTCAGAACAAGACTTCATCGTCAAGCTTGCAACGACAAGTAGTAATTTCAATCCCAAGATGTTGGTATATCATCTGTTGTTCACCAGTACAAGCCTGGTTGATTGTAAGCATATATCATGACTTCATGAGCTTTACAGGGCATGAAATCCAATCAGCATGGCCGTACATCATTTTGGCCAAGCAGGGCTCCACTTCATCAGTTCTATGAATCCTTACTCAAAGCCAGCATAAGTTTGATTATTACTGTCACCGTGCTTGTGCCTAGGTCATTTTTTTCCATCAGCAAATTTCTGTGTCTAATAGGTATAATTCTGGTGTTCTGATCCTTATAGAAGGATAACTGAATCTCTATCTCTGGAGGAAACAAATATGACTCAGTCTCTGCATACATACATCAATGACTCGACAAGTTAACATTGCACGGAAGCAAAACTACCATGTCCAATGGACATTAGTACGAGATTCTGCCAGACTCAGGGATGCAGATTTTAGTGAGTTGACCCAATGACCTGTTACCCAAAGCTTTAAATCTAGTGCAAATACCCATTGGGCCGGCCCAAAAAAAACTTGGTGTCAAGTGGTGCCAAATGACCTGGGTCATTCGGGTAACCCAATTAGGATGAGCTCCTCTCGTCCAGAGCTCCCGCAACGCCGCGGCGGCGGTGGCGGCGGCGCCTCGTTCGTTGATAGCCTCGCGCCCCCTAGCCACAGCGGCCCCACGCCATTCGTGCCCCTCCACAGGCCTTTTGTCGACAATGCACCATCGCAGGCATCGCCAACTGTATCCGTGCCCTTGGTGTCATCAACCATGTCCATGGCGCAGACGACGTCGACGGCGCCCCTCCTTCCGGCAATACCGCACCCTTATTCCATGCTGCTGTGTGATCCTATCATCCCGGGAGCCACAGGACCTAGCTATCTCCACACCCAGGTGATGCTAGCTTCATCTCCATATCTATTTCTTTGTCAGATCAGATCTGCATATGCGTGAAGGTTTTCTTTGGCTGCCTCCTCTTGACATTACAGGGGCTGCTTTGTGGGTTCCTATGCAATTGATTTGCAAGGTACTCATATTAGATATTAGACCTTTGTTTGTTTTCTTGGCAGCGACTTTGATTCTTTTACTGGGAGTGTCTTTGATTCATGACACCATCTGAGTTTAGTTGTTAATTCTACAGAGATTCGATTTTGTCCTTTATCACCTGTTAATTGTACCTCTCTGATTCTTCTTAGAATGGTCTAGATTAATTTGCTGACTATTGCATGCCTAATCTGCAGAATGCACACACCATAGAGAGCCCCCCTATGTCAACTCTTCCAGAAATTGTTGAAGGGTTCTCTGCTGATTCACCTTCGGAGAGAGCTACATCAGTGGAGGTCATATTGCCACCACCCAGGATTTCTCCAACAACCAAGCGAACTAAAGATTCAACAGATTTGGGCAGAATTGATCGGGCCAAGCGAGCAAGGTGTGCTGTTGGCTCTCCAACTATAAGGATAATCAATCAAATACATGTCTCTACTCCAACAACACAAGGATCTCCCAGTACCAGAAGCTGCATAGCTCGAAATTCACGTGGTGAGAATTGAGATAGCTATATAATATTTCTTTGCAACTTGTTATATGTACGATGTTAAATTGTAGTCAATATTAATTTCTGTTTTCATTTATGTAGGCACTAGAACTAAAGAAACATCTAGGCAACTGAGGTCAGTATACTGGAAAGAATTTGATCCTATCATTGAAAATGGAGAGATTGTTCATGCGAAATGTAAGCATTGTCATATTACCTTAGTGGCAAATAAAGCATAGGAACCAGTCACTTGAAAAAACATTTGGAACGGTGCAAATTAAGGTCTAAAGTTACTGAGTTTGTTGATAAACTGCGTGCTGGTGGAACTCATGCTGACATTGTTAGTTTGGAAAATTGGGTTTATGATTCAGAATTAGCAGAGAAAGCTCTTGTCCGTATGATTGTGTTACATGAACTTCCCTTCTCTCTTGTTGAGTATGATGGGTTTATAGAATTTGTCCATTGTTTGAACCCCTTATTCAAAATGGTATCAAGGACAACTATTAAGTTAGATTGCATGAGAACATTTGAAGAGGCAAAATTAGAGTTAAGGGAGGTGTTCAAAATTCCAATTCAAAAGTGTCTCTCACGGCTGATATGTGGACTTCTAACCAAACATTAGGTTATTTATGTGTCACTTGTTACTGGATCTCAAGTGAGTGGAGGATGAAAAAGAGAATTATCAAATTTGTGATGATGGAATCACCACATAATGCAGAGTCCATGTTTAATGCTATACTAAAGGGCATTCAAGAATGGAAAATCGAGGACAAGCTTTTTAGTATAACTTTAGACAATGCCAAAGTTAATAATTCCATGATGGAGCTGTTAAAAGCTAATTTGCTGCTGAAGAAAATGCTACCATGTGAAGGGAACCTTTTCCATGTTCGCTGTGGTGCACATGTCATAAACTTGGTGGTTCAGTATGGGTTAAGAAAAGTTAGTGGTATAGTGAGCAATATTCGAGAAAGTGTGAAGTACATCAAAAGCTCTCAAGCTCGCAAAGAAAAATTTGAGGAAGTTGCTGTACAAATGGGAGTATCACTTGAGAAACAGCCTGCTCTTGATATCTCTACAAGATGGAACTCTACATATCTCATGCTTAAATCTTCAGTGAATTGCATAAGAAAGATAAAAGTTTCACTACTGCACCTTCATTGGTGGAATGGAAAAGGTCTAAAGTTGTTTGCAAATTCTTGAAGCCATTTTATAAGGCCACAATTGCACTCTCTGGTTCCTCTTATCCTACAGCAAATCTTTATTTCCATCAGCTTTGGAAGATCAATTTAGCAATGGATAGGGAGCTAACTAATGCAGACCAAGGCATTGCAGCTATGGCAAAGGAGATGCAGAAGGAGTTTATGCAGTACTGGGAGATTTCATATTTATCGGTCTCTATTCCTGTTATTCTTGATCCGAGGTTCAAATATGGTTTTGTGGAGTTTCGTCTGAAGCAAAGTTTTGGGGTAGATGCAGCACCAAAGCTGGGTCGAGTCATGAGAACGCTTAGGAAGTTTTTTAGTGAATATTCTCAAACAAATTGTGTTGAGTTAGCACTTGAAACAAATGGTACTCAAGCAAACACTGAGAAGGACGATTCATTTGATGATTGGGACCAATACCAGCGTGCTCAACAAAGGACTCGGCCTTCTAGCAAGCTCAGTGCATATCTAGCTGAAAATACCATGCCGAGAACTGATGAGCTTGATATTTTGGGCTGGTGGAAATCAAATTCTACAGCATACCCAGTTCTTGCTCGCATGGCTTGTGATGTTCTATCGACACCAGCTTCAACTGTACCATCGGAGTCAGCATTTAGTACTGGAGAAAGAGTGGTTAGTGACTATCGAAGCAGGCTAAGCACAGATACAGTTGAAGCCTTGATTTGCCTTCAGGACTGGATGCGAGCAGCAGCCCCTTCACCAGAGAAGCTAGTACTTGAAGTGGTTGCACAACCGGTGAGTAACAACATTGTGCTAAAGTTTTCCATCTAAGTGCGATTAGCATGATGTTTGTTTCTTCTAGTACTGATATTTGCAGTTTCAGGTTTATAAAATATCAACATCTTCCTACTTAGAAGATCATGCAGTGGACTATATAGAAGATCATTTAGACCTTCCTTTAGAGGCATAACAACCAGCTTTACATGTTAAAGGTAAGAGCCAGCCTTGGTGGTAAATGTTTGAGTTAAATATCATATTCAGAGATAATGTCAGATCTTAGATGATTGGAGTGCTTTCTGATTTCGCATCCAGTGAAAGAATTTGTGTTGGTCCTGCTTTACTATAACTGACAGCTTCATTTATATCTAACTTGCAGGCTGTAGACATCACAGAGAAAATCTGTGGTTGGCGGGCTACATATTTTTATCAGTTTCTTGCTGCTTATGAAGATATTAGGCTCTGCATTTTTTTTTGGCAAAGAGAATCATGGTTTTACCAAGTTTATCTAGAACTTGTATATATGGTTTGCTACTTCTGTATCGTGTTTTGCAGCCGAGACATGTGTGTTCATATGAGATTTGCAGTTGCAGGCATGTGCGTTCATAGCAATCAGTAGACGTGCATTTTTATTTGTATTGTGTTTTGCAGCCGAATCATATTATAGATTTATTTTTGGACGGAGACATACGAACGAAGCAGCAGATTGTAAAGCGAACGAAGCAGCAAATAGTAAAGCGAATGAAGCAGCAGATCGTAGATCGGCAACAAAGCAGAGCAGCAGGGGCGCTTGTACACGTATTGGTGTTTTCTGGTGTTTTGGGTCAACCCACAAAAACACATCATCAAACTCTGGGTAACCCAAAACCCAAAATATATAGGAATGGGTAGCCTGGGTCAGCCACTGGTTGACCCCATTACAACCCATTTGCATCCCTAGCCAGACTCGATCCCTCTCGTTAAACTGATGAGTTTATATATGGTACCCGCCGTACGCGTTGAGTCGTGTACATGGGCCATCTAGTACAGGCCAGAAATCAGAGCACCATCAGATTTTGTAGTTGGGACTAACCTCGCATGGCCGAGGATGATCGACCACTCCGCGTGGATATGCTGTTCCGGGCGCCTCCTATTCCTTGCGGATCGATGAACTGCATGTCTCCGTGGAGGATTGATGACCACATTTAACATGCTGTTGTTACCTGAGCTGATGAATGCACACCACAATTAGGCTGATTGTCACAGTTTAGTGGGCAATTATCTAAACATATAATGGCCATTCTTATCGGACCAACCTCCCATAAATAGAAGCACCAGGGTTGTTTTGTCTCCATCATAAAAAAACATTTCCCAAATGGCTGATCATTCTTGTATCAAACACAACCAGCAGGGAATTGACCGATCCCTGCTGAAGATTTAGTTTCCTCAAGGGTAGTGTGAAATTGGTTGCAAGGCTCAGGAACTACCGTAACAGATAAGTTACCATTTGCAAGGAACACTATTTGCACCAAAAAACACCCTGGTAATAAAAGCAATTAAATTTCTTGTAGTGGATGCAGAAGAGATTCCTAAACCGACATGGATGATGTGCTCTCAAGTTGTGTGTGGCATGGATTTAAAGAGACGAGATCATACATAATACTAACATAGAGCTTGGTCCCACCATCAACAACTAGGAAATTGTATCCACGTTTTAGGTCTGCCATTATAGGCGTGAATACATGGAGAAATTAATTATATTAATAACCTTTTAAAAGCGATGCAATAAATTGTCACATGAGTGGTTCCTTCAGAGCAATTTAATGTCCTTCTATCAACATAGTAATTTTGGTTTAGCTTTAAGTCAAACTACCTAAAGTTTGATCAGTTTATAGAGATAGCACTAATACACAAAAAGACTTTTCCACACCGTATATCGGGTGGTGGAAGTAAAATCAATTTTCATCCCAATCTCTGGCTCTAACGGGCAGTGTCAACTATTTTCACAGCCTTTCCAAGCCACAAACCGATGGTCATATCAAGGGCCATTTTCATTGCCTGGTCATGGTATGAACAAAATTTATATTTTTCATATGAAGTTGCATGAAGACAAATTTTATATAAAAATTATAAAGCTTTACCAGAACTAAGGTTATAATTTACAATATTTTCATTTGAGCTTGTGTAGATGCCTAAATATTTGATTGGAACAAGGCTCTTAGAAAGGTATCAAATGAGCTTAGATACAAACAAGTTAAAAATAAATACAAAGAATATATTTATTATACTAGTCACATACCACCATGTGATGTAAAGACTATCTCCAACAATAGAACCCATAATACGAGACCTATTTGAGGTTTGGGTCACGGTGAAACATATCGGTCACGCACCTAAATGCTGCCTTCTTAAGCAACGGACCCAAAACAAATCCTGGCAGGCCCCAGTGGGCCCCACTTTCCCCTCTCTGTGAAGTTTTGGGTCTAGAGAGAGAGAGAGAGAGAGAGAGATTTTTGTGTTCCCAATTGATTGAGACCCAAAAATGGGTCTCTTGTTTGGGTACTCTGATGGAGGTCAGTTTTTCCTCAAAAGCACTGTGCATGACCCATATTTGGGTTTGGGTACGACAATGGTATGCTGTTGGTAAATTTATTTATGGGATACAGGGAGTACAAATATTGTGTCCTAAACTCTTGTTCTTGAATTCATCTTACTAGTTATTACAAACAGGCGAATTACTTATCTGACAATATGCTATACTCATTGAAACATAGACCATAAGTTTATTATCTTTTCTGAAAAAATCACCACCAGTGCTTCCAATCAACCAATGGTCATTGCATTCAAATTGTCAAAGAAGAAGAGCAACCTTGTGTCTTATTGAACGTTTACTGAAGCCAGATGCATGATAAAGGTGTGAAAAGTGTTCTTAGGCCTTCTCCAACTATGATAACTCAGATAGCTCATTTTTTTTAGATAATGGAACATAAAAGGTCCCGGCCTCTACGCCATCACAGATGGCGTACACAGCCTCACGAAACAATATGAGCACTCAGGCTCAATAACAAACTCCACAGGGATACAAAGAACCATATCAGGGTTCTGCCAAAAAGACAAGATACGACTAGGTCGCTAATCTATTGGAGAACTTCCACCCAAATTTCGCGAACACCTCCATGACAACCGACTCCAAGATACGACACGCGCGCTTCAGATTTTCCTTTGCCTCCATGTCCTTACACAACAGAGACCAAGTGCGTGTGCAGTAAGTCGCCCTGAAAATAACCTGCATAAAAGTGTTAGACTTAGCCCGATTGAACACCATATCATTTCTATTCAACCAAATGGCCCAGCAAATAGCTGAAAGACCTACACATATCTGACCTCTAAGTGCTGGCTGAATGCCTGCAAGCCAAGAACCAAACATATGGGCAATTCTAGTAGGAGGTTGAATTCCAAATGTGATAAAGATTGTGTTCCAAATGAAACGGGTGAAGTGACAATGGATGAAAAGGTGTTCAATAGTCTCAAAAGAACAGCATGAGCAACAACTTAGGTTTCCTTTCCAGTTTCTTTTTGCCAAGTTATCCTTGGTGAGGGTGACACCATTCTTAATGTACCACAAAAAGATTTTAATTTTTAGTGGTACCTTAATTTTCCAGATAGGGCACTTTCGGGGGACAACCCCCTCACTAATCAAGGCCGCATAGAGGGAGCGAGTAGAAAACAATCCACTCTTGTGCAAAGACCAGGTGAACACATCCCTATGACTAGAGAGTTTTGTGCTTAGGATGCTTGCAACTAATCTCAACCAGGACGCTAGATTAGGGCCTGTTATCGCTCTTCGAAAATTCACGTTCAAAGGTGTGGTACTTAGTACCTCGGCCACCGTTGCAGACTTGTTCCGAACAATCCGATACAGGTTGGCATACATGGTTTTAAGGGGCTTATCCCCTACCCATGTGTCTTCCCAGAATCTAGTTTCCAGACCACTATTGACTTTGAACCTGTCGCATTGTAGGAAGTGATCCTTAACCTTCATAAGCCCAGCCCAGAAATGGGAATCCCCCGGCTGTTTTTGGACTTGGGTCAAGGTTTTGTTTGACAAATACTTCCTCCTTAGGAGGTTTTGCCAAATACCATCCTCGTTAATTAGTTTGAAAAGCCATTTACTTAAAAGGCATCTGTTTTGGATTTCCAAGTTCTGGATGCCTAAGCCACCACAGTCTTTAGGCCGACACAAAATGCTCCACTTAGTGAGCCTATATTTTTTCTTGTGGTCATCACACTGCCAATAAAATCGCGAGCGATAATAGTCGAGCTTCTTGAGGACTCCTTTCGGAATCTCAAAGAAAGATAACATATACATCGCAAGACTGGTAAGCACTGAATTAATCAGGATTAGCCTGCCACCCACGGAGAATAACTTTCCTTTCCAACTACTAAGCTTTTTCTGAAACTTCTCCTCAATTAACTTCCAATCATTATTTGAAAGTTTTCTGTGATGCATGGGAATACCCAAGTATTTGAAAGGAGCACAACCCGTTTTGCACCCGAAAAGACTCGCATACTCAAGGTTATACTCCTTCGCCTTCCCATAGCAATAAAGTTCACTCTTATAGAAGTTAATCTTCAGACCCGACAACTGCTCAAAGGTACTTAACACTAGTTTAAGATTTTGGGCATTAGCAAGGTCATGTTCCATAAAGAGAATCGTGTCATCAGCATATTGCAAGATAGAGAGGCCACCATCCACTAAATGCGGGATCAAACCGATGAACTCACCATTATCCTTTGCTCTCTCGATTAGAATAGCCAACATGTCAGCAACTATATTAAAAAGGATCGGCGACAAGGGGTCTCCCTGCCGAAGTCCTTTCTTAGTTTGGAAGTAATGTCCTATGTCATCATTAACTTTGATGCCGACACTACCCCCTCTGACAATTTGGTTAATCCAATTGCACCACTGAGGCGAAAAGCCCTTCATTCGCAAAGCTTGTTGTAGAAAACACCAATTGACGTTGTCATAGGCTTTCTCAAAGTCGAGTTTTAGGATGACGCCGTCGAGCTTCTTCCTATGTAACTCGTGCACTGTCTCGTGCAAGTTGACCACTTCCTCCATAATATTTCTTCCAGACATGAACGCCGTCTGGGAGGGTTTAATGACTTTCTGTGCTACTAGAGCCACGCGATTAGTCATTACTTTCGGAAAGATCTTAAAGCTCATGTTAAGTAAGCAAATAGGTCTAAATTGCTGAATTTGTTTGGCTTCCTTAAGTTTAGGGAGTAGAGTGATGATGCCAAAGTTAAGACTAAATAGAGGTAAGTCCCCCTTATGGAAATCATGAAAGAGAGGTAAGAGGTCCTCTTTGATGACATCCCAGAAGACTTGATAAAATTCAGCCGGAAAACCATCAGGTCCCGGAGCCTTATTATGTTCCATCTCGAAGATCGCTTTCTTGACCTCATCCATCATAAATGGCGAGGTAAGAATATCATTTTCCACATCAGAGACCTGTGGAATGTCCTCTCTAATCGCTTCATTCATGGAGAAGTGATTTGATTCCGGTGCTCCGAAGAGCCCCTTGTAGTAGGTGGTGATAAAACGCTTAAGATTCTCATCCCCCTCAATAATGCAGTCATCCTGCTCTAACCGAAATATCCTTGTTTTTCTATGTTTCCCGTTTGCAACAAGATGGAGATATTTGGTATTACAGTCACCATGTAACAACTTAGTTGTTTTGGCTCTTTGGTACCACTTAATTTCTTCTTCACGTAGCAGATGGGTCAAACGTTGCTTAAGGCATTGCTTTAAATCAAGTTCCTGTGCAGTAAGCAACTGCGTCTCAGCCTTCTTATCTAGTTCGTCGGCTTTCTTGATTATTTCCCCCTTTTCTTTTTAGTACGCACCACTGGTGTTTTTCGCCCAACCCCGTAGGAATTGTCGAAGTCTTTGTATTTTGTACTGCCACCTCTATATTGGGGTCTGTCCTCTAGTCTCATTTTTCCAAACTTGTGCCACCAAATCCGAAAAGCCCTCTCGCAAAAACCAGCCGAGCTCGAATTTAAACAACGGCTGTTTATTGGAGTGAGTCCCGCTACCGGTGCTCAGAAGCAATGGGGTATGATCGGATATGTCCCTAGTCAAGGCTTGGACCGTAGTCAGTGGATATTTAACCTCCCACTCGGTAGTAACCAGTACCCGGTCCAAGGTCTCAAAAGTAGGTACACTCCTAGAATTTGCCCATGTGAATTTTCGATTTGACAGCCCCAATTCCCGGAGATCCAAGCTGTCTATGACAACATTAAAAAGGAAAGGCCATCTATCATTATACTTATCATTGTTCTTTTCCTGTGGATTTCTCATGATATTGAAATCACCTCCAACAAGAAGGGGCAAGCATTCTTTGGCACATGTTTGCACCAGCTCAGTCAAAAAGGCTTCCTTGAATTCACATTGAGCAGGCCCATAGACCGCCACTAAAATCCAGGTAAAGCCATCATCCTTGTTCCGTAGGCGAAACCTCAAATAGAAGTCACCTACTTCAATACTCCCAATGTCAAAAACATCCAAATTAACACCTAGGAGGATGCCTCCGGATCTACCGTGAGGTTCCGACCAATGCCACAGAAAATTACGTCCAGCACAAATATTATTAAGCGTGCCTTGTGAAAAGTCATTCTTTCCGGTTTCTAGTAAAGCGATGAAGTCTAGCTTCTCCTCTTTACTCGTATCAGATAGGAATCTAAATTTAGCCAAGTCCCCAAAACCTCTGCTATTCCAAAAGATCCCTTTCATTTGACACCACGTTTATGTTTTTTAACCACCCTAATCTAGGCATTTCCTTTCTTTCTCGAGGAGCATTTTGATTTATTTTTCTTGAAGACAGTGTGAAAATCACAGCTTAGGTGATCACAGTCCTCATCCATCACCTCCTCAACATAATCACCGCATAGGTGACCAAGAGTGAGATTTTCAAATTCATAATTCTCCTCCTCATCATTTTCAAACTGATCACAATCCATATTAGAAAAATCCATGCTAATCTGAGATACAAAAACTGGAGACTCTATACTATTTAAGAGAGCGGCGGATTCACAAATTTGAATAGTATTAGATCCCAATTCTACACCTAATTTATTAACCTTAGAACAGATAGCATGATCAAAAGAAGAGAGACAGGGGACTGAATTAGCACCTTCGTGGTCGAGGTTCTTCCATGCAGTCTGCAGCTTTGCCCTCTCCAAGACGAGCTGATCAGCAACACCGGCGAGTCTTGGACTGGAACGCGTGGGCGGCTGCACCACCTCCCTGATCCCAGCAGCAACCATCAGCTCGCCGGTAGGGGGAGGAGCAGGACCCCTGGACCTAGCAACCGGCGGCGCCGATATGGCCGAGCGGCCACCAGACCCACGACTCATTCCCACGCGACCAGGAAGGCGCCCCCTCCCTCCAGGATCGGAGGACAGACCACCAGCCAACACCACCACACCACCAAGAACAGAAGCCACCGCACCCCCAGAAGCAGCAGCCTCGGCCGGTGCAGGCTCCGGGACAGCGGCGAGCTCGGCCCCAGAAGCCAGCACAGCAACCTTGCCGCCCAAGTCTGCCACAGAAAAATTATCAACCGAGTCATCCGCCAACAAATCAGCATCATCTTCTGCCAAGACCTTATCAACACAATAATCAAGAGCCATATCAACCGCCATGTCATAATCTCAGAAGCCATTTTTTTAATATTTCCTTCCACATCTATTGTCTGTTCCAACGGCCGAACCAGGAAGGCCTGAGCACCATCAAGTCCATCCCCATCCATGGCCGGCGAGGAGACCATTCCCAGAACACTAGCAGAAGGAGCTTCTTTGCATTCAGGGGCTCCACTGCCATTACTCGGCGTCAAGTCCTTGCCAAGGTCAGTGGAGTCATCCCTCTCAGAATGTTTTCCCCCCGGTCTGAACCCCCTCCACCATTAGGGTCATCTTCCTCCATCGGTTGATTACCACCGTCGTTGTTACCATCCTCAAACTTAAACTGCACCTCCTCACCATTGTCATCAAAACCCATTGGTTCAACTTCAAACTTGAGCTCGAAGTAATGATCTCCAATGACAATATCTAACTTTGAAGGTAGCAGTTTGGGATCAAGGACTGCAACCAGAATGCGACCAAAGTTGTTCTTCCGTGTGGTTTCCATATCAACCATCTGAGTAGAGCCAAGCATAGACCCAATAGCCCAAAGGTTAAGGAACTCCCGTAGTTTTTTCCTGATACCCGACACCCGGATCCAAACCTTCGGCAATAGAAAACCTTCCTCCTCTTCGTGCCATTCCTCAAACTGCAACCTCAACCCAGGCGGTACACCAATGCCACGAACATCCGCCCCACCGAAAGCCATAGCCCGTTGCAGCTCATTCTTAGATGGGAAGGTAACCACGAAAGAGTCCTCGTCATGAGGCACTGGAGCCCAACCCCACTTACTTGAGACAACACGCTGCAACTGAGATGATACCTGCTCGACAGTTAAAGAGCCACCGACAACCTTAACAAGAGCAGTCTTGGAATCTTTCTTGCGAGATAATGGCGGATGAGGGATATGGTAAAACCCCAAACCCTCCACCGCGTACCCCACTGCATGCGCCACTGGGCGCACCTGCTTGAGTAGAGGGCACCGATGATTGACATGGTCATGGCCATCACATATGACGCAATACACAGTCACCGTGCAATCACCGACCAACTGTCCCTTCTGGGTGCAGCGGCCGCATACCTTGTCCTTCTTTGCAGCCACAGGAACCACCTTCGCCTCCAAGGCCACCTCCTCCTGGTACTGATCTGAACCTGCGCCCTCCTGGGCAGGCCCTTGAGGCGGCGCAGCGGCAGGGACCGAGACACCACGGCCATCAGTCCTGCCCCCGCATCCCCGTCGTCCAGCGAAACCGCCACGCCGTGGAGCGTAACCCCCACGGCCGTGGAAGCGACCACCATGCCGCGGCCAGCCACGACCACGGAAGCCACGCCCATCATCATATCCAGGGTCGAAACCCAGGCCTCCCGGGAGACACCCGCCATCAACGATCTCGCCGTGGCCAGCGGCGACACCACGGCCGCGAGCGGGAGCGTCGCGCCTGTCCATCCCGTCGTGGAGATCCACAGTCCGGCACTCCACCACACACTCCGCCGCCCCAGCCGCCGGAACCTCGCCGCCAGAAGCACCAGTCGCTGCACGATGGAGGTGGATGGAAACCGAGGCGCCAAAAGACGACTGCGTGCATGCCCCCCGATGGAAAGCCCTAGGCCTTCCCGTCCGAGCAAAGAGCGCGCAGAGGCCTGGCGAGAAAGTGAAATGGGCCGTCGAACCGCCAAGCCGGGCCTTGAGCACCTTGACCGGCCCACAGACCACCGCCCCGACATGTAGACTAGGCGAGCCGAGATCCCGCTCACGTTGTCGGGGGCATCGGGAATTCAAAACGTCTTCCACCGGCCGCCGAGCGTCGGTGGCGGCCGTCGACGCCAGCGGCTGCGACGGAGCCTCTGCAGCGAGCCCCATAGAAGCCCGGACAACTCCACCACCCCGAGCGACGCGCCGAGCGCCGGCTAACGCATCACCCAGAGTGAACTCTGGAGATGAGCGAGCCGGTGGCAACGGTCCGCGCCAAGGCCGCCGCCGCGATGGCAGAGGGATCCCGTCGACGCTAGGCCGACCACCACCACCGCGAACCTGACCTGCATCATGGACAAAACACTCGTTAGGGGTTAGCACGTTCGCCGTAGACGAAGCAGGCTCGGCGGTCGCCACAAGGGGAAACCCTAGGCTGGAGTCAAGAGCAGCATCATCTTCCTCGTCGGAGCTCAGCTCCTCCGCCAGAGGCCAAAACTTCGAGCCAACACTGCGAGGCCTGCAACCCTCCAACGGGTCAGCTCGCCGCCGGGCCTCCTTGCCGAAGGACAGGGAAGCCTCCTCGCTCCAGTGGACCACTTCTTCCCAGTCGTCGACCACCTCCTCAGACCGCAACGTCGCCGGAGTCGGAGACAGCGTGATGCGGCGGGCCGCCGGACGGCGGGGCCTGAGGCCCATTGCCGTCGTCAAGCCATCACCGTACTTGTTTGGTTTCTCTGGGTGGTTCAATCGATCGGCCTAAAACTCTGTCAGGAAGGCTGTGTTCACAATCTTAATGTATGACGATCTCAGACTCTCAGTATATGGGTAGTGGAAGATGGGCGTGGTGCCGAGCCTCAACTCAGATAGCTCATATCCATCTTGTTATTTTGCTTCCAGACGGCGAGCTCATCTTGGCGTTAAGCGGAGCTCCAGCAAGATTCACGAGGCAAGCCTGCCTTGGCAACAAGAGGAGCACTGGCTAGTCATCAGGGACCCTAAATGCAAAATTACACGTTATCCACGACAGAAAGAACGATGAATTGTTTTTCTTTGACACGATAAAAACAATTCCTTCGACTTTCTCCGATCTAGTACCAAATCTGCCGAGACCAGAATCACAGGGACTAGCACCAACTCTGCCAGTGGTATACAACCAGTGGGATACTAACTTGGCATTCTTTTCTTTTGTTGGAAGAACAATCTCTTGAGCCATGTTACCACCCCCAACCAATTTGTTTGTTGTTTTGGTAGATCATCTTCCACTTGGACTTGATTTTCCAACCAATTTGTTTGCTGTTTCGGTAGACCGTTTTGGTAAATAGTTGGCATGTTATATCTTTCCTGTGCTGGTCCGTGGCTGCTGCGCCATGGAAACTACATCATTCAAGGGGTACAATGGCAACAGACAATAGCATCTGTTTCTGCACTTGTGTCGTGATGGAGTCTGGAGAGCACACCTACCCGTGTGCCCAAAAATTGTAGGTGGTGCAGCTTAGCATTCAGGCTTCATATGTCCAAAATGAAATGTTGCCAATTTGAACAATAAATCAATTGGTATAAGAACAAGCTCTGTGAACATCTCTATTTCGATTCAAACCATGGGTATGCGACTATGCACTTTGGTATCTCCCCGTTCATCAGATCAGCACATGCTTCTGCATCTCCGAAGTTGTAATTTGCATGCAACAAGTATTCTCACTTCGACACATACTTGGGACCGACTAATAATTAGATGAATTCCTACTGAAGAAGCTCTTTAAATCTACGCAGGCAATACATATAGACACCCGCTTCTTTGCAGCTAAGAAACAGAACTGGCATAGTGCGTTTGTGCGTGGGCTTGGTCATGCCTGCCTCCAGCCAACCCGTTCGTCATTCGCACCACCAGCTTCTATTGGCACACGAACATGAGGTCCTGCCTAGTGCTGGTACCCAACATCGGCCGAGGGACAGAACTGCTGCGTGTGGTTAGGCTACGATTCGCTATCGGCGGAATCAACTGTACTAAACAATGGTTTATTGGGTCACCACTGTACTACTCCTGGCCCTCCCTCAGTAGCAAGGCTGGCCAGCGCATCTAAGCATATCCCTTCCCTTCTCACGGCATCCCAGGAAACAGCAATGCCGGTGCCAGGATCTTGATTCTCGGAGGAGGAACAGATGCTAGGGGTTCTTCGCTGCTGGTGTTGGTTAGGGCGGCTGCCCTAGACTGCTGAATGGGAAGATTCGCCACCACTCTGCAAGTATGGTTCCTGGTGCCTCCATTTTCCAGCACTATGGTGCATCCATCGGTTCGTCGTCTGCCCGTTCAGTTTTGCCCTATCTGTTTTCTCCCAGACTGTTGGTACCTTCTGGGGATTATATAGTTCAGCTATGATAGCTAGGAAGTCATAAGGCAATATATATGTGTGCCTTTTATAAGCTCCAAGGTCCACCCTTTAGTGTCAACCAGCTAGGGCATTTACTAGCACATATTGTTGTTTGGTATGAAGTATTGATCATGGGGATAGGATATATAACAAGATATATAAAAGGCAGAAGCTTGGTGCCATGTTTCAACGATGGAGTGTTGTAACGATATAGCACTAGCCACTAGCGCACTGCTGCACATGCTGATTGTATCTTTCAATGCAAAAGAAAACTTCATGTGCAGAAATGAATGATTTGTCATTGAATAGTCAACGTGCTGATAGCTTGTTTTTAAGGCCATCCCGACCCAAGACACCATCTTGTAGTGTCCATACATCCATGTCAACTAGACACTACACATAGAAACTACCTCCCCAATGCATAGTTTCCTAAAAATAAATTATCATCCAATCCTATGTCTTCTCTCTTCTTTACTCTCTCTATCATCTTGCTTTCATTCTTGGTTCTTGTGTAGACATGGTTTCTTATGCAAGACACCATGTCCTTCTCTCCCCTCTTTAATTACTCTGCCACATCATCAAATTGCTTATGTGACAGCCTATTTAATGCCATGGACGTCATCCTAGTCATTGGGTTGGGGATAGCATAAGCCTCTCCGTAGTATCTGTTCATACATTACTCACATCCCTACACGCATACCAAACTCACTTACTCACACAATACCACACATGTACAAGCAAACCTACAACTACACTCATAAGATTTGTTGTTTATTCTTCTGGTTGTGGAACCACCTCACTGGTTCGAACCCTGGATTTTCACTAAAAAAAGAAAAGAAAAGACCCACACTGTTGTTCTGTGTTGTCACTACGGTTCAGAATTGCACGTGGCCCACTTGTCCTAGTTACACTAGGCACCTCTTAGGAAGAGATTTGTCTTTTTTCGGTCGAGTTATTTTGTTTGTCATTAAATAACATTCTGATTACTTTCTTCCATATTTACTAACTTTACCATCCCCCCCCCCCCCCCCGCCCGTTCGTTAGCACATGCTTCTGCATCTCCGAAGTTTTAATTTGCATGCAACAAGTATTCTCACTTTGACAGGTACTTGGGACCGACCAATAATTAGATGAATTTTCTACTTAAGATGCTCATTAATTCTACACATTTATGCACTTGAGCAATGAAATAATCCATTTTCTACTCATTTTGTACAGCAAGACGACAGGCAATATGCGTAGTGCTACCGCTTCTTTTGCATCTGATGAAAAACGTACAGAACTGGCATAGTGTGTTAGTCAGTCCGTGAGCTTGGTCGTGCCTCCTGGCTCTAGCTAGCTTGTTCGTCGTTAGCAACACTATCTTCAACTGGTACGAGAATGCGTGGCCCTGCCCAGTAGAGTGCTGGTCCCCAACGTCGACCCAAGGACAGAATGGCGGCATAATAACACACTAGAAGAAAAATGGGCATTCGTCCACTTCACGTTAGTATCGGTTGTTTTTTAGCCAATACTAAGTCTATTTAGTACCGGTTGTTAAGCACATGAACTCTCTGGGACCATTTACTACCGGCTCTTAACACCACCCGGTTGCATTTAGTACCAGCTCGTATTATGGCGGTACTAAATGTCACCATTTAGTACTGACTCGGTACTAAATGGTCCATCCAGAAATAGTTAAAAGGGTGGTATCTATTTCTCAACCACATGTGCTAGGTAGGTGGGATGGTTGAGGGTACTACGCGTGAGGCAAGAGGTCGTGGGTTCGAAACCCCGCGGACGTAGGAAGCCGACGTAGGAAGCCTCTCGGAAATATCTTTTTTCTGTCCGGGGGCGCATTTAAGTACCGGTTGTAACAACCAATACTAAATTGGCTTCCCATTAGTATCGGAAAACTAGTACCGGTTGCTACAACCGGTACCGATGGGGGTTCCCAACAGGTTGCTACAACCGGTACCGATGGGGTTTCTCAACTAGTATTAGGAGACCTTTTTTTCCTTTAGTGACAGGATGGACTGCACTCAATAATGGCTTTGGATCATATACTACTTCTTGCCCTCCCTCAACAGCAAATTGGGCTGGTCCATCTAAGCATATCCCTTCGCTTCTCAGTTCTCGCTTCTGACGCCGTCATCTTCCCCCGGCAGAAAAACACCGCTGCCACTGCAGAAACAGCAATGCCGGTGCCAGGAGATCAAGGATTCTCTGACGAGGAACATGTGGTAGGGGTTGTTTGCTATCCTAGTTGGTTAGGGAGGCCGCTCTAGCTTTGCCCAACTGGAAGATTTGCGACTGCTCGGCAAATATGGGTCCTGACTGAGCAAATATGGTTCCTGATGCCTCCATTTCCCCGCACTACCGTGCATCCATCTGTTCGTCGTCGGCCCGTTCAGTTTCGCACCCTTTGTTTTCTTCCAGACTGTTGTTGTTGGTACCTTTTGGGGATTATATAATTGAGCTATGATAGGAGGTATAGTAACGAAATATGTGTGCCTTTTATAAGCTATATGGTCCATCTTAGCGTCAACGAGCCAAGGCATTTACTAGCTTATATAGAAGGCGGCAGCTGGGTGCACGACCTGGCTTTCTGCCACGGCCATGTTTTCAACTACAGAGTGTTGTACCGGTATAGCACTGGTGTACTTGCTGAATCACAGTTACTCACACTCCATGATGATCGTATCATTCTGTATGCAAAAGAAAACTTCCGTGTGCTGAAATGAATTATTTTAAAATTAATAGGAAATGAGTAATATATTGGTGATTTGCACCAAAAACAAAAAAACCCAAGCCTGTTGTTCTATGTTATAGACGTATTCCCTTCATTCCAAAATGGAGGTTGTTTGATTTTTTTGACCTCGAGTTTGGCAACTTGTCTTATCAGAAAATTTTACAAACATAGTCAATTTAGGTAATTCTTGAAGTCCTTTTATTATTAAAGTAAATCATAAAATAATATCATAGTAAATCATAAAATAATATCATATATTACAAATTTTTTTGAATAAAATAAGCCGTCAAACTTGAGAAAAGAAACTGAAACGATATACATTTTTGGAACGTAGAGAGTGAGTAGTTAGTTTACAAAGGTTGCCTCGGGGCCAATTGACTTCATAGCATTCAAAACACTCCAACTAAACATTGTATGCTTTATTTATTAATAATACTGGATACCCATGCACTTGCATGGGTGAGCAATATTTTAAAATACAAGAGATAATCGAACTTGTACAACTGCCGATGATCTTATATGGAAGGCATGTGATGTGTATTCCTTGACCATGTTTGCTTTCTTTATTTATCTGCAAAATGTTAAACTCCTCCAAATTATTTCCTCCTGTCACTTATAAGTTTGATAAGTCCTTAATCTCGAAACACAACTTAAATTAACACATTCTTTCTAACGTATTTGGAAAACATACAATACTCTTATTAAAGTATGTTTTGATGATACGTTTTTCATACCATTTTCACACTTTCAGATAACTAAGATTAATTACCAAATGATATTTGTAAACACACGTGTGCTGCATGATGTAAGAACTATCTGGTTATTACAAGATTAGATGAAGACTTGCTGAGAGTTTGCATCAAGTTTCCGGCAGAACTCTGTTATTTTAATCTCTGTTGGCATTAAAAATTTCGATTGCATACTCGTAAAATCATATGTATTTTCATCTATTATTGTAGCAACAAAACACTCTCGGCCATCAAATCCCTCTCCATCCCTAGAGGCAAAGTCCCATCATCACTGCTAAATCTTGTAGTGGGTATTGGTGAGAATAATGAACGTCATCAGAGTTGGTTCTCAAAGCTAGCCAGCATCGGTGACAGAATGATATACTTAGGGAGTAATATCACGGCTTGTAGGCTTGTAGCTAAACCGTACCCACAGGCAAGGTACTTATAGGTGCCTCCGATCCGCTATGCACTCCATATAGTCCATCCAAGTACAAGGTCTGATGTTTTTTTCTCATTCTGCTCTGGTCATCTTACACTAGACTAATCTTCGGTAAAGCTAGAGATGTGTGGTGATCGGAAAAAGCTGCGTGAGCGAGCCAAGTTGATTCCTAGTTAATATGATGACAATACGCTGGACTATTCACAAGAAAAAGGGAGAAAAGATGGGCTTTTCAGCCTTTGATAACGATGACAAGTAATGTCTAGATGAGGTGGAAAAAATCTATTTGTTCAGTAGATGAAAAAAAATCTGTCTGATTGGTCAGTAGATGAAAATTCGTCTTTATTTATTGAATAGATATCAACTGTTTAACGTTATAACTATATAATTTGCATATATTAGTTAAACTCAGAAAAATAAAATTCAATCAGTAGCATAGAAAGTTGGTGGATGTTAACTTCGCACAATAAGCTATATTTATTAGACAAATAAATACAGACCAATGGGCAAAGTTAACATATTCTTGGTACGAGAGATTAAATTCTTCATCTAAGATGTACTCTATTCCAACCATCACACTGGCCTCGTTAATGGTGAGAGGAAGAGAAAAGTCAGGCTCATGATGATAGTGCTTGTTTATTAGATACCGATTGCCACGCAGCATACCGACAGCAGCAACGTGAGCCGCGACGACAGGCTCATGATGTACCAAATTGCCTAGGATCACTATCTACGACATGCTGGTTTGCCAGCGCTCAAAGCAAACAGGCCTTGATCACCTAGCTGTTGGCATTTGTTCCACAGGTTAAGCTGAGTAGAAGATTTATTACGCTCTAGCCCAAAAGTCCTCGCTAGGCTAAAGACTATCCTGAAGATGTTCTACAATTGTTCTTTGTTATTTTTCTATAAGGAATTGGCTCGACAAAAGAACCCTGCAGTCTTACGTATATCACCGTCCCTAGTAATATGATCACCATCTCCTTAGCCATGTTGCCCCTCCATCATATCTGTCTGCTGTTTTATTCGGCTCCACTAGAGGAAAAACGCTCATTCGTCCCCTTCCAATCAGTACCGGTTGCCTACCAACCGGTACTAAGGGCCATTTAGTACTGATTGGTAAGCATAATACCCCCCAAGGACCATTCAGTACCGGCTCCTAGCACGGCCCGGTACTAAATGGTGGCATTCAGTACCGGTTGGTGTTACGAGCCGGTACTAAATGGTCCAGGGGGTTCCCGAGGCCCCTTTTGCATTTGGTATCGGTTGGTAACACCAACCGGTACATAATGGTCCGGTACTGAATGCCCCACCCAGGGTTACTTTAAAAGGATAGCATCCTTCTCTCAACTACAAGTGCTCTAAAGGTGGGGTGGTTAGGGAAAAATCACGCGAGGTGGAGGTCGTGAGTTCGAGTCCCGCGGACCGCGCAAGCGCATTTACGCGTGAAAAATGCGCGTGCGCGGTTTTTTCACGCGTAAATGCGCGTGCGCGGTTCGTGGGATTCGAATTCACAACCTCTGGCCTCGCACGTAACCCCCCTACCATCCCACCTATGCATCAGTTATGACTGAGTGAGATATGCTTTCCTTTTGAACTATACCCCGCGGATCCAGCCGGTACTAAATACCAAAATTTAGTTGTTGCATGCAAATTAAAATTTCGGAGATGCAGAAGCATGTGCTAACGAACGGGGGATGCTAAAGTGCATAGCTAACCTTGCTTTCTGATCTAGAAATTTGTATGCCAAATTGCCAATCGAAATAGTTCATTCTAATACTAGAGATGTTCAGAGGCTTCTTCTTATACCAATTGATTTATTGTTCAAATTGGCACTGACATTTCATTTTGGATCATGCTGCGCCAAAAGTTAATATTTTGCAAAACAGTTATGTATCTGGCTGTCTACACCACCTACAATTTCGTGCCAGATCTGCCTCTGTTACTGAGACATCGCATGCATGTGTGCTCTCCGTCACGGTACAAATGCAGAACGCAGATGCTATAGTCTCTTGCTATTTGTACCAATCTAGAAGACCCCTGACCGATGTAGTTTCTCTGTGGGGCAGCGGCCACGGACCTGCATAGGAATGGATATAACACACCAACCACTACTGGAGAATCGACCTTTAGTACCAGTCCAAAAGTCACGTTAGTACCGGTTATGCAACCGGTATCGAGCTCCCGGTACTAAATGGGCAGCCCTGTTAGTACCGGCTGCAGCAACCGGTACTAACGGGGCCGCAGGGTCGGTGGGGCGGTGGTTTTGAGAAAAAAATAAAGAAAAAAATTTATAAGCTTACCAGGAGGCTCGCACACGCGCAACGTCGCAATTCACAAGTCACGCGATTTTTTCACGCGTAAATGCGCGTGCGCGGTTCGTGGGATTCGAACTCACGACCTCTGGCCTCGCGTGTAACCCCACTACCATCCCACATATGCATCAGTTATGACTAAGTGGGATATGCTTTCCTTTTGAATTATACCCCGGCTGGTAACACCAACCGGTACTAAATGCCAAAATTTAGTACCGGCTGGTGTTACCAGCCGGTACTAAATGGTCCGAGGGCCCTCGGGAGCCTCTAGGAACACGTTAGTACCGGGTTTTAAGACAACCGGTACTAACGTGTGAGGGACGAATGCTCCATTCTCTTGTAGTGTCCCCAACGAGTTCAAAATTTTTTTTTCTATTTTTTTAGGCTCAAAATCATTTGATACCGGTTGGTATTACCAACCGGTACCGATGGGCGCCCATCTGTACCGGATTGGCATCGGTTGCATAACCGGCACCGATGGATGCCTAAGCAACCGGTACTGGGAGCCTTTTTTCTGCTAGTGCACTGAGGCATTCATGGGCATGCGTGGCTGATGCATGGAGGCAGCACGAGGCAATGCATCGAGTCAGAAGGTGTGTCACTGAGCTGATTGTTCTTCTCAACACTGATCGTAGGAGCTTCATGGCCGATGCACTGAGGCAGCACGACGGAGTGTCAGCAAAGTGCACACCAGTGATTGCGTGTGAAATATCTCTGTCACAATTAGGCTACCTACAACCATGTCTACGCTGCCTGTATGCGGTATATATGGAGCAAATGGCAACTGTGCCAGTAGGTATAACATCGTAGATAGGTCTAGCACTTGTTGCCTCGGAGCAAAATACGGTTCCCAATGCCTCCGTTTCCCAGTTTATATGCTGATGTTTTAGAGTTTATGTAGTTGAACTAGGATACCATGTAAGGCAATATGTGGAGCTTTTATAACCTTACAAGGGCCATGTTACTGTCAATGAGGAGAGATAGTTGGCAATGCATTTTCTGGCACGTACTATTGTTTGTGTTGTGACCATGGGGCTAGGACGATAGGATATATAGCAGGTAGCTGGGCGTGCGATGTAGCTCTCTGCAACAGCCACGTTTGGACTACAGCTGTACCGATGAAGCATGTTACTCACTCCACGATCATGAGATGATCGTATATTTCTGTGCAAAAGAAAATTTCATGTGCAGCAATTAATTATTTGTCCTTAGATAAGATTTCTGGTCACTTCTTCCATTCAGTTAATATTTACTAACTTTAACGTCAACTCAATGTCAAATCAAAGTCAGCTGAGGAAGAAATGAAAAACAAATTCATATGTAGTAGCTAGTCCTTTATGGCTGCATATCTAGGGAATTCCTTGAGTACTTTAGAAGAATAGCATTGTTTTGCTCACCTGTGCATCCGAAATATTTCAAGCTTGTCTCAACGTTGAAGTAGGATGGCTTGCTGGTGGTCACGCGTTGTATTTGAAGACCGTGAATGGAATGACCCTCAATCTATGTATCTATTTGAAGCTATTCTAAAATTCTAATAAATACACTGGTAAAACTGAAATGTGCACAACTGTTCAGACAGTGCTGCAGATGTTCATTCCACAATGGAAAGAATATGAGCGAATCTGTGTTGATAGGATAGTCGTTGCAGCTGAATGCAAACATTGTGCAAGGGAATATTTGTGCTCAGCGTAAACATGGAAAAACTTATTGTGAACTGTTTTTGGAAGAAAGCTATTAGAATTGCTGGTCAGTTACAAGGTTCCTGTGAGGAAAATGGCCTTAGGCCATTGTTTGTGATTTTGGCGATTGATTGACAACATAATCATTGGGACTAACAATTTGTCTAGATGATATTTGTAGATATTTCTAGGTCCCAAGAATATTTTGGAAGCCATCCAAATGCCTATATAACAAATATCCAAATGATGGTTATCCAATTTGAAGCCATCCAATTCACATAGAAAAGTGTCCTTAGTCATATTCAAGAACAACCAAAAGATGGCAATGAAGATAGAAGAAAAGACCCGCGAAGAAGCAATGAAGAATTGCAAAACGCAGAGGCGTCGACTAAATCGATGGTGTGCCCGTCGAATTAGTCGATGGTGACTGAAAACCGGCGTGCTTTCGTCTCTGGTGGGCAACGACTAAATCGATGGTGTGCCCGTCGAATTAGTCGATGGTCCATCGAATAAGTTGATGGTGACTAAAGACCGGCGTGCGTTCTTCTCTGGTGGACGATGACTATTTCGACGGGGTGCCCGTCGAATTAGCCGATGGTGCAAGTAGCCGTTGGAGTTCAAAGATTCAAAGAGAAAAGGGGGCGACGACTAATTCGATGGTCCCTCATTTGCACCCATCGAATTAGTCGACGGTACGCAGAAAACTGGCAATGGCTAGCAACGGCTAGTTTCTTTGGTTGGAGCTAAAAATAAGAGGTGCCCCAGCCATTTGAAGCGTGCTTGAGTAGGGAAGATATTGGTAAGTGTTCTACACATTCTTAAGTGCTCAATTCACCAAAGTGCTAAATAGAAGATCTAGGTGATTAGCCAAGTGCTTAGTGCTAGTCTAGACCCTTTAGCGCATCTCTTAGGTGTTTAGCGTAGAGTTTAGCAAGGTTTGCATACCTCTTTGCTTACCGGTGCTTGCACGCACCAAGTGTTGTAAATCCGGGACTTATAGTCTTGCGAGACCCTCCAACCGAGTTTATGGAGAGGCCGCCGGTGCTTGTGCAAGGGAGGAGAGGCCCTTGGCGTTTGGCCGAAGCTCTACTAAGTTAAGGCGGCGAGGAGCATCCGGGGAGGGACGAGCGGAGACCCACTTACGCGTAGGGAAGTCCCGTGGTCACCCACGGAATTACTCGACCGGGGAGTTTATGCCTTGCGCGGGCATTCCCTTTGAGAGGGGCTCCAACAACGAGGATTAGTGGAAAGCTCGTGAGCTTTCCGATACCTCGGTAAAAATCGCCGTGCCGGGAGTTTGCTCTTCTCTACCCTTTAAGCTTCCGCATTTCATACTTGCACTATTTTCCGCATTTACCTTTCCTAGACTTGCCATGCTAGTATAGGATTGGACCTATGGTGCAAAACTTTGTAGCGGTAAAGATAGCAACACATAGTGAAAACCTAGAGCACATTTAGATAGAAATTGAAATAGGTTTTCATATGTGCAATTGGAGCCTTAGTTTTTAGATAACCTAATTCACGGCCTCTTAGGGTGTCACGGACCCCTCAGTTCCATCGTGAACTCTTCTACTTTCCAGCTAATGAGGGTGCTTGTGTTAGACGAGTTGTCTTTCTCGTTCGTGGAACGAGCAGGATGGCTTGATTTGTTTCCAACCAGTGCAGAATCATTGTTTAAAAGCATCTATGAAAAACAGTTCACAATAAGGTTCCTTATGCCTCCGTTTCACAGTAGGCCAGTAGTGATCACTACAAGAAAACCAAACATTCGTCCCTCACACGTTAGTACCGGTTATCTTAAAACCCGGTACTATCGTGTTCCTGTGGGTTCCCGAGGGCACTTGGACCATGTAGTACAGGCTCGTAACACCGACCGGTATTAGATGGTGTCATGTAGTACCGGTTGGTGTTCAAATCCGGTACTAAATAGTCCTGGGGGGTTCTCGAGGACCCCCGCCCATTTAGTAACGGCTCGTAACACCAGCCGGTACTAAATGGGTCCGCGGGGTATAGTTCAAAAGGAAAACATATCTCACTCAATCACAAGTGATGCGTAGGTGGAATGGTAGAGGGGGTTACACGCGAGGCCAGAGGTTGTGAGTTCGAATCCCACGAACCGCGCACGCGCATTTACGCGTGAAAAAATCGCGTGACTTGTGACCTGCAACGTTGCACGTGTGCGAGCCTCCTGGTGAGCTTACAACTTTTTTCTTTATTTTTTTTGCTCGAAACCAGTTAGTACCGGCTCGTGTTACCGGCCCGTACTAACGGGGCTGTCCATTTAGTACTGGGAGCTCGATACCGATCGCATAACCGGTACTAAAGGTCGATTCTCTGGTAATGGTATTTTAGGGTCTATATAAAGTTGTCCTATGATACAAGATAAGGCAATATTTGTGCCTTTAATAAACTTATAAGGGCCATGTTACAGTGAGTGAGCGAGGAAAGAGTTGGCAATGCATTTGATGACAGATACTCTTTGTTTGTGCATTCACCATAGGGCTAGGATGATAGAGGATATATAGAAGGTAGCAGAGAGTGCAATGGTAGAGGGATGTCATGTCACTTTCTGATTCTTTCAGGCTTCTTCCACCATGCAAAGTTAATATGGGTGGTATTCTCTTTGTTTTGGAATGATTTGTTGTGACACCTGGCCCAATTTGGGAGCATTAAATGTAGATAACTGACAACATTCCATCACCCCTGGGTGTAATTGCGAGACGAATTTATTAAATCTAATTAGGTCATGATTAGACAATGTTGGTGCTACAGTAAAAAATCTCAAATGATAGATTAATTAGGCTTAATAGATTCCTCTTGTGTTTTTGTGTCCTTCCATGTAAATAGTTTTATAATGAAATCATATTTACTAGAATTGCTATAATAAATTTCGCCAACTTTCTGCACCAACTAAACAAGGCCTCAATATCGGCCCTGACTCTAGAGTCATCATAAACGTCCAGGTTATGACGGATGCAAACTCTAAAATTCGTACAAATCCTTTACAACCTTTGTTGGATTCCCCATATTCTCCTACTCCTAGCCTCCGGCTGAAATCAGCTCAGAAAAAAGAGTAAAGTACGTCACGGTCCCTAAACCTGTACCGTTGTGTCATCCTAGTCTCTAAACTAACAAACCGACCACTTAGGTCCTCCAACCTATTCACCTATGTCATCTATGTTTCTAAACTTGCAAACCACCAGTTTAGGTTCTCAAACTTGTTCACTTGTGTCATCCCGGACCTTAAACTTAGTTTGTAGTATTATTTGAGTTAAAATAGGACGATCTAAAAGCTCATATTAAAAAATAATTCATAACTTTTCCATGTGAACCAAAATGAAGATAAAATTTATATCAAAATTATAGATCTCAAAGCGATCTACAACTTTGTTGTTGAAATATTTTTGTTAAAAATATTAAGGGTCTCAAAATATTATTATATGATTATAGATTTTGAAATTTAAAATTAAATTTTAGGATACATGGTCAAGCCAGGAAACGGTGATAATAACAAGGACCATTTCAGTTGCCAGGTCATGGTATATATGAAACAATTTTGACAATTGAATTCTTGAGGGATATTTTTGTCGATTCACCCATTCAACCAGGCTTCACAACTTATATGTAGCTATATTTTGGAAAAAAATTTGAATGCTTAACGTTGCTATATTTTGGAACGAAGGGAGTACAAAAGATTAGCTTTATGGGATAGAGGAATCAAACTCACTATACTAGTCATAGATCACCGTTAATAGTGGTAAGATAGTTACCACGACAAAATTATTTAGGGGTAGATGGGGTACAAAGTATTGGGATTAGCCTTATTTGGTCCTACTTTATTTTCTCAAATTCATCCTAGTATTACAAATAGGAGATTTACGTAAATTCTCCCACAAATTGGCATGACTATGTGTTTTCTAAAACAGTTACGATGACCACTTTGTTTCAATCAACGGTCATTATTAATATTAATTTGGCAATTAAGCAGACAACCTTATGTATCCAAATAAATGGCCAAGTTAAGTGAAAGTTATCGAGCCGGGCTTAACCAGACCATTATTTTATTTGTTTCCAGACAACGAGCTCGTCTCAACCAGATCTAAGGGTGTGTTTGGTTCATGAGTGAGCTGGGACGGAGCCGTCCTGTCCTTCGTTTGGTTCAAGAGCAGATGGAATGGAGCGTCTCCGGAGAGGAATAGTCCCCTAGATCCTAGGATGAGCCCATCCTAGAAAAAAAGCCGGATGAGCTCGTCCCAACCGAGCGGCGTGACTCCGTCTTGTCTCCGTCCCATCGCACTGTGGAGCTCGCCGGTTGTCGCCGCCCTTCTTGATGTGCAGCTCGTCGGCCGCCGCCAACCATCCGTGCTTGAGCTCGAGGTCGCTGGCAGCCACCTGCGCACACCCGCACTCGAACTCGCCGCCCGCCGCCACCAATCCAAGCTTGAGAATGCCAGCGGCCGCCTCACATCCCGCACTGGAGCACGCCGGCCGCCGCCACCCATCTGTGCTCAAGCTCGCTGGCCGCTGCTGCTGCACACAAGCGCTTGAGCTCGAGCTCGTCGGCGCCGCTGCATATCCCGCGATGGAGCTCATCAGCTACCGCCGCCCATCCTGCTGGAGCTCGCTGGCTCGCTGCCCTCGCTGGAGCTCGTCGGCCCTCTCGGTAGTTCCTTTTCCGATGCTGCAGGGGATCGGCGGGGATGAGGATGACATGGAAGAGAAGAGAGAGAAATCTGGTGTTGGCTGACAAGTGACAATTGGGTCCCACTTTGACGGCAGTCACGGTAGTGGACGGCACACATGGACCATTTCATCCCATTCTTCAACCAAACAAAAGATAAAACCGTTCCATTCCTCCAACCAAACACCACATTCGGAATCATCTCATCCCTAGAATCAAGAACGGAACCATTCCATCCTACCTTACTCTCCGACCAAACGCACCCTCAGTGCACCAGCAAGTTCCACATGACAAGTATGGTAAGCCTGGCTTGGCGAGAAGAGGAGCAACAGCTAGTCATCAGTCACTCTTGAACGCCACACTTCCAGATGCCTCCTGCTCCCACTTATCCAGCGCAACCTTCTTCGTCACGCCTCCCGTCATGTTTAGTTTTATTCAAGGGTGATTCCGGCTCATGGAGCAGCTGGAACAGACGGCAGTCAACCTCTTCATACAATGGTCCTTTCAGTGCCATAGATGTGCATATGGGCCTGTTCCGCATTATTGTCCTCAGCCAGCTTTATAAATTCTCATCCTCGACCTCTTCTGGCGAAGTGAAGTGATATGGTCCCTGACTGTATGCGTGTTCTGGTTCTTTTACAAGTGCAAGGGTCCAACCAGTGGTTCATTTCAAGAGAAAAATGTCCGACCATGCTAGCTTGTGGACGTGGCTGATGACTTGTGAGCGTATCTTATTCATGCTATTCTTAGCAGACGCACTCCCGTTGTCCATTGTGATCCAAGTCCAACTGGTGGCTTGGCCGGGCCTTTTTCTACCGAGCTTGGTTCTCTCTTGGTTTTGTGGTTGGTGCGTCTTATTGAAAGACATACATGCTCCGCTTTATAGTAAAAGTCCATGTTAATTTCAAGAAAAATAATGCATGGGACGTTGGTGGGTGCAGCAGTGCGTTTGGGCGCCTGCACTGTTATTCCGTAGCATGACAATTCATCAACCATCCTGTTTTAATATCCTAAGTTTTAAAACTACTATCTGCGTAGCACATAGTATGCCATTCTAATATTCAAATGAGTCCTACAAAAGTACTCCGTTGTAACTTATAGATAACCACCACCAGTAGGGCCATTAACATGAATATGATCCATATCACTCTTTGGTACCGTTGCTACAGAAATTATTTGTAGGAGCATGTCTTCTTTTTTAGAACAAGTCAACAATTTATCTGTTCTTAGCTATAACAACCAGACCTCTCAAGAAATAGATTTTTGGGGCGGGTCAACCCAAAAAAATAAGTCACATTGTCTAGGTTGGTTATGTTTCCACCTTCCTCTAGGGACGCGTGGAAACATGACCCACCCCTGAAAATAATAATGGTCATTTTTTAGGGTCTGTTGTCGCATAATGCGCCTCTAGAAATCAAAATTCAGATGTGGGTGCAAACATGATCCACCTCTAAAATTGTGGGTCCGTTTCATGCCATGCCATGGCCAACTCTTAGAAATTAACTTGCTAAAAAAATTCATAACCTTTTCATATGATCTCATATGAAGAAAAACTTCTTATCAAAATCGTAGAGCGCAAAGAGATCTATAACTCTGTAGTTATTTTTTTCATTTGAGATCATTTACATTCCCAATTGTTTCATCTAATTTTCATATAAATACAAAACGATATAATGCCTTCTCCTGCCATATGTGACATGGTGGTATGGTGGTAGGGGAGTTCATGCATGAGGAAATGGTCATGGGTTCGAACCATTATGAGTTTGTTTGGTCGAAATGAATATTATTTGTGTTGTGTTTGAAATATGTGATCGGCAATTGTGTGTATGGTGGTCATTTGTGGATCCAAACATTTTTTTAAAAAAATTGTGGTTATTTTGAAACATTATAACCACAAATTATCCATCCCTAAAAAGTAATGATTTTTTGAAAGGTCATATGCATGTCAAAAGTATCCATCCCTAAAAATGTCATTTTATTCGTATACTCGACCCTAGTAATGTCGTTTTATCTATCTCTAAATACGTAGTGGCTCTTGTCTTAGTTAGGTGCATGCTATATTAATTAGGTTGATTGTGAAGTTTACTGGGCAATGATCCTAGCAAAGGGGGCCTTTCATGGGAACAGCACCAATAAATAGAGCTAACCTCCACTATATGGTAGAAATTACTTTTTTAAAGGATTCATCACCGCCGGGCAAAACATAATTGGCGGTAGTAACCAACAACCTAATGGTCATAACAACTGTAATTTTCATCGCCAGGACGACGCTCAAGCTATCGGTGTGTTTCATTACCCAATCTAGCCATGAGTCAGCGGTTAGAGGGCCTGATTGGTTTGAATGCAATGCTGGCCCCAAAGTTAGGGCATATCATGCTAAACTTTTACTACCAAAATCAAGGAAAGAGGGGGTACCAAAGTTTATGGGCCATAGTTTTGGCTTCCAACTGATTGGATGCCAAATTTCTAGGCATCCCTGATTTTGGCTTGCCAAACTTTGGAACGAAACCAAACCAAGCAGGTCCAAAATGTCACTTTTTATTGCCGCCGGGTCGATCTGGCATTGAAAACCGACCCATTCATATGAACAAATACAAACTTTATATAAAATTTATAATCTCAACAAAAACTAATATTTTTTCATTTTAGATACTGTAGATGGCCAAAAGTCTCATATAACTTGTAGAGCTATCAAACAATCTTAGATAGAGACATGGCACACACCAAATTTGACGTTGAAGGAGCAGAGGAACATAGCTTGTGTCTAATCTCTAATTGAATGATTGCTGAACACAAATAAACGATAAAGCCAAGTGAATGGAGATCTTAGATTATTGAGTAGTAAGGCATATGGTCTCTACTAAGAGCTTTTTTACAGCGCACAATACTACTATATACTACTGTTTAAAAAGGACTAGTATGTAAACATCCAACGGTTAAGATTAATTGTATACTATACAAAATAGTCCTAGTGATATGAGTAGTATAGAGGAGTAGTATGAGTGGTATAAGATTAATATAGGAACTAAATTAAAATGGCATTTGTGTAATATATACAAAAGTCTAAATAATATTTTTGCAAATATATTATTAATCGATAATATTTGTGTTTACATTAGAGATGTAGTCACATTTTCTTCTTCTGTTGTTCACCATTCCTCCAACCAATTCACTCGGTCCGGCAAGCCGACGGCAGGCTTCGGCGCGCCCAGGCAAAATCCACCAGCGGCCAAGGGGCATGCGGCGTGCCTAGGCAAGGTGGACAGTACCGGCTGTGAAGCAGCTATAGATCTAGGTCCACACGTGGCACCGGAAGGAACCGAGGCAGCTGCGTGAGGTGCAGGTGGATACGTGGGGGCAGCCTGGTGGCGGGGGGCAAGCAGAATTATGGGAGGCGGGCGGCTGGCGGCGGCACGGGGCGGCTGTGGGTGCCACCGGTGGATTCGTGCAGGGCCGCGGCGGCACGCGGCTGCGCTAGCTGCGTCTGGAGCCGGCGGGTCATGCCACCACTGGAGGCCATCTACGTGATCCAGTTTCGACACATCTCCCACCATGAATTAGATGAATCTATCCACATTTATAATGTTTGGCAGTGGACTTCTAATATTTTTGAGATAGCATGCAGTGTCTTGGTGTAGACAAACATAGCCTCGGAGAAACTGCAATTAGAAGTCTTCAGTATGAAATTACTAGCATGTACGGTGGCCAAAAGTATGCCGGGAATATGAATATAACTGCTGTCTTAATTGATGTAAAATTGCTATCGCCTTAGTAGAAATTGCAATTAGAAGTCTTGGATGTAAAATTGGTAGCATTTATGGTGGACACAAAAATGCCAGAAATATCAATAGAACTCGTGTCTTAAATCTTTCTTTTTTAAAGTGACTAAGGGACACATGTATATATATACCATACAATAATTATCATAAAGTACTAATGAAAAACGGCACATGAACACATAGGTAATGGAGTATTCAAATGGGTCTGATAAAATTATTTCCAGAACTTTGTGTTTTGATATACCAAACTGAAATTTTGTTTTATATGATATGAATGTATGAATCTCGAAAATAAAATTACAATACCTTCAGAAATTGTTTCTAACCTTCTACAAATAAATGTTTCATGTAACATCCAAAATTCTGTTTGTGATTACTCATCGTTATCCTTGAACGTGACTCTTTCTTTAATACAAAGACTGTAAAAAGATACTCCTTCAGTTACGGTTTCAGTATTTAGGAAAACTGAAAGTGAAATCAACCCTATCTCTTCAACTAGCAAGGTACTGATATTGTTCTTTCTCTCAGGTTCTTTGATAAAAACTAAAATTGTGACAGCGCCTGATGTTGAATCTGCTTCCCTGCTTACAACAGGGAGAATTTGTGGTGTCACTCAAGTGGAGTTAAAAAATTTGGATGTACCAAAAGGTTGCCATGAGAAACTTGTGTCTTGCATTCTCACTTGCTAAAATATCAGCTACCAGTTACCTCAGTTCATTCATCATATCTCTTGCGCCTGTGTTCACAGCCAGAGGCAGAAGTCCATGGTGGATAGCTGATAATTTGAAGGAAGGGCATTTGGATCGATTCTAATGGATGATGGTTGTGTTGTGTGTTATTGAATGTGGTATCATTTGTTTACTGTGCCACGAGGTACAAATGTAAGAATGTTTCCAGAGTTTGTTGATTCTGAATGTTTCCAGATTTTGTTGTCTCTTCTGGCAAAAAGAAAAATGTGTATTGTTGTAAGTTTGTGGGCTTGTTAATGACACTAATCTGGGTGCATCACAATCATGTACAAAGCATATGCTCCTGCCTGCCTGTCTTTTCTTGAGTGCTGGCCTGACCAGGTTGTGGGCTTGTTAAAGGATATCAAAATGAAAATAGTAAGGATGATTTCAGCATCCTGTTGTCTGGCTGCTATTGCACATTATCAGGAATTATACAGGTATGTGTCCGCCTCAAGCTCTTCGAGTATTAGTTTGCACCACAGAAAACAGATATCCGATGGAAAAAAGTCTATATCACCCCCCTATGGAGGTTGGACTACATAACCCCCAACCTATGAAACGGTCTATATCGCCCCCTGAACTTCTCAAAACCGATCAAATTACCCCCTAAACCAATTTTGAAAAATCACAAAATGGAAAATCAAGTTGTGTTGGACTCCAAATGAGTAGATATACACATTGAACATATAATATGGTATGCTTTAACATATTTTTTTACAACTATGGACAAAAGCATAGATCTAAAACTATAGTAAAAAAAATGTACTAAATCATAGCATATTACATGTTCAATGTGTATATCTACTCATTCGGAGTCCAACACAATTGGATTTTCTATTTTATGTTTTTTCTATGATTATTTAAAACTGCTTTAGGGGGTAATTTGATCAGTTTTGAGAAGTTCAGGGGGTGATATAGACCGTTTCATAGGTGGGGGGGTTATGTAGTCCAATCTCCATAGGTTGGGGGTGATATAGACTTTTTTCATATCCGATGCCATAAAAATGAAATCCAGAATGAGAGGCATACACAACAAAAGCCAGTAGGTCAGCATGTAAGAACAAGTTTGGGACACTAGGACAGGTCAGGTCAATTTAGATTCATAGTCGTCACATAATGGTCAAAAGGTTCATGCCAAATTAAGATAAAAAAAAGGTTCATACCAAATTAAAAAAAACAATCAGATTGTACCAAGATACATTTTGGTGGTTCAGTCATCAGTGGTTAATCCAAGATAAAATTCTGCTGAATTAAGCAACAATCCAACACATTCAGTGGCAGAGATTTCACTGCCGTCGACCCCTATACCTATGCAGAACAACGCCTCCAGGTTCTCCTTTTTCCATCTTCAGCCTTGCCTCTTAGTAACATTAGGACATCAGGTCCTGCTAGTCGGTAAAACAATTAATACAAAGAGAGTAATATTAGTATCACCCTAATTCAGATATAGATATTACAGTGATGCATACTTTGTGATATAGATACTACAGTGGCGCAAATGCAAGACATCAACCATAAATTGACATGCATAAAAAGCAAGCACTTACATTTCATGACACATTCTGCAATAATTAAAAACTAGCCACCAGTGCCCGCGCTTTGCTGCGGGTGGCCAACTGGAATAACACTAGTTAAAGACCAAAATGAACATGTTCTGTTTCTGTGGAATATATGCTTCTCCTCCTCTCATTGTTGATTCCTAAACTATGTGCGAGAGGCTTCTAGTGCAATGGATTGACCTCTAAAGCATACGCATTTACACCGGGAACAATATTTTTGTCGGTTTCCTACAATCACAATTCAAACTAAAAATAAATAAATTTCATGCATGCGTGACTGGCACAAGAATGTAAAGTACCACTCTGCAACTTAAGCATTGCAACATGTAAAATATACATACACCACCTGAGATGAAAGAGTAAACTTCAATATTAAAATCACATAGTATCATTGAAATATTACCTAAGCACGTATCAAATTTTCTGAATGATGCGCCCTTGGATTGTTCTTAGGCCCTTGCTCTGTGAAGGGAGGCAAGTAGTCTTGTGTAGGCGCCTGCCCTTTCATAAGAAGCTGCATGCACCAAGCACTCAACCAAGGCAAAGGTAAAGCACAGATGCATTGAAATAAAAGGAGCATCAATCTTTATATAGACAAGTGAAGGAACCATCCCAAAACAACTAGTAGGAGAACAACCAGTAGGAAATGCCAAACAAAGCTGACAAGGCCTAAAGAATCACGCATAAGAATCATACTAAAAAGGTCATTCCAAGGATGCATAGACGCATGGCAGCTGTGGCAGCATACTATGCATGCAGTAAGTGGATCACAGCGTAGGGTACCGAGCATCTACTGTAAATGATAGAGACATGCATGCAAATACAAAATAGGTCTGCCCCATTTTAACAAAGCTGATAATATCCCTTCTCTCTGATCGGTCATATCCATCCTCTCTGATGAGTCATCTTGATTCAACAGAGTGTGAATAGCACGCTGGCAGTGACACCTCATTATTTCACACAACATCAGTTGTCATGTAGTACGTGGATGAGAGAGACAATGGAATGATGAGTCATTGTATTGAACAATGTTCGAATTTTCCTGACGATAGCGACCCATCATGAAGTGCATGCATTAGAGTGGCAAGAAGAAACTTCAGAGCATATCAAAACCGTAGAAATTGCATCAGACAGAGTCAACATATCATGCTAACGTGGCCATGCTAGCAAGCCGCGAAAATGGCGTGGCTATACTTTTAATAGTTCTTAATTTCGTCATCAACAACCTAACCCACAAATCTAATCACATCAGTCCATACACTACAGTACAAAATGCACCCGCACTACCGTACATTCATCAACTGTCCCGATATAACACTGGCAGAAGCAACAAGCTGCTTTTCCCATCCACCCATATGAACATCAAACTCAGATTATGTCATGTACCAACACACAATATTTTTCAAACCAAATTCTTTTACATGTTGCCTATTTGCACTTCAATAGTGATTCTAATTTCTCAAATTAATTGCTCCACAAATGACTCTACCAAATTATAGGCATGCCGTACTCACCTTGATTGGCCTTGTGGGGATGCACTCTAAAGAGCCTCCCTGATTCGACGATATGTAGATGGCGCTCGAGCAGTGGACGCACTCGTGAGGACAAGGCCTCAAGCGCCGAGCAAATGATGGAAGAGGCGGTTTGCTTCGGTGCACACTGGCGCCGGTGATCAGCCAAGACAAAGCCTGGGACGCCGTCATGGGGGATGTCAGGGCAGGGCTGCTGCCACAGGATAGGGCAAGACATAGGCACCGCCGGGGGATGAGCGCTCATGGGAGATTTTGATTGCTCGGCTCGATGGGTGGAGAACAGGGATGACACAATTAGCTAATTGAAAAATACTAGTTTACCCTTGATCGATCGACGGTCCGATTTAGTAACTATATACTACTATCTAGTAGTATTGTGTGCTGTAAAAGATATGAACACGGAGCAGCCTTCCACTTGATTTGATCGACTTGTCCGTTGTCCAGAGGTAAAGGGACACAAAGCCCTCAGCTACAGCTCACGTTCCACCACTTCTGCTACACCGGAGTGATTCACTTGCCATTGTGAGCACGCCATCGAGACACTTTGACAATCACATGGAAGGCCCGAATGGCAAATCTGCTTCCATGACAACAGGAGCATCGGCTCGACACCAGTAACCCGAAATGCTGCCCTTCCAGATGCTTCCCACTCTAACGGAGAAATGCTAGCTCATGTTCAATGGCAGCAGGGGCACTGCATGGAGCAGCTGACGGTGGTTGTTAGTGGATGTGGTGAATGACCAGTGAGTGCCATACTGCCATTGCCATATATATAGAGCAGGTACAGACTACAAATTCGGTACAGATGACCAAACTATATATAGCCTTTGTTAAAAGATTGACAAGAATACTTTCTGTAGTGCCGGGGCGAAGTAGAGTCTGTAAGACTAGTTCAATAAGAGAAAAAAACAATTGGTTATTATCATGTGAGTAAGACCATCGTTTGCCTCAAAGGTATTTCTAGGAGCCTCCCATCCACTATGCACCCCATAGTCCATCCAAGTACAATGTCTGGTGCTTTTTTTTTCCATTAAGCTCTGGTCATCATACGCTGTACTAGTGTTCGGTAGAGCTATAGATGGGTGGTAACCGGTGAAGGTGGTGTGAGCAAGCCGAGTTGGTTCATGGTTCATATGACGACAATAAGCTGGACTAGTCACAAAAAATGGGAGAAGAGACGGGCTTTTCAGGGGTCGATATGATGACAAGTAATGTCTACAGACTGGAAACAACTACTGGCTGGTTGGTTCCTGGTTAAGATCGACGGACCTGAAACAGTTGCTGCTTTTCAGGCAACTGACCATACCATTAACAATTGCTATTTTCGTGAAACAATCTTGTACCTAATTTCAACAATTCATGGGGAGGCTGGTTGGTGCGGTGCATTGGGTTTATTTCAGTTTACCTTAATGGTATTTGATCATGCCATTATTCAGCAGTGTGGCAGTTAACTAACGTAGCTGGAAAAAGGGAACAAAAGCTTTGCCCCTAGCTTAGTACTAATCAGACCTTGTATGCTTATTACATCAAAATTCCTACCCGTCTACTCGGCAATCAGAGGTCGTCATACACTGTTTAAAGTACCACTAAAGCAGCGTGGAAGAGATGGACAGCTACATTTGGTTAACACTGATAAGTGACAAATCAACAACTACAGAAATGAACCTTGAAATTTCAGGAATATACCATTTTTGTCCAACAGAGAGACATACAATTTTTTTTTTCAAGTAGGTATATGAAATATATTTCATCTAATGGGCCAACCAAATCATTCGGCCCACATACAGGGATTGCTGATTTCAGCCGAGAAATCTTAATTTTGATTGGCTAGTAGATAAAAATTCATCTTTATCTGCTGTTTAGATGGTGTCTACTCTTAAGAAAAACTCAACTAGTAGCACAGATCATTGGGCAAAGTTAACATATTCTTGTTGCGAGACATTAAATTCTTCATGTAAGAATTAAGATGTGCTATTGTAACCATCACATTGGTCTCATTAATCATCAGAGGAAGAGAAAGGGAGGCTCATTATGATTGTGCTTGACTGGATACTCAGTGCCAGGCAGCATACCGACCGCAGCAACGTCAGCCGCAATGTCAGCTCATGTGTACCAAATCGCCTAGGATGACTACTACAACAGGCTGGTTTGCCAGTGCTCAAAGCAAACAGGCCTTGATCATCTTGCTGTTGATATTTAGCCCAGCCAGGTTATGCTGAGTAAAAGATTTATTAGGCTGTCTTTGAAAAAAGATTTATTAGGCTAGAGCCCAAAAGACTGCCCTGAAGATGTATCACTGTTCTTTTTTGCTAGTTTTTCTATGAGGAATTGAGTCGACAAAAGTATCATAGTCTTGCATATCACTGTACCTAGTAATATGATGACCATCTCTTGAGCCATGTTGCCCCTCAAATTTGTCCGCTGTTTTATTCAGCTCCGACATTCAAATTAATTCGTCATTGAGCAGATTGTTCTTCCCAATAATGATCATAAGTGCTTCATGGGCGAATGTCAGCAAAGTGCACACTGGTGACTGCGTGGCGGAGTATTTCTCTCCCTTTAGGCTACCGACAGTGATGTCTGCACTCCGTGTCACCGTGTATGAGGTATTGGGCTGGCGGCACCTGTGTGGGCAGGTATACCATAACAAGAACCTCTAGCGGAACCAATGTTACCTGAGCAGATACGGTTCCTAATGCCTCTGTTTCCCAGTAAGCTTGTAGTATGTTTTGGGGTTCATATAGTTAATCTAGGATACCATGTAAGGCAATACGTGCTCCTTTTATAAACTTATAAGGGGCCAGGTTACTGTCAACGATGAAATAGATGGCAATGCATTTGCTGACACATACTATATATTGTTGTTTTTTTCACGACCGTGCCTTCGTTTTTCATTAAGAGGAAGAAGAATGAAAAGTACACCGCTCAGGATTGGTCATAGGTAATGACCAGTATTGAGCGTAAGTGGTTTTTGCTATAGTTTATTACATGCCCATAATTTCGCGACCAGTACTAGAACCAAAAGACTAAACAAAGACGTCTAAAGAGCTATAGTTAGCCCTAACCCATACTGAAGCCTCCTCCGTGATGTGTCGCAGAAGCTGGGGTGCTGTTTTTTCTTCGCCATGGAATGTGCGCGCATTGCTTTCCAACCATAAATGCCAGCAGATGAGTACTGTTAGGGAATCGAACAACTTCCGTCCTTCTTTTGTCACTCGCTTCCTAGAAGAGGTCCACCAATCAGCAAGTGTTTCAGTTGTAGCTGAAGGAGTCAGATTCTGTAAGCCAAGCGCCGCAAGAGCGTCCGACCAGATTTGTAGGCTGAACGTGCAGGAGGTGAGGAGGTGAATAATTGTTTCAGATTCCTGGTGACAGAGAACGCAAATATCATCTGGTTGTAGGCCATGGCGTTTCCGTCGATCTGCTGTCCAACAGCGGTCATGCAGGGCAAGCCACAAGAAGAACTTGCACTTGTTCGGTGCACGGGTTCTCCACATGACCTTGGCCCCTGGGGTGGCGTACTGGCCGATGAAAAAGGCCTGATAAGCAGAGGCTGTCGAGAACTGCTGGTTAGGCGTCCATCGCCACAATGCACGGTCCTGGGTGTCACAATGAAGAGCCACCGTCGTTACGAGGTCCCAAACCTGTAGGTACTCCAAAATTACCTGGACCGTTATGGCCCCCGTAATGTCACGAACCCATCTATGGGCTTGTAGCGCTTCATGTACCATTCGACGTTTCAGAATCATTGTCGCAACCGCCTGCACCAAGCAGGGTGCCAACTCTGATATGGACTGGCCGTTTAGCCCCACCTGCATTGATATAGAAGCTTGAAACATTGCAGCCACTGGCAGCTCAACCTGGTCGTGAAATCTGGACTACGGTCTTTGATCATCCATCTTTTTTATCCATAGCCAATGCAAGCGAAGCGCGTAGCCAAACAATTGCAGGTTCAAGATGCCTAAGCCACCCAACTCCATGGGTCTGCAAACCCGCGGCCATGCTAGCATACAGTGGCCACCTGCAGCCATTTCTGTGCCACGCCATAAGAAAGCCCGTTGCATCTGATCAATGGACTTGATCGCCCACGGGGAGAGGGCAATTGCCATGGCAGTATGGGTTGGAATAGCTGAGAGCTTGACCTTGATCAGAACCGTTCGCCCTGCACGGTTAAGCAAGTTTGCTTTCCATGTTGGTAAGGCAGCAGCAACTCGATCAATAAGAGGTTGCAGGTCCCCTTTCATGGGCTTGCCCAAGCACAATGGAATTCCTAGGTATTTGCACAGAAATGGGTGTAGGCGACCAGGGAAGAATTTCATGAGGCATACCGTATCATCCAGGTTGCATTGGATTGGAGATAGCAGACATTTATCCAGGTTGATTTTGAGGCCAGAAGCTAAGGCGAAAATCTGTAGAATGGCGTTGGTCAGGACTAAGTCCTGCTGAGTGGGAGTCAGGAACAGGACAACATCGTCTGCATATAGATAAACCCTCTCTTGAATGCTTGCCTCATTCAACGCATGCAGTGACCATGGAGCTATAGGACGATAGGATATATAGCAGGTAGCTGAGCGTCCGATGTGGCTCTCCTGCAACAGCCATGTTTCAACTACAGAAAGTTGTACCGATGAAGCACGTTGTTATTACTCACACTTCATGAGATATTTCTGTCATTCTGTACAATAGAAAACTGCATGTGCAGCAATTAATTATTGTACACATTTAATTGACGCTTCTGATCATTTCTTTCATTCAGTTAAGTTTTACTATAACGTCAATGAGTCTTTGTACAACGTCAATGATCACAAATTTGACTCAACTCGATCAAACTAAACTCAGCTGAAGTACAAATGAAAAACAAATTCAAATGTAGTAGCTAGTCCTTTGTGGTTCTATATCTGAGGAATTCATTCCGTACTTGAGACGAATGTCATTTTTTTTATCACCTGGGCATCTGAAATATTTCACTAGGATAGTGAGGCCTGCTGGTCGTCACAATATAGAATCTGCCATCGAGAGAGCAATCAGCCGGTGAATGGAGTGGCGAACCTCAATCTATGTAGGTATTTGAGTCTATTCTGGTAAATATGCGGGTAAAACATAAAGGTCCACAATGGACATCCTTGAGTTACTAACGAGCATTGGATGTTGACAAAGTTTTTTAGTGCCTAGGCGGTGGAATCCATCTTGGGATTTTTTTTTCAGTGCATACAAATTTAAATTTCACTACTAACGAGCACTGGAGTGAAGCATTGCGACACCTTGCGAATTGAAACAGGGTTCCGAGTGCACAATTTTATTTCATAGTTTCATAGCCAACCAGTAGCATTTAATAATGATGCACGTGATTGGTTAAAATTTGATGGGATGAAACTCTTTAACCTCCAATGACAGTTTCAATTTATTTCATAGTATTGCAAACAGTGCCTACACAGTTTCATCTTGATGAAGCTCATCTCTTCCGTTTCATCGTAAATATCATGTCATGTAAGGATTTTATTCTATACGGCACCTTATTTATTATGCATGGAACTCTTACGAAACCTCCACTGGGAACAACCTTCCCATGCAAATGCACTGCACGGTGCATCCAAGACTACGAACTCGTGTTTATCATTCAATTCGGCTCCAGAACCTTTTTGCTTGTGTCTTGGATAATGCTGGTTTTCAGACTGGCGTCTCCTAGGAAGCAGCGGAACAAACTTCACGAAGGAAAAAAGAGGCTATTGGGTACATGTTCATAGATCTCCAAGGTCTGTTCCAGCAATCCTCAAAGACAGACACCTCGCTGTTATGAATAGCAGAGTATCACCTTCAAATATGCTATTTTAATTTTTTTTACATATTTAGTCAAAATTGAAATAAATTGACTCATTGCTACTTGAGAATTGCGTTCTTGTGGGTACAGAGTGAGTATTGAGCTAGTGGCACCTGTCGGCAATTATACCATCACAGATACCTCTTGCACAGTACCTGGGTACCACTCGGTACCGCTGACCATATCACCCGTAGATCTTTAGGAATCAACGGTTTTATTTTTTTTCAACCATTGTAAAATTTGTGTATCATATTGTACTTGTATCCTTAAGGATAAATATATTATTATTAATATCCTAGCCTATGAGAATAAAAATACATTGTAACGTGGCAGCTGTATTAATTAGTACTATCGTTTTCGTTGTATGAGTTGTGCTGTACTCTAGAATAATTTTAGCACTATAATTTTCCATATACGTTATCGATATGTATAATAATCAACTATGTCCGTATGCATCATCCGATACAAAAAAAAAGTCAGGCACATTATCCTTCTTTTTTCTAAAATGTTGTATTGGCACTCTTTTCCCAGGCACTCTGAGCAGTTAGTTGTACGTAGAAATTGTGTATATCAAATGTCATGAGCTATTTTTTAATTGCTTAGCAAACATCACAGGCTGTAGTAACCATCAGAGTCCATTCCGTGGTCAGAACAAGATTTCATGATCAAGGTCCCAAGGACAGATAGTAATCACATTCCTAATATGTTGGCATCATTTGTTTGTTCATCAGTACAAGCCTGGTTGATTGTAAGCCTATATCATGACATTCTGAGCTGTACATGGCATGAAATCCTTATCAGTCCTATAAATCAGTATGGGCGTACAACATTTTGGCCTGGAGTAAGTTCTATTATTATTGTCAACGCGCTTGTGCCTAAGTCATTTTTTGGCATTTTTTATTGTCAACGCGGTTCATCAGTTTTATGAATCCTTACTCAAAGCCAGCGTACGTTCCATTATTATTGTCAACGCTCTTGTGCCTACGTCATTCTTTGGCATCAGCAAATTTCTGTGGCCAATAGGCATAATTCTGGTGTTCTGATCCTTATAGAAGGTTAGCTGAATCTTTTTCTCCGGAGGAAAAAACAAATATGACTCAATCTCTGCATACATACATCAATGACAGTACATGTTAACTTTGCACTGAAGCAAAAGTACCATGTCCAATGCATACTAGCACAAGATTCTGCCGGACTCAATCCCACTGGTCAGGCTGATGAGTTTTTTTATGGTACCGCCGTACTCAAAGTACATGACCACATGAGCCATCTATTACAGGTCAGAAAGCAGAGCACCATCAGATTTTGTCGTTGGGACTATCGTCACCGAGGATGATCGAGCACTCCGCCTGGATATGCTGTTCCGGGCACCTCCTATTCCTAGTGGATGCAAATGTCTCCATGGTACATGTGCATCCAAGTCCAATTGGCGTGGCTTTGTTATGCTCCGGTCTTTTTTTTTTCCATCGTGCTTGCTTCTCCACGGTTTTGTTATTGGTGCATGTTATTAGAAGACAAACGTCTGTTGGCCAAGGGGTACAAAGGCAAAGTTAATTTGAAGAAGAACAAATGCACGAGACGTTGGTGGGTGTAGTAGTGCACTTGCTGTATGGCTATATGTATATTCCGTAGCATGACAACTGAATCAACCATAAGTTTTTGGTCCTAAGTTTTAAAGTACTCTCTTTGCTCCAAAAAGTAGGATCATTTTTAGGATTCAAAACTACTTTAATAAAGTGTTGGAAAATAGTAATTGTAAGCTTAATTTATGAAGAAGAATAAACATAGACGGACGTCACAGGTAGGATGAAGACTGTTTTGCGGACAGAGCGCAAAAGATGATGTGGCAGACAATAGTACGCCACAACAACCGACTTGGATGGAGGACAAGCCATGGTGAATATCTCTTGAGCACTCACATGCATCACTTCCAAAAACCTTATTCGCCCTCTCCTGGTGCAGGATCTCCGAAGACAAGCTCTCTTGTTCACCGCAATAGCGAGAATAGGCAAAACCCTATCTCGAATAGATGTGTTCTTGGGAGAGGCCGACGGGTCACATATATAGGGCGCTCCACAACCTCCGATCAGATTTCGATTAGACTTTCATATCACGTAGACTTCATGACCAAAGTAATTAATAAATTAAAACTGCAAAAGAAAGTCATGCCCCTGCAAGCCATGGGACCAGATTTCGACGGACCATTCACGTGGACGTCGTGCGCCCTTTGCCTGGCGTGACGAGCGAGTGCGTGCACGTGTGGAGCTTTCCTTCTCTCCCCACGCCCATGACTTTTATGTTGATCATCCCACTCCTCCACTAGCAATATGAAACTAAAGATTGGCACCACTCTACCACTTCATAATTTACCTCCACGTCGTTGCAACTTCTCGACAACTAGTAGGACCATATTTAACATGCTATTGTTAGATAAGCTGATGAATGCACACGATAAGTTCCTTAATTGGATGCATGCCACAACTGGGCTGATTGTAGCAGTTTAGGGGCAATTATCTAAGGAAAAAGTCTATTTTTGGTCATCCCACTCTTGTCTCAGTTTGGTTTTGGCTATCGAACTCCAAAACCAGGTATCTTTGGCCATCCAACTATCAAAACCATTCAAATTTGGCCATCGGGTTGTTTTGATGAGTGGCTTTAATTTTTTTATTTACAATTTAGTCCTTAGATCTTAAAATAATTATTAGTTTTTGCTCGTAACTCCGATTTAGCTGATTCTTGTGGTCACGTGTTACTAACGGTGAACACTATATTTTAAAGTGATCTTTACACTATTTTATCACTATTTGTTATATTATTTTTTTGGTTGCTATGTAGAAAAATAATATAAAAAAATTAAACAAACAATTATTAAATAATATAATCAATATTTTAAAATGTAAATCTCATTGTTATGAACACATGACCATTATAATCACTTAAAACAGAGATGCAAGAAAAAATAGTAATCATTTTAACATCCAAGGACTAAAAGCACTAAATTAGTCCATTTTAATCATTGGATCTTAAAATGATTATTATGTTTTTCTCCTATCTCTGATTTAAGTGATTCTAGTGGTCATGCATTCATAAAGATGAATTTTATCTTTTAAAATATTGATTATATTATTTTATAATTGTTTGTTTTACTTTTCTTATATTGTTATTTGTACGCAATGGCAAAAAAATAATATAACAAGTAGTGATAAAATATTATAAAGATCACTTTAAAATATAGTGCTCACCGTTAGTAACACGTGACCACAAGAATCACGTAAATCGGAGGTACGAGTAAAAAGTAATAATTATTTTAAGATCTAATGACTAAATTGTAAATAGAAAAAGTTAAAACCACTCATCAAAATAGCCCGATGGCCAAATTTGAACGGTTTTGATAGTTGGATGGTCAAAGATACCTGGTTTTGGTGTTCGATGGGCAAAACCAAACTGAGGCAAGAGTTGGATGGCCAAAAATGAACTTTTCTATTATCTAAACATATAATGGTCCTTTTTATCAGAACAGGCCCTAGGCACGCAGACCGCTTTATGGGTGTTTTAAGGTCGTCAAACTCTCTAGGCCGCAACATCAGTGGGCTGCCTTAATGGAATGTGACATCATGAGCAAATTGTGCCAGTCCATTTAAGGACGTACAACGGAAATTAATGAGAAGTCTGTAAGTTGCATGTCATGGTTCTCATCCGACGTGTCATGGATTAAATGAAGGGAGAGAGTATTGCCGTCGCCTCGCCAAAGGACAGCAGCGGCTGGTGCTGCGATGCAAGTCGACGACCTCTCCTCCCATTGTATGCTCCATTCCGACCCAGTGCCGGCGGGGCTGTGATCTCGCGCGGATGATGCATGAAGCTTTTCTCCAGTGTGCGCAAAAGGAAAGATAGGGGCCATGAAACAACTCACCGGCAACTCCCGCAATCGGCCGCAAAGCTCATCGCCGGTGTGCCTGACGGGTTTACGGAGCCACTCGTTCTGCTCACTAGTCTCCGCACTGAGCTGCCCATGTCGCGCACTAATCTCCCCGGCGCCCAGCCGCTGCTCGTCGGGCCAAGATTCACACATCGTCATCCTGGCCGCTGCCATGCCTGTCGAGCCCCCAGATCTGAGTATCCGATGCAGGTGCAAGTGGAAGAAGCAAGAGTCAACGGGAGAGATGGGGAGAGATGACTCAGATGAGATCGATCACGAGAAGCTAGGAGCAGATAGTTCACATAGGTCCTTGCAAATTAAGAGTATGGACAGTATGGACCTTGTAGGAGCTGTCCCTTATTAAAGCTGGAATAGCATAAAGTGATTTTAGAATTTAAATTACAGCCATAATATGGTTATATTATTGAAATGGCATAAACCATGCATTTTTTGAACTAGCAACAAAATGGCGTATAGAAATTATATGTACACTTGATCATCATGATTTACGATTACATGCATGAATTGAATAGCTTGCAGACAGCATAATAGACGAGCCATTGTATGAGTTGTCTGTTTTGTTGTCTTTATATGATGTGGCAAGTGCTTATAGACGGCAGCTGTCTACACTGTTGTACATACCCTAAGCATATCCCTTCACTTCTCACGACGCTCTTGGAAACAGGTGTCCCAGTGCTACGATATTGATTCTTGAGGAGTGCTACGGTTTCTTCGCTGGCAGAGTTTGATACGGCGGCCTCCCTAGCTTGCCAAACTGGAAGATCCGCCACTGCTCGGCAAATATGATTCCTGGTGCCTCCATTTCCCATCGGGTCGTCGTCTGCCCATTCAGTTTCACTCAGAACTTTTTTCAACCAGACTTTGTTGTTGTTAGTGCCTTTTGGGGATTATATAGTTGACCTATGAGAGGAAATAGTAACACAATATGTGTGCCTTTTATAAGGTCCAAGGTCCATCTTAATTAGTGTCAACCAGCTAAGCCGTGTACTAGCATATATTGTTGTTTGGTATAAAGTATTGATCATTGGGCTAGGATATATAAAAGGCATCAGCTTGGTTCACGATCTGCCTTTCAGAAACGGCCAACCAGAAACGTGCACACATGTTCAGACATTGCCATAGCAGTTCATTCCACCATGGACAGACATCCTTGAGCTACTTAGGAGCACTGGATTTGCACACAAAGGTTTTGCATAGTCTTTGAACCGCATTTTCACATTACGCAGCAATATTCTTTCCTCGTTTCAGCTTTCACTACTTTCCACAGAAGCTCCCACACATAAAGAATCACAAATTGAACAGTAATCATGTCAATTTTCTTAATACCCATAGCTGTAGGGTAGGGCAAGCTGATATTTGTGCAAGGGAGGACCAATTGATAGCTACCCGACCAACGTCTCTGTCATGCAGTTTGAGATGTGTTGTAACACGGTTTTTCTTGTATTACGAACAGTGAGAAAGTCTCAGTTGACTTCTTTTTCGTTCCTTCAAAAATTGTCCCTTACAGCTACTGTTGACCTGCTATTTATAGGGGTCAACCTCGTATGTTTACAAGACCGTTACTTCCGGCCAAAAATCTAATATCTATCCTAGCTTTTAGATGACCGTTGCTTCCGGCCAATCTTCATTTCAGCCTCGTTACAGGAGATAGATTCGTTCTAGCATTTCCTAGCTTCGTGACCAGCCTCGTACTATTGTCTTCTTTGCCTTGGCTTCTTCAGTTTTGCTCGAGGCTTTAACCTCTTCACATTAGCTTCGTGCTCATCATCTTCGTCCTGACTTTTATAACTTCACCTTCAACTTTAACCTCTTCGAAATAACTTCACATTTGTCTTCTTCGTTCTAACTTCTTCAGTCTCGCCTGCAAAAATAGAAAATATGATTCCAAGGGGCGTCTCCCCAACAGTAGCCCCTTCGTCCTTGGATTCGAGTTTATCACTATTCACTCCTCGAACTCCTGGGACGAAACCCAAAAGGCGCCCCCTTGGATTAAGTTGGCGGTTACTTTGGCGTCTCTTCACGGCGCAAACTTCGGAACTTACCGCGCCTATAAATAGTAGAGGTTACCCCCCCCTAAAAATTACCTTCGCTTTCGCCTTTGACCTCGTGCAATTGCCTTCGCTTTGCTTTAGCTCTCGTTTCTGACCTCGTGCTACTGTCTTCGCTTTGCACTAATTGTTGCTTTCTGTTAAGACTCTTGAAGTGCTTCGCTGTTAGAAAGAGGTTAGTTTTGAAGAATTTTTGTCCTCGTTTCTTGTTTCGTTATGTTTTTGATTGTTTTTCATTATTAGTTTCAGAAATGGCTCAAGTCACATCTGCTGCTATTCCAACCTCTGATGCTGAAAGAGAGAACAGTCCCCTGGGTTCAAACCCGGGAAGTGAAGATTTGGAAGGAGTCGAGGCTAATGTCAATGATCTCATTGGAGAATCAGCTCCTAAGACCCTTCATTTCGGTCGATCTTCTGTTACCGCAGGGATGATTTCATCTTATGTGCAGAATGGATACTTTCCTGAAGGTGTTGGCCGTGCTCCTGGAAACGAAACTACTCCTGATCCCCAATTCAGAGAAGCTGTAGTGTTTTCCGAATTCTTTACTGCGGGACTCCGCTTTCCTTGCGATCCGATGCTGCCCCAGATCCTGGACCGTTTCAACGTCAAGCTTCATCAGTTGACACCCAACTCCTTCGTTCAGCTTTCGAAGTTTTTCTGGGGTGTTAAGACATTCGGAGGTGAAATTGACCTCGACACTTTTGGCCGCTTCAATGAGCTTCATCTTCAAAAGAGGTCAATCTTTTTGGAAGAAGGCGGAGAAGAACATATTGGGCAGTTTGGAGTTGCGACTTTTACTTCGCGTCGACGAAGTGCCGCCTTGAAGATCACAAAAGTTGACTTCACCTACGCTCAACGGAACCGCTGGGATGTAAATTGGCCGAAGTCGTGGTTCTATGTGAAAGTTGGCTTCGCCTCTTCGGATTCCAACGAAATCAACTATCCTTTTGCTGGCCCTCTTGGCAATGTCGAAGTATCCACTGTGATTGACTTCGACAAGAAATCCGAAGCTTTTAAGAAAAACAGTCGTTGCTTTATCCATGCCACTCGGCGACTGACAGGCCGTGATGTGGTTGAGGAGTTTCTGGCTGCTGAGATCTGGCCTTTGGGGAATGACTGGAAACCCTTCAGAGTTGAGGAGAGGCAAATACCTGGATTCGACTTGCCTACTACCTTTGCTATCTTCGGACTTACAAAACCTGCTGATATGTCCGAAGATGATCTGATCTCTAAGGTTGAATGGGCCGCCAAAGCTTTGATTGGCCCTCTTACTGAAAAGGAGAAGAAGGCAATGATTGACCTCTTCGAAAAACCCAGCCGCTTGAACCGGCCATGGTTAGAGATGGGCGTCAATTATGGAGATAGAGTGAAACCCTCCAAGCCCCAGAAACGCATGAAGCCAGTTGGAAATATTGGATCCGAGCAAGCTGGAGTGATTCGAAGATATAAAAAGACTTCATCAAAAGTTCTAATATCTTCGAGTCAAGATGCTCCCCAGACGAAGACAAAGCTGCTCGAGGCTCAGAAGAGGAAAAGTGCCTGTGTGCAACAATCTGCCGCTGCGCCTAACAAGAAACCTCGACTGACTCGAAAGGTGGATTTGTCTCTCCTGGACAGTCCTGAAGGCGAAGCTGAAGCTGAGATGGAGAAAGAAACTATTGAAGCAGCTTGTGGACTTCTAGGAATTGCTGGCATTACTGGCGATGACCTCGGCACATCGGGGTTCATGAAGGATCTGGCAGGCACCTCTGCTGCTTCGGGTGAAGGTTTGTTTGTTCCTTTCATGAAATGCCCCGGTGCTAGAATGAGCCTCACAGGCTCAATATCGAGTGTTGTTTCGAAATCTCCAAAAGAATTCGATCCAAACTTTCTTGAGCTCTTAGAGCATAACTTCGGCTTGTATTCCACAGAACCAGCCGTCGAAGCCATGAATGTTGAAGAAGATAAAGTAGCCGAGGCCAAACACGAGGTCAGAAATTTTAGTTGTACTATATTTGACCACTAAATTTCTTCTATTGTTTTTGCTTACTTTGATTGATATTTTTAGGTCGAGGTTGTGGATGTCAAGGGTACAAAGATCCCTGAAGAAACATCTACGAAGCCCTTTCAAGACTTTGCTACTTCTTCTTTTGTGGAACTTGGTGAAGATACTGATGAGATGCGAGGTAAGAAAGAAAAAATTCTAATACCACTTCATGTTTAGTTTCGTTTTTGATTTTTATATTTTGTCTTCGTTTTTATAGGTTATAAAGCATCATTGGAAAATCTTAGTTTTGAAGAGCTATCTCGCTTGAGCGTCGCCACAGCACACAAGGTTCGTGCTTGCTTCTTACTATTTTATCCTTGTCTCGTTCTTTCTTTGTCTTACATTTTTGTTTTTGATTTGCTTCCTTAGGTTAAACTGATCAACGCGGTTTGTGCTTCAAAGTCCAAAACCGCTGCTGATCGACTTCATTTCTTGGAGAAAGAGAATGAGAGGCTTCGGGAAGTCAATGACAAACTTCGCAAAGATTTAACTAAGATCGAGGACGAATGGGACACTACTGATAGAAAATATAAGGCCTTGCAAAAAGACTTCGACAAGAACCTGGAAGTGATTGATAACCTCCGTGAAGCTGTGGTTCGCGATTCTGATGCTGCAAAAGAGGCTAAAACCAAAGTGTGTTCCCTCGAACTTAAGTTAAAGGAAGCTGAAGATTCTCTAGTCTCGTCCAAGATTCTTGATGCTGAGAGGATAAATCGAATTTTTGATTCGTATTCTAGCTCGCTCAAGCAGTTCGGAGCCACTCCTTACGCTCTTCCGGTGGACTTAAACATTGATAGTTTCTTATCTTGGATTGAAGAAGAATTTGCTGGTCTCGGGGATGTGTTTTCTATTGCTGGCGACAACTTCGCACTTACCTGCACCGATGGCCTCGGTAGATTTCTTGAAAGAGAGAATAAGGAACTACTTCTTCGAGTTGCCGGTCCTGGATTCCGCTTTTCTGACTTCGGAGACTTGTCCTCGTCTAGCTCTAAAGAAGTCAAAACTATGAAGCGTCGCTTTTTACGAGACTTCTGGAACGTCTATGGACGAGAAATGGCTAAGGACTCCTCTTCGAAGGTAAAATTTTTTTTCTGTATAACTTTGCTTCTTCTTCTCTTTTTATTATTGTCAAATATCCTAAGTCTTTTGCTTTGTTTCTTTTCCAGGAAGAAACTGAGAACGCAGAAGCTGAAGAAGCTGAAGGAGGAAAAGAGGAAGAAAGCGAGGGAGAAGAAGACGAAGCCCTGGATTCGCCTCGTGATGACGACGAAGAGGAATCTCCCCCAGAAGAAGGAGAAATTTAATTACGAGTCGAAGTTAATTATTGTAAAAAACTTGTTGCAAGTCATGAGCGATGTTTGTGAACTTCAGAGCGATTTAAACACTGAAATCGTTCACGATTTTGTTTATATTAACCTCGTAATTATCTTCAGTTTTTGTTTCGAAGTGCATGCGTTGGACTCGTACAATTTCTTTTTACTTGAAATTGTTTGTACATTATCTTGCTTCTATAAGATCATGACCTTTGGCTTCGTTTTCGCTATAGAAAACGCTTAAATATTCTTTGGCTTCTAATTCCCTTGTTAACTCGAGGAAGCCTTGAAGCGGATGTGCTTTTCTTCATATATTGGCTTCTAATTCCCTTGTTAACTCAAGAAAACCTTGGAGCGGATGCGCTCTTCTCCATGATCGCACAACTTGAGAGGGCGTTGCTGTACGAAGCATCTATGGGCCCTGTGCTGTTGTTGGTCTTTAGCCTGGGCAGATCATGCCGTCGAGCGCTCCTTTGATTCCTGCTGCCTCTCATTTCTAGGGAGAATTTTTCTTTTTCATTTGCTTTGCTTTTTCTCTTGCCGAGGCTCGTCTCCCCCCTTCTCTTTTATAGTGGTCTTTGGACCCTTGGGGAAATTATGATTTCACCTAACCTCGTGTCCTTTTTTTAAAAAGTACAAGTTAGGTGATTCGTTTTAATGTGCTCGTTGCTTTGGTGAAAACTTGTTTTTGTATAAATGCAAAAGGGGGCTTCTCTTTTTTGCCTTTGAAAAAGGCGCCCCCTCCCTCGATAGCCCCTTTGCATTTATTCATTGCTTCTTACTTCGAGCAACGAATCTGAAAGATTACGTTCTCTTGTTTTACTTTCGAAATAGGGCAACTCTGTTGCTTTTTTCGTTCCCCTGATTTGCTCTAGACTGTAGGTCTTCTTGCGAGGTTATATTTCTAACCTCTTTCTTAGACAATTTTGTTCGAGATCTTTTTGGCGAGGTTATATTTCTGACCTCGACCTTGGGCTATTTTGCTCAAGGCTTCTTTTTGCGAGGTTAATGTTTGCAACCTCGGCCTCGAACTATTTTGTTCGAGGTCTTATTTTTGCGAAGTTATATTTCAACCTCGTCCTCGAGCTATTTTGCTCGAGATCTCTCTCTTTTTTTTTTTGCGAGGTTATTTTTCAACCTCGGCCTCGAGCTATCTTGCTCGAGGTCTTCTTTTTGCGAGGTTATTTGTCAACCTCGGCCTCGAGCTATCTTGCTCAAGGTCTTCTTTTTGCGAGGTTATCTCTCAACCTCGGCCTCGAGCTATTTTGCTCGAGGTCTTCTTTTTGCGAGGTTATTTTTCAACCTCGGCCTCGAGCTATCTTGCTCGAGGTCTTCTTTTTGCGAGGTTATTTCTCAACCTCGGCCTCGAGCTATCTTGCTCGAGGTCTTCTTTTTGCGAGGTTATTTCTCAACCTCGGCCTCGAGCTATCTTGCTCGAGGTCTTCTTTTTGCGAGGTTATTTTTCAACCTCGGTGTGTTTTTTGCTCAAGTGCTTTTAGGGGAATCTCCTTTATCGATTTTTTGGAGAGATTTACATAGGTTCGCCTCATTAAAAACCTCACCTCCAGTTTCCTGGAGCCCCTTTTGTGAGGAAAAGAGTGCGACCTTTTGTGATGAAAGAAAAAAAAGAAAAGAGGTGCTTCGTATTTGTGCTTATAGCTCCGCACATTTACGAAGTTGACATTTACAAAAAGAACTGAAACTTGGAAAAAACTGTACAGCTTTATTTATTCCGATTCTAGTTATAGTACTTGCGAAGTTGCTCTACGTTCCATGAGTGAGGTAATTCTTCTCCATTTTTGGTGGACAGATGATAAGACCCTGGCCTTGAGCTTTTGGTGACAATGTATGGTCCTTCCCATTTTTCCTCGAATTTGGATAAGTTTTCTGCGTTATGCTTTCTTTTGATTACCAGGTCCCCAACTCTGATCTCTCTTATCTTCGCCTTTGGGTCGCGCCACTTTCGTGTTTGCCTTTGATATGATTCGAGGTTATGTGAGGCAACAAGCCGATCGACTTCGATTAGGTCCTTTTCCACCATTTCTTTTTCACCTTCTTCACTACTAAGTGTTACCCTTAGTGTTTTGGCCTTGATTTCTTCTGGAACCATTGCTTCAGTTCCGTATAGCAGTCTGAAAGGAGTGAACTTGGTTGCTCTGGATTCTGTGGTATTATGTGACCATACTGCGATTGGCAAATCGTCAATCCATTTTCCCTTTTTGTGTTCGAAGAGCATCTTCCTTATAGTTGAGAAAATGATGCCGTTGGCTCTTTCAACTGCGCCGTTTGATTGCGGATGATATACGGATGCATACTTCACTTTGGTTCCCATTGTTATGCAAAAATCTCTGAATGATTCGCTGTCAAATTGCTTTCCATTGTCTATTGTTATTTCTTTTGGTACCCCGAATCTACAAATGATGTTATGCCAGAAGAACTTTTGTACTGTATGCGAAGTTATCGATGCTAGGGCTTTTGCTTCGATCCACTTTGTGAAATATTCCACAGCAACTACTGCGAATCTGCAGTTTCCTTGAGCTGTTGGGAGAGGCCCTACCAAATCTATTCCCCATCTTTGCAATGGCCAAGAAGGTGTGATGAGCTGCAACAGTGAGCATGGAATCTTTTGATTGCTTGCGTTCTTTTGACATGCTTCGCATTTCTTTGCTACTTCGTCTGCATCTCTTATCATTGTTGGCCAAAACATTCCTTGCCTGACTGCTTTTGCTGCAAGGGCTCTTGGACCAATATGTGTTCCGCATATCCCTTCGTGTATGCTTTTTAGTATCGCCATTCCTTGTTCTTTTGCGATGCATTTCAGCCATGGTGCTGATATCCCCTTCTTGTACAGCTCTCCTTGTATTATCTGATACCCTTTTGCTCTTGCTGGTATTCTCTTGGCCTCGCTTGCTGAACAGGGTGTGAAATTGTTTTGTAAGTATGCCATGATTGGTGCTCTCCAATCTTCCCAGCAAATGTGTGCTAGATGCTGCTTTCTGATTAAGGGGATGGACATGACCTCGTAAATTACATCCTCAGGTAGTTCTTCCTTCTTTGCTGCTTTCTTGGCTAAGTCATCAGCTTCGTTGTTGTCATTTCTGTGGATGTGCTCTACCGTGAATCCTTTGAAGTGTTTCTCCATTTCTCTGACCTCTTCGAGGTAATCGATTAGTTCTGGTTTTCTAGCTTCGCTATTCTTTTCAATGTGGTCCCTTGCTATTTTCGAGTCTGTCTTCACAATGAACCTTTGTTTTCCTAGTGATTTCATTTTTCGTAGCCCAAGCAGGAGTGCTTCGTATTCTGCTATATTATTTGTAACTTGAATCTCTTGATTGCTGAATTTCAATCGTGCTGCGAATCTTGTTTTGATTCCGCCTGGTGAAACCAGTATTGCAGAGATCGCTGCTCCTTTGTTACAATATGCTCCATCACAATAGACTGTCCACTGTTTTTCGTCTTCGTCTGAATTTTCATGCTTTGGAGAGGTCCAGTCTGCTACGAAGTCAGCTAATACCTGGGATTTGATTGCATTTCGTCTTACGAATTCAATATTGAATCCGGATAGTTCTGCGGACCATTTGCTGATCCTATTCGAAGCTTCTCTGTTTGCGAATAACTCGGCTAGAGGTTTGTTGGTGACGACTGTAACTTTGTGAGCTTCGAAATAATGCCTGAGTTTTCTTGATGCCATGAGCAATGCGTATGCAATTTTTTCGAGCTCAGAGTATGACTTCTTGGCTCCAGATAATGCTTCAGAAACGAAGTAGGCCGGCAACTGTTTCAGAATGCCCTCGATTTCGGTTTCTTGTACTATTGCAGCGCTCACTGCTGACTCTGATACTGCAAGGTAGAGGAGAAGGTCTTTTCCTTGGGCTGGTGGTGATAGTTTGATCATTGTCGCAAGGTACTGCTTTAGTTCTCTGAATGCTTTCGATTGCTCTTCGCCCCAATTGAATTTCTGTGCATGTCTGAGAGTTTTGAAGAAAGGAAGGCTTCGCTCGGCTGCTCTTGGTACGAATCTGTTTAAAGCTGCGATTCTGCCTGTCAATTGTTGCACTTCCTTAACCGTCTTTGGCTCCTCCATGGATGCCAAGGCTTGTACCTTGTCTGGGTTAGCCTCGATTCCCTTTGATGTTACAAGGCACCCCAAGACTTTTCCTTTAGTTACTCCAAAGATGCATTTTTCTGGATTTAAGCTCAAGTTTGACAATCTTAGATTGTTGAAGGTTTCCTCGAGATCTTTGATGTGATCCGTTCTTTTGATGCTTTTTACGACGAGGTCATCCACATAAGCTAGCATGTTTCTATCAATTTGTGAGTTGAAAACTTTTTTGGTCATTCTTGAGAAAGTTGATCCTGCGTTTCTCAGCCCTTCTGGCATTCTGACGAAACAAAAAGTTCCGAAAGGTGTTATGAAGCTTGTCTTCTCCTCATCCTCTTGTTTCATCCAAACTTGGTGATACCCTGAAAAGCAATCTAGCAAGGATAGAATCTCGCTGTTGGCTGCGTCATCAACGACGCTATCAATTCTTGGTAGAGGAAAATCATCTTTTGGGCAGTGCTTGTTTAGTGTTGTGAAGTCGATGCACATCCTCCATTTTCCGTTTTTCTTCTTCACCGGGACAGTATTTGCCAACCATTCTGGGTATTGTACTTCTCTGATTACTTTTGCTTTCAGTAGCCTTTCCACTTCGGATTTTATTCCTTCTACCTTCTCGTCCGACATTTTTCTCAATTTTTGTTTTCTTGGCTTTGTCTTCGGGTTTATGTTGAGGCTATGCTCGATTATGGTTCTGCTGACACCCTTTAGGTCTGCAGCTGTCCACACAAAGACATCCTTATTCTTTCTTAAGAAAGTTATCAATTCCTCCTCTTCTTGGGGGGTAAGGTCTGCTCCGATCGTGACCTCTCTACCTTCGACTCCTGGATCAAGAGAGACTCGCTTGGTGTCTTGTGCTTGAATAGTTTCTTTTACTTTTTCCACTCTGGATTGCGATGGCGTCTTTTTGATCGATTCTGTTTGGACTTTATTGCTTGTTTGTTTCGTTTCTGCCTGCAAGAGGTTGACGTTTTTCTCGCCTGGGGTAATTCCTTGTTCGATGTCCCTTGCGACTTGCTGGTTTCCAAATACTGTGATTACTCCATTTGATGCTGGAAGTTTCATACAGAGATATGCCTGTCGTACAATAGCTTCGAACGTGTTGAGAAAACCTCTTCCAAAGATTGCATTGTAAGGGTAGTACATGTCAACTACGTCAAAAGTGATTCGTTCTGTTCTGGGATTACTCAGGTCCCCCAAAGTTACCGGTAATTCGATTTTTCCTAAGGCCCGGATTCTTTTTCCTCCGAAACCAATGAGTGGAGTTTCTGATGGTTGTAACAAGCTTCTGCTGATATTCATTTGGTCGAAAGCACTAGCGAAGATAATATCGGCTGAACTGCCATCGTCTATCAGTATCTTTGTTAGCTCCCAGCCTGCCACATTTGTTTCGATGACCATGGCATCAGTGTGAGGATAGCATTGGAGTTTGAGATCCTGCTCAGTAAAGGTTATTGGAACATGCGACCAATGAGTTTTTATTACTGGGCCATTTGGTAGTATTGCGTGCACTCTTCTGAAGTAATCTTTTCTTTGTCTTTTGCTTTCGAAATCAACTGAAGATCCTCCTGCTATGGGCAGAATCATACCGCGAGAGGGAATGGGACCCTTGGCGGGTGTTGAATTCGGTGTTGGAGCTGCTTGCATTACAGTTTCGTCTTTTCTTGGTGCGGTGGATTGGATTGAGCTGTGCGCTTGTTGATTTGATTCGGACTGGGTTTGATGCTAAGCCAAACGAGGCTGATGGTATGTTGAAAAGGATTCTGAATTCGTCGGGAGTTGTAGCTGCGGATTCGGCGTGTTATGGGTGGTGCACTGCCAAGAATTTGTTTGGACTGCGCGACCTTGATTGTTGTTTTGGTTCATTTCTTGCTTTACCCTGATGGTTATGGGACATCTCCCTGTACTGTGATCTGGGTTTTCGCCATGGAATTGACAGAACCAAGATCGAGATTGGCTTTCTTGTTGGCCTCGACCTCTTCCACGGCCTCTGCCTCGTCCGCCTCTTCCTCGTGTGGATGAAGAGTTGAAGTTTTGCTTCGCTGCATTTGATTCGTTACTATGTTGGCCGCTCTCGTTTTCTATGTGAAAAACTTGGGTTGGTCTGTTGTAGTTCTGCTTTTCGTATGTGGGCTGCTTATAGTTTCCGTTTGCTTTTCTGAGGATGGCTCTTTCGTTGATTCTTCTCCTGTGATCATCGTCTGATCTGCAGAATTTTTCCATCTCGTGGAAGAGTTCATGGAGGTTCCTTGGTTTGTTTTTGACGAATTCTGACGCGCATGGCCCTGGTCCCAACCCGTGAATGCATGCATCAATTGCTATTGAGTCTGGGATATCATCTGTTTGGGCCTTTAATTGGATGAAGCGTTTGAAATACTGAGCTAATGGCTCTCTTTCCTCCTGTCTGCATGCGAATAGATCTCCCGAGGTTAACAGTTGCCTATTGAATCCTTGGAAGTTTTGAAGTACTTTGGCCTTGAGTTGTTCCCAGCTGAAAATTGATCCTGGGCTTAGTCTCGTGAACCATGTGAGAGCCGGTCCTTCACAGGCTATGATGAATGATTTTGCTAGAACTAGCTCGTTTCCTCCTGCGGAAGCTACAGCAACTTCGTAGCTCATCAGAAACTGCCTTGGATCACAAGTACCATTGTATTTGGGCAAGGTGATGGGCTTGTACGAGGTTGGCCATGGTGCATTTTGAAGGCCTGGAGATAACGGTGAATTCGAGTCGAAGCTTCTGAAACCCGTGTTGCAATTTGTTGTTTCGGTGTTGTATTCTCTCTCGGGCTCTTGAACGGTTTCTTTGCTCGCATTGAGCTCGCTTTGGAGTCTCTGGAGCTCGTTCTTGGCCTCTGCAATTTTTCGTTCTTTCTCGGTTTCTTTTCTTTGGTTCTCTGCTTCCTTCAACAGGGCTTCTTTTTCTTGCTTAAGTCTCTCAATTTCTTGTAATAGTTGTTCGAGGCTAGCTTCTTCTCGATTTTGGTTATCATTGGTAGTGACTGGCTCTAGTGAAACTTGTCGTTCATCGTTTTCTCTTTCATTTTCGTGAACTTTGGAGGTCCGTGGATGATTGGACCGTTGCTTTTTCTTGGGTGGCATCGTGAGTTTTGATTTCGATCCTAACACGCGGACGGCGCCAACTGTTGTAACACGGTTTTTCTTGTATTACGAACAGTGAGAAAGTCTCAGTTGACTTCTTTTTCGTTCCTTCAAAAATTGTCCCTTACAGCTACTGTTGACCTGCTATTTATAGGGGTCAACCTCGTATGTTTACAAGACTGTTACTTCCCGCCAAAAATCTAATATCTATCCTAGCTTTTAGATGACCGTTGCTTCCCGCCAATCTTCATTTCAGCCTCGTTACAGGAGATAGATTCGTTCTAGCATTTCCTAGCTTCGTGACCAGCCTCGTACTATTGTCTTCTTTGCCTTGACTTCTTCAGTTTTGCTCGAGGCTTTAACCTCTTCACATTAGCTTCGTGCTCATCATCTTCGTCCTGACTTTTATAACTTCACCTTCAACTTTAACCTCTTCGAAATAACTTCACATTTGTCTTCTTCGTTCTAACTTCTTCAGTCTCGCCTGCAAAAATAGAAAATATGATTCCAAGGGGCGTCTCCCCAACAAGATGCCTCCTTTTCCAATGCAAATGCACTGCACATTGTTCAATTAGGCTCCAGGACATTTTTGCTTATGACTTTGTTATTGCTGATTTCGGGACTGGTGTCTCTTAGCAATCAGGGGAGCAAGCTATGCCAAGAAAAAAATGAGGACATACACTAGTAGAGAATCGAGCATTCGTCCCTCTCACATTAGTACTGGTTGTCTTAAAACCCGGTACTAACGTGTCCCTGGGAGTTCCCGAGGGCCCTCGGACCATTTAGTACCAGCTAGTAACACCAGCCGGTACTAAATCGTGCCATTTAGTACCGGTTGGTGTTATCAGCCGGTACTAAATGGTCCCGGGGGTTCCTGAGGCCCCCGTGCATTTAGTACCGGCTCGTAACACCAACCGGTACTAAATGTTGGCATTTAGTACCGGCTGGTGTTACGAACCGGTACTAAATGAGTCCGCGGGGTATAGTTCAAAAGGAAAGCATATCCCACTCAGTCACAACTGATGCAAAGGTGGGATGGTATGGGGGTTACGTGCGAGGCCAGAGGTTGTGAGTTCGAATCCCACGAACCACGCACGCACATTTACGCGTGAAAAATTCGCGTGACTTGGTAATAACGGGGCTGCCCATTTAGTACCGGAAGCTTGGTACTGAGCGCATAACCGGTACTAACGCGGCTTTGCGCCCGGTACTAATGCTATGTTCTCCAGTAGTGATATATATAGCATCAACTAACCATTGGGTACATGTTCATATAGATCTCTAAGGTCTGTTCCAGCAATGCTCAAAGACAGACAACTTTCTGATGCACTTGCATCATGGCTTGGACCTATAATCAGGCGCAGCAGTTCGTTTCTAGCTCATTATGATGACTGTACTACATGAGTTATCTTTGTCCTCTGTGCAATACCATGGCTTCAAAATATTTCTCTCTGACCGGTGCAGAATCATTGTTTGAAAGCATCTGTGAAAAACAGTTCATAATACATGGTTCCAAATGCCTCCGTTTCCCAGTAGGCCAGTAGTGCTGTTGGTATATGTGTTTTCAGGTTTGTATAGTTGAGCTACAAAACAAGATAAGGCCCATGCTACTATCGGCGAGGAGAGAGAGTTGGTAATACATTTGAAGGCACGTACTGTTTGGTTGTGTCTAGACCATGGAGGGCTAGGATGATAGGATATATAGAATGTAGCTGGGTGTGCGGTGTGGTTCTCACAACAGCCATGTTTCATCTACGGAAAATTGTACCGATGTATACGTTATTCACACTCCATGGTGATAGTATCTGTGCAAAAGGAAATTTTATGTCCGGCTAATAATTATTTGTCATTAACTGACGCAACTCAAATCAAAGTCAGCTGAGTTACAAATAAAAAAGTGCAGATATAGTAGTCCTTTTTGGTACTATATCGACGCCATTCCTTGCGTACTTCAGATGAACGACTTTCTTTTGGTATCCTGTGCATAAAAACAATCTTTGAGGTTTAATTTGTTTCAAGATGTAGTATAATAGTGAGGCTTGCCGTTCATCATGCTGTAGTGTCTGGTGCACAACTGCGCAATATTAGTCAACTGTTCATTCAGTGGCATGTTGCCATGTTACACCTCTCGTCAGCTGGCTACACTAGGGCCCCGTTTAGATTCACCAACTTTTCCAAAAAAACACTAGTCATCTAAATTTTCTCTATTTATTCTATCCCTTACAGAATATTATTCATCTATAGTGTTTTTTTGATGAACAGTATATTTTCGGGGAATCTTTCCCAATCTAAACACACCAGGTCATACCGGAAGGGAGCTCAGCAAGTGATGCCTTTCTGCTTCATGCCCCAAACAAATCCCTATTCATCACATCCCTTCCACTCAAATAACAGTAGAATACTATTAATCTACATTATTTTTTGATGAACAGTGTGCTTTCGGGAATCTTTGGGTGAAATGAATGGGCTGCCACCTCAGTCCGATGCGAAAAAACGAATGAACATGCAGCATCTCATTGATGCCCAGATATTTGAGGCCCTAGTGTCAGATCTGCGTGACGTGCAGAAATACAAATTTATATTCTCAGCACAGGTGAATGTAAATGATTCGCAGGCTTCGTTTTTTTTTATCTCAGCATTGTCTCCACATGAGCTATGACGAGCATACCCTTGAAGTTTGTCTCAATGTACGTTATAGTAGGATAGTTGAGGCTTGCAATTAACCTGTGAAAGAAATGATGTAACGGTGTAGGCGAGGGTTCTGGGGGAGAAGGAGGTGGCCTGCAACCATGGTGGAGGTATGGGCGCACGGGGAGAACGAGAAAGGGAGCCAACACCTAACTGAGAGCACGAGTTTTATGGTTTTATCTATTTAATTTATATAGTTTATTTTTTATTAATGAAATAGGCACAATCTCATGCATGTCTATTCAAAAAAAAATTAGCTCAGCATGTAAAAACAAAAAAGTCCTTAATCATAGTATTAGGCCATCTTTGACGCCTGAAGGTAGCGAGAACCTGCAGTGGAGTTGGACTAGTCGTCAGCTGTGCCGATTCCAATTCCAGACACGTACATCAAAGGAGTGCAGTCTGTGCGTGCGTCACCCTGTCAGAAGGGAAGTCATCCTCCTCATCATACAATGGCCTATTCAGTGCCGTAGATGTGTAGGTGCCTGTTAAGATTTAAGGTCCTACTATCATAGAACTTGGTCCCCTTATCAGTAACTAGGAAACTACGCCCATGTCCTAGGTCTATTATCATAGGCACAAATACTTGAAGAAATCAATTATGTAATCTTATGAGTGTATCCTTTTGAGCAATTCATTGTCCTTACAGCAACATTATAATCTTAGATATAATAATATAACATATATAAAAAGATTTTCTTTATGTCAGAGTATATCAACGATCAAATTTATACACACAGAACTACTATACAAAAATATTTCACCACATGGCTGGTGTATCGATAGTTCGTGGCTCACTTGTAGAGAATCGAGCTTTCGTCCCTCTAACATGAGTACTGGTTGTCTTAAAACCCAGTACTAATGTGTCCCTAGAGGTTCCCGAGGGTCCACCAACCAATACTAAATACTCGTAACACCAACCGATACTAAATAGTGCCATTTAGTACCGGTTGGTGTTAAAATCCGGTACTAAATATGGGTCCTGGGGGGTTCCCGAGGACCCCCACCCATTTAGTACCGGCTGGTGTTACGAGCCGATACTAGATGTGTCCACAGGGTATAGTTCAAAAAGAAAGCATATCCCACTCAATCACAAGTGATGCATAGGTGGGATTGTAGAGGGGGTTACGCGCGAGGCCAGGTGTTGTGAGTTCGAATCATACGAACCGTGCACGCGCATTTACGCGTGAAAAATTAGCGTGACTCATGATGTTGCGTGTGTGAGCCTCCTGGTGAGCTTAAAAAATTTTTCTTTATTTTTTTTCCTAGAAACCATTTAGTATCGGCTGGTGTTACCAGCCGGTACTAGATGGCCGACCCTGCGGCTCTGTTAGTACCGATTGTTGCAGCTAATACTAATTGGACTACCCATTTAGTACCAGAAGCTCAGTACCGGCCGCATAACCGGTACTAACACGACTTTGTGCCCGGTACTAATGCTAGGTTCGCTAGCAGTGGCTCAAAGTAGTGGTGTTAACTATTTTCACTACCTGGTCGAGCAAGGAAATAGGTCATGGTATGAAACAATTTTATTTTATTTTTTCAGATAATTAAAGTTGGATAAAGCCAAATTCTATATCAAAATTGTAGAGCTGGACCTGAACTACACTTTATTATTGTGCATATGTCCCCATATATATTTGACAGAAACAAGATTGTTAGATATGTCAAACAAACTTAGATAGAAACCAGGTAAAACAAAAATACAAAATAATAGCTTTATGGGATAGAGGAATCAAACTTATATTATACTAGTCATAGATCACCGTTGGTGAGGTGGTAGATAGTTACTACAAAAAATTATTTATTATTTCAAAAAAAATTATTTAAGGTATAGAAGTATTGGGAATAGCATTATTGCGTCCTAAATTATTTTCTTGAATTCATCTCAGTGTTACAAATAGTAGAAGTACGTACACTCTCATACAAATTGCCGTGACTATATGTTTTCTAAAATAGTTACCATGACTGCTTAGTTTCAATCAACAGTCACTATTAATATTAATTTGTCAAAGAAGCAGACAACCTTGTGTCTAACTGAACGATTTCCTAATAAAACCATCTCATTATTTTGTTTGTTTCCAGACAGAGAGGTTGTCTCGCAGCCAGATCTAGGCGCACCAGCAAGGTCCACATGGAAGCAAACAAGGTCAACATGGCAATCCTGCCTCGACGAGAAGAGGAGCAACGGCTAGTCATCAGTCACTCCCAAGTCCGAACGCACACTTTCAGATGCCTCCCGCTCCCACTTATCCATGCTCTGGTTCTTTTGCAAGTGCAAAGATCCAACGAGTACTTCATTTCAAGAGAAAAGGTCCGACCATGGAAGTTACTGGACGTTTCTGATGACTAGTTACTAGTGAGCAGATTTTATTCCTCCTATTCCTAGCAAACGCACTCCATGTGTCCATGGTGCATCCAAGTCCAATTGGTGGCTTGGTCGGGCCTTTTTCTAGTGAGCTTGGTTCTCTCCTTGGGCTTTCAATACATGTTCCCCTTTATAGTAAAGAGCATGTTAATTTCAAGAATACTAATGCATGGGACCTTAGTGGGTGCAGCAGTACGTTTGGACGCCTGTACTGTTATTCCGTAGTATTGCAATTCATCAACCATCTGGTTTTACTATTCTATATATATTTTAAAAGTACTATCTCTGTAGCTCAGAGTATGTCATTATAATATTCAAGAGCTCTTTTACAATGACTGGCAAGTACCAGCTGGTACTACCAGGTACTTGCACGTACCTAAGTACTTTTCATGGTACTTACCTGTACTTTTAACTAGAATTTTGAAAAATTAAATAAATAATATAAGGGTATATTAGTACTTTCATATACCCTGATTAGAATATACCCTCCCACAACATATCATGATAATTTTTTCCCGCCGCCTCCTCCCCACATATGCGGAAAAAGACATATATACCCTTTATTTTTAATTTAAAAATAAAATAAAATAATTAGGTGGGCTCATTTATCCGGTACTTGGTCCCATAATTTTGGTACTTTTTGGTACTTTTGGATGGGTACTTTTAGGTACTAGATATTTTTCCCACCATTGGATTCTATATCCTGGTAGTACCATCTACCATGATACTTGCCAATCATTGTAAACGAGCTCAATATTCAAATGAGTCCTACAAAGTATTCTGTTGTAAGTTCTAGACAACAACCACCAGTAGGACCATTAACATGAATATGATCGATATCGTTTTTTGGTATCATTGCTACTGAAATGATTTTGTTGGAGCGTGTTGTCTTTTTTAGAGCAGGTCAACAATTTATCTGTTCGTAAAATCTCAAGCCAGCTATAACAATTGGACCTCGCAATAAATAGATTTGTTTGGGCGAGCCATACCAAAAATAAAAATAACTCACGTTTTTAAGGTGGTTTATGTTTCCACCTGCTTCTAGAAATATTATTTCTAGGAGCCTGGGGAAACATGACTCACCCCTAAAAATAACAAGGGTCAGTTTTAGGGGTTGGTTGTCGCAAAATCTGAATTTGAGATGTGGGTGGGGAAAAACGATGCACCCTAAAATAAATTGTGTGTTTGTTTCAGGGGCAGGTCATGCCATAACCCACCGCTAAAAATGATTTATGATGGCATATCGCGCCATGGCCCGATCTTAGAAATTAACTTGCTAAAAAAATCATAACTTTTTCATATAATCTCATGCGAACTATTCATATCAAAATGGTAGAGCTCAAAGAGACCATATACAAAACGGTATAATACCTTTTTTCTAGCCATAAGCGACATGGTGCTACCGTGATAGGGGACCTCATTCATGAGGAAATGGTCATCATGGGTTTGAACCATTATGAGTGCATTTGGTCGAAATGAATGTTATTTGTGTTTTTGTGTGAAATATGTGATCGGCGGTTGTGTGTATGGTGGCTATTTGTGGATCCAAACAATTGTTTTCAAAAACATTGGTGATTATTTTGAACCTTTAATGGTTTATTGAAAAGTCATATGCATGTTATAAGTATCCGCCCCTAAAAATGTCGTTTTATCCGTCTACTCGATCCTGAAATTGCTGTTTTATCCATCCTTAGAATATGTAGTGACTCTGGCTTAATTATGAGCATGCTATAAAAATTTGACTGATTGTGAAGTTTACTTGGCAATAATCCAAGCATTGAGGGCCCTTTATCAGAACAACTCTGATAAATTGAAGTAACCATCGCTATACTATAGAAATTACTTTTTCGAAGGATTCATCACCACCGGACAAAACATAATTGGCGTAGTAATCAATAACCTTATGATCATAAGAAGTATAATTTTCACAGCCAGGTTGTAGCTAAAGCCGTCGGTGATAACGTATTTTGATCACCCAATCTAGCCATGAGTCAGCTGTGAAAGGGCCTGATTATTGGTTTGATTCGCCGTACCAAATTTGGAGTGTTAAAATATTAGCATGCCAAATATACCAATAACAGGGCAAGAATGAGTACCAAACTTTATGGGCCAAAGTTTTGGCTTCTAACCAATAGGCTGCCAGAATGTATTAGGCTCAACCCTGATTTTGGCTTGGCACACTTCAGAACCAAACCAAGCAGGCCAAAATGTCACTTTTTATCGCCACTAGGTTGATCTGGCGTTGAAAACATGCCAATTCCTATGAAAAAATACATGATGTCCGACAAATGAAAACTTTATACAAAATTTATAAGCTTAATAAAAACTAATATTTTTTCATTTGAGATTGTGTAGATGCGCACAAATATTATATATAACTTGAGCTATCAAATGATCTTAGTTAGAGTCATGGCTAACACTAAAGTTGTTACTGAAGGAGCAGAGGAACCTTGTGTCTAATCGAACTATTGCTGAACACAGATATGATAAAGCCGAGACAATGGATTTCTTAGTTAGATTATCGAGTAGTAACTAGTAAAGTAGTAAGACATATTGTCTCAAATAAACGTGGTCAAGAACTATGTGAAATATGAACACAAGGTAGTCTTCCACTTCATATGATCGACTTGTCCCTGAACTGGAGATGACACAAAGCCCTCGGCTCCAGCTCACCTTTCACTTCTTCTGGTACACTGAGGTGATTCGCTTGCCCTTGTGAGCGCCCCGGCATTCGGCTGTGCAGAGACTGATGACACAAGGACTAGCAAGGCCTGGATAGTGAATTTGCTTCGGCGACTACTGGAGAAACTGGCTAGACACCAGTAACCAGAAACGCTGCCCTTCCAGATGCCGCCCACTCCCACAGCGGAGAAATTATAGCTCATGTTCAACGAGAGCAGGGATACCGCATTGGAGCAGCTGACGGGTGGTTGTTGGTGGATGTGGTGAATGACCAGCGAGTGCCGTTGCCAGATATATAGAGCCAGTACAGACTACAAAGCTAGTACAGATGAGAAACTATATATAGCCCTGTTAAAATATTGGAAAAGATACTTGCGGTAGAGTAAGGCGAAGTAGAGTCACCAAGACTAGTTGAATAAGAGAAAAAAATGTTTATCACACGAGTGAGACTATCATAGGGCTTAGAGACGGTGCCCAACTCATAGGGCTCATGCGAGATGTCGCAGCCTCATAGGCTCATCATCTGCGGCCAACGTAAGTAATAAAAACTAGAAACACAATATCCACAACGGTGAAAGTTTTGGTGGCGGACCCACACACCTGCTTGAACATCTTTCTCATTGACAGGCACGTCCAGCCATGTGTGTTTCGGATAAAAGTTAGATTGTCCAGATTACATGAAAAGAACATAATTGTTTTTTCTTGGATACAATCTTACTGTTACTAATCAGAGGCTCCTTTTGAAGGCTCTAGGTGATGCCACATAGGATCCCAGGTGGACACTCTAAAAAAATAGAGAAATCCTAGAAATTCTCTCAAAAAAACAAAACATCCACCTAGGATCCTACGTGGACCCTAATATATTTTATTTAATAATTATCCATTACAACTAATAAATATGAAGTGACCCCTATGTACATATCTAAACTACCCCTAAATCTGAATCTAGATTATATATTATAAAAAGAATTTTGCTAAGGTACTCCTAAATCTAACAAACAAGGAACGGGGGAATTACGTGGAGATCAGCATGGTGAGATTGATGGGATTTTACTTTTCCCCTAAATATTTTTATTTATTCAAATGTTATCTATTCTAAAAATCAACGCTTGTGATTATTACCACCTAAAAAGTAGTACTCTAGCATTGCCCTTATATAAAAAATCTTAAGATCCACCAATATAAAATTCTAAATTACTATTTCTATCATTATTAACATTGTTGCGTCATATTCATGTATAAGAGAAGGCATAAGAATAAATTTTTATATTGTTCACATAGCTCAAACAATAAAAAAACACATATGAAGGTGTGATGTTGTGTGAAAAATTTGTTACTAAGTAAGGGATTTGCTACTGTCTCTAAAATAACTGTGACACATCCATTTGATTAGATCAAGATGGACATGATTATATATTACCTCTTAGCATGTAATAGATTAATTTTTATTTATACGCTTTCAAATTTAAAAATAAAAAAGTATTAAAATATCTTCCTAGATCCAATTAAAAAGGAGATATGGTTATTTTTCTTTTTTTCTTTTCTTTTTATCTCCCAACCATGTTCTCTACTACTGAGTCTTCATCTTTATTTTTGTCTCTGTACCTTAACGTATTTTTGTCTCACGACCTGAATGTGACATGTCTGTTGCCTGAATGTTTTTTCTCAGCTAATGCTTCATTTTTTTCACTCAACATAAATGTGACATGCCTAATATAGCTTGAATGTACACTAAAAAAAATATAGCCCGAATGTTTTTGCTCTATATGAACTCTACGTGCAGTGTACATGACATGGCCATTTATTGTCATCCAAAATCTAAACATTTTTATTGTCTAAGTGATCGACATGACTACTTTTTATGTATAATACGAACTTGACTGTGGATGACAAGAAACATGGAAACAAAAAATCAAAACCTCTAGAAGATCGTGGCGGGAGTTGGAGCAATTTTTGTGCATGCATGTATGTGGCCGACCGTAGTTAAGGAGGCTGTTAATAAGTGCGTCATAGTTTCTAATTGAATTTTCTATATATATATTGAAGGGTGTATATTTAATTAAAATCCTACCTCCTTAAAGGTAAAGAGGCGTGCCGTAGCAAGCCTCCCCTAAATCTGAATCTAGAATATATATTATAAAAAAATCCTAAGATGCACCAATATAAAAATCTAAATTACTATTTCAATCATTATTAATATTGTTGTGTCATATTCATATATGAGAGAAGACATAAGAATAAATTTTTGTATTGTTCACATATCTCAAATAATAAAAAAAACATGGAGATGTGATGCTATGTGAAACAAATTGCGATTATTGAGTTTAAGATATTTAACAGATGAAAGATAGAGTACGATAGATAATTATAATTATTAGCTATAAATTTTAATTTTTATTAATTGTAATTAGTCCGTGCGGTAGCACGGGTTGATAGGCTAGTACAAATAATTCCTTGTACTTTCACTGACCTACAAAAACTCCAAAAGTGCCTTGACCTGAATCACATGGACCAACAGTTCAACACCAAACTCCAGCTACAGCATAATATGTGCGCCTCCTAGCAACTACATTGAACAGGACACAAGGGTCTGCAGTATTCCATGGGCGATGGAAATTCAGAAATGCTTCACCTGAAAACATGTTGTTGTTGCTGTTTTGTTGTTTGGCACTGGTCAGGAAGAGTTTGAATAGAACGAACCTCTCTGATGCAAGTCCCATAGCTTTCACGTACCATCATCTGAACCTCTAACAATAAGAGGCCGCAACAGCCAAAGCCTCAGTGCCTCTCCTCAAGCTCAAGCCCCGACTCTGGATTTCTCATCAATTTTAATTCCAATCTCAGTATAGATCAGCAGCATATCTGTAATGCATCTTCGGCTCGGCAAAACTTGAAGGTAGCATCGAGAAACTACAGTGTACATTTTTGTGTCATCCTGTTCCACATTAACGTCCTCCGCCACCCCTGTCCTCCCTCCTGTTCACCTTCCACCTTTTCTGCACAGTGAAATTATTCGACCCCTTCTGTGAGCAAGAGGATGCGACGAACTCACTTCAGTGACAGCAATAGCACCATCTAAATTGCATCCTACTGCCACTTATCAAAAGACACCCACTTCATCCCATTCGTCCCATCGTGTTTTTAATCCCAGGCACTATATATATCCATGTTGGTTTCGGGACACCAGAACCATTAGTACCGGGTAAGAAGCCCAATTAGTACCGGTTTCCCAACCGGTACTACGTTTCCGGTACTCATGGGCACCCCATTAGTACCGGCTGCACCAACCGGCACTAATAGGAGCATTTAGTACCGGTTGGTAACACCAAACAGTACAAACAGATGGCACGCAGCGCGAGGTGGGGTGGCAATTTTGTTTTTTTTCCTATTTGCTTCTTGTCCTTTTTATTTTATTCATAGTTGTATATGTATATAGTTCATTGCACATACACTTTTCAAATCACACACAACAAAAAGTTTAAAGGCACGTAAACTTCAGAAATTACAATGGTCTTTGATTCATTATACAAAAGCTCTTCCACTCAAGACATGTTCTTGCAGAGCAGGTTCTTGCTCAAGCAAAAAACTAAATGAAATTACATCTTCCTATCAAGAAACTAGATGAGAAAGTGGATCTGAAAACTCACAAAGTCACCACAAAGATTATCAAGCAACTCAATCGAGCAGAGCAGGTTGTTGCAGCTTGCTGTTCTCCCCGTGCTTGCAGCAGAGCTGCAATTGCTGCTCCCCGCGTGCTTGCTGCAGATCTACAATTTGTGCTTCCCGCATGCTTGCAGCAGAACTACACCTTGCTGCTCCCGCGTACGGCAGGCTGCCGTGCTTGACAGGCTGAGCACCCACGGCAAATCGCCGGCGTGCACACGACACCGCGCTTGCCCTTGCTGCAGCCTGCTCCTACTTCGGAGGTTACACCAGCGCACAGGCCTCCGCTCGCTCGCGCGTGCTGCTGCACCCGCAGGTTACACCGTGCGTCGGCCCCTGCGCTTTCCTGCTGTTTCGGAAACAGAGAGATAAGAGAGCAGAACTGAAAGAGAAACGAGAGAACAGAGCTGAGAGAGAGATAGGAGAGGGGACTAGGGGAGGAGAAGACGATGAATAAAGGGATAGATAAGGTTTGATGCGTGGGTGGCTGGCAGGGTGTTGGTAACTGGACATGTTAATACCGGTTGTTTGTATCAACCATACTAACGGGAAACATTTAGTACCTGCTGGTGGCTCCAGCCGGTACTAAATGTCCTGCACCGGCCCAAGTCATGGCCCGGTATTAACTGTGCACATTTAGTACCGGCTGGAGCCACCAGCCAGTACTAAGTGGTTCTAGCCGTTGCCCCTGACACCAGGGGTGTCGATGACCGTCATTTAGTACCAGCTGGTGACACCAGCCGGTACTAAATTGGTCCGGTGACGTCGACGCGTGCTATTTTGCACGTTAGTACCGGCTCAAAGTGCAACCGGTACTAACGTACCAGGGACGAATGCTCGATTCTGTAGCAGTGGGAGGAATTGTTGCATGTAAGGATTGCATGCCTTGGTCGATGGAAATACAGGTACTCCATGGAGAAGCTGCGGCTATATTGGTCTTTTGCAACTGCAAAGGTGTGACCTGGGTCATTTGAAGAGAAAAAAGTCCGACGAATGCATTTGTAGATGATGGGTACGGTACCGATGGATGACTAGAGACGGCTTCTTTCTGTTGGCCTGAATTAATCTCAATCTTTATGGTATCATACAAAAATGATATACATCATGCATGCTGATGGAAAATATGCCTAATAAGTATCCACAAAATACTGATGGAAAGCACCATGCATAATAAGATGCCTAATAAGGATCCACGGTCACTGAAGATCATTCAGAGCCCCCATGCCAGCCAACCTAACATACTTCAACCCCTTCAGCCTAACAAGTGCGATTGTGGATCGGTGACATTTCTAGGTCAACCATGCCTAATAAGGATCCACATAATACTGATGGAAAAGCACCATGCATTCTACAACTCCCAGCACAAAACTCCTCTTCTGGGCCTTGAGAGTACATCAAGCTGGGTGCCCGTTTCTCACCGTCCATCATGTTTAATTAATTATCGCGACCCTAACAAGTAGAAGGATGGGAGAACTTCTTCCAGATGCCTACCATCCCTAACGTCACACATGCTTGGGTACAGATCTAGTGGACACCGTCTAAACAACATACTCTCCACGGGAACGTGGCTGCCTACAACATGTATATAACAGTGTTAACGATTAACCTGTCGATAAAATTGCTCCTCCTATTTATTCCATAACATTCAAAACACTCCAACTAAACCCTGTACGCTTTATTTATCAATAATATTAGGTAAACGGCATTTGCATGGGTGAGCAATATTTTAAAAACAGAAGAGATGATGAAACTTGTTTAATTGCCGATGATATACAATTTAATGGCAAGTGATGTGTATTCCTTGACCATGTTTGCTTACTGTATTACTCTGCAAAATGTAAACTCCTTCGAATTTTTTTCACCTGTCAGTTATAAGTTTGATAAGGCCTTAGTATCTAAAAACAACTTAAAATAACACATTCTGTCCTAACATATTTGCAAAACATACAAAATAGTATACTCTGGTTAAACTACGTCTTCAATATAAGTCTTCGATACCATTTTTCACATTTTCAGATAACTAAAACTAATTACTAAATGTTATTTGTAAACACATGGGGTGTTGCAGGATGTAGGAACTATCTGGTTATTACAAGATTGGTAGAAGAGTTCCTGAGAGTTTGAATGAACTGTCGTCTGGCAGCGCTCTGTTTCTTTAATATCTGTTTCCATTAAACGTTTGTCATTGATTGCATACTCTTGGAATCATCTGTATTTTCATCTATTACTGTAGCAACAAAACACACTCGGCCATCTGACCCCCCTCCGGACAGTACTGCTAAACCTTGTACTTGGTATTTGTGAGAATAATGAACATCATCAGAGTTAGTTGATAGAGCTAGGCGGCATCGGTGACAGAATAAAACTTAAAGAGTACGTTCATAGCTTGTAGCTACACCCCCAGCCGAGGTAGTTCTAGGTGCCTTCCATCCGCTATGCACTCCATAGTGCATCCAAGTACAAGGTCTGGTCTGGTGCTTGTTTCATTGAGCTCTGGTCATCTTACGCTGAGCTAGTCTTAGGTACAGCTAGAGATGTGTGGTGACCGGAAGGTAGTGTGAGCGAGACGAGTTGGTTTGTTCATATGATGGCAATAAGCTGGACTAATCACAAGAAAAAAAAGGAGAAATATGGGCTTCGCTAGCTAAGAGCAGTTGTAAGCTAAAAAAAAGCTAACGTTTTTCTTTCTCATTTAAGATTGTTTATTAGATGACCAAATATCCAACATAACTTCTTAATTTGAGCTATCAAACGATCTTAGATACAGACATGGATAACATTAAAGTAGATGTTGAAGGAGCAGAACGATTGCTGAAGCCGAAATGACAACGCTATAGGTGCATGGAGTTCTTAGTTTACTATCGATAGATAGCTGTGCAGGAGCCACATCTAGTACTGTTGGAGAGAAAGAGTACGTGCCATGGGAATTTGCGGTGGGGGCTAAGCTAGCATCGCCTAGGGTGAGTACTCCATGTGGATGTATGCTGTTCCAGGTGCATCCTGTTCCTAGTAAATGCAGTACTCCACGTCTCCATGGTTCATCGAAGTCCAAATATTGGTGCAGTGGCTTGGTCGTGCCCTTTTTCTACCGACCTTGGTTCTCTCCTAGATTTTGTGGTTGGCCTGCCTTATTAGAAGACAAGCATCTGTTGGCTAGGTGTCTTGCAATACATGTTCCGCTTTATTGTACAAGGCCATATATTAAGAAGGAATGAGAAACCTTCTCCGAGTGTAGAGAACCTCCGAATCCTGGCTACACCGGCGAGGGGACTTTTTTAAAAAAAACCAGTCTCATAAATCCACTTAGCCACCAACCTTGGTCTACTAGTTGCGACGATATCGTAAACACCTTACTAGCCAACTAGGCTACAGGACATTTGTTGATAGCTAAGATTAAAGTTGTTGTTGAAGGTGCAGATCAACACTTTGTGTTTAATTGAACGATTGCTGAAGCCAAACAAATGATAAAGCTATAAGTGAATGGAGTTCTAAGACAATCGAGTAGTAAGACATGTATGGTCTGTAAACGTGGGTCCTGAACAGTGTGAGATATGAACAGATGCCAGTCTTCTGGTTACTAAAGGGACACAATGCCCCCGGCTACCAGCTATCAGCGTCCACCTCCTCTAGTATGCTTGTTAGTGATCCGCTTGCCCTTATGAGCACTCCGGCATTCCACTCTCCAGACATTTACACAAGGATCGGCAAGCCCAACAAGCCAAAATCGCTTCGGCAACAACAGTAACACCGGCTCTACAGCAGTGACCGGAAACGCTGGCCTTCCAGATGCTTCTCACCCCAATGGAGGAATTCTAGGCCATCTGAATCTTTGCCCCTTAATGACAGCAGGGGTAAGCTGACAAGTGATTGTGGTGATGGAATGCCGTGAATGACCAGCAAGTGCCATTGCCATATATAACCAGGACACAACCGATCGAGCTAAAAGAACAGAAAAGGATACTTAATGTGCCGTGGCAAATTAGAGCAGGCAAGAATATTTGGATATGGTTGTTGTGGTGATGGATGTCATGAATGACCAGTGAGTGCCATTGCCATGTATAACCGGGATAGAACCGGTCGACCTAAAAGGCCGGAAATGATACTTTATGTGCCGTGGCAAATTAGAGCGGGCAAGAATATTGGTATAGAGAAAATTGGGTGGGACGGTCCTTATATCGTGCTCATACAGTTACTCGGCTCCCATGCAAATGAGGCATCTCCTAGTCCTAATCTCATTGCTCAAATAACATCAGAAAGATAAACAGAGAATTTCATTAATCAACGAATTCTCAATATACGCCAGCAGCATTTATGTGATACTTATTATCTGGTCGTCAAAACTGAACGGTAAGAGCGAGCAGTGGAGTTGGACCAAACTGTAAATGCATAATGTACGAGGGGTACAGTCCGTGCGTGCATCATCCAGGCAGACGACTGTCGTCCTCTTTGTACAATCCGTGCCATAGACGTGCAGGTGCCTGTTCTGCACTAACGTCCTTGAGCAATTTTATCCCCATGCTTCTTACCTTTCACCTCTTCTGGAAGAGTGAGGTGATTTGTCCCTGAAGGGACCAGGACATCCTAAGAGACGGGGGGGGACGTGGTTTAATTTGGTGTTGAAAATATTAAGACTCCAGTTGTATATATATAAAAACCTATTAATTTTTCTATTTTAGTGTGTACTAGGTTTTTCTATTGTTATCTCTACCACACAAAAGACTTGCACTCTGTAGGTCCAAACATATAAACTACACCTGGTAATTCTAGGAATGGTAATGTGAATGATAAGTGCAATAAGTAACGTGAAACATAAAAGGGTAGAGACACACAAACACTTGGCACCATAACTTTTAACGAGTTATTAGAAAACTCACAAACTTTCCACTAGTCCTTTTTGTTGGAGCCTCTTTCAAGGGAATGCTCACAGAGAGGGCCAAGCTAATTGTGCAATAAGTAACATGAGATAAAAAAAAAGGCTTGACACACGCAAACACTTGGCACCACAACCTTTACCGAGTTAATGGAAAACTCACTAACTTTCCACTAATAGGTGTTGTTGGAGCCCCTCTAAAGGAATGCCCACACAAAGGGCCAAGCACATTGGTCGAGTAACTCTGTGGATGACCACAGGACTTCCACAAGCACATATTAATTTTTGCTCCGCATAATCCATTATGAAATATCAGTGCCAATTTGATCAATAAATCAATTGGTATAAGAAATAGTCTTCTGAACATCTCTAATGTTAGAATGAAATATTTCAATTGGTATGCAAATAAATTTCTAGATCAGAAAACATGGGTATGCAGCCATGCACTTTTAGCATATTCTTGTTCATCATCACATATGCTTCTACATCTCCTCCGAAGTTTTAATTTGCAGGCACGACAAGTATTTTGACTTTGACAGGTACTTGGGACCGGCTAATAATTATATGAATTTGTACCGAAGAAGCTCTTCAAATCTAGACAATTTTGCAATTGAGCAATCATATAATCCATTTTCTACACATTTTGTACAGCAAGATGACAGGCAGTACGTATAGAACGGCTTCTTTTGCAGCTAAGAAATGGAACCAGAAACGCTCCAGCCAGCCCGTTTACCGTCAGGACCACCAGCATCTACTAGCACACGAACGCACGACTGTGAGCCTGTGACTAGTGACCATCCCTAATGTTGATCGAGGGACAGAACGCCGGCACGGTCAGGGTATGATTCGCTCAATGGGACCAACTGCACTATGGAATGATTTATTGCGTCATTACAGCACTACTCCTCGCCCTCCCTAAAGATGAAATTGGTGCGGGCCATCCAAGCATATCCCTTCGTTTCTCACATCGTTTTAGGAAACAGGAATGCCAGTGCCAGAATCTTGATTATCGTAGGAGAAACAGATGGTAGGGGTTCCTCGCTGCCAGACTTTGGTAGGGCAGCCGCCCTAGCTTCCCAAACTGGAAAATCCACCACTGCTCGACAAATATGGTTCCTGGTGCCTCCATTTCCCAGTAATATGGTGCATCCATCGATTAATCATATGCCCATTCAGTTTCGCCCTCTCTATTTTCAACCAGACTTTGTTGTTGTTAGTGCCTTTTCGGATCATATAGTTGACCTATGATAGGAAGTAGTAAGCCAATATGTGTGCCTTTTATATGCTCCAAGGTCCATCTTAGTGTCAACGAGCTATGGCATTTACTAGCAAGTACTGTTGTTTGGTATTAAGTATTTATCATGGTTGTAGGATCATAAGATAATGGGTATAGAAGGCAACAGCTGGGTGCATGATCTGGGTTTCCGCAACGGCCATGTTTGAAGCTTGTACCGATACAGCACTAGGGCACTTGCCGAATCTCAGGCAATCACACTCCATGTCTTTCTACTATGCAAAAGAAAACTTTATTATTGCAATTATTTATTTGTCATTAAATAGCAAATGAGCTGATAGCTCGGTGGTTGTGTGCTTCCAGCTGTCAGGCCACAGGTCCTTGTTCGAACCCCTGGATTTGCACATAAAAAGAAAAGACCCCCACACCTATAGTCGTCTCCCAAAGCTGCACCGTCCAGTCCTTCCGTGGGAGCTGACACGCATACACATAGCACCCTTACACTTCATCCTTGATTTATGTAAAAGGGTCAACCCAAAGCTGTTATGGCTCGGGGACACGTGCTCATAAGTTGGCTCCACCCATGCTAAACTAGCAAGGTGGCGCTAAACATACGCACACCACGCTCATGTGCCACTACTTGGGCATAGCAAGGGCCGGTTCTGATACAGTTTGTAACACCATGTCTCCCAAAGCTGCACTGCCTAGCACTTTTGTGAGGGTGGGCACGTGTACACATTGCACCCTGCTTACAACTTCGTCTTTGCTTCGTGTTAAAGGGTCAACCTGAAGATGCTATAGCCAGGAGACACATGTATATAAGTTGGCTCTACCCTTGCTAAACTAGCAAGGTGACACCAAAGATGTGCACATCTTGCTCATGGGCCACTACTTGGCCATATCAACTTGGGCCTGGTGTCACATAATCACTACGGCCTAGGTACACTGGTCGTGTTCGAGGTCTTTTCTTGATCATGTGAGGAACAGATTTTTCTTTCTTTGGTCGAGTTATTTTATCTGTCATCAAATAACATTTATGATCAGTCCCCTCAGTATTTACTAACTTTAACTTATCTCAACCTTTGCACACTAAGATCCAAAGTTTTGACAATGAAATTGAAATGTTATAATACTAGTACATTATGCTAATTATCCAATGAATCATATGGTTACTTAAGATGATCAATAACGTTTTTTGTTCACATGTGCATCTGAAATGTTCATTGAAATTTGTCTCAATTTACGTTATAGTAGGATAGCAGGGATCGGAGAGGGAGGTATGGAGGCACAGTGATCGAGAAAGAGAAAGGGAGCCAACACAAAAGAGCAAGAGTTTTAAGGGTTTAACCTTTTAATTCTTTACATTATTTCCAACTATTACATATCCCATTATATTTATGGGAAGAGTTTGATTGTTGTACCTCTGACTCAAGTCCTCTACTTTTAATCTGCACTTTGCTCACGGTCATCTGAATGACTAACAAGAAGAGGTTGCAAGAGCCAAAACTCTCAATGCCTCTCGACGAGCACACACCCAACCTGAGGCCGATCTCTAGAGTCATCGTAAACTTTCAGGTCACGATGGATGCAAACTCCATCAAAACGGTTTCATCCGATTATATCCTCCGTCTAAAATTTGCACAAAGCCTTCACAACCTCTGCTGGATTCACTAGCCATTCTTAGTCATAGCTTCCTAGCCGTTTTTTTTTTGGGGAAGCTTCTTAGCTGAAATCAGCTCAGCAAGAATAACAGAGAAGGATCTTAATCTTAGCATTAGGCCATAATCATATCTGTGACCCTTGAAGGTAGCGAGAACCTACCGTGATGTTGGACTGAGCATTTTTCAGTGGTAGCTGTGCGTGCGTCACCTATTCAGACAGCTGGAAATCATCTAGATCATACAACACTACACCATAACAGGGTATTTAGTGACGGACCTAGATGTTAAATAGTGACGGCAAGACTCGGAGTCACAGAATTTTCACCACTAATGTAGATCACATTAGTGACGGGGTGAAATCCGTCACTAATGAGGACCAATTAGTGACGGCTCTGTATCAACATGCGCCACTGAAAATACATATTAGTGATGAGTTTGCTATACACACGTCACAAATGAGTATAAATAGTGACGGCCGTTAGTCTACACGTGTCACTAATGACTATAAATAGTGGCATGTGTTAGTGTACACAGGTCGCAAATTAGTATAAATAGTGACGGCGGAAAGTCTACACATGTCACTAATGACTACAAATAGTGACATGTTAGTGTACACACGTCACAAATGAGTAGTGTTAGTGTACACACGTCACTAATGACTACAAATAGTGACATGTTAGTGTACACACGTCACAAATGAGTAGTGTTAGTGTACACACGTCACAAATGAGTATAAATAGTGACATGTCTCCCCAATCCCCATCTTTGATGATAAAAAAGCAACGAAAAAAATATTGGGGCAACAAATGTCACATATACACAGCTCCTCTGTTCATAATTACATACATGAGTTTCTGTTGTAGTACATAATTGAATGGACCAAGTAGTCAGTAAGAACAGGTTTTATCCATTGCATACATCACAGCTGCATAGGTTTCATCCATACATTACCTAAAGCTATATCAATTACTACCTCCGTTCCCAAATATAGCTACGTTTAGCCTTTTTAAGACATATTATAAAGTGTGATAAAATGTCTCATGTATCCTTGATTAAATATATCCAAACATGTATATATGGTAGCTATACCTGCCTTATATATCTCCATGCTCACTAAAAGGAATTATGCATGCAACAATTAGGACCACAAGACAATTAATGTTTATAGGGGTATTTTTGCCCATTCACCCATTCAATCAAGCTTCACAACTCATATGTAGCTATATTTTGGGACAAATTTTAAATGCTTAACGTATCTATATTTTGGAACGGAGGGAGTAGTTAGTTTACCAGGCAAATAATCAATGGACCGAATGAAATACGCTATATTTAAAAAATAAAGTACATGGAACAAGGAACAAAACTACTATTACTTCAATTAACGTTGATTGAGTTCTGTATCACAAGAATGTTGTTTGTACACTCTGAACTGCAATCAGAACAACAAATAAAAGGTTAGGTTAGAAAAGAAAACCAACAATATGACCGTTGTGGTCCCACTCCCATTAGGAGCTAAGGGGAGCGCTTCAGTTTTAGTAGTAGCCACTATCACTACCCAATATGTTTCACAGACAACTTTAAGAGGGCAGTTACTGGTGTTATGCTGCAGTCCTTAGCGCATAAACATAACTGAATATCAGAGCTTTTGTAAGAGGTGTAGTGCTCAATAGTTTGATTCTGCGTAAGAATGGCCCCATGTAAAAGATAACACTAAGTTTTTTTTTAGTATGTTCAGCTGTATACCAAGTGCCTTCCATACATACCCATGGCAGGTCAGATTGGTCAAGTGACCATCAAGCATGAAAAACAACCGATGCTGCCACCATAGAAGGAAGAAATTTGAAGAGTCCATAATCAACCAAAGACAACTCCAGATAATTGGCCAGAAATCCTAAAGTGATAGGAGTCAGCATATAAACTTCAGAACTTATTGCTGAGTTAAAACATAATGCATAACTTGAAGGAACTGATAAGATCTGAGGCCAATCATACATTGCAAGATGATGTGCCGCTCTAAGATCTCCTGATAAAAAAAGACATGGTAGCTACGGGGCAGTGGTTCTCGATTTGAAAAGAAATATTAGGCAGATTCGGCCAAAACTTTAACCTCAGAGATGTTTTTGTTGTTGGAGCAGAAAGATGGAATCTCATGTCATTCAGCACTTGGCACTCCATTTTCAACACATATCTCTTCATATGTTCTGCAAAAGAACAAAAGTTAATTTACTATTTTTAGGGCAAACTTTACTATACTTGCAGAGTTGTTTATTTGCAATAATTTGGTACGTTAGCAACAGAGGAAAATAGTCTGGATGCTAGGTATAACTTTGTATGCTACATTTTCATGTGTATTTTCAACTTCTCCACTATTAAAGAACAAATGGCTAGAGCATAGAACTCACGAGGCAACAGCATGCTTGTGTTCTCCAGAAGCTGAGTCTCTGTCTCCTGACAAAGAAAAGGTTTCGCTAAATTGCATGAAATATTTCAATTGACTAGTATGGTTAAACTGACTCTGCTTTAGTATTTTTGGCATTCAAATTAACACATGAACACTTTTCTGTAGTATGAAACATACAGAAATAGACACTTTTAAAGTGAACTGCTTGTACTGCTCTGCAAGTGGAAACTCATGGAAAAATCTCTAGTGGGAAGTAAAATCAATCACTCTTCTTAGTTGGCATTCCTAATAACATCGTTGCTCAAGCAAACAAACAATTTAATCGAAGTGCAGCACAATAATGGAATTGCAGTTTTCAGCAAAAATGACATTCGATCTGAGGGATGGAAACGTGAAGGAGATCTGAGATGAGGACATAAGCATAGACATACTTGAGATGGAGTAGTTGTACTCGTGCGCACGGAAGAGGAAATAGTCGGCCTGGAAGACCTTGGCCTGGAAGGCTCGGCGTCGGGCCGCAAAGCCTCCGTTGGTGTCGACGAAAGGGTAGGTCAGGGATGTCGAGTTGGTCAACCGGAAGATCCAAGATGGAGCATTTGCACATATCCACCACTGCCACAGATACCAAACCCTAGCACCAACAGAAGAAGAGAGCACGGCTGAGAATCAAAACCGATTGACGAGCACTCACGTATGACATACCTGCAGATCGGCGCCGGAGAAGATGAGTTAAGCGTGCTGAAGCACTCGACCTCCAGCGGGAAGGTGTGGCCAAAATCGGCGGCGACAACGAATGCCGCTCACCGACTGCGGACTAACAAGAGAGGGTGAGAGAGACGAACGAGCCCTGTGAGAGATCCACTTGCGGCGGCAGGCCCCATGAGAGATCCCTTTGCGGCGGCGTCCTCACCGTCGCGGTTTGCCTAGACGTCGGCGTCGGCGTTCGCATCGGCGGGGTTGGATGGGGAGCGAAGGGATTAGGGTTGGGGAGGAGGTGGCGGCGGAAGGCGTGAAGGAGAGGTGGAGGGACCGAGGCGGGGAGTCGTCTTGGGCCTGGTGAAAGGCCGGGGTGGCCCAAGCCTAGGTTGTCCAAATAATTTCTATTTTGACTGCTCAAAGATCAAATCATGTTACAATAGTGACGCGGATAAAAATACTACGTCACTTATCAATTGAAACATTAGTGATGCATCTTGATTAGAGCCGTCACTGAGGACTTGTCATGTATTATTAGTGACGTGCCTCATAAGAGTCGTCACTAATATATCGGTTCCTGGGCTTAGATGAAGACATTGGTGACACGTTTTAATGATGACCGTCACTAATCTTATAATAGTGACGTAGTTTATTTTCGTGTCACTAATTAGGTGTCTGCTATGATAGTTTTTGACGTAGTGGTGCCTAGTCCTCAATCATAGGGACCAACAGAAACTCATGCGGTTTTGTACACGTGGTACGTATGGTCGAAGAGGATGTGATGAACCTCTTCGTGCCAGCATGTCAGAGCGTGGAGATGGCATCCTTATGTTTCTTCAATTCAAATGGAAGGTCCTTTAGTCTGCAGATCAGTTATCCATTATCTTACAAAAGTCCACTTTGAAGAGGATACTAGGCCACTATACACTGCAACATTGTTTGAGAGTTGGAAATTAATAAATCCTAGCACCAGAAAACGTTGCGGTTTGGCATCTACGGGGAAGTGATTGAATTGAATCGCACCTCATGTATCCAGATCCCATAGCTTTGCTGCAACGTCATCTGACACTATGTAAAAAAGGCACAAAGAAGACACTGTCTTTGGAGACACTAAATTAAAACGCGTCTCTAATGTGACATAGGAGACACGGTTGAACAAAATGCGTCTCCTATGTGTCTCCATGTCGGTAACACGGGCAAGTAAAAGTGTCTCCAATCACATCGGAGACGCTGATAGTTGAGTCGTGTCTCCAATTACACATCACATTGGAGACGCTGGTTAACAATAAGCGTCTCTGATAACATTAGAGCCGCTGGAAGTTAAGCCGCGTCTCCAATTACGAGTCACATAGAAGACGCTAGTAAACAATCCGCGTCTCCAATAACATCGGAGACGCTAGTAGTTAAGCCGCGTCTCCAATTACGCGTCACATAGGAGACATTGGTAAACAATCTGCGTCTCCAATAACATCGAAGACCCCTGAGACCCTCTACTTCTCCCTATCCTCGAAACGGGCTGGAAGTTGATAGCGGCCCAACTTAGACCCCTGGCGCAGCCCATCCCCATCCCCCTCCCACGGTCCCACCCTAACTCCTCACCACCCCGTCTCCTAGTTCACACGAGCAGGCGCCGCCCGCAGCACGAGTGCGTCGTGCGAGGCGCGATTTGCCGGCCATCTCCGGGACCCTGCGTCGGCGGCCGGCTGCCGGTACAGCTTCCTTCCTCTCTCAGTCTCACTCTCCCCCTTCCTCTCCCAGTCTCTCTCTCTCCCTTCCTCTCCTAAGATCTCTCTCCTCTCCAGGCGGCAGGTGTGGCGGCCAACCCTAGCTGCGGCGGTCGGCAGGCGCCCATGAGTTCGTGCTCGTGTCGTGCCCCTATGTGGGACGGCAAGGGAGCGAGGGTGCAAGGCTGACGCCAGCGCTCGGGCTGCTCTTCTTCTGAAAGGAGGACGCCGACGCGCTGCTGGAGCAGATGTTGGTAGTGGGCATCTGGGCAGCCCACGAGCCAAGGTGTGGTCTCCAACTTTGGTGCAGCCTCTCGATCCAGCATGCACTGTCATCTCCCTCCATGGGAACCATGTTCTTGTAAGTTTTTTCCTTCAGATCCAGCGATTGTGTGATTACGATGGGGGAGGCAGTGGCCAGATCTGCAGTCAGATGTCACCTTCTCATCTCGTAAGCACATCCTGCACTTCACCTCTCGATTTGTACAATTTGTATTGTCATAATTTGTCTAGAGACCAATATCGTCTGATTGATGATAAAGAACACAGATCAATTCCTTTCTGCTAGAAAGAGGAATTTATGCAAATTAAACCAAATGTCTATTGTGCTATACAATGCATTTATAAAGGTTTTGAACTGACTCTTTCTCCATTGCTAGAAAGACATATTATTGTTTTGGATGCACAAGTGTTGACCTGCAATTTTGATAGTTTGAACATTCGTAGTTGGCTCATGTCCACAATGCTTCCCACAAAGTTCAGGTTAGAACATGAAAGATTTTCTATATTTCACTTTTGAAGCTAGTGTTACTAGCAGTCATAAGATTGATAATCCAAATCAATGTAGTTCTATGAGTGCACACTGCTTGACTGAGCTAGTTCTCAAAGCTTCTAACTGTAGGCTATAATTGTTGGCTTTAGTAGCTGAAAGATGGACTTGAGTAAGCCTCAGCTGAAGTGGTTTCTCGTTGTACGGCAGTAAAAGAAATGTTTGTTTATGCAGGATTTTGAAGAACAACCAGTTCATGGGGTCCATCCCTTCTACATTGTCCCTTTAGTGCAGGTAACAATAAACTGGGACGTTTTTTAAGAACATTTCTGCTTGTCTGATGACTTGTGTCATGTGTGGCTATTTTCCTTATATTTATGGAGCCCATTGAGCAATGTTAAATTCCTGCTGCTGATTTATATGGTATATCTTTGCAGACTCTATATGCCTAGTGTGAAAATCCTGGATTTGAGGGCTTCCACATCTGCTTACTCTGGTATAGTGTTACAACTCTTGACTCATTTGTTTAATCATTCTTTACCTTGATTTATCTGTTCACTTGAGTAATTGATTACTTTCTTCACCGATGATCTTGAGCTCCTTTTCATTTCAGATTTCAAAGTCAAGCAGTGAAGGCCATGGTAGCCTTAGGTCAACCTTTTCTTCTATAGCATATCATTCTAGTTTCCTGTGAGAACATAGTAGTAGTTTGATATTTCACCTCAGAACATGAGATATGTGATGTATATAAATATGTAATGGATAAAGCATGTGATGTGTATTTGCAATGTACAAATATAACGTGTTTTTGTCCTCCTTTTCTTTTTTTTTTTATTTTATCATTAGAGACACTGGTTGGGAAAACGTGTCTCCAATGACTCAATCATTGGAGACGCGGGTTACCAAAGTGTGTCTCCAATAAGGGTAATTGGAGACGTGGGTTACCTGTATGTGTATGGATGTGTCTTCAATTGTGTATAATAGGAGACGCGGGTCTACTGTTTACGTGTCACCTTTGACTCTTATTAGTGACGCGGCTGAAACGTGTCACCTATGTTACCCACATTAGTGACGAAAACTTAGAGACGCTGGTTTCTCGCGTCACCTATTACCCTAAAGAAGCGTCTCCAATTAGGCTTTCTTACATAGTGTGAACCGCTAAGAACAAGAGGCCACAGGCGTCGAAGCCTCACCTCTCAACAAGCTACGCCTCACTCATGGTCATCCTACGGTGCACCACTGATAGTGCGAGAGCTGCTTCACGACACCCAGTTTAGCTGTTGATCTCAATCTCAGCCCCGAACTGGAGTCCTCATCAATCATTAGGACCTGCTGAATCTGTGACTCATCTTCAGGTGGGTATGTTGCGACCCTAACAAGCAGCAGGACAGGAGATGCTGTTCCACATGCCTACCATCCCTAACTTCACGTTGCATGCCTGCAGCTCTAGTGGGCGCTGTCTCAACATACTCATTATGGGAACCTGGTTACCTACAAGGCTACAACATATAGGAGAATGTGTTACCGATTAACCTGTCGATGCACATGCTCCTCATATTTATTACTGAATTAACAAGTGCTCAAATCGTAGCACAGAAGGGCTATATTCCATAGCATTCAAAACACCCCAACTAAACATTGTACGCTCTATTTATTAATAATACTCAATAAACTCATAAAATTTCACCATGTACAATTACCAAGACATGAAAATTGTATTAAGAGCTGTTTTGTTTTTTCCTAGACACATTTGGTCATACACCATGCGAGAATTAAATAGTACTATAGCTTGTATATGAAACTGTGCCATGAAATTATGCACTGAGAGAGGAAGTTTTATTCTGTGGTAACGTGACATGGCAGTTTTGGTAACTGTGTGATGAAACTATGCATTGAGACTAGCCTTACTATCTTTCTCTGAAGTTATTTCCATATTAAACTAAGTTTTTGAGATAAGCTTGCGATATAATTACCACGTTTTCAGAGATAGCCAAATTAATTACCATATATTATTTGTAAACTCTCAGTAGTACTGCTAAATCTTTGTAGTGTGTATATTACTGAGAATAATGAGCATCATCAAAGTTAGCCAACATTGGCGACAGATAGATCACAGCTCCTAGAGACAGTTACGAACTTAACCAACACAGTCCTAGGTGTCTCCAATCCCCTATTCCCAGTGCACGCACTCCGTCCACACATTGAAGCCATGCACAAGGTTTGGTGCTTTTTTCATTCTGCTCTGGTCATCTTACGCTGGACTGGTCTTTGATAGCGCTAGAGATCGGTGGTGAGTGACTGACGAAAAGTGGTGTGAGTGAGCTGAGTAGTGTGCTGTATCACAAGAGAAGTGGTGAGCGGCGTCCACCGACCTGCCCAGCTTCTCCCACCGCACCCTACCTACATCCCCACGCAGCCACCATAGTTCCTCCCCGGGCCTTGACCAGGTAGACTAGTCTTTCTCTCCAAGCCCATCCAGTGCTAGATGCAGACAAGACGAAGGAGCCCAGCAGCTGGACTTCAAGGCGGCGCTGCTCTTGACGCCATCATCTCCGCCTCTTCAATGCCCACCAAGTTGTTCAACTGCAGAGAAAGGTAAAGGCAAGATCTCATCTCCCAACCAAGCCAGCGTAGCGCGGGCAGCCAAGGCTAGGCTTTTTGTTGGTCGTGCTCGTGCCGGAAAGGAGCCAGGGGAGCTGCATCGTCTCTCACCGGCCAGCGCGCCTTTCCGCTCCGACGAAAGTTTGGAAACCGGTGCTCAGGAAGACTACCGAAGAGGCCCTCCTTGACCATGGCAGCCATGGTTGGGAGGAGGTCCGCCGCAAGCATTCCAGGAAGAAGGCCACTGTCCCGCAACCGACGCAGCGGCGGCCTGCCATGCCGCCACATCGCTTCTTTCCCGCCGGGCACCACAATAGGCGGCCTGAGCGCGTGGTTGCCTGCGCGGCCTCCACCCACTGCGTGGTCGAGCCGATGGAGCGCGGCGGCAACCGGCACTCCTGGCACGGTCCCATCGACCTGCTGGGCTACGAGGTCGTCATCCACCTCGACTACTCTCCTCCGGCCACGCCGAACGCTGCATGGCCGACGGGATTCGCGACGACCATTGCTCGCCGACGGGTCGTCATCCTGTTGGCCAGCGCCTCGGCCCGCACACGCAAGGTCGGTCCCCTCCGCCGGTGGCTGGCCATGGTGGCCGCAACAACGACGACGGCCACCGCCGCCAGCATCCGTCTGGACGAAACCGGAGAGGCCCACAGCGGTACGACGATGCCTGCTCCTCTCGTGACTCGTCTGGCCTGGGCAGTATGGCATGCCACTACAGAAAAGCTCAGACTGCGTTCCAGCATGTTGCTTCGGTCCAAACCATGCCAGAAGCACAAACCGCGTGCCCGACAAGTTTTGTCTCCATCCATCAACCCATGCTCGCAGCCTGTCATGTTCCATCCAGCACCAGCACAGGCCACGCCATCCGACATGCATGGTCTGTGTCACGACTTGCCCGTCGCTGACCCGATGCCACTGGAGTCCACTTCACCGGCTCACGGAACGGTCGACCTGTCACATGATGCATGGGCCGTTGCTCATGGAGGTATGATGGCCGGCCCACATGAACCGTGTGTCTCCTCCTCGGCCAACAAGGATGACAATCCTTCTGGCCCGCTTCATATATGGGAGGCAGATCCATACTTCGTCACGCCGACCGGCCCATCGCAAGCAGGCCCAGAAAACGCTGATTCACCACCTAACCTCGGCGCCGACTGTACGGTGCTGCCGCTGGGGCTCCTCGACTCCCCACCCCATGACAACCTCATCATCGACACCGAAACCGACGACGGGCCGCGTGCTAAATCACCAGTCGAGCAGTTCCTCAGACAACATGACGGCGCCGCCGCCGGTGGCGGCTCTCCCTCGACCACCGACTCCGCCTACTCAGGGCATCTCCAGCGGAGCCTCTATATGCCCCCCTATCCCTTGTTTTAGAGGCCCAGGTGGAAAAATCCACTCCAACCCGGCCTCTAAATGGGCTACCATTTTATGGAAGCCTCCAAATCTTGGTCCAGGGCCCCTAGCTTTGGAGGCCCTCCATTCCACCCGACACGTGGGCCCGACCTGTTTCTTTCCTCCTCTCTCTCCTCTGTTCGCTCGCACCGCAGACCCCGACCCCGACTCGCTCGCCGCCGCCGCCGCCACCCAGACCTCGCCGTCGCCGGAGAACCTCGACCGCCCCCGGAGAAATCGACGCCATGGATGGATCCGCCCCTCTGGGGGGTGTACGGTCGTCTTGGGGCACCGACGACGGCGGGTCGAGCCGAACCAGACCGCCACCGCGCCTTGCCGGGCCGCCGCCTCCTCGTGGCATCTCCGGCGATGGGCGCCCTCCCCGACCGTCCGCAAGTACCTCGGCAGCCAAGAAACGGCCCTCGACGTTCGTCGCACCCACTCGACAGCCAGCTCCTCGTCCCGGCGGCTTCGTACCTGGCTTGGACCTCGCCGCCGGTGTCGATCCCGGCGGCATCCGGCCACGCCAGCTCCCCGACACCGCGCGCGCACCCGGTGCCTTCCTAGCTCGCCAGCTCTTCGAAGCGCCTCCACCCGCCCCCGGCCTGCTTTCTCCCCTGCGCCATGAAGGTCAACACGGCTCTGTCTTCACCGGCGCCGGCAAGAAGTCCCAAACGCCGAGCATCTCCGAGCCGGCACGGCTTCCGTCGCACCAAGTTGAGAGGCCATCAATCGAAGCCGCTGCCACCGCCTCGGACAACCCAAGAATACCCTCAACGACATCAATCCAGGACGACGACGAGTACTTCAGCCCCTCCTCCTCAATGCCATTCTATGACTGGAGTTGTACCCCAACTGCCGACACCACCTTGCAGGTAGGCCACTTGCTGAAAGTTGTATGCTCCAGATTCAGTAATGCTACAGGTTTCAGCAATGTGCAACTCTAGTTTCAGAAATTGTCCTGTATGGTCAATAAGCATGCTAAATTTTCAGAGAGTTGTATGCTCTTACTACAAGTAATGGTTATGTTGCTAGAATCATTCATGGCATTGCATAGTCAAAATAGGCATACTAAACTTTCAGAGATTATCTTGTATGAATATGTTGCATGAATATGTCGACACCAAATGGAGTGTATGGAGAACAACCTGAACTAATGAGTTTCTATATGCTTGTGCCTTTTATTTTGTATGTAGCTCAACTGGACTAGACAAGTTACTGATGGTGAAATTACTAAAACCTGATCACTGCAGTAATTCAGTGACTGAACAATGTTTACTTCACTTAACTGAACCCATGAGCTTGTAGTTTGCTGATGGTTCTATGCTGAAAATTGTCATATATGTTCCTTGCTTTGGATATTCTGAATTGAGTTATCAGATATGAAAAATTTACATTGTCATTTTGTGTAAATAACAGCTTCTGTAGTTTACTGAAACCTAAGATGTTTCTATGATGAAAATATTCATATAATCTGAATTTTAGCATTCTTCAACTCCAACACAGTAGCTGTCATATAATCTGAATTTTAGCTGAACTGAAGTGAAATAAAGTTTAAAAGAAAGTAGCAGTGTATCTAACATTTGTGCATTTATTTTTTATAGGACCCAATGGGCAGCTCTCAATCATATGTTGCTATGCTCACACAAGACCCTGAAGTAGCTCTAGAGGTTGTCACACAAACCCCAATCACAGATACTGGCAGTAGCAGAGGGCGGGGTGGAAACTACAATCACACTGAAGATATCCAACTGTGTTGGTCTTGGATTGCCATTACATTCGACCCAAGAGTAGGAATTGATCAATCAAAGGGCACGTATTGGAATCGGATAGCACAGCACTATCATGAGAACAAAACTTTTGTCTCTGATAGAAACGCTACCTCACTGGAAAAAAGGTGGAATAGCATCCAGAAGGAATGCATTCGGTTTCAGGAATGCGTCGAGAAGATCGAACGTCTCCGTCCAAGTGGTGTTCCCCATACAGAATATGTAAGTTGTTCTTAGCAAAATTAGTCTTTTAGTCACTAGTTTGTCAGTTACTTTTACTTATAGGTGAATTCTGTCATTGGAACAGTAATTTCAGTTTACTGGTAATCTGAATGGCATACTGTAAGGTTCAGTAATTTCCTTTATGTTTCACTAATTTCAGTTTCATCACTACTTTGCCTTATTGCCTTGTTGCAGATCAATTTAGCGCAACAATCCTATGATAAGACCAAAGGCTTTCCTTACCTTCACTGCTGGATGGAGATCCGCCATACTGAAAAGTTCCAAACCATATATGAAGGAATGAAACATACTCAAGGAAAGAGAGAAAGGAAGTCCGCAACCCCAATGCAACAAGCACAGGAAGATGACCGTGCACCCTCCAAACGTCCTCCAGGCCGCAAGCATTCAAAGGAGAAACAATCAAAGAAGAGTGGTGAAGATGAATATGCCGCTCAATTTGCAACCTTTATACAAATGAAGGCAGAAGAACACCAGAAGCGTGGTGAAAGATGGAAAGCCGAGAAGGAGCTCGAGGAGAGAAAGTTGTTGTGGGATCAAGAACAGAAGATTATGTTCTGCAACATGTCTGACATGGATGAAAATCAACGAGCCTATGTCAAAGCAATGAGGCAGCAAATAGTTACGGCCAAGGAAGCACTAGCCAAAGCAGCAGGGGGAGGCTCCACAAGTGAACAGGGCAGTGGAAGGGACGTTGAGGAAGCCGAATCTGGAATGAGGCATTAGGCAAAGCAATGAGGCTATATATTTACTATATTCACTCAATAATCTTTAGTACAAGTCTATGTAATAATTTGATCTGTACTTGAGCACTATGTAATAATTTATGTTACAGACCAGTTTTGCAAATTGAATTCATTTTTCAGAAATTACAATTATGTTGGTGAATGATTCTGGACAGAACTGACCTACTCGGAGACATATGTTGTGCTTGTTGTTGCTGAGTTATCTTGTTCTGCTGAGTCGATCCTACTATTTCAATGGTGGTGGTGCAGTGTCCTAAACTGTACAATGTTTTCAGAACATCCGGTGAGCTCCCTGAACATTCCAAACATTCCATCTTGCTTGTTTTCTTCTAACCTTGCCTGGCACTTATCTATCTCTGGAATTTTGAGCGATATATTGCTACTGTTGTTGGTTATGTTAGTGTATTCTCTGGAATTTTGAGTGATATATTCCACAAATTTCAGTACCTGTTATGGCTACTTGTCGATCCTAGAACAGACTCGGAGTGTATTCTCATGTTTCAGAACGAGCAATGCCTGACAAAGTGGATGCAATGAGAGTTGCAGGTAACCTATCAAATTAAATATGAAACTATGAGCTTCCGGAGTTCTGAACTATGCGTTGGCTACCTTGACAGAGTTCAGTAAACATAACAGCAGCTACCTTGGCTGAGCTTCTGCTATGAATCTTGGCTGTCAACTTTAGATTATAACAGCAGATAGGCTACACTTGAACAAGTGGTCTCACACAGACTAATTCACATTCCAATAAGAAAAACATTCCTTGCTTTACAGTAAGAAAAACCCAGCTACATCTATACAGAAACATTCCAAAAATAATAAATTCAGAAAATTACATATTGTTCCCTGTAAATACAACCTCAGATGTTCCCTGTATGAGAAAAAACAACAGCACTAACAGCTTTGCCGCACCTTTGTTGAACCATACAGAATTCAGCACTACTAGTTCCTCAAGAGAAAAAAAATGCAGGAACGCTCTTTACTCTTCACTCCAAATGAAAAAGAAGAGAAGAAAATACAAAAGATGTTCAAAAATTGATGCGCATACTGTGTTTGAGAAACTTTGCTGAGCATTACAATGTTTGAGAAACTGTCCCAGAAACTGTCTCAAGTATCCAGTTTCAGTTTCAGAAACTGAATAGTTTCTGGTTCAGATTCAGTATCTGAATTTCTGAACATTCAGTCATTTTCAGTTAACTGAGTGTTGAACAATTCAAAGCTACATTGAAGAAAATTCTGGTGCTTATAGAATTCAGAATGGTCCATAAAATTCTCATACATTTATTTTCATACAAAATTACTGATCTCATATACAAAAGGAGTGTAGGCCCTATTTTGAGCTATGAATTTCCCAAAGATGTTCCACGAGATCGTTCCGTAGTTGCTCGTGCGCCGATTTATCCTCCATTGCTTTATGATTCTTGAGGAACTCTTGTACTAGAACTGGATCACGTGTTTGGTAGTCCTCGGGTGCCAACTCTGGGAGGCCGCCTGGCTCCTGATAGTAGTTAAAGTCCTGCTCATCTTCTCGCTCATCCTCTATGATCATGTTGTGTAAGATAACACAACACATCATGATGTACCAGAGATCATCTTTGCTCCACCATCTAGCAGGGCCTCGAATCATGGCGAATCGTGACTGTAGCACTCCGAAGGCTCGTTCTACGTCCTTCCTGCAAGATTCTTGCATTGTTGTGAAATGCACCTTCTTGTTACCTTGCGGGTTGCGAAAAGCTTTCACAAGTGGTGCCCATGCGGGGTATATCCCATCAGCAAGGTAATACCCCATGGTGTACTTATTTCCGTTTACCATATATTCCACTTTTGGAGCTGTCCCAGAAACCACCGTGTCGAATAGTGGCGACCGACGTAGCACGTTGATGTCATTGAATGAACCAGGAAGTCCAAAGAAGGCGTGCCAAATCCAGAGATCTTGTGATGCAACAGCTTCCAAGATCAAAGTTGGCCCATTCTTATGCCCTGTGTAAACACCTTGCCAAGCAACCGGGCACTTTTCCCACCTCCAATGCATGCAGTCTATGGATCCAAGCATCCCGGGGAATCCTCTTTCCTTGTTGATGGCTAGCAGCCTGGCTGTGTCTTGGGCATTGGGGGCCCTCAGGTATTCTTTACTGAAGATGTCAACAACAACTCTCACAAAACGTTTTAAAGCCTCAATTATGGTGCTTTCACCCATTCTGACTGAATCATCCAAGAAATCGGCTGACACACCGTGTGCAAGCATCCGAAAGGGTGCAAGCACCGTGTGAATAGCAGATGCACCTAGACGACCCACTGCATCAGGCTTCTGTCGGAAATAGTCATCGTGAGCCTCGACGGCCGCTACTATCCTCAAGAAAAGTGCCCTCGACATCCGATACCTCCTTCTGAAGTGCTTTTCATTGTAAATAGGCTTGTCAGCGAAATAATCCGAATAAATATGCTCGTGACCACCTAGGATATCTCGTGGCACGTTGTGACGGCCCGGCAAGGACCCGCGAAACTTTTTCTTGCTCTTCTTGCTCTTCACTGCCGCAAGCATAGCACCAAGGAAGATGACATCATCGTCATCGGATTCCTCCTCTTCCTCCCGCAACCTCCGAAGCCTCTCGGACCTCGACATCTGCCACACAAACAAATTTAGTTAGCATATGTTCTGATACTAGTAACAAAAATTTATGACTTGCCTATTACATCATCATTCGGAGAAAATAACTGGATTGGTAAACAAGGTTTTGTTCAGATGATGACACAGTTCAGAATCCATTTACAATAGTGTTGTTCATGAATTTTTAGGCCAACTGTGCATTAAGCACATTTCAGCAAAATGCAGCATTCTAGCCATCCAAGTTGACCAGAACAAAGAAAATACAGTGAATGTATTATGATTGTTTTCCAATTTATGGTTAACAATTAAGACGAACAAATTTGACTTGGAAACTGCATTGCATGTATAGAAGAAACGCACATAACCTTGTCGTTTATGTCCGAAACAGCAACCGACGTTGTTCAGAGAGAGAGAGGGGAAATGGAGCAGCCAAAAGAAGTCCCTTCCTGATGCTTTTACCTGAAAAAATAAGCAGCTGGCTTAAACTAAACACAGACAACATAATTGATATCTCGAAACGATGAGAGCCGCAGAAGTTGCTGCCATAAGCAATTTATGTTCTGATACTAGTAACAACAAATTTATGACTTGTTCAGATTACTTGTTTGCTTGGCATCAAGAACAGGTTCCCAATCTAGTGGACAGTGGTTTCCCCAATTCGACATCAAGAAACAATCTTTTGGAATCAAGAAATATCGTAGGAAAAAAGGCATTGCAACAGGTGACATGTTGTGTGTGCAGGCAGAGACGACGACCAGGAAGCAAGCAAAGAGATGGAGGCAACATCGACGTCGTTGCAACAGGCAATGTGTGCGGTGTGCCAGCGAACAGTGAGGGGCGACTGTTGTTGACTACTAACCGTAGAGGGCCAACCCACATGGAGAACGACGAGGCGGCAGTGGAGGAGGCGACGCCGACGGAGGTGGTGCCGGCGTTGGCGGAAGTGACGCCGCTGCTCAGCCACGCCGGCGAGCTGGGCGTGCGTGGCCGCCGGCGCGACAAGGGGCAAGGCAGGCCCGACGGCACGGGGGAGTGGCGGCCGGCGAGGGGGAGAGGCGATCAGCGGCTGCGGGAGGAAGAGAGGGAAGACGGCGGCAAGGCTCGAGGTCGCCGGCGGTGCGGGCGCGGTGACCAGGAAGCACGAGATCTTGCGGCGACGACGAAGCACGGGGGAGAAGCGAGCGACAGCGCAAGGAATTTTTTTCTAGCTGACAGGTAGGTCCCACTTTTACGGGCCGACATTTGGTCGGGCCGGCTGGAGTTGGGAGACAATTTCGGGCCTCTATGTTTTCCGGGCCGGCATCTAAATGCAATATACGGGCCCAAATTTTGGGGGCCGGCTGGAGTTGCTCTCAAGCCGTTGACAATGCAGCACCCACCCCACAACGGCGCAGCGAGCGACAACACCTTGCCAACCAGTCTAGCACCAAGAGCGCAACACAGCGCGCGGTCGAGGTGAAGCTCAAATGGTTGGGTCTCCAAGAAGAGCAAGTGGGCCACAAGGAGGAGATGAAGAAACAATGCCTCAGCAAGTATACAGGCTCGGACAAGCTGACAGCAAGCTCTGCCCTTGACGATATGCTGATGGATGCAGCAGGCGTCATCTCCAAGTGATTGGAGAGAATTGTTCTCGTTGATTAAATGTTTCCCAATGTTACATTTATATCTAGTTTCTGTTTGGGGGTTATCAGTTTGGGGGGTCTCAGTTGGAGGATGGTTTGGCTGGAGTCAGTTTGCTTTCGTTCCGGTGCATGGCTTTGCTCAGGGGATTCTGTCACGTGCCATGTCTACTCTGATGCTATCAATCAACAATGATTAGTGACAAAAATTGTACCATCTTCAACTGGAACGTCCGTGGTCTTAACAGTACGGCTTGACAACAGGTCGTCCGAGATTTGGTTAATGATCACCACGGCACCATCGTCTGTCTACAGGAAACCAAACTATCATTGGTGGATGATGCTGTGATCTGTTCCACACTCGGGCCACAATTCTTAAACAACTATGCAGCACTACTAGCTGATGGAGTTCGGGGTGGTGTACTACTTGCATTCTCACAAGACCACTATGAAATGCAAAATGTGGATATCCGACAATATTCAGTGACTGCGACAGTGCGTCGGAAGGCTGACAATGGTGTTTGGACTGTGACTGGGGTGTATGGGCCACAAAGTGACAACGACAAATTGCATTTCCTTAATGAGATTCAGGTAGTAAAGCAACAAGCCCTAGACAGTTGGGTGATCCTCGGCGATTTCAATTTGATCTATCGGGCTTGTGACAAAAACAACAGTCGTATCAACCATCGGCTCATGAACAGATTTCGGTTGGTTTTAGATGAGTTGGAGTTAAAAGAATTGCACCTCCATGGCCGGCAATTCACGTGGACAAGTGAAACAGACAACCCCACACAGACCAAGATTGACCACTTCTTCTGCACACGAGATTGGGAGGTGGCGCATACGGACTGCTACTTACAGGCCATTGGTACCTCCGTCTCAGATCATTGCCCCATGGTGTTGACGTGCAAACCATTTCACAGGCAGTACAAGGGCTTCCGCTTTGAATCTTTCTGGTTAAGCAGCCTGGGTTCTTAGACTTGGTCAAGGCCACATGGGATCAACTGACGCATTCCAACAATAAAGCACAAGTGCTACACATCAAGCTAGCACGGCTGGCCAAAGCGCTGCGGATTTGGAGCAAACAATGTGTAGAGGAGTTGAAACAACAGGTGGTGTTAGCAGAGCAGATTGTGCTGCAACTTGAACAAATCCAAGAGCAACAACAACTCATAGAGGATGAGCTCTCTCTTCGTCGCCTCGCAAAGAACAAAATTCTGGGGTTGGCTTACTTAAGACGTACAAAGATCAGACAAAGATCACGGCTAACAATAATTCGGGTGGGAGATGCAAACACACGCCTCTTTCACCTTCGTGCAAATGGGCGAAGGCGAAAGAACCACATCCCTGCTCTGAATCATTTGGGCGTCTCCCACACTGCACATGAGCAGAAAGCCGCGGCACTACATCACCATCAGGGCCGGCTCTATAATTTTATGGGCCCCTGGGCAAGCATGAAAATAAAGGCCCTTTAAATTATTTTTTAGTTAAATTATAACATCTATCACCAATACTAAAAATTACTTTGTAATATATGTGTAATAAAACATAACAATAGTGTAACAAGATTCTAAAAACAATAACCATTGACAATAATCTTGCTGGCTTCGGTATTACGAGAAACTGGAAAAAAAATTGTGTAGAGCACCTCTATGTGATTCTATGAACTGATCTTCTTCTTTTCTTTTCTTTTTCTGTTCTGAGCACCTGACAAATGCTTCTTAGGAAACATCTAATATATACAAATAAATACATTGAATTAGAAATTTATAACCCTATGATTCTTGGAAAAACAAGGAAAGAATTATAAACCCTCGATAATGTGTGTTAATGTGGCGCTTATTGTTCGTCCACATGAGTGTGTGTCATCCTCGCCATTGCCGCCGTCGTCGAGACGCTGAGTGAGAGTGATTCAGGTCGTTAGGGTCATAGCTACTAGGTGCCGCCGTAGCTACTGGGCGCCGGACGGCGGCAGGGCAGGAAACATGAGACGTCGCCTACTGGTTGTGGTTAGTCTGGAAGATCTATTAACAAAACATTGCTTTTGTAGGAAAACTAAATGTTGGTCTCCTCACTCCTGTACGTATTCAAAGATTATCCTGAGACGTGGGCTGATTTATTGGAATCTTAAAGGCTTAGTAGAAAATTATATGTACTAATTATCTATAGGATGTTGGGCCCCCTAGTTCCATGGGCCCCCGGCGGTCGCACCCCCTGCACCCCCCTAGAGCCGGCACTGATCACCATTACACTGAACAATTGGGCACATGTACTCCGCGGGAACAAACTCTGAATTTGAGCAGTCTAGAAACCGACGTATCTGTGGAAGAGATCAAAACGGCGGTCATGAATGCCCCATCTGAGAAGGCACCGGGACCGGATGGCTACATTGGGGGTTTCTTCAAGGCAGCCTGGGAAATCATCAAGTACGATTTGGTGGCAGTAATCCAGGAGATTTTTGACCGGAGATCATCATGTTGGAACCTTCTCAACTCAGCAAATATATCACTACTACCAAAGAAGGAAGGGACGGCTCAAATTAATGATTATCGGCCAATCAGTCTCATGCACAGCATAGCAAGAATCTTGGGGAAGATATTGGAAAACCGGTTAGCGCCACACTTGGACACGCTGGTTTCTCATAATCAGAGTGCATTCATCAAAGGACGATGTATCCAAGACAATTTTCAATACGTATATGGAGCAGTGCAGCACTTCCACAAATCAAAAACACCTATGTTGTTGGTCAAATTGGACATTCCAAAAGCCTTTGACAGTGTGCGGTGGGAATATCTTCTTGAGGTCATGGAGTGGCTTAGTTTTGGACAGCGTTGGCGAGATATACTCTCACTCACATGGGCAACTATGACATCCCGCATCCTACTCAATGGAGAACCAGGCAAACCAATCCAACACCGTCGTGGCCTAAGACAGGGTGACCCCCTCTCACCCATGCTCTTCATCTTGGCCATGGACCCGCTCCAACAACTCCTACAGCAGGCAACAGGGCCAGGGCTACTCACACCAATTGGTGCCAGTCCAATCAAAATGCGCACGAGCCTATATGCCGATGATGCAGCCTTGTTTGTGCGCCCGATACCTGCTGATATTGACAATCTTCAACAAATTCTGCAGCATTTTGGTGAAGCCACGGGACTACGTACCAACTTCCAGAAATCAGAGGTTTTTCCAATACGTTGTGAGAGCATTGATGTGGCTTCCATCCTAGGCAACCTGCAGGCCAAACAGGGACAGCTTCCATGCACATACCTAGGCTTGCCGCTGCGCACAGGCCGATTGCACCGAAGTGACGAGCAGGCCATTGTGGATAGGGTTGCAGCCAGATTACCGGCCTAGAAAGGACGGTTACTGAACAAGGCAGGAAGGCTTACCTTGGTCAAGGTGGTTCTATCATCGATTACCACATATTACATGACTGTTTTTCGCCTTTCCAAATGGGCAATCAAGCGCATTGATAAGATACGAAGGAATTTTCTATGGAAAGGACAGAAGAGGCAAGGGGAGGCCATTGCTTGGTCAGCTGGCGGCGTGTTCAACGGCCAAAACAATCGGGTGGCCTTGGAGTTCTTGACCTTGCTGCCTTTAATCGAGCTCTTCGCATTCGGTGGCAATGGCTGCAATGGATAGATAACAACAAACCATGGTCGGAGATGACAATTCATCACACTCCAACAGAACTTGAGCTCTTCAGGACCTGCACTACCATCTCCTTGGGCAACGGTCAGCGTGCTACCTTCTGGCATGATCGTTGGCTACAAGGGAAGAGCCCGAAAGAGATCGCACCTGATCTATACAGACTTGCATGGCGGAAAAATGAGAATGTTGCCACCGGCTTAACCAATGGCCAGTGGAAGCGCGGACTACGGCGTCTGTCCACCACAGAGGAAATTAACCAATACTTCGAGCTTTGGGCACTCGTCCGTGAGGTGTAACTCAGCGACGAACCGGATGACATAGTGTGGAGATTTTCAGCCAACGGAAGTTACTCATCGAGCTCAGCGTATCTTATTCAGTTTACTAGCTCTTTCACTGAGCACGAGTGGCAGCGGCTGTGGAAATCAAAAGCGGAAAACAAGTGCAAGTTCTTTGACTGGCTAATTCTACAAAATAAATTGTGGAACTCGTTTGCTTACATGGGCATTGTTCCACATCAATTGCCACCTGACAACTACAGAAGGCTCAAACGATGGTGGACATCCATGATCGGACCGACCGGAGTGCAAGCATCTCAACAAACTGAACTAGCGGTCATCTACATAGCCTGGAATATCTGGAAGGAGAGATGCCGGCGGGTGTTTGATAACAAGGCAATGAGCATGCCGCAACTAGTGCTCCTCATCAAACAAGACATCCAAAATTGGCACATGGCGCACACCCTTTGGGAGGAGTAGACCACGGTTCTTCCTTGGTGTCCAATGTAATCTTTTCTATTTCAAGCTTAGACCATCTTAATCTTTGTATCTATATTTAAACAATTGCTTCCATTCTATAATGAAAGGCAGATCACCTGCCATTACGCTCAAAAAAAAAAATAAGAGTGACATCACGAGGATGACTGGAAGGTACATGGGCAATACGTCAAGGGATCTTGTTGTAGATGCCTCCCACTCAAATTTATCAGGAAGAGATGCACAACCACGTTTTGTTAACACTGACAAATCGACGACTACGGAAATAAACCTCGAAATTTCAGAAATAATTTAACGAATCCACCAACCTGCGGCCTTCAACTACATGAATGTGGGAGGACCCATTTGTATATATATCACTGCTGTTGACATGGATGGATAACTTGATCCAGTCAATTATATGCTTGTCCGTCCATCGACGTTTTGGTACTTGTAGCTGTAGCACTGCTCCATTGACCAAATATGTTCATTTCCACACAAACAACTAGGCCATTTGAGAAAAAAAGGAAGTTGAAATATCCACATGAAAAATATGTGGGAACAGGGGACATCAAGGAAGAAGCGAATTAGCACCAGAAGAATTTTAGTCTACATTAATAATAGGAGGAATTTTACAGTGCTCGAAAACTTTAAGAGCCATTCGTGGGTTCAAATCTAATGGCTAAAAATTAAAAGGAACCTATTACGAGGAACCTATAATTTGTGGGTCAGGAACTATTTTCAAAATAAGAGAAAGGTTATATTGGTAGTTTTAGTTAGCGTGTGGGGGACATATATGATTCATATGGACCCAAATGTCAGCATCTGCACAGAGCCTGTCCCCGTTCCTGGTTCAGTTCTGTGACTTGGATGACTCTTGCCGCCGTTCGGTCATTGCAATGCAACTGGCGCCACCACATAGCCGTTGTTGTAGGCGTGACCGAGACCTACGCATCTCTCTCACCATGGAAGCTCTGTCGGACCATTCATCTAACTGTGGTGCTATTGCGCGGAGTGTAGTATCAGATCGACAAGCACAAATCCGAACTTCAAACGTATTTCAGACCTATTGTGTACTGGCTGCAAAACTAGTACGGCGAATGAGATTCGATGTTTTGCTTTTGCCGGGCTGGTGGCAGGCGGTGACTCCCTCCCTGCACAGGTCACCCTTGTCGGCGAGCCCCTCCACACCAGGCGGCGGAGGAATTTCTCCGATCCCCTTTCTATGAAAACGGAATGGAGTGACCAGGTAATTAGCCAAGAAACAGTTACCGTAATGCCCTTGCTTAATGTAAAGTGTCCCTTTTAAAATCAATGGCTGAGGATATTTACTGTGAGAGGAACCTCAGGTTCCTTTCGCGCACCGTAACAGTGCTCCAATAATAGGGGCACTCTGATTTTCGCCAAGCCATTGTGGGTATATGTAGCACCAGCGTGATATCGAGCTTCCATTCTTGTGGAGGAACTAAAAACATAGAGCTGATCAACTGGATGGCGAGGAGTTGCTTTGGTTTTGAGTCCATAAGGACCATTTGTTTCACTTCTTTTACAATGAAATAAAAATAATCAGCACCAATACGTAAAGATGGTAATAAACACTACCAAAAAACGATTTTAGGGGACAATGCAAAACAGGGCTTAGAGGTGGACACAAATTTTATCTGTCTTCGTTAATCACAAGCATTAACAAAGGTGTATAATTTTTTTATTTAAGGAGGCGTTTGTATCGGACTGTCCCGGAGCCAGACATTTTAAAACAATCACCTCAGAAAATCGTCTATTTTTTGAGTCGCGGTACTCTATGGAGCAGCGGCACCTATATATGGTCCTTTCTAAATGCAAAGGCCTGAATTAAAGTCAATCTTTGTGGTATCTTGTCGTACATTATTTTGACAATGGAAGGATGAAATGAAAGAAAAAATAAAGAAAGACTGCTATCACTACAAGAAAATTGGGCTTAAGAAAATTGGGCTTCAGTACTGGCTGGAAACCGCCCATTAGTACAGTTTGCAGAAACCGATACTGGTTTTCCGCTAATAATGTCAGCCTATCCAGTATCATCTAAGTTGATGCCATGGCATCCAATAGGCACCACCATAGATTTCTGTGTATTGGAGTTCAATCCGGTAACTTTGCCAAAAAGTAGGAGCTCGGCTAGGTAATTGACTTGTATTTTAATTGAGCGAATAAACAAGACTGCAGGGTCAGTGTAGAGGGATGTTTGTATATATTCTACCATGGTTGCGGGAGATTTCACAAGAAGCCCGCGTCTGTTGCAAGTTACAAAAGGCGTTGGCTCAACGGGCCCCCGAGGCGCAGGCCTGTATCATAACTGATTGGCTGTGTGCCGTTTAGCAGGACTTGGGAAGGGGAAGTTGGAAAAAATGCTGCAATCCAGTCCCTCCATGTAGTTGAGAAACCCAAGTGCCCCCAGAAGGATGGTATATAGTCCCACTTGAGTGACTCGAATGCTTTGGCAGTGTCTAACTTGACCATGAGGATGGGCTTCTTGTTGCGATGGAAGTGTTTAGCCATACTGTGCACATACATGAAGTACTCATAAGTAGTCATGGATGCTGTGACCTTTGATGAAGGCGCTTTGACACGTCGAGATGATGTTTTCCTGGAGAAGACCGTGTGCATGACCTTGAGATGATGCCTCTGCGCCATTTGATATAAAAGGTCAGACGCACATTATCCTTTTTGTAAAAAAAAAAGTTGTATTGCCACTGTTTCCCCAAGCATTCCGAGAAGTTTATGTACGAATTGTGTATACCAAATGTCATCATGAGCTAACTTTTAATTTCTTACCAACCATCACAGTTGTAGCTAGTAACCATCAGAATATCCTCATCAAAACGAACAAGACTTCATGATCAAGCGCCTAATGACAGGTAATCACAATCCCAAGGTGTTTGCATTGTTAAGTTTATCAGTACATGCCTGGTTGATTGTAAGCTTATATCTTGAGCTGTACAGGCCTACAGGGCATGGAATCTTTGTTGAGCCTCAACCTCTGCATACACCAATGACTGAATGTTTTTCTCTAGAGAAAACAAATATGATTCGATCTCTGCATACACCAATGACCGGAAGAGTTAACTTTGCCTGGAAGCAAGAGTTCCATGGCCAATGGATACGAGCACAAGACCCTGCAAGAGTTTGCCATCAGGCTTCAGATATGGTGGCCTCTATCTCGTCAAGCTGATTGGTTTGTACATCGTGGTACCGCTGTACTGGTCATACAAGAGCCATCTACTATCGACCATAAAGAGCACTATCAGATCATCAGATTTTGTTGTTGGGGCTAACCAGCATCACCTAGGGTGTGAGGACTCTGCGCGCACTTCATGTACACGTTTTTTTTCCCAAGATTGATTCTCCTCAGTTTTGTTGTTGGTGCCTCTTATATTAGAAGAAAAACGTCTATTGGCCAAGGGGTCTTGCAGTACATGTGGCTCTTTAATCTTTATAGTACAAGGCCAAGTCAATTTCAAGACGAATAAATGCCTAAGACGTTGGTGGGTGCAGTATGGCTATTGGTAGCATGACAATTGAATCAACCATAAGGTTTAGGATTCAAAACTAACTCCAACAGAGTACTCTCTCTATCCTTGAATATATGTCATTTAGGACAAGCAAATTAGGTTTTGCCATCGTCATGCTAATGGTGGGTCATATGTTGGGCTATTTATGTAGGAGAAAGTTTTCTTTCGGTTTTGTTTCTAAAGGAGGCAACAAGCCCGCAATGCCTCGGCAATCTTGGTGAATCTAGCCCCGAATTGTAGCTAGTGCAGACAGCCATACTTAATGTGCATAGCATTCAAGCTATATACGTGTAACTGTCTTGCACATACTAAATTTTGCGCCGCATAATCCAAAATGAAATGTCAGTGACAATTTAAACAATAAGTCAGTTGGTATAAGAATGAGCCCTCTGAACATCTCTAATGTTAGAATGAAATATTTCAATTGGTATATAAATTTATAGATTAGAAAACATAGGTATGTAGCCATGCACTTGCATCTCCCTGTTCATTAGCAGATGCTTATGCATCTCCGAAGTTGTAATTTGCATGCAACAAGTATTGTCCCTTTGACGGGTACTTGGGGCCAACTAATAACTAAGCTCTGTAAATCTACAGTCATGCAGGTGAGCAACGAAATAACCCATTTTTTCCACTCATTTTCCTCCAGCAAGACTCGTACGACAGGCAATATGCACAGTACCGCTTCTTTTGCAACTGAGAAACGGAATCACCGGCGTAATGTGTTGTGCCTGAGTTTAGCCATGACTGACTCCAACCAGCCCGTTTGCCTTCGGCACCACCATCTTCTACTGGCACACGAACGCACCAAGGAACAGATCTGTGGCGTGGTTAGGCTACAATTCCGTGGACGTATGAAATCAATGGCACTAAACAACGGGTTATTGGATCATCGCTTTACTCCTCCTACTCCCTCATGAGCAAATTGGGCTGCCCACCCATGCGTATCCCTTCACTTCTCATGACGTTCTAGTAAACAGCAATGTCGTTACTTCATGCTCGGTGGAGGAACATGTGGTTGGGGTTCTTCGCATAGGGAGTTTGGTAGGGCGGCCACCCATGCTTGCCCAACAGGAAGATCCCGGTGCCTCCATTTCCCAGCACTCATGCATCCATCGATTCGCTGTCTGCCCATTCAGTTTCGTTCTCTCCGTTATCTCTTAGACTCTGGTACCCAAGGGGATAATGTAGTTGAGTTTATGGGTTATGACAAAACATAAGTGAGGCAATATGTCTGCCTTTTATAAGCTATAAGGCCCATCTTTGTTTCAACGAGCTAAGGCATTTAATTACGAAAAAAAAGTCTACATCACCCTCCAACGTATGGAGATCGATCCACCCTCTAAACTATGAAATCGGATAATTTACCGTGAACATTACAAACCGGACAAATTACTCACTGAAGCAGTTTTTGACGATGGTTTTGCTATAGTATCGTGATTTTTCTTTTTTCTTTTTTTTGTTATTTTGGCTTAATCTTTGAAAAGCCATAGAAAATCACAAAAACATCATAAAATAAAAAATCTATGCAATTAGTGGACTTAGCACTATGGAAAGAATTTGCAATTCTATTTTTCTCCCAAAATAAACGGTTCTGCAATTTGAGGTGTACGTGGATGTGGCAAAGATAAGGCTATAGCCTTTTTCGTCAACGTGATGTAGTATTTGTTTCCTTAATCCTCCTATTATTTTGTAACTGTTACACATTGATGGTTTTAGTTTTGTTGTTCACTAATTAAGTCCTCATATGCATCAAACTTCTATTCTAAATAAGCACAGTACCATTCGATTTTGTCTTCCAAACTGGACGTGACTATAAATTAGCTAATGGGATGGACCGGCCGGTGGCCGGATAACCTATTAGTTCCCTTTAGGCTATACGTACAATAGAGACAGTGCATCCGCTGCCTACCTGCTCATTATTAGCTAGCCCCCTTTGTGCATTGCAAGCTCATTATTACAACACAAGTCAATTTTGCAAATTAAGACTACACAGAGACATCGCAACCGCTCCCTAGCTACCTGCTCCTACTTGGTAAACTCGAGCACACAGAAACCCCCAAATGTAGCGGTGGACCGGATGGCGCCGTTGAAGCCGGCGTCGGCAGCCAGCCTGGCGTACTCCTGCTCCGTCCTCTCCTTGCCGCCCTTGAGGCCATTGATCAAGCAGATGATATCGAACAGGAACGGGAAGCGCCCGGCCGGCGTCGCCTCCGGCGTCACCGGCAGCACCACTTCCATGGCGATTACCTTGCCTGTATCCGGGACCGCTCGGTAACAGTTCTTGAGAAGCTTCACACAGTCCTCATCGCTTAGCAGGTGCAGCACCGACTGTCACATGTACTTTTAATTAGATCCCTTAATTATGAGGTACAGGGAAATTAATGACGGAGAGGCGGAGACAGCTAAGTACGTACTCCTACCTTCATAAAGATGGCGTCACCGCTGGGCACATAGTCGAGCATGTCCCCACCTATGTGTTGCACACCTGCACATATATATATATATATAAGACGTGGAAATGTTTAGCCGTAATTCATGTCAGCTGATTTACAATCTCATTATCCAAAAAAATGCTGCTGGATTAATTTTTATAAAAAAAAGTGTTTTTTTAGGAAATACGAGGAGTTACCCCTACTGATTATATTATATATTAGGTATAGTAACAAAGTTGTCAAGTACAAAAAGAAGTGTATTGATTTGGTTTTATTCACAAAGTACTACATTGATATATGTGAAAACCGCACATGATAATAACTGTTCCCACTAACCGACTAACCTGGTATCGGCTTTGCCTGCCTGACGACGAACGGCAGATCGAAGTTGATGCCCTTGATGTTCTTGTACTTGGAGGTGATCATTCCCAGATTGGTACCAATGCCACCCCCCACGTCGACTAGGATGCCGATACCATCGAACCCAGTGAAGCTCTCGAGCATCTTGCCGCAGACGAGCGTCGACAGTTGGGACATGGCCTGGTTGTACAGCGCACTCAGCTGAGGGTTCTTCCCCATGTACTCGAACGCAGGCATCCCATGGGCTATTTCGAACGCGACTCTTCCCTCCAACAGCGCCTCCGCTAAATGGTGCCTTTATATCGTGCAACCATGCAGTTCAACAATGTTATAACAAGTTTAGTAATGCCATTTCGCACAAAATTATTTTATCACAAAGTACTACATTAGTTATTCGCTCCCACTACATACTGGCCCGTTTGGCACAACTTTTGCTTATCGAGCCTTTAGCCGGTAATAATGTGCCATGTGTATATAAAACCAATTCTTTTAGATTGGTTACATGAAGAGCAATTCCATCTTTAAACAACTTTTCAGTAACCAGGGAAAAAGTGTAAGAAAGCACTGTAGCAAAATACTATGTAGTTCCATTGACTTTTTTTGACCCAACTTTGACCGCTCGTCTTATTAAAAAAATGCAAACATTATCAAAATTAATCATATTTTAAGCATTCTAATTAATAAAGCATTGTATAAAAATATGACATTTTCTATAATTTTTATAATATCAAATTTAGAATTAAAAAAATCAAACATCTAATAATTTGGAACGGACGAGATAGTATCTTACCAGGGCGTCAACATAGCCCGTTGAAATCCGAACATTGCTAGGTCCATCAGTGACCCCTCGCCCTGGTTGCCGGAGAGCCATCGGCATACTGGTCCCGGCGCATACCGCCGCAACGGCGGACTGTCCGGCCCTGCGCCTTCCTCTGTGGAGCACCTCACCACGCCGTGGGACGCGAGAAACCGCAGCATCCGGTCCACGGCGGCCGCCACCTCCGCTTTGTTCGTGGCGCCAGCTGGTAGCTTGGCAGCCAGCTCGTCGACGGTGAGCGCGCGGCCCGCGGGTGCGCCGGTGAGCGCGTCGATGAGGCCGAGCTCCATAGCTGCCTTGAGCGTCATGGAGACAATGTGCGCCGTCATGAGCTCCTGCGCGGCCATGAAAGACGACGTCTCTTCTTCCTCCGCGTCGTTCGTGCATGCGGCCGGATTCATACTGGTGCAAACTTTTTTTTCCTTTTCCTTTTTTTTTCTGCAAAACGCAGAGCACTAATTTGCTGGTTGCTACTAGTAGATGACCGAATACCAGGAGTGGACGGAGGCTAATTATGGCTGGGTTGGTCTTTTATAGTAGAGATCTGACAATCTTGTTGCGTGCTTTCCACTGAATATTAATATGGGCTTATGGGGCAATGGTCGTTGGAATGGTTGGTTGGTTGATCTTCGTCGTGGCCAACCTGCGACCTTACACCGGTTTTTGTTTGCTACGCCATAAATGTTTATTCACCAATCAGAGGACTGTAGTACAGAGTAGGTATCACTCATTTTGATTACTTAATTGATCGAAAAAATAAAGAGAAGATATTGTTGACAGGGGCGTAGATGATCATTATTTTTATTTTAACTATTACAGATGCACGTGCAACTAACACACACATGTTTTTTAAAAAAAACATACAATAAATAAAAATTGGAGTGTGTGTTAAAAGAACCTAATGAATAATAATTTTACAATTTTGGCTAGGACAAGGGAATATGGTTTGGAAGTAATTTTGGCTAGGATTCAGTAAACAGTTATTTAACATCACAAACACTAAAATCATTCAATAGCCTCAATTACTTCCATCCACTCCATGATAGTAACATAATTTAGTGAAGCCCAGGCCATCTCTTCTTCCATGACCTGTCATGTAGAGAAACAAGAGTATATGTAAATAGACATGGTTACAGAACAAAAAAGATATGCAAATAACTCGATTTACATTCTTACAACTTGCAAGAAAGAGGATATAAGAAACAAGCAAAAAAATTGTAAGGAGCATTTAGATTGGGGAAGTTGATCAAAGAAATACACTAAAGCAAACATTGGTGGGCATGTTTTGTCAGATGGATGAATAGTATGAATAGAGGAAAGTTGTTGATGAATAGTGGAAAGTGGAACAATTTAAAAAAAATGCAAATACCATTAGGTGGAAATGTAGGAATAATGAACTCATTGAACTATTCTAACATGTGCTCATTCAGCATGCGCGCCCTATCATGATCGCACACAATACAACAATTTTGAGTCACATCAAACATTCTCATATATAGATATTAACCGGTTGGTATTGAAATCCTAACCAATAGATTCAGGTAATTCAGGCTTTTCGTGGAAACCAAATAACTAATATTACTACCGAATTAGCTATCAGCAATGCTCTATTAGCACTCGTTTTGTAGAAACCAGTGGTGATGAGGCATCACCGCCAATTCTAATGGCTACACACTCTGCGAAGGAGGGTCATAACAAACAAATTCTAAATATGGGTGGCAGTGATATAGGATGGAATCTAATTAAATTGGTACACATACCACACATCCACACCCGCTACTTCAGCCCAAATCTTATCCACTCTTCCAGTCTCCACCGAATCCCACTGCCTCCCTCGTTCCCTCTCGTCCATCCTGTCGCCGCCCTCGTTCCCCTCCTCCCATCGCCACCCCTCCCTCCCCTGCCTTAAGCAACTCGTTGTCCCTCCCCTTCCTCCTCCACTTGCTTCTCCTTGGCATGGTAAGGAGGAGCATCAGCAGAGCGAGGTGTGCAGCAGATCGATGAGCTGCAGGTTGACGGCTGCTTGAGGAGCGCGATGGCTCGATGTCCACAGTGGCTCGAGATTCGCGGCGGCCATGGGTCTCCTCTGGTAGGCCGCCTCTCTCTCTCTCTCTATTGTGGCCTCGGTGGTGTGGTGGCAGCGGCAGCAGTGTGGGGAGCGGTGGTGAATTGGTTCAATCAGGAGGAAAAACATAACTAGAAAAGCAATTGGCATTTCATCCTTTCATGTGTCTGGAAAATGAACACAAAATTGAATATGCCATTACCTACATATATCCATTTCACAATTAACTCAGTAAACTCAGCTCAAATGCATCGAATATCAAAAGCATAAGTCCATAACAAGTTGCCCCAGACCCAGGCTAGCTAGCTTGGAGATGCTTCTGTACTGGGGCATCTGCACCGGCCAATGCTGTAATCATTCCTCAGTTCTCTGCCATGGACGGTACACGCGGACACGTCAGACGATGGTCCAGGCGATGCTCATTTGTTCCCGGGTGTACATTATCACAGTGTTGATCAGCCAGCTGCTTTGTTCATCAGCCAGCTGTTGTTTATTGTAGTGTGTGCACGAGCAGATGTAGATGTTGTTCCCAATGCCTACTATCCCAACATCACATACAGCTTAGTTTGCGGTTTGTGCATGCTCTCTCAAACTTTATCACCACTGACTCCGTTCGCATGGTTATTTGTGTGTATGCATCGAGTAGAAATATAAAGACTGTCTTTATATGAGGATATTGGAGAAGATAAGAGACTGTTGATAAGTGCAAAAGAGGTTTCTCATGTGTATTGCTGCTAACTGTTAGAATTGTGTCGAATATTGTGTACTAGTTGGTTACGTTTGGACTTTGTGTTGTATTAGCGGTAGGGTGTAGAGTTCGTGTCGGACTCTTGTAACTCGGGCTCCTCATAAATATGAGAGGAGGACCGCTGTTGTAACGATGACGACATAGCGACAGGCTCGCAGGGGGGAGGTGGCGCATTGCCGGGATCCCGGAGCGACCGGTGTTGCGTATTGGGGAGGAGCGCCCGTAGTCATGCCCCGGGGATGTAGGCCTCGGCTGAACCTCGTCAACAAATATCGTGTCTCCGGTGTCATCTGTGATCATCATCTCGGTAGATCGGTAACTGCTTCCGCGCGCTTATTTTCTAACAAATGGTACCAGAGCCATGGTTGGATTGGATCTAGAGATTGTATGGTGCCGTGGAGGCGCGAGGATTATGCTCGATGGGTGCTGTGGGGCTGCTCAATGCGACGCAAGGTGGAGCGTGGCGGCGATCGGCGATTCGATCGGTGGTGTCGGACACTCTATGCAGGAGGCTCGTACCGTTCGACGGGCTGCGGTTGGCAAGGATCGGCCAGGCGTGGTGATCGGACCAACACAGTGGCCGGTGAAGACGGCGTGAACATGGCGGCGACTTCGGCTCGGGATCGTACTGGCGGCCAGACGCAGGTGACAGTCAGAGAGTTTGGAGCGTAGGAGCATCACGACAAGGGTGATGCTACCGGTGTCGTACAAAGGCAGAATGATGGCACGGCGAGCAGATTGTGTCGATAATGCAGGTGGCCATGGTGCGATACATTCATGCACGAGCGGTGCGTGAGATGCGTCTGCGGCGGCAGGGCCGGCGTATGTACGGTGGAGCTTGCAAACAGGGCACGAACAACAATGATGGCATCGTGGGTGGCAAAGCGGGTGCACCGTGTGTGTTGCGGACAGATACAGAACTACGCGGGCGTGAAGAATGCTAGTGGGCTATCTATGCGTGTGGATGGAAAAACATGCAGCCTTGTATGTATGAAATCAAGCAGGTTACGGTCAATCGTTTAATTGGCTTGGTTTTTAGGACCATATGAAGGCGTATACGTGTTGGAGTTTTCACGGGCGGTGGTGGGTCAGAGGTATGCGCGGCGTATAGCTGCCCAACATGAAAGAAACCAGACGTACCATATACGGATGCGGGATGCAACAGCTAGGCTGGTTGCATGCATGTGTTGGTCACGTGTACATGCATGTAATTTTTCCTATTTTATTTTGTGCTCAAATCAAGAAGGTGCAAGGAATAGAATATGGAAAGGAACTACCGGTGGAGTTGTGTAGGCATCGGACACGGTGACACGGTCTGGGTGTGTTGGAGTCAAACACGAACATAGTGCGCAGGCTAGCATGCAGGGCCGCGTGCGAGTAGGAGAAGAAGTCAGAGGCGACGCGTGTATGGCGCACATAAAAGCAGACGAGGCGCACACAAACAGAACCAGAGAAGCAAAGCAAAACAGTGTTTTGGTTAGAGGGTTCGGTTGACTGCGGAAGAGAAGCTTTTGGGTGCGAAGGCAATCGGCGAGTGCTCATCGGCGGGCAATCTGGCAGGGTCAGATAGCAAGAGCGAGGAGCAGATCGATCCGTCTGTCGGGCCGGTCGACAAGGCGAGCGCATCGGGTAGTGTTACCGGCGGCAAAGGGTCGGTCAAACCGCGTGTCGACAGGATATCGACGTCAACCAGATTTGAGGTAGTCAAGTTCGATGGTTTTGGCAACTTTGGTTTGTGGCAGATAAGGGTCCAAGACTTGTTGGCACAACATGGGAACTTGGTGTGTCTGCAGGAGAAGAAGCCAGAGACGATGGATGATGACGATTGGAAGGAGAAGCGGACGGTGGCGGCCGCAACCATACGGCTATGTCTGTCTGACCAGGTCATGCACCATGCGATAGGACTGAAGACACCGAAGGAAATCTGGGACAAATTGGAGGGTCAATTCATGTCGAAGACTGTGACGACCAAGTTGTATCTGAAGAAGCTATATGGGCAAAAGATGCTGGAGGGGTCGAATCTCGCAGAGCACATCAATGTTTTCAGTCAGCTAGTCACGGACCTAGAACAGCTAGGTGTGAATGTTGATGATGAAGACAAGGCGATTATTCTTCTGTGTTCTTTACCATAATCTTATGAGCATGTGGTCACGACTTTGATGTATGGTAAGGAAAGCATCAAGACCATGGATATTACTGGAACGTTATTGGCTCGGGAACAAAGGAGACAAAATAGTGCCGCGAAGAAACCACAAGGTGATGGGCTTTCAAGTTTGCTTTGGTTGATAGTGAACTATATCGTGGGACCGCGGATGGTTTGCTCTTGAAGTGTTTAGATCCTAATCAAGCTAGATTGGCTATGACAGAGGTTCGTGAAGAAATTTGTGGTGCGCAACAATCGGCTCGCATGATGAAGTGGCTCCTTAAGCGAGTTTATTCTTATTGGTTTACAATAATTGTAGCGACCTTACCCGAGAAATGGGCCCACTTAAGTATATTTCACCTTCCGTTGGTGCTAATACACAAAAATGTTCCCAATTACGGGTACGATCGTCGAGTCAAGCTCGACTAACTGCTACTGAAGATCGTCCGTCCATACACTCACTCGAAGGTGAGTTCCAAAGATCACATCATTCCACAATTCAAATTACAACAAGTCTTAGAGTTATTACAACCAAATTGAAATGATAAGTAAATAGTTTGAGTTCATGCAGCGGAAAGTAAACGAGATACTAGCGACGATCCATAGTATCGTCACGATGAAGTCAGCCGTGACGCTACTCCTCACGATCCTCGGGAGAGGTCGGCTCCCACTCGATGCTGTAACCAGGAGGAAGCTGGGAGGCCCAAGCCATAGAGGCAGCTACCTCCTGAGGGGATGGTCCTGAAAATTTAGCCACAAGCAAGGCTGAGTATACTAGTTATACTCAACAAGACTTAACCGACTGGTGATCACTACATCACCGACTCCTAGAATGAGAGGCTGTTTGGCTAGTGGGGTTCTTTTGCCAAAAGCGACTATGCTGTTTTCTACTTTCTTTATTTTGATTTTAATTTCCTTAGTCTATCCATTCTAGGTGAGCCTAGCTAAACAAACAAGTTTTGCAATACAATTATTCCATACAAAGATTTCATCCTTCCAAGTTTCACTTCATAATATGCCATACATCGGTCAAGCAGTCTCATTAACCGCGAGAAGCGGACAGTTCGAACCGAATTTACTACCTGGCCAGGGAAAACCCAAACATACGGAATGGTTGGAAATGCCAACACACCCCAATCCTTTCTCCTCTCTCTGCGAGTGGCTCCCGAGTCCCACTGCCTCAGGGTAAAGGTTCACCACTACTGGGACTCACGCAACTACCCTCATGTGCCCATGGGATAACGTTTCCAAGACAGAGAGCTGTCGGACCTGCTCGCATCAATCAGATACCGGGACTTACCGGTCCCATAAACCGTGCATATGTGTGGTACGTTCAAACGCTTGACACAAAAGTACCACATGTTTCCAATTAAAACATCGATTGACGGGTATCTACAATCATCCGTCCATCATCTCTAATGTTTCTGATATGAGTAAACATACAACTCCTATATCTCGCGAGTGTCGGAAAACACTCGACTTCTATCGTTCTTAAGCATAGCAACTATCGAACCTAACATACTAGTGTTCAATCAAAGGAACCTATGATCATGCAATCTAGGGTTTCATTCAACTCCTTGAAACTTAAATGCACAAACATATAATCAAGTAAATTGCGTAAGTAAAGTTAGGTTATGCTCCGGGGCTTGCCTTCCGGCTCGAAGCGGTACTCCTGCTCGGGGCTCGGATCCACGTGCACCACGTTCACCTCGGACTCCTGGGCGATCTCCTCGGCAGCGGGAACTAGCTCGTAGACTCCGTCGGCGAGACCCGAATCTACACGAATGCATGAATGCTTAAGTATCCGGATTTAAATAGTTAGGGTTTATGTAAATCTTGGTTAATGAATTGGAAAGGATAAACATTAATTATAAGTGAATATACCCTTTTCATTTTGAACCTTTACTTTGATTTTAGAGTTTTAGGTTTTTCTCTTTTCTTTTCTTTTTCTTCTCTTTTCCTTTTCTTTTTCTTCTCTTTCCACTATTTAAGTCCTTTTTCTATTATTCAAAGGTGAACTTAGGAGTATTATTTTTAGGTGCCATTTGACCAGAGGCTTGCTCATGCCAATACAGGAGCTTAGCCCAAAATTTGGCTCAAGATAATTTTTCTATAATTTATTAAAATCATTCTTATCTTTTTGCCTAAAATCAAACTAAAATCCTAAAGATATAATTACAAGGTTTCTGTCCAAACCACTTGGCACAGTGACTTAGGGTGCCAAGGGTGACCTCTCTGTAAGTTTGCATGTGATTTTGATTTATGGTTATTTTTGTGGAATTTCACCATGTTTAAACTACCAAAAATCATTTAGCCATTTTCCAGTGTCCAAAAATTACCATTTTCATTTTTCTAAGGTTTCTAATGTCTGGATTAAGTTTCTGTGTGAAGGAGGTGATTTTTCATTGAGTAATTTATTTTCTATGATTTCTTTGCCAAAACAGCAGGGTATATGTTTGGAAAATCATAACCCTAAATCCACTGAGAATTTTTTTGTGCACCACTTGCGCATTAAGCTAATGATAATCACCCTAACAACATATCCCAAGCTCAGCTCCAGTGCATGTATAGATTTTGAACTATGATGAAAAGTGCTCAAATTGAAATGGATTTATAATTCAAAATCTAAGGCTCAACTGTGACAAGTTATAACTAGGAGAATGAACTTCATACTTCAAGGTTTCCAGAGAAATTTAGTTTGTATTTTTCTGATGTTTCTACGATTTTCTACGAATTTTTGAATATTTCAGCGAATTAACCCAAAAAGGTAGAATCTATTTTACGCCGTGAACCCTGAAACTTTTGAAAGCCTTACAACGAGGTCCCTACATCTTTCACTTGACCCCCTGGGAAAAGGTAGGAGATACAGTTTGATCCTCGGCTCGCCGGCGTTCGCACGCCGGCCAAACGGCGGCGACTCCGGGCCGGGAAAGTGGGGGAAAACGGAGAGGGGCTCACCGCGGTTTCTTTGGGCGTGGTCTCGAGGTCGGAGAAGGCCGGAAAAGGGGTCGTCGACGGCGGCGGCGGCCCGGACTTGCTCCGGCGAGTTGCGCCGGCGGTTGCGGTGGCGGGGGAAGGGGGAAAAAAAAAGCTCGGTGAGCATCAGTGGGACACGGCGGAGCTCCTGGTGGCGGTGGTTTGGTCGGGGGAGACACGGAGGAGGTCGTCCACGTGCGGCTCGGGCACGGCGGCGAAAATGGCGACTCCGGCGGGGTTTTCCGCACACGAGGAGAAGGGAAGGGCTTTGAGCTTTAACGGGGAAGGAATAGGGACGGTCAGGGCAGCTCGGGCAAGGTCGGAGGGACGGCCGCGGGCAGCTGGGCAGGCGTGCAGCGGCAGCGGCTCTGTCGCGGCCCGTTGGCGCCGTGCGCGGCGTCAGCGCGGCGCAGGCGAGGACGGCAGGCGCGCGTGGGCGACGAGAGAGGACAGGGCAGGGAGGAAAAGGGCACGCGTGGGCGAGACATTTGCACGGCGGACCGGTGGATAACAACGGTGGCGGATTTGCCCGGCGGTCCATGGCGGCGGCGCGGCGACAGCTCAAGAGCTCGCCTCGGGTCAGCGCTACAGGGCGCCTCTGGCCATGTGGGCTGGCCAGACGCATGCACCGTGAGCGGGGACACACGGCCGTGCTATTGGTTGGCGCAGTCGAGGCCGGACGGCGGCAGGCGGCTGCCGGCGGCGAGCGCGGCACGCGCGAGCGCGGCGCTGGCAACCCGTGAGCGCGCCGTGAGCGGTGCAAAGGTCAACTGATTGGCATGGCTCAAATTCCAAAAATTTGAACTGAACTTCGAAACGTGTCAAATTAAAAGTTGGAGTTTTGGGATGTGGGACACAACTTTCGAGCTTGGACTAGGCGCTTCGACCATGCGCTTCGAGCTTGGATCGCAAGCTCGAGCTTTCCGAGCCTCGAGCGTGACAGAAACGCCACTCGAGGGTGAATGCCCCCCTCGAGCTTGGCTGCGGAGCCTCGAGGGTGACGGAAACGCCACTCGAGGGTGAATGCCCCCCTCGAGCTTGGCTGCGGAGCCTCGAGGGTGACGGAAATCACCGCTCGAGGGTGAATGCCCCTCGAGCTTGGCGGCGGAGCCTCGAGGGTGACGAAAATCACCGCTCGAGGGTGAATGCCCCTCGAGCTTGGCTGCGGAGCGTGATCGTGACGCGAGCGAGCAGCGAGCTGCAGGGCGCGGCAGAGGCTCGCGTTGGGTCAAACGCGTGCGCCATGATGCGAGACACGTCGCTGCGCTGCTGGCCGGCGCAGGGGGGGGCAGCAACGGCAGCAGGGCACGGGCGGCACGGCGCGGGCTTGCGAGAGCGCACGCGCGAGCTCCGGGAGCGCGTGCTCACGGCTCAAAAGCCGATTTGGTGAGCAAGCTCCAAACTCAAAATTTTTTAAACTGAACTCGTGAAAGTGTGAACATGAAAGTTGTAGAAGGGATAGTGGGACACCTCTCTGCACTGGAGATTTTGATAAAAAGTTGAAAATTTGGCCGTGATTCAAAAGGGGGTAAATCCCTGTTTTGAACTGAATTTCTGAATTTCGAGGGGCTAAAAGGCAAAATTGGCCAAAGTTCTAATTGAGGCAAAGCTCAGAAATGTGAAGCTGTACAACCTTGCTTTTTGGAGATTTTGACGTTCTGTGGTAAAATCTCGAGTTTTGGCTAAGATTCCATTTCAGCTTTTGAATTTGAATTGAAAAATTCAAATTCCAAAGTTAGGGTCTGAAATTTGAGATGCTTTCAAACATTTTTAGGCTATGTTTTCAAAAGGGAAGATGCTTGGTTTGGTCTCTCCTTCAAATTTTGCATTGGCCAAAATTCAAGTTCTTATATAAAATTTAAAGGTTTTTGTTTTGCCTCTTTTTGGGGTGTTTTTAATTTCTTATCGAATTCCTTTTAGCATTTCTTTTGATTTCTTTCTTTCAATTAACCTTGGTTAGGCTTGATTACTTGTTTAGCTTAGCTTAATCATTGTTTTAGTGTTAATTAACACCAGGGGTGTTACAATAATTGCCGATTGTTTTCGTTACTACAAAAGAGGTGATTGAGTTTATTATCGAGCATATTATACATAGATTTGGGATTCGTTTGCCAATGAACATCATTTATATCTAAGGAGGTACGTGAGTTCATTGAATCCAATGGTATTAAATTGCTCAATTCATCTCCATATTTGCTCAAGCTCATGGTGAAGTTGAGTTTAGCAATAAGGCATGTTTCTAGACATGGTTCTGCCAAAGTTACCCCGTATGAGTTTGTCTATGGTCAAGAAGTCCTTTGAGTGACTGGCAAGCGTTTGGAGGCTTTGGAGCAGGTCTAGAAAGAAGATAGCTCGAGTATGTAATGAGAAGGCAAAGGTAACATCCTTTCAAATTGATGATTGCATGAATTTCAGTTGCCAATAGCATTTGAAGGTATTATCCAATTGTTTGGCAAAGTGTTTAAAAGGATTTTGCCAATATGTTGATATCGCTCTTAGAATGAAATGGCCGACAATAGAGGGTCGCCCTTAGACTGAATTAATGTTTCTTGATACACAAGCTTTATCAAGAAACAGGGGGACATATGTTGATGACCAAAAATGGCAAGAATGCCGATCTAGCTCAACAGCCGGTCTAACCGCCTGTAACAAGCGGTCTGACCGGCTGTACCCTGTAGCCGGTCTGGCAATGGGCCAGGCGGTCTGACCGCCTGTACAGTCGGTCTAGACCGACTGCAGGAAAGTGCTCAAAATATGATTTTGACTCCAGCATTGCGTAGGGCTCGTCGAGAAGGTCAAAATGCATATGTGGATCGCTTGATTTGGACTCCGGATGAGGGAGTTATGGCTCTGTCAAGGGTCAACCCCGGGCCCAGGCGGTTAGACCGCCTGTAGCAGTTCTAATCCGAATTAGAGTTGTATTTTGATGGGACTTCATTATGGAATTGACTCCCCACGGGGCAAGACCTCCCCACCCTATATTATGAAAGGTCGTGGCCGATTGAGGACCTCTACCCAATCGTACAATCAATTTACCTTTACTCTTTTATCTCAAACCCTAGCTTTTCCAACCTCCCTTCTTCTTCCTTCTTCGTCTCCATGGCGTTTTAGGACGTTCTAGGTGGCCTTGCCGACCTTAGAACAACCCTAGGTTCGTTGCCTCCGACGGGGTCCCTCCCGAGGCGACGATCGTAGACTTTTGCGGCGCCTCTGCCTACAGGCGGTCTGACCCCTGTGACAGACGGTCTGACCCTGTACAGGCGGTCTGACTCCCTGTCCAGAAGTTCCGACCGACTACCGCACGATCTAACACTTATTGTGTGTTGACCCGAAAAGACGTCAACGCATTGCATATACTCTACGCATGTACGCAAGGCATAAAACATGCATACGGCCATAACAACCACTGGCTAGTAAGGGCTCTGTCCGATGACGTTGCCGGGCGGGGAATAGTTACAGATGATAACCACGCCGCCATTGTTGCTGCACACAACACGGGCGCAGCCGATGGAGACGGAGGCGCGCCACACCACCTGCGTGTAGTGTCCGCACGACTTCCCCGACGGCGCCGAGCAGGTGTTGGTGGCGTGGTTGTAGTACTGCTTCTCGGCCACCCACGCCCCCACGGCGTCGGACGCCGCCCAGGCGTACCCCGACGAGCCCCAGAAGAGGTTCTCGCCGTAGGGCCCGCCGGAGTGCACCAGCTGGCAGTCGCCGGCGGCGCGCTGGTCCGCGTAGCCCTGCGCGTACGCCGCCACCGTGGCGTTCCACGTCACGCCCGCCACGGCCACGTCGGCGCGCGGGGAGTTGTGGAGGTTCACGAAGTCCTGCGCCGTGTTCTGGGCCGCGACGCCGGCAGCCGCCATGGCGAGTGCTAGAGCGAGCCATGTTACCTCCATTGTTGTCAATCCCTTATTCCCTTCGGTGAGTGGTTTGAGCCTGTATTTGGTCTGATCGTGTATGTGATCAGCTAATTTGTGTTGGTGTTTAATTTGGCCATGGTGATTACATGGGTATTTATAGTGTCAGGATTGCTTGAGCATTGGCACGCTTATTAACTGGAAAAGGAAACTGGGAGGGATTGCAATGGTCGTTTCGTCCAAGAAGCCCGGGGGAAGAAATAATTCCATGAACTTGTCCAGACTAGTCTGGATAAGCTTGGTTATGGACAACCTTCCCATGGAGTAACACTTGGAAAGGGAAGCTCTTTTTGGACGGTTTACTTCACCTGAGTAGCTCAGAGGCTTAGTATGCGTCTAAGTGCATGTGCATGGCGTACAGCGCTCAAAAGTCTTGGATATATATGTTCAGAAGAGAGATACTGCTTATTTGGTCATAGCAGGGCTGTTTGACCAACAAAACAGCTAGTGGCATTTGCATGTGCATGATGCCTTGAAAGTAACTCAAATGAGAGAAACTGATGATCAGCCGAGAGAGTTTGCAAATGGGGCTGAATGATGTCAAATGGAATCAAGTCTCGTTTCAAATGTTCACATATTTTGGCATGAAACAAAACGTTACATGTTGGCAGGACAAATTAAGTGTACCAATATGGTCTGATATTTCAACTAATCACTACGGGACTCGGCTCCTTTGCCGTGTGTTTTTTTAAGACACATGGTACAGAGCCTCTTTGTCGTGTGCCTGATAAAATACTCATGGAAAAGACCCATTTTCTGGTAGTGACTATTACTAGATTATCTTGATTCTCTAGCACTGTTGGGGCTTACGGAGCTGGGGGCATGAGACATTTTTTTAGATGGCATGAGACATAATTAGTACATATAATTTTCTATGAACCATAATAAGCCGTTGAAAGCCCATCACAAACCAGCCCATGGCCACGAGGCCATGAGTAGACGTATAGCCCAGCTGTAGGTAAGTCTTCCAGATCCGTAACCTAACCATCATTGGGCTCATATTCATAGGCGAGCGCAGGCACATTTCGACTTTCGACATTTCGTTTTCGTTTCCTACTGCCGTTATTCTGAGTTATAGCTGCCGCTGTTTCTGAGTTGTAGCTAAGGATAGGAGACGCCGACGGTGACCTGCTTTCCTTGCTCGCCTCCCTCGGCGACCGGCAACGACAAGGACGGAAGACAATAGAAGCGCACGTTAGGCCACACTCTACTTTTAGAGAGTACCGAGTCTGATAAATGGAAGACGATCACCATGTCAGTCTATTTGCACACATCCCAGTGGAAGCTCAACATGCAGGAACTAGATGCTAGGCCGAGCTCTCTTTCTCGGTTTCTCCCCTTGTTTTAAAAAGAAACAACTATTTTTTTTTTAGATTAAGAAACAACTGGTTGATCATATGCCAGAACCCAGAAGCCCAGCTGATTAGAGAAAGAGCACACAGTACTCTCTCCCACTGAGCCACTCACTCCTCACTTATAACGCTGAAACAACTCGATCAACTCATCGACGTACTCCTCCTGCCTCACCCTATCACCAACAACCTCCCTCAGCTCCCTAGCATTACGCGCAAGCTCCTCACCTTCCTCCTCCACCATCACCCGCCGCACCGCGGCCGCGACATCCTCCCCACGGAACGATCCATCAGCATCGTCCCTCACCACCTCGACTCCGACGCCGCGCGCCGCCATGGCGCGCGCGATGAGCCCCTGGTCCGCCACGAACGGCAGCATCACCAGCGGGTGCCCGAACCCGAACACACCCTCCACCGTCGACCCCCACCCGCAGTGCGTCAGGAACGCCCCCACCGCCACGTGTCCCAGCACCCGCACCTGCGGGACCCACCCCGTGCACACCACCCCTCGCCCGGCGACGCGCCGCTCGAACCCGTCGGGGAGCAGATCGCCGGCGTCCTTGTGGCCGGCGGCGAGCACGCTCGCCGGAGCACGGAGAGCCCAGAGGAAGCGGACGCCGGAGAGCTCGATCCCGTGGGCGAGCTCCCGGATGTGGTGAGCTGTCACGGGCGCCTCGCTGCCCAGCGCCACGTAGATGACGGACCTCGCCGGCTGCTCGTCCAGCCACCGCGCGGCCTCCATGAACGCCGACGACTGGTCACCGGCGTCCTCGACGTCGAGGACGTCGCCGGGGAGGAGGAGGCCGGAGGGGACGACGGGCTTGGAGAAGAGGTTGGTGAGGAGGGGGAAGAGGTGGGGCTCGGCGTCGGGGCAGCTGCGGTGGATGACGAGGCGGCAGGACGGGTGGTGGAGATGGAAGAGGCGGTCGATGTCGGAGACGCCCGACGCGTTCGGCCGGAACGCGGCGGCGACGGCCTCGGCCTCGTGGCGGCGGTACGTGAGGAGCGTGGTCGTGGCCGAGGGGATCCATGGCGGCTGCGCCATGTACTCCTCCGTTGTCCTGCGTGGGTGTGCATCGTTCTCGCCCTTCGTCCCCACGTACGCCAACAGCGCCGCTGGCAAGATCAGAAACATGGCGCACGCGATCTTGCACAAGACATAGATTGAGATTAACAAATTATACATATATTTATATATATATACATATATATACATATATTTATATATATATACATATATATACATGTATGTATATTTATATATAATCAGTTGCCGCAGCATGTACACGATGACATGCTACTGCGACGTCACCTTGTGCTCCTCGGCGATGGGGAAAGCCCAGTGCTGGGCGAAGTCGAGTACGATCCAGTCGGGCTTCTTCTCACCGACAAGGGCTGCGAAGGGGGCGTCGAGGCCGTCGAAGGCCGTCTTGAGGAGCTCGACATTCTCCGGCGGGACGTCGGCGGTGGACTCGGCGCCGTCTGGTAGGCCCTCGACGACCGGCAGCCTCAGCGTGACGACGCGGACGCGCGGCGATAGCTCCGGCGGGACGGGGGCCAGCCTGGCGGCGTTCCTGGGCGTGGACACGAAGGTGACGGCGTGGCCGCGGCGTGCCAGACGCTTGGAGAGCTCGAGGAACGGGATCATGTGGCCGAACGCCAGCCATGGGAACACCACGATGTGGAGAGGCCGAGAGGAAGGAGACGAAGCTTCTTGCTGGGTTCCTCCTGCTGCCATTATGGCTGGAATAACCTTGAGATGAATGGAGGCTGTAGATATGGCATGCTCATTGTAGGAAGGCGTTGTTTTGGTATAAAAGAGCTGTGATCGATCAAAGCTTCTGCTGTCCTGATGCGAAAAAATAATACTAGGCGTGGGTCACGCGTGTTAATAATTTAATCAGTCCAAATCACTAAATGATTCAGTCTCAGTGGCAGGTCCACGTCAGCAGAATTTCATCATCGCGTGATTTGGGATTTGTTTATCACCATGATGATAAAAGAATAATAGTAAAAAAATCTACTTTCAGTCATGAACTCTGATCTTGGCTTGATTTTTCAACCTTAAACTATACAGTAGGAGTATATATTGAACAGCTAACTTTTAAAAATGGAATCAACAATGTCATTCCCAATGCAAATTAAGTGCCTATGCCTGTTTTGAGTTTGATACCTACCCGAAACAGATATGATTACCGCAGTTTAATTCAATGACCAAGGCCCAAAATTTCATTTCCTTTTAGTAAAACTAATAACTGAAGTCCACATGATTTAATATATTCAAAACTGAACAGCCTATAGGAATGAATGAACTAATACCTAGAAAGTGTGGAAAGAAAGCAACCATTCAAAATGTGCGGATTATCTTTCCCTGAGATAAAATGGTCTGTTCTTATACCGATAGCTAAATTGTTCCAAAAATATAAGTGTTTCTAAACAAACAATTATATTCAGCTTATTTGATTTGAGAAAAACATATGTCATATTGCCAATGATTGACATCCAACGTGAAGAAGTTAAGATCAAAGCATCAGCTTGAAAAATATAAAAGGAACGTGAGAAATCAAAAGGTTTGTGTCTATCCTGCATTTTGGTGATGACACTCAAATACGCTTCTGGGAAAATGTTTGCTTTGAAAACTTGACCATGTGTTAAAGGTTAAAACCCTTTGAATGTGTCTTTTAGAATATCATTAATTACTATCCAATAATTTAATTGCTTAGGAGCATTTTGTAGCGAGAATTATGCGGGTTCAACTGAATAATCAAAAAGACACTTTCGTTTGGTCTTTACAACAACATGGGAGATTTACAGTATGCCCAATATATAGAGTGCTTGTTTTCCCTAATGTGGTATCACACAACCAAGTCATATGGAAACTAAAACTACCATTGAAACGCTAGTAATCGCACGAAAATGGGAAAAGTTGTATGAATATTTCATCAAATGCATAGTTAAGTTTGGACAGGGTTACTAAGCATAATACAGTGTGTAGGTAGAGAATGACCCTGTTGACCTCAAGGCCTAGGGGTGTGAAAAGATGGTAGAGGCAGCCAGATCCAGATTAGGATGTCGGCTGGAACCGGTGAAAGATGCATGCCAACACTGGAGGTGGAGCAACATTAGGAGGGCTGCCTCAGCCAACCCGTGCCATTTCGATGGATTTTTATGGGCATTCCTTGTGCTCAATACAACATTCTATTTGGTTAGAAAACCATGCGTCCTTTTCCACATGTTCGAACAATTGACACATACATGACGAACTCGGTAGAGCTGCCCAGTGGTGGATCCAGGAATGGAATAAAGGAGGGCTAAGTAACATAAGGCATATATCTGACTAATTTTTCAACTGTGTTGCTATGTACATTTATGCAAAAAAAGGGTATATTTAACATGTGTTGATATATGAGATTTGACTATTGATAACATTAATCTGTCATAGTCTAATTTTCTTCAAATTTACTGTTGATTCAATAAGAAAATGCAAGGACCATGAAATGGCCAAGCAGTGATCTAATATATACACCTGACTGAGAAGCAAAGGAAGCAAGTAGCTAGCCGCGCATGGATGATTTCACATGGGGCATAACGACTGGATTGAGGAAGGCACAATGGCTGGTAGCTTGCTGGGTTAGATGGATTGCTTGCAGACGGTGTGTGCCTGCTGTGGAGCTGCAACTACCTACTGGAGTACTGGATGCTTCCCTCGAACATATCAGACGAACAAAGAAAATGGTTGATGCAATTGAAACATCACTCAGTTATGTTAGTTTGGGCTTAAATCTACATGCTGTAACTAGCGCAATACTTAAACCGTGGTTGACCGCGCCGAGCGATTTATCACGTCGCGGTCGAAGAAGATAAAGTAGATGTAGTTGCTTCCTTTTCCGACGGCCGACTCCTCCGACACCTTCCTCCTCCGACGCCGCCGCCTCCTTGGATGCTGCCTTAGTGTTGGGGGCTGCCAGGGTTGGGGAAGGAGAGATCTCTGGCTCTAGAGGGATGGCCGGGGCGGCGATAAGCCCGATGGTGGTGGCGGGCATTCAGGGGCGGAGCTACAGTGGTGCCCGGGTATTCCCGGGAATACCCAACTATTTTTGCAAAAAAGTCTGTATACTTAATATGTGTGTGTATATATATATATAGCGGTAGGCTTATTTATGTGTTTGTCAGCTCAAATACAATCCAATGCAGCCTTTCTTGCCTCCCCCTCCCACGCCAGCCCACCAGGCCGGCCCAAGACGTGGGCTGAAGACCCAATCCAGATTGTCCCAATGCCCTGTCGCCCCCACCTCTGTGCTAGCGCAGTAGCGCTCGTGGCCTGCCCCGAGCGGCCGAGCCCCATCCTCTCTGACTCCTTCGTGACTCTGTTTCTCTTTCTCCCCCAAAATCCCCAATCCATGGAACTCGAACCCTAGACCTAGGATTGCAGCGGCGGATTCCGGCGGATTTGGCGACCTGCTGCCAGCGAGCGCCGACCGACCTCCGCCTCGGTGGTCCACGCATGCGAGCGGCGAGCGCGCCTCGCTGGGCGGCTGGCTGGCAGCCGGCCGGGCGCCTGCAGCCTGGCTGGGCGCCTACGGGCTGCTGCCTGCTGGCTGCCTGGCTGGCGGCTGCAGCCTGCCGCCTGGGACTAGCGGCCTGTCCCCTCCGGCCTCCGCTCCTGCGCAAGCCGCAAGGGCCGACGGCAGCACTCCAGTAGGGCAGCACCAGCAGCCTGCACAGGTGAGCTTGAGAAAATTTTTTAGTTTTGAATTTTTGATAACCATCCTACTAGCTAGTTGCCACTTGCCATTACACATTGTAGTTGTATTGTAACCAGTAGAATTGATACAATTATTTTGTTCCTTTCTGTAGATCTAGATAGTTGTGAAATGAAGAGAAAATTTGTTGATATAAAGGCTTTGTGGGATAGAGCTTCCAAAACAAGAGGAGGGACAGAACCTACTCATGTTGAGAGTCAAATTCAAATTCAGAGCGTTCCTTCTATTGAGGCTGAGCCTGATATACCAACTACTGATGTAGCAAGAGAAGGGACCGAACCTGAACCAGAGGTTGCTAGCAATGATCCAGACATAGCAGCTATTGCAGCAGCAGCAGAGACAGTGGAGGAACAACAACAAGATGAACCTACAGCTTGGTCTCTATCATAGATGATTATGAGAATTCAGAGTCAGAGTATGAATCAAGTGAAGAAGGTATTTATGATGTTGATTTGCTTTCTCATGACCCTGGGAGGAGAATTCCAATCAAAAGTTATGATGTCAATGAAAGAAATTCTGTGATAAGGGGATTCATTGCATTGGGACCATGTCAGTCAAGCGAACATAATTTTCCCATTAGAAAAATTGGTGGTAAGCCTCGGCGCTTCATTGATCGTTGGTTTGATGAATTTAAGTGGCTTGAATATAGTGTGGAACGAGATGCTGCTTTTTGTTTTGTTTGCTACTTGTTCAAGCATAAAGTTAATTCTTCTGGTGGAGATGCTTTTGTGAATAGAGGATTTAGGAATTGGCACATGAGAAGCAGGATTGTGAAACATATTGGTGGTATGTCTAGTCTTCACAATATGGCACAAGAAAAAGTCAATCACTTCATAAGGCCTAAAACAAACATTGGTGATGCCTTTACTTCAACCAGTGAACTAGATAAGGCTCGTTACATGGCCCGTTTAACTTATTCATTGAAGTGCTTGAAGTATCTTTTAAAGCAAGGTTTGGCTGCCCGTGGACATGATGAAAGTGAAAAATCACTTAATAAAGGGAATTTTCTTGAGCTGTTAAATATGCTAGCAGAAAACTTTGAAGATGTTGGTAAGGTGGTTTTGAGCAAGGCTCCAAAGAATTGTAAATTGACTGCTCCTGAGATACAAAGAGATATAGCTAATTGTTGTGCCAAAGAAACAACAAGGCTTATCATGGATGACCTTGGTGATGAATATTTTGCAATACTTGTCGATGAATCTAGCGATGTCTACCAAAAAGAACAGCTAGCTCTATGTTTGAGATATGTTGACAAAAAAAGGAAGGGTAGTTGAGAGGTTTCTTGGTATTGTCCATGTTGAGGATACTACTTCCGTGACACTCAAAGAGGCAATTGAAAAATTGTTGATGGCCCATTCTTTGAGCTTTTCTAAGGTCTGTGGGCAAGGCTATGACGGAGCTAGTAACATGAAGGGTCATGCTAATGGACTAAATAAATTAATTATGGATGAGTCGCCTTCTGCCTATTATGTGCATTGCTTTGCACATCAACTCCAACTAACACTTGTGGCAGTTGCTAAGGAGAACCCAGATTGTGTTTGGTTTTTTGAGAAACTTAGATTATTGTTGAATCTTCTTGGTAATTCTTGTAAGAAGACTCAAATGCTTCGAGTTGCACAAGCACAAAGAATTGTGGAGGAATTGGATTTGGGTGACATTGAAACTGGAAAGGGTTTGAATCAAGAAATGGGGTTAGGCAGGCCAGCAGATACTCGTTGGGGATCTCACTACAAAACTGTTATGCATGTGTTATCTTTGTATCCTTCCATTCTAAAGGTTCTCATAAAGGTTGGCAAAGATCGCTCTCAAGGTGTTGAGTCTACAACTGCCCAAACAATGCTGACAATATTCGAATCATTTGAGTTTGTTTTTATGGCACACTTGATGAAAACAGTGCTTGGGTTCTCAGCTGATTTGAATCATGCTATGCAGAAAAGGGATCAAGATATTGTTAATGCAATTGAACTCCTTGTATTGACTAAGGGTGAATTGCAAGCACTACGTGATGATTCTGGATGGGGTGAATTGCTTAAAGATGTTGAATCTTTTTGTGTCAAGCATAACATCAATGTTCCTGACATGGACTCCTTCTATCGGCCAGTTGGAAGGAACAAGAGGTTCTTTACAAAGGTCAAGAATATGCATCGCTTCCATGTTGATATGTTTTTAGGTGTCATTGACAGACAGCTACAAGAGCTTAGTGAAAGGTTTGATGAGGTAAACACGGATTTGCTCCTTTGCATGGCTGCATTTAGTCCCATAGATAACTTTGCTAGTTGGGATAAAGATAAGTTGATTAAGCTCGCTCAGTTTTATCCTAGTGACTTCTCAAGTACAGAGATGAACCACCTACCATCTGCACTTAGATTGTTCCTTAGTGATGTGCGTAGAGATGAAAGGTTTAAAAAAGTGAGAAGTCTTGCAGAGCTTTCCATTATGCTTGTCAAAACAAGGATGCACGAGAGACATGAAGTTGTTTACAGGCTTCTGAAATTGGTACTAGTACTTCCAGTAGCAACTGCTAGTGTTGAGAGAATATTTTCTGCCATGAATTATGTGAAGAATAAATTGAGAAACAAGTTGGATGATCAATACTTGAATGATTGCTTGGTTACATTTATCGAGCGAGAGTTCTTTTTGCTGGTCAAGGATTGTGATATCATCAACCGTTTCCAAACCATGAAGGATCGCAAAGTTAAAGTTACTCTTCAGAGCTATGGATGCACATATACTGATTAGAGCTACTTTGTAAATTTTTTATGTACTTTAATTTGTATCTTCCTTTGATACTTTGATGGATATTTGGAAGATTATTATCTTTGGTTATTGGAATCAAACTATCGATGTATCATGAATATTTACTGTTCAACAAGACTTTTTTTTCTTGTCAATACATGGGAATACCCAGGTCTCAAATCCTGGCTCCGCCACTACGGGCGTTGGGCAGCGAGCCTGGCGGCATTGGCGCCGTTGGCCGGACAGTGGAGGAGGCCGGTTGAGCAGGGTCGGCGGTGGCGCGATGATCGGAGTGGTTTGGAAGGACAGGGCGGGAGGTGGGCGGATGGCACCGCGGGCGGGGGAACGAAAGGGAGAGGCAAGCGAGGCGACCATGACAGCGGCGTGCGCCGCTGTGGTGTGGTCGAGAAATCGACCGCTGGGAGGGCTCCCAGCGGTCGGACGCGATTCTTCCATCCCCGACTAGGGGACTTTTACCTAGCAAGCCAGGGTCCTGGGCTCCTGGCTAGGCAGCGTTCTCGCGCTTAAAAATGCCCCAAATGCCAATTGACTTGCAAAGCAAACGAGAAGACCAGGCCGCGCCCTAGCGCTTAAAAAGCACGAGTCTCAACAATGGCAAGCCGATGCTGGCCGTGCAATCTCCTCAGCATGTGTCCCTAACGTATTCTCCGAAAGGAAGCCAAAAGTACCTCCAGGCGCGCCATACACGGCGGCTGCTATGCAGTTTGAAGGTTTTAACTGAAATGACGCAGTAGACTGACAGCCAGCGCTTTTGACAACAGGGGCGTCTGTGGAGGCAAACTACCCACCAGACCACACTACCAATTGTACCATCCATTCCCTGCAAACTGCCTATATGCCCAAAGGAGCCGGGTAAGATGAACTACACCGGCTCCTGACAGCATTTGCTCGCAGATTCGACATGATTCACTTGCATCCACAATCATAAAAAAAACTATACCAACTATAGTAAGTGGGAAAGGAAAACTTGAGGAAATTTTATCACTTATGACGACACCCTCCATGCGAGCAGAGAACAGAAACAGAAAAGGCATATACCAGCTCCACTTTAACCGATCTTACTATATAAGGGGGAAAAAACAACAACCATCCATTCTCCAAACTACAAAAGATATCGAACCACCAGAATGCCGAAGAAGCCATGGCATGGGATTTACAGAATGGATGCACAATTGGCTTCCCATATGTCTTTCCTCTGTTTCGCACACCAGCTTTGGCAGCTTCATATACCCCATTTTTTTTTATCTACAACCCAATCATGTACATGCTGACGAGTCTGCTCGGACCTGCAAACACCAAGGAACCAATTAGTAAATACTATCCAAACTGAACAAGATTAATAAATACTTGAATCAACTGAACACATGGCAACCGGCATGCTTACCCTTTATGTAAGCTCCTACACGGCTGAAGGTTGGCGAGGCAAGGTTGGAGAGACAAGGACAGCCTCGCCACTTGTGACTTTGGCTGATGCAATCTCTTCTAGATGTTTCCATGCTGCCTCCTGCTTCAATTTAAGCTCGTCCTCCCTCACTTTGCCTTCCTCATATTTCAGCACACATTCAGCAAATAGCTCAGGTTCTCTATCAGAGAGCAACTTTTGCATATTCAGACTGAGGCTCTGCACAACAGGGTTCCAGTGCCCGTTTATATTTTTGTCCAATGCAGGTAAGATGATAGGGAGGATCTTCTCACTGTTTTTCTTAATCAAACTCTCGACCCGATCATTGTTCCACAAAAACAATGCTTTCTCAGCAACCTAAATAAAGTATAAGAAAAAAAATAAATAAAGTATAAGAACAGTACAGTATAAATATATGCAATTACCATAGCAGGAAATAAACAGAATGGCAAAAACAATATAAATATTGGGTATCAAGGTCAGTCAGCATTTTTTACCCTGTACAGTGCAAGTAGACTAATAAATTATAGCAATGATCATGTATAGTACTGATATCAATACACAAAGAAATGGAGGGCCGATATCAATACACAAGTACAAAACAGTCTGTCATTCAAATTTGGTTATGCATGGCTTTCTGGAAAAAAAGTATCCCGAACTCGTTGTTCTCCCACCCTATAGGCATAAGACCAAATATCAAGCAATATCTTATAAATATTAAAATTTTGCATCCAACAAAACTTAAGTATCTTTTCTAAAACATGACATTGTAGAGTCCAACAAAAGCTAAGACAAGTCCACAGAATGTTCAGCAAGGCTACAATAAAACAAATGAAGCTCCTAAATATTGCAGAACATGCCAGTAATGTTTTTTAATAAAACAAATACCAAATAAAAGGAGTTATGATCTATTGCTGATTACCAAAAATGATCCATTGATGCGCTTGCCAAAACAGAACTATAAAATTCCCGATAGACGTGCAACATATAGAACTAGGTGTCACACATGTAATTTTGTTTTTACTTATCATTGTTTCAATGATTTATCATGATATTGCAGAGAATTTAGAAGTCTCATATAGGGCTCACAGTTTACACCAAGAAAAGAACATTTATGAACTTATGGGGCGCTAGAGTTTTATTGGCAAAACCTGCATAGTTCATTCCTAAGCTCCAAAAATTATTTACATGAATACTACATACATGCTTGATGGCATGTGCTCACAATAGGCTCGACGCTTCCTATTCTCTGACAGTCAATAACAAAGCCAATGCGAAATAATAAAATCTTTATTTTATGCATTATTATTATTTTTTTAGATAGTGAGGATCAGTAGAGAATTTATGAAACAATCAAGGAAGCAGCAAGCATCATAAAATTGAAGCTTCTTTGCTTCCTATGCTAAGCGTCAGACCAGGTCCAGCCCTGCAGCTGTCAAGCAAGTAAAATGTTGGGACACCCATCTTTAAGGAGGAAGCAGAATGACATGAATGCATGTCGATGGGTCGAGAAATCCCATGAAGAGGCTAGAATGACGTTTAAAAAAACATCCAATTTCACTCCAAAAATGTACCTAAGAGAATTCTGGACCATGGAATGGTTGCCTAAGATAAGTGAAGAATATGTGATCCAACAACATTTATTTAAAATCTTTGAAAAATATAACCAAGTTCAGCTAGATACTTCGATGCCAATAGGAAGGCAATTTCTGTGAGAAATAAATAGACTACACAAAAATAAATTAATTCAAAACGCTGAAGCTGAATGGGGCCTGCATTCTGCTGTTGATAAGATGCCTACCAACAGAAATTATGCTTTCTCAGTTCGGATTATCATTTACGACTCTAGAAAATAAATACCAAGCAAACAGACACGTATGAAGTTGATGATAAGCACATGCAAGAAAACACATCTTAATGCTAAGATAACTAAGGAAATTGCGAATCAATAGAAAAAACAATTTAAATGTATTTTTATAATAAGTAATTGGTGAAAAGGATGCAATACTTTTATAACATAGCAGCAGGAAAGTATCATTTATCCAAGCAAAATATGCTGATTGTTTCAGATGACATCTAATCCAATATTGATAAGCTAGGAGTACACAACAACCCAACAATTCAAGCAAAGGAGAAACAAGTAGAAAAGATGCATAGAAGGAATACTCATCAAGGATAAGGTGAACAATATTACCTGGACATTAGAGCTGTTAAAACAGCGAGCCAACTGGCAGAAAACAGGAACTATACATTTTTGAACCTCACTAGGTTGTGCTGCTTCTAGTACATATTCCAACTCACCCAAGAATAGTAATTCCTTTGGGCTGTTTGTTACAGGCCAGTACTTTATGATGCCCCTAATAATAGTATCCGTAAGCTTGGCATCTTTTTCAACAAACTGTGTGATGCAGTAAGATAGCTGTTGATGGTACATTGCCATGCACCTTGGCTTGTGAAGTGGAATTAAGGTCCTTACTAGGAACAGCTTGTGCTCCTCCTTGAGTGGCAAAGCAAATCCATTGATGATACTCCCTAAAATTTCCAACAGCTCTGCTATTCCATTGTGCTTCTGAGTTTCATAAATGAACTGGTAGAATATGTTATTGATAGATTTCCTAATAAATGGCCGGTACACCATGAACTTCCCATAAATTCGGTGAAGTATGGTCTTAAGGTAGTTCCTCTCCCTATGGTCCTCAGACTGAAAGAGCTCAAGCATTCTCAAAATAAAGAAATGATCAACATATCTTTTAGCCAATTTGGCATCAGTTTCTGGAGACTGGAGAAACTGCAAGAACACCTCATACACAGGATGCAAGTGTGGCCATGCAGGGTCAGTCAATGGTTCATCCTCTTCTAAATCAAAATGTTGAAGCACATTTTTCTCCCTGGTTGAGGAAACAAGTGTCCTGAACAAGTTTGCTGAAATCATTGTTGTGATTGCCTCGACAACAATCTCAGGAAACTTTGAGCTAGCTGATCTAACATAGTCAAGTATCTCCAACAATATTTTCACCTTCATTTCCTTCTCCTTTTTGTCCTTTGTCGGATCCATAAAGTCAAACAGAGTGCAGCACATGTTCAGCTTTATGACGAGCAAGTTCTGTTTATCTGTATTTGGCGCGTCCTTAATGCTCGGCAACGGTCGGAAGTTATAAGTGAACATAGAATCATTTAACGAGTAGTTGAACCTCATACGGTCTCCACTCCCACAGGTGTGTCCGGTACTCGACAAAACTGGCAGCTGGCTACTCAGGTTGGCAACTTCAGAACCCGACACCTGGTTCAGCGCAGCATTCCTCCTGGTGCCAATGAATTCCTTTTCTGCGGTTTTGGGCGCCTTGCGCCACCCAAATATCTGTTTCATCATACTTCCACTCAGAACAGAACAGCTGAGGCCACCCGAATCAAAACGGAAAGGAGATTCAGATTCTCCCCGGAACAAACGACAAAAGGCGGTCCTTGCCTCTTCTGCGGAAACAGGAAGTTGCTACCACACACCAAACCCTAACCCCTCCTCACTTATGGTCCATGGAATTCTCCAATAGCACAAATAAAAGCTTCAGTTGCGCCGAGCTCTCCAGCCAATTGAGCCTGCAACAGTGGAAAACAGGGGTCAGGTAAGTGGATGAACAACTCTGACAGTGACACAGGCCAACACTGCAAAGAAACCGTAACACTACTAGTACAACCACATCGCAACAACAACCTAGAACACTCACCCGCCACCACCTCTCTACACTCCCAAACAAGAAATTCAGTCAAGAACCGAGCCAGCAAAATAATGTAAAGCAGCCACCCAGAACAGAGAACACCCCCGAAATTCGTCGCAGCCCAGGTGAAATTGGTCCACGGAATGACGAAAAAGAACCAACCTGAGGCGATCCTACGCGGCGAGGGTTCCAGGAAATCGGAGGATTGGGGCGGGTGACCGACAGCGACCTTATCTGAAAACGAAAGCAGAGCAAACAAAGGCAACGGTCAACACGGAGTGCGGTGGGCCCAGGAAACGGCGGCGCGGGGAGCAGCGGGCACACCCCCCAATCCCCATTCCCCCGCGCGCGCCACCTCCAGCTTCAACCGTAAGAACCAGGCCTGGCGGAGGGACACTCACCTAGTCACCTTCTACCGGCGGCGGCGGCGGGGGGGGGGGGGGGGGGGCGGTGACGGCTAGCTCAGGTGACGACGCCGGGCCCCACGAGCTTGCTTCGAGGAGTGAGCCCAGTGCGGAGTCCGGGGGGCGGTGGCGGAGTGGAGTGGAGGGCGCGGAGTGCAGCCGGGAGGGAAGCGACGGGGAGGGGAGCGCGGCGGCAGTACGGAGGGGAGGTAGAAGAAAGAGAGCACGAGGGAGAGGGGAGTTGCCTTCTATGATTATTTTAATTTCCTTGTACGTTTATGCCTCCGCTTTTTTTATTTTTTTTATTTCACTACAATCTCTCTCTAATCCCTATCTAGAAGAAGGGTTGTAGCAGAGCAATTTCGGCCGGTAGCAAAGGCCAGCGTGTCCGTTTCTGCTCTTTACACGGTGGGTATTTCGTCTTTTTTTCCTTTTTTTTTTTGTTAGACACACGTCAGGGTGTTTGTTAGAGGCGTGTTTGCTGGCAGACGTGAGCCCCAAGCGCAGACAAGGGCCTTGTGTTTTTCCTTTTCTCTTAGTGGGTCATGACTCACCGATGTTTATCATGTCTCTTTCGGTGATGTGGCTGACATGAATTTCGTGAGCAGTATATGGAGCCATTCAATGTGAGGTGTGTGGCATTGGGGATATCTAGATGTTATGTTTAAACATGGCAATGCTATTGAAGTATCTATGGAGGTAGAAATTCGAACCAATGAGATTGACTTCCTAATCGGGAAGATGTTATGCTGATGCAACAAAACGAATCCGTTCGCTCTTGCATTCTTTTGTGCAAACGGTCAATCCGTATTTGTAACGCTTGATTTCATGTTACCTTTTATGGGGTCCTTTTCTATAACAATGCGACAAATCTACTTAGCGGATGTAACCACGAAACCTAACTTTCATCCACAACGAATCTCGGCAAATGTGTATCTACAATCCTAAATGGTTGTTTGCCACTCCAACCCTACATCTCATGCCCTAGCATCCAATCCATTCATGTTCTTTAGCATTGCATCATGGAAAAGTCTGACAACTCTTTCAAGCGGTACCATGATAACCTAGCATGACAATATATCATCACCGATATGAACATTAAATAGAAGTTTGTTAACCATATAATCAAATATAATGGTTATAAAAAGAAAGATTTTTTGACAAAAAAATGGACTAGTTGATGGTTGAATAGAAATAAATATAGAAGATAGAGGCACCTATCGAGTGAAGCAACTAACTACTCAATACATTGGCAAAATATTAATTGCACCGAAACATGAGAGGATGGTAGGGAAGGAATGGAGTAAGGTGGTATTTTTGTACAAATTAATATATTGAAGATACATTTTAGGATATGTAGAATTTATTACAAATTTAATATAAGTAAAAATGCAACAAAGGATGATCGAGGATTCTGTGGAATTTATATAGTAAGTGATAGTTTCATAGAAATAAATGTATTGAGTGGAACAATTAGTAGAGAGTTGAATTGTATCTAAAAGATATGAAAGCATTTATTGCACATTAAATATAATATATCTAGATTATATTTGAAATTTTCCTCATAGATTTAATTTCTTAACCGTAGTGTGTAGATGAAAATATAAAATAGTTTAGTCCTATGCGGCTATGTTCTTGCTTAGACATAAAATACACATATATAAACATGATGTTGAAAGACATGGATAGAGTACGCTAAAAGTTCTACACCGAAAGGTAAGAGATATTGAAAGAAATGGTTAGAGTTAGGTGGCAATTTCATAGAAATGGATATATTGTAGAGGAATATTATTGAGTGGATCAATTGCTAGAGACTTGAGTTGTATACAAAAGAGACATAGATAATTTATTACAAATTAAAATTTAAGAACCATTTCAGCAAAAAGATGAGAGAGGATAATGAGGAAAGAGATGTAGTTAGGTGGCTGTTCCATATAAACAAATGTACTGAAAATAAGCTTGCTGAGTCAAACTATTGTGAGAGACTGAAGTTGTATCGAAGGTTATATCCAAAAGATATGGATGAATATCAAAATAATAAAATATAAGAATGATTGAATTGAAAGATGAGAAATGTTTTGGGACACAGATACGATATGTGATAGTTTCATAGAAATAAATATACTCAATAGAAATTTGTTTAGTGGAATAATTGCGTATACAAAATGTATGGGGAGAATTTATTTCAAAATAAAATATAATATATCTAGTTATATTTTAATGTTTCTCATATAATTCATTTCTTAATTGCAATATGTAGATTAATATATAAAATAAGGTTGCAATATGCCGCTATCTTTTTGTGTGAGACATAAAATGCTTATACATAAACATGATGTCTTCTAAGTATGCAATACTTTGTCTTCTAAGTAGACAATATGTTAAAAAAAGATTTCATATAACATTGAGGAATATTGTAGGGAAGGGTTAGAGTGGGATAATGGGTATAGGAAGGAAGATTTTGGTCAAAAGGTGGAGTAATTGATTATTAACTAGAGATAAACATAAAAGATAGAGGCAGTTCCTGAATGAAAGAAATGCTAAGTACACAATACATTGAAAGGATTCCATGATAAGTTGAGATATATTACGGGAAAGGGGTAACAATGTCATCGAAATAAATATATCTAAGAGGGATTTATTGTGTGGAAAGTTGCTAAGGCTTGTATTGTATCTAAGGTTATGTCCAATAGATAAGGAAGAATTATTTTTTATATATCACGGTTATATTTAATGTTTCCTTATGGATTTTCCTTTTCAATTGTAGTGTGTAGATTAAGATACAAAATAGACTTCTGCTATCTTTTTGAAAAATGAGACACGCATTGAGTGCATAATCCTAAATGCAGATAAAGAAATCAATACGAAAGTGTGGGACAAAACCATACTTCATTCATCCAAAAAATACAATACTGAGATTCTTCTAGACAACATGTATAGACTGGTTTCCCATTGCGTAGACTCCATGTTCCCATGAGGCAATAAATTTGCTTGCAGGCATGCCATAGAGAATAGGATAGTGTTATTTTTATGATAAAATTTGGAACTTATAGTATTATAATATTTTTGGAATAGAGGGAGTAGACATCGCGGTAATTTTATCGTTTTCATTCGAAACATCATGATGCTTAGGTGATGTGGAGGGGAAAACATCATGATGCTTAGGTGATGTGGAGGGGGTACAAGAAGTTCAGGAAGAGTACATGTATCCATTCAATGTCAGGTGTGGCATGGGCCATGCTCTCTCTCTAGGAGTGCTATGCGTGGCCCATTGTTGATCATTCACCACATTAGAAAAGTGACAATTGACAGGCCCATCTCAGGGGGGGTGCAGGCTGTGCGGCTTTTTCGTTTTTTATTTGTCGTGGAGTACACATTCTGCTCGCTACTACCGTATTCACGTGTGGGAAGTCGTGGGCCATGCTGTTGGTGTGCGCTTGCCAAATCCCGGCTACGAGATTTCGTCATCAGAATTTAACATGAAGGCCGGCCCAGCAGTTATTTCCTTGCTATGAAGGCCGGCCCAGCAGCTATTTCCTTGCGTTGGGGGCCTGCCGTCGGCGTGTTCGTTGACGGCTGGCTGCTCGTTCCGTTTCGTTGGCCAGAATCGTTCAAAAAGAAAAAAAAAATCGTTCAAAGAGAAAAAAAAAAGTTGGGTAGGTCAGAGCAACTTGGTCGTTAGGTTTCAAAGGTTTCTCAAAGCTTTCAGCCAACGACGCGGCTGGGGAAGAATTGAAGCGTCGTGGGCGCATGGGAGCCGGACGTCAAAAGAGACGACCGAACGTGGACGCAACGCAACGGACGCGGTTCGTCTCACAGGCTTTCCTTTCCCAGGCACGCGCGGTGGAATGGCAGCTCGTAAAGGTCAAGCTCAGTTTGCTTCCTTCCAGGGAAATAATAGCCAGAGAGAAACGATATGTTATTGCACGTCAAATACAGCTCACAGCAGCATTTAAGTATGAATTATATTTTCCCGCGCAGCGCAGGAGATCAAAACTCGCGTCAGGCCTGTATGTATGGTGTTTGCAAGCAGGCCACACAGCATCATGCATGCCATGCCATGCCATGTTTTGGTTACAAGAATATTTATGGTGATGGAATAAAAACAAAAACAAAATCAAACATACCGTCAATTACGGTACAAGCATGCAGCTTATAATGATGATGGAACCAAGTTTGAAGACGCGGCAGTCACGGCCGACGCGCAGGGGTGTAGTACATGCTAATTAAACTACTCCTTTGGTGGGTCGGCCATCCACGAGTTGAGCTTCTCCATGATCTCGGGCTTCCTGCCGTCGATGAACCTCCTGAAAAAGTGCTGCGAGTACCTCTTGCCCTCGTCGTGGTTCTCCAGCACGCCGGCAGCCCTCTTCTCCTTGAGAACCCTGTGGTTTAATTTTGGTTTTAGATGATTCATCATCGTCGTCGTCAATGAAATGAACAGCATGTAGTATATATAATAATCGAATCGAACAGCGAAGAAGTAACTAAAAAGGTTGCGGTTATTCGAGACGACCTGCTAGTAGTAAGTAGATCTGAACCACGCACGCACACGCGTACGTGCGGGGCGACGGATAAACAGAGAGAGAGAGAAAAAAAACGACGATGAATCGAAAACAAAAAGGATCGACGGATGTACATACCTGACTTCGGGGTTGCCGGTGATGTTGCGGATGAGCTGCATCCCGCAGATGCCGACGGCGACGCCGGTGGCGGCGAAGAGCGGCCACACCTCGGGCCGGATCCATCGCTTCGACCACGAGCCAGCGGCGGACGCCATGGGTATGATTGCTGGATGCGGAGGGGATCCGATGCGATCGGCCGCCGGCGCGGGCGAAGGAAAAGAGGAGGAAGAAGGCAGATCTGTTTCTTTCGTGAGTCGCAAGACTACCCGCTTATATAGCCAGGCAGGCGCCCGAAACCAAGCCGGGCCGGGCCTGGGCCGCCCTGGGCCTCCATCAATTGTGGCTGCTCATTGGTTTGCCGAGTCGGCCAGGAAATCGCGTCGTGGACAGCTTGGACGACGCATGTGGACGCGGCGACTGCTGGAATGGAACATGCCAGGTCGGCGGCGGGAGAAGGACAAGTTGGCACCGACTTCTCCTCCAGCTTGCAGCCATCCATCCATCCAGGTTCCAAAAAGGCACGCGCCGGATTGCTTTATTTGCTTGGAATGCTATTATGCGCGTCGCGAGGTGGGGGCGTTTTCCCCACGCCATCGTCTCGCGTGCTATGCCAACCGTCCGTTCGTGCACGTTGAACGCTACACGCAAAATATTGTATAATATTTATACAAGGTCATGTCCGCCGCCGTCAACGACGGTGTAAATCACCGCCGACATACATGAAATTGGACGTGATCTTTTCTATTTAAGCACACGCGCCGCCGAATGTTTTCTCTCTCTCTCTTTTTTTTTTCTCACAATATTGGAGGACGTGCATGACTACTACGCGAGCTTTCATTAGCAACTCGAACTAAAACATTGGGGAAATAATATTGAAAGTACATACATGGAAACAACGAATTCAAGCACATCCGTATAAACATATATGGAAGCATATCATCAGATATATGCAATATATGCCACGTCCCCTATCAACAGTGTAAATCCTTGATATATATACATGAAACAAGATTTTCTATAAGCGCCGCCAATTGTTTTAATTTCTTTCCTTTTTTGTTCTCTCTTTTATTGCTGGGAGTGCACGGCCTTCAATTTGCAACACGGGATAAAAAATCATTGACAAAAGAAACTAAAAGTAGATGAAAAATTAAAATTAAAAACCTGAGCCCATCCACAAACTATGTGGCCTCAAGGCCTTAAACATCAGCAATCGTACTTATACATATTGCAGCCCTCCAATTAACATGATATGCAAAAGGTCAAGGCCCAAGTGTCGTGGCCCAACGGGTACAGTGTTGTTGTCGGGTAATGAAGCAACGGGCTACTGTAGCGCTGAAGCAAGATTGGGCTGCAGCGGTTAACATTACGTGTCTAAATGCTACTCGACAAGCCATATAGGATGATTAGTTGTGTAAAGCCGTTTTAGCCATTTAAAATACCGTTTAAATAACTGTGTAGACCGACATTTTTGTTAAACGATGGGTCACCTACTGTTCACTGTTTAGGCTAACACTGGCTCTTTCAAGTGGCTGCAGCGGTTGACAAGTTACTGTAGCACCACACAGAAAACACTGTAGCGTCCCAATGGTGTCTCCACCCTCACGTTCATGCAGGCGAGCTCTTCCACCATTGTAGCCACATGTTTTACAGCTGTGGTTGCATCCCATTGGTTCTACCATGTCGTCGTGCATTGCGTCCCGCAACCCGGCTTTTCCAAAACCGTTTGCGGCCGCCGTTGTTATGACCAAATGGCAAAAGTTATTAGCTACCTAGAAGCTTATGTTATTCATCTCTTCACCATGAACGGAATATCCAATCATGTGAAGTCTTTTCTCTCACAGTGTTCATACTATCAACTGCCCCTTCATCACCATGACATTAATTTAGTATCTGAAGTAGCATTACAATTTACAACACAAATTCTTAAAACTTCATATCAAACAATAGTTTCATTGCTTCTGTAAGTGGTAGTGTATGCACAGGCACATGTATTTGGCACAGAGACTAATTTGATCATGTATCTATCATGTATATAATCTAAGGAGTGCTATAAGTTACAGACACAGAGTCAAGCTCTGCATTTCAGAACGACAAAGTTGAGTTTTCTGAACATTTTGATTTCTGAATGAGATCTGTAACCTAGAGGTATATATTCTGTCTTTAACACCTGGACATTTTGCATGAAGATGCTCCTGGCATTTAGCACCTGGACTTAAGGTACTTGGGTTGGAACATAGAGACATTAGATCGAACAAAGCCACTTCTTAGAACTTTACCAAATGCAGTCAATGATTTCTCTCTTCAAAATGCATGCTTTTATGTTCAAGATTTCAATATCCAAAACTTGTGCTCAGTGTGGGAGCATATCCAAGCGAAGTAGAAGACTTGATATTTATGAACATAGAGCAGTACAGTTTTTCTCTGAAAACAAGCAATCATGTGCAATGGCATAGATCTTGGTAGAAAATTAAGTACCTGATCCTTGTTTTTTTATCTGAAAACGGTGTGTGATCTTCTCAAAGTTCTGGGAAAAACAACCTGGGATTCCCCCATCAATATATTAGTATGACATAACTAAATAGCAAATAGCATAACAGCATTGCATCCAGAATGTATGCTTCTTACTTTCCAAAGTGTCACAGCGCATTGAAGAAATTCTCCTCCTCTTGGCATGTCCACGTAGCACATTGACTAGTAGGATTTTTGGCTATCAAAATCAGACAGCAAAATAATATCAGGTCAACTAGAACTGTCATAAACAAGAGTCTGGGAAAAGATACAAAAAAATAAATCACAAAAACGAACCAGGTTTCTGACTGGGATCGGAAGGCTGCCTCAAATCAAGCTTCTGATTTGGATCGGATGTCGAATGAGCACTCTATTGTAAGAAGTTCTGGATTCAACTCTTTACGCACCTCTTCTATGGCATTCGTAGCAAAGGTATTACGAAATCCCTCTGCTCTGATTTGGACAGATCGACAACAACCTCCTGCGCCTTGCCGAGTTCGGGAACAGACAGATCGATGGCAGCAGATCGACAGCAGGGTGCCATGGATGGCGACAAGGGCTGTGAGCAGCGGCGAGGACAGCGGTGTGAGGCGGGGGCGTGGAGGCTGGCGCTGCAAGCAGGGAGCGTGGAGACGAGGGAGGAGCCCGGGAATGCAAAGACGGCGGAGGCTGGGAACCTGGGAATCGACTCTGTTGCGGGGCAAAGAGATGGGAATGAGAGCGATGTTGACCAGCACGAAGATTGAAGCACGGATGGACGGCCAAGATAAGACATGCGGCCGCATGCCATTGCGGTCTTGCATTTCCGTTGCGTCCCGTCCACAACGACCAGGCGCCGCATACAAAGAAGGCCGCATCCACCAGCGAGAAACACTTTGCCCATCAACAGGTCAGTAGCCCATGTCAACGGATGGAGCCAAATAGCAGGCAGTAGTTTGACCAGAAATGACGGAGGCAACTAGCGGGCGAATCGGGGGCGACGCAACAACTATCCTCGGTGCCGGCGGCGAGTTTTGATCTCACCTCCGGCCAGTTTGTGCCGGCGGCTCGCTGCTGGGTACGTCCTCCGGGGAAGCTTGCTTCTGCCGGTTTTGGCTTCGAGAACCCTAAAGTTCTGGGAGTGCATGTTTTTCTGAAGCACCGATCGTCAGATGCGGTGAATCCAAGTCACGTTTGGATTTCCTACGTGTTTGTTGGAGAGTTTGTTTCGTTGGCAGAGTTCGGATCATCCACGACTCGTGCTTGCCTGGTAATCTATAAAGATCGGCCAGCTAGGGTTTTTGTCTCCTTTTGCTCCGTCGGCTATCCTTCTTGGGTTTTTGTCTCGGGCTCCTAGGGTTTGGTCGTTTCTGCGTTGCCGGTGGGGGTGATCCAGGGATTTCCGGTGAGGAAGTTGCCCACCCGAAGCCGTGCTTGCAGTTACACCGGTCCAGGGTTCCAGACTTCCACCTCGAGGAGGGCGTGCGGCGCTGCGGAAGATGTCGACGAACCTGCTAGATGGGAAGGAGGATCGTGGGGATGTATCCCCACGTGTGGATCAGATTGGTTCGGTTGCTGCTCCATCGGTGGCCGGGGCAGATGGTGTGCTGAAAGATCAGATGAAAGAGAATGGCGACAGGAGGATTGTGCTCATTGGTGACCCAGTGAACCAGCAGAAGGGAGAAGAGGATGACGAGGAGGAGTATGATTTTGAGGCCAATGAGGAGGGCGGTGAAAGCGATCCCAAAATGGATGGCGGTTGCTCGGTACTATTCAGGTCAGGATTTTAAAACTTGGGTGTTATTTAATGAATTGAGCAAAGTGTGGGGCAGGAACGCGCCGGTGCCAGTTCATCCTCTTGGTGATAACCGGTTCTTAGTGGAGTTTGACTCCGAGTGGCTTTGGCGCAAGGTGATTCAAGGGGGACCGTGGACCTTCAGAGGTGATGCAGTGATTTTTGTTCCCTATAATGGGCTACAACGTTTTTCTGAAATTGTGATAGATTCAATAGCTCTCTGGATTTGTTTCTATGATATCCCAGTAAGGTTGATGTTTGATGATTTTGTGACAAAACCGGGCTCGAAGGTGGGGAAGGTGCTAGAGACTGGGGAGGAGAGAATGGATTATAAAAGAGTCAGGATAGACCTCCCGCTGGCTAATGCCATCAAGGCGTCTGTCAGCATGAGGGTTAAAGGTTTTGGCAATATGAATTTTGGTATAAGGTATGAAAATATTCCTCATTTTTGTTTTGTCTGTGGGAGGATTGGCCATGCAGAGCGTGAATGCCCAGAGGAAGTGGAAGAAGGTGGAGGTGTGAAATTTGGAACGTCCTTACGATGCTCACCGCAGAAGAGAGATGTAGGGAAGCGCTTCACAATCCCTGCAGCAGATCCTAAAGCTAAGATTGGCTTGAATTTCAGTGGTGACCAAAGAGCTAAGGTGATGGCGTCAGCAACTTCCTCGAGTAGGGCCTCCAGAGGCTATAAATCCAAGGATGGTCAGGGAGGGAATTGGTCAGGATATTCAAAGGACAATGCAAGGGCAAGTGCAGCCGAGCTGGCTAAAGGGGTTGTGAGCATGTCAGTGGGGGATGAGAAGCATGAGAGGAGCAGTGCACCACCAAACACTGCCAAGGAAAAGGTTTCTGGCTTGGATTCCTTTGCTGAATCAAGCGATGTGTCTGGAGGCATTTGGGCGCAATCGTGGCTTCATCTGAGCATGCAGGAGCGGCTGAGGATGGCAAATCTCGCAGGTACAAAGGGTGGCAGTATGGGTGATGCACGGGAGGCGATGGAAATTGATAGGCAGAAATGATGCAAGATGGCTGACAGTGTCGAAGTGGATGGCCACATTCAGGGAGGGGGTTTCCAAGAAGAGGCTATGGGGGATGATACAGACAATGATGCTTTTGGTCCAGGTAGTGGAGGTCTGTCTGCAAAGCACCACAGACCCTCAGATGTGGAGCAAACTAACCTGACGGGAGCTCACGATGAGCCCCGTCAGGCGCCATGAATGCGTTGGCCTGGAACTGCCGGGGGCTGGGGAACTCTCGGACAGTTCGTGAAATTTGCAACTTCATGAGGTTGCACCACCCCAAGATTGTATTTCTATCAGAAACAAGAATGTGTGCTAGTAGAAGTAGTAATTTAAAATGGAGGTTAGGGCTGCGAAACTGTCTCTCGGTTGGTAGTGAGGGTCTGAGCGGTGGCCTTGCTTTATTCTGGGATGATTCAATAAATGTTACTTTGCTTTCTCAGGGTCCTCGGTTTATTGATGTTTTGATTAACGATGGTCCTGATGCTCCCCCATGGCGTGCAACCTTCGTTTATGGGGAGCCTAGAACGGAAAATAGAAAGGACATGTGGGATTTGATGCGGTCTCTTTGTGGTGAATGGCTTGGGCCATGGTTGGTCAGGAGATTTCAATGAAGCAATGTGGCAATATGAGCACTTCTCTGCAACCCCACGTGCGGAAAGGCAGATGTTGGATTTCCGTGAGGTGTTGAGCCACTGTGATCTGAATGATCTTGGCTTTTTGGGATTGCCTTGGACGTACAATAATAACCAAGGAGGTGATCGAAATGTCCGTGTCCGTCTTGACAGGGGGGTGGCAAATTCTGAATGGTCCATGCTCTGGCCTGATGCAACAGTACAACATTTAACGTCTTCACAGTCTGATCATAAGGCTCCGCTGCTTGATCTGTGCCCTAGAGTGAGGAGCTCTGGTGGAGATAGAGCATTCAAATATGAAATAATGTGGGAGAGAGAAGAGATGCTTGGGGCTGTTATAGAGAGAGCTTGGCAAAGGAGGAATCCGGGTAGTGATCTTGGTGCTCTAGCAGAGGCACTTAAAGGGGTCACAAGAGAGTTACGGCAATGGAGTAAAGAGAACTTTGGCCATGTTACTAAAAGGCTGGCTGAACTTCGGAGTGTCCTAGAAACACTAGAAGGTGATGATCCCATACAAAACCGGGTAGCCATTCTGACAACAAAGAGAGAGCTAGATGAGTTACTATATCGAGAGGAGATGATGTGGTTACAACGTTCTCGGATATCTTGGTTGAAAGAAGGGGATCGTAATACTAAATATTTCCACCAAAAGGCAAGATGGAGAGCTAGGAAAAATAATATCAAGAAGCTTAAGAAGGAGGATGGAAGCTGGACATCTGACCCAAGCGAGATGCAAGGGATGGCCAAAGATTATTTTACAAAGCTTTTTCAGAAGGATGATTTGGTCAGCCCACAGGAGGTGGTGGATTTATTTAGTCCAGTTATTTCTGAAGAGATGAATCTTTGTTTGATTAAGCCATACAGTACGGAAGAAATAAGCAACGCCTTGTTTCAGATTGGTCCTCTTAAGGCCCCGGGCCCTGATGGGTTCCTAGGGCGCTTTTTCCAGCGCAACTGGTTAGTCCTGAAAGAAGATGTTGTGGCGGTTCAAGAATTTTTTGTGACAGGAGTGATGGCGCCAGGGGTGAATGATACATGTATTGTCTTGATCTCAAAAGTCCCTTACCCTGAAACCTTGAAGGATTTTCGACCAATCAGTTTGTGCAATGTGATCTATAAGGTGGTCTCAAAGTGCATTGTTAATCGATTGAGACCATTGCTCGATAATATTATATCCCCTCACCAAAGTGCGTTCATCCTAGGAAGAATGATTACTGATAATGCCCTGATAGCATTTGAGTGTCTGCATGCCATCAACTCGAATGCAGATGAGACGAGTGGTTTTTGTGCGTACAAGCTGGATCTTTCCAAGGCATACGATCGCGTGGATTGGAGTTTCATGGAAAACGTTCTTTTGAAGCTGGGCTTTCATAGTTCATGGGTGGACAGAGTGATGACTTGTGTATCCTCAGTTCGCTGTACTGTACGCTTCAATGGTGTCATGTCGGCACCGTTCACTCCATCTCGTGATCTTCGCCAAGGTGATCCATTGTCGCCCTACCTCTTTCTCTTTGTTGCTGATGGGTTGTCTGCTTTGATCAACGATAGGGTACAGAATAGAATGTTGCAGGAATTGCATGTTTGCAGGCGAGCTCCCGGGATCTCTCATTTGTTATTTGCAGATGACACCTTGCTATTCTTCAAAGCTATCCCAGAGCAGGCAGCTGTAATAAAAGGAATTCTGGAGACTTATGCCAAGTGTACAGGTCAGCAGATTAATCCTGCGAAGTGTTCCATTATGTTTAAGTCTAACGATCCTGACCTGATACATGATGAAGTTAAGCAAATTTTATGCGTTGAGAGGGCTGTCCTAGATGAGAAGTACCTTGGGCTGCCTACTCCAAAGGGTCGACTGAAGGGGGATCGCTTTCAGTCCTTAAAAGAGCGTATGTGCAAGCGCCTCAAGGACTACTCGGAGAAGAATATATCGGTAGCAGCAAAGGAAACATTGATCAAGGCTGTAGCACAAGCCCTCCCCACTTATATTATGAGCGTCTTCAAACTACCCCTGGGGCTCTGTGATGACCTTGAGGGCATTATTCGCCAGTTCTGGTGGGGGGTCGAAAATGGGAAGAAGAAAATGGCTTGGGTTGCCTGGAAGGAGATGATTCTAAAGAAAACAGTGGGTGGTCTTGGCTTCAAAGACCTGCGCTTGTTCAATCAAGCTATGCTAGCAAGGCATGCATGGCGTTTGATCGACCGACCAGACAGTCTTTGTGCTCGATTGCTAAAAGCAAAGTATTATCCGCAAGGTTGTCTAGTGGACACGGTGTTCAGCGCCAACCCGTCACAAACATGGCAGGCAATCATGCATGGTCTTGAGCTTCTGAAGAAGGGTCTCATCTGGCGTATTGGAAGTGGCTCCAAGGTTCGAATTTGGCGGGATCCTTGGATTCCACGACCGATTTCGTATAAGGTGTCAACGCTCCGGGGACGGTGCAGGTTGCGGTGGGTTTCTGAGCTGATGGATTCGTCAGGGCATGGATGGGACTATGCTAGGATCATGGCAACCTTTAATCCCCCAGATGTTGAGGCTATTACAAAATTAAATTACCGGCCAGGCCGGTAGAGGACTTCTAGGATGGAGCTTGGAGAAGACTGGCCAGTTCTCGGTTCGGAGTGCTTACAGTCTAGCTTTGACTCTGCAGAATTATGAAACTCGCCAAGCGTCCAGTGAGGCACCAGATGGGGATCGGAAATTGTGGTCACTAGTCTGGGGAGGAAAGGTACCGCCCAAGGTGAATGTGTTCATCTGGAAGCTATGTAGAGATGCCCTACCAACCAGGCGCAATAAATTTCGTCGTGGTCTGGAACCAAGTGATTGTTGTCCCATCTGCAATGGGGACGGCGAGTCAAGCCATCATGCAACTGTGATTTGTCCTCCTGCGAGAGGGCTGTGGGAAGCCATGAGACAGCACTGGCTCTTGCCGGAGGAGTCGCAGTTAGCATACACCGGTCCGGACTGGCTGCAGCTTCTGCTTGAGCGCTGCACGGTCTTGCAACGGGATCTTGTCAAGCTGGTTTTTTGGAGAGCGTGGTCGTTGCACAATAATATCACGCACCAGTCAGGCCAGATTAGCATACAAGAGTCTGTTCAATTCCTCCTCTCTTTGAAGAGCTCACTCACGGAAATTGAATCTGGGGCTGCTAGCCTAGCAGCGGGAGAGGGGATGAGGAACTGTAGTTCGTCCGACAACAGGAGTAAGTTGTGCAAGGGGAAGGGTAAGGCCGAAGCTGGCGCAGCCTGGCTGCCGCCACAGCATGGCTGGACTAAAATCAACGTGGACGGCTCCTTCGTTGCTCAGACGGGAGAGGCAGGTGCAGGCATAGTGGCTCGAAATAGCAAGGGGAAGGTTATCTTCACGGCGAGCCAAGTACTTCATAGATGCTCAGATGCTGCGGAAGCTGAAGCGAGTGCCTGCGTGATTGGGTTATGCCTGGCGGCGCAGTGGGCGCCGGGAAGGGTGATGTTGGAGACGGATTGTGCTCGTGCAGCACATGCTCTGCAGGCTGATGTTGATCGTTCCGAGCTTAGTTTTATTTTTGGCGAGGCTCGGGATTACGCCAGGATGCTTGAGGAATTAAAAGTTATCCAGGTAAAGAGAGAGTGCAATTTAGTGGCCGATGAATTAGCTAAGCTAGCTAGGAATTCCAATCAAAGTGTGTTCTGGTTAGATGATGCGCCTGCGTGCGTAACTCATCTGCTAGAGAATGATTGTACTATGGTCCCCTAGTTAATAAAGCTCTCTGTTTACCCGAAAAAAAAAACGGATGGAGCCAAGGTAAATTTTCCCCGTCAATTCCTTCATAGCCTCCCAGAACTTTCTAGCAAAAGAGCACTGGATACTAACATGAAAAATATCCTCAGTCACATGACCGCAATCCTCACAATGGCTCTCCTTTGCAATGTGTCTCCTCTTGAGCTCTCCTCTTGAGCTCTGCTTTAGATGGAATAAAATCATTAATAACTCTGCAACAAAATATGCGAACCTTGGGCGGCACTTTCATCTTCGAAAACATGGTGCGATGTTGCTGTGAGATTTTTTCTGATGTCGTAAACAATGATTTTTTATGTTGCAGTTAGTATTTTTTTAATGTTGTACAAGCCAATAAAAAAATTATCCGACGTCAAATAAGTCCGTAGATAATATAATGCCCCCCTAAGTAGCCAGGTCCCTGTGAGGCCATCTTCTTATTAAAAAGAGTTTCTAAATTTTATTATGGGTGTGTTTGGTTTCTTGGCCTAGCTCAAGCCTGGTTTGAAGATATGCATGGCGAGCTTAAGCTAGGTTTGTATGTATACCATAAAGTAATAGTTTACGCTTGTATGGAGCTAAGACTTGGGCCATGCCATTTCTAACCCATCCCGCAGGACAGCCCATCAGGCCTAGCTTTTTGACATGGATAAAAAAGAAAGCACGGCACCGTGGGCATGACATGATCCAGCCCATCTAAGAAATGCCTCGTCTGACCCATATGTGATGTCAAGTCTAAACGAAAAGGCCGAAATTAGCCCAGTCTCTTAAAGTTGTATACGTACTGCTCTATCGGGCCCAAACGTTTCTGAGATTTAACCGATGACATCAATAAAAAAAGCCGATTACATTTCGGTGACTCCCGTGAGGAGGACTGGGCCTTTTGCAAGGCTTGTTGACAAAACATAACTGAACTCGGGGCTTGTCTAAAAAAGAAAAGAAAAAAGCTGAACTCGGGGCTTTTAACGCAAATTAAAATACTACCGTGGAAGCCGAGGGTGTGTCCGATCCGGTCTCGTTACGTTACGCGGCGCAAAGTTACGATACCCGTCCGTGGGCTGATTGTCATGGCTGATCGAGACGCATTGCGTCTGCGTCCTCATCAGTTTCCGGTGCAAGACGCCAAGACCCAACGCCAACACGTCGTCTTCCGGGTAGGAGTTTTTGTGCCGGTAAGAGGAGACTGTTACTCATCTACATGTACACCACACGAAACACATCGGCGCGCAAGAAAAAAAATGTCCATCATGCATGGCGCAGTCCTCAGTTCGTGCTGACGACGAGGCTGTAGGCGTGCGCGGTGTGGCGAGCTGACGCGTACGCCGAGGCATAGGTTGTTGCGACATGCTGGCCTGGCGCTATACGTGCACACGGCTCCCCGTGAGACGACGTGACGGCATGCAATGCAAGACCGCGTGCGTCCTCGTCATCAGTTCCCGGTCGATGACACAACAACGGTTGCCAATGCGCCGGGGGACGACGTCGTCCAGGTTGGTTGCATAGGGTTCCGTTCCCTGCTGATGATGATGTGGAAATTAAACATGGTGTCGTCGTCAGCGACGTCATCTCTCTTCAGATACACTACAATTTACGTCGATCGGACGAACGTCGTGACGACCTCGCCGGAATCACCTTTGCCACCCCGGCCACCCTGCCAGTTGGGACCTTGGCTACTTCCTGGGATCTTTGCCATCCTCGCCAATATCATCAGCAGTGTGCTCGTGGGATCTTTTGGCTGGTAGCCTGGCCCTCGGCGGTGTTCCAGTTGTCGTTATTGAGAAAGAATTAAATTTTTACCATTTTATTACCCAAACAACGTTTACAAAGAGATAATAAATTAGTGCAGCCATATTTTTGTGCCCAAGAAAAATACACATACACGTGCCAAACTATTATATTTACAAGTGAAAACACACATGCAAAGGCTCTACATATGTAGTATGACCCCAATCTTTATAACAAAGAATGAAAACGAATTTCTGGTAAGTTTTTCAAACAAAGTAATGGACAGTCTATAGATGGAGAGCCTAAACCTTTTGCGTGTTTTTTTTTCTTTCAAAACTTTGGTTATTGCTTCCGAATTGTAGCTGTTTGTCCTTTGGATATCGATATTGCTTTCATCTCTCTCTTGTTTAATTCGTTACTACATCATCAAAGAATCCTATGTACCAAGCTATCTAATGGACATGATATACTACCACTTGGACTAGTCTTACACTCTTACTGCCCGAACTGTCAACTACTACTGCTCCTCCTCAAACCTATTTCCTCGACTTATATCGAATTCCACAATATTGTTTTAATACAATTGTTTCACTCATTGTATATAGCAATTGAGTACCCAATAAATATCACTTTAGTATACTTATGTCTCCCTAGTTAACATTTCCCACTAATTTTGGATCTAAAACAAATTCACAACTGGTTCTCCATGATCCACTCCAACTTAGTGGTCCTCTTGCTCTTGGTTTCTTTGTGGGCATCCTTACGTGTTAGTTGAAAGTTGGATATCTATGTGTGTCGTCCATAGAGTGTATAATAGGAAGATCCTCAGGCTTCACAAAATAGAATCATTTTAAAGCATTGGGCGAGGTGGGTATGTATTTCAAGGCATACGAGAGGATAGAGATAGGTCTTGCACAAGGCTAGCTACCGTTTCCATCAATGGAGGCAATGCCAAGTCAGGGAAAGGAAATATAAGACAAGCAACATCTTGCTCGAAGGCTTTCCTTCACACAAGGAAGACGGACCTTCATTTTTTGGGAAACAAAAAATATATTTTTTTGATAAAATTCTAACAAAAAAGAAGCATCAATAGTTTTCTACCAAGAACCATTTTTCCAAAAATGAATCATAAAAAACTTTCACAAAAGGGACGTTAACAACTTTTCAACAAAAATATGAAAATTTACAAAAATAATTGAAACCTTCACAAACAAACTATGAAAGCTTATAGGAAAATTACAAAAAATGTTAGCAAAAAAGCTGAACGTTAAAGAAAAATAGGAGAGAGACAATGACAAGAAAGAATGGTGTGCCACATACGCAACATCATTACAAAAGTAGCTAACAGTTTTGAGTACATTTTCTTCTTTCGGAAACAGAAATGACATCTTTTTATATAACTCCAACCAAAATAAATTATTAAGTTTTTTTTACCATGGATCACTTTTCCCCAAAAAGGAATCATAAAAAGCTTTCACAAAAGGCTAACAATTTTCAACAAAATCTGAAACTTTACATAAAGTAATTGAACTCTTCAGAGTACAAATCATGAAAGCTTTTAGGAACATTACAAAAACTGTTAACAAAAAATTTGAAAATTAAGGAAAAGAGGAGAGACACAAAATGTAAAGTTTCAGAGAGACAGTGACAAAAGAGGGATGGTGTGTCATATGCAAATCACTACTACGTGTGATTACTTTTTCTCACAATTTTTTAGAAGTAGCTAACCGTTTTGAGTACATTTTGTTCTTTGGGAAACAGAAAGGACATCTTTTTATATAACTCCAACCGAAACAAAGCATTAAGAATCGTTTTGCCATGAATCACTTTCCCCAAAAGTAATCATAAAAAGCTTTCACAAAAGACTAACACTTTACAACAAATTCTGAAGCATCACAAAACAAATCATGAAAGTTCTTGTGAAAATTACAAAAACTGTTAACAAAAGGCTGAAAAATAACATTAAGGAAAAAGGAGAGATACAAAATGAAAAGGTGGAGAGAGATAAAATAACCAAGAAATATAGTGTGCCACATGCAAATCACTACAAGTGCGATGGCGTTTTCTCATATATATTTTTTAAAAAAGTAGCTAACAGTCTTGAGTAAATTTTGTAGTTAACAAGACCACGGGTAATGAGTTTATGGGGAATGAGCAGTTAACAATTTCATCAAAACTGTTGGTTAGTTAGAAATCAAACTAACAAAGCTGTTGAACAAATACATACTAGGCAACGTATCCTATGAGAACTCAATTTCTATGAGAACTATGAGAACTCAAATCTGGGCCATATGATCTTGTAGTGAATGAACTTTGCTCTCCTCTTTCCACCTCTTATTATGCTTATATTGTAGCTAGGAAATCGACTTTGTCTGTTTTTGAATTTTTTTAAACTTAACGAATCAAATGAGTCCATGAGTTGGAATATGGAAAACCATTTAAACACATTGCGAAAAGGAGACAGCTAGCACACTTAGAAAAAGTGTGGCGCGTATGGGATGAGATCCATTTTATAGAGTTGGATCGTTTATAGCTTACATTCAAATTGTTCAAGTCCAGACGAATAAGTAAACAAACTGAAATAGTAATCGCAGTATAGACAAACTGATCACCCATGTGCAAATGCGTGCAATGTGACTGCCTTAGAAATGAACCTATTACGTATGCTACTTATCAGCTTGATCGATCGATCAGCATCAGCATCAGCATCAGCTCATGCATTGGCATGGAGATCGATCGATCGATCGATGCTGCAACATTAGCATATACAAAACACACAGAGATGAGATATCGATCTGTTGGCCATCGATCGACGAACGTAGATGTGTACATATCATCATGCATCATCTACTTGGTGGTCGTGGGGTCTGTGGGCACGTTGTCCATGGCCTGCATGTAGTCACGGCGCTTGGAGAGCCAGAACCTACGGACGCCGTGCTGGGAGTAGCGACGGCCCTCGTCGTGGTTGTCCAGCACCCCGGCCGCCCGGTTCTCCTTGGTCACCCTCACCTCAGGGTTGGTGGTGATGTTGCGCACAAGTTGCATGGCGCAGATCCCTACCGCCACACCCGTCGTCACGAACAGCGGGTACACCTGCATCCATTCAATCACATATATCCATCCATGCATGACGTCGTACGTCCAACTGTTTTAATTTTACACTAGACGATCATTTTTTTATTTTGTAAATATGATGAAAATGTAGTATTATTTGGAATTGAAAAATGACCGTTGCATTGCATGCATGGATGGTCATCGATTGCAAGAACATAGACAGCGGGTACAGCTGCATCCATTAAATCACATCCATCCATACATGGCGTAATCCAACTATATATGGATGCTCTCCTTTTTTTTTCTAAATCTGATGAAAATGCATTATTTGGAATTGAAAAATGACCGTTGCATTGCATGCATGGAAGGCCATTATTACAAGGACGACATAGACAGCTTACACGGCATGAATGAATCTTAACCAAAAAAACGAAATGAGGATGAACCTTGGAACAGTTGGCAACATCAAAAAAGGGGGCCGGGATCGAAACAACCAAGAAACTACCAAAATTTGTTGCACGAAATTAACCTGTAGTAGTGTGTAATCAATCCATACCTCCGGCTTGATCCAGCGAGAAGACATGGCGTGTAGGTTTCTACTTCCTCCCTGTTCACGAGAGAAGGGATTTGGGCTGCAGGGGATGAGAAGAACGGAAGAGGAGGCCTGCAGCAGGATGAAAAAACGCCTGGTCTTACAGGAAACCAGGAGGAACACGGTTATCACTGCATGCATGGGCACTGCTATTCAGGCAACGCCAGTTTCTGGAGGACGAGACCCGGTCTTTCCGCTGTGACCTCCACCATGCTGCACAACTGGCAACGGGAGTAAAAAAAATAAAGAAAAGAAACAGAGATAAACTTAGGATCACGCCATGATAATCACCCATTCACCCCCTTCGTCTGAGCTTTCAACAAATATTATTCTTTACCTTTTGTTTACTTCAGTTTTTTTTATTAATTTTTAATGACTGCTCCTTGGCTTGAAGATAAGAGATACTTCAGGTTGTTTTTTTTAATAATATAATCTATGGTGACTACTCCATGGCATGAATGGAAATAAGCGATACTATGTTTTACTCATCTTCCCCAGCTAGCTTACCGTGTTTCATTAGGACAAACATGTAGCCGTGGTGCACCATTAATTTAATGAACAACATAACACGCGTTGGTTTTAATTTGTGGAATGTATTCGTAAAATTTATGTTTTCTCGTATAAATAAGATACTTACAGAAATTGGTGATTGAAGCTCTTAGTTGAAAATTCGGACTTCCTGTATAGCAAATTATTTGAAGGAAAGTATTCGATTCTACATTAAGGCATAGTCCAAATGATATTGCTACTAAATCTTGTATATCGTTCGAATCCTTTTCTCCAGACCCATCTTGCACAGATATCCTTCTTCTACAGAAAAACATTAATTTTTACCAATTTTGTCTTTGTAACAGATTTTGCAAATATGCCCTGCATTTTTCCTTATTTATTCAAAGGACCATTCAACAAACTTTGGATTCGCATGCATTTAATCTTACAACCAAGAAACATCACAGAGAAAATCGCTGCCCCACTTGTAAGTGCAAAAATTTTAAAGGTGGTGCATGCAAAATATTCCTTCTAGAGGAACATTATCTATCTTTACCAACTTTTTTTCATGACTATACTTGCAATTTTTACCTGCATTTTCCCTTATTTATCCAAAGGACCTCTCAACAACCTTGGTCTTTGGATTTGCATGCATTTACTCTTATTACAACCTATAGACGTCACCGCGAAAATTGTTGTGCACTTTGAAAGTGAAAACTTTCCAAGGGTGGTGCGTGCAAATTTTCATCAGTTATTTGGCAGGCGTGCTCAAAATGTGACTCCCTTAATGAATACAGCTCTTGCTTCGTATGCTTATTTTGTCATCTCTATCTATGCTCAGTGTCATGCATTGTGGGGCCACCTCTCGAATGTGGACAGACATTGCAAACAACCCAGTGTGAACATTTGTGCATCTATTTAACTCATAAGAAGCCTAGTCGAGAGACCCCCATCTTCTTCCTCTCCGGCCAAACCCCCCCTGGTTCCAAAACTTGAAATTCCTCTTGTTGCTCCCTTCCGTTCATCACCGTCCTTCCATGGCTCCTCCCGGCATGTTTGCTGCAACTAATCCCATGCACATGATTGTGCGCCAGTTGTTCTATAGGTTGGTCTTTACCCTCAAGTTCGAGTCCTTCCTTTGCATGGAGATGATCTCCTTCTGGCTGTGGCTTGAAGCGATTGGCCATGCTGACTTCCTTGCGAGCGTAGACGCACTCGATAACTATCACCTCCAATCGATTGCTATGGCTGCAAAAACGTTTGTTGAAACTCTGCGCCAGTCTAGCCACTCCACTCATGGATCTACTACGCAAGGAGGCTATTTCCAGCAAGAAGCTGTGAAAGGTATTGTTTTCTACCTTAACAATGTCTGCTTCAAGGTTTTAGTAGACATGAGAGAATTAGCGGAGGCCAAAGAAGACACGTACCGTCTCCGCTTTACTAATCAACAAGCTCAGCAACAAGACAGGAAGGGTAAAGCTCCCATGAGCACGGTAAGAGTGTAGTACTGCAGATCTGTAAGTCTGAAGATATATATATTGAAAATATATTTCACTTTATTTCCCTTACCATTCCTGCATGCAGAAGGATCTCTTGTCCAAGATCAAGGCTTCCTATACTAGTACTAGTAGCCATGAAGCAGGCTCAAGTTCTAGAAGCCAGCCGTCTCCAAGACCTCTCATCCTCAGAGACATTGAAAGTCCAATCGAACAGTGCCTATCAACAACATACCCTTTGGCAACCCTTTTTGAGAGCCTGAACATAAGGGAGGAGGAGTCAACTAATGCAGTAAGAGTTTGACAAATTTTATTTACCTGATCTACTTGTTATTCAATCTTTTTTTTGATGATCAGATCTAATACTTTTCTTTCAAATAATTTCTGACAAAAACTGCTACAGATCCAGATACAACACTCCAGGGTACCACGGGACGAGCGAACACTCTTCGTGACGTTCTCGAATGGATACCCGTTTACTGCAGATGAACTCTATGAGTTCTTCATAGGGTAAAGTCTGCTCTTGCCTTGCATGTCAATATTACTTACATATATGTCGAATGATGAAACATATGCTGGGGATTACTGAAATTTGAAATGTATATTGGTTTATTAAGGTGTGCTGCAGGGTACTGATTATGCATGTATGCTGTACGTAGCAAAGGAGTAATGTTAACTTGCTAAGTATATATCAATGGATGGGCTACATTATATTTACCTCAAGTTATATACTGTTTCGATCACTGAGTGGATCATAAATCATATTTATTTATTAATTTGCGTACCAGCTGATTACAGTATTTGTATAGTTAAATCTGTATTGAACAATGACAGAAGCACAAAGTTAAGATCATCTGCATGTTTATATAGATAAATTTGTCATCTTAGAATTGTATAGTACTGGACTTATGAAGTTAAGATAGCTAATAATTTCTTCAGCAACTACCCATGGCACAAATCAATAAAAGAGGAAATACTGTTTTTTATGTTTGAGTTGGCTGTTCTTTCCTTAATCTAATTATTGTATTTCTTTGATTTCCCAGGAACTTTGGAGATGTTGAAATCATAACCGTGCAGGAGTCAGTTGATCCTAAACCACCACTTTTTGCACACATCACGTTTTACACACAGGAGACCCTCTTCCGCATCCTTGGGCGTCACCGGACGGCGAAGTTTGTGATACGAGGGAAACATCTATGGGCCCGAAAGTTTATTCCAAAGCGGAAGAAATTTCAGAAAAATTAAGCTAACATCACACTGTCATGGATCTTCCCTCTTCGTATAATAATCCTTCTGGAACCTTAGCCGGCATGGTTTAATCTTAGTTCAAGTTTATGCCATGACCCAACCTTAAGGTGCACGTGTGAAGACTTGTGACTTTCTGTCTGTGTTATTTATCTGCTGTTGTGTGTGATGTGAGATCACAGTACTGCCTTCTGAAATGTTATCTGGGATTATGGTTAATAATAATGTTGTGTTATGTGAGAACACAGTACTATTCATCTGTTGGAGTTTTCCTTCATTAAGGTCAGAAGTATCTCATTCATGTTCTTTTGTTTTTTTTCCTGAACTAAAATATGATAATGTTTAGTTCTGAGTATTCTCCATTCTTTTTCTAGGTAGGATATGTGGGTTTACCTATGATAATAGCCTTTTGCACTTCACTGTTTCTTATATTCTCTTGTATGATCTTGGTTGTGAGGTTGCAGTTCAGCACTAGGAGTAGTTGAATTATGGAAAGGAAGTACATGGGCTTATTCATCCGGCTTATCCCAGGACTGCTGGTTTACTAATCCCTGGGCTCATTTTACTATATATGAGTTTACTTTTATAAACTTATTAATGATCTTCAGCTATATGCAAATATCTGAAAGTGATAGATGGATACAAGTATACTAAGCTTTGCAACAAATTGTTTGGCTCATGCTAATAGTTTGACTAGTTAGAAGCATGCTGTTGTTGGAAACCATAATAAGTTATATTTCAGTTCCTGACTTAGTTTCTGTTGTGATGTATTATGCAGCCATGCTCATGTTTTTTTTCTTTTTTTGAAAATTCAACCCAGAAGCACAAACCCTGTAAGCATAGGATCCATAAGCCTATTTTTGGTTAAAGCCATCGAAACGTGCAATCTCTTTTGCTGTCACTCAACCTTCAATAAAGCCTAGAGTGGTTTAAGAGACAAATCGTGTATACAGTGTGGTTTTCCTTAGGAGTCTCTATATGATCTGACAGTTTCTTTTAAGGATATCAGAAACGATTAGCCATTTTCCGTTCAGTATAATATAATTAATTATAATTGTTGACAGTGGTAGATGCATTTAGCAATTCCTACATGCAAAAGATCTTAACTTTGTGCTTCTTGTAAATCAGGTACGCAAATTAATCACTGAATATGATTAACAATTCAGTGATCCAAACAATTCCTAGCAAACTATACCGCTTGAGGTATGCGTGGTGGGCATAGTAAGATTTGTTACACACATATTTGCAACCCATCCAGTGGTATATTACCTAACAAGTACACCTACTATTGGTTAACATTTCTGGAAAGGGGTTAACAATACTCCTTCTCTACAGGCCTACATCAAAAATCGGTAGTAAGATGTAGCACACCTAAATAAATCAATATTTTTTTTTTCAAATTTTAGTATTGCTTCATCGTTATCAAACTATAATGTTTCAAGCCAGCAACCATAAAATTCAAACATTCACATAACTGTAGTAATATCAACATGGCGAGAAATGACTTTACCCCAATGAAGAACTCATGCAGTTCATCTCAATAAATGGGTAGCCATTGGAGAAAGTCACGAAGAGAGTTGTCTCGTCACGCGATACGCTGGAGTGTCATTGTATTCAGATGTATAGCAAAACATGTCGTAGAATATTTAAAAGAAATTAAGGCATTAGGACGCATCATCAAAACAATTGAATAAATAAAGTGTAGATCGGGAAAGTGAACTTATTAGAATTCTTGCCGCATCAGCTGGCTCCTCCTTTACGGAAATAACATACTCTTGCACCTGGGATTTTCCTGGTTTAGCATGTAACGAGACATTGACAAAGATTATACCATTATGCGTAACTTACATAATGCAACCACTAACTTGCCTAGCAGATCTTGATCCCAACGTGAACTATGTCAGGCTAAATTCATTATTGCCTCTGACTTGTTATCACATTCCATGCACTCAATCATTGTTGGTGCATGGACATCCAAGGGGTGAGTAACTTTTGAGTACTCTACCACAAAGACCAGACTAAACCCAAAATATTGGATGCCAAAACTATGTAGGCAAAACCAAATTAATGCATTTCACCGGAGGAAAAGAAAGTCCGACAACATGAGTGTGTTCCGCCCTAGTTTTTCAAAATTTACCTAGGAAAAGGATAGCATGTAGAAATATCTTCAAATTCATGTCGCACGATTTTTCTCTTCTCATATTTATCTATGCCTTCTTCATCTGTAGGAAGATCTATTATGATTAATTTTGCCCAGAATGAATCATACTTTCGAGGGTTTTATTCGGTTTTTGTATCATTGCTATCAAATTTGTTAAATTTCTAAAACCTATTCTCGAAACCATACAATCTTCACAAAAATCAGACCATGAAAGAGGGATAAGCCATTCGAACCAAACCATACGCAGAAGCAAACAAGTAGAATATTTCCATACCTCGCAAAATGTTTTCCCGGAATCAAGATTGGGGATGGGTTCACCCCCATCAAAGGAAGCTACTACCATGAATCCAGAGGCCACTAATACCATCACAAAACTATCCATCCATCATCCTCATACTACTATTCTACTACTATGATCAATCTTCTCATAAATCGATGACACAACCATCATCTTCATACTCCGTCTACCATTAAGATTTGGATTGATGGACAATAGGGAAAGAAGGAGCTCGAGATTGACAAAGGGGATGGTAATGAGGTCGAGGGATGGGTGGAGTGTGAGGGGACGGGAGGTGAAGTGAAGAGGTAATACCGCCCCCTTCTCATATAGATAAGGTCTAGGTGGGTCCCACATCCCAAGTGGAAGAAAGTAGGCAGGGTCTAGGTTGGTCCCACATCCCACGTGAAAGAAAGTAGGCGGGGTCTAGGTGGGCCCCACATCCCACAGAAAGAAAGCAGGCAAGGTCTAGGTGGGTCCGACATCTCACGTCAAAGAAAGTAGGTACGGTAGGTGGATGGTGGTCACCATCCGTAGGTAAGAAAGAATGTATACCGTTCACACCAGGATGCCAACAATTTGGGTTATGGTTTTGAATAGTCGGGCCATAAAGAACATCAAATGGATAAATCATATATAAGATTGGAAAACCTGATCGCAAATCTCGGAATCTAAGTATTTTCAAGGACCAAGATGAAATCTCACATAGAAAAACTAAATACATAGTGTTTTCTTTTATTGGATCAAATGATCCCTATTTCTATTTTATCGATGGCGTGGAATGGTATTTTCAAAGAAGACCATCGCCAAACCATGTGCACAAGCAAATAATTAAAATAGTTGCATACCTCGGATGTTTTTTTGCCGGAATCAAGATTGGGGATCGGTCCACCCCCAGAAAAGGAAGCTATTGCCATGAATCCAGAGGCCACTAATACCGTCACAATACTATCCCTCCATCATCCTCATACTAGTTCTACAATCAATCCTCTCACAAATCAATGACACAACCATCATCATCCGAATACTTCAGCTACCATCAAGATTTGGATTGATGGACATCAGTGAAAGAAGGAGAATGAGATTGACAAAGGGGTTGGTGAGGACGAGGGATGGGGTGTAGTGTGATGGGAGGAGAAGTGAAGTGAAGAGGTGATACTCATCCCCTTCTCTTATAGCTAAGGTCTAGTGGGTCCCATCTCCGAAGTGAAAGCAATTAGGCAAGGTCTATGTGGGTCCCACATCCCACGTGAAACAAAGCAGGCGATGTCTAGGTGGGTCCCACATCTCACGTGAAGAAAGTAGGCGCGGTAGTTGGAGGGTGGTGACCATCCGTAGGCAAGAAAGGATGTATACCGTTCACACTAGGATGCCAACAATTTTGGTTATGGTTTTGTCTAGTCGGGCCAAGAAAGAACATCAAATTGAGAAATCATATGTAGGATTTGAAAACCCGATTGCAAACCTAATAATCAAAATATTTTCAAGGACCTAGATGAAATCTCACATATAAGAAACTAAATACGTAGTGTTTCCTTTTATTTGATCAAATGATCCCTATTTCAATTTTATCGATGCCGTGGAATGGTATTTTCAAAGAACAGAACCATGTGCATAAGGAAATAATTAGAATAGTTGCATACGTCGCAATTTTTTTGGCCAGAATCAAGATTTTGGATGGGTTCCCCCCCTCCCCCCCCCGCTCCCCCAAGGAAGCTACTGCCATGAATCTAGAGGCTACTGATACTGTCATGGAACTATCCCTCCATAATCCTCATACTTCTGCTATGATCAAACTCTCATAAATCGATGACACAACCATCAACCTCATACTCCGGCCACCATCAAGATTTGGATTGATGGACATGAGAAAAAGAAGGAGATAGAGATTAACAAAGGGGCTGGTGAGGACAAGGGAAGGGGTGGAGTGTGAGGGGAAGGGAGGTGAAGTGAAGAGGTGATACTCGTCCCCTTCTCTTATGGCTAAGGTCTAGGTAGGTCCCACATACCACGTGAAAGAAAGTAGACAGGGCCTAGGTAGGTCCCACATCCCACGTGAAAGAAAGTAGGCAGGGTCTAGGTGGGCCCCACATCCCACGGAAAGAAAGCAGGCGGGGTCTAGGTGGGCCCCACATCTCACGTTAAAGAAAGGAGCGGTAGGTCGAGGGTGGTGACCGTCCGTAGGTAAGAAAGAATGTATACCGTTCACACTAGGATGCCAACAATTTTGGTTGTGGTTTTGAATAGTCGGGCCATAAAGAACATCAAATGGAGAAATCATATATAAGATTGGAAAACCTGATTGCAAACCTCAGAATCTAAATATTTTCAAGGATCAATATGAAATCTCACATAGAAAAAACTAAATACATAGTGTTTTCTTTTATTGGATCAAATGATCCCTTTGTCTATTTTTTCGATGGCGTGGAATGGTATTTTCAAAGAAGACCCATCGCCAAACCATGTGCAGAAGCAAATAATTAAAATAGTTACATACCTCGCAAGGTTTTTGCAGAATCGAGATTGGGGATCGGTGCACCCCTAGAAAAGGAAGCTAGTGCCATGAATCCAGAGGCCACTGATACCGTCAAAGAACTATCCCTCCATCATCCTCATACTACTGCTACAATCAATATTCTCACAAATCCATAACACAACCATCATCCACATACTCCGGCTACCATCAAGATTTGGATTGATGGATATCAATGAAAGGAGATCGAGATTGACAAAGGTGTAGGTGAGGATGAGGGATGGGGTGGAGTGTGATGGGAGAGGAAGTGAAGTGAAGAGGTGATACTCATCCCCTTCTCTTATAGCTAAGGTCTAGGTGGGTCCCATCTCCGAAGTGAAAGCAATTAGGCAGGGTCTACGTGGGTCCCACATCCCACGTGAAACAAAGCAAGCGATGTCTAGGTGGGTCCCATATCTCACATGAAGAAAGTAGGCGCGGTAGTTGGAGGGTGGTGACCATCCGTAGGCAAGAAAGGATGTATACCGTTCACACTAGGATGCCAACAATTTTGGTTATGGTTTTGTCTAGTTGGGCCAAGAAAGAACATCAAATTGAGAAATCATATGTAGGATTTGAAAACCCGATTGCAAACCTCATAATCAAAATATTTTCAAGGACCTAGATGAAATCTCACATATAAGAAACTAAATACATAGTGTTTCCTTTTATTTGATCAAATGATCCCTATTTCAATTTTATCGATGGCGCGGAATGGTATTTTCAAAGAAGATCATCGCAAAACCATGTGCATAAGGAAATAATTAGAATAGTTGCATACCTCGCAATTTTTTTGGCCAGAATCAAGATTTTGGATGGGTTCCCCCCTCCCCCCCGCTCCCCCAAGGAAGCTACTGCCATGAATCCAGATGCTACTGATACCGTCACGGAACTATCCCTCCATAATCCTCATACTTCTGCTATGATCAATCTCTCATAAATCGATGACTGACACAACCATCAACCTCATACTCCGGCCACGATCCCACGTTGTAGGTGGGGTCTAGGTGGGTCCCACATCCCACATTAAAGAAAGTAGGCGGGGTCTAGGTGGGTCCCACATCCCACGTGAAAGAAAATAGGAGGGGTAGGTAGAGGTTGGTGCGGATGCATTGGCAAGAAAGAACGTATACCGTTCACACTAGGATACTAATCATTTTGGTCATGGCTTTGTCGAGTTGGGCCAATAAACAACATCAAACAGAGAAATGATATATGAGATAGGAGAACCTGGTTGCAAACTTAGGATATTATATATGTTCAAGGACATAGATGAAATGTCACATAGAAGAAAACAAATACATAGTTTTTCCTTTTATTGGATCAAGCGGTCCCTATTTCTATTTTATTGATGACGTGGAATGCTATTTTCAAAGAATACCATGGACAAACCATGTGTGGAAGCAAATAATTGAAATAGTTTCATACTTCATAATTTTTTTGCCGAAATGAAGATTGGGGATGGGTCCAAGCCCACAAAAGGAAGTTGTTGACATGAATTCAAAGGCCATTAATACCATCACAGATTTGTCCCTTGTAACACCCCTGGTGTTAATTAACACTAAAACAATGATTAAGCTAAGCTAAACAAGTAATCAAGCCTAACCAAGGTTAATTGAAAGAAAGAAATCAAAAGAAATGCTAAAAGGAATTCGATAAGAAATTAAAAACACCCCAAAAAGAGGCAAAACAAAAACCTTTAAATTTTATATAAGAACTTGAATTTTGGCCAATGCAAAATTTGAAGGAGAGACCAAACCAAGCATCTTCCCTTTTGAACCCATAGCCTAAAAATGTTTGGAAGTATCTCAAATTTCAGACCCTAACTTTGGAATTTGAATTTTTTTCAATTCAAATTCAAAAGCTGAAATGGAACCGCAGCCAAGCTCGCGGGGCATTCACCCTCGAGCGGTGATTTCCGTCACGCTCGAGGCTCCGCAGCCAAGCTCGAGGGGCATTCACCCTCGAGCGGTGATTTTCGTCACCCTCGAGGCTCCGCAGCCAAGCTCGAGGGGCATTCACCCTCAAGCGGTGATTTCCGTCTCGCTCGAGGCTCCGCAGCCAAGCTCGAGGGGCATTCACCCTCGAGCGGTGATTTCCGTCACGCTCGAGGCTCCGCAGCCAAGCTCGAGGGGCATTCACCCTCGAGCGGCGTTTCCGTCACGCTCGAGGCTCGGAAGGCTCGAGCTTGCGATCCAAGCTCGAAGCGCATGGTCGAAGCGCCTGGCCCAAGCTCGAAAGTTGTGTCCCACATCCCAAACTCCAACTTTTAATTTGACACGTTTCGAAGTTCAGTTCAATTTTTTTTTGGAATTTGAGCCATGCCAATCAGTTGACCCTTGCACCGCTCACGGCGCGCTCACGGGTTGCCAGCGCCGCGCCCGCGCGTGCCGCGCTCGCCGCCGGCAAGCGCCTGCCGCCGTCCGGCCTCGCCTGAGCCGACAAGTGACATGGCCGGGTGTCCCCGCTCACGGTGCACGCCTCTGACAAGGTCTCATGGTCGGAGACGCACTGTAGCGCTGACTCCCCGCTCGCCGTCGCGTCGCCGCCGCGGACCGCCGGGTTTTGCCGTCGCCGCCGTTGCCCGCCGGTCCAAAGCGCGACTTTTGCGTCCCCGCGTGCTCCTTTTTCCTCGCCCTGTCTCTTCCCGCCTCGCCCACGCGCGCCTGCCGCCTGCAGCACGCCTGCGCGCGCGCGTTGACGCCGCGCACGGCGCCAACACGGCCGCGACAAGCCCCTGCCGCCGCGGCAGCTCACCGAGCTGTCCCAGCCCTCATCCCGAGCTTCCCGAGCACCCCTCCACTCCCCTCTCACGCCTACTTAAGCCCTCAACAGTTCCCCTCCCTTCCACGCCGGAAAAACACTCGCCGGAGCTCGCAGAGGCGCCGCCGAGCTCGCTCTTGTGCACAGCCCTCCCCGCTGCTCCTCCGGCCAAACCGAGGCTCGTAATAGCTTCCCCAACCTCCACTGCCACTCCTCGACCAACTCCCGACCCGCTTCCCCCACCAGAGCCACCGGCGTAGCTCGCCGGAGTTAACCGAGCTCTTCGCCGCCGCCCGCGCACGTGCACAGCTCGCTACGCTCCATCTCCGGCCGAACCGAGGGCACCATTAGCTTCCTCGTGCCGTGCTGGTGCTCACCGACCACTTCTCCGAGCTTCTCCGACCCCAACGTCGCCGGTCGCCGCTCGCCGGAGCAAGCCGAGCCGCCACCGCCGTCGTTGACCTCGTTCCCGGCCATCCCCGACCTCAAGACCTAGCTCAAACGAATCACGGTGAGCCCCTCTCCATTTCCCCCCACTTCCCCGGCCCGGTCTCGCCGCCGTTTGGCCGGCGTAACCACGCCGGCGAACTCGAGGACCTCGTTGTGTCTTCAACCTCTTTCCAGGGGGCCGAGCGCAAAATGCAGGGACTTGTTTGTAATAGATTCAGAACTTCCAGGGTTCCTCGCGTAAAATAGATTCTATGTTTTAGGTTTAATTCGCTGAGATCTTCAAAAATTCGTAGAAAATCGTAGAAAAATCAGAAAAATGCCAAACCAATTTTGTAGTGACCAGTGAATCTAGAAGGCCAACTTCTTCCTTTGCACCTCACTCAGTTGAGCTGTAGATTTTGAATTATAAATTCAAATCAGTTTGAGCACATTTCATCATAGTTCAAAATCTACACATGCACTGGAGCTGAGCTTTGGATATGTTATTAGGATGGTTATCATTAGCCTAATGCGCAAAGGGTGCACAAAAATTCCCAGTGGATTTAGGGTTATGATTTTCCAAACATATACCCTGCTGTTTTGGCAAATAAATCACAGAAAATAAATTACTCAGTGAAAAATCACCTCCTTCACACAGAAACTAAATGAGGACATTAGAAGCCTTAGAAAAATAAAAATGGTAATTTTTGGACACTGGAAAATGGCTAAATAATTTTTGGTAGTTTAAACATGGTGAAATTCCACAAAAATAACCATAAATCAAAATCACATGCAAACTTGCAGAGAGGTCACCCTTGGTACCCCAAGTCACTGTGCCAAGTGGTGTGAACAAAAACCTTGTAATTATTTTTGTAGGATTTTAGTTTGATTTAGGTAAAAAGATAAGAATAATTTTAATAAATTATAGAAAAATTATCTTGAGCCAAATTTTGGGCTAAGCTCCTGCCTTGGCATGAGCAAGCCTCTGGTCCAAATGGCACCCAAAAATAATCTTCCTAAGTTCACCTTTTGAATAATGGAAAAAGGATTTAAATAGTGGAAAAGAGAAGAAAAAGAAAAGAAAAGAGAAGAAAAAGAAAAGAAAAGAAAAGAAAAAGAAAAGAAAAGGGAAAAACCTAAAACTCTAAAATCAAAGAAAGGTTCAAAATGAAAAGGGTATATTCACTTATAATTGATGTTTATCCTTTCCAATTCATTAACCAAGATTTAAATAGACCCTAACTATTTAAATCTCAATACTTAAGCATTCATGCATTCGTGTAGATTCGGGTCTCGCCGACGGAGTCTACGACCTAGTTCCCGCTGCCGAGGAGATCGCCCAGGAGTCCGAGGTGAACGTGGTGCACGTGGATCCGAGCCCCGAGCAGGAGTACCGCTTCGAGCCGGAAAGCAAGCCCCGGAGCATAACCTAACTTTACTTACGCAATTTACTTGATTATATGTTTGTGCATTTAAGTTTCAAGGAGTTGAATGAAACCCTAGATTGTATGATCATAGGTTCCTTTGATTGAACACTAGTATGTTAGGTTCGATAGTTGCTATGCTTAAGAACGATAGAAGTCGAGTGTTTTCCGACACTCGCGAGATATAGGGGTTGTATGTTTACTCATATCAGAAACACTAGAGATGATGGACGGATGATTGTAGATACCCGTCAATCGATGTTTTAATTGGAAACATGTGGTACTTTTGTGTCAAGCGTTTGAACGTACCACACATATGCACGGTTTATGGGACCGGTAAGTCCCGGTATCCGATTGATGCGAGCAGGTCCGACAGCTCTCTGTCTTGGAAACGTTATCCCATGGGCACATGAGGGTAGTTGCGTGAGTCCCAGTAGTGGTGAACCTTTACCCTGAGGCAGTGGGACTCGGGAGCCACTCGCAGAGAGAGGAGAAAGGATTGGGGTGGGTTGGCATTTCCAACCATTCCGTATGTTTGGGTTTTCCCTGGCCAGGTAGTAAATTCGGTTCGAACTGTCCGCTTCTCGCGGTTAATGAGACTGCTTGACCGATGTATGACATATTATGAAGTGAAACTTGGAAGGATGAAATCTTTGTATGAAATAATTGTATTGCAAAACTTGATTGTTTAGCTAGGCTCACCTAGAATGGATAGACTAAAGAAGTTAAAATCAAGATAAAGAAAGTAGAAAACAGCTTAGTCGCTTTTGGCAAAAGAACCCCACTAGCCAAACAGCCTCTCATCTTAGGAGTCGGTGATGTAGTGATCACCAGTCGGTTAAGTCTTGTTGAGTATAACTAGTATACTCAGCCTTGCTTGTGGCTAAATTTTCAGGACCGTCCCCTCAGGAGGTAGCTGCCTCTATGGCTTGGGCCTCCCAGCTTCCTCCTGGTTACAGCATCGAGTGGGAGCCGACCTCTTCCGAGGATCGTGAGGAGTAGCGTCACGGCTGACTTCATCGTGACGATACTATGGATCGTCGCTAGTATCTCGTTTACATTTCCGCTGCATGAACTCAAAGTATTTTATTTATCATTTCAATTTGGTTGTAATAACTCTAAGACTTGTTGTAATTTGAATTGTGGAATGATGTGATCTTTGGAACTCACCTTCGAGTGAGCGTATGGACGGACGATCTTCAGTAGCCGTTGGTCGAGCTTGACTCGACGGTCGAATCCGCACTTGAGAACATTTTTGTATGTTAGCACCAATGGAAGGTGGAATATACTTAAGTGCGCCCATTTCTCGGGTGAGATCGCTACATCCCTCCATCATCCTCATACTACTGCTACCATCAATCTCCTCATAAACCATTAACACAACCATCATCCCCATACTAATGCTACCATCAAGATTTGGATTGATGAAGACCAGGGAAAGAATTGAAGGAGATCGAGAAATAGAGAGGAGGCAGTGAGGACGAGGGATGGGGTGGAGTGTGAGGGGAGGTGAAGTGAAGAGGACGTACCCGTCACTTTCTCTTATAGCTAAGGTCTAGGTGGGTCCCACGTCCCACATGAAAGAAAGTAGGTGGAGTCTTGTGGGCCCCATAGCCCATGTGAAAGAAAGTAGGTGAGGTCTAGGTGGGTCCTACATCTTGCATGGAAGAAAGCAGGCGTGGTAGATGGAGGGTGGCGACCATGCGTTGGCAAGAAATAATGTATACCGTTCACACTAGGATGCCAACATTTTTTTTGTTATAGTTTTCTTGGGTCGGGGCAAGAAAGAATGTCAAATGGAGTAATGATATATGAGATTGGAGAACCTGATTGCAAACCTAGGATTTTACATATTTTCAAGGACCTAGATGAAATATCACATAGAAGAAACTAAATACATATTTTCCCTTCTATTAGATCAAATGGAATGATATTTTGTGTGGTACACCCTCACCTAGGCCCTAGACCATAGGCTCCTAGGTGTGCCGGGCTGAGAAGGTCACTAATCACCTCGGAGCACCACCCTAGGTCCCTAAAAGAGTCTAGAAGTCCCCCTTCCCCCTCTCTCTTGGAAGCCCCTCCCTCTACCAGGGGTGAGCTCGAGGAAAAGTATACCAAATCGTACAACTGGAACTAAGACATGCACCCCCAAATCATGTACTCTGGCTATGGTCGCCACCCTACGGACATGCATGAGCCCTGAAAGGTGCTGACCCCGGGAGGATGCAACACTCAGAAGCAAACCTAGGTACCCCCTCCCCTCTCCCCGTCCCTCACTCCGAGCAGCACTAGGGCTCAGTCTCCATATGTTGAGGCAAGGACAACCTTTTCCCCTCTTGGACCGGTGGCAAAATGGTCTTTGGGCTTTGCCCCAACCCTTGTCCTACAAATATGGGCCTCATAGCCCTCTTGAAGACCACTTGATCTAAGTCTTCTAGACACTCGGTTACCTAGAAGCCCTTGTGAGAGCCCCTCAGCTCCCTAGGACACAGAAACACTTGTTTGGGCCTTTGTAACCATCAACAAGCAGTTTACAATACAATTTCATAGGTGTAGCTGCTTTGCAACATCAAGATTTTCTAGGAACTATTAATGAAACAAAGTAATACTTATAGGGACTAAATATGCCTTCCATATGTTCTCTTTTATTCTATATAATCCATATTAGAAAACGCAAGATTGTTATCACTTCTTTTAGTTTGGTTAGTCCAAAGTTTTTTTTGTTCTTCTAACAAGAACTTAACGTATACAGGTTGGAACAAAAACCGAACCCAAAATCTATGGTGATGAAAAAAAGATTAGGTAAAGCTCTGCTCTACATGCACAACACATGGACGGCCAAAGGATCTAACCCCGACCCTGTCTGTGTCTCCCACATGGCAATTGGTCGGCTCCTAGTGTTTGATGTATGTGGATGTGTTGTGGCTCGACATCCCTCCTGTTTATTGTTGTAGTGGCCGGTAGCTCATCTACTGCTTCCGCCCATCATCTCAGTCAGATAAGCCGCTGAGATTCAAGCTTGTGTCTTAAACTTGTATGTGAAATCAGTATTGCAACATGCGCATAACAATTAATCAGACGTATAATATCACGTAATTGTTGGAGTATCTAGGCAACAGATATGGGCAGCATGGACCACGAACACCAATGATGTCTAAATAGGAGGTTGTGGTTGGGAGATAAAAAAAAATCCTCTATCATTCCAATTGTCGATTAGTAGCTCCTTCAAATAACATTTTATCAGAAAATCTATCCTCTTAAATGGAAAAAGTCTTCCATTGTATAAGGGGAGTGGGGCAAGAAGATCCTCTTTCTCCTCTACTATTTGTACCAACTGTTCACCTCTTGTTGTCCAAACTAAATAGAGAAAAAGATCAGGGAACTTTCGAATTGGCATTGCCAATTGGAGCTTATAGTGACTTTTTTTAGTTATTCATTATGTAGATGATACTCTAGTTATCGTGGAGGCTTGTCCTAGACAACTCACTTTACTAGAATATGTTCTTGTTCCAATGCAAAATCTACTGGTTCTAGGACCAAATTTCATAAATACTTCATGGTGCAAATCAATGTCCTTGAAGAAAGGCATATTCAACATGCTAACAAAATCTTTTGGTTGTCAGAAAGCTCAATGCCATTTACTTATCTTGGTCATCTTCCCCTCAACAAAGCAAAAGTCTCTGATTTCCTTCCCCTGGTGTCAAAATGTGAAAGGGAAGTGATGTCATGTTCTGTGTACATAACCCAAGCTGAAAGTTTAACTCTAGTTAATTCTTTGATTGTATCATTCAAAATTTTCTTCATATGCACATTCAATGTGCCAAGATAGTACTCAAACATATTGACAAATTTATGAAACTTTGGAGAGGATATAATGTTAGCAACAAATCACTGCCTCCAGCAGCATGGACAATGGTATCTATACTATAAATCTATACTATGAAGAGTGAGCAAATCGATATTCATATCCACCTACAATTCTATCCTTTACCCCTCGGAAACGACTCACCTATTAGGGCCAAATAACCACTAAGGATGACAAGATGGGGGGAATTGATTTGATCATTCTCCTGCTATTGAAATCCACCCACCTCACAGTTTTTTGTCACCAAGCCATTTTCTACCCACTCACTATTCTAATTCCGATTAACCAAGGCGTGTCATATGTTTATATGATAATGATTTTTATTTAGCTAATCAAACAAAATAAAATCTGGGTGACATCATCTTGTGTTTATATGGTAATAATTTTACTTAGCTAATCAAATAAAAAATTCCAATCAACCATGGTGCATCATGTGTTTACATGGTAATGATTTTATTCAGCAAATCAAATCAAATTCGAGTGACCTGATCATGTGTTTATATGGTAATTATTTTACTTAGGTAATCAAATCTAGGATATATGATTTCCTCCACTGCTTGGTCTTCCATTCTTAGCAAATCATCTATTTCCCGTAAATCTATTTTCGGAGCCAGATGCTTATGAGGCCCGCCTTCAAAAAAGGTTAAAGCCCAATAGGCCCAACTCGGTCCAATAATCATACCTCTTATATGACCTAACCCTAAAGCCTCTCTCTCCCCTCCATTTGTTGACCTAAAAATCGATACTCAAGGCCAAGAGTATTGTCGACCAAACCCAAACTTTTGGCATTCGATGACCAAAGCGTCCAAGTCAATTTGACATGTTAATTGACAAGAAAACAATGTAATTGTTAAATTTGAGAGCTTATTGGCTGGACTTCCAAAAGTCTTCCACGGGTCATATCAATTACTGCAGCCGATGTAGAAAAAACAACAAAGAACCAGCCAATCATATCTTATACGATCAGCTGGGGCGATTGCCGTGTATCTCCTCTCCTGTCCATCTCCATCCCTTAAAAACACCACTTCAAACTTCCCTATATCCACCCAACCTTATGTCCCCAACAGAGATGGGTCTCCTAATCCCACCCAGCTTTGTGCACCCAGAAAACTAACTCTATTAAAATTGATGATTCAGATCTACTCTAACTCCTCCTCACTCAAATCTAAGGGCTAATCTTATTTGGATCTCCCATCCTCTCTCACCTCCTCCCACGTCCGAGGCCCACGTCTAGGCCTTCCCCCGATCATCGCGAACCCCGCGCCCGATTGCCGCCGCCGCCACACCGTCGCTGGTCGCCGCCGCCGCCCGTCGTAACGGACGCCGCCCACCGGTTGCGGCGTCCGCCCGATCGTCGCCTCCTTGGTTCACGCCGCAGTTGCCACAACCTCCCTGAGCGCCGCCGCCAGCTCCCTGATCACCATCGCATCCCTGCACACCGCCCTCTCCCGATCACCGCCGCCAAGAGGATGCCGGCGGGGAGCTGGTGAAGGAGATCGAGTCGTTGTCGGGCAGCCCGTGACGTGCCGTGCCCAGGTTGCAGCTTCCGCTGGAGCCGTCATCGAACGGTCTGCCGCCGCGCCGTGTCCACACCCGACGAACATCTATTGCATTGTGTTCCATCTGATTCTCATCGCTGACTGCCTTGTTCTTCGATCTAACACCTCGAGATTATGAAGCAGGTGGCCTCCCTTGTTGCGGCATCGGTTTTGGCTGGTTCCTGTGAGTTCTCTCTTTCCCCCCCCCCCTCATAATAATCACATAGAGTCTTATGCACATTATCATCCGATTGATTCACACTCGGGGCGGGGTCAAATTTATGCCCTACATCCTTTTCAACTTTTGAGGCAGCTTCGTCATTGGTTTCTTCCTTGGTGCTATTCCCTGGTATGTTGGAGCAATTCTGCTGTGGTGTTCCAGAGTGGATCACAGGGACAAACCAGGTTATGTCGCATGCACAGTAGTGGTACGTCACTCCTTTTCTTGATTCCAACCTTGAGTTTATTATTTATTTTGTGCCACCAAAATTTTTAGCAAACAAAAGGTGACTTGGGAACTAGGAAGAAGATTGCAGATATTTTATAGGATAAAAAAGAGGTCAACGTATCAAGTATTAGGCAGAGAAAATCACTGCAGCCTGCAGGTCAGTAGCCAAGCTTCTCAGCTTGCATTTGTAGTTGATTCTTCGTTTATACGAGCATCGTGCCCGTGCGTTGCTACGGGAAGCAAAAATTATATAACGAACAACATAAAACATGACAAATAATACTAATTCATGATATAGTGACATATTATTGTAAAACAAAACATTATGCTTTATCAAATAAGTTTATTGCCCTGTGCGTTGCAACATACGACAAGAAAATATAAATCAGCACATTGATTATCATACAATAATGCTACAAAATAATAGGAAAAAATAATTTATCATCCTCCTCATTGTCATCCCATCATATGTACAAGTCGGGTATATTATTAGTAAATATCATATACATGTGACTTGTGATATCATGTCTTAATTTCACATATACATGCCCCTATAACAAAGATAATTACAAAATAAAAGCCACTTCTCAGATATGATACAATGCATTGAACACCAGAAACAAATATGCGGTCACCACAATGCTGTAAGAAATAACCCCATCCTAATGTTCTAAAGGAAAAAATTACCATTGTATTTATTGTAACAAAGTGTTTCTAATAAGTATTAACTTGAAGTTCCTAACAGGAGAGGGACATAACTCTTTAAAACATGAGCCAATAATTTTTGGCCTAAATACACTATCATGTATAGCCATATATATGATCACGTATTGAATGATGGAGCAGTTTACCACACGCACGCTTGTATTAAGCAGGGTGATCATGTACACGTGATCGTACAACGTTTAGCATGACGGTGGCTTCAATGCTTCATATGCAGGGCCGTGTGCTTTTCGTTGGTCGGGTAAAGCTGGAGATCAGCAAAAACACTCTGTGCCCTCGCCTCGCCTCTACTCTACGCTTATGACGGTGACAAACACCGCCACACGCCACCAGAGTTTGCGACAGATCTAAGCCTTCATCAATATAGATCGATCAGAGGTAGCCTGTAGAAACAAATAAACTCATTTAACAAGTGGAGGATGGCACTCGTATTGTTTCCTATCCCATCTGATGGCAGGTAAAAGATGCATTCGTATAATGGAGGGGATAGACACGGACCTAATCGTCCGGTGTTCTGATCAGCGACTGAAGTTGGTGGATTTGGGAAGAGACGTACTCTTTGATTGTCGAGGCGACCAAGCCATCTCTTTGGTGGACGGCAATCCCCGATGATTGCTTAGTGCTCAGCGGATGATATGGCGTCGGGGACGGGCGGACGGCAACGATGTTTGGACAGCCCTGCCGCCGGCGTCGTTTTGGGAATTGGGATCATGGATGGCAGCCGCAAAAAAAAAAAAGGGACAGGCGGACGGCAACGATGTCCGGCGGGACGCAAATTACATGTGTACTTGATCATTACGACGGCGCCGTCTCTGTCCCTGTCGTGCTTTGCTATCTAGATCTCGTGCTTGGCTGACTGCGATGGATCGATGATGGAAGGGCCGGGCGATGTGCGGGAGCGACGGGCGCTGGAGTCCGGCGACGACGTTGACGTGGGGCGACAGTAGGGGACCTGGAGTCTCAGGCGATGGATGATGGAAGGGCGGGCGAAGGGCGGGATGGCAGGTGGATCACGGTTTCCTTGAAATCGCGAGATTTCCTTGAATATGTATTTCAGAGAGCTAATGACCATATCGACTGAATTGAGTAATTTTGATGGCCACAGTTTATACTTTTCTAAATACGATGGTTAAATTGAAACGATGCAACAAATACAGTGGCCATTCATCTCTTTGATTCGTATACATTTCGATAGTGTATTAGTCGTGTATTTGACTGTGAATGTTTGAAGAGCTCTTTGGAGATGCTCTAATTGTTGTGCTTACAAATGTTTCAGCGCTATCTGTTCACGGCAGACTTCTGATTCATTTCCTTCCTCTGTTCTTCTCCTTCGCGGAAGCAATTCGGATTAGTGCATTCCATCTCGGGACCGCGTCGTCCGCAGACGCGACGGCCGGAGTCCCACGATGGATTCGCCGCTGCAGCGGCGGCGGCCGGCGGCCTTCCTGTTCGCGCTGCGGCTCCTGCTCTCCGTCTGCGGCGCCGCCCGCGCCTGCGGCGGCGGCGACCTGCGGCGGGTGGTGGAGGTCCCAGGGGAGCCGGGCTCGGTGGTGTGGGCGGTGCAGCTATCGGACCTCCACCTCAGCGCCTTCCACCCGGAGCGCGCTGCCGACTTCCGCCGCCATGTGGGCGACGCGCTCGCCATGGTTGACCCCGCGCTCGTCCTCATCACCGGCGATATCACCGGTAGGCTTCCTGCCCTGTTCCTCTGCGTGTGATTGGAATTGTGGTTTTGTTTAAGGGGTTCAGATCTGGTTCTAGTTCGATGTAGGAGGTTAAGGTTTAGGCTTTAGGAGTAAGATTTAGTGACAAGCGTGGTATTAGTTTGATAGGTTTCGTTATAGCCTTTTTTTTTTCTACTGTTAATTATTATTTGTTTCCTGGGATGCTACTGAAATATGAAAAAGGAGGCAAAAAAAGTGCAATGGGTGCTAGGAAGGGAAATTTCCCCATCCCATTTGTGCTGTATAAACTTGTACTGTTCATACTGTGGTAAATTATTGTGGATTGCCATAATCATCACTGCAAAATAACAGCAAGTAGCCTCCAACATACACAATTGGATCAGAGTAGTCCCGCCCTTCTACTTCCATTTGCACATTTACGATCAGCAGCCCAAAACTGTGTTGTGCTGTTGCTTTGCAGACACTGAGGCATGGAGGTGGCTGAACTCTTAACTTCAGTCAGCTACAAAGTTGCAATGCAAGTATCCACAACCCAGGGAACGGGTCTAAAAGAGAGTTTTTATGGTCATTGCTCAAGTCAATTGTGTGGGTCGGGTGAAAGAATGGAATGACAAGATATGCAATATATGATTGTGTTCTTGTTGCCATGGAGTTTCTCCTTTCTCCATTTATGCATATGGACACGCTGAAGCCTGACAACATTCCCAGTTTGCAATACATAAAAAGCCATGACATCTTTGTTTAACAGAATGGCTTAGCTACACCATCTTGGCATGGATTATTTATTGTTATAAATAGTAGTGATGCTATCTTGTTATAAACAGCATTGCTATGTGGCTCCATTGTGTAATTGTAATTCGGCCTTTCAAAACATTTTAAGCTAATGTCTGCAAGAGTATTGAGTATCCATTAGCTCTCATTTTTTTGGTCAGAATTGGGTCCTTGGTAAACCTGCATATTTGCTTCATTGAATTGAAGCTATGGGAATTTGCCGGAGCTTGGAAACTCCAGGAACTAGGACTAGATTAAGTGAAGGGGCTAGTTTTGGTAACTTTGTTGTGATAATGCCCTCTCCTTTACCAGAGATCATGTCATTTTCAGTAACCAAGCCACAACCTCTCTGTTCTGTGTGTTCGAGAAAAAAAATCTTGAACTAATGCATCATTTGTGATAGAAGCATCATTTATGATATAAAATGTGCCAAACAAAGTTTGCACTCCAGTGCATTCTTCTAATGCTAAAATGCTAATATAACCTAGACCTAGGATTCTTGTTTACAGCTTGCTTTGACCAACACTTAGGCTTTTGCTCTGTCCATGGAGTACACAAATTTCTATTTGCTGTTAAAAATGTACCACATGAAACAATGGAAAATTTTCAGTGGAACAATGCCGGCCATCATTTCTGACCATGGTTTTCTATTTACTTGGTCATTGTGGCATTTCTTGTACTCTATTTTTTTTTTTTTTGGCAAGATCAACATCAGTATTGTCACACGAAATATTTAGTATGCTTTTGCTCATTCAAGATCAGTTTCCATTGTATTCAATATGTACTAGTCTGTGCAGCCAGTTTATTTAAAAGTTCTCAAATGTCATGCTTGTAAAATTTTTATCTGATTATGTTATCTGATGGCAACAATTCAGTTGGGGTGGTCAATGGAAAAGGGAAATGAGAAGAATAATCTGTATCATGTAGGCTTAGGAAGTAACAGAATGTACACTTTCACTTCTAGTAGATTTTCATATGCTTAATAAGTTCTTTTTATCTTGTATTCTTATGCTCAGATGCAAAAAGCAAAGATTTGCTGTCGTCGAGGCAAGAGGAGTTTGAATGGATCGAGTATCAGAGAGTTATTGATGATGTTGCTAATAAGAGTGGACTGAACAAGGAATTATTTTATGATTCACGAGGTAATCATGATTCGTATGGTGTTCCTGAGGTTGGTGGCATGTTTGATTTCTACAAAAAGCACAGCATTAATGCAAGATTAGGACGGTCAGGTGCTGTCCAAAGTATAACATTGCAGGTTGGTTCCAGTCAGCACGACTCCAATTAACCTTGCCAAGAAATGGCACATGCTGCTAGAACGACTTATAATAAGTTTAAATGTGCAGAATAATGACAGGAAGCATTTATTTGTTGGATTTGACAGTGCAATGGGTGTTGGTCTCCGAAGCCCAACAAATATATTTGGCCAACCTACGGATCGGTTACTTTCTGATTTAGATGCAGCACTTTCACAGTGGGATAATCAATCTACAAGCTACCCAGTAACAAAAATTGCCTTTGGACATTTCCCTATATCCTTTTCAGCATTGACAACTTCAGGAAGAAGTATTAAAGATATTTTTCTGAAGCATTCACTCTCTGCTTACTTGTGTGGGCATCTTCATACAAACTTTGGCAGAAACCTGAAGCGCCACCATACATCTGAGCAGCATAGATTTTCTTCTTATGAACAGTACTTTCAATTTGATATCCATAAAGGTATGTCAACAGCTGTCAGTAGTGGCAACTGTTCTGCAAGGACCGAATCTGCAGCTGAATTCTGGGAGTGGGAGATGGGTGATTGGAGAAGTGCTAGGAGCATGAGGATTCTAGCTATTGATTCTGGCTATGTCTCATATGCTGACATGGATTTCAGATCTGGATCCAAAGATGTGATCATAGTACCCACCTTTCCATTGGATTCACGGTTTATGAAGAGGTCTTCAGATCCTTTTGATTTTACTTGCCAAGCGACGAGTACCGCACATATAGGGACAGTGAGAGCCCTTGTCTTTTCAAGATACAAGATTGAATCTGTAATCGTAAAAGTATATGAATCACATTCTGGAAGTTTTAATTTGGTACTAGAGCAAGAAATGGAAAAAACTAGTGGAAAGGAAGTTAGAGGAGCTATGTATACAGCTGCATGGAAAAGGAGAGATTTTTCAGAGGCATCACCAGATCAATACTGGTTCCAGATAGAAGCAGTGGATATGAACAGGGAGGTTTACCTTAGCGAAAGGAGGCCATTTTCAGTTAATGGTCTAACTGCAAAAATTAGTTGGGCATGGAAGGAATTTAGAGTTATGGGTTGCCAATGGAATCAACTGTACTTCCCAATCATGTGGACTACCCTTGCATTTCTTTTTCCATTGGTTCTGGTTCCTTGCACTTCACTCGCATTTTATGATATCCAATTCATGTTAAAGTTTCTCAGGCGAAAGAAGACCAGAAGAAGTTCAAGAGCCTTTACACCTGTTAATTTTGAGTTTTTCAGAGTTGAGCTGTCGAAGATGTATGTCATATGGTCTGGAATGTTGTTGTATTTGCTATATTTGGTCTTCTTCCCATGGTTTACTGGCTATGCTGTTACTGAGAATCACAATAAGATGTATTTCCAGTACAGAGGCTGGAGCACCAAGTATCTTGCCAACAGCAGTTCAATGCCATATATTGGCTTGCCCGATGTGATGGTTATTGTTCTACCTCATCTTCTGTTTGTGGTTTTGCCAGCCTTTCTTGTTATAGCAGCTATAGCAGCAGAAAGAGCTCTGTATCTTGGTCATGATATCTCCTTGAGAGCAAAGAAGGATGATGATCATTACAAGTCATGGTACACGAAGTATGTTAGCATATTTTATTGGCTTAGAAAGATTCTACTACTTCTATGCATGCCAATTATCTGGAAACATTGGAAGGTATGCTTTCCTTTCAACTTCGACTCATATACTCAAAAGTTTCCATTCTGTTTGAGCGACTTTATTCCTTTTTTCCACAAATCCATGAACTCTTTTATGATGACTATAAAATATCAGGGTGTGGTATTTTCTTTTCTTAAATTATGTGTCTTTAGAAGGGGTAATTTACTAACCCTTCAGAATCATTTTGAATGTGCTTTCCTTAAATTATGTTTGTGTGTTTAGAAAGGCTTAGTCATAAGTTGTAGCATGGCATCAGAAGTCCCACTTGGATTTTTTCTTCCTTAAGAAACTTAAATAATCTTTATTATGAATAAAAATCGAGGACTATGGAATTTACCTTCACATCTTAGCCCAATTTTAATCCCATTTTTTTTAAGTTAAGTAATTAAGAAATTAAGTATAATTTATGAGCTTGGTTTTACAGCAAATTTTATAAGTGATATTTAAGTTTAGTGGCAGTAAAATTACTAATGTTTTTTTTCTAAAGATTACTTGCCATGATTTTTTCAATTATTAATTGGAAAATTGTTTTAAGCTTAAGTCTCAGAAATTAGTATTAAGCTAAATTCTCAAGAATAATTTCGTAGCAATATTTGATTTTGCTAATTATTTTTTTTAAGCTTCTGCTGTCATCTTGAGAATATATGCTCATCCACTAATTAAGTTTATTAGCATTTAATTTTCTAATTCAGTTAGAGAAATATTTAGATTTGTATGAGCATAATAATTTAAGGTATAAGATTAAGATTAATTTTTGGCCATTCAGTGGAGCCAAAATTTTGGGCAATTACTTATGTACACAATACATATTTTATGAGTTTATTATGTTTTATAGAACCATGAGTTCTTAATTATTCAAGTTTTTTTGCTAAATTTTGAGTTTAAGAGTATTCTCCCTGCAACTTTAAACATGGTTTGGATTTATTTGATTAAGTTAAATGCCCAATAATGATGATCTTTCCTCGCCATGTTTAGGTCTTAGATTATATGATATTTGAATTGTATTTCAAATATTTATTCATATATTTTCGCTAAGAATATTAAGTTTTGATCTATTAAGTCATGATTATTTTTAGTGCTTTCTAAGTTTAAGTGCAAAGTCAAAATGCTTTGATGTTTGCACATTGTTTTAAATAAGTAAGAATAAGATCTGCACTGATTCTACCTAAGTTGAGCTCAAACTTTGCATTATTCATTTTCATATAAGTTAAGCTGAAAATTCTCTTTCCACCAAGTGCATTCAGATCCCTCTATTTGAATGGAACCAACGGGAAGTTCATCTAGAGTACACTTGTAATTAAATCTGACCAACGCGTTTTAGTTATGAGTTTAAGATAAGTTTCGCTTGTTTTCCCCACCGGTGATGCAAGTTGTTACTTATTGCGTGATTTTAATCAGACCAACGTAGGATTAAAATCATGCCTTCATGTGCATCTTATTGTACTGCTACTGAGACATCTTTATGAATTTTCAGTTGATTATACAAAGTTTTGAGCATCATTGAGCATTGTAATGGCACAAACTTCCCTAGTTGGAATAAGAATGTGCTAGGCATTCTCAAGACTTTGGATCTTGATTGTGCGCTATGTGAGAATAAGCCAACTGCTCTGGCGGTTGGAACTCAGAATTATGTTGGTAAGATAAGTGAAGTACAACTCAAATTAAGATCAATGGGAGAAATCAACTTATTGGCAAAGATTGTCAAACCATCATTGAGGCCTTCAGAAATTCTTTGCCTACTAAGATTAGAGGTAAAGAATTATCAGTTAAGAAGTTATAGCACTCAATTGAGGAAATCTATAAATAAGTTAGCGAACTTTCTCCTCATGTAATTAACAACCTCACGTTACAATGATTAAGGTGTATTGAGCGTACACGAGCATGGTCAATGTATCTCTAGGGTTATATGCATGCTCAAGTTCTCTAGGGTTATATGCATGCTCAAGTTATATGCAACTTTTGCAAATAAGTCACCCACATGCAAGAGCGATGCCCTAGGTTATCACATAATTAAGTTGTCTCATAAGTTTTCATTAAGTTTATTTGCTCTCACTATTTTGGTGGAACAACTCAGGTGCACCTGCACACATTGAACCTCCTCCAGGTTTTCATGGACTTTAAAGGAGGAGAGATTCAAGGGAGCATAGTCTATAAGACTTTGTCAAAGGCAAGACTCTGGGATTCACATTACATTAAGACATTTGATTTAGCTTTATTACAAGCTTATGATGTACTTTAGATTAAGAATGAACATATTTGTTCTATGTGATGATAAATCATTGACATTTGTATTCTCTATAAGTGATAATACACCATCAAGTTTGTTTAATGTTTATTATTATTTATTGATGCTTAAATTAAGAATAAGTTAAATTAAGAATAAGTTCAAGAGCAACCCTATCATGCTAGACATGATTATTCGAATACCATTGTGATAGGACTAACACTCCACAAACACCAATTGTCTCAAATAAGTGTGATTTTTATCCTTTATGCTGGCCAACGCTGGGTACGGGGTAATCATCACAGACTCTGTTGTTCTATCCATTTCTGGCCAACGCTTTTGTGGATTAGTTCAGTTGGAATCTGATGATTGAAGTATGGTTGTGTTCATGATTCTTGGCCAACGCTGTTTTATGAACATTTAATCGTAGCTTTGCTACTCTAGTTCATTTTCTGGCCACAGCTGATGTGGGCTAGGATAGCAAGGAAAGTTGATCAGTGGTATAGTAAATGTCGCGCCAAAGATACGTAAGTTAAAAGAGCTACCATTATGAATTATTTTTGATAAGTTTATGAGGCCGACATATTTAATGTTCTGATTGATCAGAATTCAATGGAAGCTCACTAAGAAGTAAGGCAATGGGGGAGAAGAAAATCTTGATGAGATATAGGATAAGTTTCCCTGTATTGATGATTTAAGAGATATAGATATATGAATTCGTCATATACATCGTGCCATAAGTATTCCTCCATTCTTTACCACACCCTGTTAAGGATTGACATTAGTTGTTTACCCGTAACAGATATGTGTAATGTTTTAGCGATAAGTATTGGGCACAAAAGTAAAAGCCTCAGTCATTTTATGTTTATAATGAAGAGGCTATAAAGGAGCATGTGAACTTAAAATATAAGTACAGTCCTTTTCGTAGCAATTTTCTGATGGAGTCAAAGCAGTAGGCTATTAATGGGTCTACAAGTCTTGATAGCGATTCCAAAAGAAACTAAGATGCTAAGTTCATAACTCAAAATAAGTATGCATCATGGGCAACCGTGATTCATTTGTAAAGTCAAGGTGGATTAAATTGTTATCATGATACTTTAAGGTGAATGATCTCTCCATAGCTATCAGAGATAAGTATGCATACCAAGAAAGGAGAAATATGTTCATCATATCTTTAGAAACATCTTGTGTATGTTTTTCCCTAAGTTCTGGGGAGCATGACACTTAGATGGGATCCAAATAAGTATCGGGATTGTCACTAAAGAGCAAGAGTTGAGAAAAGTTATGAAGTGATAAAATGTGAATGCATATACACAATTATGCCTGTTTTGTTTGCGTGATATAGCAAATTTTATCATAAGTACAAAGTTAAGAATAAGATAAATAGGAAGACGTTCCTAAAGCTTCTAATGAAGCTATATGCTAAGACATATGAGAAATTGACTTAGCATAACAAGCTGGAATGCTTGACATTATTAGTCTTAGTCCAGAGGAGGTCCGCTGGAAAAGGTGTTTTAAAGATTACAAGACCGAATAACATGCTTATTTAATTAAGTTCTATTCAGATAAGATTTTGTAAGAGTGTGTGGATATAAATGTGCACAATTAAGTTTTGTATCCTTCGCTCTTACAGATATGAGCGATTCTGCATAAAGCTCTAAAACAAGATTAGCATTATTAATGCTGATTTTGTATGACATGTTTTAATTCAGGCAGGCATATAAAACAAATTCCGGTATAATTATGCTTGCATTGATTAAATTCAATGTTGCTGTATTTGATTACAGTATTCCTTTCAAGTAATGACATATAGTTGATGGTGTCAAGCCGATTGACAAATATATATTGTTATGAAAGAAGGGTCCCAAGATCAAGTCATTTTAATGCATTAAGAAAAATAGCTAGCAATGTGACTAATTCGGGGTTTTATTTCTTATCTTATTTTCGTGAAATAAGTATGGATTTGATGATTAACCTGAAGTGTGATTCTGGATGAGGCCGATAAATAAACTCCCAAATAAGTTAATAAGTGTTCTATCAAGATACTATAGCGGACTTTTGTTAATGATGTCCTGGTATGACTGTAGTCTCTGCCGATGACTCATTTGCTAGGTGTTTCTATGGTATTGAGTGTGAATATAAGGCGATCATAAGCTTAAGTTTTAAGATTAAGATTGTTCGATTAAGAGGGAGACTATTGATATGTGTGTATCCACCTACACATGATCAATATATCAAAATTATAAAGAATAAGTCGTTTACCTTCGGTCAAGGGGGAGAATGTTGGAATTGACCTAGGTCATGTGTAATTGGGCCATCAGGCCCAATCCTAATCCTACACTACTCCCTATTAGTTGCCTTTGATTGGAAGGCAAACTCAGCCCACTTAGGGCCCGACCCCGCGTCTACAGCACTATATAACTAAGGGGAGCCCCTAGGTTTCCCTAATCTCGTTTTAATCGCGAGTTAAGCTGTCATGGGGTTTTCTACCATGATCTAATCAATCACTAAGGGTGATGGAAGACGTGGAAGTTCGGTGTCCCGATCTGCTTCAACATAGGCAAGTCTACCATGTCTACTTCCTCTACGGCGTCTACACCTTGTTAGTCATCCACCAAAAGGGATGGATCTGACTGGTAAGTCTTAAGTTTCACTAAATCAGTATTAGATCAAAGTGCTAGGTGTGGTCTATGTTAGAACTAGATGATCCTGTCAGTTTTATGCACTAAGTTAAGATCAAATTAATTCTATCAATTAGGACGGCTTCCATTTTGAAGGAGGTGTCCAGTTACCAGATGCAACTACGAGAGTTCACCACGTTCGCCTCGGTTAAGCTGGTGCATCCCTTCAACCTACATGAGTTCCTCGAGAGCATGCTGGCTCAGGGCTCGGTCTGGTCTTCAAATTCAGCAGGCTCTGGTGGTTACTATGACTCCATCAAAAGCGCAAGAGCTCGTCTTGGGCAGCTTTTGAGAAAGAAAAGGTACCTTGTCATACTCGAAGATGTATCGACCATTGAGCAGTGGAATTCAATCACTACGTGCCTGCCCAACAACAGCCACCATAGTCGTGTTGTTGTGTCAACCAAACAAATGAAGATTGCAACTTTGTGCACAGGGGAACCGACCCAAGTATTGGAGCTCTCTGATGGTCTATCAATTTTTGCAATTAATTTGTGTCATACCTTTAATAACACTCGATATCTATATGGCTAAGTATGGAGATACATCATTTACCCTTGTCATATTTTGACAATTTTCATTGGTTATCTATATGGTTTAGTCGGTACGGAGTAAACTGAAAGTTGCCAGTTGTTTATTTAGAACCTAATTTTTATATAATAATACACTAATTTGTAGCTTTCGCTTATATATGTTGTGCCATGTTATTCTACATTAATTAGTTTTACTAATGTAACCACCAGATTAATGCAACTATACTTCAACCCGTGACTTTAATATTAGTGATCTAATATTTGTCAAAAAGATTAGACATGTGCTTTCTAGAGATTTTGCCTAACATGTTGGTGAAGATGACTTGCGTACATGATTCGGATAGCATCGCTAGTCCATCACCCGAGCTTTTATACAGGCCAGTAAGGTGTTAAGAGACATGTGGCACAAGTCTGTATAGATAAATTTAGGCATAACTGTGTCAACCACAGGGAAACTTCTACATGACGGAATTTTGTGATGGAAACCACCACTCCTTTTATTAAGCTTATTAAATCTGCGTGTTGTGCTAGTGTGAATCAGAGAAGATCGTGTACATGCTTGATTGAGCCACAGACTACTAAACGTGTGGGCAGAGAACCAGTGGGGAGATAGATAGATATATAATAGAGACAGAGAAGAGGATGTGTATGGGGAAATCAAAAAAAGAACATTACATCATCTCCAAGAGTGTCCAATAAAACATCCCAATAGTTAGTTTTGGGTGTAAAGATAAAAAATGGTGCTCCAATACTTATCTAATCTAGTTTATAATTTTTTTTCACATGCTCAATAAGAACTCCATCTGGAGCCAAATTTTCACCACTCCATGGACTCCCAATCCCACGGAAAAAGAGTCCAAAAAAACAAAAATCCTGAAGTTACTGGTCATGGAGGGAACAATCAAGTCTTGGGCCCATAAATGGATGATGTGACAACAGTTTAACTCGTTTGGGACTATTGTTTTTGGGAACTGTTGGTTAGAGGGCGCGCTCTCCTACCACGCGACCTGTCTCATGTTAACTCAATCCATTGAATATAGTCACAAATGGCACTGTTTTTAAATTATATCATGTGCGTGTTGTATATACATGTCTGCTAGTTTGCATAAAAATGGATATATATTTGGCTAAGACAAGATTTTTTGTTATGAAATTTTAAAAAATAATTCATGTCAGAAAATAAGAGATATTTTGTTCTTTACACAAAATTATTCGATTATGATTTTAACATTTTATGAAGCACCATAAGCCCTATTTATTCAAACCGTATTTATACAAAGAAATTAAAAAAAAGTCTAAATTATTCTTATTATAAAGAAACATTTGGTTTTCCTGAAACTATATTTTATACCTTAGAATGCATGCAGTTCGAAATTCAGAATCTGCATTTACATAAGTGGAGGATTAGTTTCGTGCGTCAGCTAGCCTATATGTAAGCCGTGTGCTGTATTGTACTGTCTGCCTGAGTCCATTTTCAATCAACGATGCACTTAGGTAGTGTTTGGTTGAAGAGCAAGTTGTGATGAAGTCATTTCATCCTGTGTATGGTTCAACAACTCAAGGATGGAACCGTACCGTTCCTATAAGGGAATATTCACCAAAGATTTGGGACATATCAAAGACATCTCGCTTTCGTTCTATCTCGCCCTCTCTATTTAGGCTAGAAGTTGAGTGTCATGTGCAGTCTGCCACTCCACTTTGTCTCGAACTCATGGGGCTTCACTTCCTTGCTTGAGAACCTGGCGATGGCGATTCCATTGGACATTGCTGCGATTGCTATATATGCAGAGAACATGCTGCGGTGGTCATGCCCCTGCTTAGCAAAGGACATATTGTGGCTGTCAGGCGGCTGATAAGCAAAGTTCAGGCTGCAGCTATGGGTTGGTAGCAATGCGGCAGGGAAGTGAGGGGGTTGGATAGAAGGATCGGGAAAGGGACGGTGACTGACAGATGGGCCCCACGTAAAATGAGGGTTAACGGAACATGTGTTGTTTGGGTTCTCGTCCCTACAACCAAACAAGAGAATGGAGCCCTTCTGTCTCTTCAACCAAACACGGGTTATATAATCATCCTATTTCTAAAATGTAGTCTCTCTATTTTTATTAGGTGTCACATTAGGTTTGTCCTAATTCTAACTTATCCAACTTTGACTATTTATAGAGAAATATAACGATATTTTATACAAATATATGCACTTTTAAAATATATTCCATGATGAGTTCAACGAAGCAAATTTGGTATTGTAAATGTTTTTATTTTTTTCTACAGACTTAATGAAAGTTAGATAAGTTTAACTTAAGCACAACCTAATGTGACATCTAATATAAAACGGGGAGACTAGAATGGAAATATTCCATCCTATCTTGGTCTCAACCAAACTTACCTTAGATGCAATCCAAGGGCTGTGTTAGTTAACTTTTGATAATGATAAAAGTTCGTAATTTGGATGCAAAATTAGACACATAATTGATAGTATTTTGTGATAATTGCCAATGTGAATACCTTAATTTGAGTACATATTAAATTAATGATCGGATGGGAATTTGTAGAGCTCAGTATCTTTTTAGTGTGTCTCATCTCCAATTAGTACTAATAATAAGATGCCGTGATCTGCAGGTAGTTTAGGGTGTCTGGGATTTGACTCCGGAAGAGGAGAAGCTTTCGAAACATATCGTGGCCAGGTGCGGGGGGCTTCCCTCTGTAATATTTGCTATAGGCAAGTACTGCTACCAAATGAGTAGATCTTCGGATCAGTCCCAGGCTCGCCGTCAAACCAAATGTTTGCTTGAGGACATAAGTAATGACTTTATGCACAAATTGGAGACTGATCCAGGTTTCAAGAATCATTTTTCTTGGATAACATCCTACTTTGATAGTTTCTCTGATTCAGTCAAGTCATGTGTCTTCTATATGTCAGTCTTTCCTGCGGGCAGCAATATTAGGCAGAGGCGTTTTCTAAGAAGGTGGATTGCGGAGGGTTACTGTAGGGACGCACCTGGTAGTACAGCCGAGGAGAATACTGCAAGTTTCTTTTCCAAGTTTATCAACCTGAGCATAATCCAGCAAACAGAAAGCAAACTAATGTGCCAAGTCAATACTTTTGTCGTCGAGTGTATGAAGTCACAGCCAGTAGAAGACAACCTTGTGTATGCATTGGAAGGGAGTTGCAGCCCAAACACCCAACGCACAGGACGGCACCTCACCATAACAAGCTCTTGGGACAGGGATATCATTGTGTACAAGAGCATTGATTTCTCACGGCTACGATCTTTGACGGTGCTTGGGGAATGGAGGCCATTCTTCATCTCTAACAAGATCAGAATGAGAGTGCTTCGGGTGCTGGATCTGGAGGGCAATGCGGGTGTCACATATCATGACCTTGAGCGGATCGGAAAGCTACTACCTCGCCTTAAGTTCCTCTCCCTACGAGGATGCAGACAGATTAAGCAACTGCCGGATTCATTTGGTGGCTTGAGGCAGCTACAAACTTTGGATGTCAGGCACACATCCGTAGTCATGCTGCCATGGTCTGTCTTCCAGATAGATAAGCTACAGTACATCCATGCAGGAACTTCTACATGGCATGCAGATGATGACATGCTCGCAATCGTACCTGTGGTGTATGAGAACCAGGCATCAGCACAACCAGAAGACGGTGAAAGCAGCTCAATACAACCAGTACCAACATCGCCGCATGCCCAGGATGACACATCGATAGTCCCACCTACAGTGGATGGTGATCATATATCAACAACACAACAGGATGACCATGGCAGCTTACCACGACAGGACGGTGATGAAACTGACCGAACCCTACCAGCAATAGATAGGGACCAACCATCACCACCGCAAGAAGACGGTTATAACAGAAGACAAGGCGCACCAAGGGAAGTACAAAAGAATAAGAAATCGATACGTCCACGTGTATCCTGGTTGTCCAAGCTGTGTACTACTACTCAAAATGAAGGTGTTGAAGTTCCTGCTGCTGCAGGGAGTGGAAAGCTGACGGCCTTACATGCTTTTGGTGTTATCAATGTCAATCGTGCTGGTAGTAAGGTCATCCTGAAGAAGAAGGAGGAAGAGCTCAGCTAACTTACCCAGCAACGCAAGATCGGGGTGTCCGGCATCAATAGCAGAAATATCAAGGCCTTATTTTCTGCCATTTCAGGTTATCGCCACCTAGAGTCATTGTCAATTCGACCTGATGAAGACAATATATCCTGGGTGACATCTCGCTGCCAAAGCCAGTAGCAGAGACTCTGACGAGCCTTGAGCTATATGGGAACATGAAGAAATTGTGATCAAGATCTATGTAGTCCCGAGTTCTAGCTCGTTTGGTTAAGTTAGTTAGTCTAGCTGTTAGGTTTGTTTCCTCATGGACTTGAGCTGGCTTTGGATCCTCTATCCTCCCAGGCGCGTCGTGTTTGTAGAGCCACGACATGCACGAGTCATGCACCCGTGGCGCGGCCGGTGCGGCACGATCTAGCGTGGGGGATGGCGCACGCAAAGCGGATCGTGGCGGGCATGGGGGACGGCGTGAGGATAGCTCAGCCGTTCCTTCTATTTTCCCTGTCAAGTAGATTGTTCTTAATACAAAAAACGCTGTTGCATTATACAGCACCAAAAACCACCTAGTGTTCATCGTGTTCATCACTTTCTTTGGTTTGATTGATCTTGGCTGGAGCGATTCCAGCTGACAATTGGCCTCAGAGCTTAGATTAGAAGGACCTGTGATGTCTGTGCGCTCGGAGCCACCTCGCGGTGGCGGGCGCTCGCCCACTCCTCGTCGACGTCGTCCCCAACCATCGCTCTCGCCAGCACCGCGCCGGGTCATCGTCCCGTCGAAGTCATCATCCGGTGGACCGTGAAGGAGAACGGCGCATCCGTGCAGTACCCCATGCTCACCTACTCGAACTACAACGAGTGGGCCATGTTGATGCAGGTTAACATGGAAGCGCAAGGGATTTGGTACGCGATCGAGCCCGAGGAGGAAGACGTTATCGAGTACCGTGATGATCGGTTTGCAATGGCGGCCATCCTCCGATCCGTTCCACCCAAGATGTTGAGCGCCGTCGAGCAATGGTGCAAGCCTCCTCCAGTGATCGACAACCAGGGCCGTCTCCTCATGTGTGAGGAGGAATGGCGTGCAAAGCTGAAGATCCAGGACGCTGAGAAGGGGAACGTCGGCTCAAGCGGTGGCTCCAGCAACGCGTCCGGTGGCGACAGGAAGAACGGCTGGCGTGCTCGTGGGCGTGGCCGTGGAGGCTCCAAGCCTGGACACACGACGGCAAGCCCGATGACAAGCCCCAGTGCAAGAACTGTGGGCACACCGGCCACTGGACCAAGGATTGCAGGAGCAAGTCAAGGAAGGGTGAGGCCCACATGGCCCAGGGTGAGGAATCCTCTTCTGAACCTGTTCTTCTACTTGCATCTGCAACTCTCCATGCGCCCCCCAACGCACCGCCAAGTCCGGTGCCACCACGATGCCATCTTCTTCGACTTGTAGAAGAGAAGGTCTTCGTCCAGCTCGACAACAAGATGGAGCGCGACGACGGCCTCTGGTGTCTGGACAGCGGAGCCACAAACCACATGTCGGGCTGCAGATCGGCGTTCATGAACATCGACTCGACGATCCGCGGCACCGTCAAGTTCGGTGACGACTCGGAGGTCCTGATCGAGGGCGCCGGCAACGTACTGTTCGAGGGAAAGAATGGCGAGCACATTCCTCTCACGGTGGTGCACTTCATCCCGAGGCTGACCATGAACATCGTCAGTCTTGGCCAGCTCGACAAAGTTGGCTGCGACATCCACACCAAGCATGGCGTTCTCCAGATTCGCGACGACAAGGGCAGGCTGATCGTCCACGTCAAGCGCTCGGTGAACCGGCAGTACCTACTCCGAATCAAGATCGGTCGTCCACTCTGCCTAGCTGCGCGTTCCACCGTTAGCGCGTGGTTATGGCATGAGCGCTACAGCCATCTTCACTTCGACGGCCTTCGCAAGCTTCAACAACACGGCATGTTGGATGGACTGCCTCATCTTGAGCACGTCCATCAACTGTGCTCCGACTGCGTCACCACCAAGCTCAAGCGAAGCCCCTTCCCGTCGCAGGCCAAATGGCGTGCCAAGGGGCTCCTGGACCTTGTACATGGCGATTTGTGTGGACCCATCACACCTGCGACCCCTGGTGGTAAGAAACATTTCCTGCTACTCGTTGATGACTTCAGTCGATACATGTGGGTTGCACTGCTCGTCGCCAAGAGTGACGCACTCGCTGCCATGAAGCTGTTCCAGGCACGTGTTGAGGTGGAGTCAGGCCGACGACTCCACGTTCTGCGCATGACAATGGAGGGGAGTTCACCTCCGTCACGTTCGAGACCTATTGCGCTAAGCGCGGCATCAAGCGTCAACACACGGCTCCATGCACACCGCAGCAGAACGGCGTCGTCGAAAGGAGGAACCAGACGGTGGTCATGATGGCACATGGCCTACTCAAGAGCCGCAACATGCCGGCGACGTTCTGTGGAGAGGCTGTGGCCACGGCTGTCTACCTTCTGAACCGCACGCCCACCAAAGCAGTCAACGCCATGACGCCATTCGAAGCTTGGTACGGCTACAAACCTGATGTGCATCACCTGCGCGCCTTTGGCTGCGTGGCCTACATCAAGACGACGAAGCCACACCTGAAGAAGCTCGATGATCGTGGGACTGCAGTGGTGTTCATTGGCTATGAATCAGGCTCCAAGGCATGGCGATTCTATGATCCCGCAATGCGTCGTGATGTCGTGTCTCGGGACGTCGTCTTCAACGAGCCAACAGCATGGGCATGGAAGGACGAGACGGTGGACGTCGGCATCAGCTCCGAGTACACCATTGAGGACATGGAGACCGTGTACCACGACGAGCCTAACGAGGCATCTCCGATCCCGATGTCGCCAGGTCCAGCAACACCTGCTGCATCGACACCGCACGGGACTGCTATGCCTGCCCTGCCTGCACCGCCAACACCATCGCTTCAAGTCGAGTTCGTCTCACCGCCTCCTGACTCAGAGCCACTCTGGGACACCGACAACGACGACGACTACATCCCGCGCTACCACACCGTCCACAACCTGCTCGAGACGATGACCCCCACATTCATGGGCTATGCGGCGCACGCTCGACAAGTGGCTGCCGAGCTGCATGTTCAGATCGAGGAGGAACCCGCTACATTTGTCGGGGTGGAACGACATGAGCCGTGGCGCCGTGCCATGCTGGAGGAGATGGATTCCATCCAGAACAACAAGACGTGGCAACTTGTACCTCTTCCCTCTGGTCATCGACCAATCGGGCTGAAGTGGGTCTTCAAGATGAAGAAGGATGCGTCCGGCAAGGTGGTCAAGCACAAGGCGCGTCTAGTCGCAAAGGGATACGTGCAGCAGCCAGGCGTGGACTTCGACGAGGTGTTCGCGCCTGTGGCTCGCATCGAGTCCGTGAGGCTGCTCCTGGCTCTTGCTGCCCAGGAAGGATGGCGAGTTCACCACATGGATGTGAAATCCGCATTCCTAAACGGTGAACTACAAGAAGTGTACGTTCGTCAACCACCCAGCTTCGTTGTCACCGGGCGGGAGGACAAGGTACTGCGCTTGGATAAGGCGCTGTACGGACTTCGTCAAGCCCCGCGCGTGTGGAACGCCAAGCTCGACAAGACTCTGGTGGCGCTTGGCTTCAGCCACAGCGAACTGGCGCACGCAGTCTACGCTCGCGGTCAAGGATCATCTCGACTCCTAGTAGGGGTGTATGTCGATGATCTCATCATCACCGGGAACGACTCCAACGAGATCGACTACTTCAAGAAGCAGATGAAGCCTCGCCTGAAGCTCTCCAAGGGAAGAACAGCAGCGCCAGTGAATGCCACTGAGTATCAGGGGCTCGTCGGTTGCCTTCGATACTTGGTGAACACAAGGCCGGACATCGCCTTTGCTATAGGCTATGTGAGCCGTTTCATGGAGCACCCCACCGTCGACCACCTCAACGCTGTCAAGCGCATACTGCGCTACATCGCAGGTACGATCGACTTTGGTTGTCACTACAAGCAAGACTACATCGAGATGAAGCTGCTCGGCTACAGCGACACCAACATGGGTGGGGACATGGACACAAGGATGAGCACCACTGGTGTCTTGTTCTTCCTAGGTTCCTGTCCAGTGACTTGGCAGTCACAAAAGCATAAGGTCGTCGCTCTCTCCTTGTGTGAAGCTGAATACATTGCAGGAACAACGGCGACATGTCAAGGAGTATGGCTTGCGCAGCTTCTGGCTGAACTCCAGCTCAAGCCATGCGCGGCCTTTCTCCTCAAGATAGATAGTCAATCGGCTATTGCTCTCAGTAAGAATCCTATCTTCCATGATAGAAGCAAGCATATTGATATCAAATACCATTTCATTCGGAAGTGTGTTGGAGATGGGAACACGGACATTAAGCACGTCCGCACTGAGGAGTAGATTGCTGACATTTTGACAAAGCCTCTAGTGCGTGATCGATTCATTGAGCTACGCACGAAGATTGGAGTTGTCAAGGTCGTCTCGGAACTTCAGGATTAGGGAGTGAAATGTGATCAAGATCTCTGTAATCCCGAGTTCTAGCTCGTTTGGTTAAGTTAGTTAGTCTAGCTGTTAAGTTTGTTTCCTGATAGACTTGAGCCCGGCTTTGGATCCTCTATCATCCCTGTTGAGTTGTGATCCAAATTCATCACAAGTCAAAGGCCCATTAGGCCCAGGTCGCTACTGGGGGATGTCCACCTAGTGTTCTATTTTATTCTTGTAAGCCGCCGTGACGGCATTGTAATCCTGACTCCTCCACATAGTGAAGTTCTTGCTGGCTGGCGCCCGTGGTTTTTCCCGCAAGGGTTTTCCACGTTAAAATCGTGTCTCGTGTTCAATCTTGTTTTCGCATTATTTGCTAACAAGTGGTATCAAGAGCCAGTTACGAGATTCGATTGTGAGAAAAAAAATATTAGGGTTTCAGTCCCGTTTTGTGTCGCCGCCGCCGCTCCGCTTCCGTGGAGCAGTTCGAATTTGATATGCTTCGCATCTACTCCTACCGCCGTGCGTGTTTCCACGCGGAGATCGAGACGGAATCATTCTCTGTCCCCGATCCACTACTGCGTCCGCCTCCTTCTGGTGTGCGGCAGGCCGCAGAGATGCTAGCCGGCTTTGCTACTGCCGTTCCACATCTGGTCACGATCCTAGCTGCACGCGCATCGAGGCAGCAGGGCAATCCGCTAGTTTTGTGTCTGTGAAAAGCTTCGGAAGAAATTCAATTTGCCAGTTCTGCTACGTGCACACGTAAAGCTACCAGGAGTAGTCAGTTCTTCGTTGAACGTACATGCAAGTGTACCCAGGCTGCAGGTTCTGTGCTAGGTTTACCTAGGTTATTACTGCAGATTATTATTTCTGGTTATTTTCTTTGCAATGGCTTCGACGAAGTATGATCTACCGCTGCTGGATCATAGCACGAGGTTCTCGTTGTGGCAAGTGAAGATGCGGGCTGTTCTAGCGCAATCGAATGATCTCGATGAGGTGCTGGAAAGTTTCGGCAAGGAGGATCAGAAGAAGACTCCGTGGACTCCTGAGGAGAAGCGCAAGGACCGTAAGGCTCTGTCCCTGATTCAGCTTCATCTTTCTAATGATATCTTGCAAGAGTGTCTGTAGGACAAGACCGCTGCAGATTTATGACTCAAACTGGAATCGATCTGTATGTCCAAGGATCTAACCAGTAAGATGCATATAAAGATAAAGTTGTTCACCCTTAAGATGCAGGAGGGTGGTTCAGTGTTGAATCAGATATCTGTTTTCAAGGAGATCGTTGCCGACCTAGTGTCCATGGAGGTTAAGTATGAGGATGAAGATTTAGGCCTCTTACTGTTATGTTCTCTGCCAAATTCATATGCCAACTTTCGTGACACCATACTTTTGAGCCGTGATGAACTAACCCTAGCGGATGTTTATGAGGCACTCCAATACAGGGAGAAGATGAAAGGCATGGTGCACAATGATGGGTCCTCGTCCTCCAAGGGCGATGCACTCCATGTTAGAGGCAGACCTGAGCAGAGATACTCCAATGATGGCAACGAGCGTGATAAGAGTAGAAGCCGTTCCAAGTCCAGAAAACCCACCACCAAAAAGTTCTGTAAGTATTGTAAGAAGACGACTCATTTTATTGAGGATTGCTTCAAGCTTCGGAATAAGGAGAAGAGAATGAATAATCCTGATGGTAAGGCATCTGTTGTCTCTACTGGTGAGGGTTCTGATTCTGGAGATTGTCTGGCTATTGCTACTTGTGTTGCTGATCATGATGAATGGATTCTGGATTCTGTATGTTCATTTCATATCTGCACTAATAGAGATTGGTTTAGTTCTTATAAACCTGTGCAGAAGGGGGATGTTGTGCGTATGGGTGATGATAATCCGTGTCAGATTGTGGGCATTGGTTCTGTTCAGATCAAGGCTTATGATGGGATGATTCGCACTCTGGAGAATGTGAGGTTCATACCAACAATGACCAGAAATCTTATTTCGATTAGTACACTTGATGAAAGAGGTTTCAAATACTCCGGTTGTGATGGAATTTTAAAGGTATCAAAGGGTTCTCTCGTTTGGCTTATTGGTGATAAGAATTCTATAAATTTATATGTCCTTAGAGGTAAAACTTTGGTGGTTCTGTTTCCGCTGCTGCTGCTGACACTAATGCAGAGACTAACCTTTGGCATATGCGTCTTGGACACTTGAGTGAACTTGGCATGGCAGAATTGATGAAGAGAGACCTCCTCCCTGGCTGTACTCTGAGTGGTAGGAAATTCTGCGAGCATTGTGTTTTTGGAAAGCATAAGAGGGTAAAATTTAATACCTCTGTTCACACCACCAAAGGTACTCTTGATTATGTACATGCTGATGTTTGGGGTCCTTCCCGTAAGCCTTCTCTTGGTGGTGCTCGTTATATGCTTACCATTATTGATGATTACTCTAGAAGGGTATGACCTTACTTTATGAAAAATAAAGATGATACCTTTGCTGCATTTAAAGAGTGGAAGACCATGATAGAAAGGCAAACTGAGAAGAAGGTAAAAGTGCTTCGTACTGATAATGGTGGAGAGTTCTGTTCGGATGTTTTTGATGATTATTGCAGGCAAGAAGGCATTGTTAGGCATCACACCATCCTGTAGAATGATGCGGCTGAGCGTATGAACAGAACCATCATCTCGAAGGCCCGTTGTATGCTGTCCAATGCCAAGATGAATAAGCGTTTTTGGCAGAGGCTGCGAACACTGCTTGTTACTTGATAAACAGGTCGCCTTCTATCCCACTCAATAAGAAAACACCCATTGAGGTATGGTCTGGTACACCTGCAGATTATTCACAGTTGAAAGTTTTTGGCTGCACTGCTTATGCTCATGTTGACAATGGTAAATTAGAGCCTAGAGCTATTAAATGTCTGTTTCTTGGTTATGGTTCGGGAGTTAAAGGCTACAAATTGTGGAATCCCAAAAAAGGAAAGACTTTCATGAGCAGGAGTGTTGTTTTCAATGAATCTGTGATGTTTACTGATAAACTGTCCTCAAATCATGTTCCAGAAAATTCAGTAAGAGAATTGCAGCATGTCAGCGTGCAGGTGGAGCATGTTATTCATGAGGAACAAGTGCAGGTGGAGACCGTGGGTGATGTTGTAGATGATGAAGCTCATAGTGATGATGTTCAGCAATCACCTCCCGTTTTGCAGCTAGAGGAGGATGTCCCTATTGCTCATCGCAGGAAAAAGAGGGGTTGTGGACCTAAACCCCGTCTTATTGAAGAGTGTAATATGACTTATTATGCTTTGAGTTGTGCTGAACAGGTTGATAGCACTTATGAGCCAGCAACATACAAAGAAGCTATTGATTGTGGTGATCGTGAGAAGTGGATTTCAGCTACGCAGGAGGAGATGCAATCTCTTGAGAAGAATTGCACTTGGGAGGTTGTTCCATTGCTAAAGGAGAAGAAGACTGTCCGTTGCAATTGGCTTTACAAGAGAAAGGAGGGTTTGACTCCTAGTGAGCCTCCTAGATTCAAGTCAAGGTTAGTAGCAAAAGGGTAGAGTCAAATTCCTGGTGTTGATTATAATGAGGTATTCTCTCCCGTTGTGAAGCATAGCTCTATTCGCACTTTCCTCAGTATTGTTGCATCACATGATCTTGAGCTTGAGCAGTTAGATGTAAAGACTGCATTTCTGCACGGTGAGCTTTCCTCAGTATTGTTGTATCAGGCAAGGAGAATTATGTGTGCAAGTTGAAAAGGTCCTTGTATGGTTTGAAGCAATCTCCCCGTCAATGGTATAAAAGGTTTGATTCATTTATGTTGTCACATGGCTTTAAAAGGTCTCAATATGATAGCTGTGTTTACATGAAGACTGTTAATGGATCACCTATATACTTGTTGTTATATGTCGATGACATGCTGATTGCTGCCAAGAGCGGCAGACAGATCACTGCATTGAAGAAATTGTTGAGCAGTTAGTTTGATACGAATGACCTTGGTGATGCTAAGAAGATCCTAGGTATGTAAATTACTAGAGACCATTCTGCTGGTTTGTTGTTTCTTAGTCAGCACAGTTACATTGAGAAGGTTCTTCAACGTTTCAACATGCATGATGCTAAGCCGGTTAGTACTCCTATTGCACCGTATTTTAAGTTGTCAGCTAAGCAGTGTGCTAGTTCAGCTGAAGATATTGAATACATGTCAAGAGTTCCGTATTCTAGTGCTGTTGGTTCTCTGATGTATGCTATGGTTTGCTCTCGCCCAGATTTATCATATGCTATGAGTTTGGTTAGTAGACACATGGCTAATCCTGGTAAAAAACACTGGAAGGCTGTTCAATGGATTTTCAGGTACCTCAGAGGCACATCAGATGTTTGTCTGAAGTTTGGTAGGACAGATAAGGGGCTCGTTGGATATGTTGATTCAGATTATGCTGGTGATTTGGACAAGCGCAGATCACTCACAGGTTATGTCTTTACTGTTGGCAGTTGTGCTGTGAGTTGGAAGGCTACTTTGCAGTCTGTTGTTGCTTTGTCTACTACTGAGGCTGAGTACATGGCTATTTGTGAAGCATGCAAAGAGTTGATTTGGCTGAAGGGTTTGTTTGCTGAGCTTTGTGGAATTAATTCTTGTGTTAACCTGTTTTCTGATAGTCAAAGTGCAATATTTCTCACTAAAGATCAGATGTTTCATGAGAGGACTAAGCACATTGACATCAAGTATAACTTTGTCCGTGATGAGATTGAGAAGGGCAAGTTAAAGGTACGCAAGATTAGCACTCGTGATAATCCTACTGATATATTGATAAAGCCAGTCCCAGTTGCTAAGTTTGAGCTATGCTCAAGCTTAGTTGGTTTGATGGATTAGCCCAAGAGGCTATTTGGCGCAAGAAGTACTTTCTTTGTTATTTCAGGATGAAGATGTTTATGCTACGAGATGAAATTTGTCTCAAGGTGGAGTTTGTTGAGTTGTGATCCAATTTCATCACAAGTCAAAGGCTTATTAAGCTCAGGTCGCTACTGGGGGTGTCCACCTAGTGTTCTATTTTATTCTTGTAAGCCGCCGTGACGGTGTTGTAATCCTGACTCCTCCACATAGTGAAGTTCTTGCTGGCTGGCGCCCGTGGTTTTTCCCGCAAGGATTTTCCACGTTAAAATCGTGTCTCGTGTTCGATCTTGTTTTCGTATTATTTGCTAACAATCCCGGGCGCGTCGTGTTTTTAGAGCCACGGCATGCACGAGTCGTGCACCCGTGGCGCGGCCGGTGCGGCACGATCTAGCATGGGGGATGGCACACGCAAAGCGGATCATGGCGGGCATGGCGGACGGCGTGAGGATAGCTCAGCCGTTCCTTCTATTTTCCCTGTCAAGCAGATTGCTCACTTGTGTATAAGTAGGAGCTGTTAATACAAAAAACGCTGTCGCATTATACAGCACCAAAAACCACCTAGTGTTCATCGTGTTCATCACGTTCTTTGGTTTGATTGATCTTGGCTGGAGCGATTCCAGCTGACAGAAATTACCTGTCAGCTGGATCAAACAACTTGGCAATCTGATGAAGCTGAAGCATGAGTTTACCATATCAGGGCAAGAAGACATCGATGCTCTTTCAGGTTTGCCGCGCATCAAGATTGAAGAAAACGAAGTCCTAACCCATCTTTGTGTCAAGCTGAGTCAAGGTGGCAAGCTCAGAATTGGAAATGTTGATTCACTCGATTTTTGCTTTAGAAGACTTGCAGTTCTCGAGATTGATTGCATCTCCAGTTCAGAGGTAACCTTTGGATGCTGGATGATTTTTGTCGAGCTACTGAAGGTTCGCTGCTCTGAGGAGGCATCATTGACCTTCTCTGGGCTAAATAATATCATTGGTCTTAAGGAAATCTGGCTTATGGGTTCATTTGATTCCAAACTCAAGCACGAGATGCAGCAGGAGCTTGGCAAGCATCAGAATAAGCCTCTCTTGAAGCTGGTGCAGCCACGTCCCTTCTGACCGATGTATAATTGTGTATTGTGAACACGAGACAGGTGTCCGCCACATTACATGGCCGCTCCAAATCTAAAGGCCTGCATGCCATTCTACCCTGGAATAGATGGTGCTTTCTTTTATTCTCTTTATCAGAACAATACATTTTCACGCATTATCACAGCTAGCCACATATTCTACACCTACACCGCTTAGCCATCCAAATTCACCTCTTTGTCCTTGTCACAACTGAAGAAGCTCTTGAAGTAGACCCTGAACGAGAAATTAAGTGTCTCCAGAGGCCGTGAGACTTCGTTGATATCCAAAATAAGCATGGGCAAGAAAGACCGGATGGTCCAGTTTCAGAATCAAAGGTCCTGAGTTCAGAGTTGTACTGAATCCGAATGTGGAGTCGAAGTTTTATCACTTTTTTGTATTACATCTTACTTGTACCAGGGTACCGATGCAGCATAATCATCTGGATAGAACAAAATATACTTCGTTGGAGCGAATAAAATATATTACATAAAGCAAGTAGACAAGATATCTTAAACCAAAGCAAAAACTCTAAGCACAAGTATGGGTTTTGCTAAGGTACTCCCAAATGACTATATAAGAAAAATCTAAAGACATATTACCTCCTATTAGGTAATATGTGTTTAATATTTATTATTTATATTTTTGAAATATGAGAAAAATATCCTCTTATGAGATCTAACTCGATTGAGTTAGATTTAACTTTCTTTTTTTTTTGTTTTTTGGTCTCATTGATTAACACAGATCTTTTGAACAAAAGAAAAAAGGAGCGTGACAAGGTCTCGTGGCCTGCCAACATGTACGGCTGCTCTTACGTGAACATGATACATTATTGTCATATTTAAAATACAATTAAATTAACCTAATTGAAAATCATGTTAAATTGGTACGTAATTATACAAGCATCTGTTGCCTAGTAGTAGATCCTTACATGACGTAACATATATACACTGCTCCCTTGGACGTGCTAGTGTAACATTTATTCTTACTGGCCACAATTAGTTGCCAATCACACAATAACGTGACTTATTCAGTTTATCTCCTGAGATTGGAACTGACCAGGACAAGGATACCTGACGACGATGCTTCCTACATTTAGAAGGAAAGGAGCGGCCTTTCCAAAAGAATGTCCCACCTATCAGGCATTTGATTTATATTTTTTGTTTTCTGATTTTTAGTTGTTTTAATTATTTTAAAAAATCAAGGGCTGTGATTCATTTGAGTTCTTACCTCTTAGGAGGTAATTGGAGTACCTTAGCATAGCCCTATTATAAAATATGTCTCCAAAATAAATTGCTCAATTGTCTAGCCAGATCGACATGAGAAATGACTGCAATATCAATCGCAGTAGGTTGATGTGTGCAATTACACTGTGAATGTATCAAAGCCTAACGCACAATCCAATTTAATACCAGCGGTTGAATGTGGACACACTGTGATAGGGTAGGTTGATGTGTTCAATTACCTGTATTAATGAGCTGTTTATTTTGGCATTTGACCGGCTTCTAGCCCAATGCATGATACAAAAGCAGGGACATTACAGACATTGCATGATTTAGACAATTTCCGGCAAGTACTTCATCTATATTCTCGGTTCTACGTGGCTTGTTAGTCGTCATTAAATCCATCAGGGCTAGGTGACTTGTCAGCCGGCATGCCATACGACTGGGAAGAATTCAGCTGTCTCTTTGACGTATGTTCATCACTGGGCACATCAGATTCTTTTCTTTTACGTGTTACTCCAAGTACTTCAGCAGACAGTTCAAGATGTGGTTCACTGGGGAATTCATGGTTGTGCTCATAGACGTACATTGCCGACAGCATGCTGGCATCAGTGTCATTGGGCTGCAAAATCTTCATTGCACAACATCCCGTCGAATTTCTGTACAGGCATCTGTAGTAGGACCTGAAATGTAGACTTTGTATTAGATACTAAAAAAGTCGCACTTTGAGAACTTGTAGAGATAGTATAAAATTGTCAAAAAAATATTTACTATTAGGATGGTGAAACAACTATACAAACTAAGATGATTTTCAGAATGTACCTCAAATTTTGACAACTATAGCAATGCAAAACGATGTGGTCTTCGGCTGGTCTAGCTAAGAAACTGCTTGCAAGCTTTACATATATCAGTATATAGCTATTGCATTAGCTTACAAGTGTTCTGTTGTTAGTCTGCTTGCTGCTTCGCTAATGGGTTTCGCCGAGAGGTCTCCAAGCCCACAGGAGGATATCTTTGCACATTGGTGGAAGAAGGCAGTATCACGAGTGGCTAAAGAAAAGAAAAAGGCTTCAATCCAACTGTCATCTTAGGCGCTTGGCTACTTTGAAAACAAAGGAATGCCTGCGTGTTCGAGGGGTCTAGCCCGAACATCAACAATTTGGTCGGGCAATTCGAAGATGAGCTTCATATATGGTGTATGGCTGGAGCAAAGGGCCTCTTGGCACTTGGTCGTTTTGTGTCGGAGGTTTCATAGCCTTGTTCCCCCTCCTGGGTCAGGTCTACCCGTTAGTTTATTTACTAGAACCACAATTGTCTAGGATCAGCCCCTCACAGCCCGGTCCGGAGAGTGAGGTGGTGCATTTGTACGGGGCGTTTTTTCCTCTCTATTAATATAAAGATACGTAGCTCTCCTGCGTATTCGAGAAAAAAAAGTCTGCTTGCTGCTCTGAGACAATTTTCCTTTTCTGGCTCTTCTTTTCTGTTGTTTTAGATTAAGTTGTTCTTGACCAAACTAACTTGAAGGCTGAATCATTTTACAATAAATTTAAAATTATGATCTGTCATTGGTTTAGTGTAGAATAGGGAAGGAATCTAAATGTTCTCGAACAGGCGCAAGCTAATAGTACTGAATCTGGAGAAGAAAGTAGATTAATTTTGGTTTGCAAATGAAAAATACTATTTGTTAACGTTGACTGTGGCTAGAGAAACTGCGTGTTCATGTCCTATTAATACAATGATACGCAGTTCTCCTACGTGTTCGAGAAAAAAAAAAGAAGCCGTTTAGAGCCAGATGGTAACACTAGTAGGTATATTTTAATATCGGGTGGTGTTACCCTTTGGTAAGGGTGCTGTTGCAACCTGGTAATAAGGTCTCTGTGGGTGAATTCAAAAGAAAAGTGTATTTTCCCTAAACAAGAGGCTATGCGCTACGCAAGACGGCAAGAGGTCATGGTTTCAAATCCTACGCACCGCGTACATGTATATTTCAAGTGAAAATCACGTGACTGATTTGCATCTAGTGGCCTTCCCAGGTTTAGCATATATTTTTTAGACAAAATACATTTAGTACCGATACTAAATGAACCCTTTTGTACCGGGTTCCCCCGGTACCAACGGTACTAATAAAGGGTCACACCTTTAGTATCAGACTCGTGGTACCGGACACGAATCTGGTACTAAAGACAATTGAGACCCGGTAATAAAACTAGGTTCTCTAGCAGTGTCAAAATAAATTTAATTAAGAGTAAATAGCACACACCATACAACTACTTGTATGGTTGTATCGCTTTAGTCCAACAAGTTGCAAAGTGTGCAAGCAAATACACGAACTTGTCAATTGTGTGCATATACGGTCACATATACCCCATGCATATGTATTTTCTCAACATAGCAGATGAGTCGGATGATTTTTGTTCATGATACCTCCTATATTTATTTTCTTGACAAAAGGTTATGCATTTTATTAATAGGCGGCTAAACATTGTATCGCAAAAAAATACATTAACTATATATGAATATCCCCATATTTCATAGAAGATGAGGTAGGTATAAAGCTAAAAGAATATTATATTGGCTATTGATTCAATGTATATCTTTTGTCTAACCTGATTAGTTATTTTTTCCACGTCAGCAATTTTCATTGGTACCTTTCATGAAAAAAGAAAATCATTATTATTAGTGCATTGAAATTTTGAGCTTTACATATTTTTTAGTCACTTTTATCTATACTTAATTCTCACTAGAAACTACTTCTCACTATAACTATGTTCAAATAAAATCTATATTATTATATTTATGCAATATTGTTGGAAACTATTATATTACATCCGCATCTCGGTTACCATACATATGAGGACGGACACAAAATAGAAGGTTACATGTATAATCACATTCATTTCACCTATCACATAGACAAAATACATCTACGGGCATATATATAACCGTATATGCACACAATTGACAAGTTCGTGTATCTGCTTGTACACTTTACAACTTGTTGGACTAAAGTGATACAACCATACAAGTTATTGTATAGTGGGTGTAATTTACTCTTTAATTAAATAGCTAACTAATTCATCATTTATGCTTGAAAATATATGACTTCTTTGTTTGAAATATTTTGTTACGACAATGACAATGTTTTTTTAGGCTTTCATCTGGCGCAAACTAGATACAATTCCTTAAAGGAAAATATATAGTTTCTAAAATGCATGAATAAATCAAATTTTCTGCTAGTAGATACCAAAATATGTTTAATATTATCAATAACAAGTGGTCCTAGAGCCATGCTAGAGCTTGGGCTCAAATCAACCCCCTTATGCACAAAATGAAGCAAGAGTACGATTGACTGGAATTTTTCTTCCCTACTAAGTTAGCCTGCCTGTGTGGGAGCTTTAACAGCAGGTACGTCCTTTTCTAAAAATAACAACTAATGTGACTGATTGCCTACTTTACAGTTTAGTAGACTGATTTGAACACAATTAGGAGTTCAATATGTAAACCATATGTAAAACAACCTGCTATACACTTTTAAATAAAGCAAATGGCTCCTGAAAGATGGAACTACTGTCAATGGCTCCCATGTAAAAAATTTAGTTACTCATGAATATAATGTTGTCACCTTGTAACATTGGAACCAAATATATTCTTTTGTCCATGCGTTTCCCACTTCCAACTGTCATCTTGAAGATCCATAGCTTTAAGCACCATGGACCTCCTTGTTGGACTTTTCCTGCATATGGAAGACAATTAACCGAGAGAAAATTGCATGCTGCAGGATTCCTAAAAAGTAAAAAATTTTGATCAACAGCACAACCATAATGGTGTTGTTTCAATGTCAAAATTAAGCGCACTGTTTATTTTAATTTTTTTCTAAACTAGAATCTAATTTTAAACATCATTTCTTTATCTGATCATTGTTCCTTAATACTTAGAGAAGCGTTCATAACTGATGTTACCTCTCTATTCCCTACAATAGCTAGGACAATAACATCATGGTTGTTGTGTAATGCAAAGGTGGTAATATACAAAGCGCCCACAGCACGAAATAGCCATTGGCTGGGCCAGAGGAGGGTGGTGAGGTAATAATAAGAGCGCACAGTACGAGATAAAACAGAGAAGAGATTCTTTTAAAGAACACCTTTGCTTATTGTTAGGAAACTCTGCTTTGAACGAATTTGGAGTACATATTTGTTTATATATCTAAGGGCAAGTTGCATTGATGTGTCTAGTAGACGGTCTCACACATTGCCATGTGAACTTAAGACTATATAACATACAATCCAATGTAGGGTTTTCTTTTACATTGTCTCATAATAAATTCACAATCCTTTTCACATATTTCTACTATATTTGGGAATAAATCCGTGTCATCACATTATTCATATGTTGAAAGCCGGAACAATATCACACATTACATTCAAAACTGAAGATTGTTTCAATATTGTTGATCCCACATCAAAGAAAATATACTTTATGAGAGCATCATTGTGCTTTATGAAAGGAGGGGACGACACATTCTTTGATTTTCTTATTGGCATGTAAGCAGGGACAGAAAATGCTGATCTTCTAAGAAGGTAAGAAGGTTCACTCACCAAGTTTGGGTCCTGGTTTTCCAGAAGTTGCTTCTTTTTTAGGTAGTTATGCCAGTAGTTGGGCCTGTTGTATTTGGCACCTGACCCTTTTGTTTCTCATGTATCTCGTATTCTCGTCTCTCTTTAGCTCCAAAGGAAGTTTGAAAGGGTTTCAACCCTATGATAATTTTGGTAGCTTGGGAGGTTTGAAAGCATCGCACTAGTTACATTTTAGAAAATATGAGGCCAAACATTCAGGAAGTCCTTAGTTTTGTGAGCATGGAGGTTGACCTCTGGTGCATGGTGGGAGCCTCCAAGCTTATACAGCTTTTGTTCAGGTCGCTGCCCCCTGGAGCCGAAGCGCTGGAGGTTGCTGGTCATGTCTATTTGCCTGTGGCGTGGCTGTAAGCTGGTTCTAGTGTAGCGGGTGTGTGTCTGGTGTGTTGGTGCTCTGGTAGGGTCTCTCCGGACTCGTGTACGTTTTATTCTACCTTAATGAAATGACACGCAGTTTTGCTGCATAGTTCAAGATAAAAAGTACAAATTATAATTGCATGATGATTATGATGCATGCTAAATATATTAAACTTTTCCATCTTTTCTAACAAAAAAATGAGGTATTTTACAGCGCACAATACTACTACCAAGTAGTATATGGTATAAATTAGATCTGACCATTCATTAATAAGGGCAAATTAGTACTTGACGAACAACTAATTTTGGGATATCCACCGAGCCTTTCTTATCGCGGCATCCGATCCGTTTCCCATGGCGGCGCCGCTGCCTGCAGCCACGGCGCCGCCGCCCCCTGACCCCCTCCCCGCGATGTGTGTTCAGATTAATCTGTTCTGATCCCCGTGCATGGCCTGAGTGGGTCTGAATGTCTGATACTCTGATCACGTGACGTGCACCGTTGGACGCCGCTTGCCACCCTGCTTGAGCAACGATGCTGACCTCATGCGGCCATGCATGCTGCCGCGGCCGGCTTTAGAGAAAGATGCGACTGCGGTAGTGTCAACCTCTTTAATTAAATGATTAATGTAAAAACTAAATTTTATAATTACCATCTAATCTAATGTAAAAAATATTACATAAATATTATTTAGTTTTTTCCTATATTACCCTTATACTAGCCATACTACTGTCATATACTACTTATACCACTGGTCAAGTTTTAAGTAGTATAGAGTTAATCTTAACCGTTGGATGCTTTCATACTAGTTCTTTTTTAACACTAGTATAGACTAGTATTGTGTACTGTAAAAGAGCTCAAAATATAATGGCATGTCGAGTGGTAAAAGAAAAGTAGAACATAAGAATGGATTTAAATGATGTAAAAGGAAATATATCTACCTTCCACTGTCAACTTTCTGCCTGTGAAAATCTTCCAGTGAACTTCCAACCAAATCAAGTTTTGGACACCTCACAACTTTTAAATCTGAAATAGATAAGGAATAAGCAAACATTGATGACAACTCTTTGCAGTCACTAATTTCCAACTTTTTCAACGACGTCAATTGACGTGGGAAACTAATTGAACGAATCTTATGGAACCCTTTAATCTTCAGTGATTCGAGTGATGGAAGTTCTGAGAAGGATGGCACTTCACCACTGCAATGTACTGACAGATGCAGCAGAGAACGAAGGGGGGGTAAATTTCTGAGCTTTGGGCATCTACTGATAGAAAGATAACAAATCCGTGGAAAATCCCATTCACTTGTTCCAATCCAAAATTGCAAATCATACATATCCCATAAAGTCAGCATCTCAAGTGACGGGAATCGAGGACGATCTGTGGCAAAAGAATTACTCTCAATTCCAAAGCTTTTTATATAATCCATTCTCTGTATAAAGAGAGATTTAAGGTATGGCAGATCACCAAGGTATGGAAGCTCACTACATCCATAACAGTTATCAAGTATAACTGAAACAAGATTGCTGAGGTAAGAGTCGTGCATCCACAGAGGAAACAGATTGCCAGGATAATTTCGAACAACAAGCTTTTGAAGGGTGCTGTTCGGTTGAAGATTTAGAAGAATCTTATTCGCATTTTCTTGGCCTAAACCATTATCCATGCCTTCGTCACTGTAAGACCACTCCAACGTCAAAGCTTCTAGGAAGTGCTTGTTAACTATATTTGCTTGTTTGGCATCAGCAGCCGTCTTAATATTCTCGAGCCCTGTTATATGAAGATGTCCCCTTAGTCCATTCAACTTCTTCAACTCCACAATTGAACATTGTAACAAATTATTCCCAATGTTAAATTCTGTTAATGTTTGAAGATCAGTCAACTGTCCGATACCATGAGGCATGCTGACTTTAATATTGCCAGGTTCCTTCTGCACATCAAGATGTCGAAGCTTCGTCAAATTGCTTGTAGTTTTTGGTAATTCAGTAAGATGGCCACAATTCTTGAGTTCCAATGTCTGAAGACTGTCTACCTGTCCTATTTCCAATGGAAGGCCCTTGATATTTGTGTTGTTAAGAGCCAAGAGCCTCAAATGTTTCATGCTCCCAATAGAACCTGGCAACTCTAGTATGTCAGTATAACTCAAATTTAGTGCCCTTAAGAATCCAAGCTTCACATAAAGATCGTTCAAATGCAAAATTCTCACTCTTGGTAAGGATCCTCTAAAAACTATAAAACACTGCAGATTTCTAGCTACTTTAGTCAATGCAACAGTCTTTGAATCTGAAGGAGCAAGTGATAGGTGGCAAGTACTTTCAGGCATGCAGCAGAATGGTTCCTCACATCGTAAGCATTCATTCCTTGAAACAGAGGTTGCCAGATCATGAAACAGTTCATGCATAACAAACTTATCGTCCTGATCATTATGAAAGGGAGACCGCTGGAAAAATGATCTGAAGAACAACTCATCAAAATAATTTAGGCCAGTATCTTCTGGTTGACTACCTTCTTCAGGGACGACAAAACCTTGAGATATCCATAAGCGCACAATGTGATGCTTGGTAAATATATAATGTTTGGGAAACAAAGAACATAATTTGAAGCACTGCTGTAGGTGCGATGGCAAAAGATCATAAGAAAGTTGCAATGTTGGCAAAATACCGTCGGCAAGCATATCAACTTCAGCCAAGCCAATTTTTGAATGACATAGTAACCCAGCTAGGGCTTTTATGCACATTGGATTACCAGAACATTTCGCAGCAACCTTCCAGCCAATGCTTTCTAACTGAGGGTAATTATTCATGTCTAAACCACTGAATGCATGTTCCTTAAAAATCACAAAGCATTCTTCTTTGGATAGAGTGCTCAAATAACAAGTTTTTATTGCTCCGACCAGGTTAGCGACTTCTTTGCTCTTGGTAGTCACAATAAGAGCACTTCCTTTTGCACAAACACTTAGTAGTTTCCTTACATCACCCCCAGAGATATTGGATTTTTGTATCAGCGTCATCTAGTACAAATAAGAGCCTCTTGCTACGAAGTTCTTCCATTACAATTTCTTCAAGAACACTGACTGGGGTATTACTACAGTATGCACAAGTACTGAGCTCTGCTATTTTCTCCAATAGCCTCTGTTTATCGCACATATAAACCCAGATTCTTAAGCTGAAGGCATCCATAATCATCTGATCATTATAAATTCGATGGACGAGCTCAGTCTTGCCCATACCGTTTTCACCAACTATGCAAATAGATGTGACTATCTGGTCAGTTGTAATATTAACCTCATCAGAATCTTCAGACAGTAATTTGTCGATAATACTTTGCTCGTGAAACCTATATGAATGAAGAGAAGCAGCCTGTGGACAAAGAAAGATGAATCTTAAACGTCAATATTACACAAAAAGCAACTGATCTAGAACTAGAACTTGTCAGATAACTATAGAGATTACTAACCTTTTGGTTGCACTGGGAATGGATCTGGCTCCGCTGCCACCACCTTGACATCTTCAGGCAGTTGGCAAAATCTCGGAGAGAATCAGGAAAATCTTGAAATTTAGTAATTGATGATAGAATTAGGCACTTCAAATTAGCAAGCCTGTGTAGGTACTGAGCATCCAAGTCTAGTCCATGGCAATTCGATAAATTCAAGTACTTCAATTCCCGAAATCTATCAAATGGTTGTGGAAGCTTCCTTAATCTACTGCAGTCAGATAGGTTCAGCATCTCTAAGGTTGACAAAAGAATCAGGTAACACCTCCAGGCTGGAACAGCCTGACAAATAAACAATCTGAGCATGGTAAGTTTGCCAAGTGACACTGGAAGGTTTTTTAGTTTGTGGCAACAGGAAAGAAGAAGGATCTGCAAGTTCTGCAATGCTCCTAGCGACATCGGTAGCGTGTAAAGAGAATAACAGCAAGAGGGGTTCAGTGCCACAAGATTATGAAGGGTGGAAAGAGAAGCAGGAAGCTGTGCAAGGCCACTGCAACCTGAGAGGTCCAAAATTAGGAGATTTATCATAGCTTTTGGCAACAGGTATATAGGGTCCGCCAACCGTGTTGGTTCTCTCATCGTTGTGATCCTAGTTACCATGTCATGACCTGAGAATGTCAGATCATCAAAAGCAAATACTGGAAGTGGTAGAGCCTCCCCTGTATCCTCAAGGGCTCTGCTCTTAATTGCACGCATACCACGAATCAAAAGGCTACATTTCTGGAGCATTGCAATAAGCAGTTCACGGCTTCCACGCATGATTCCTTCGGACTTTTGAGTAATCCTCAAGTTCCGAATGTCCACGTCAGAAGCAAATCCGGAGCAAGTAGATGTTGTTTCGGAAGATCTCGGTGTCAAGTTGGAGCTAGTCTTCTCATTGTTTCTCCCAAATCCAAGCATTCGCAGAATCATCAGGTAGTACGCATCTTGGAGACATCGAAGGGAATCGGAGGCTATCCCAATGGAGCTCTCTTTGCCGTCGCCTTGAACATACCCAGAGGCTCGAGCGCCATCCATGTGGATCACAGAAGAACCTGAGTGGCTAGGCGACTCAGATTTTATCTTGCGCGGAGGTACCGGACGTGGATGCCGCAAGTGCGCAGCTAAGACCGAACTCTGCAAGGCCTCGAATTTCCTCTCCATCTCGAGTAATTCTTCCTGTGCCTCCATGGCCTGACGGATTCTTCCGGAGCGTGATGCCGGATTTATGATGGCAACGCCTCCCCAGATCTTGCTCCGCGACTTTCTTCCAAGAGTCGGGTTACTGTAGAGCGGGATAGGATGTGAGTTGGAACGGGACTGAGGAGGGGAAACTGAAGGGTGGGCACTTAGCAGTAGCACTGACCTGGGAAAACTTTAGATGCGTGATTAATCGCTGCGCACTCCACCCTCTGGCTCTGACGGGATCCAAGAGCAGCGGCCAGCCTATGAGGCAGTCGGGCCAAGGAGCCGGCGGTGGAGGGGCGGCGGAGCTAGTTGCCTTGCAGCGGTGGTGCGCAACTGTCGTTGACGGGACGGAGCTGTCCCCGTGGATGGGGGGCACTAACCGCACTAGGGGGGCTAATGTAGTGTAGTATATTTTTCTATTTGCTAGACATGACAAATGATAAGACACCAAACATTTGCTGCCTGTATTGGCCCCATGTAGACAGATATCAAGACAACAAAATTACAAGTTCTCAAAAGCCACGCTCACAACCATTTATGCGACACGTCACGTGTGGTCTCCACCGTAAAGAAACCTTCACACCTTGTTATCTACCTTGTTAAAGTTTAACATCTATCTTTTAACTGCTTTTAATAAAAAAAAGCATCCAAACACCTGTGTTAAAAGGAAGGCGTTAAAGTTTAACACCCTTAAAATACTTAACATGTTTTGAAGTGGTAAAAGTTGTTCAAAGGATAGTTCTCTGGATCCAAAGGCCTTTTGTAACACCCAAAAGACCATCATAATAAAATCAATGTAAGCAACGAGTCATCATAGCTTTCTTTTAAGCAATTAATAAAATAATAAATAAATTTAATCTTTAAATAATTTGAATATCATTTAAATTTATAGAACACAAGTGGTTGTATATTCATAATTCTGTTGCATGGTTTTTGAGTGAAGTTTTGATTTACAAAATCATGAAAAATTTAAATCTCAAAGTTTCTCTCTCAAACACAGCCCGGCCCATCTCCCTCTCTTTCTCTCTTTTGCCCTGGCTCCACTCTCCTCCTTTTCTCTTTTGGTCCGGCTCGTTTCTCCTCTCTCCATGCGGGCCACTCCTCCAACCAGCCCAACCAGCCCAACAACCCTTCTTCTCCCTCCCGCAGTCTCTCTCTTATCTCACTGCCAGGCGGGACCCACCCGTCAGGGTCGTCCCCAACCTCCAGCCAGCATCCCTCTGTGCCGCGCCGGCTTGCCTGCCGCCGCATTGCCTCCCACTGTACACCAATCGACCCCCACTCACCCCCACTACCTCTTGCAACGGCCGCCACCATCAATCCCCACTCCCTTGCCACTGATGGCAAGTGGAGCTCCACCCGACGCCGTCCGCTCCTTTCCTCTCCCTCTGGCATCACATCGACCTGCGCCTCAACCCTATAAAGCCTCCTTGCCCTCGCTCGGTCTCTCGCATCTCCCCATCGAGCTCTTGCTCGTCCACATCCCCAAATCCGCCGCCAGACGACGTCCATCTCCTCCACCGCCGCTCGTCCCTCTCTGCGACCTCGTCGTAGAGCTTGGTAAGTGGGTAAGAAATCCTCGGGCTCCCTCTTCCCCCTCTCTTTAGCTCTCACGCCCACGCATGGCCTCACCGGACTTGGTCCGTCGCCGCCGCACGTCGCCATCCACCATCATTGCCCAATCCCCTCCACCGAGCCCATCATCGCGTTCGCCATGATGTCAGCTTTCTCCCGAGCCAAACCGTGCTCGAATCCGTGCCCTGTGGCTCAAATCCGAGCTAGCTCTGGCGAGCCCTCGCCGCGGCGCCGCCTCCACGAGTCACCACCGACGACCAGAGTTTCCCCATAAACCGCAGCCTCTAGATCGAGTTCCGACGGCCCAGATCCACCCCGAACCTAGTCAAATGGATAGGGTACCGGTCAGCCCTATCAGATTTGCAAAAGAGCCCCTATATTTCCATGAAATCAACCTTCTGTCCACTCCTATTAAAAAATAATCATAGTTCAGTCCTTTTATTTATCTTTAGCCCCCTGAACTCCACCAAAATCTAACCCGTAGTCCTGAGCTGCTGGTTTTACCTATAAGTCCCTCTATTTATATGTATAATTATGTAAATAGCCTTTGTTTCTTCTGTTTTGACCCCTGGAAGGATAGAATATTAGCATAGAGGTCCGTTAACCTTGTTTTAAACATATTTAAACCGTTTCAAACCCGATTTGAGTGATTTTTACGCTCACGCGACCGTCTTTGCATGCATATTATATTTAGGTGCTTCTTTACATCTTTGAAAATTTAATGGTGTTTTGTTTTATTTAATTATTGTATGCACTTGTTTGAATCATAGAGAACGAGCAATACGAGGAAGAACCCGTGCAACAGTTCGAAGAGTCAGACTTTGTAGCTGAGCAAGGCAAGTGGAAATTCTCCCCTTACATATTCTTTTGTACCCATCTACATAGCAATTAATTAAGTTTATTTTATTTTATTATTGCATTAATATTGATGGGACCTAATTAAGGACATCTAGTCTTCTTACCCATACCTTGTTACACCGGGGTTTACCTTTTTGTTGGGTACTGATGCTAGATGCTTAACTTGGGATATGGATGGAATAAGAAAACATGATGTACATGCTTTATATGTTGAACTTTGGTAATACAAGAACACATTTGCTAATTGGAACATGGGAAATGCTAACCTAAGATCACACTAGGTTAAATTATCATGTGAAAACCATGTTCTCTATTCCGTCTAAAAACACTGATTGTTTTTTCATAGCCTTTTAATTTTATGCAGGGCGTGAAAGAATCTGTAAAATCTGATGAAGTCTGCAGCATGCAGTCTCTTCGTAGAGCCACAGAACGCGCTCTTAGCAGAGAGAGGCCTGTAGTCATATCCAACCTAGATCATAGCAAACTTGACCTGCTGAAAGCTGAAGATACCACTGCAGAGAAACTCTGTTTGCAAGCTCTTTGCATGAAGAAATATTCCAGTGGTCCTATCATTGATGTGCCTGTGGATGTCCAATCAAACAAAAAGATTTCTAGAACACCTTTACCATCCAAATCCCTCTCGGATTCAGACATGCCTGAATTTGTAAGTTTCTCGAAGACATTTACATGGGAGTATTTTCAGAACTCAATTAAGATTTCCTATCAAATGATGCTGTTATGCAGGCCAAACTAGTTAAATCATGCTCTCACGGGATGGTCAAATTAGTGGACTTATTACATGAGAGATTTCCATGTATCTCTAAAGCGCAACTGAAGAACAAAGTTCGGGAGATAGCTGAATTTACCCATAACCGCTGGCAGGTACACCTTTTTGCACTAACTTTTCTCTGAACCTTGTAGCTATATTTTCTTCATATCAAATAAGAGTATTGTTTTGAACAGGTTAAAGAAGATATCTTGGACCAGTACAGTTTATGTCTCTCTCCAGGTACTCAAACTATAATTTACTTTCAGCACTATATTTTGTGAGTGATTATTTTCTTGCTTTAGAAGGGGAGATAGTGTTGCTAGCTATGAAACAGTTGACATCTCATCGATCGCCAGCTACCCATTGCAAGTTTGGTTGATGTGCAAAGTTTATATAATAATTAACCACTTAAATAGTTCGTGTTTTGCCCGGCACTGTTACATGTACTTTCTATATTACAGATAAATCTGGAAGCTCGAATTGTGCAACGTCGCACTTGCCCCAACAGTGCCAACCACCCGATGAATCGAGCAAGGCAGGCAAATCTTCTCCCCATTCCTCTCTGAAACCTGATGTGAGCAGACAACATATCGGTGCCCAAGGGTCCAGTGGCAGTGCACCACATCCTGATCCTTGACAACTGAGGTTCCTGCCCCGAGATCGTGGGCGGTAAGGAAGACATGGCGTAGAACTGTGCATGTATATTTTGCTTGTTAGGTTATACGAAGTTTAGATATGTAGGGTTAGTATACAGAACCCCATGAAACAGCTTGTGTTGGTTAACTGAAGCAGCGTGGGACTTCTCTCAAGAATGGTTGCTCTGTACATGAGACTCCAAAGTGGTTGCCGCCTTCCTGTTCTGTACACCTCATATATCTCTAATATTTCTATCACTCTGTCAGGGGTTGGTTTTTAGGTTAATTGTCTTGCACGATACTAGTGTACGCGACTGTGTGATGGCATGACCCTACGAGTTTAACTTTGATTCCTGAGATTTGAATTGGAGAAGGCCCAAATTACTTCAAAGATAGCCAAGCTCTGAATAACTCTCTCTAAACTATTTTTGGGTCCATGTAACCCCAAGCTTTGTCACTTGATTTGTTTGTCTTTTTTATTCTTTATGTATAATTAGGGTATTAAGTTAAAATTTAGCGAGATGATATGTGACATTGTAGTACATGTTAAAAAATGCATTATGATTTTTTATCATTACTTTTATGGGTTAGGATATTTAATAATAAATTAATTCTCAGCACACAACATTAGATAAAAAATAATGGTAAGAAATTTATAGTATTTCTTTTTATTATATGCATTGTGATGTCGTTGGCCACAATATAAAAATTTAAATTGAAATTAAACTTGTGTATAGAGAAAAAGAATTTATATTAAAAGATAAAGTGAATCAAATGGCATAGTTTAAGGGTAAAAAGAACCAAGATACTCTCTCCATTCTAAAATACTATTCGTTTTGTCTTTTCTACATACATAATTTTTATTATGTATCTATAGACAATATATCTATGTGTATATTAAAAAGGATTAGTATTTTGGGACGCAGGAACAGCAAGAAAACAAAAAAAGAGGACCAGGAAAAATCTGAAAGCAAAATTTTTCAAAAATAAATATAGAAAAAGCAAACACATTTTTAAAAAATCGGTAACATAAGTTTGGAAAGAAATTTTTGGGAAAAAGTGTGAAAGATATAATTTTGGAAAATAGTTTAGAAAAATGTAGAAACAAAACTTTGTCAAAAATTTTGAAACAAAAAAATTATAAAAAAGAGGAAAAAAATCAGGCACAAATTTTTGAAGAAAAAAATTGGGAGAAGTTTTCTAGGAGCAACTCCGACAGACTATCCTAATTGTTAGGAATAGAGATTTTGATGAAAAACTATCTTACAACAACCTCTCTAAGTGGTTAGCCGGATATAGCTATTATCTATTCTGGGTTTCTCACTAGCCAAAGATAGATAGCGAATTTTGCTCTCTAGAGTGTAAACAAGAACTCAACTTCTTCGTTGTGGAATAGACATGGAGTGGGAGAACATATAACAAACGTACAAAAGACTTGTGGTGGAGTTTGGAACATAGAAGTAGAAAAAAAAACTGAAATAATTAAACACACACCAGTATGTATTATCAAATTTATGTCTAAAAAGGGGTACAAGGACGTAAATTTAATGACGGGTCCTATATCACTCCACCACTGGCACGGCACATGTATAGCTGCATTATTCAATTCTCCGATGACTGAACCAGATGCATCGCTACAGTAATGTTCAACGAACACGTAGGTTACCCTCCATTGGATCCTTAGGCCGTGTCCAACGGTGGAGACGACTTGACTCCTGCCGGACAGTAGAAGGCCCAAGCGCAGTATCCGGCACATTGCACATGGGAATCGCTGCTGTGAGGGGAGGAGCATCGGAGATCGAGCGGGCTAACGGTGGACAGAAGCGCCTGTGCGTACTGTTCATCGATTAAAGATCGAAAGAGCCAGCTCCGTGCTGGCCCATTGGAGGAGGCCTTACAGCGACTCTTCTGTGATGATGCTGTGCCGCCGGAAGCACTCCACGAGCTCATCGACGTACCACTCCTGCCGCCCACCGTCGTCGTCACCGGCGACCAAATCCCTCAGCCTCCTCGCGTTGAGTGCTAGCGCCTTCCTCTCCTCCACCATGACACGCCTCACAGCCGCCGCCACATCGTCCGCGCCGAACCAGCCTTCGTCGTCGCCGCGCCGCGCCACCTCCACCCCGACGCCCCGCTCCGCCATCATCCGCGCGATGAGCCCCTGGTCGGTGATGAACGGCAGCATCACCAGCGGGTGGCCACCAAACCCGAGGCTCTCCGTGACGGAGCCCCACCCGCAGTGCGTCAGGAACGCGCCCACCGCCACGTGTCCCAGCACCCGCACCTGCGGCACCCATCCCGCGCACACCACGCCGCGCCCGCGCGTGCGCGCCTCGAATCCCTCCGGCAACATCGCCGCGGCGGCGCCATCGCCGCCGCCGCCTGCTCCGCTCGGCGGGCGGAGCGCCCATACGAAGCGCTCGCCGGAGAGCTCGAGCCCGGCGGCGAGCTCGCGCACGTTCTCCGCCGTCACCGGCGCTTCGCTCCCCAGCGCGACGAACAGGACGCTCCGTGGAGGCTGCTCGTCGAGCCACCGCACGGCACTCGAGCGCGTCGCATCGGTGGTGGACTTGTCCTCCGGCAGGAGGAAGCCGGTGGGGACGACGGCGGGCTTGCGGAAGACGTCGGCGATGAGCGGGAACAGCCGGGGCTCGAGCTCCGGGCAGCTGCGGAGTAGCAGAAGGCGGCAGCGCTGCTCCGTCCGCCAGAAGCGGTCGATGTCGGAGACGCCGGAGGCGTTGGTGCGGAACGAGGCGGCGATCCATGCGGCCTCGTGGTGGCGGAAGGTGAGGGAAGGTGGAGAGGGGAACCACGTCGGCATGGGCTTGAAGTCGTCGACGGTGACACGCGGATGGTTGATATTCTCCTCACGTGAGCCAATGTAGGCGACCCAGGCGGCAGTGAAGATGAGGAACATCGCACACGGAACCTGCAGTTAATTAGTGGCTGATTAGTTAGCGGTGTGTAGTTAAATGAAGTAGTTAATATGATGACACTGTACATAGTTAAATTAGTGTTGAACATGCTTTTTAATAAGTTCAATCCAAACACACGCTTAATGGATTCGTACAAAGTAATAATGTTGCCGAAATTCGTACAGGTCTGCAACGGACTAAGGGTAGGCTGAGCTGGGGTTTCATGAGTATTAAATTACACATTATCAAAATTGCTTATGTTGCATGATAAGTACGAGAAAAGAGAACAAATACGTGTTATCACTATGACACTCACATTGTAACGGTTACCAAGACATAAAACTAGTATTGGGAGCTATTTTATTTTTCCCTATGCATATTTGGTCATACACCATATGAAAATGAAATGTTACAGCTTGTTATTTGGATCTGGACCAACTCCAAACAATTTTATTCCAAAAAACAAATTTCACGCAATGGCTCACCTGTTGTTCATCGGCGATGGGGCAGAGCCAGTAGTGCGCGAAGTCGAGCACGATCCAGTCTGGCTTCCTCCCAAACACCCCTTCCTCCTCCTCCCTATCGCCGGCGCATGCGGCGGCGAGGAAGTCGGCGAAGGGCGTGGCGAGGCCATCAAAGGCGGCCTTGAGGAGCTCGACCTTCTCCGGCGGGACGTCCGCCGTGGACTCCGCGCCCTCCGGCAGCCCGTCCACCGCCGGCAGCGGCAGGGCCACCATCCGGACGCGCCCAGAGAGGCCCTCTGGCGGCAGCCTGGCGATGTTCCTCGCCGTGGAGACGAAGGTGACGGCGTGGCCACGCGCCGCCAGCCGCTTGGAGAGCTCGAGGAAGGGGATGAGATGGCCGAACGCCAGCCATGGGAACACCACGAGGTGGAGGGTCTGCTCCTGCTGCTGCTGCTTGTCGCCTGCCATTGCTAGTGGGTATGGTGGCACTGCAGACACAAAGTTTGGCTAAGCAAAATAATACCACTTGTGGTATGGGAATGACACGCAAGTGGGGCCCACCTCATCTCTAAATACTATACTTTAGCATTATTGAGATGGCAATGCCATATAGTATTCAGCACGAGAAAGGCTTGGCTTGGGTACCGACACTTCAACAAACCTCAGCAAGCATCTACCCAGAGGCATAAGTCGGTGTGAGTACAAAAGGAACTATTTTAAATTTTCCATGGCAGGAACACAGTAAAGCATGTAAATCAGATCTAAATTTTCCATGGCAGGGAACTATTACTTAATTAGGTAGGTAATTCGTAGGATTGCACTATGTTGTGTGATTTGTTTTTCAAGCGTTAGAATTCTATTCTTCATGGATGGAGGGAGTACTCGCTAACAACTACTTATCGTATCTCCATTTAATTTTAGAAAGCTGAGAATGTAATGAATCAATAAATAGCCTCTCTCATTATATGAACATTTTTATATGAGGCTCACCAATTTATTAGTTGTGGTGGTCACTTTTTTTTAGAACGAAGCTTGATGATTTCAGCCAAACATCATTTTACTTTTGACCACCAACTTTTTAAAAGATGATATTGATTTGGAAAAATAAGTTCGATGTTAGTGAATTCCCCAGAAAAATACTTTGTTAATGTATAATCATTTTAATTTTAGATTGAAAATGCTTAGCCAAAGTTTCACTTCAAAAAAACTCTGGAAATTATTCTCCAGATTAAGAGCTATATCAACACCTATTTGCCAGTGCCCAAAGGAAAACGGTTTGGGGATATTTCTGCTGTTGAGAAAATTCATGTGCAAGAGCCTTTGCTATTATAGGGCAAACAATAGGGCTTCGCTATTTTGACACAACAACACTTTGCTATTATGACACAGCAAACATTGTGACAATGTTGCCCTTAAAGGGCAACATTGTCACAATTGTCCTATAATAGCAAAGCACACCTGATTGGAGTCTATAATAGCAAAGTCAATGATTGGATTATCAAAATAGTGAAGCCCTATTGTTTGTTGTGTCATAATAACAAATTTCTCTCTAGAAACAGGTGGCAAGTTGAAGGAGGAACACACCTGGATTAGCGCCCTTGCAACGGCATCACGTTGGAGTGGTGGATGCGGAGGCCGCTCGGGACGGCGCCGTCGAGGAACCGCACCTCCTCGGCGAAGTCGACATGGGGCAATGGCTCCATATCCGGGAAGAGCACGAACGAAGCACGAGCCTGAGCTCGTCGCCGGTGCAGCAGAGCAGGATCGGCACGGTGTGCAACAGTCGCGTGGTGCCGCACATCTTGAGGACAGCCCGGGACGATGGATGGGGGCATAGGAATGCGAGGGAGCATGGGAACAGAGAAGCCCACGCACGGGAAATGGAGGCGGGTGCCGGTGGCCTTGGAAATCGGGATGGCGTAGCACAAAGGACCAGCCAAATTTGCCGATGCTGGACGCCAGGATGGCGAGAGAACACTGTTAACCAGGTTGATGTCGAGTTTGCTGGAGCGGCCATTTTCCTATTTAGCGATGCATATAGCGATATCTTGTTGGATAGATATGCCGCTGGAGATGCTCCAATCAACACTTATTTATAAGTTTGTGAACGTATATGCTGTTTTATGATTCAAACTAACGCGTGAAGCGAAGTGTTGAAAGAAACATAAAATTCAATTGTCTCAACAAAAAAAAACCCAACGCCACTGCTATGTTTTTAGGCAAAGTTTACTGAAGTGTCGGTATGGGGACGGGGTCCATTATAACGCACGAGTTCCTCGTGTTCTTGACCTGCTACTACGTCCAAGATAGTAACAGGTGGTGATGACAATGCCGGCATGCATGTCACCCTTCCACTCCTAAAGGTTCTGGAGGACCAGGCCCCACTTATCATTGGCATATAGTGCATCGGTATTATTTTTTGCCAAATGTAACTACACCACCACAATAGAGCAATGCCACTAATAATATTATATGGCAGGCACCAACAAGGGAGCTCCTTCCCTCCACCTCGTAGTGTTCCCATGGCTGGTGTTCGGGTCCGGCCACCTCATCCCATTCCTAGAGCTCTCCAAGCGGCTGGCGGCGCGGGGCCACGCCGCAAGCCCTTGGTCCCCACCGGCCGCCGACGATCGTCGGCGCCACGGTGGTGACTATGTCGACGACGTACGACAGCAGCGATGAAGCGTCACGCTCCGGTGCCTTACGGTGGCTCGACGAGCAGCCTCCGCCGATCGCCGTGTACGTCGCTATTTGGGCAGCGAAGCACCCGTGACGGCGGAGAACATTCGTGAGCTCGCCGCCGGGCTCGAGCTCTCCGGCGCGCTTCCTCTGGGCGCTCGGTCCGTCGTCGAGAGCCTCAGGTTTGGTGGTCACCCGCTGATGATGGCCGACCGGGGAGTCAGGAGGAGATCATGGCGCGGCGTGATGGCGGATTTAGGTGTCTATTTTTTTCTTCTGAGTGCTTTCACAACTAAACGACACACTGGCTGGATATAGTTTGAGGTGCTTTTCTTGACATTACATTTCAATTTATTTATAATTTTATATTTAACGAAATTATATGCATTACTTTCACAACTAAACGACACATGACTGAACATAATTTAAGGTGCTTCTCTTCACATTAAATTTCAATTTAATTATTATTTTTATATTAGCAAAATGATATGCAATAGAAGGTCTCTCTAGCTTTGACGCCATTGATCCTCAGATGTTCTCATTGAAATTCCGAGGTCTACTGTTGAAGTGTCGGTATCCTCGTGATCCTCGTTTTCTTGACCTGTGTGCCACGTCTACAAAGTCATTTGGATCATATATGACACCGACGATTGTAACAGGTGACAGTGCCATGTCACCCCTCCACACCTAAAGTTCTACTGAAGTACCAGGCCCCTTCCGGGGGTTTTTTTATGTCAATCCTGTCGAATATTTATGTCAATCATCTTTGCCACCCCATATTCTGTTTAATTTAAACCATATATCCAAAGGTACGGTGCTCGTGAAGTAGAAGAAGATTTTTAGATTCTCGCAAGTTAATGACGAGAAGGATAGGCTCGATTCTCTGGAAGACTGGAAGCACCCGTTTTTTGGTGCCGTTTCTTTTCGTGCAATGAATCGTCCACGAAAAGCACATTCTGAACATGGACGTTTTTCAGGCCACACCTGATCCACAGGCTCGATGAAGTGTATACGTACGTGTATTGTACTTACATGTATGCAATCAATATCGTACAAGCTTTATCCTCCGTTTTTTTTTTCAAAAGTTGTGCAAGCTTTTCATGTTATCATTCTGTTGCCACCTAACCTAAATTAGGGTACAAGTTTGGAAAAAAAAATTTACACTGAGAAGCGTGCCACGAGAGAGTACACATCCCAGTGTGAACTTTTTGCTAAACTTGAACAACTAAATAAGCCCTTAATACATATCCACAAATTGGATGTTTTTAAACCCTCTACCTTTACTTGTGTTATACAAAATTAGTACAACTATGTTAACATATACTCCATCAGTTACAAATTATAAATCATTCCAACTTGTTGGAGTATTACAAAAAAATATATATTGTTATAAACGTACAATTGTTTCCATTTAATTTTTTTCCACAAACTTTTCTATCCAACATATCATATTTTATTCCACATTGCGTTAAGAAGTGTATATAACTTCTGGTGTTGACTGAAACAAAGACACATCTTAACTTTTAAAAGTCAAACTTTCTGTTTGTAATATTATTTCACACATGTGCCATCAATAAAATCATGTAAAGAAAATTCATGATGTTAGAATTTTATACCCTTCACAATACATCATAAACGAAATCAAATAACAAAATATTATTCTAAAGACTTCCTCAGAGAAATGCACAATAAATTGACATATGTGTTTTTAAACAAAAATTACAATATGCCTGAAAGGCTTACATTTTGCTAGGATTATATTTCGTTTGAATATTTTAACCCCAAGTTGACCACTCAGTACAAAATGTCATACTTTTGTTGTGAATTGATTTACCAATACAAGTTCTGCATGAATAAATTAAGTTTGACTATATTTGAATATTTTTTATATAATATCAACGGTCAAACTTGAGATAAAAAACAAACTATAATTTGAAATGTAGGTGTACATACGTATGGAGTACCATGGTGCAGCCCACTAGCCGAATGACAAGCGCTCGAGTGCCCATCTCTCCTCCCAGCCATCATCTTTGTCCTACCGTGCATACGGACATCAGACACAGTCAACTGCTTCAAGGCCCATTCCGAACCATCCAGAAGCTCGATCGCCTCGCCCCCAATTGATGGCTGCAATTTGCCCTCTCATCCCCGTTAGGAGCGATGATGGAGGAAGCAAAAAAGAAAGGGGACCGAAGGCCTAACGATGCTTATCGCGAGCCATCAACGCGGAAGACGCACTACATGCGTGAAAAAAAGAAAGGGGCACAAGGAGAACGAAGTAGGAAGCACAAACGCTAGCAAAGCGTATAGGAGAAGCCCTCTGGGAGGGCTTACCTTTTCATTTATGAGGGAGAGAACATGAGGCGTGGCACCCTGGATCCACTAGATCATGGTGGACCCATGCCTCGAGGGAAGTGGAAGAGCCAATTAAGTGACGTGCTCCTCACATGACGAATAGTCCAATGTATGCAAGACAAAAGGAGTGATGGCCCCACCACACCATGCCAACGGTGGAGCTCAGACAAGGGGCCGGATGCTACTATCGATGTCCTAAGAAATGGGGATCCTGAGATGGGCTTAAAGAGGAAGCCAAACCCACTTGTTAGAGGCCTGGCAAGGCCATAAGCCGTAGACTATATGGTCGCCTAGAAACAGACTTTGTATATATCTAGGGTCAGTCTCATTTGTCCTGAAAGGAACCATACACGGTAGGTGCCAAAAACCGGACGTGTAGGTGGGCCCACCTTAGCACACCTTCTCTATAAAAGAATATCATTACAAGGATAAGACACATGCTTGCTATAATAGGAGGATAGTTTCACCCCCACTACAAGGGACGACACATCACATAAAGAAGGCACCGCGCAGCTTGTTGCAGCGACGACTAACCACAGGAAAAAACTATCATTACAACCCAGCACGAGCACCAAGAAGACCGAAGCCTAGGAAGGTGACCTGGGGTAGCCTAGAGCATCCTCGAGGCATGAATAAGGTCAATAGGCCACCACAACCAGAAAAGTGGGGCCACAGTGTGATGGCATCCCATCCCTGGAAGGTTGGAACGATGAAACCAAGCATCGATGAAATAAGGCACCGCATTCATACCTAAGGTGATAACCTCCGGGTAGTAACTGTTGATGTAAAATAGATGCTGAGCCCAAAGGTCTCATGTAAAGTAGACGAATTCAAGGTGAGAACACAAGCAATATACTTATGTACAAAACTTACATCATGTAAGGTATAGAGCTCAAGAGCAGCCCGAACTTGTCTAAAAACTCATGGGCCTACACATACATTCTCCACCAATCTCGCTAGATATTCTAACAGTGGTACACCTCCTATCGAATCAAAGAGGTATAACTCCTGATGGATATGGATACCCTGGGCCCCAATATGGTCTACTATGATAAGGTGGCCCCAGGCCCATCTCTGACAAGCAGGCTGAAGCCCATGGACCAAGGCCCACTTCTGACGAAGACTCAGGCGCATGGATCGTTCCATGCCGTGCCGGCTAAGTAAATGATGGAGGATAACTCAAGACTCTAGTAAAACGACATCGAAATATCCCAGAGATCTTGGAGATTGGCTTACTCGTACCCGACTAGGATGATATCAAACTGACTTGGAAACTCTAGGATGCCACACTATATAAGGCGCTCTAGGGCGACTCCCATAGACATCTCGCAATCTTATAGGTTTTAGCCTTGAAGCCTACAGCTCCTGAGCATGTACACCCACTCGTTGCGATATAGTACATACAACACCACGGACACAGGACGTAGGATATTACGCTCCAGTAGCCCGAACCTATATAAGTCTCTCCATGTCTCCATCGTACTCTTGGTTCCACGCTTCTCCGCCTAAATCTTCCGTTTGGGCTAACCCCTTGCGGATTGCCGGAGCAAAACTCCGACACCTCCTATGACTAGGGTGTCGCATCCTCAATAAGTGTGTCGCGTTGTCAATAGTAGACATCCTAACACATGTTATAAAATATAACATAATTTTTTATCATTGTATTTATAAGCTATTTAGTAATAAATTAATACTTAGAATGCAATATTACAAAAAAGAATGAGAAAAAATCATATTACTTTTGTTCCATAATGTAGCTACATTTAGCCTTTTCAAATAGATTATAAATGTCACATATATCTTTTATTAAATATTTCCATCCATGTATATGTGACCTGTATGTGGTATCTATACCTACCTCGCATATCTCTATCATACCAAAAGGAATTATGCATATTACCACTAGGATCTGAAGACAATTGATTTTTAGAGGGTAATTTCCATCCATTTACCCATTCAACCAACCTTGACAAGACAAACATTGTTGTATTTTGAAACAAATTTAGAACACTTAATATAACTATATTTTAGAATGGAGGAAGTAATATATTTATTGGCGTATGATGCCCACTACAACCAAGCAAAAGTTTAAACTGAAATTGCACTTGTGACCCGAGAAAAAAAAAGACAAACCATGAGAAACAAAGATAAATTATATTAAGTGATTAACTGAAGCAACTGGTACATTCTGGAGGGTAAACTTATTTCGAGGCAGCTTGTGTGCTACACCATAGTAGCACATTGATGGCGACAAAAGAAAAACCATTGACACCGCTGACATCATGCTTCGGCCGTTTAGTCCTTCAACTTTATAAAGTTTTCAAAATTTTATTTCATTGAAAACTTTTCAAACTTTTATTTCATAGACACGCTTTCCAAAATAGTTTATTATAGTGAAGTTTTATAAACTTTTAGAAAGACCACGTCGATGTTGGCACCAACTAGGCGGGTTGGCCAGCGTGCTTCTCGACCTTGGTCTGGAGCTCATCCTTGTTGGCACCGACGACAATGTCAATCTTCTCGCCCCCCTTAACGAAGTGAAAGGTCGGCACCCCCTCGATCTCGTATTCCTCGGCAACATCCTGTTGAAAAATAATGAAGCGGCGTTAGCACACCTTCACAGGCCAAATGTTTCGAAAAAAACCTCTATGGAAACCGTGTGCTCACCCTGAGCTCGTCGATGTCAACCTTGAGGAAGACAACATGGGGGTACTTCTTGGCGAATTCGACGAACACCGGGGCAATGGAACGGGAAGGACCACACCAGGATGCAGTGAAGTTGATGACCACCTGAAGTTGGCAATGCCCAAAGTTAGAGGCAGTAGAATAGTCTCATGAAGTGCGACACAGACATACAATTAGAGTATCCTACTTCAACATTCTCTGACGAGCGCCATGAATCCCCATAACAGCTTCCCAAATCATGGGGAAATAAATCACACAGAGAGGGAGAGAGATGGAGCGAAGCAGAGGCATGTGAGGGCACGTACCAGCTTTTTGGTCTCCTTGGCCTTGCCCATCTTGGCGTAGAACTCCTCCTTGGTGTGGCACGCTATCACGACTCCCTCCTCAGTGGCCATTCTTCTTCTGCTTCCTCGGAGCGATCGAAGGTGGCGATTAAGATCTCCCTGACCCTGATGAGGCGTTGGAGGCAAGATTGCTTCTCATCTGAAGCGCGTGCCAGGGTATTTATAGGCGGCTTCGGGGCTGAAGGAAAATGGCGGGAACGCCCTTGTGTCTCCTCCGCGTTCCACGTCTCGGGGCAGAAGGATCGATCATCCTTGCAGCACCATATTCTGTTAATTCAAATCATCATATACCCCAGACGAGTTTTACAATGCTTGGAAGGTACCCGACGGTACCAGGTTGTACTATTTTGGTTGATTAATGGTAGCCATTAATTATAATTGATTATTTATTTTTAAGAACAAAAATATATTTAATTAGTACCTCCCGGTACCTTTGTTTGGATACTTTTAGTACCACCGGTACCGCGGATCTTATCACCCAAGATCTTTAGAAATCAACTGCTCTTTTTCTCTAAGCATTCTAAAAATCCTCTTTATCCGAAGGTGATCGTGAAGCGGAACAAGAATTTCGAAGCTTAGCCATTTGAGATTCCCGCGAGTTAATGGCGAGAGCCGGGAGGGAGGTTGGCTCGAATATCTGGAAGACAGGAAGCATCTGTGCTTTTTGGCGCCGTTTCTTCTGGTGCAAATCACCGGAGCTCCAAGAAAAACACGATTCTTAGGACACTCTTTCAGGCCACCATGTTGTACGACAAAGATTGCACTTGATGATCCATAGGCTCATGAAGTCTATGTACGTGTATCCTACGGTGTACATGTTGCAACCGATATCGTGCAAGCTTTCTTCTTCAATTTTGTCAAAAGCTGTGCAAGCTGTTTCCTTATATTTAGAGGACAAAATTAAACAAAATATGTAAAATATATAAGCTCCATTCTCATCTAAAAAATTAAAGGGAACCGTACATTTCTTTTTCCTGCTGCTGCTAATAATAATAATAATAATAATAATAATAATAATTGAAGTCAAGTTTTTGCAGCGGAAGAGGCAATCTGAAGTCGAAATTTCTACCCTTTTCCATGTTACCATTTGGTTGCCAGCTAACATGAATTAATTTGTATCCACAAATTGTTTTTAACACTCTACAGTACTTATGGTGAGTTTAGTTTCACGAAGATTCCCCGAAAAAACACTATTCATCCAACTTTTCTCTATTCATCTCATCTCTCCCACTCACAGAACACTATTCATCTACAATATATTTTTGGATCTACAGTGCTTTTTTCGGGGAATCTTTCCCAATATAAACACACTCTTAGTAGGACTCGTTAGGATATACAGCGTTTTACTTAAAACTATATGAAGTCATATTTTGTAAAACATGTTGGCCTCTTAAATGTTGATCACTTAAAAGTTTCACTTGTTAGAAGACTAGGCCCCGTTTAGTTTTTGACTCACCCCTATTTTAATACTAGTTAGATAGACTAAATAAGAGCTAATTACAAAATTAATTGCATATGTTGTGGCTACTTGCCAAGACAAACCCATTAACAGTCCTTAGCCTAGCTATAATCCGTGCATGATTAACCCATACTAATTACTTCATTTGTCCCAAAAAATATCCATTTATTAGATGCATATCAGAGACTATGTATATAAAAAAGCTAAAACAAATAGTCTTTTAAGACGAAGAGAGTAGCAGGAACTCTAGAAGCATCTTTTTTTTTTTTTGGTGCTGTCTCTTTTCGTGCAATCGATCGGAGGTCAAGAAAAAAGCACGATTCTGAGTGGATTGAACATGAACGCTTCAGACCACCTGCTGTAGGATAAGATGCCACTTGATCCGGTCAGAGCAAGCGGGTCAGGGTTTATTATTATTAGGTTGTCCCAATATTTTTTTTTTTGAAAAAGTTCGTGTAATTTTTGACCGAAGCAAGAATTATATTAAATTAATTATAGCTGAGTACATTATCACCCTACAAGCGTGGTGAAGTACATGGTGCTCACGCAACGTATAGCTCCATATTCATATGGATGACCCATAGGCAAACAATCAGGAAATAGGCTTAGGACACATGTCCAAAATCTGGAGCCAACATTTTTGCAAGCAAAATTGAGCATAATCTTCTTGTTTCTCGTGTCTTCCTTTTCCTTCCTTCTGCTGCCGAAGAATAAGAAAAACCGAGCAAGATTTTCTAACTCAAAACCAACAGTAATCAACTTGAGGGTCAGATTTATTCTTACTTGTTTTCCTTCATGGTCAGATCTGACCACAACATAATGACGAAGATGCCTGGTAAAATTATTCCACAGCGGCAACATCATCCCCGCCTCGATTTCGCCGTTTAGAAACCTAATTCTCCATATCTTTATGCCGCTGTCGGAGGAAGTGTCGTGAGACGGCTGTCGGTGACTGCATGATGGATGGCGAAGGCGTGACAGCCAGGGATGGCGAAGGCGTGACAGCCAGGGATGGCGAAGGCGTGTCGATTGGGAATGGCGTGGCATGAGGTCGGATGTGAGGGATGCGGAGTGGAGGAGACGACATCGTGGTGTGTGGTGGCAACATCGCATATGCAATAATATATTCCTTCCCATCGGTCTCTTCGATCAAAATAGCTCCAATAACACTTTCTTCGGCCCCAATATATAACTTGAAAGGAATCCCTCTCCTAGGTGCCCGAAGAACCGGAGGCGAAGATAAATAATGCTTAATCTCATTAAACACCTCTTGCTGTTTTGCCCCCCAAGTAAATTCAGCATCATCTTTCAACCGAAGCAAAGGAGTAAAAGCATTCACCTTTCCCGACAAGTTACAAATAAATCCTCTAAAATAATTTAGCTTGCCCAAGAATTTTTGCAACTCCTTTTTAGAGCTAGGCGCCTACAACTTGTCAATAGTATCGGCCTTTTTTGGATCAATCTCTATACCATGCTCATGAATTATAAAGCCTAAAAACCTACCGGCCGATACTCCAAAAGCACACTCGAGTGGATTCATCTTTAAACCATACCGGCGCATTCTTTCAATTGCAAGTCTTAAATTGGCCAAATGAGAAACACTTCAAGCCGATTTGACCACAATATCACCAATATAAACTTCCAAGATAATACCGAGCAAATCATGGAAAATCAATTTCATCGCCCTTTGTTAAGTAGCACCGACATTCTTCAAACCAAAAGTCATAACAATCCACTCAAACAAACCAACAGAGCCTGGACATACAAAAGCCGTTTTGGATATGTCCTCTTTGGCCACAAATATTTGATTCTAACCAGTATTACCATCATGAAAGCTAATCATTTTATGTCCAGACGCAACATCAATAAGCATATCGGCTATTGGCATATGATATTTATCTTTAGGAGTAGCATAATTAAAATTTCTAAAATCAATACACACTCTAATCTTACCCGTTCCTTTCTTCTCCACGGGTACAATATTAGAAATCCAATCAGCATATCGACAAGGTCTAATAAACTTTGCTTCTAATGACCGATTTATTTTTTCTTTAACTCGGTCATAAATTTTAGGATTAAAACGCCTATTTGGTTGTTTATAAGGCCTAAAACCAGACTTAATAGGCAACCGACGCTCAACAAGCACTCGGCTTAAACCAGACATTTCATGATAATTCCAAACAAAGCAATCAACATACTCTTTTAGCAACTTTATTAATTCAGATTTAAAAGCAGGAACTAAACTCTTATTTACAAACGTCGGCCTGGGTATAGAACCATCACCAATATCTACCTCCTCAAGAGGATCGACCGACGTGAAACCACATCCTAGGTTGCTTATATCATCAAAGTCTTCAATAGCCTCACACGTATCATTATGATGCGACCGATAGTGTTCAAGTCTCTGCTGCAACCACTCTCGATTATCCATTAAATCGCATGAGATGATTTAGCCGATTGTTCATCGGCTTTATGACAGCAGGGATGAAGCCATTCTTAGTACAGTTGATAAACATAAATTTAGAAAAAACCTAAGCCTGACAAACATCTAACATTATCATGAATGCCAATCAAAGAGCTATCAGCTAAAGCAACAGAAGCAAAAGTATCACCATACACAACTTCTGCATCATCATATACCCACTGAATCAAGCATTGATGCAAAGTAGAAGGAATGCATTGATTCGCATGAACCCAATCACGACCCAAGATTAAACTAAAGTTACCTTTAGTCTCAGCGACGAAGAAAGCAGTGGCCAAGCTCTTGCTCCCAATAGTAAGCTCCATATAAATCACCCCCTTAGCACCAATAGGCTCTCCTCATCCAATGCCGCTGATGGTCATGTTGGTCTTGATCAGCTCCGAATCTTAACCACCAAGCTTCTTGTACAAAGAATAAGTCATTAATTTCATAATAGCTTCCTTGGGACCAAAATCAAGATGAGCAACCTCCTCCTCCGAAAGCATGTCTTGATTCATAGACATATGAAGCACATTCACATCAAGATTCATACGCTCCGGAGAAGAACTGTAATCAACGTGCTCTTCATCGTCCTCAGCAGTGGGAGCCGATGGTTACTCGTTGTCACAAGCCGAAGAATTAGAAGAAGAAACACCGGGCGCTCCTGCATCACCCGATCTGACCACCTATATAGGCGGTCCGACCGCCTGGGCCACTAGCTCTGAATGACATGCGGTCTGGACCGCCTGTACAGCCGGTTGGACCTCCTGCGGGTCTTTTTTGGCTTCCACTTTTTCTTCTAGGGAATTATGGGCCTGTACTGGTTGAAGAACTTATCTCTCTGCTTCTCCAACTCTTACTCTTGTCTTTCCCAAAAATGGAGTCTCTGAAGCTTCCTCTTTTGTGTACGAGTTAACCCTTCGGGACACCACTTCGGGAGAAAGCACTGCTGATTCTTGCTAGCACTAGACCCCTGATCTTCCACCACCTTTCCGCTGGAAGTCGGCTTTGTAGCCAGACTTTTCTCAATAGGGACATCCATAGTCCGAACTTGAATAATATCGAACTCAGTAGTCCTCTCTGAGTCCACATTCATTTTCTGCACCTCCTCCTTCTTCTTAGGCCGATAAACCTACTTCATAGGAGCTTTTGGCGGTTGACCGTGACAGGCGGTCTGACCGCCTGTAACAAGCGGTCTCACTGCCTGTGACCAGTGTCCTTAACCAGATTGGCGGAAAGCGGATCGGTCACTACTGGGATGCATAATCCTATCCTGAACGTGTCTTCTTGGACCTTCCCAGCCAGGATGAAATGAAGGCTGCACTGTTGAATGATATGGCACCCACATCACTCCATTGTTATCCCACATCGGATCCAAGTTCATGTGAGGAGGCGAAGGAATCCTCTCATGCTGAATCGCTGATCACATTCTTTTTTTTAACGGCCGATAGCTCGGAACAACCTTTTGTTTGGTATACTTGTCATAAAGCATATCAAACGTGACTTTAGTGTTCTGAACTCCCTGTTCTTTTGCTATGTTCATCTTCCAAGTACCAACTTCTGCACGCTTCGGAATCAACATCTTTGGGCATCCAATGGGGACAGGCGGTCTGACCGCCTGTAGCAGACTAGACCCGGGCACCCGCAATCCGGGAATAGCGAGCGACCCTGGCCCCCCTTGTCCAGAGGATTTCATAGTGACCTTGAACGACACTTTGCCATCAGCCATCTTCTCAAAAGTCACCTCTCTAACCGACTCTTTTGAAGACAGTCTTTCTTCTTCAATCACCACGTTCTTCCCTTTGGTCGATTCGGCTTGATGTGGCCGAATCTTGACCTTGGGCTGCTGCAATTCCATGGTGTTGCCCGAAAAAGGAGTCTCATCAATTTGCATCTCATGAAACTTCAAACGGCTCTCATTAATAGCCGATTGAACCTGCCGGCGAAAGACATTGCAATCGTTAGTAACATGCGAAAAAGAATTATGAAACTGACAACAAGCACGCTTCCTCAATTCTTCCGTAGGTGGTATAGCATGAGAAACCTTGATGTAACCAAATCTATGCAATTCATCAAATATGCGATCACATTTGGACACATCAAAAGTAAATTTTATATCTTTCTGCCGATTCTTAGGAATCGGATTAAGAGATTTACATGACACAATTTTCTTATTAGCAGGTCATATAAATTCTGCTAAATAAACATCATTATCATCGTCGGTCGAATTATCAGATTCATAATCAACTAAATGAACATTAGACCGATGTGTCTTGAAACCCTCATTTTCTTTATTATTTCGGCCTTCAGCTACCTCAGGTCTAATATGAACATGTGCGACCGAATAATAATCACAATTATCTATTTTTTTTCTCTAATCGAGGACTTCAAACCTCTAAAAAATAAGCCAGCAAGATCAACTTCAGATATTGACAAATTAAAGCAACAATTTTTGGTATCTTTAAATCTTTTAAAAAATTGAGAAACAGTTTCATCCCAACCCTGTCAGACCGATACCAAATCTGCCAACTTCATCTCATGATTTCCACTATAAAAGTGATCATGAAACTTACGCTCTAGTTGATCCCAACTCATAATAGAACCAAGGGCTAATTAAGAAAACCATGCAAAAGCAGTACCCATAAGTGACAATGAAAACAATCGTACTCTAATTGCTTGGAAATTCCCTACTTCTCCTTGTTGAGCAACATATTGGCTAATGTGTTCCCAAGTGGTGCGCTCATCATCTGCACTATATTTCACAAAATCAGGAAAGCGCCACCCATTGGGAAAAGGAGCAGTATCAAAGCTAGAATGATAAGGTTTCTGATATATTCTAGTGTTACCAAAATCAACACATTGCTTATTTATCATTACATAAGACAATTCATCCCTGAATCTAGTGAATTCGGTCCATTGGGGGTTTTGTTGGGCCGATGACTGCATAGCATTCATATAATTCAGGTGATGTGCATATCTAGTCGGCATATTCCTATGTGCATAAAAAACTTCATCGGGAATACCACCTGATTGCGCAATATGCATAGTTGTAAAATATGTAGCACCTACTGTAGCTAATGCACCAGCACGGCCAGGGGAGACCGAATTTGGAACAATAGACAATGACAAAGGTTGATCCGGCACGAATACCATAGCATTAGTAGAATTATTCTGACCACCAGAACCAGCGGTCTGTCTGCCTGTACACGCGGTCTGACCGCCTGTCACGGTTAGACTGACCGTGCTGGCGGTTTGACCGGCTGCAGATCCAACCGCTACCGACCCATCTGCATTGACCGTTTTCGGTCCGAGCATGTTGAGTGGTGGTGGAGTCTGTCCAACATAGTAATTCGGTGGCATACCATAAAAGATATTATGCTCAGGTAATTCACGAGTATCTAAAGACTTCCCTTCTAGTTTTTTGAGTCGTTCTAGCAACTATTCAACTAAAACATTACAATCCGAAAAACTTGGAGCCATAGGAGTAGATGTAGTAGGGTGAGGTGCAGAAGTGCTTACATTGTTGATTACCTCAATTTGCCCCTAACTCACCTTGAAGGAAGGCATCACGAAGTCTTGAACGCTTTTTGCCGGACGATCTTCACAGCTTTTCTGGAACATCTTTAAAAACTCCGATTCAAGATGCTTCTGGAGCGCCATGAATCTCTCATGATCTTCAGCGCTAAGATCTTCAAGTGTTGGCGCCACAATGTTGTCTTCTCCAACGTCGAAGCCCATGGTGCAAGAGATAGTATATCGGTCTTCAAAAACCAGATTTCTATCCCCAGCGGAGTCGCCAAAATATGTTGACGCGCTTTTGGTCAACACACGAAAATGCTAGATCGCGTGGTCGTCGAATTTTCCTCGCCGGAGCTCCTGGATGCAGCCGGCCATACCGCCTGTATGGGCCGGTCAGACCGCCTGTAACAGAGGCACCGTGAAAGCCTACGATCACAACCTCGGGAGGGACCCCGTCGGAGGCTGCGAACCTGGAGTTGTTCTAAGGTCGGCAAGGCCACTTAGAACGTCCTAAAACATCGTAGAGACGAATAAGGAAAGCAAAAGGGTTGGAAAAGCTAGGGTTTGGAGATAAAAAGTAAGACAATAATTTGTACGATTGGGTAGAGGTCCTCAATCAGCCATGGCCCTTTATATTTATAGGGTGGGGAGGTCTTGCCCCGCAAGGAATCCTTGTACAGATCTGAAAAGGTGAAAAACTCCAATTCTACTCGGACTCGTGGACAGGCGGTCAGACCTCCTGTGACAGGCGGTCAGACCACCTGGCACATTGCCAGATTGGCTACAGGACCCAGCCGGTCTCACCGCGTGCACAGGCGGTCTAGACCGGCTGTCCCAGCCTGATCGGCTTTAAGTCATTTTCTGCCATCAACACTGTTTTTCTTTTTTTTATTTTTTTAATTCATCATGGGAGATACTAGTTTATGACCCGCATCTCCTAAGTGAAGTTATGGGTGACTCTGGTTGGAAACCTGCTGTCACCTATGTGAAGTCATGGGTGACGTTGGTTGGAAAACTGCATCTCCTATATGAATATCTTGGGAGACGAGGGTTGAAAAAATACGTCTCCCATCTTGATGTTATCGCTGATGCTAGTTTTCTGGATCACACATATCGTCTTTTAGGAGACGCAAAAATGGAGACACTGTAGAACCGCATCACCTGTACCTATAAAAACACGTCTCCTTTGAGCGTGGCTTACTAGTGTGATTATTGTGCCATCTAGTATAATACAGCAGTGTTTGACAATATTCGTGACCAATTTATCTAGCTAAAGCTAGGTCGTTGATGTCATGTATGAGCGCAAATACTCCATGTGGGGCAGGTTTGATTAGATAAAGGTTTATCTGTTAGAGATAAAAATAAATATTACAGGTTCAGTTTTTAACTTAACATTGAGTTAATCAGGAGAATTCGGCTTAGCTGTCGCCAGCCATAATGCCACGGGGGGTCATTTGGAAGCTATAGTAGATGTTAACCTTTCTCCTCGTCTCTAAATATTTAAATGCGATAATAATTGAATGAGATGCTATGTGATTTTCTACACTAATATAAGCTTGAGTGGTTGACTAACTCTCATAGAAATCTGTACTACACTAAGCTTTAGTGTTTGACCTAATGTGGGCTAAGTACAAGATCTGCTATAAAAAGATGCGCCTCAGGTTACTCACAAATGAGAGGCAACTCAACAATGGCTCACGCAGATGCCGGAGGATCTCTACCAGTGCCAAATGTGCAAGCACTAGCACAAAATTACAACATGTCAGAGGAAGAGATCCCTGAAAGGTACATCAGGTTTGAAGAGACCGCTGAAGAGGTCAATGGTAGTCATGACATGTCCTCTGCAATTCCAATTATCGATTTCAACAAGTTGCTGGATCTGGAGTCATCCAAAAAGGAGTGTGCCAAACTTGGATCTGCCTGTAGGCAGTGGGGCTTCTTTCAGGTATATAGAACTAAGATCTTCATGCACATGTATACAAAGATCCGATCTAAGTTGCTAAGATTACAATGGCTACAAGTTAGATGTGCGACAGAGTTAACTTACATATTCATATATTTCAACAAGCAAAGAAATTTAACGTTGATTAAAAAACCGCAGCTCATCAACCATGGTGTACCACCCGAAGTAATCTCCAACTTCAGGAATGACATGACTGAATTCTTCAAGAAGCCACTGGAAGAAAAGAAGGTGTACTCTATGGAACCGGGCAATCTTGAAGGGTATGGCCAGCACTTCGTTGTTTCAGAGAACCAGAAACTGGACTGGGCAGACATGTTCTACCTCGTGCTCCGTCCGAAAGATTCAAGGAACCTGAGGTTCTGGCCTAACAACCCTCCATCTTTCAGGTCAACCTGGACTCACATGTATACACAGTTTTGTGCCGTGAATCTTTATTGTATCTACCACTTCACTTCTTATATTTAACCACAGCGTTACATGTTAACACTTGAATCTTCAATCCTTGATAGGGAGTCCATAGACATGTACTCCTCTGAGGCAGCAAAGATTGTGTCTTGCTTGCTGCGGTTTGTGGCGACGGACATGGGTGTTGAGCCAGAATCTCTCCTGGAGAGATTCCAAGGTCAGCCTCAAAGCATGCGGATGACATACTATCCCCCATGCAAGCAGGCTGATAAGGTGGTAGGACTGTCGCCGCACGTTGATTGTGCCGGCCTGACGCTGCTGCTCCAGGCGAATGATGTGCAGGGGCTGCAGATCCGAAAGGATGGCAAATGGGTCACTGTAAACGCCGTGGATGGTGCATTCATCGTCAATGTCGGGGACATACTTGAGGTAATCATGCATTCCTAGTACAACATTTTTTGGGAGTACTGAACCATTAAATTTAGTTAGTTTTTTTTTTATGAAACAGGGGGTTGCCCCCTACTGGTATTAAATTTAGTTGGTGTGGTAGCTTGTTATGAAATTATATTGAGAAATCTATATTGAGTCAGAGATGCAGCAATTTGCCTCAAAGGTCCTAGATACTTAACTGCTTAAGATATAATCTTACCATCTTCCGTAAAAATCCACGGCACAACCTATAGCTAAAACTTGAGATAGCCTATTGTTTTTTATACTGGGTCAATTACAAATTAAGACGGGACCGTAGATATCATTTAGAACTCAGAAAGAGATGTGAATAGTGATTGGGGTATTAAGTTTTTAATCATAAATTTTAATCAACTTGCAGATTCTAAGTAATGGAAGATACAAAAGCATTGAGCACAGAGCCGTGGTGCACCCAACCAAGGAGCGCATGTCAGCAGCAGTGTTCCATCATACATGCAAGGATGCCACCGTCGGTCCTCTACCGGAGCTGGTGAAGAAGGACGGTGAGGCGCTGTATAGCTCAATCGGATACATGGACTTTATAACACGCTTCTTTGCAGCAAAGCTTGATGGGAGGAATCACCTGGAGAGCTTGAAGAGTTGATGCTTGTCTATGAAGCACTGGAGATGAATAATAATAATGTTTGTTGCTCATGTATATACTGAAGTTTATTTCGTGCGTGATATTGTCTGGTGTTCGTTTCGCTTTTGTGAAATTTCCTTGCAGCTGCAGCTTGATCAACCTGTATCAACGCGATTTGTGTTTTATGTCGAAAATGTAAGAAATATGATGGTCTCAATGCAAATTTCCTTCTTATAATTATAAATGTTAACGGAACACAGAAATATAGCAGGTGTGTCACTCCTTCTTCAATGAAGCAAGTGACTTTGATGATTTATGACATATTACTATCAAATATGACGTCCGTTGCTACGGACAAATGTCATTTGGATATGTTATCACACTATAATTTGAATATCCCTTGGTACTATCATTTAAATATCTGTTGGTACTATAATTTAAATAACCATTTGTTAATATAAGTTTATAGATACCCATCTCTATCTTTTGATGCTGCATTTTATAGATAGAGGAGTAATAATGAATGACTCCAAGGGATATCCGATCATGCATATATGTAACACCCCAAATTCAACTTTTAGGTTTTTCAGGAATTTTGAAGAATCTCAAATTAATTTTCTAGGATTCATTGATATGGTTAGGCATATTAATATTTTTCTAAAATAGAAACTAATAAATTCTATTTAGGATCATATTTTTGTTGAAGCATTCATGCTGGTGCATTCTAATTTTGGATGTTGAATTCAAATTGGATTGTTTGATTTGGAGAAAACCCCCCTCTCTCTCTCTACCTTTGGGCTAAAACATTTTTCCATTTCTCTTATCCTTTCGGCCCAGCCCGCAGCTCCTTCTCCCTCTCCCTATCTCGGCCCGGCCCAGCTTCCCTCCTTCCGGACCAGATCGACCCAACTCCCCTCCGCCTCCTCTCTCCCTTCACTGCCAGGTGGGCCCCTAGTGTCAGGCCTCTCTTCTATCTCCGACCGCGCCCGGCGCCGTACCGAACCGCATCCGGCCGAGCCGCTGCCGCGCCAGCGCTTCGCCTCCCTGCGCCTGCTCGGCTTCCCCCGGTTGCGCAGCGCCGCCTCGCCATCAAGCCGTCACCCAACGTTTTCCTTCCCCTCCACGAATGGTCGCCATCCAATCAAATGCCATTAAAGTCCACCGAGCTCCAACGCCGTCCGCCCACTTATCTCCCACCAAGAACCGCCTTAGCGTTTCCACGTGGCCCTATAAAGCTTCCCTTCCGCACCAGACCACCCCTTTCCTCTCTCTCGCCGCGCGCTCGAGCCCCGTCGCATCGCTCCATCATGCTCGCTGCCGCCGCCATCGATCTCTCGTCGTGCCGCCTCTCTCGTATCAAGGCCCTTTCAATGACCTTGGTAAGGTGGTGAGGATTCTCCTGGACCTTTTCTCCCCTTATCTCTCGGTCTCTTGCGCCCGTGCAGCGTCACCGGTCTTGGCCGCCCGCCGCCCCACGTCGCCAGCCAACACCACCGCCCGAGCTCCACCCAAAGCCCCCTAATCAAGCACCCCTCATCCCAATCTAGCTCCAGAGCCCAGAAGCGCGCGAAACGGTGATCCCTAGCCCCGGATGTGCCATGCTCCGGCGAGCCGCCGCCGTCCACCATCGCCTCCGGCAACCAGTGAGCCCGAGCCACCAGCAGCCATACGATCAGCAGCCAACGGCCCAGATCAAGTCAACCAAACTGGCCATCGCATTCTTGCGATAAGGCCCCTATTAACCAACCCGGCATTCAAACTAGTTCAATAATAATCGTAGTTAATTCCTTTTTCTCACGCTGAACCCCTGAGCTTCAACAATATATAACCCGCCGTCCATAACTGCTTCGTTTACATGTGAGCCCTTGGGTTTTCAGATGTAATTATGTTTTAGCCCTCGGTTTCTTCTGTTTAAACCCCTGTAAGCCCAGTTTTTCTCGCAGTCCAGCATCTTGCACCTTGTTTAATCCATATCTTACTTGTTTAGCCTCTGTTTAATCCCGTTCTTGATGCGTTAGGCTTGTTTAATAGTAGCGTTCAGTTAATAAGGGTTGTTTCCCAAGTTTTGGAATCAAATAAAATATTAATGGGATTAATTCTTATTCAAATAACTTTTCTAATTAAAAGCAAATTAGGCCTATACATTGATTTTATGAATAAAGTTAATATGATTAATAATATTATAATTTATTTCTAAATAAAATATGCCTAGCTGAATGAGAATAATGAAGTTATTCCACGAGATGTTCATATACAATCTTTTCAAAAGTTAACTGTTTAATTGGTATAATTTATACATTAACATTTATAAATAAAATTGGTTAAGAAATAGCCCATGTTTCCAAATAAAAGTATATATTAATTAATTCCCTTTCATAATATAAATCTCTCGGTAGCTTTATCTTTTCAACCCTAGCTCCATTTTAAGCGTGTCTCGTGCCTCGTGATCCTTTCCAAGTCCTGTTTTTATGCTTGTTCAGTATTGTTGATCATGTTTGGTGTATTGTTATTTATTCATGAATTTGTTTGTTTGTATGTGATCGTGTGACGGTAGACGATACTCAAGTCGAGTTGAAGATCAAGCTTTGAAAAGAGTGAACCGCAACAGGATGTTGGGTAAAGCCAAGTGGTTTCCCCCTCTGCATACTCTCTTTTGACCTATGAAATATCATGATAATCCATGTTTACTTTATATTATGTTATTGCATTAACTTGACGGGACCTATGTTAAGGATGACTAGCTTTCATTGACTACTCCTTGATAACCAGGTTTATATTTCATGGTAGCTTAGCTTAGTTGCCATACCGGGGAATGGTTTCCACTAAATATGAAGATAATAATCTGGTGCTATATATCCCTGTTCTAATGGTGATGTTAAACAAGATCATATGATTAATTGGAACATGGAACGGCAACCCAGGAGTTACCGTACAACCACAATACTACATGGCTCTGGTCTTGGCTGATTAATTAGAAACCTGAGTCAGGGTGACCATACCAAAAGGGCAAGATGGGTGGCAGTTGACGGTGTATATCCTGGTTCTCTTGGGAAGTGGGCTTCGATAAGACACTATGCCCATTAGAGAGGGTTATGCGTGCTTCCGATCCGGAAACCTCAGCGGGTCATTGCTGACAACAGAATCTTTGTAAAGGCCTTGTAGCGTCCCTGTGCAGTCACACCTCGGAAGTGTGGTACGCGCCTGATCAGCACAACATGGTTGGGTCTAAAGTTCTTCGGAACTTTTACGCGAATTGTGGTGAAAGTGTACAACCTCTGCAGAGTGTAAAACTATTATAACAGTCGTGTTTGCGGTTATGAACAGTCTAGATCCTCACATGATATTGAACTTGAAGATGAGAATAAATCATGGTGCTTTGACATGGATGGTATGAGATGATGGATATTTGTTATGCTTAATTGGGTTGGTATACACTTATACTTTAGTAATTAGGTGATTGCTAATAAAATTCGATCAGCTAAAATGTTGACCGCTCTTAACCAAGCCTTTCCTTAAAAAGCTTGCATATTTTCCCCACTTGTTGAGTACCAACCATAAGTATACGCACCCTTGCTAAATATTGGATCAGAAGGAGAAGAATGTGTGGAGCACCTCAGTGTTGAAGATGATGCTAGGCGTACGCAACCCCCAGTCAACTGCCTGCGGTGAAGAGTTCAAGTTTCCGCTGCTATAAAACGGTTGTAATGCTTTTATTTTCTTTCCGCTGTAACCTTGTGTTATGATATTTCATATGTGTAGAACTTGATCCTGGCACACATATGAGATGCATTCGGTTTGTTCTTTAGAAAACCGGGTGTGACAATATATGTATCAATCTATCAGGTTTAGATTTAGTTGATCCATTATTATGAACGGAGGTCCGGCTGTGTATACCGGTGTACATTTAACTGATTCATTTATTAAATATGAAATGTAGTACGTAAGAACGCAAAATGAAAGATTTTCAAGTGGTAAAGCAATATCGTTGCCTGATGTTAGGTTGGTGGTTCGAAGTCACTTTCTGCGTGCTGCACGCTCGGTGGCTTGTTCATATGGATGAAAACGGCCAGGAATGGTTAAGAAAACGGGTTGTTCGGTTCATCGGATTCAATCTGGGCTGAGAATGATAGATATAACAAGAAATTTATGATAGGTAAAGCTACGTACCGGGATTTGTTCCGGGTTGAAAACTAATATACTCATGATAGATACAACTAGAGACCCGGAATGATTCCACACCTCTTGACTAGTGGATTGATTGATTTCCGGTCTTTTGGTGTCACTATTGTGAGTAAATTAAATCTTGACTCGGAATGAATCCCGACCTCTTATTGTATCTATCATAATTTTCTTGTTATATTTATCAATCCCAGCCCGAATTGAATTCGATAAAACCGAACAAGCCCTAACCGTTCTGGCTGGGAGGGGAAAGCCGGACGGACACGGCAACACAAGAAAGCATTAGCTACAAACTATACACACCAAACAAAAGTAGTATGAAATATTATACAAATATGAAAAAAACAATCTAATATAATATGACACAAGTACCTTGTTAAGATCTAATGTCCTGCAGGTCGGAATGACTGCTTGAACGAGAAGGTGTTAAAATACTTTTATAGTCAAAACTAAAAGGGATTGAATATATAAATGATAAAATTAAAAAAAACGTTGCTGACCTGGTCACACTGGCCTGCATGACCTCTCTGCTCTCGGGTCACATGGATATTATTTTTAATTGAAAATATATTAATAGAGCCAAAAAAATAAAAATAATTAAAAAAAGCAATACCTAACCTTCTCGACCTAGACCACCATGGAATAATGACAGCTTCCCCTTGTTCCTGCCTCATCTCTGTGCGCAAGAACATCTGAACATGCAAGCGTACCAGGCAACAGCATGTAGCAACACCCGTAAGCTACTATACACGGAAGCTACGGGAACCCTCGGATCCGTATACGTAAGCTACTAGGATGGCAGGAGCGCTAACGCGGGCACGAGCGCTTGCTGGCGGGCGTGAGCAGCGGTAGCGGCGTGCCCTTGATGAACTCAGTGAGCCACCCACGTCTTTCTTTTTTATTTTTTTACTCTATTAACCGAGGCGAACAAAAAATCATCTCGATTAATCTTTTATTTACTGGGCCTTGGCTCTAAGATGGTTGCAAAATCTGCCTCTATTAACCGATTTTGTCCGTCTCTGAAAAATATTTTTTATAGTGGCATATACATATTTTTATTGGATCAACGTCCACTTGACACAAGTAAAGACTGTGATGTTGTCGTGTAATTAACATTAGCTTGTCAAGTTTCTAACACATGTGAAGCTACTATAAGTGTTATGCATCACAACATCGATTTCTTGTGCAAAACTTATGGCCTCGAGATCAAAGATTTAAACTTTGCTTAGTATAGGTCAGCTTGAAGATCTACAAAAGGCTATTAGAGTATAGCTTTCATATTTAGCGGAATGTTCATCCAGGGCTGAGAACACAGCACATCTTGCAATATACTTAATGTTCATAGGTTGGCAGACATGTACGATTATTATATTTGTGATAGGATATAGAGATACATCGTTTGTTGAGTGCTATGTATGTTGATTTGACACATCCTTTTAAACCATTGAAAAAATTTCGTAATGATGCATGACATATCCTCAAATTGTGCACTTCGTAATGTTGAAATATTGTTTTTATTGTTCTGTTGTATAATTTATACATTGGCAATTTGATTTTTTTTTATTTCAACGTACTAGCTTTATTTTTGTCAAGATGCCCTTTTGATACATGTGCCGGTGGTATGTGCATCCTATTAGTACAATTGAAATGATCAAGAAAAGCAGGTAATAAAGTTTTGGGAAAAGTCCATTTTTCAACCCTCAACTATCGCATTCGTCCGATTTTCACCCTTAAACTGTAAAACCAGATAGCATACACCATCCAACTATTAAAACCGGACATATTACACCCTTCACACCAAACAACCTGGTTTTTGTTATGATGTGGCAGTAGTCTTGATGATGTGGCAGCCATGGTGTACATTTAACAAAACTACAACCACTCAAATTACGAAAACGCCCTTGTCCTCTGTTCCTCTTCTCCTCCTCACTGGCAGTGCCCGCCCCTGCCTGCTGCTGTCATCTTTCCTCACGCAAGCTAGGGCCGAGGACCCCACGACGGTGGCAGTGTGCAACCAGCTCCACAGCGAGGACGGCCGGCGAGGCTGTGGCCTACGGACTCTGCTCGACCGCTCCACCCTGACCAACGACGTCGCGTACGCTGCCTGTCTCCCGCCCCGATGTCTCGCCGTGCGTCGCGCTCCAGGACGCCGCCTCCTACTGCTGCTGCCGCTCCGCCCGCCGAGGCATCCCCAAGCCCCTGTCGCCGCCGCCGTGCCGACATGGCCTTGGGCCTGGCGAGCTCCCAGCGGTCACATGGCCTTGGGCGCGACTTGGGTGGCACGGAGGATAAGGGCCTGGGTCACCGGTATGACTTGGCGGCGCGGGGGATGGAGGTCTGGTTCAGTGTTGCTATAGACGACGGTTGACGGCGGCGGCGGCGGCGAAGCAGGCCATGGCAGTGGAGATTGCGAGAGAGATGGTGACTGTTTGGTCTGGATCCAAGCCTATTTGGCCCACTGGATGCTGACTGTACCACATATGCCACGTTGGACGGTGACATGGGCAGGTTTTGCCAGGTCGCATGGTGACATGTTCCAAAACCAGTGTGGTATTATCTTAAGGGGGTAATTTGTCCGGTTTGGATAGTTGAATGACTTTAGTTGTCTGGTTTTGTAGTTCAAGGGTGAAAATCGGACGAATGTGATAGTTCGAGGTTGGAAAACGGACTATTCTCTAAAGTTTTCTATGGTTACTTGGTTAGTAGGCAATAAAATTTTCCATTTTTAGAAGGCAATAAACATAGAACTTTTAGCAGTAGTAGTACTAGATTAGTTCCCGTTTTAATTAGGACTATAATGCATGCATTAAAAATTCAGTAAGGTCATTAAAAGGCTCCTACTACCTGGTCACAGATAAAAAAAAATACGAGCCTTCATTGCAAATTATAAGATGCCTCCTTGTGTAGTGTACGTTTACATATACCTATACATACACGCCAATAGCAAATCAAAGGGACGGCTAGAGAGTGATACGCAGAGCCACAAATCCTTCAGAACAATGGCGCCTAGCCTCAAGATCGCCTCCCTCGTCATCGCCACCACCATCTTCCTCTTAGCAACTCCACAAGCTCAAGGTTTACCCATTCGCTCATCAAAAATCTTGTTGCATCCGCCCATTTGGGTCATATATCGCATGGTAATAAATCTTAACAAGTTACTAATTACATGATGCATGCAGGTTGGGCACCGGAGGACTATGATCCGATGTCAGACATAGTGCCCATGACGGGGCCAGTGGAGGAGGTGATGGTGGCGGTAGCTGGCGGCTTGGGGACGTTGGCGGGGGCGGAGCTGTGTACTGACTGCTTGTGTTGTGCCAGGAAGAACCCGGCCAATTGCCTTAGGTACAAATGCTGTGGCAAGAGTAAGTTGAACTCCAATGGCACCTGCACCATCGTGCAGGATTGCGGTTGCAGGTGCCAGTCGACCGCCGCGTGATGAACCAGAAATAAAATTGGAATGTTGGAGCTGAAGTTTAGAACCCAATCTGCGTTGTCTGCCTCGTCCTCCAGGGACGGATAACAGTAGGGATTTGTCAAATGTGTTTGTTTATTTTGTCATGATGAAGTTGTGAATAAAGGGAAGGCAGAAAGCGCACCCCACGGAAACCGGCTCGTTGCCGAGTGCTGTTCCTCGGGCACTCGGCAAACAAGCTCTAGCACATTGCCGACTTGCCGAGTGCCATCATTCAGTACAAAAAACATCTAGGCAAAACAACTGTACTACACAGGAAAACCATAAACATAAGAGCAAGTTTTTTTTTTAATTTAACACAAGAGTAAGGTGAACAACTAACGATTGTTTTCTGTAGCCAAGCTCTTTTTTAGCCCGACTCGCTTTAGGTTAGGTGTTACACGTATACTCTGGTTTTGCAGCCGACAATGAAAGCCTGAGTACTTGACTCCCTAGTGCCCAGGCCCCATGTTTCTCGCTGAATCGATCTATAAAGCCTACTAAGGCCTAGGTAACGATGGCCCATTTAACTACTATGTTCAACAATTCGATTGTGCACGATCAACGAAATGGATGAACCACATCAACGTTTATATTGATCATGTTCAACATTCAAGACTGAAAATGTTGAAATTGTGCACACCGAATTTGAAATAGCTACAGACATGTTGAATCCTAAAATAAAAAAATGTTCAAGCTTTCCATGGCGGCCGGCGACGCTGGCAGGCAGCACACAGCGTAGGGGAGGCAGAGGCGCCGCCACGCGCTCACGCAAGGGTAGGCACATTGGGACCAGGGAGGCGACGTAGGAGGGGCACGACGGCGGCTCACGCAGTGATGATGGCGGACGACCAGGGGGTGGCGGTGGGTCATGGCAGTCTGCACCCGCCGCCTAGGCTGCCAAGGCATCGATGTGCATGCGGAGGTAGCGCAGGGCGCATGGTGGCGGCGCGGCAAGCCATGGGCGGTGCACGACGGTTCGTGAGGCACAGCAGCCCGTAACCGGCGGTCCGCGGCGAGTGGGTGGCGGCAGCAGCGGTCCGCGGCGAGTGGGTGGCGGCAGCAGGTGAGAAGGAGTAGGGAGGAAGGAGAAGATATGGTTTGGAGGTTGAGGATCTAATGGATTGTATTTTTTGCACGTATCTCAAACATTGGAAGGTGTAGAAGCAAATCTACTGGAAAATGGATAGAAAAAACAGCTAAAGGACAATGCTAACTGGGCTGAAAATAAAAGCCCGACAATATACAAATATGCGACAGTACTAATTGGGCCGGAAATGAAAGCCCGACAAGCTCAGATAAGAACCCGAGATACAAATATGCTAGATTATCATAATCATGTGTGCATACCTACCTATGACTATGGGATTCTTATTTTAACTTCTTTCCGGACTAAACCATCTACATACCTAATAATCTAGAGAAATAAGCAATCTCATTGAGATTGTATAACGTGGAACAAATAATTTAGAATATACAATTTGGCACCAATAAGCTAGATTAATCATCCATCCAAGAAACAAACATTGCCTACACATGTAGACACAGATGCAGTAGTATACGGGTTGTCATAGAAACGGTAGTGTTCATAAATCATATCCCGCAACAATCAACCCCTTTAGATTTGGCTGAGGCCCAAGATACTCCACAGTGATTTCCATTCGTGTAAACTTGCTAGATTTTGTGCTGAGACCATACCATACTAGGCATTTTAATATACAACAAATACCACCCACTGAACAAAGAAAAGCAGTTCGTTAATATATACAACTTGCCAGAATCCAAATAATCCAACCCCTTTAGAATATGTACAGCTTAACTTCATATTGAACTAGCAATCCAGTCCTGAGTACAGATCATCCAAAGCTTTGTAAAGAAACTTGGCAGCATTTGGCCTTTCCACGTTGCCCATGAGAATGTCGTTGGTTGTTAGATACGGGTCACCATAAAACCGCAGATTAGCATCCATCCGTGTAGCAACTATATTCCCTTCCAATGACACACCAATGAAAGCACCTGCGAAGTTATAGAAAAAAAATATATGTGAAGCCAGTTGTAGAGAGTAATAGCCACATTTCCATCCTTAAGTATGATTGAATATCAAGGGCATGAACTCAAATGTCCAAGGTAGCTAATTTTCAAAAGTGGAAACTAACTCAAAACAAGAACCAGTGTAATACTCTAGAAATATGTTGACAAATGCGCCATGATCTATATAACACTGCATAGTCAATTTGGGTAAGCACAAAGGTTCTGAATCAGTAAAACTCAATATACATTATACACTTTGTAGGTTACATTTCTGTTTTGTGATAAATTGTACAGTCATCGCATAATTCATTTTTTCTAAGATGACAAGCCCATAAGCATCGGTAGATTTACATCACATGCAGTATTGAAAGTTCTAGGACAACACAGTTACCTTTGCTGCAGCTATATGTATAACAAACTCCTGATCCTTTATCACCAGCTCTCATGTCTGCTTCTAATACTCTGCCCACAGGTCCAGCTGCAGCACTTACACCTGCCCCAAGTGAAAAATGCATACGGCTGCAGAAAGTTTGGACAGCTTCAGGATCACGAAGCACTATGATGAAATCCATTAGCTCACCACCAACCTGTAAGTGCAAAGGCAAGCATGTAAGATGTAACCTGAAATTACTTGCAAAGACCGAAACATTCGCGACCTAAAATATAAACTATCACAAACATGTATTATCGTACAACTAGCATGGCAACCATGAAAGTTGTACTACTTTCTAAAAAAGAAGCAAATTTTGCTTATGTTTCTAAAAAAAGAAACTAATACAACAAGTCGCCATTTCTACCAAATCTTAAACTAGCCAGAAAAAGGAGGATCCAGGCATGTTCATTTCATCCAATAAATTTTCAAGGGTTTTCAAATACAGAAGTAGTAAATTATAAAACAACATAACACTAGCTGCAAAGTACAACACTTTAGAAAGCAAATAGAGTGAGGAATCATTGTTTTCACAATTCCTGTGATCTCAATGTTGCTTTTTTTATCGTGTCATGATATTGCCCTAGAAAAATGAGATTAGCCACAGATCCATGGTGATTGACATTTAGAAAGTAGGATAAACTACCGTATTTTAGTAATGATCAAGACAGAAATACTGTTTCTAACACACTGAACCCTCTCATAAACCAATAATACGTGAGGTATCTGGTTCTAAAGAAAACACCATATGGCCTGCAGTGGAAATAAATAAGTGATGCTGCATATGTAGCCTAGCAACCAAAGAAGTGCAAATAATGAGTTATCCATGCGACTGATGACTTATCTAGTGAATATTAGAAGTTGACCATACAAGGAAAAAATGTAGCAACAAATTTACTACCTGTGCTCCCCATCCAAAACCACCGGAAACTATAGCAGATGGTGCAGACCACGATCCATCAGATCTTCGAGCAACTACTAAGCCAGTCCCAAGTTTGTAAGTAAGAATAGCACCAGCTTTGACAACTGTCAAAATGGCAAGCCCACTTGCTCCACCAAGTACTGCATGGGGAATAGACTTTTCAGGGTTTATTCTTGCTACCTGCATTGAGTTTTGTTTTGGCTATTAGATTCAGACTGACAATTTCAAAGAATTAACATGCAACTACAGAATCCAATGAAATTCAGAAACCTGGCTGTAACTCGTCAAGGTATTTGCTGCCTTGTAAATTTCATGCTCCATTGTCAACCCAATAGGTAAATTTAACCAGCCACGTGCACAAGTCCAATCCATAACATCATGCTTTGCAGTTTGTGAGGCATTGCTGACAGAATTAATCAATAAGTTCTGCAATGGATCAAGCCTATCATAACAAGCATCACAAACTCTCTGTGGATTCCTCTCACGGAACTTAACAGGCAGCAGACATCTTCCTTTTGAGCATGCCCTGCAAAATATCCCTCCACAGAATCGACAATGATGCCTTCCTCGGGTAACAGCAGTGAAGGGAGCAGCACACTGCATGCACGATCTAGCATAACTATCAGGAAGCCATTCTGGTGGTTCTGCTTCCAGTACAGCCCTATAAATGTTGTAGTTCAAGGCTTCTTCGTCAAGCACTGGTGGAGCGCTTGGCATGTAGACAGAAGAATGCAAGAATGTGTTCCCATCATCACTGGACCCCAGGAAAGATACACTGGACTTAGTGTCTTTTGGCTGCTCAACTTCAGTACTATTCAAATTGCGACCAATTATTGCGATTACACCGCCTAGCAGGTTCTTAATGTTTACTTGCTTTTGAGCCTTCACTGGTGCAGAACCCCAATACTCATCAGGACACTGATATCCATCAAGGGTATCAGCTTCCCCACCAAAATCAAACTCCTTTTGCCCAGACCATTTTGGCTCAAATGAGTTGATAATGTTTCCAGCCGTTCCCAGCCCCCTTTCTATATGTTGAGGCAATGACTTTGGGTCAAATGAGTTGATTGCATTACCAACTGTTTCTATAACTTTTGACTGGATTTCATCCTTGAAACTATTCACAGTTCCTGGTATAGGCAATGGGTGGTACGAGACAACCTCCTTACGTGTTGACATTGACAATCAATGAATAGCACATAACTTTCTGAAATAACAAAACCAACAATGAGAAAATTGTTAGTGTAACTGAAGATGCACAAACATCTGCACCAACAATGTGACCGATGTTATGAAGAAAAAAACACATGCTGGTTGTTTAATGTATATCCAGATCAACCATGAGGAATTCAGGATATCCAAAACTGTAAATTGTAATGATACAGAAATTAAGGCTAAGGGGAGCCAAACTGACTGGAGTCTGCATGTCTGCTACTCATTATCGAAATCGAAATTAGTATACAAGGCAGAAAACGTCAGCCAGAGCAACAAAGGTCAAAATAACTCTGAAATTCTGCACTTTCGGCACGGCCAGAACTTCTTTTATGGCCTTACTCATCTAAATTACATCCACCCCTATGCCTTCTCCACCAAAAGGCACTTCCACTTTCGAGAAGGAAATGCGAGAAACAAAATCCGTCACCTAATTCCAGGGGCTGACTTAACGTGTGGCATTAAGGGTTACTGAAATCCCCAAATCTTTTTTTTTTTTTTTTTGAGGGAGTAGACGGGGATCGAGTAGGCGAGTGAATTAACGATGGATCAGGTTAAACGATTAACCCCCGTATACCCGAACGGAAAGAACGCAGAGAGTTTCCGATTTAGTTGGATCTGATGTTAGGGTTACGTACGAACAGGACAACAAGAGAAGGGAGAAGAAACAGACCAGTCAAATCGGAGCCCGGGAACGGGCAGCTCTCCGCCTAACCCCTGTGACGGCGGAGGACGGCGGGGTGGAGGCGCACGGCCACAAATCGCTGCGCCGCGTCGCCGGCGGCGCGAGAGGAGACGGCAACGCGAGTCGGCGGCGGCGGAGGAAGCAGAGGTTGGACTGCGGCGTCGCGGACACGATGATAAGGAAGAGAAAAAAAAGATTCTTTTTTTTTTATAAGAGAAAAGAGAAAAAAAAAAGTCTCTTAACCGGGTGACTCGTTTTGGCTGGGCTGCGTTGCGTGATCACGTTGTGTTGCGTAGCCCAAACGTTAGCACGCCGTTTTGGCCTGCTATGAGAATGTGTCCGTCACGTTACCATTTTTTTTTTTTTTTTTTTTTTGTAGAAACGGAATCATGTTACCTTTTGTTCTCTACTTATTAGGAGGCGTATTCTAACTACAACCGTGTCCCAGCAACGTTTTCTGACAAAAAAAATCCTAGCAAAACTGCACTGCCGTGCTCCTACGTCGAAACATGAAAAACCAGACAAAAACAGGTCGGGACAATGTTCTCGGTTTTCACAGAATACATTTTTTTCAAACTCTAGAACTTTGAGAAAGTGCTTTGCACGCACAATACATCATCGGTTTTGTGCTTGTTCATTCACATGCATGCGGGGAACAATAGGGAAATAAATACATATGTTTTGCTTCGGAATGTAGCTGTTGCACATATAGATATAGGTTTGATTGCCATAAGGGCAACTGAAATGTTTTTGAAAAACCAGCCTTAGGAGTGTGCTGGACAGCAAGCCGCCTTTAGTTACGAAAAAAACCATAATAATGTTAGGAAATAAGAAGAAGGGTCCTATCAACCCATAAAAAATCATGTCTGATTTTGCTTGCTTAGAGAGAGTGTCCATAGTGCTATTATTTCCTCTATATGGACTGATTGCACAATGGTGCTAGGAGGCTGATGGCTGAATGGGATATTATATTCCTATCAACTAATTTTACACCATGTTGTGGTCGTACTAAGACGGAAGAGAAAATGCGCATGCCACAATGATTTTCCAATTAACATCCATGTATATATTTACATTTTGGAGTTAGTTTTAGTACAGTCACTACTGGACGCACAGGAAAATTAGAATTTTTCTGTGAACGTCACTCGGCTCACAGGGAATTTAAAATTTTCCTGTAGGTTTCTTCACCCCACAGAAATATTGGGCGGCTGAGCTAAAAATGGAAAAGCTTAAAAAAAAGGTGCACAAAGGAGAATCGAACCCACGACGTACTACTAAGGCAAGCACTTCCATTAAGCTACATGTTAACATATGCAATTTGTGAGAACATCATTTTTATTAAGCGAATAGAGTCGTTGGTGGAGCAAAGACGAGGGCAGTGCACGTGGACTGATAGTGCCACATGAAGAACCCATGTATGGTTTATATTTCTCTTTTTGATCCGGAATTGAAATTTGTAACTAGTATTTCTCCATCATAGTAACACCATATTTGATGATATTTTTTGCTAATTGCTTATAAAATCATGCTACTTAATTTAAACTCATTTATTTGTATGATAAGTGCTATTTCTAAGTTCCTTTCCATATGGCTTAGTTTCTTCCTCCCAAGTAAAAAATAGAAATCCAATCTTTTTTGCATATTCCTGACGGTTTTTACATATTTTCCTGACGGTTTTCAGTACACAGGGAAATTCTCGTTTCCAGTAGTGAGTCATAACTCACAAATTAATGTCCTACACTTGAGTTACAAGTGTCCAACAAGCCAAGTAAAATGCTTAGGTCTTTCTACTAAAATTTCCGAGCCCCGACCATTAGGAAATATATATTGAGTTTGAACTATATTGTTTTTACCGACCTTTCCACACATGCTGACTTATACGGATATACTTGCTATATATGTTCATACTGTACGCATCAAATAATCAACGTTTTCAAAAAGTTGTAAGCGACTTTATGAAGTTCAGTAAGCAACTTTCACTCTGAAGATAATAGGATCAAAACCTGAGGTACTTAACATACTTTTTCAAAAATTTCCACCTTACGATTCTTACATTTTAGTACTTGTAGGTGCTTGCCAATCATTCTAAAAGAGCTCTCGAAACAAACTTAACTGTTCTCTTGTTTATAAGATTTTGTCAAAGAAGCACACTATATTTGAATTTGGATACTCCATTTTAAAATTATAGTTTATTTATGTTTGAAAAGTTTCATGCAAGAGGATGATATCAGCTATGCTTGTCTTCTCCAATCACATGCATGCACTTAACTATTTTAAAATAACCTTTTTTCCATATAATCAAATTTAGGTAACCCAAACAATCGTCGTTGAAACCGGTAATCACTGGTAGCCGTCACATTTGTTTCCCACATAGAGTACCTGGGTTACTGCTCCTCCTACAAACTTTTTTCTACACCACCTACACTGCGTATCGCCTTGGTCTCGTCTCCGAGGTCTCTATCCTAGGAACAGTTCTTCATTGATCCCAAGGTAACTTTTGCACATGTGCATGAACCCTCATCCAAGCTTCAATCATATTTGCGGATGCTTTTCTGTGCCAGCCTATTGATTATGTTTTTGTATCTGGTTCTTGGATCGGCCATGCAGCAGCGTGCATGCATTACATAAGTTCTGCTAACTTTCAAAATTGCATTATTTACATTTCCAATAGCCTCAATAAGCTCTGATATTTTATGGCATTATTTACATTTCCAATTTTTCATGTTGATTGTGGAATCTGATATATCAATATTTTGATATGCATTGAAGGATGTCATCCTCGGACAGTCCAAAAGTGACAGAAAGGAAAGTTGATAAAGACCATGATGGAGACAATGATGATGAGAAGGGAGGTTTCTTCGACAAGGTTAAGGATTTCATCCAAGATGTTGGTGAAAAGATCGAAGAAGCCGTAGGCTTTGGAAAGCCTACTGCTGACGTTACTGGAATTCACATACCCCACGTCAGCCTGGAGAAGATAGAGCTCATTGTTGATGTTCTGATTGCAAATCCCAATCCTGTCCCTATACCTCTTGTTGACATTGAGTACTTGATTGAAAGTGATGGAAGAAAGCTCGTGTCTGGAACAATCCCCGATGCCGGGACCATACATGCTCATGGTTCAGAGACTGTTAAGATCCCATTTCTACTCATTTACGACGATATCCGGAGCACATACAAGGAGATCACGCCTGGAAGTATCATTCCTTACAAAATCAGGGTAGTTCTTCACATAGATATCCCTGTCATCGGAAGGATTTCTATACCATTAGAGAAGGACGGTGAAATTCCGGTGCCATACAGACCAGATGTTGACATTGATAGAATTAAGTTTGAACAATTCTCTTTTGAAGAATCGACAGCAGTGCTCCATTTGAATCTGGACAACAAAAATGATTTTGACTTGGGTCTGAATTCAATGGATTATGAAGTTTGGCTAGCTGATGTGAGCATTGCTTCTGCGGAGCTCAAAGAATCGACAAATATTAAGAAACAAGAAATAACAACTATGAACTTACCTATCAGGTTCAGGCCTAAGGATTTAGGTTCTGCTATGTGGGATATGATTAGGGGAAAGGGCACTGGTTACACCATAAAGGGACACATTGATGTCAACACTCCTTTTGGACACATGAAAATACCAATAAGCAAAGAGGGGGGAACAACTCGTCTTAAGAAGGGGGATGACGATGATGACGATAAGGTATATCTGTTACCTCAAATTTTGGTATTCCTGCTAAGCATTTGAACACTTAGTATGTTAGACTGAAACTTAGCATCTTTGTAAATAAATATTCAACAGAGAGAACTAACTGTTGAGTTAGAACGATTCCATAAGCTCGGAATTCTTCCATTTTATAGTTTAAAAGCTTTTTATAACTACTTTACATCCTTAGCAACAGTAACAAAATACAGTACATTAAAGTGAATTCATCTGGCTATAATCTTATCTCTCAGGGGGCTAGCTTACCTTTCCTTTCAATAACCTAATCACCCGTTGGGAGAGCATAATGAGTAGAACTGACTTTTTTTTCCCACTAAGCTCCCTGATATTTTTTGGTACAGTCAACACATCTGTCTGGATTTTAGATTTCTCCAATTTTCTAGGAAAAAAGGAAGCTACCCTACACTGTAACTACTACTATAAAAATTTGCAGACAGTCACCATTAGCTTATTTATGTGGTGAACAAGTTTCTGCTATGATGTGGGGTGAGGGTTCAACGAGAAAACATTGGACCATGTCCACTCACTGCTTGATATTGGCAGAATAAAACACTGCACACTGCGGTAGTAACAAAAAGAAAATGAAAACATTCCAGGTAAGGAGGAAAATTTCTCTACAATTAAGAACACTTAAATGAGGCATATAAGCCAACATAATATTGGACAATTTAATTCACTTATAACAGTAAACCATTATTTCAACCTTGGTGTTGTTGATTGCTAAAGGGTGCTAGACCAGCTGGTCAAGTCACTTCAGCGGCACCCCTCAAGTCCTGAGTTCAAACCCTAGGCAGTCTCATTGGTGGGGCTGGGGTTTGGGGGTTTTCTTCAAGTTTTTTTTTAAGGTGTCGTTGATTTGAGTTTTATACCTGCATATTAATTTAAGTTAAGTTCAGATCATTTTGGAGTTTCATCATGTCTTCCATAAGGTAATGTGAATAATTATGGTTTATGACCAAAACATGTAACAAAATGGCTTTACAAATTACAATGTTAACTCTAACTTGATATTCTTTTATTGGACTGTAATGTAATAGTTTGTTTCTGATTATGCCGATTCCCTTCTTTCTGAAAGCATGCATGTGACGTATTGAATTTAGTACTTATTCTCGTCTAATTCTTCCATATATGATTTTGCAGGACTAGAAATGGAGGAGAATAGATTTTCTGAAGCAGATAAACAAATAAGAAATATTTCCCTCTCTGTTCACTATGGTAGTGAAGTGACCATTTTTTGCTTGATCTCTAGTTAAAGTTATGTCAAATGTCCAATATTTCTCATGTATGGTTTTCCACTTTTTTAGTATATTCCTGATCTTGTAACCATCTTCAGAATGCTTTCCTTGTGTATATATGATCATAATTTCAATTCAAGGAGATTAAAGATGTTCAATTCACGGTTACCTTTCCACATATTCCGTAATGCCTTATGGTCACTATTAGAGTATATTTAGTAGTTTAGATATACGTATCGTAGATGGCCACATGTATCCGGTGGGGTTGTCTTACCCCCCAAGTCATGTACTCCTATATATACCGGCCGAGGCCTCAATGCAATAAAATTAATCCATCCATTAGACATAATTATATTATTCTACATGGTATCGTTTAGATCCTAGGAAACAAACCCTAATCTTCCACTGTCGCCCGCAGCGCCCATGCTCTTCGCGTGCCGCCAGTCATCCCCCACGACGTGGTTACTGCACGCCCCCACGATGGCCTCCTAACACGCCCCCTGGGAGAGCGCCCATGCCGATCTCCGCTGGGGGCGCGTCCTCCTTGATTTTGGTGGCGGATCTCGTTAATCCATCGCCCCCGTAGGTGTCATGTAGTAGCAATCTTGGCGTACCTCACCATCTGCCATGGGAGTCGTCGTCGCCAACCTTGTTCTGCGCTGCTGTGGTGGCAGCCGAACCTTTGCGTGGCACGACCACCTCGTCGCCGGTGGAAACCCAGGCGCCACCTCGTCATCGCCCCCGGCGGGATCTGCGCTCTCCCCGCGGGATCCGTCACCATTCCACTCCGGAGCCTCATCGTCATTCCTAGCTGGGCATCGGCAGTCGCGAACCCACCTGCCCCCTTCATTGTCAGCATCCGGGTGGGGCACTGCCTTGACGGGATCCGCTTGCTCCGGTTGGATTCGTCGTTGGTGGTCCTGGCCGCGAGCCGCAAGCCCCGTGGGGATCCATATGCCCTCACGGACCTCCCAGGCAGGCTCCGCCCTGTTCTCCACGTCGCCGTTCACTGGTCCCTCCGACTCGTCTGGTTCTTTCAGTCTCTCTCACGTGGCTGTTTGACAGAGCCCGTGAGCCCGTGCTGAGAGCAAGAGACAACGGGATGAGAGGGGTTTTGTGCTACACGGACCCAAGGTAGTACACAAGTTATGCTACTTGTCTTTTTCTTTTTGCTCGATCCGCAATTCTATTATTCTACAGTCACGCCCACCAGTCGATGATGCTACATGGCTCCATTTGGGGATCCCCTCTGTGTTTGTTTCAACATGTTGAAGCCATATGCTAGCTCCCCCCAAACGGCTAGGTCCTAGTTTTTTTCCCCTCCTGTCACTACTAGAAAACTCACATTCGTCCGTCTTCCGTTAGTACCCTATCCGTCCATGCCAATAACATGGAGCCGTCTCAAATTATGGGTAATAACATAATTCCCTGACAGACCATGAGAAATACAAACCTACCATGTGTTACTACTATTGATCCATTGTTTTTTGTTACTGTTATACAAACAGTATGACTGCATGCCAAAATCCGTGTCCGCAAAATCAAAATTAAATGATCGGAGGTAGTAGGGATGGTTCTCATACGTGTGTCATGATAAGTTTATTTTCACACATATGACATTCTTCCATGAATATATCCAAAGACAGTGTTACAACATAAAGAATAAAAGAGTCATTACAAGCATTTTCTATTGGAAGAATCTTTAACTCTTATCCATAGACAGTTGACTGGGGAAACACGTACACCTAGAAATTCCCAACATGTTCTACCAAACTCTTCTATCTGGGTCTGAGCCACAAGTAAAGAAAATTGTTATGTAATACCCAAAGAGAACTGGATTCGATGCAGAAGATGACTTATCAATTACGTGGGATTGTTCCCTGATGCATCTCATTCTCATCTGTCTAATCATTATTTTAGTTAATTGTTCCATCTCTATTTATGCCTGGCTTCATATCGTTCTCGCTCTGTTGTTGAATGGACTACTAGCTAGTGCTAGTTGTGCTGGCTGCAGAGGCAAGTTATCATGAATAATGGTCAATAGGGACGTATATATTAGATGTATTTTTTTTTTGAAAGTGTATATACATGGTTATGAAAGTATCAACATGCTACTTCTAATTTTTGGGCCAGTCCATAATGATTGGTAGGTGTCAAGGCAGTTCAATAGCTTTCAATTTTGCAGGTGGACCTTTTGTTTTTCTGAAACAAACCAGCTAGCCGGAGAACTGCCCCCTATATTGAAAAGAAAAATGCCTAGAGGGGCCAAAGTCGTAAATAAAATACAACTGCCCCCCCTACAATCAACGCTGTAACAAACGCTTCGGGTGCTTAGCCCTAGCCACCACCCATGAAGCAGATTCATATTTTCCTCTTAAGAGAACTTGATAGGGAGAGGATTCTTTGTGGTAAAAAAAATTCTTGCATTCCTGGCAAGCCAAAGCTCCCAACAAGCCAAGATGGTGGCAAGACTTCTCAGACCACTCCAGTCAACGATCGGACTTGTAGCCCGCACCATCCACCATTCATGCACCGACGTACATGCCTGCCAGATGCTAGCTATAAAGGCCACTGTTTTCCATCCATTCCACAATCACGTCCCAAATGTGGCGAGAGAACTGGCACTCAGTGAAAAAGATGTACACTAGACTCCAGAACTATGCGACTTAAAGCACAAGAGTCATTGTGATGCCGATTTCTTGATGCCAGCCTATCTACCATCCATATCTTCTGTGTTGCTAACCAAGTGAAGAATTGGCACTTGGGTGGGTGGTGCCAAAGGTTTTGATGATTGCTTTGAAGTTTTTGGAGGGAGACAATAAATTATGCTTGCTAAACCCATGGTCTTGCCTTCACTGATTGTAGAATTCAGACGTGCATCTAAGATTTTTTTGAGGAAACAACGTCAACCTTTAGACTATCCATTTTTTTATTTTTGGAATAAATACCTGAATTTTATTAAAAATGAATAACAACTTATTACAAAGGACATGTAAAAACCAAGCGGTACAACAGAGAACGAGAGGGGAAAAACAAAAACTATCAGAAAACAATCTACCCTATGGAGAAACTCCACTCATCTAATCTATCCTTATCTGTCGACGTTTTACATCTATGGGTCCAAAGGAGAAGGTCATCATGGCATCGAGTAGAGATTTGTTGATTGGTTTCATCCTTGCCTCAAGGGGGCGGGACCAGGATTTAAAGTTTGGGTATTCAATATTGTAACGGGTAATTTTTTTTAACAGACTGAAGTACACAAATACAACAGGTATAGTCATATAATAAACACAGTAAAGGGCAACATCTCACGATACAATCGTAGAAGAGCTTACAAGTTGCAGGACAACTTTCCAACTTTTCAGGCTCTGAAAATAGGACATGATGCCCTCATTCTCAAGGTTTCTACTGATGGGATAGTCTGGATTAACTGAACCCTGGCATGAAGCATGAACATGTAGAGTCTCTACAGCGAGCAGTTTTTGGGGTTTGTCAGACTTGTGCATCATCACACGATAGAGTCCACCAACCTCTGAAGATTGCCAAAGATGCTGTTAAATATCATTTGCAGCCGGAATGGATGCAAGAGACGAAACACATTGTGCATAATATGGATCCCGAAATCATATTGTCTGTATCACCACAAACAAAATGATTCACTCAAAAGTGCCAGATTAATCTTGAAATCGATTCCAGTTTCAATTTCCTTTTACCTCAGTTCCAGTTTCAACAGCTCTGTTCTCTATTGGAATTGGCCAGAGATTGGCTCTACTTATTACACAACCAAGACTGTCTACCTCTCTCTCCTCTTCTCACTGTCAAAGAGTACAGTGGAGCTTCCGTTATGGCATTATCACCGCCTGATATTAGTTGTCTACAATTTCAGTGTAGCAACGCATATGTATCTTTTAATTGGATGAGTTTTTTAATAAAAAGAAATACATATACTATAAAACATATATGTTATTTGTGACAGTAGATGTATATATCTTGTGATATTCGTCCGTAGCAACGCATGGGCAGATTTACTAGTTATTATGTAAGTACGAAGAAAATATATGCATTGCACACCTGTACAAGTGTTGATTAAGGACACTACTCCAAACAGGTGATAGCTTGCTTTTCACTATAGCATTGTTACAGGCGCGAATATCCATCAGCCAGCAACAACAGCTTGCTACAGTTTGTTCTATACACTCGCTCCTTTGTTTTGTTAAAAAAAAAAAAGACTGAGCCGGAGTGTTCGTTTTTTTTCCGGTTGAGCTTGAGGTAACCGATACAGTACCGCTATAAGAACCAGAACGCCTGGCAGCTCGTCAAATCTTGGCTCTTTAGTAGGTAGTAGAATATAGCACCATGCCCAAGACATGTCTCGTCTGATTAATGTCGCTGTTTGTGGCAGCTCACATGCACCGCGACACAGACCCAACGTCACACAATGTACAATGACAGCATTCGAACCGTGCAGCAACTATTGTTCATGGTGGATGTGTCCGTGGCACCCAATTGAAGACCAAGAGGATAGCAGCCCTCGATCATGCACCCTAGCTAGCTTGAGTTCAGATTGTTCAAGACTCTCTCTCTCGCTCGCTCCCTATAAGACAGTGTCCAACCAGGAACGATATCGTCGGCTTTGAGTTTCGTGTCACGGAGAGAAACAGCCAATATCCTTTCCTACTAGCGGCGGCTGCGTCCCTAAGCTCTTGGCAGAATTATGTCAGGTTGGGTGAGAGATGGCACGGCAAACAAGAAATACATCAATCCACTTTCTCTATTTATGTTTCTCACCTCCACGTAGGGATGAAAACGAATCGGATACGGACGGATATGTCCGGATACGAATACGGATATTTATTTTTTTTTCGGACGGATATGTCCGGATACGAATACGGATATTTATTTTTTTGCCAGATCAGACCGGATACGGAAATTACAAAATATGTCGGATATGTATCGGATATTGATATACATTACATATCTACAATGGACATTCAACTTTTGTTATGCGGATACGGATACGGTCGAATATTGATTTTTCGGTTCCGGATACGGACTATACCATTTAAGGCCTGAGGGCCTTCGGTGGGTCGGTCGGACGAAAAATATCCATACCACTTTCATCCCTGCCTCTACGTATGCGGGCGACGTCGCCAAAGCCCCTGGAGGTGGCCTAGGTACTACTGGCTACGCATGACTTTTATTAAGCTTGGTCATTTCTACCTGCCAGTCTCTCTTGTACTGTCTTGCCACTCTGACGCTTCTAGCAGGTTGAAAGCACACCGAAAACACTTGCAACTCGAGTTCTCTGTTGTTAGAACCTCTTATATGTCTAGCACACTGTCCATGTAATCTTAGTTTCCTATACGGACTTCATGAAACCGGGGTAGTAGCTATTAGCATTCCAGTGACTGTTTTGTTCAATTCGTGCACTGTACGTGCATGAATAGTGTCACTGACCAGTAGTAGAATTTTAGGCGTCATTGGACAATAGAACAAGATGTTTCACCTGCCGCGATTTACACGGACTTGAGATGGTGCCACAGTCGTGGCATCATAGTGTTGGAAATCCAAATATAGCTAAGCCCTAAATTTACATTACACTGAAAAGCTGCACACCGACAACCCATTCTACAGTTCTACTGAGCTGAACGCTCATCCTGTCATGATGAAATGAAGTATTGGACTATCTCCCAGTGCCTTCCATACCTGATTTTATGGTGAATAAGATTTTTAATGTGTTTGTGCTTTATTTAAAGTGACCCCCACCCCTGCCCCCCAAAAAAATCCAACGAACACTGTGCCTTTCTTTCACTGGCCTGGCGAGAAACATGAGTATATATAATGGTAAATTTGTGGTATATCTTTTGGTGCTTTGCCCTCTAATTAAAGTAGTGAGAAAATTACAATTGAAATAAATACAGAGGAGACTGCAAAAAGATATTTATTGACACATGAACAAAGAGGAAACTAATATATCCAGATTTAGTACCAATGAAATTGTTACAAGTATTGGTATTAAACCATAACTTTTATATTTTAAGAAAATTAATACCAGTTTGAAACATCTGGGAGGACTAATTTTTTCTAGTGTCAACAACTGAATGATCTTTGATATAATACTTGTAATTAGCATATTTTAAATATCTGATTTTGTAACTAAATTATCTTTGATGCCCAATTTTTGTAACTAAAGGTCAAAAATCACATAATGGTTATAGTTGCAGGCGGAAATTTAGTTTCCGTACCAATAAATGCATTCATGTCAGCATTTGCCTGGCAGCACAATTACATTATTATTTCTTGGTAGATGAAATGTGAAGTGAAACACAAACACGAAAGTATAAGAATGCTGATACAATTTTATACTTCTCCATTTCTTGGGTAAAGAAATCTGACAATACTTAATTGGTGATGACTTTAAAGTAATCGCAACATGGCAAGAGCATGGGTAAATATTCGTTCTAAACGGCCATCGGAAGCCTTAAATCATGGTACTATAGTACTAATTAAGTTAAAATAAAAACACATCAATTTACTTACAGCCATTCCTTTTTTTACTCATTTTCTGCCCAATTCAGACCCATGCTGACTTTTCTCCTTTCCCTGTTTCTCTGTCTAGCTCTTCTATGCTCTGTTTCTCTGTCTGCCTTCAAGTACAACAATTCAGACGTTTTTATATGTGTACCACGATCTCTTCACCGCTCCAATGAACTAGAATGGATCAATAATTTGCATTTCATTGATAAACGTGCCAACATATCATATAGCCTCGGTGATCAATAATTTGCATTTCGCTCAGTTCTCTACACTTCATATGAACGTATAGTCTTGGTCACCAGTAGCAGAGTTTGTTCCAGATGCTCTATACATGCGTACTAGAGTATTTGATGGTCTCATGTCACCTGCGTCTTGTTCCTATGGGCGAACATTTATGTTGTACATCTCTCCGCTGCCTTGCCAGCTCTATACTCTTTTCTTTGTGGCTTTGTCTCCTACTGTCAAATGTGTAGTGCAAAGGTAGATGATGAGAATAGCTGTGATACTAAATGAGGGTGCTGTATATTTTTTACCGATCCTATAAATATATTTCTTTCGTGGTTTCAATAATACTAGGGCTTCTTAAAGCGAATATCTTGTTATAATAGTATCCCACAACGTGTGTGGGTATAATTTTGATTTTGTACATCCCTGCATGATGTACTCTGAAAACTATTCGTGATATGATAAATCGATAGTTCATCAGCGGGTCAATTGAATTCAGACGCTAGTAGGGTACATGATTTATCATATGCACATGCACTCCAGGGGATCTGTACTCTTTATCATGAACTATTTTCTTGCTCTGTTAGTGTTCGTGCTGCTAACACAGGTGTTTAGGGCCTGTTTGGATTCAAGTAATAATTGGTGAAAGTGCTAAACTTTATCACTAGCCCATTCAAACAGGATAGCTATTCGATGGGCAAAACTTTAGCCACACCCCAAAACGGTGTTGTGCCCAAGCACTTAACTCACTCAGGGATGGACAAAAACGGTAGATGCAATCTCCTGTCTATTTCTCAATGTAAAATTATATGCCCCCCTCACATGGGGACAGGGGACTATTTATAGCCCCACAATGTGAGATTTTACATGTCGAGAATGCCCCTAACTTGTTTTGCACGTTTTACATAGCCTATGTACAATGAAGTCATTTTACATTAGTAGCAAACTGGAATCTTTCTCCCTGAGATTTTTGAGCTGCATAGAGGTCCCGGGAGGCTCCTCATCGAGCTTCTTGAGCTGGATGTTAGCTTTGCCCCCGGACCTTCGTTACGCTTTCCTTGATGCCGCGCGACTTCTTCCTGAGTTCCGACAATGAGCTTTGTTCTCTTCTTGCTAGCACGCGAAGGTTTTTCTCCATGGTTCGCGACCTGCCGCAGTCCTGTAGGACCTTCGCCTGCTTTCTTACCTGCACGGTTGAGCTATGGCACACAAATGTTAGCGCGACCATTCGACCTTGTCCCCTCAGACGGGGGTTATGGAAATGGCCGCTTCGCTCGATGCTCCTTCCCGCAACAAACGGTATGAATTAATGAATTATCAATGGGCAACTTGGTTCTTTGTTAATGGTGAGAGCTATGAGTAAATGGCAACTGTTGTCACAAAAGTTTACAACGTCGTATATGTAAGCAAGAGAAAAAAACAACAGTATGTGGCACAGTAGGTGCGATAACCAAGCAATGCAAACCTGTGTTTCTTTTGCGTATAAGAAGGCAACACTGCCAAATCCATTCTGGTGATTATGAGCAGACATTCCGAGGAGGAACTAGAATGTGCGTAGGAACAGTTTGCATCTATTTGGCTTGGCTAATCTCCTGGGTCAACCTGAAGCAAAGGTTCAGTGGTAGAGAGCAGATCCTCTGCTTTGATCTAAAGAAACCAATCAACCACGCGTTTTCCTGTTCTAGAGTGGAACCATGGAGAAAACATATAGACATTAAATTCCTCTAGCAGGTAGTTTCCTGACACTTTCTATTCCTAGCTATACAACACTGCGAGATTGTTGTTCAACACTAACCTGGCAGTCTTTGTTTTAACTTTCAATTTATTTTCTTCTGCTACTGGCAACAGTAACAGTAATATATGGGTGTGTTTGGATGGTGGGACGGGACGGGACGGGGCCGTCCTTGTTTTAGTAGTGTTTGGTTGAAACATCAGCTGGGACGGGACGGCATCTTTCAAGAATATTCCCACAAAACGAGGGATGGATCGGTTCCTCAAAAACTGCCGAACCAATCCATCCTCCGCACACGACGTTTTCTTCCGTCTCCCCTCTCCTCACGCCCGCACCGCGGTTCCTCTTCCTCTCGCTCTTCCATCTCCCCTCGCGACGAACAGGTGTGCGGGCTCCGACCGCATCGAGGTGTCTGTCGTGGAGGTCGGCTTCTGCGCGGGCAGGCGTGTGCTCACCTCCGCGTCGAGATGGGCGCACGTGAGTCCAGGGCGCCGACGGGAGCCCCGTGTACGTGCTCATGCGCGACGCAGTGTCGCTCGCCGCCGGCCTACTCCCATACACGGCGGCGAAGGAGGAGGCGTCTAGGAGTACCTGCGTCACGGCCTCAGCGCGTACCTGCGGCGTCGGCGAAGCAGGGGGGCACGGGCTCCGGCGTCGCGACGACATCTTGAGATCCATCCTCCAGCAATGGCGTCCTCTGTTTTGTTGAGATCGACATATGGGTCCCATTTACTTGCTTGAATGACATGCGGGCCCTACAATTAACGGAGGAAAACGCCATCCAAGCCATCTCGTCCTAGTTCCTTCTTCCAAACTGTAACACCCCTAGTGTTAATTAACACTAAAAGGATGTTTAAGTTAAGCTAAGCACAGTTCAAAAGTGAAATTGAAGAAAACAAGGGAAAAAATTTCCAATTTGAATCAAAAACCGTTTAAACGGAGCAATGAAGAAACTTGAAAAACTTCCTAAGAACTTGAAAAAGTGCAAATGGGAAAGTTGGAGTATAAGTCAAACCAAGAAACTTCCCTTTTCAAACTATAGCCTAAAAATGTCTGGAAGCATCTCAAAATTCAAACCCTAATATTGGAAATTGAAATTTCCAATTCAAATTCAAAGCTGAAACGGAATCTTAGCCAAATCTCAAGATTTTACCACAGAACATCAAAATCTCCAAAAAGCAAAGTTGTACATCTTCACATTTCTGAACTTTGCCTCTTTTGGCACTTTGGCCAATTTTGCCATCTAGCCCCTCGAATTTCAAAAATTCAGTTCAAAACAGGGAATTACCCCCTTTTGAATTACGGCCAAATTTTCAACTTTCTCTCCAAATCTCCAGTGCAAAGATGTGTCCCACAGTCCCTTCTACATCTTTCATGTTCAAACTTTTTCGAGTTCTGTTCAAAATTTTTGAATTGGAAGCTCGCTCTTCAACTCGGTTGTAAGCCGCAGGAGCGCGCTCTCGGGAGCTCGCGCGCTCGCCCACGCAAGCCGGCCATGTCGCCCCTGCCGCCTGCTGCCAACCGTGCTCCGGCCGTGCCCTGCACGACATGTCCCCTATCACCGCGCATGCGTTCGACCGGCTCTGGCTCGCTGACGGACCCTGCACGCGCGCCTGCGCCCGAGCGCACGCCGACGCGCCCGCGCCGTCGCGCTCGGACCATCGGTCCGCCGGCCGCCTTGTCCCCGTCACGCGGTCCTCGTGCTCGACTGCATCCGTAGATGCTCGCCTGGCCATCCACGAGCGTCTGCCCGGCCTCGCCCTGCTCCACCTGCCCGCTCAGCGCGAGCCCTTGCCGCTCAGGCTGCCATGGCAGGCGCTGACCGGCACGCCTCTGCCCGTTGCCCGCGCCCGACCTTAGGGCCCTGCCTGAGCATCTCCTGGACTCCCTTTTCCCTTCCCTACAAAGCCCAAGGTCCATCCCTCGCTCGTGTGACCGCTATCCCTCGCCGGAGTCGCCATTTCCGCCGCCGCGCTCGAGTCGCACGTGGACAACCTCCTCCGCGCCTCCCCCGGCCAAACCACCGCCACCAGCAACTCCGCCGTGCCCCACTGTCTCTCACCGAGCCCTCTCCCACCTTCCTCCGCCACCCCAGTCGCCGGCGCGACTCACCGGAGCAGAGCCGAGCGCCGCCACCATCGACGACCATCTTCCCGACCTTCTCCGACCACGAGACCTTGCCCAAAGGACTCACGGTGAGCTCCTCTTCGTTTCCCTCCACTTCCCCGGGCCGGAACCGCCGCCGTTTGGCCGGCGCACGAACGCCGGCGAGCCCTAGGACCTAACTCTATCTTCCTCGTTTTTCCAGGGGGCCGAGTGAAAGATGTAGGGGCCATTTCGTAAGACTTTCAAAAGTTCCTGGGTCCCCGAGGTAAAAAGAATCTTCTCCCTTGCCTTTAATTCGCTGAGATCTTTAAAAATCCGTAGAAAATCGTAGAAAAATCAGAAAAATGCCAAACCAATTTTGTAGTGACCAGTGAATCTAGAAGGCCAACTTCTTCCTTTGCACCTCACTCAGTTGAGCTGTAGATTTTGAAATATAAATTCATTTCAGTTTGAGCACTTTTCTTCATAGTTCAAAATCTACACATGCACTGGAGCCAAGCTTGGGATATGTTGTTAGGGTGATTGTCATTAGCTTAATGCGCAAAGGGTGCACAAAAATTCCCAGTGGATTTAGGGTTATGATTTTCCAAACATATACCTTGCTGTTTTGGCAAATAAATCATAGAAAATAAATTACTCAGTGAAAAATCACCTCATTCACACAGAAACTAAACCAAGACATTAGAAACCTTAGAAAAATGAAAATGGTAATTTTTGGACACTGGAAAATGGCTAAATGATTTTTGGTAGTTTAAACATGGTGAAATTCCACAAAAATAACCATAAATCAATACCACCTATAAACTTGCAGAGAGTTCACTATTGGCACCCTAAGTCACTGTGCCAAGTGGTGTGGACAAAAACTTTTTAGTTATTTTTGTAGGATTTTAGTTTGATTTTAGGCAAAAAGATAAGAACATTTCTAATAAATTATAGAAAAATCAACTTGAGCCAAATTTTGGGTTAGGCTCCTGCCTTGGCATGAGCAAGCCTCTGGTCCAATGGCACCTAAAAATAATATTCCTAAGTTCACCTTTTAAATAATGGAAAAAGGACTTAAAGGGTGGAAAAGAGAAGAAAAAGAAAAGAAAAGAGAAGAAAAAGAAGAGAAAAGAGAAGAAAAGGAAAAGAAAAGAGAAGAAAAAGAAAAGAAAAGAGAAGAAAAAGAAGAGAAAAGAGAAGAAAAAAAAGAAAAGAAAAGAGAAGAAAAAAAAAGAAGAAAAGAAAAGAGAAAAACCTAAAACTCTGAAATGAAAGTAAAGGTTCAAAATGAAAAGGGTATATTCACTTATAATTAATGTTTATCCTTTCCAATTCATCAACCAAGTTTTAAATGAACCCTAACTATTTAAATCTCGATACTTAAGCATTTCATGCATTCGTGTAGATTCGGGTCTCGCCGACGGAGTCTACGAGCTAGTCCCCGCTACCGAGGAGATCGCCCAGGAGTCCGAGGTGAACGTGGTGCACGTGGATCCGAGCTGCGAGCAGGAGTACCGCTTCAAGCCGGAAGGAAAGCCCCGGAGCATAACCTAACTTTACTTACGCGATTTATTTGATTATATGTTTGTGCATTTAAGTTTCAAGGAGTTGAATGAAACCCTAGATTGCATGATCATAGGTTCCTTTGATTGAACACTAGTATGTTAGGTCCGATAGTTGCTATGCTTAAGAACGATAGAAGTCGAGTGTTTTCCGACACTCGCGAGATATAGGAGTTGTATGTCTACTCATATCAGAAACACTAGAGATGATGGACGGATGATTGTAGATTCCCGCCTATCGATGTTTTAATTGGAAACATGTGGTACTTTTGTGTCAAGCGTTTGAACGTACCACACATATGCACGGTTTATGGGACCGGTAAGTCCCGGTATCAGATTGAAGCAGCTAGGGCCGATAGCCATCTCTCCTTGGAAACCATTGTTTTCCCCTGCCGTACACTTGTGGATATATGCGTGAGACTGTGAGTGAAGCAGTAAACCTTTATCCTGAGGAAATGGACCCGGTGCCGAATTGTGGATCGATGAGAAAGGATTGGGGTGTGTTGGCATTTCCAACCATTCCGTATGTGTGGGTTTCCCCTGGCCATGTAGTAAATTCGGTTCGAACTGTCCGCTTCTCGCGGTTAATGAGACTGCTTGACCGATGTATGACATATTATGAAGTGGAACTTGGAAGGATGAAATTTTTGTATGGAATAATTGTATTGCAAAACTTGATTGTTTAGCTAGGCTCACCTAGAATGGATAGGCTAAAGAAATTAAAATCAAAATGAAGAAATTAGAAATCAGCTTAGTCGCTTTTGGCAAAAGAACCCCACTAGCCAAACAGCCTCTCATTTTAGGAGTCGGTGATGTAGTGATCACCAGTCGGGTAAGTCTTGTTGAGTATAACTAGTATACTCAGCCTTACTTGTGGCTTAAATTTTCAGGACCGTCCCCTCAGGAGGTAGCTGCCTCTATGGCTTGGGCCTCCCAGCTTCCTCCTGGTTACAGCATCGAGTGGGAGCCGATCTCTCCCGAGGATCGTGAGGAGTAGCGTCACGGCTGACTTCATCGTGACGATACTATGGATCGTCGCTAGTATCTCGTTTACTTTCCGCTGCATAAACTCGAACTATTTTATTTATCATTTCAATTGGATGTAATAACTCTGGGACTTGTTGTAATTTAAATTGTGGAATGATGTGATCTTTGGAAACTCACTTTCGAGTGAGCGTATGGACGGACGATCTTCAGTAGCAGTTAGTCGAGCTTGACTCGACGGTCGAATCCGCACTTGGGAGTATTAGCACCAATGGAAGGTGGAATATACTTAAGTGGGCCCATTTCTCGGGTGAGATCGCTACACAAACAAGAAACAAGGACCGTCCCACTCCTTCAACCAAACAATAGACCGGAACCGTCCCATCCCCAGAAAGAGGGATGACCTTGTCCCGTCCCTTGTATCCCTCCATCCAAACACATCCTATAAAGGCTGAAAAATAGGTAAGAAACGAAGCGTTCAAAATATAATGGTGAATCAGCTAACCGCTTACTTCTATGATATTTTAGCCAGCACAATCATAGGGTACTGGAATGATTTAGAAAACTTCGCATTGCCTCTTGGAGATACCTACGATTCAACATTAACCATTAATGACGACCTCTTCACTGCATAACATGCTCACCAAAAGAGGATGCATAGTTCTGAACTGAAAAGGTTGATTATCTTCAGATGATCTGTCTCCTGCTTTTGTGAATAATTATAACCACAGAATGTCCAGTAACTTCATCACGTGAAAAAGGCCAATCGGCAGTGCTGAACAATCGATTATCTTCAATTCCCTTGCTAGACAATGAAGTCAATGCAAGAGATATATGAGTGCAAAGTGAGATTAGTGGGCGGAGCCACCAGTACAGCGAGTCATGGCAGCCGCCATACCTGGCCCCGCCGGAAGTCCCTCCCAGTTCTTCCTAGTTCTCTGGAGCTGCCATGGCCTTAGTCTAGATCGATTTCTTCTGTAATAGTCTAACAAAAAGTCAGCTGGGCCTTTTGGCTTCTGGAGTTTTGGCCCGTTAGCCCACTTAAGAGACACTTACCGATTTGCTAAAATCTGAACGGAACTACGGAAGACGGCATCGTTAATAATAAGCTAATGATGGAGAGATGGACAGTTCATCTTCGTCCATCGCCCACTCGCCGCTCTTCTACCTCCGACGGTAAAAGACACTTCGTTTTTGCGATTGTTCCTATTGGGCGACTCATTGCAATCATTGCTAGCAGGCGCTTCATGTTCTAGTAATGCTTCATGTATGGAAGATCTAGCATTTGCCCACACGAGGAAAACCAAGTGAAGGATATCTATAATTTATTACATTTAAAGATTGACGTTTAGCTTTTTCCAAAAAGAGTGAATTGTACCTTAGTTGTTCCTTGAATCCAGTCTTGGTAGATTGATGAAAAATAATCTTGTGTCCACAATGAATATCAAGGATTTTAAGGATATAAGGAGAAACAAAAGATCAACGGGTACCCCTGAATAAATCACCACTACTGCATAGATTCAGACCAGATCTCCATTCCCAAATGAATAACTATCGGTGCCCACCAATGATTCTTATTTTCCTGGTCCCTCCAATTCCTTAAGGCTATCCACAATTTCTGGCAATATACACATAAAAATGGAACAAAAAAGGGTGAATGAAGAAACATGAGCTCTTTTACAGCACATAATACTACCATATACTAGTGATAAAAAAAGAGTAGTATGTAAACATCGTACGGTTGATATTAATTGTATACTATTTAAAATGGTCATAGTGATATAAGTAGTATATGAGAGTAGTATCGGTGATATAAGGGTATTATAGGAAATAAATTCAAATGATATTTTTGTAATATTATTTTAATTGATAATCTAATGTACGACGTTAGCCACGTTCGGCCAGAACTACGACAAGGGCAGTGTCGTGCTCCCGCTGCAGAGCGAGCACAGCAGCTACGCCACCGAAATGCGCAACAAGGTCTTCATCCCTGACTACCGGTTCCTCCTGACGCGGAAGAACAGGCGCGTGTGGCAGCTGGACAGGGAGATCAAGAGCCTCCTGGACACGTTCGTCAACGACTTGCAGAGCGGCGTCCAGGACCACGACATGAAGGACTTCATGAGCTTCATGGCTCCGGCGAGCGGCGACGATGGTGGATTTCATCGAGGAGTCTAAGAACTTCTTTTTGCCGGCAAGGAGATGCTCACTAGCCTTCTCACCTGGGCAACCGTCGCGCTCGCCATGCGTGGCAGGACTGCGCTCGCCATGGACGGCCTTGCCATGGATGTGGAGTGACAAGACCGTGCTCGCCGGGAGGTCGTTGAGGTCTGCGGCCGCCGGAGCACGGTGTCGGCGGGCATGGAAGTCTGCGGCCGCCAGAGCACGACGCCGAGCTATGGGGCGCCGACGCCACCGAGTTCAACCCGGCGTGCTTCGCCGACGATGGCCACCGGCCGCGGCCCGCGGGAGCAGATGGCGGTTTTCCTATCATTTGGCGGCGGTGGGCGGGTGTGCATGGCGGTGATAGTCTCCAAGGCCGCACTAGCACTCGTGCTGCAGCGGTGCGAGGTCCGGCCATCGCCAGCGTACATGGATGCCACCGTGAGGGAGGAGCCGGACGCCGAGAAGAAAGGAAGCCGTGTTAGTCCGTGGTGAAACGTTATCAAATTAGTTGGACACGAAAGTACTAATTTGCCCCTAATCAGTCGACGGTCTCATTTAGTTTATACTGTATACTACTATCTAGTAGTATTCTGCGCTGTAAAAAAGCTCAGAAACGTAGCTACTGTGGGTGCATGCAAAGCAATTATATAGACGAATCAGTTCTCACTGCTCCGTGTCAAGTGGCCAAGGTTGGTAGGGCAGTACATGATGTGTTCTATTCTTATTAGGACACACTAAAAATCAAGTTACATGTATCTCTTTTTATAGCTGTTTTGATGAATATATGTACGAATGTACTATCCAGAGCATACATACATTAGAAACCGTGAGTTCATTGTAAAAGAAATTAACGCAGTATTGTTCAATGAGTTTCTTTTCTGTAATAGGACTAATAATATTAATAATAAAACAAATTAAAGATATGTCCAAATCAAGAAAGTGCGATTCTGACATTCCTTCAGCTCAACAGAAGAAATTGTAGCACACTACTGTAGCCACGAACATGAATGTTTTTTTATGAAAGGCTATTATATTATAGATCACAAACAATGTACATGAATGAGGCCAAAGTGACATGATGAAAGAGGTAACAGAACCTCAAGAACTGGGCAGCAAGACCCATGAGAGTAGCACCTACAAAAGGCCCCAGGCAGTGACATGTTTACAGAAGTTTTGACTCAGTAGCTAGACGATGGGCAACAAGGTTAGCTTGCCTAGGAATCTTGACTGCCATAAAGGGTTGACAATGATGAAGCAGCCTACTTTTTTAGAGAATATGGTGCAGTCTCCAAGGCGCACTGTCTGCATTTTGTTGAACCAAGTGGTGAAAAAATAGGCAACAATAAGTTTAATTCTCAAACTAGATTAAACATGTGATCATGCAACTCTCCAACATACTAGGCAGTAGGAATAGAATAACTGATCTCAGAAAGCAGGTGCCATCGTGAAGACTAACGGCACAGATGAGGTGAAGACAATCCTCTAGACTGAGTGCAGAAGACGGCACAACGTTGGAAACGACAGAACTCCCAGCAAAAGACTTGGAGAGAGGACGAGCCGTCGTGAAGATCTTGAGCAATCACGAGGAGCACTTCCTAAAAATCTTATCCACCATTACAAAGGAGAAAGGTTCTGGAAACCTACCCTCCCGCCCACCAGTGCACCCCAGTGCTCAAGATGGAGCAAACTACGTAAGCGGCACAACAATGAGAAGAGGCAGAAACCTCAAGTTGGTTAGATGTATTTTGGTGGATGCCGATAGGTAGTATATATAGAAGAGCTCACAGCCTCGTGACGCGATCGGATCTGAACTGATTAGGAAAACGATTAGATTTTCAAGTCTCGCATACCTAAAGGCCAGCAAGTAACCAGAAAATGAAAAAGCAATAGGAAGTTGTGCCTTGTAGGGGGGGGGCGGATTTCGGTGGAAATTCACATCCTAGTCCATGGCTTAGTAGGATGGATAAGATTACTTATACCAATAAGTTTTAACTTCTTTTCCACAATCTCATCCAAAACAAACTACGAGGTTAAGCATGCTTGGCACAGAGCAATCTCGGGATAAGTGACAGATCAAAAAATTCTTCCCGAGTGCGCATGAGTGACGATAAAAGCGCGTAGAAAAAACTTGTGTTGGTCTATATGGAAAATCTTTGATGTCCTAGAGAGCTGTTGGGTGTAAGCCGGCATGGCACAGGGTGGAGGGACGTTACAATTAGTATCACAGCCGACCCTCACGGTTTCACGGAGGATGTGTGGGCATGATGCGCATGACGCGTGGATCCCGTGTGGACATGATATGGCACATGCGCTGGCACTACACGCACGGATGTGGCCAAGAGGGGACGTTTCCGGCTTGGGGTGAGTTTAACATCTTGCGGGCTATTGCTTATTAGGATTGATAAGATTAGTCAAATCAATAAGTTGCAACTAATTTTTAAAAGATCATCCTTGGTACACACAAGTGATGACAAAGTGCACAGAAAATACTTGTGTTTGTCTGTGAGGAAAGAGTTTAAGGTCCTAGATAGAGAGCTGCCAGACGTAAGCCCGGCCTGGGCTCGGAACGTTACAATCTGACTCAGCTTTTAAGTACATTCTTTGGTCCATCCTATCATAAGCTAATACACAATAATATATATTATTGTCAATTTATTAAAATGTGAGCACTTTAGGCCCCCATTTTTAGTTTCGCACTACTGTACTGGCCCCCAAATTTTCCAAGATGGTCGTGTCTTCATGGAGGTCAACCACTCTACATTATTGAAAATTCGAAATGCTTCGATGAATAATTTTTTAAAGTAATTCCCTATATGTCATTAAAAAATATAACGCATTTCCTATGTGACATTGAAAATTAACACATCCCTCAATGCCATTGCTTTTAATATTTCACCCCATTGCCGACAAAAACACAATAATGGCAATGGCATAGAGGGGGTGAAAAAAAAAATAAGATGGCATTGAGGGGATGGAAAAATGTCCATCCATTAGTGTTTTTTTGACAGCAATGGGACAGAGAGGATGAAAAATTAAAAACCATGGTATAGAGGGGATGTGCTAATTTCCAATGGTATATAGGGAATTTACTCATTTTTTCAGAACTCTACAGTAGGCCTTCGACTGACCTGATGTTTGTCATAAATAAAAGGAAATTAGCAATGTAAGAATTGTTAGCACTGCTTTCCATGAATAACGAGTTCCTCAAGATGAGAGTTGTGTTGCAGCAGATTGCTCACCTGCCATTTAGTATATGGGGTATAAATGAGTCAGATGGGTTCGGTCCATGTGATGCCTGATATATATGCAGGCTGCAGGCCTCAACAAAACCTGATGTCTGATCATATCTATTTCCATGTTCTCATCTCATTCCTCTCTCCCACAAATTGTGATGGAGACAGCAGTTTCCACGAATTTTTTGGGTGATAGAGACTGAAACCAGATTATATTTTCATATTATTCCCCGGCTTAAAGAGGGGGTAGTTTCTATATTCGTCAACCCAGATATATCTTTTCTGCCACAGGGCATGCATGTGTTAATATTCTGGAAATCTGCAGTTCACACTTCCATTTAGCAACTTGCTTGGAGAGATGACCATGGCATGGATGTCAAGGATAATCTCACCGATTGTTGTGGATTTTTTGCAATTCTTTTAGTATGTCATGTTAATCTGTGAATTTTCATTGCTTGCAATAATTATTGTGGTATTTGCTCGGCAGTTGAAACCATGTACCCTAACGATTTATAAGTACATTTTATGTTTATTAACCATGCACAGCTATATATGTTGACTCAACTGCTGTGTATTGCATAAGACTATGGAGTTTCCACGTATTTCAAGAATAAGTGCCAGCCTATGACACATATAATTTGCCTGAACTTGAATGTGGTCAAAACTCATTGCAAATATTGACATCAAATGAGAAATTCGTTCTTTTTATTACTGTGATGATATTCATAATTTTGTTTGGTCTATATAGAAGCCTATGATTAAATGAGTTTGCCAGGCGTCATTAGCATATCCTTTATTGGATAAGACACACATCCCTTAATTAATTTTTGCAGTACGCTAAAAGCGAAGTACTATATATGACAAAGTGCAGGAAACTTGTTGACTTTCTGCTGGCTATATGTCAATATAGGTAGGCACTACAATCACTCTTCCCCGTCAGTTGAGCAAGTGCACGAACCTTCTTGATATTCTTCTGTAAGCTATACTTAATTTACAGAGTTTTCCAAAAACTGAATACATCCAGAAATTGTAATAATACCCAAATAAATATCGATATGGAGACAGAAGTTTCCATAAATTTATTTGGTGATGGAGATTAGTTCCATTCTCAAATTTTTCCACCTCTTCCAGAGTGTCATTTTTTTCTTGGTTGATCCAAATACCACATATTCCACATCCAAATTCGTACTTGCCTGACCACCACATGGATGTAGGGCATCACCTCATCGATTGTTGTACTTTTCTGCAGATAATTTTTAGGACGTCCAAAATTGAAGCTTATAGAGAATTTAACTTATTGCAATAAAAGAATAATAAATACTGTGCTATTTGCACTAGCTGCACGCAAACGCCCTAAATTCCTGTACATTTTGAATATTGTATATTGAATAACACATGGAATTCCAAGTATTTGAAGAATAAATGTGTAACCAATATGACATAGTTATAGAGCCTAGTTTTCTTCAGAATTGTCCATATCCTATTAGAGGAGAAGACATTCCCCATAATTTCTGCTGTGCGGGTCCATTTGAAGATGCACTTACGGGTGTCACTGCAAGTATACTTGTCTCCATGAGCTGTGATCTGCATGAATACAAAACTTGTTGACATTCTGCTGTAACCTCCGTAGCACGTTAATAGGCCATGTTCAATTATTGGAACCCACCTCATCCTTAGTTTTCCCAATATATCCATATGGGGAATATGGTTGTTGAAATCTTCCAAATGGGCAAAGCTTAGCACACCTCTGCTTGATTTACACGACGAATTTGCTGCACACTACCTTCTTTCCATGGGGAGTAATATGCTTGTGCCATGCATGCAATTAGGACCACTTAATTGTATAGGAAAAAAATTGGTGCAATCTCATTTTGAGAAAACACTACTACAAAATTCATGAACTGAGTCGTTTAAACTACTCAATAGGACACAAGTTAGGTGAAGACTCTAAAGTTTTCATCTACATTTTGTGGAAATAAGATCCAGTGATCCATGTCTCTAAAGTAAATTTTTATTTTGCAGGAATAAAAGTTTTCAGAAAACTTTGACACTGAGCAGTCCACTCATATCATGAGTTGTATCTCTCTAGAAAATGTATTCATGATGACTTTTCAAAATAAAAACTGGGCATATGTAAACTTGTGGAAACTACCACGTCTGACTATATCTAATTTGGGGTGCTTCAAGTGGATCTGGACATGCATATCAGAATCATGAGAAAGGCGAACAAGTTGACATTTTTCTTTTTTTCTCTTTTTCTTGCTCTGTATAAATTGAGACATGCTTTCTATGCATATCCACACCTCTAATTTTATTGGCAAATGTCTCTTACTTTTTCACTGTCGTTCCATACAAATTCGTTGTTTGATAGAGTTCGAAATCAGATTTGATTGTCATATACTATATATATGCTCCAAAGTTTCATGTTATTGGAAAGGAGTAGTTCTCACATCAAACTTGGCACACATGATCTTCTTTTTCTGTTTTGCGAAATTGTCATACATATATATTGTAAAGACAATAGCTAGTCTCTTTTGGAACAGTATGGATACAATTAATCGATAAAACCATTTTTATGTGTGATATATTTGAATCTGGAACACTAAAAGCATTCACTACTACGATTTTTTAAGGAGCTTGCGCCTAGACTACAAATTTGAAATTTGAATCGAACATAACATCAGGGATGGATTGCGTTCTTCAAAGGTCCTGAACCTCAACCCAAACACTCGTAGTCGAAATGTACTCGGCATTGTGACAACAGACAACACAAACAGCGTGCAGTATTCTTTCTTTGTTTTCTTTTTATTTTAAGGGTGCGTTCCTGACAGTTCAGTTGTCTAGAAGCCTTGGCGACGCCTATAAATACCATGCACTAGGTTCCCTTCTCTTATCACCCTGAGAAACAGAGAAGCAGAGTTCAGAAGAATGGTACAGGCCTGGTAGTTCAGTTCTCTGGAACTCGACCTTCTTCACATCCCCCCCCCACCCCCCACCACCACCATGGCTTCCATGACGGGCTCGATCACCAGCATCTTGCCCCTGCTCCTGCTCGTGCTCCTGTTCGTGCCGTCTTCTTCCTCCCACGTGAAGTTCGACCTCAAGGGCAACGTGTACCCAGAAGGGTAATAAGGAAACACCCTATGATCCTTTCTGAGTGCATTGTTTCTGTCAAAAAAATGGCTGTTCCTATTTTGAACCAAATCTTTATGCAGAAAATAATCTTCATCAACTACTTCCATTCACTCTTTTTTTCAATGTGCACAATATCTCGATTCTACGATAGTTCCTGGCAACTTAATGCCCGCATGCCCATAAGGTCAATGTTCCTGACTGAACCTGTAAAACTTGTACTATTTTAAATAACATTTTTGTGATATCCTCTGCTTCCACATGAGTCACTTCAGGTGTGATGTCTGGCATGTTTATTAGGCAAATCGGCATCTACATGCCCACATGATCTTCTTCTGCATGTGTAATTCTGCAACTATATGAAATATTTTCGAGCAACTGCATGTGCACATGCCCATATGGTCATTGTTCCTTGAAATAAACAAATTTGTGATGTTTTATGTAACCTTTTCGTGGTACACTTCCTTCTTTTGTACTTGCATCAACCTCGTGTGTTCTATCTGACATATTTTTCGGCAACTCTGCAGCCACATCTCTGTCGCCATCAAGATTGGGGATCCGGCAAAGGAGTACTACCTGGATGTTGACACCGGCAGCATTCTCACCTGGTTGCAGTGCCACGACCCAAGCTGCAGAGTACAGTGCAGAACGGTACACTGAAATACTGAATACCGTAGATGGTTTTACAATTTTTTTTAGGCTTTTGTACTCCCAAATAATTATACAAGGAAAGTCTAAGAACATATTACCTCTTACTAGGTAATATATGTTTAATATTTATTATTTATATTTTTAAATCCGAAAATAGGAAAAATATCTTCTTAGTCAGATCTAACTTGATTGAGTTTAGATTTAACTTCTTTCTTTTTCACATCTCATGGATTCACACAGATATATTAAACCAAAAAAAATGGAAGGTGTACATGCCTGCTCACCTGTCATGTAAAAAAAAGAATGTGGCATGATGGTTGTTCACATGTGTCATGTAAAAAGAATGTGTTAATTTGACATCGGTAGCACTTGATGAGTATTTATGTGTGTCAAGTTGAAATAAAGTGGCATGCTAAAAAAATACCCAATGTCTCAACCTTATTATGCCCAAAAAATAACTTGATGGATTCGCAAAAAAAATAACTTGATGGTTATTCTGAGAATAAGGTGGCGTGACAAGAAAGGAGGGAGACCAGATTAGGGGGGAGCAGATAAGGAAGGGCATAAATCCAGGGATTTTCTTTTCTTCAAATGTTTTAATGTTTAAAATGTTTACTATTTCTAAAAATTGATGGTTGAGATTCATCCGAGGTATTACCTCTTGGAAGGTGAATGGAGTACCTAGCATAGCCCTTTTTTTTAGCAAACATTGCACATAGCTGAGCACTACAGTACCAGAATCCAGCGTTGAGCACTTTGTTGCAACTCCTTTGATCCTTACCAAAAATGTCTAATATTTTTTATTTATGGTTTAATTTTTTGTTTAATTTTTTTTGAAACACGAATAAAAGTTTTTGCGTTGCTAACTTTTTGTACAACTCGTGTCCTGGAACCAGCACAGAATATACAACGGTTCAACAATGTTCTCTTTGACTCCTGATTTAATTTTTATCTTGCTTGGTGGTGACAGTGGCCACAGCGTCACCCATTGTACCAGCTGACACCAGGCCAGCCTCTGCCAAGAAACGACCCACTGTGCCAGCCGGGGCTGCGTCCAGTGCCAGACCAGATGTGCCGCTACGGCATCCCTTATCTTGGTGGACATTCAAATGGTCTGCTCATCCGCGACAAGTTCACCCTGCCCTCTCCCCATGCCCAGCATAGCATCGCCTTCGGGTAACGCCACAAGATTAACAGAAGCATTTCAGTTTTGATAACCCGAGCGCGTCCAATTTTGGTTGTTTATTACAACTATGTCCGTTTGATCAGGTGTGGATACGATAATGTGCCAACTGACCAAGCCCCGGTGGATGGTGTGCTTGCACTTGGAAGGAGTTCTCCAGTGAACCTAGTCTCCCAGCTCAAGAAAGAACATGTCATCACCAAGGATGTGATCGCCCATTGCATCAGCACAAGAGGAGGGGGATTTCTCCACATAGGGGATTACGAGCACTTTTCAAGCCCCATAACCTGGGTTTACATAGATAACAAAGCGTAAGCACAGCTTGCCACATCAAGTGCTTATTTTTCTTTTAGGTTCAGAGTAAGCTGTGTTATATATATGATTCTGTAAACCTCCGATCTTTGATTTCTCTTCATTTGCTTGTAATTTCAGGCAGCAAGGTCACTACTCACCGATCCTTGGAGCAAACCTGCACTTCGGCTCAAGTGGTGATGGGACTCTAATAAGCAATCATCAAATTAAGGTGATCTTTGACAGTGGTTCCACCTTCACCTACTTGGATCAGCAGACATATAAGCGGATTGAAGGCAAGGTATATATGTTTCAAAACCTGTACTTTCAGATATATCTATATTTTAACAGGAACATCGAGTACGCAACTCATGATCTATGGATCTTGCAGGTTTTAGACACCCTCCACAGGTCACTTAGGGAGGACCACGATAATACTCTCAATCTATGCTGGAAAGGCCCCAATAAGTTTACATCTATTTTTGAGGTCAAGCCATTATTCAAGCCAATTTTCCTGGTCTTTGGCAAGGGAAGCCAAAGGCGCATCATGGAAATCCCTCCAGAAAACTACCTCATTATCTCTGTAAGAACTCTATTAACTCAGTAGGCTACCAACAAACAAGTGAACAAAAAGCAATTGGCTAATATGCATTTGCCTGTACACTGCAGCAATATGGGAACGTTTGCTTTGGCATCCTGCAGCTTCCTATGGGTTGGAAAAACACTATGCTACTTGGTGGTATGAATTTTAGACGCACATTGCTTCATCTCTTGAACTAGGACCCTTTGGATCATTGAACTGATTCTCGTTTCTCTTGAGCTTTTTCAGCCATCACCATGCAGGATCGCATTGTGATCTACGACAACGAGGGAAAAGGCCGGGTTGGATGGGCCCACCATTCATGCTAGATCAAGCCTGGATCTCTGTGATCATTGATATGATTCGTGCCTCCGAATGAAGTGTGCATGTGTCACCAGAGAGTAGGGAAGTATAATATGTTGCCAAAAGAAATAGACAACTGAAATCGACACATGCTCTGTTCTTATGTACGTGATGGAACATGTACACAGGATAAGAATATAATGATCTGAGTTCTTGCCAGCTCGGAATAAAATGTGGTTGCGATATATGTTCCTAACGTTGTCTGAATGAAATCCTGTTGGTATGTGGACCTGTGAGCTACTTCATATTGCAAACATTATTTCATTTAGGAATGAAACTTCCTTTATAATAAATAAAACAGCATAAGGGACACTCAGAATACACTTTACTAGTTTGTCACAACCAGTTTAATGGCTCCACAGTCAGACAACGCAGTCATAGCGCAAGCCCCACAGACTTGTACAGGTTAGTGGCTCAAACTCGCATTGTGAAACTGCACTTTCATCCCTAGTTACGCGGACAGCAGGCGGGGCATCGTGATCGGCTTGAGGCAGATCTTGTAGATGGACTGACACAGAGGCACTCGGCACTCTGGCTGTTTCCGGTAGTGGCGCTCGAGTTGTGTGGATGGAGACGACTAGCGTCGATCATGGGCCGTCACATGAAGAATGACCAAGACAAGAGGAGGAAGGGATGAGCTAGGCTTTTAATTAGCATTCGAAAATAGAATAGAAATAATCGGAACAAAGGTCGATTGCATAGAAAACTAGAATTCAATGGCAAAAGAAGGGTCACTAAAACTTTTATTGTGCCTTGGGGAGCGGAAAATGTGCAAAGCCTCCCCTTCTTAGCTTGTGGCCCACGGCCGTGAGACCAAGTCAAGAAACGACACAAGTTTTACTTTTTCAGCCCCCAAAGTCCCAAACTTTCTCATCCTCTGTTGACAACCGTCACTCCCAGACCATTGGAGATCCCCTCTCTTTCCCATCTCTCTTGGATCGCCTGAAGCCGCCATGGACGTGGAGTACGACGTGATCGTGCTGGGGACGGGGCTCAAGGAGTGCGTCCTCAGCGGCCTCCTCTCCGTCGACCGCCTCAAGGTACGCCGTACTTACGCCTCTCCCCTGTCCTGCCGTGATCGGACCTAGTTTCGATCCTGCCATGATCGGACCCACCGAGATATATGTGATCGCGCCATCGAGGCCTAGTGATTATTCTGATCCGTTTTCCGTTTCTCTGAATCGTCAAACCATTTGTCCCCCCCCCCCCCCCCCCCGGAATGTTGCATGCTAATTTTGTCTGATCCGTGCCTTCAGGTGTTGCATATGGACAGGAATGACTACTATGGCGGAGACTCCACATCGCTCAACCTCAATCAGGTGATACATATAATCTATGTCGTCCATCGTATTTTTGTTTCGAGTTTGTAAATAATGGCGATCCGTCATCCATCTGTGAGTCGCCTGCATATATAGCAAAATCCTGATGATAAACCATATGGATTGCTTTGCCTGTTTGAGATGCCCATCTTGGTTGTCTGAATCTTGCTCTGTCTCACTGATGTCTCTAACTATACATGGATTCTAATCAATTGGAACTGTCTGAAACTGTGTTGTAATAAAGAAGAAAAATCAAACTGCCATTTGCAGCTCTGGAAGAGGTTCAAGGGTGAAGAAACACCCCCTGCACAGATAGGAGCTAGCAGAGACTACAATGTTGATATGGTTCCAAAGGTCTTATCTTTTCCCTTTTACTACATATATTTATTTGCTTATACCGCATTGTTTAAAGTAGATTCGAAAGAGATATTCTGGACTTTACTGGAAAGAGAGATATGTAAAGCTTGTGGAAATTGAATGTTAATGTTAGTATGCCCACCATGAATTCGTAAGTCTGATGCACACAAATGTAGTATTTTGTGGTTTCACATGATCGCAGCTTCTTATTTGTTTCTGAAAGTATGCCATACAAGAACTAATAGAGAAAGTTTATTTACATGATTTATCCATAAAGCCATACTGTGACATGTAATCACATTCTGACTGGTTTATGGTCGATGGCCTTGTTTTTATGGCCATCAGATTGATTTCTTATATCATGCAGATCATACAATGCCTTTTCACTGTTGGAGTAACATTAAAACGAAGGGGTGGGGGTGTACTTTAATAGATAAAAATATGTACATGAATAGTCTACAAATTTTCTCTGCACAAGACTACATTCTGAGGTATAATTCTATTCTGGCTAGTTCATGATGGCAAATGGTGCTCTGGTTCGTGTACTAATTCATACCGGTGTGACCAAGTATATGTCCTTCAAAGCTGTGGATGGAAGCTATGTCTTCAACAAGGGAAAGGTTGAATGCCACTTCCTTGTCAATATGCACCCAGACTCCATTCTATCAATGTTGCACCATTTTTAACACATGTTTATCAATTATTTTGGGCTCTAGATTCACAAGGTTCCTTCTACTGATATGGAAGCTCTCAAGTCTCCACTGATGGGATTGTTTGAGAAGCGACGAGCTGGAAAATTCTTCCTTTATGTCCAAGATTATAAGGAAAATGACCCAAGCACTCATAAGGGTTATGATCTTACAAAACTAACTACTAAACAACTTATCTCGTGGGTACCCATTTTATTTCTTTGCCTTATGAAACTTTATTATTACTATAATATGCAATGATTACTGTATTATGCAATCAGTATTTGTTTACACAATTTGTACTCTGATATGATACATATTTGTTCTACATTGTACCTCCAGATATTGCATGTCTGATGTCCACAATACCATTCTTCAGAACCAGGACATATTTATGTGAAACCTTGATAAATGAAAAAAATGATATATGTTTTACAAGTTTTGATGTCTTTGCTGATACCATTCTGGATAATCAAATACAGGAGCTGCATGCATCAGGACATTATGTAGATTTCCTTTTTTTTTTAACTGCAATTCATATGCTTTGTCCATCAAAGCTAACAATATGGTATTATATTTGAGGAACTATAGGTGGTCAGAAAATTATTGACAATATTTCATTTGGATTCGGAAAATTAATATCCATCCATGAACATAAATAATTCGTACGGTGCTGAATTGAGATCGAGAAAGTCACTTTTTCCTGTTGATATACACATTTCTTTCACCTTCACAAATACCATTTTAGGCGTCCATAAGCAAAGAGGATTTAGAATAATAAGGATTATATTGCAGCACGTAATTCTTTCTTCTGGACTTTTCTCATGTATATGCCATGTCTTGACTTCTTTTCCTGGTCTTATTTTTGCAAATATGATCTATCCAAGACTTGAATTCTAGTGCTGTTATAATTCAAAACTCATACAAGATTTCATCTATTGAGGATCCCCATTTTAATTTGTTTTCCAGGAAATTCGGTTTGGATGATAACACGATAGACTTCATTGGTCATGCAGTGGCTCTTCATAGAGATGATAGCTACCTTTCAGAACCTGCACTTGACACTGTAAAGAGGATGAAGGCAAGTCTTATTTCTGAAGACAAATATTCCTTGCCATTGTATTTTTTTTTTCAAAAATAAGACCCGTATATGAATAGAGAAATCAGGTTTCTCCAGCTGGAGTTTTTATATTTGGAAATATCAGCTTATTTGGAGCATTTTTGTTTAGTGTTCTTGTTGACAAATTATAGACGGGAATAAAGATATTATGCTGAAGCCTAAGCTCAGTTTAGCTAAAAGTTTGATTGGAGATTTGAGGGTATGAGGCTTTAAAGATGGAAACTAAATCATAACTTTTTTAACACCATATTGCTTTCATTATTATCGAAAGGAGAGGCAGATATTGTCCAAAGAAATTATCCTCTTTAATAAAAAGTGTTGAAAGATAGGATCGATCCCTTTTTTCTTATCGTAACTACTATTTCTTTACAAAGAAATATAGTAGTGGAAGATGTGACTACTATATTTCTAGTAATCCTCTTTATCGGTGCGGTTGCTGTTGGTATATATCATCGTAGCCACATCTTGCATGGGACTATAAGGCTCGGTAGATTTTTTAGCTACTGTGTTAGTTGTTGATATTACCTACAGTATTATCATATTATGTAGAGGTAGTTTTTCTCATTACTTATCTTTTTAACCCATGTTATCTTTCACTTGTTTTAAATATTGCAGCTTTATGCGGAATCAGTGGCTCGTTTTCAAGGAGGATCACCATATATCTATCCCTTGTATGGCTTAGGAGAGCTTCCACAGGTCAATAATCAGTACTTTGTTCATCTGATTCTAGTATTTATGTATCATAAATATGTGATTTTATTTTTTCCATTTATTTCATTCAGGGATTTGCAAGACTGAGTGCTGTGTATGGGGGCACTTACATGCTGAATAAACCAGAGTGCAAGGTATGAATGTGCACTAGCATTTCCCTCAGAGTTCTATGGTGAATGTTGTACAGTAATGGCTACGTCAAAGAATAGGACTTAAAAAAAATGAATGAGAAGAATATTGGTTCATGTTAAAAATATATATGCTCTTTAATTTCTTTTAGTAGACGGGATTATTTGAAGTCCGGAGACAGTACAGAAGCTGCCAAGATAAAAGTGGCCCGAGTGAGGATTCATAAGTATTATGAAAAAGTTCTAATCCAGTATAGAAATGTTTATGCAGAGGTGTTAGCAATAATAACTAATAATTACAGGGCATAGTAGAAATCTTGCCGCATGGTCTCGTATTTTTCAAGCAAATCGCTACAATTGTGTTTTTCCCACATCACACCACTTATATATGCACTTCACCTGCTACTTCTATAGGCAGTTGGTAAATTTGTGGATTATAATATTACATATATTGACAATTCAGGTCGAATTTGACGCAGAAGGTAAAGTTTGTGGTGTTACATCAAAAGGGGAGACTGCTAAATGCAAAAAAGTTATCTGTGATCCATCCTATCTGCCTGAGAAGGTAAAAAAAGAACTTTCAGTTGTCTCTACTTCGGTATGAAACAAGGATGGCAATCATTAATAGTGTCACAAAATAGAAAACATTATAACCTTAGTAAATTGAACATTTTTTAGAAACATTGAAGTGCTGAGGAAATGTTTTAAAAAAATCATTAAGTATATACTTTGTTGCCAGGTCAAAAAAGTTGGAAAAGTTTTCCGGGCAATTGCAATCATGAGTCATCCCGTTCCAAATACTGCTGAATCTCACTCAGTTCAGATTATACTACCACAGAAGCAGCTTGGCCGTAAATCAGACATGCAAGTATTCCTTATTTCTTATGTTGCCTCCCAAATTTGATGTATTAACTGGTGGTTTCACCTTGATATATTTCTTTCACCTTCTGATAAAAAAAGATGTCCATATATGTATTTTAGGTATGTTTTCTGCTGCTCCTACTCTCATAATGTCGCATCGAAGGGGAAATTCATTGCATTTGTGTCCGCACAAGCAGAGACTGATAATCCAGAAACAGAACTGAAGCCTGGGGTCGACCTTCTTGGGCCAGTGGACGAATTATTTATTGACACATATGATAGATATGAACCTACTAATGACTCATCGTCAGACAATTGTTACATCTCAACGGTAAGTATTTGCAGAAATAAGAAGCACGTTGTTATTACATCACTTTAACTTGATCTGCCTTTCCAGAGTTATGATGCCACAACACACTTTGAATCCACTGTTATGGATGTTCTTTCCCTTTATACAAAGCTAACTGGAAAGGTACCTTCATCTGTAACACATTCTATTTCAAGCAATTATATCTCTTTAGTTCATTATTCTAATCCTCAAGCAACTTTTTTTTTCTAGAATGTTGATCTAAGCGTGGATCTAAGTGCTGCAAGTGCTTCCGAAGATGATATGTGATGCTTTTCAGACTGTTATGTGGTGAAATGTAGCAAAATATTTAATTAAGCTTTGCTTTTGCAATTCTTATTAGATTCAGGACCCTTTATTTTTCAATTCCCTTAGTTATGTTTTATGAGAATATTGTATGTTGTATAAGGTTATTTTTTTTATTTTTACAAGGCAATCTACCATGTTGAAGATAGTCACATTTATGTTGTCTAGGTGATACGTATGTTCAATACTATGTTCTTTATGTGACTAGGGATGAAATGTTTGCATATTGAACATCACCAAGCAAATTTTATAGCTTTGCCACTTGTGAAAGGCGAGGTTCTTGCTATTTGGCCGTTAGAATCTATGTTTTCCTGTGACATCTCACTCCTAAGTTACATGTGAGGCTACATGTATTTTAAAGTAAAAATGGGATATTTATTATAGCGAGGTGTGACAAAAGTGGGAATAAACGTGAAATGACATTTTTATACAGGCCACCTCGCTTGCAACCAAAAGTACATGTAGTCTGATTCAGAAAATGTTACAAAAACTGACACTACGATATTAGTTTAAGTGTTTAAATTCGCTAAAATTTTTGAATATATTTTACATTACATTTTCTGAATGATATGTAATACTCATTATCAACAAGTGAAATATCTACAAAACACAAAAAAAAACTATTGATATTGTCACACATATTCATATTACTTCTTTTCACAAATTATGTGTCTGTTTCAATAAATACTTGACCCCAGTATGGATGGACTTTTTGCACGCCTTTTTTGTTGCAATGAGCATTCCATGATGTAGTTGTAGATGTTTCATCTATATCGTGTTGCACCGATAAATGTCATATATTGCAATATCATATATTGAATGTTGAACCATTATGTATTGAGTATTATCATTATGTGCTAGAGAGACATGCATATTTTTTTAAGAAAATACATTATTTATGTTTAAATTGTCAAAAATGTTACCTTTAATGTTGCACACTTCAGTTATGTATTTTATCATAGCGAGGCTCTGGTTAAGATGAATCATGTAGAGTTGAGCTCTCCGCACATAGTACCAACCGAGTAGAAAAACCAATTTCACAAATATCACAAGAATGAGTGAAATAACAAAGACACAAGGATTTGTCTTACCTAAGTTAAAAATCCCCCAGACGTTAATCCCATGTATTAATGAGGTAGACATATTTTATTTAAGGAGGCATTTGCAAACAATCACCTCAGAAAATCGGTTAATAGAGAAAAACATTTTAAAACAAATGCATCAGAAAATTGTTTATTTTAGGAGGTGATCGGCTTAAGGTGTTTGCCTCTATAAACCGATTTTTAGAGGCGGACGCTAATAATGACCCCCCCCTCTGAAAAGGCCGAGGCCCAAAAGTCCCACCTCAATCCAATAACATACTCCCATCCCATCTATACATGGACATCAAAAAAATCTCTAACCCTAACTCATTCTCTCCTCTTTCCTATCTCTCCAGCACCCCCCTCAAGCGGTGCCTGTGCGGCCGCAACAGCGTGCATGTCGGCGTGGTAGTGCGTGTAGCAGCACGACGATGCATGGAGAGGCATGACGGTGCAGCTCATGAATCCTGCGACGAGGAGGCACGGAGGAGCATCGGCGTGGAGGAGCAGACGAGCACATGCGCATAGGAGTGGCAGGCGCAACCGTGGCCGGCGAATGCGTAGGAGCCATGCCAGGTGATGGTGGGCCTGATCGGTGGCAGCGGCACACCCTAGGATTGTCTTGGCGGGCCCATCTTAGGGTTTTGGTTTTTTTAAATTTTTTTCGATTAAGGGAGGTGATTACAAAACCGCCTCCGAAAATGCCTCGTTAACAGAAGTCTTGCCTCGGAGGCGGATGCAGAAAGGGTCTCGGAAAATCAATTTTAATCGCCTCCGAAAATAGTTTTTGCAGTAGTGCCTCCAAGAGAAACAAATGTTTCACTTGTAGATTCTTTGATAAACAATAGTGCTATTTGATGTGCTCTCAGAAGCTTGCTCATACGTTCTCTCTACTACCCAATTGAAGGAACCAATCAAGGGTCAATCTATCTCACAAAGAGGGGTTGAAGAGAAGTACAGTGGTTTTTCATTCAATTTGCGGGCTCTGGAAGCAATACAATAGTGCCAACAATAGCAGCCAGCAGGAGGTGGTATAGCAACCAGCAAGGGGGGTTGAGCTAGAGAAGCTTTTATAAATGCTCTAGACAAAACTAGCCGCTAGAACTCGGGTCATCCGATTTCCTGAAACCAGATCATATGACTTTGTCACTGTCCAAATAACCAAGTGTACGAGTGGATTATGTGTCTCTCATCAACTCACATAGAGCACCAATCCAACACAATCCATACATCGGGTGGGCGCGTGTAGTAATTTTCTACTTGATGGGAAAATTGTGTCGAGCGAATCAGTCATGTTTCTAACTCGCCAACGATGTTTCTTTAGGGCATATTTGGGACTATTTCGCTCCATGTTTTACATCTTGGATCCCAAACCATCTAGCTAAATAGGTCTAGCTCAAGGAATTCAACTCCAGAAAAAATGGATCTTGGGGCAGGTCCAAATATTTCCTAAAGCTCCTTAGAGGTGCAATAGTACTATTTTTTGTACCTTCTCATGGAGTTAGGGTGAAATTACCTATCAATACCACTATGTATACAACATAAAGCTTCGTGAAAAAGTAAAAAGACTCCCACCATCTCCTCCTCCGTCGTTCTGTTTTTCTGGCTTCCTATTGTTTTGGGCTTCATATTGTGGAAGAATGATAATCCATTCATCTTTAAAGCCCATTATAGCAGAATTATCTAGCATATATGTTCAATATTTCCCCTCAGCATGTTTAACATTTTTGTGAAGTACGATCAATATTTTGCATTGCTAATGTTGAAACTATAAAGACCAAATGTTGAAATGGGAGCGGGGAAATATAACAATGAATTTAAAATGTTGAACAATGATGTGGGAAGCTTCTTCTTAGGCGAGCGGGGGCGTGGCAGAGCACAGGCAGCGTGGCTAGTAGATCAGGGCTGCGGCACTAGCATTGGCGTCATCAAACGTAGGATAGAGAGGAGGGCAGGGTTTGGTGTGGATGCAAGAAATGTGAAAGGTTTTTGATGAATCTCAAGAAATGAAACATAGGTAAGCCAAGATCTACCACAACCCTAAAATGGATAAGACTTTTGGTGTTTTTTTCCTCTTGTGGGTGCTGGTCGTAATTTTTGACCCGATAAAAATCTGGGCCAGGTTTTTGAACCACGGGCTAGGCCAATGAGCAAAAAAAAATATTCAGAAGGAATTTTTATACAACATTCAACTATTACGCTGGTCTGATTTTCAACCTTAATGCACAAACCACCTTCAAACCTAGAAAAAGGTTGAGAAACTATCTATTTTCATAGTTCAGGGTTAAAAGATTTCTTTGCGCATCGAGATTAATCTCACGAACATGATAGTCGAAGATTAGAGATTTTAAAATTTGACATGTAATAAGTCAGGGTGTCAATTTGCAAAAGGTGTACGAATTTAATGTCAAATCTCTAATTTTCTTGTCGTTAAATTCAGAATTATGTCTTTTCTTTTTTCAGTTTGACACAAAGCACATCCCACCAGCAGTAGCCCAATATGCTTGCCGGTCTGATTCGTGGGCCGCGCAACAGGCCGGAAGCGGGACGCGGGCCACGTTTAGAGGACCAACCCACTTCGTCGACCCACTCGTCGGCGGCGAGGTCAGCCGAAGGGGACGGCGCACGGCGGGACGCCGGCTACCCCCATTTTCGCCAACCCTCCCAATTCCATCTCCAGGCACGGCCCGCCCTCGATCTCGAGGCCTCCAGCGGCAGCCTCCTCTTCCCCCTGTGTCCCTGACCACGCAGGTCCGGCGCACGAGGCCCAGTCCCACTCTCCCCTTCGAGTTCGCTGCTGCGGCACCTCCGCATCGTCGATTCCCAAGGACCGGTGCCCTGCGGCGACGAGTACGGCCGGGCTCGAGAGCCCTCCCAACCCGATCTGGAGGTATTCCCCTAATAATTTCTAAAGATGATTTTTTTGGGGGGAAACACGATGTCGATGATATCTGTGATCTGGGAGTACTACTACTGTTGGCACACATCTATCTTGTTCCGGTCTGGAATTGCGCAATGGAATATAGTAGTAGCAGGGGATAGGGTCACCATGTTAATGCTCATGTTTTTTAGCACTAGTAACAGAAATCTGGATGTGATAAATTGCAAGTATGACACATGAGGTTTCCAAATGATTTCTGATTCTTTCCCGTTGAGAAAATAGGGAGGGCGTGGTTACTTGGTTCCAGGTGATAAATGCTCACTGTCTGTGTGCTACATTAGACCATATTAGTACTAAAAGCAAAATACTCAATATCTGAATGCGCAACAATACTAGTGCATTTAGCCAAAATGTATGTTGAATCACACAGAAGATACTTCAAAGGTGGGACTATTCTGCCAACCAGTGCAATAAAATGTCATGTTGTAAAAAAAAAATGATGGCTTGAGTTCTCCGTAAACATATTTATTAATGCAGCCCATTATTAGAACATTTCTTTTGGAGAAGTAGGTCATCGAACAATCAGAAATGAACAAACTCTGGGATTTCCTTTCTGGAGGTAACTATATGCTGATTTTTATAATTTTATTTTTATAAGTAATACTGCTTTTCTTCATGTTATACTGAAATAAAAAGTTTGCTAGCAAAACAACAGATACAAAGAGATGACACTGTCAGTAGTAATTTGGGAATGGAAATTGTTGTTAATGTTACTGGCGACTCTGATTTTGCCTTTTGATGAGGTGATGACTAATTATACTCTACTGGAACAAAGACAGCTAGCTTTTAGATCATTGTTGCCGTTGCAAATCATTGACCTATTATACTGATATATATGTTTGATTCATGATGCATTACTCTTTTATTGTAATTTGTCTTACATCACTCTATCATCAATTGTTTTGTTTCAGTTTTCTAACACAATGGAAGGTACCAAGCACAGGATTTTGATGGTCTCCGACTTTTTCTTCCCAAACTTTGGTGGAGTGGAAAGCCATATCTACTATCTGTCACAATGTCTGCTTAAACTCGGCCATAAGGTCATATTTTTGTTATGAACTCTATAATTCATGTTCTTTTATCCATTCTTTAGGATGTTAGATATGCTCTTGAATCTGCCTTTTTTTTTTTCATTTTTTACCCTTGTTTGCATTATACTAGATATTTGGGGTGCTACATGTATGTTGTGTTGCTCAGGGGATATTATCTAATATATACGTATTTAGAATGACTGTAAAATACATTAGGTAAGAGTTGATAAATGGTTAAGCAAATTATTGAATGAAATTTCATCTGTGAATGCCTAGGTTGTTGTCATGACGCATGCATATGGAAACCGATCTGGAGTACGATATGTCACAAATGGCTTAAAGGTCTATTATGTACCATGGAGGCCGTTCCTCATGCAGAATACACTGCCCACATTATTTTTGACATTGCCAATTGTAAGGACCATTATTATTCGTGAGAAGATTTCTGTTGTGCATGGACATCAGGCCTTTTCAACCCTGTGTCATGAAGCATTGATGCATGCTAGAACAATGGGGTACAAAGTTGTCTTCACAGATCACTCACTTTATGGTTTTGCTGATGCTGGAAGCATTCACATGAATAAGGTGCTGCAGTTTACTCTTGCAGATATTGATCAGGCAATATGTGTTTCTCATACAAGCAAAGAGAATACAGTCTTGAGGTCTGGCATAGCTCCTGAGAAAGTTTTTATGGTTCCTAATGCGGTTGATACAGCAATGTTTACTCCCTCGCCCAAGCGCTTAAGCTGTGATGAAATAGTTATTGTTGTGATCAGTAGACTAGTGTATCGAAAAGGTGCAGACCTTCTTGTGGAAGTCATTCCAGAAGTGTGTCGCCTATTTCCAAAGGTAGAGTATGCGCTACATCACTCTTTAATTAAAATAACTATGTTTCCAAAGCCTTTGTTATACAGAGTCCTAATCACTAAATATTTTGATTGTTGCACATATAAAACAAAGGGCAGGACAGCTATATTGGACGTTAGTGTTTGGCTGTTTTAATCTAATCATCTTGCACCATTGTTTTTGTTGTATACACTGTTTTGGATTTGGTATGGTGGTTTTATCTGGCCAATTAATGACTTTAGGATTCGTCAGGTTCGCTTTATTATTGGGGGTGATGGTCCAAAACGTGTACGACTGGAAGAGATGAGGGAGAAGTTCTCCCTTCAGGATAGAGTTGAGATGTTAGGAGCTGTGCCTCATGCTCAGGTGCGATCACGTCTGATATCTGGTCATATTTTTTTAAACAGGTAATTTCCCAAAGTTTTCATCATATCCTATTCCTATTGAAATCTTGTTTCTACTCTGCATAATGTCTTCTTCTTTTTCTTGATGAACAGAGACCTTGATTCATTTTGAATTTGCGATCTATTTTCCACACTTGTAATAGATTTTTTACATTCTTCTATCAGATTGTTGAAGTGTTCATAAGAATGCATCCTCCATAAAACAAATTTGGAATAGGTTATAATGCAAAGTAACTTATCATGGACACTATGTGAAGTTTTCTTCTAAAGTTCTATATACATTTTATATGGATCAGGGATAACTGAAGTATATTTTTTTCTTGCTTGTCATCTTGCCCACAGAGAAACTAGATGATAGGCTGGTTAATTTCTCATGTGACGGACACAAAGGTGTGACAATTTTATGGGTGAACACAGTGACACTGAAACTTAGCCTTTTCTTATTTTTAGTTCACTCACAGAGGCATTTTGCATAGCCATTCTGGAAGCAGCAAGCTGCGGACTATTGACAGTAAGCACTAGAGTTGGAGGTGTCCCAGAGGTATGCAGTTTATGATCTTCAGTTTCTTTTTCTACGAAAGCCTCAACATTTGGTACATGATTTTTGAGCTTCCTGTAAACCATTCTTTTTTTTTTTCAGGTTCTTCCTGATGACATGATAGTACTTGCAGAACCAGCTCCAGAAGATATGGTAAGAGCTGTCAAGAAAGCTATTGACATGCTTCCTGGCATAGATCCCCAAGTTATGCATCTTCGGGTGAGTGCGAATGTCAACTCTTCCCACCTTGTTTGAACACAGCTTTAAATACTCTCTTGTGTCTATTTGGTCTTGATCAGTCACTTCTAATGTGCATCATAGATGAAAAAACTTTATAGTTGGGATGATGTGGCGAAAAGAACAGAGATTGTTTATGATCGTGCAATGCAGTCATCAACAACAAATTTGCTAGACCGCCTTCCCCGGTGAGTACACTACAAGAAATAAACTGTTAAGAACTCACACCGTTTCTTCTATATAATTTTTGGCAAAACGATCAGGGATTATTTATGACAGATATTTCCATTTCATTATTAACTACACCATTTTCTTTTTTGTTATCATTATCTGATGTTCATGTACTGAATGTACTTATACTATGTGTAGCCAAATCTTAGTCAAACTGCACAATATTGCTCCAGTTTTTGCACTGACACCCAAATTTGAATAAATTATTTGATTTCATGCCTATGTAATGTTGTAGATATCTTACTTGCGGATCTTGGGCTGGGAGACTGTTTTGTATTGTTATGATCATCAATTACCTACTGTGGCGCCTTCTAGAATTTTTACAGGTACTTGTGTATCTATGTTTTTCTTCCCTTTTTTATTATTTTTTATATTTACTCAAATCCTTATAAACCCTACCCCTTCAGCCTGCTGAAGATATTGAAGTCGTCCCAGATATAGGTCCTCTACAGGCTCAGATTCAAAGAGATGATTTGTGTGAAGCTCAAGAAAACCAGATTTAGATTTTGCAGTTTTACAGAAAGTTGGGATTACTGTCATGGTTTTGTAGTGTCCTCTCCGTGTTAGCATTCATAGAGATTTCTGGTCCATGTACATGGTTTGCCTTTATGATTTTGGTCCCCAGGATTGTTTTTCGGAAGTTTCCAGCTCCTGTAGTGGCAACTGAAACAGAGTGGACTGCCCCTCATTTAGGGAGTTTTTTGTTGGTTAAAGCTATGGTCTGAGTCTGTCATTGCCAGCTTCTGTGTTTTTTTTCGAAGTTAGTGGATGGCATTGTCCTTATCTTTTGCTGAGCTTTAATCAATGCTTAAAGTGCTCACTGAAACAAAGGGTGTACTTGCTCTTTTACATCAGATTGTTATTTGTTTATTTCAAAAGCTACTGGTTTAAAGTGTGGTCATAAAGAAGCCTGAAATTATTGTGACAGTTAAAAAGAGTTTGGATCGTGATGATGTAATAATACATTATGATGCTTATAAGGCATTTTCTGCTAGGGTATTGGTCATGTTGGTTTCGTTGCCTCGGGACTATATGAGCATGAGCTGTATAACTGGAGTTGAGCTGGAGCATCAAATGGCACAAGCCCCTTTTGGCCCTGTGTTGAGGAATGGTAATTTTGTCGAAGTATTAAATGGGGGAGAAGTGGGGAAATACGCTTACTAACTTTTCTGGAAATCGTATTCTGTGTGAGGTAAAGGAATAGTGAACTTGCAATGAATAGTGCTAAACTACTTAATCCAATGCTGTGAGCGGTGGACACCCGTAAAAATTCTGTTGAAATTCTTTCTTTGCAAACAAAACGTCCGTAGCATTTCGGCCCAGTTTATGTTGCTGTAATGTATTTGTGCAACATCAAAAAGGTCGGATCTATCGGTAGCGATCTGCAGTTGTCCAGTCACTTTATACGTGTCTATGTGCCTGTAACTCTGTACTCCCTTTTTTGCTTTTCTATCGTGTGGTCAGCACGCTTCTTGCAAACGAGAGGTGTGAGATGCCTGCCGCATTTGATTCCCACCCACCGGAAACATCCCCAGCGATAAAGAGATGAAGCAATCAAAATTTGGGACCTTATCGAAAATCATAATACCATGATTTTGTTAGGACTTGAGAATTCGTTATAAGTATATACTGTGACCATCAACTTCTCTATTGCAATATTTATTGATTGCTACTCCTTCCGTCCCAAAATTATAGTCATTCTCATTTACTGAGAAAATATTACGGCCAATTATATATAAAAATATAATAAATTTTGTGGTACACTATAGATATCACTTGATAGATATTTATAAAAAATATTTGAAGGTCTAAATGTTGCACGTATTTTCTACAAACATAATCAAACTCGTGGCACGAATACCCAAAACAACTATAATTTTAGGACGGAGGGAGTACCTATTTTCATAGATAAACTAATGCAATTTAATTTTTTTTAATCCACCCACTAATTTAAAACGGTGAGGAAATTACTTTGGCAACTCTTTAAGGAGTCAAATTTGATTGTTCTGATGAAAAAGAAATAGGAAATCTTAAGTAGAGAGGTTCGGGCATAGCCCATACGTATGCAAATTCTAGCGATGCTTTGTTGGAGAACTTTGCTTCTCCGTTCAAACCAAAGAAATCCATTTTGGATATAACGAAAATAAAAAAAATATCAAGTGAGTTCCTAAATAATGTATTGGAATTTACTCATCCTTTGTTTTGAAATTTTGGTAAAAAGAAAACTTCTATACTGGAACATCTAATTCAGAAGATTATTCCTCATTGTCTGTTTCACACTTTTTTGCTACCAGCTCCTCCATAATAAATTAATAAAACAAATACATTAAATGAAAAAATAAAACGAATTTGGACTGATGTTCTTTTCTTCTAAGAAAACTGCAGAGGAGTTCCGGAAATCCTCTGTCGCCGCTCCGCTTTCCCAAAGAACGAAAACGAACAAACAAGAGGCCTCGTCCTGTGCACCCGGCGGCACGCCTCCCAAAGCGACAGCGAGGCACGCGGCGCGAGGACTCCGCCGGCCAGTCAGAGGCGCGCTGCGAGGCTGCGGCGGCGGCGGCCGGCGAGAGAAGCGAAGAGGAGGAGAAGAGGGAGGGCATGGCTCGGCGGCCGGCGTCGTGGGAGCAGGGCGGCGACGAGTACGACTACCTCTTCAAGGTCGTGCTCATCGGCGACTCCGGCGTCGGCAAGTCCAACCTGCTCTCCCGCTTCACCAAGAACAGCTTCGCGCTCGACTCCAAGTCCACCATCGGCGTCGAGTTCGCCACCCGCACCCTCCAGGTCCGCCGATTTTACCCCCTCTTCCCCCGTCTCTCTTCCTGTTCCGGTTCGTGGACGCTGTTCAGGAATCGTTTGAGGTCTGACCAACTTGCTAAGATTCGATTCCTTGCTTGGGTGTCCTGTTCGAGCGGTTCTTGGCTTGCGACACCATTAAAGTTAGTCCTGTTACGATTTAGAATTTGGCGGGTGTTGGATTGGGTTTCTTGGCTTCAGAAACCGCTAGTACTGAAAACTAGCGTTTTTTTCGTTCTACAATTGGTTCGGTTCACTTCAACAAATGGTGGTGCTTTCTGAGCTTTGCTGCAATAGGTCGGCCATGTGCGTGAGGCGTGTGCTGGTGGCCAAAAATTACTGCTACAAGTTTAATAAGTTTGGCAGTAGCATGTGGAATTTTGGATTTTTTCCATATAAATTTGCCACATCTATAATCCAGAACAATACAGACATGTGACATGGGTCCATAGTAGTTATGTAGTATACTGACATATTGTACACCAGCAAGCCTCCTCAAGAGTACCATTATATATATCTGATAGCAGCACGCTGTCTTCCTCCATATGACCTCTCAGTTTGCCACCATCATCAGAATATGTGTATCTACAACAAATGGATGGGAAAAAGCATTTAAGATGTCCCAGTGTAGAGAAGAAAAACATAAATGTTCTCGTATTGGAATGGAAGGGATAGGGAAGTAGGTAAAGCTAAAGGGCTAAATATTGGGTTCAGAAAGAAATACGCAAACTGCGCCAAAGCTCAAAAGACTGCAAATGGGAGCGAAGAAAAATAGTTGCCTGAAGGCCATTAAATATCCTTGCTTTATTGAGTCTCAATTTGGCAAAGCTCGCTTCGACGCTATCGTGGGATGGCAGTATAGCCTCAACGATAGCAAAATAGAGTTCCATGAATCGCTGAATCAGCAACTGGTGTCACTTCCTGAACTTTTCTGCCATGGGTTTGCCTGGGCAGTGTGGTGGTTGCAACAAATTACTGCTGTACTTTTAATTGGGTGGCATTTTTATTACTGCTAACAAGATTAGCCGTCGCATGTGAAATGTTGTTTTGTTTTCATTTCAGTTTTCTAATAACTGAATGGTCTAGAGCAATATAGACAATGAGATGAGTGCGAAATATGAAGATTGGCATAGATTACTGGTTGGCCCTTTGTCTCATTGTTTGCTGCCTAAAGGGAGCCAATTTCCTAGAAGTGTCCTTTATGTGAATTATTAGCCGGACAATATGAAGGATGGGTACCATGAGGATTGGTTTTTTTTTTTCTCGAATACGCAGGAGAGCTGCGTATCATTATATTAAAGAGAGAGAACACGGTCCCGTACAGATAGAACTACCTCACTCCGGACCGAGCTGTGAGGGGCTGAGATTACATAATGGTGTAAAACTGTCAAACCACAAAACTACTGTCTTGACCTGGTAGAGGAACCATATATATCAATGATTCTGTTGCTATACTTGCCTTGGGATTATTGCTATACATGTCCATTCACTTATGTGCCATACTAATTCTGTTAACTGTAGTCATGATTTACTGATCCTTGGTTTCGTTTCATATTCAATTTTGTGTAATTCTTCGTGGAAGCATTGGATTTTATCAAGCGTATTGAGTTAGCTTATGTACAAAACAAATGTGAAGTCCTTCTGCTATTTCTTATTGTTTTATTTGGATACAACTGCATTACTCTGTCATGTTTTTTTTTTTCCAAATACATAGGGGACCTGCATGTCATTATAATGAGAAGAAAACAGCCTACAAATAGCATAAAGCAAGCAAACAAAGTGAAGAAAGAAAAATTCCATTATCAGCTCACTCTTCATCAATCCCTACGGATCAATCTAGCAATTATGGAATCTATATTCTGTTTACTGAATCACATGAAATTCTAGGGAACTCCACATATGTATTTCATATATGTATTTCATACATATGAATACAGACGATTTCGGCGAAAATTCGAATTTAGCAGGGGTAGAAATGGAATAAAAATAAATTGATAAAACAGTCCTAGAAAAAAATTCTGCCACTTAAACTTTATGATATTCTAAAAAGATTGGATAGAAAATATTTCTCATTTTATCTCCTTTCTATAAAAGAGATAAAGCCATAATAATTTATAAGCACTAGAAAGTTTGACTTTAGTTCGATTTAGAATAGCACGCTTAGTTTCATATTCAAAAAGAATTTGAAGGTTCTTGTTCTTTTTTGTTTCGTAGTAGTAGAGAATTGCTAGAAAATAAAGGATTTCTTCGTTGTAGAATCCTAAAATAAAGTAAATACTTTATTTTATTTTTTATTATTTTTTATTTTAAGTACTTTCTAATCTAGTTATCCACCTATCTACATATCCTTTCTTTTCTTGTAATTGCACTTAGGTTAGCCAAGAAGGCCAAGCCATAATCTGTATCAGAGCAAATTCCCTCTTTTTTTTATTCAAGATATTTAATGCAATAAAAAATGAAAGCATGATTCTCCATAGGGATATGTACATAAGGGGAATCCATAGATAATAATGCTTTTTGGACCTGGAGTTTCCCTATATACAGATTAGGGAAACATTTATTCTATTTTATTATGCCATGCCATTAAAAGTAATGGGTGTGCGAGAATACCGATTTAAGAGCCGTTCACTACTGCAATTAAAAAAAAATAAAATCCAAATTCTAGTTAATGGTTCTAATTTGTTCTATATTTTGCAGCCTGCGACTGGAAATCCACTTTTTCTCCTTTGTCATCTCAATAGAATAGAAAGAAAAGGGAAGTTGTCTAGTGTTAGCAATGCGTGTTTTAAGGTAGAATCCATCGAGGAGAATAAGCAAAACTAGATCTAAAAAAGCAGAATTTTTTTTTTGAAAAAGATTAGAAAAAAGTAAGTAGAATTAGATTCAAGATAAAAGAAAAAGAAGGGTTTTAGTTTTAGTAAAAATAATGTGGATGAATACTTGTTCTTTTCTCCATTTTAGATCGGATTTTTTTGGCGGCATGGCCAAGTGGTAAGGCAGGGGACTGCAAATCCTTTACCCCCAGTTCAAATCTGGGTGCCGCCTGATCAATAAAATACTTAGGATTATAGCACTGATCAAACCCTACAAATTCCTACCTCTATAAGCTGGGGCACGAGAGTAACTAGGTCTGGCGATACTTGATTTGGAGAATGCATACCATAGTTCTATCCTCAAACTAGGGTCGTTTTGTCGGCAGTGGCCCAAACGGCTACGAATAGGGGTGAGGTAGCATTTCCTCATTCTTTTATTAATTTAAATTGATTCGATTCGGGAATTTAAAACAACGAGACTAAGATGTCAGAAATCTTTGTATCCAAAGGTTCTTAAGGAGCAGTCTTTTTTCAATCTAAGATTGAAGAAAGGACTTCGCGAAGAAATATCAAGACTTACTAATTATCATACATTTTATTTATAGTACATCTTACTACATATACTTCGTACATCTTATCCTACCCACATAGACTAAAGTAAAAGCTACTGAATTCTGTCGAGAATTAGATTGGGCTGATCAAAAATCAATTTCAGGGATAGGGCCTCCTCACTCTTTCATAGAAAGATAGAAAGTGGAGCAGTAGGGTTTAGGTTAGAAATAAACATGGGTTCCAATAAATATTTATCTATCTGAATTTTTTAGTATATTCTTACGTCCTTTGCTTATAAAAAAACTAACAAACGGAAGACAAAATCTCTCTATTCCCGCGTCTTTTATTCAGGACATCCCCCTTAGGGAAAGGGTGGCTATGTATCATATTTATACTTAATGCTCTCCAATTCTACCAGAAATCATATAAGATAATAATTTGTTAGGAGCAAATTCCTTTAACGGATTCATCCATAGTCTCAGGGCGGAATGCCCTTTTGACTCTGTACCCTCGATTCCACTATGATTATTGATCAATAGTAGAAGAATTCCTTCATAGAAATAGGAGACATAATTTACATGGATATAGTAAGTCTCGCTTGGGCTGCTTTAATGGTAGTCTTTATATTTTCTCTTTCGCTAGTAGTATGGGGGAGGAGTGGACTCTAGGGATACTACTAATTCATTGAGTAGTCGAATTGTAGTATCAACTCTTTTTTTAATTGATCGTTTTGCATTAATAAGTTTGCAAACTTTATTTTTTTATCTCTTTCTTTAGTTTTGTTTCATTCTTGTAAGAAACTCTTTTTAGAAAGTAAGAAAGAGTCGTTCTATTCTAGTATGTCCTATTCCAGTCTAATAGAAAGGGCGATTATGGTAATTCATAATTTCTATTCTACTAGAACGAGTAAAAAGAAAGGAAAACACTAACTGTAAAACCGCTATACAACCAGCTACACTTCACCGATAATTTACGTTGTATCATGGATTGATGATAATAGCTGCTACAACCCTTCTTCCCCTGTCTCTTTCTGTTCCGGTTCGTGGAAGCTGCACTCGAATCGCCTGGGGTCGACCAGGTTATTAAGATTTGATTCCTTGCTTGGATGCCCTGTTTGAGCAGTTCATAGCATGTGACACCCTTGGTGTTAACCTTGTTAGAATTTGGTTGAGATACACACACATATGGTGCTGGATTGGGTTTATTGTCTTCAGAAACCACTAGGACTGAAACGTCGTTTTTCTCCTCTACAGTTGGTTCGGTTTCCCTTCAACAAATGTTAGTGCTTTCTGAGCTTTTCTGCAATCCGTGCAGGGTGTGCTGGAGGCCACAAATTCCTGCTTCAAGTTTAATGAGTTTGGCAGAAGCATTTGGAATTTCAGGTTTTTTCAATTTTAATTTACCAAATGAATGATCCAGATCAATAGACATGAGACATGGGTAGCGGTTATGTAGTATAATATAGTAATGTACACCAGCAAGCCTCCTCAAGAGTACCATTATATATATCTGATAGCAGCACACTATCTGCCCCCATATGGACCTCTCAGTTTGCCACCATCATCAGGAATTCAGGAAAGAGTATGTATGGTGTCCAAGTATAGAGGGAAAAAAATAAAAATCTTCCCCTGTTGGAATGGAAGGGATAGGGAAGTAGGCTAGGCAAAGCAGTAGGGATGATTATGGTTTCAGAAAGAAACGGGTGCCGCAGCCGGAAAATATCATGGTTTGAGAAAGGGATGGAAACACAACCGGACAACCACTATAGAGCTTATCTACTCTTGACCAATGGTTTACACTATCATTGAAATAGCTATTGTGAACCATTGGCTCCTGCAGTACTCCACAACTTGGCCTGATCCCAAATTTCTGCTAACACCTTCATTGAATACATAACAATTCTGTTGTTCCCATTTCTACTGGGAGCATTACTCTGTCTTTACATAAAGTAGTATTGTGATGTTCTTCAAAAATAAAATAATAGCATGGTGATTATTGATTCAGATAGCTGAGACACTTTTTTTTTTGCACCAATTTACAGGTCTCATGTAGTATTATCTTCAACATGTGATCTTACTTTCTTGGCAAACTATTATTGAATGATTTGGCGGTTGTGACAGTTAATGTGGAGTGGTGCCTGTTTTACTGTCTTAGATACAAGTTAAACCTTTGAGATTTTTGGAGTGCACTAGTTCCTTGTTCTGCATTATTTTTTCATTGAATTTGGCTACTCTTGTATAGAAATTTCAGGAACATGTTCAGTCAAAGTTCTCTCATTTACTTCTACTGCAACTAAATATTATGAGTATCCAGCTTTTATTCACTCACATGATATGCCTGGCTACTTATCTCATCTTAATAGTATTTCAACATTGACAGGCTTTGTTATTTAAACTACCCACGATTCTTCCCAAGTGCCCTCAGTACAGAGTCTAGTTCAAAAGTCATAATAATTCATAATGAAGCAAGATAAATCATTTAACTGAGAGCTCAAAGAGTAGTGAATCTATAGTCCTTGGATAAAAGCAGAATGTAATGTCCCGCTCTACAGTTGTCGAAAGCCTCATATGTTTCCTTATGTCTTCATGCAACTGGGGCTAACCTAATACATAGGTGCAGGTAATATAAAAGATGGATCCACCCAAGAGCTGGGAGGTCAATCCAATTCTAATAACTGAACCTGTTAGCAGAAAGGTGGATGAATATAGCAGTTTATCAAACCAAAGTAAGATTTGACCTCATAACTTATTGGTAGTTGTCCCAACTCAAGCTTCCCAACAAGCACTCAAGGCAAAATTAAAACTTTTGAAATGTCTCAATGACATTAAAGAAGTAGAAAATGCTACATTTATGACTGGTTGTCCGACTCCGACCAATTCGTAGAAAAAGTGATGCTGCTGCCTCTTCTCATTGCTGCAGCTTACGACTGTGATTGATTGTAGGTGGTTTGGACTGACCAATCACGTGCACAGTTTGGTTGTAAAGAGGTGACTGAGAGCTGTTTCCTTAGAACCATGGTATAACATTTTAAATAACTTGTAAACTGAATGAAGTGATTGCTGACAGATGTTTACTTCTGGTTTGAATTGCTCCTTATTTTAGACTCATGCACCTAGAAACTTTTTATCCAGGGCGAGGATAATGCTCAGGGGACATCCTTAGACTTATGACATAGTTATCCCTTATTGATTACCATCTCTCCAGAACCATCCTTTGTAAAATAAGACTTAAAATGACATTTATTCGCAAACAATAGGATCGATTTGTTGAGACATCTGTGTTAGACTAGTAGGTGTTTATTTCTGAAGCATGACTGCACATTGACCAATTGCTTATTATGTGTGCCTTGGCGAGTTTATTTTATTTTTTTCATTTTATATTGGTTAGGACACTGTAATGCTGTGCTTCATTTGATAATCTTACTTGTGCATCCTAGCAAAATTAATACACTTCTGGCTCCTCAATGCCAGAACTCGAGGGTTCCTTTCTTTCATTTTCTGGATATGGAGTATTATAGGCAAGGAAAACAAGTAACCTATTGTGTGAATGGTTATTATGTTGAAGGTTGCGTATGATACCATATTTGAAAGGTGGTGCTGTCTGTTTAAATGGAGAGTTTGTAGTAAGATCAATTATCAATGTGCTAGTAACCTTTTATATCTATATAAAAAATCTATGAAGGCTTTACCACTGTTTGGCAGATTGCTATGATGAAATATCTACTGCTTAATATAAGACTATATTTTGGAAAATTTCACGCACTCTCCTAGGCATGTAACTTGAATGGAGCTATTTATGCTTCTTATTCATGGGATTAGTGTGTTCGGCTTTGAAAGGAAAGAAATTTGGTGTCTAATATGGCATTTAGGGCCTGTTTTGCTGAACCAACTGACAGTCCGATCCTCCACGGATGGGCTTGGAGTTATAACTAAATTTCTGGCCCTCCTGTTGATTTGGTCCAAAATTTATGGCTTATCCATGTGAATTGGTCCAGGGTTTGGCCCAGTCATGGAGCTGAGCATGTAACTGGAAAAATGACCTGAAGATAAATTGATCACTATATCACTATACTGTGGGATGCACTTGCGTTTACCTTATGAATAAGCTTTTCCCTTTGTTAACACGATAAGACTTATTTTTTCCACTGCTAGAGAAGTTACATGAAAATTATTTTTCTGATTCAGGTGGAGAATAAGACTATAAAAGCTCAAATATGGGACACTGCTGGGCAGGAGAGATATCGAGCAATCACAAGTGCTTATTATCGTGGAGCTGTAGGGGCCTTGTTAGTCTATGATGTCACTAAAGTAATGACATTTGAGAATGTGAAGCGGTGGCTGAAGGAACTTCGAGACCATGCTGACTCAAACATTGTTGTCATGCTCATTGGCAACAAGATCGACCTCAGGCACCTCCGGTCTGTTGCGGTTGAGGATGCTGCAAGCTTTGCAGAGAGTGAAGGGTTGTTCTTCATTGAGACCTCTGCGCTCGACGCTACAAATGTTGAGAAGGCTTTTCAAACTGTGCTAGCTGAGATCTACCGAGTAATCAGCAAGAAGCCCCTGTCATCTGAGGAGTCTAGATCAGGGTCTTCTAATATCAGAGAGGGACAGTCCATTCAAGTGTCAGCTTCAAATTCTAGCACCCTTACCTCACGGTGCTGCTCTTCTTAGAGATGCTAATCAGGATCATCATCTAAACAACAATTAAGGTCCTGTTTTGGTCTTAAACTTGTAGAAAATATACTACTCTTTGTTTAGAAAGTGAAAATTTATGGACGGCAGAGTTGGGGTGCTGACTACTTGACTTTAATAGTCATGCTACATCAGAAGACAAAAGCTGCTGTGAGTGAAAATGGTGTGCATCTGTGGTTGAGCAGAAAACTCTGTATTACCACAGCAAAGTTCCTTGCTCTTACCTAGTAGCAGGGTATCTATATAATTTGCAGTTGTAATTTTTGTTGGTTAGCTATTTTAGTTGTATTGTTGACCAAGTAAAAATAAACTTCACTGCATATACACCTGACAAATAATGTAACTGGCGGCTGTGCTTCTTATGTTGCAATTACTATTGTAGATTTTTACAGTGTTTTTTCTCCTCTATAGATTCAAACTATATAGCAGCAAATTGTCCTACTTTTGAAGAGTCTCATCATTGGTTTTGTTAAGGCCTCATGGAGGTCTCATCATTGGTTCCATTTTTGTGTTTGTTGAAAACAGGAAAATCTTTATTGCCCATGCATCCAAATATATATCTATATTTCTCATTAATTTTGAGAGATGAACGAGCACCAAAATTCCATCACAACGTAAATGATGGTATTGGTTTTGAACAACGGTGCACATGCTTGAACTTTGGTTCTTATGCAATAAGCTTGTGGCTACTATCACCGTGGAATATGGGCTCCTAAGCCAACATTGCTTTGCTTTTGCCTACCGTAAGTGTGCAACGCCAGAATTCTATTATATCTTCATTTCACGTCTATTTTTCTGCTGCTTAATTGATGGTATCCATCACTCATCTTTAAATTTTTCCATGAAAAGCAATTTTGATAATGTGACTGACATGTGTAATAGTTAGTGTTGCGGAGTTTTTGTCAGCCATGGATAAAAGCTCGACAAGGAGGTTGGGATATTAATGCCCTTCTTAATTAGTATGTACTTATACAAAACTAAACTTTAAACCTATAGCTTATTACAATATGATGCACTTTGTATAAAAATAAATGGAGATGAAGTTGGCACAATTGGACGCATCGGTGGACAGAAAGGTAGGGCCATTAGGGCTATGGCCTTAGACGTGAGCCAAACTTTTACACTGTGAACACTGTAACATAAAGGAAGGCCCAAAAGACTTAGCGTATTCGGCCCACAAAGTGGCACTAGGCACTTGGCTAATCGTGGTCCGCCCCTGGTTAGGTGGTACTTACAACATATTGCAATCTTCCTAGTCTCATTAGATCTACAGCTCCTACTCCTCTCACAGTTCAGTATATAGTTAGTTTTAGACTTTCTTAGATGGATCAATGAGAACCATTACGGTTCTAACATTAACCCTGTCCTGATACTGACTAGATGTCCAGATAAATTTTAATGCATCAATTGAACATGCTTGCACGCATTCATGCCTATCCGAGGGTTAATAAGCACTCTGACAACTTTTGAACCTTGTTTTACTTGTGAGAGAAATTTACCATCACTGAATTTTAGTTATCTATATAGAATTTTTTCAGTATGAGCAAGCACTTGGCATATAAATGACATTTACGACTGAATACATAATCAAAATTATTACATACAAAATTGTTCTATTGATTTATTTAATAAAATTGTATTAGTCTAAAAAACGTTCCAACATGCTCCATGAAAATCGAAGCTTTTATATGGCCATATGGTATATTTGTGTTGTGCAATATAAAGCAAAAGAATTCAAAATCTTGTTGCCTTTTTCGCAAAAAAAAACTTGTTGCCATTATCATGATTCACTATGCATCGACGCGACACTTTATCTTCTATGTGTCAATAATAAAACCAAAATTTCCAAACCAACATATCTTGTGGTGCAACCGTGATGCATTTTCTTCATTGTTGGTGTTGGGTCCAAACTTTTGACTGAATATCATCATTGCAGTCTATAATTCTTGTCATTTCGATGGAAGTAATTTCCATTTTATTAACGACCAAATATTGTTTTTCTTCCACAAAATACATTTCTTTTTTCTTGAGGAACAGTTTTACTAATTCGTTGGTCACTTCTAATGGAAATGAAAACCAATATCTGTCTATGAGCTGCTAGTTTAGCTTACAACAATCACAAATATATGTACTAACTTTTGTAGTATTCTTCCACTAGTTACTTGCAAAAAAAGGTATTCTTGCACTAGATGCAAATAATTTTGGCTACCCAGATTTTGCAAATCTCAGTGGTAATCAGCACTATGCGTACCCGTGTGGTCTAATACTCTGGGACACCGAAGTGAAACAGACTACATCATTGAAGAGACTGCTGTGCAGTTGTATATGGCACAAGCTTGTGGCTACTCCGATGGCTTTGGGAAGCTCTCATGCCTCATTGAAACTTATTCTGGATGGCTCCGAAGCCTAGACTATATATTCAATTGCTTTTGCCCTTGCAAGTTCAACATTATATATGTTAGAATTGAGCTAGTTTATGTATATCTTACTCTACACTACTTTACATCTAGCTTTTTAGGTTCTAGGTAGCTATTTATTTAGCTTCGCACGTCGCACTGCCTTACTCAATTAAATGATGTTGCTCTACAAGAACCACATATTATAATATGATTTGGAGTTGTAATACATAGCAGCAATTTTGTTACTATTGCCTCCGTACAGAAAATAACGACATAAGAAAATGGACTACTGGATATATTTTTCATTTATTTTACTCCATGAAATTCAAACTATATTTTTCATTTCTTTTAGTATACTGGGGTTCCCCTAGTGCATTTAGTACCGGCTCGAAATACGATCCGGTACCAAATGATTACATGCCGATACTAAATGGTCCATCCCGGAATAGTTAAAATGGTAGCATTCATCTCCCAACCATATGTGCTTGGTAGGTGGCATGATTCAGGTGGCGACGCACGAGGCGAGAGGTCATGGGTTCGAGACCCCACAGGTGCATGAAGCCTCTCATGATTTTTTTCCTAGGCGGGTGTGCACTTAGTACTGGTTATTGCAACCGATGCTAAATGATCTGCACATTTAGTACCAGAAATGCGATACCAGTTACATACCTGGTTGTAACACTCTAAAATTCATCACCTGTTTTTAAATAGCAACCATTCAAATATTTTTGGAATTTATTTGTAATCCAAATTTAATTTGTAGGAATATTGCTTTGAATAGGCATTTAAATTCTTTTTATCAAAAAGAACTAAAATAAATATAAGGTCACTACTTGTTTGAGTGCATTTCATGCTATAGCACTTTATTTGAGTGTTGAATTCAAATTGCTTTGAATTCAAATTTGGTTTCTTATTTGAATTGCAACAAAAGTTTATTTAAGGTTCAACATTTTAAAACTGCAGTTTCAACAATTCTTATGCTCTGTTTCAACATTTGACCACTGTTGTTTCAACATTTCAAAATCCTTCTTCTTTCTTCTCTCAGCCCAGCTGGCGCAGCAGCCCATTCTCTCCCTTTTCTCTTTTCAGCCCAGTCCGGCCCAACCGCAGCTCTCTTTCTCCTCTCTCTTGCGCTGGCTCAGCAGCTCGCGTCGGCCCAGCCCAGCAGCCCTCCCCCTCTCTCCCTTCCACTGACAGCCTGGCCCCGCATGTCATCCCTTCCATCTCCCTCCCTCCGGTCGCACCTCTGGCCGAACCCGAGCTCGGACTCGAGCCTGACGCGCCGCCTTTCCTCTCTTGGCACACACGCCAAGGCTCCTCCTCGGCCTATTTAATGCGCCGCCACCCCCTCCTCGAGTCCCTTCGTCGCGACGCCCAAAACCCTAGCCGCCAGAGCTCTCGCCGCTGCCGCAAATCCAAGCTAGCGCCGCCGCCGTCGACCCGCGCCTCCGCCGCCTCTAACGCACCACGAGCTTGCTTCGGAGCTCCATGGGAAGGTTAGGAACGCGCCGAGCCCCTTTTCCCTCTCCCTCTCGCTCTTCTGCGTCCGCGCAGCGTTGCCGACCTCCGCCGCCCGCCATTGCACGTCGCCGGCCGTCTCCGTCGCTCAATCCTCGCAACGAACCCCCAAAATCGAACCAGCACATTCCCATCTTGCTCTAGAGCCAAAAATCTCTTGAAACCATGGCCTCTAGCCCCTGTTTCGCCAAACTCCGGCGAGCAGCTGCCACGGCACCGCCGCCAGCCGCCGACGCCGGCGACCGATCCGCCCAGCGAAACCTCCGCCGCCCGATCTAAGATCAACGGCCTAGAACAGAGCCAATCAAGTCAGTCACCATCAACCGAGTCAGCCGAGGCAATTTTGCGCTTTAGCCCCTCTCTTTCTAGAAATCAACCCGCGATCCAACCCTAGTCAAAAGTAATTTCATATAGGTCCTGTTTTTATCGTTTTAGCCCCTGTGCTTTCGTAGATTAGAACCCGCCGTCCATAGGTGCCCTTTTATGCGTTAGCCCTCGGGTTTTCATACGTAATTATGTTTTAGCCCTCGGTTTCTTCTTTTTAAGCCCCTATTAAGTTAGTTTCCTCGCAGTTAAGCCCCTGAACCTTGTTTTATCCATAGATTCCACGTTTTAACTCCGTTTAACATTGTTCTTGTTGCGTTAATCTTCTAAAAACATAGAGTTTAGTCCACCAGTGTTGTTTACCATGTTTTCCGTGTTGAAATAAATAAATATTGATTTTCCTAATTCTAATTTAACTAGCTTTTTAAAATAAAAGAAAATTAGAGTTCCACCTTCATGTTTTATAATAAAAGGTAATTTGATTAACCATTATGGAACTAGCCTTTTATAAATAAAATATGGTTAGAGTTATATTTGTCTTTTCATAAATAAAGATGTTAAGTTGGTTAATGTTTATTTCATATGCTTTTCCAAATAAAATCTAATTAGCTGGTATAGTGGTTTTACAAACTAATGTTTAATTTTCTTAATGTTCTTTGTTAAATCTAGTTTCCCGAATATAAAACTTGACTAGGTTTATACACCGCCTTTTGTGAATAAATGTTAACTTGATTTAACTAGTCTTTTTTAATTAAAAGCTTTATAGAAATATACCTCGGTTTTCATAAATTAAACTTAATATGGTTCATGATTATTCAATTGTTTCATGAATAAAAGCTACATAGGTTATATCCGAGTTTTTGTAATCACATGTTAACTTGACTAATATGAATATAAATGTATTTATGAATTATAAATGACTAGTTGAACACAAATAATAAGGTTATTCGATTAGATGCTCATATATAATTCTTTTCAAAAAGTTAATTGTTTAATTGATATAATTTATATATAATATTTAAAAATAAAATTGTGGCTTTACTCCGTCTTTTCTTATGAAATATAAACTTGAATTAATTCGAATAGGAATATCTCTTTGAATTATTCATTTCATGTCTTTTCTTAATTAAAATAAATGAAGCATATAGTTTTTGCTTTGTTTTATAATATTAAATCTTCCGATAGTTGTATCTTCTCGACCCTAGCTCCGATCTTAGTGTTTCTCGTGTCCTTTCGATCCTTATCGAGACCTCAAACCGTTCTTATGCTTGCTTACTATTGTTGCCCATGTTTGGTGTATTGTTATTTATTTGTGCATATGTTTGCTTGTATGTGTTCGTGTGACAATAGACGTTGTTCAAGCCGAGTTTGGAGATCAAGCTGTGAAGAGTTCGTTGAAGATCAAGTCTACGAAGGAATTGAGCTTTAGCAGATATTAATAGGATTTAAGGCAAGTGGATTTCCCCCTCAATATACTCTCTTTTGACCTATGCAACATCATGTTAATTAATGTTTACTTTATGTATGTATATTGCATTAATTTGATGGGTCCTATTTAAGGATGAATAGTCTTTTCCCCTAAGCCTTGTTAAACCGGGTTTACTTTACGTTGGGTAGCTTTGCTTAGCTGCTATACTTGGGAATGATTCACACTAAATGTGAAGATAATAATTTTGTGTTACAATTTATCAAGATATTTATATCCATATTCTGATGATGAAGTTAAACAAGATCACTTTTGTTAATTGGAACATGGAGCGGCAACGTGAGATTTAACCGTACAACCACAATACCATATTGGCTCTGGTCTTGGCTAAGTAATTAGATGAAATATATGTTGTGTTCGCGCTGCACGATGGTGGTTTATTGGGTCTAAAGCTTAGAGGAGTGGCGAAGGAATGCTTCGGCTTCCGAAGTACCGCCGATACCAGGGAGCGGACACACACATATAGGGATTCTTTGGAAAGGCCTCGTAGCGTCCCTATGCAGTCACACCTCGGAAGTGTGGTACGTGCCTGGCCCGCACTGCATGGTTGGGTCCAAAGTTCTTCGGAGCTTTTACGCGAATTGTGGTGAAAGTGTACAACCTCTGCAGAGTGTAAAACTGTTATAACAGCCGTGTTCGCGGTTATGAACGGCCCGGATCCTCACATGATAATTGAACTTGAAGTTGAAAATAAATTGTGGTTCCTGGTTATGGAATGAGTGTTTTGGCACGAACGATGTGAGATGATGTATATCTCTTTATATTATTAATTGGGTTGGTATATACTTATATCTTAGTAATCAGGTGCTTATTAATAAAATTTGACCAACTAAAATGCTGACCGCTCTTAACTCGTAACCTTTCCTTGAAAGCTTTGCATATTTCCCCCACTTGTTGAGTACCAACCATAAGTGTACTCACCCTTGCTAAATATTGGATCAGAAGGAGAAGAAGATGTGAAGTTCTTTAGTGACTTCAATGAAGATTGCTAGGCGTACGCAACCCCCAGTCAACTGCCTGTGGTGAAGAGTTGAAGATTTCCGCTGCTAGAATATCATTGTAATGTATTTATTTTATTATTTCCACTGTAACTTTGTGTTCTATATTCGTGGAGTCTATCATATGTGTGAAACTTGATCCTGGCGCACATATGAGATGTATCTGGTTTTCCTTTATAAAACCGGGTGTGACACTGGTACTAAATAGGATTCCTACCGGTGTGCCTGTCTCTTGTCTCTCTAGGGTCACCGCTATATATAAAAGCAATGCGCCACTTCATAGTTCATAGTAGTTGTCATATATATTTGCCGTGATATGCAAGGGTAGTACATATTCTCCAAACCATACATCATCTGGGCAGTGTATACACAGGCTTAGCTAGGATTAGGAGACGTCAGGAACAGTTCATTTGGATTGACGCTGTGTAACTCTAGGTCAGTCACTCCGGCTTCCCCCACATCAATAGATCGTGCAAGCTCCATCTCTACTTCCCCTACCGAAAATCCATCATATGGTTTTAGTTCTGTCGACTCCATCTACGGTCTGTCATCCATACAACCATACATGTTATAGCCGAAACTCATTTGATGCTTATTTTTGTCGGAACGATGTCTTCAAGTAAGAAGTTGTGAGCTACATAGGTGTTAGCTGTTATCGAATATATAGTTTGTCTCCACAAAACTCCATGTGAGAAAAAAATGAATACGAAGCCTGTGATACATGGTCAGTAATAATTTCAACAGCTTGTTGAGTATTACGGAGCCTGTGTTGCATTCTTTATTTTTGTGCGTCCTATTAACTAGCATCAAAATGTATCCCTGCCTCATGATTGATTAATCTACAAACCGCTAACTTAAGTAGTACAAATCGAACTAAAATGATCATAGGCCAGTTTCTAGTTTGTTACTGTGTATGTATGGCTCAATTTCACAGGCTCACAGTGGGAGATGGCAGGGACCATTTATTTATGAATGATAGATATTATATGTGGGCCACACTTGAAATTAAACTGTCTATCAGGGACGGCGGACAATAAGTGGAGTGAATGTATACTTATCTAATTCTGACCAGCTGACGATTATGTATAACATGTTGATAGATGGAAAATTAAATTAACACAGTACAGCAGGAACCCACAATGCCTACGGACGATTGGATATCCCCTCACCATGTTCACCGGCTCAACGCTATATAAGCAATCCACTATATGGCATAGAGTGATATGCACAAATTATGTACACAGTAAAGCCAGTAGCTAGGATTACCGGACTTCAGGAGCAGTTGGATTCACCCGGATGAACCTGTCGAACAGTTGCACATGTTCACCCAGTCTGATTCTGAAACAGCGTGTGCTTGAGTGAATAAAGATCAGGGCAGACGTACGAGATCCTAGACCATCGAAGTAATCCAAGACACAAGTGAGCTCCGATGCCTGTGCTGTACAATTGCTAGGCGATTGTTCACAATGAAAAATATAGGCGTGGTAATCCCAGCGTAGACAACATGCTGTGCTGTGCTTAGTTGAATTCAAGGCTCCATGGTATGAATGCATGTACAAAACATTTTTGTACCAATTTGTGCAGAAGACATGAAAGCATGGTTACTACCTGTCACGCACTCACGCCTCAATATTTCCATATTGTTTTGTGAACAAAAGACAAGGATGACCTTAAGATGTTTATAAAATCCCAAGAAATGTTTAATCAATTTTGTTGGGACTGTTGTTGTAATACCCGTGGCCAATACCGCAAATGACTCAACTCCTCACGTGGAATGGACCCACATATGCATTCTACCTCACTTATGCTCTCACCGTCGCCTTATTTGTAAAATGGTTAACCCGGAGGTAATACGTTTGGAACACAAAGGGTTATAAGCTGGCCCTTAGCCCCCCTAATCTTATTTATTTATAAAAGGGTTAACCCCTAATTTTGAAATGAAAATCTGCTGCCGAATTGGAACAATGTCCAATGACCACAACATTGGTACTTGGTAGAAGTAATAAGCTCAATACTTGTTGTGTTTAGTCAAATCCTCGCTATTGCACCAAGCCTGTCATGTCTCTGCTTGAATCAGGTGTGACGGGTATGAGCTGTGGAGCATGTCTGTGCGTCAGCATTAGGTGGGGCAAAGGCCCTATACCTTGCCCTACAGGTGGATACGCCCCTGAGAGAAAGTGGAGGTCATGAACAATGTAAACATATGGGGGCATGTCCAGCTCCGTGCCCACCTGTAATTGTCGATTCAGAAGCACACTATGTTACAGCCAAGAGCCCCGCCATGGATTCTACAGCATGGCAGATCGTGTGGATAACAACACATGATGGCTGCAGTAGCTACTCGCTAGTTCATATCCTGATGTATCCCATGTCTATCTATGTTGTTGGTGCTTGGTGGCCAAACTGATTCGATCAACTGGTTCGTTTGGTGACCACAGTCATGCAGTTATGCAAAATGGAGCAGTGGCTATATATAATATGTTGTGGCACTATTCATTCTCCTAGACAAATGAGCATTCGTCCAAAACAAATATACTTCTTACTAAACTTAGCTTTAGTACCTATTTAAAAAACTAGAGGTTTCGGGGGCCTTCGGTACCAGGTTAGGTTATCATAATATTTTTCTGAATTTTTTAATTTATTTTAAGGGCATCTTTTATTTCTAGAGGCGGGTACTTTGCTAGGCTCGGTTAATCAATTTATGGAGATGGACACATTAACATTTGCTTCGGTTAATAGTCTATTTGGAGGTGGTCGACTTAATATGTCCACATCCATAAGTAGATTTTTGGAGGCCCGCCTCCTGAAATGTCGAGGCCTAAAGAGGCCCAAAAATCCCATTACTAGAGTTCCATATATACACACACTCAATTATGGTTACAGATCTCGTTTCTCTCCCCCTCTGGTTTCTCTCATTACCCATGGCATGAGATCCGTAAGGAAGGCAACGGCGCGACGTGCCGACTTGCGTCCATGGGGACAGCGCACAGTGGGCAGGGGCCGACGGCGTGGGATCCGCGGGGAGGCGGCGGCAAGGCACATATTCATGGTGGATGGCGGTGCACATGGCACATTGGTTCATTTACAGAAGCCGGCTCTGAGGCGGTTGCAGAAACTACCTACCGTTAATCGATTTTGACTGCCTTCGAAAATGTTTTTTTTTGTAATAGTGACATATTGCTTTGTTAGAATGCCCGAAGATCTTAAGAACGTGGGGCCAACTTTCACTAGAATGACCATAGGAACTCTTAAGACACAAATCAGCAGAACAAACCTTTGCCTATATGGACTATATGGTGGTCAAAGCAATTCGAGAGCTGATAACGTATGGACTGGCCTTGCAAAAACTTTTGACAGCCTTCGCGCCGCTAACCTTAGATTGAACCCTGAGAAGTGTGTCTTCGGAGTCATGAAGGGAAAGGTTTTGGATCAAAAGAGAATATAAACAAAATTACATCACACCGTTTGCATTCCTTCTTAAACCTTTGCGTGGGATTTGGCTGCAAAAATATATATTATAGTGGTACAAAAAGGGAGGCAATGGTCTCCATATGCATCCATCTCGCTTGATGGACACATAATAAGATCATCGAAATTAGTCAATGTAAGAATGAAATGCTTAGGCTTCACTGTGTGACACCGGCAGAGCGGCAATAAAGGTACCTGATATTTTTTACAGTGCTCGAGAACAATGGTAGCCGTTCTTTAGTTCAGATCTATTGTTAAAACTTAAGGGAAACCTATTATAAGTAACCAAAATTGTGGGCCTGGACCAAAATGTTGTAGACTAGGAGCTAATTCAAACATTAAGTCTATCGGTTTATTGGTCTTTTTACGTTAGAGTGATCTTGTTAGGGATATGTTTATCATAGCAATCACAAATTCACATGGATGATTCGACCAGACTAATCCATCTTGCTCACGCACGTCACTCGGCGTTGCCGATCCCCATCTGTGCCGGCGTTGAACCATCCCATTCTACTCCTACGGCATCAAGGGAATGCAGCAGAGGCGGCACTTCAGCAGAGAAAGATCAACGGCAGCGCTGGCATGAGGCCCTGTCCGTAGAGACCCTGCACGGCGAGGCCCTAGGCATATAGCCCCTTGCTGCCTTGTTGCATCAGGTTACCCTCCAGCACTGTAACAAGCCTCAAGGTATCTATAGCTAAGCTTGTACTCAGCGACTAGCTCATCCAAGGCTCTTGCTGCTCACGTTGGACGTCTTGTAGCACTGTAAGGTGATTTTGCTACAGCCCTCTCTGCACGGTGGTGTTTTGCTACCCAGACATGTGCGTGCTCCCAGGCTGTCAGCTGGGATGCCTAAAGCACGTCGATGGCAAGTGAGGAAGCGCATCTTTGAAAGCTGAACGGACCAGGTTCCTGATACCTCCTTTTCCCATGGCTGCATAATATACCACAAGTCAGACTATTGGCCATTGGTATTGGCGCTTCAAGCTTATACTTATGTATAGCAGAGAACCAAGGCTAGCAATCTATTTGGGTATTGTGGATCCAATATATTGGTTGGGCATTGGTTATGGTCTTATGGAACATAGGTGTAAGGCAGCGGGGTTGGTTGTGCTAGCTACTAGCTAGAAAATGCCTATTTGTGCTGGTCTACAGATCCTTTTTAATACTACTTCAATCTGGTACAATAAATCCAATTGATACTGTGATATACCTATTCTTTGTAGATCAACTCGCACATCTGCTTTTATCAATAACTTTATAAGTTTAAGCATTAGTAATTCATAGATAAAGTTTGACACATCCCTAACCAAAAATTCTTAATTATATTAGTTTTCATTCTACCTGATAATCTGAGTACTTATACGGATCCAGCCTATATCTTTTATATGACTGTAATAGACTCTAGTTACCAATTACAACTACATGTTTGCCATTGAAATCCATATAACCATTTCTTCATGTATACACATGTATCCGTGTTCAGCATATTGTCACGTCGTGCATGTACACCGTACCATCAGTTAGTGTTGTACAGTATTTACGATGGCCTAAGTACATAATATAGAATATTTGGGAGGATTTATTTAGGCCCTGTTTAGTTGTGCAACAATGACAATGGTGGCCCCTCTCACATTCACGCTTCTTAGTGTCAATTTTTTTTTTCACACAACTTGCACCAGCTAAACAGGCCCTTAGATTGTTTTTATATGCTATAAATACGTAGGGTTATTTTTATTCTAGGCAAGGATAGTTTTAATGTAAATTAAATTTAGGTTATTTTTTTCTTCTTTGTAATGACAAATATATGTGATTTTTAGAAAACAGAATATATTGTCTTAATTAGGGAAATAATTTTAAAGAAAGCAATACATGCCCACTTATGTATGGTGAAATTTCATCAGTCAAACTAAGCTTCCTCCAAGTCATGGGACAGAACATACTTCCACTCTGGTATAAAAATCCAAATCATAATATATGTGGAGGTGATAGGGACCTAATAATCCATTAATCCTAGCATCTAACGGATGCCGCCATCGAAGCAGCATCATCCGTGGAATTTGAACTCGTTGCCAGAAGTGTCAAATTTTAGGTTGCAGTTCACACGGCCAAAACAGTTTTATACGAAGGTAACGGTAGATAGGTGCAGCCGTGCAGGAGAGGCCTCCTTTCCTTTGCGCGATAAGAGGTAATTAAGGTAAAGGTAAATAGGTGCAGCCCTGCAGGAGAGGCCTCCTAAGAGGTAACTTATTATATCTTTGGCTGTTGACTTGAGAAAGGAGGATACCCGGTCAATAAGGCAGCAGGGGAACCGTTGGCATTTACAGCTTCATGAGAAAGCTGCGACAAGACCCGTGAAAGATAATACAGTGATAGAGATAGGTTCAAGAAAAAACCAAATACTTGCTCGAACCCAGTATTTCAATAGTAACTTATTAATTACTCTCGTGAAAGATAATACAGTGATAGAGATAGGTTCAAGAAAAAACCGAATACTTGCTCGAACCCAATATTTCAATAGTAACTTATTGATTACTGTCGTTGTTTCAAATAGTATTGTCTTTTGGTTCAATTAACCGGCCAAGATAACTTAAAGAATGTGTTAGTTGGTAGCAGTATTTATTTAATGTTGTAGATGTTAGTATATACATTTCTTATAAATTTTTTAAATAATTAGTTAGATTTGTTTACTTTTAGGACAAAGCTACAATACCTCAACATCGAACCACAATCATACGTGCAATTGTATATGCAGGGAATTTCAGACTTTTTTTTTACTTTGGATTGCCAATATTCATATTCATTCTGGAAGTGATAGGGACCTAATATTCTGCATCATCATGAACTTTCTATACTTATCCCGTTGGTCCTATATATGTTTGGCAGTAAACTTGAAACTTTAGAAAGCAGGGTAACCCTGGTTAGTACGTATACGGCGACAGTGTGGAACCGCTGGTATTTACTGTTGAAAATAGAGAAGGCTCGGTGGAACAACTGCTGACTTGACCTATGAGAGATAGGTCCAAGAAAAGTCGAATACTCCAACCCATGGGAGATAGGTTTAATTAACCTAATTCCAACTTTCAATTGTGATCAAGTCTATAGAAAATGCTCAAACATCAAATTAGTACCATTATAACTTAGACAATCTACCGATAGAGTATTATATTTGATGTTGTAGATGTTAAAATACATTGTTACTAATCTTGTTTAAATAAGCTAGTATTTATTTAATTTTAGGACAAAAACTAGAACACAAAACCCCGATCATACGTAACTGGAACCTCAGGACCTGCTTGAGGAAGAACCATTTATTAGCACGCTATCTTCGGTAACACCAGTGCCGTGCGGAGTACACTCAAAATACACCGAGGGACACAGCAAGCGAGGCCAAAGACTGCCGGCGATGGGGAACAGCATCCACACCGCTTCTACTATCGTGAAGATTCCCGGGGTTGACAGTACTTTGGCGCTGATTTCCACAATCTTAAGGGCTGGTTTGGCAACCACCACTTTCCCGGGGCTACAATCCCCTCGGCCTATTCAACGCCTCCATAGGGTCAGCGCCTGTGCTTCCCCTCCGCCGAGTGGTGTGCAGACGGTGGCCGTGCTTCCCAGCCGTTCTTCCCGGGGCTAGACTCCACGACCCAATAGGTCGGGTGCGCTTCCTCTCCGTCGGCGGCGCGCGAGGCGATGCCTTGACAGCGACGCATCGACGGCGATGCCCTGATGGCTCCGCTTGCCTGCCCCGAAGGGGTTTCCTTCCCTGGGAAAGTTTCCTCAGTTGCCAAATCAGCCCTAAAGGCTTCAGAGAGAGCCAATCGGAACAAGAAGACCTGCCAGGAGCTTGCCGGTAACGTCAGGCGGATCGGTGACCTGATGCAGTCACTGCAGCAGCAGCAGCCGGGGATTGGTATCATGGAGCACCCAGAGATGAGAACACCACTCATGGAGCTTAATGAGACGCTTCAGCGGGCACACGACATCGTTGAGGACTGCAGCCGTGGAGGCTGTCTACGTGGGCTTTGGGCTGGCGGCTCCCGGGAAACCCGGCTGAACGACGTCCAGAGCAAGATCACCTCCTTCCTTCTTCTCTTCCACATCATCAGTTACCTCGACAGCACGCGCCTCCTCGTGCAAGTTATCGCCAACACCGCTGCCGCTCCGAGCGCCGAGCTCTGGCGGGTTATGTGACTCATCGACATGCTTCATTATAATAACACATGAACATGAACTCAGCACAAGCCTTGTGATTCAATTTCAGGTCTCTGAAGAGGATGTTGTAACGTCACCTGCACATCACCTACGCCATCTTAATTATGACAGGTCTCTTCCTTAAGTGTGTCTAGACATGTTTATATATTTTGATGCCCCTCCCTGTGTGTATCTAGACATGTTTCTATATTTTGATGTCTCAATTCCATCCTCTTGATACAGGTTTCAGAATCTAAGTTTTTCTGAATTGCAGAATGCAACAAATAGATTCTCGATTGAGAACCTAACTGAAAATGGCCCCTTGTTCAGTTTGTATAAGGTAACAGTGATTCTATTTGATTTTTTAGCCCTTGTTCGTGCATTTCTACAGTTATTAGCAGGGACGATATACATAATAATTCAAATTTGTGTGGTGCATATTTTTTTATTGTTCAGGGTCGTCTGGATGGAAAAGATGTCACCATAAAAAAGGTTTCAGTTTTTGCCTCAGTTTCGGGGCAACAGTTACCACCAAGTGTGAGTGAATCTGAACTATTCAAGAACGAAGTAAGGATTGTTTGGGAACTTCAGCATAAGAACATAGTTAACCTCGTGGGATTTTGCATGGAAAGGGACAACCGAATTTTGGTCTACGAATACATGCAGAATGGGAGCCTTGAGGACGCCATCCTTGGCATGTTCATCTGACTACTAGCTAGTACATCGATTATTCATTTTTTTTGTTCTTTTTACATATATATTTTGAGCACTTAATTAGATTCTTCAGCTGATGCATTTCATCTTTGTACCACATCTTACAGCACACATACCTGCCTGGCCTACGCGCTTTCGTATAATTGAAGGTGTTGCACAGGGTGTAGTGTATCTGCACAATCACTCCAGGCTGCGCATCATCCTTAGAGATTTGAAGCCGAGTAACATTCTCCTTGATTCAGATATGAATCCGAAGATATTTAACTTTGACCTCGCCAAAGTTTTATCTCAAGGCATGACTCAGGATACCACAGACTGTGTTGTAGGCTCAGTGTAAGATCAATCCTTCCACCTTTATAAATATTGTTTTTTTTCCTTTAGTCTTTTAAGTAGCAATTGTATACTATGGGAATAGTGGATCTAAATGTAACTTTGATTATACTGCTACACTATTAATTCTGCTATTGCAACGGTACTCTTTTTATTTCCATTTATGCCTGTGCAGAATTGTCCTTTCCAATCTCATTCTTAAAATCTCAAGACATTGACATAAGTTTATTTTTTGTGATCTTTTAGTGCCTTTATTGCTCCAGAGTATATGAAAGAAGGTATCTTCTCAGTAAAGACCGATGTGTACAGCTTTGGTACCATTGTTCTTGAAATCATCAGTGGGCAAAGATGGGTAATTAAACTTCTGTTCCCTGGAGGTCCAAGGGACTGGCTACATGACTAGTGGATATTTTACCTTCACTGGTCGTGTTTCAGAGAAAACAAATATATCGGACTGGTCGTATTTCAGAGAAAACAAATTGTCCATGATAATTCGAGTAACAAATTGACCTTAAATTTTTTGTTATTTTTTTATTTTATATGGTTTACCTATTCTGTAACACATCTTGTGAGCATTAACATCTACAGAAGATGCAAAAAAGTACTCTGATTATATTATAGCTTCATAAATATATTGGTCATGCTTTACAAATAAAAAATTGTAACAGTTACTTGTCAAATTTGTGGTTAACTTAACAAACCAGGTTGACATCCAAACTACATCTTTATCCAACCAGAAACCAGGGTTCTAGGAATTCCGGTCATTTCATCTAAAACCATTAGGAATGCATAGTTGTTTTTGTTAAAATGAATATGATGTATCATGCATGTAACTTTTTCCCAGACATTTAAGGGAACATCATGTTGCCGCGGCAAAATTATGAACAAACTGCAGAAATTCATTCACCCATCATTGCACGGCATCGCTTTCTGCAGCAAGGGTCTGCCGAAGTGCCTCTCCTTCTCAGCAAGGAAGAGGAGGCTGTCACAGCAGAGGGAGATGAGGAGGTGTGTCCGGGTGGCCCTGCTGTGCATTCAAGAGAAGCCTGAGCGCCGGCCGGACATGGTGGAAGTCATTCGGATGTTGCTGAGCCCCAAGAAAGCAAAGACGCCGTTTCCTCGCCGACCAGGCTACGCCAACGCCAGGGAAAGCTCGATGTACGCCGGCGATAGGAGCACAACGAACCCGTAGACATAGGTTTCAATGTGGTTTTCGTTTTAGTGTACATACTGCTATGATTGCATTAGCCAATTTGCGTGAACTTTCAAGAATAGCAAAGCAGTTCCGTCCTTCAAGATGAATATGTATGTGACCTTTGTTACTGTGTTTGAAAGGAACTGGTGGTTCCTCTTCCCCTGAATATTGTCAACCGTTGATCTTGACAAAAGGTGTTTTATTATAGGAAGAACAATTTAGTCTTTTATTGTTTCCACACAAATCAGATCGGTGAAATCAGGCCGGCTCCGGTCCTGTCCTCGTCACAACCGAAACAAATCACTCGCCCTGTGCTGATGGCCTGAGGCACGCTGGCGTCAGCGAGCTCACCATGAGGTCCTCCAGCTGGGAGTGAACCCCGGCGTCCGCGAGCTCCGGCGGCCCGCATCTCACCACCAGGTCCTCCAGCGGCGAGCGCGAGCGACCCCCGGCGTCCACGAGCTTCGGCAGTTGGGCGCGTGAGCGAGCTGCAGCACCGCGAGTCCCGGCGACCGCACGCGAGAGCTCAGCGCATCAAAGGCAACACGATGCAGGCCGCGCATGTCTCACAATCGCCGGCGGTGGCTGCAGCTCATGTCGCGGCGCGAGCCCCTCCCCTCAACACCCCTTTGCGGGCCAAGAGCTTCACCGCCGCCGGCCCGCTGTAGAGGGGAGAAGAAAGGAAGAAAAGTACTCAAGGAAGAAAGACGAAACGTCCGAGGAGACATGAAGAAAGACAAAACATTATTGATTGAATTTTTTTCGAGAAAAGGTTGACTGAAAGTACTAATATACCCTTTTAGTTAATGTGCAAAAATAGTTCCCGACCCACTAAATTAAGTTCCGGGCCCACAACTATGGTTCCTTATAACAACTATTTTTGAATTAATTCTAAAATGAATATTTCTATGAAATATTCATTACATATCTTTTTCTTAATTAAAAATCAACGAAGCACTTAGTCTATGCTTTCTTTTATGATATAAATCCTTCGATAGTTGTATCTTCACAACCCTAGCTCCATTTTAAGCGCGTCTCGTCCCCTCGCGGTCCTTGCCTAGACCCAAACCTGTTTTACGCTTGTTAAGCTTTTATTGCCCATGTTTGGTGTACTGTTATTTATTGGTGCATTTTTATGCTTGTATGCTCGTGTAGAGACATGACGTTCGAAGAAGAACAAGGTCAACAGTTCGAGGAAGAGACAAAGTGTTTAGCTAATGAAGGCAAGTGGCTTCTCCCTCTACATACTCTCTTTTGACCTATGAAATATCATAATAAATTCATGTTTAATTTATGTTATGTTATTGCATTAACTTGCCGGGACCTATGTTAAGGATGACTAGCTTTCATTATCTATTCCTTGATAACCCGGTTTCTATTTCAAGTTGGGTAGCTATGCTTAGTTGCCATACCTGGGATTGGTTTCCACTAAATGTGAACATAATAATCTGATGCTATATATCCATGTTCTAATGATGATGTTAAGCAATATCATATGATTAATTGGAACATGGAGCGGCAACCCAGGATTTACCGTACAACCACAATACTACATGGCTCTGGTCTTTGCTGATTAATTAGAAACCTAAGTTAGGGTGACCTTATTGAAAGGGCAAGAGGGGTGGCGGTTGATGGTGTATAGGCCGGTTCTCTTGGGAAGTGGGCTTTGCTAAGACATTAGGCCCATTAGGGAGGGTTATGCCTGCTTCCGATCCGGAAACCTTAGCGGGTCATTTCTGACGAGGGAATCTTTGTAAAGGCCTCGTAGCGTCCCTATGAAGTCACATCTCGGAAGTGTGGTACGTGCCTGATCAGCACAGCATGGTTGGGTCTAAAGTTCTTCGGAACTTTTACGAGAATTGTGGTAAAAGTGTACCACCTCTGCAGAGTGTAAAACTGTTATAATAGCGAGCTCACGGTCATGAGCAGCCTGGATCCTCACATGATAATTGAACTTGAAGATGAAAATAAATTATGGTTCCTGGTTATGGAAAGTGTGCTTTGGCACAGATGATGTGAGATGATGGATATCTTTATATGCTTAATTGGGTTGGTATATACTTATACCTTAGTAATCAGGTGCTTGCTGGTAAAACTTGACTAAGGGTGTGTTTAGATTGTAGGAAAAAACACTGTAGCATAAGAAAAACACTGTAGCATTCGTTGGGAAACGTGTTTTGTGAGGGAGGAATAGTGAAAAGTTAGAATGAATAGTGAAAAGTTGGAATGAATAGTGAATAGTTGGGAATCTGAACATGGCCTAAATAAAATGCTGACCGCTTATAGCCAAGCCTATCCTTGGAAGCATGCATTCTTGTCCCACTTGTTGAGTACCAACCATAAGTGTACTCACCCTTGCTAAACTTTGGATCAGAAGGAGAAGAACTAGGCGTACGTGCCCCCAGTCAACTGCCTGTGGAGATGTGCTCAAGATTCAGCTGCTCCAAAATGGTTGTAATGATTTTATTTTATTCTTTCCGCTGTAACACTGTGTTTTGATATTCATGAAAGTCTACCATATGTGTGGAACTTGATCCTGGCACACATATGAGATGCATTCGGTTTGTTTTTATAAAACCGGGTGTGACACCGCCCCACAGAAGGGCTGAGCGGTGCGGCTTTGGGAGACGGGGTGTTACAAATGATATCAGAGCCTACCCTCACGGTTGCGCGTACGGGTCAGTGTGCGGACATAGGGCGCATGACATATGGCACTGGACGTACGGTCGTGCGCTAAGAGGGAACGTTCCTGGACATTTGCTCGGGTCAGTGTGCGGACATATGGCGCCTGTGGGCCGGGTAGGACACACGGCATATGGGTCGGCACTGGACGGGTGAGCTGGACCGACGAGGACGTCGGGTTCTTTGAGGGAGGTGTATTGTGACACCCGGGCCAAGTTGATATGGCCCATAGTGGGCCATGAGCGTGGTGTGCGCATGTTTAGTACCACCTTGCAAGTTTAGAGAGGGTGGAGCCAATTTATAAGCCTTTTGTCCCCCCAGCCATAGCACCTTCGGGTTGACCCTTTTACACGAAGCGAGGACGAAAGTGTAAGCAAAGTGCTATGTGTACGCGTGCCCACCCCCACGGAAGGGCTGAGCGGTGCGGCTTTGGGAGACGGGGTGTTACACTATAATTGTCATTTTCCTTCTTCCATAACATATCATAAAATTAAACCCATAAATGTCTACAAGTCTCATTGGCGGCTGTACAGGACCCATGTCCCACCGTGAGTGAAAGCCTCCTCCAATAGTGAATAATTTTTTGGACAATTGTTCAAATGATCCTTTAGTACAACCTCAGTTTCGCGTTAGGTTTGGTAACTGCTAAACTTAGTAGTGCTAGCTGCCTATCAATATGCCCGTACTAGCTCTTCCTATTTATAACCTCGCAAATGTTGGAATGTTGCTGCACAGATAATCTTTGGGAAGTCAAGTACTCCAAATAAACATTATGTATCACCAATTATTGTTAAAAAATGCATCATAATTAGCTTCCTTATTTACTATCTTAGTAGATCTGACTTAGGGAAAAAGATATATTTTTCTTTTGACTTCACCAATTAATAACACCATAACTGGTACTTATTTATAGATATACAAAACAGATTTTATTGGCGATGACTGTTAAGACCCAGTAACTATGCTACCATTTGTACTGGGTTGTACTTTGGCTGGAATACCTGTGCCGGGTAGACAAAAATTCTCCAGCACGACCGTATCCGATTCCTCATGCCAAAACAACCAATTCCGTATGCCAAGTAGGCATCATGAATCATTCTATCCCTAAACTAAGATATGCATCTAGAGCTACAAGCATACGTTCGGTATGCTCGTTCTATGGCACTTTAAACAGATGAAGGGAAGGGGTTCTTGATGCCTTCTATTCCCAAGGAATCGTATCATGGTTCCTATTCAACACTAACCGTGCTACAACACATTGGATGACTCAATGCAAGATCGATAGCATGTCAAGTGGCCAGATAATATATGCTTCAGTATGGAGAGGCGGTGCTTGGTAAGGAGATGTGGATGTGTCTGTACTTTTGGCATTGCCCATTACATTTTTGTTACTTCAATGGTATACTCAGTAATTGAGAAGTTTTAGTTTTTAGTTGTTGAGGAAATTAAAAAAAAATGTACCAGATAACAAATTCAATGTTTGGCTGCTCGCATTGTCTCAGGACATTGGGCCTTACAGTGAGGGGAAGTGGATGATGATGACTAAATGAGCCCAGAGTGGTGAAACAGGTTTGAACTAACACGTTATCAGATTTCTTTGGATGTTTAAAACTATGCAAAAGTAACCACAACAAATAAATTAACAGGTGTAATAAGATGCCATTGTAAATGAGTGAATCAAACACTAATATTCTTGGTTTGAGGGAGACGGAAGCGTTGGCAAACCAATGAAATTAAATTTCTCATGCCCAGCACAAGGGTATTCTGTGCACATATAAAATATACTTCTGTATACAATCAAAACATTACATACGAGCTAGCATTTATGCAAGCAAGGGAGAATTTCCCTTTTTATGAGAGCCATGAATTTTTCAGCATAACTCGGTCGGTTTTTGTAGTACGAGCACATTATATTTCCCACATCTCTATATGTAGTGATTACACTGTATGAGACGATTATTGCATGCATCTTTCCTACATTTTGGTTGAGTCGACATTGATGAGATAAAGCAATCCGTAACCAGTATCAAAAGATAACAATATATTGGATTATGTGAGAGGAAAGAAATGGTCGACCAATGTAGTGTCTTATCCAATACAACAAAAACTATTTTTATAGGGACAGACAAAGGTCTGCTCATGCTTTCCATATTTGCAAATAGGTATTGAGATACATTTATCTACATAGGATCAATTCTAAGGCTCCCCTCTCCCCCTTATGAATCACCTCTAGAAATGGTTTTAATTAATTAGGGCGGTTCACCCTCAATCCTTTCCCATAAATGATGAATTCTAAGTGTGCTCAATGCTTTGGTCTGCCCTGAAAAATCGAGATAATCTCTATGTTAGGTTCAGAAGACTTTTCCTAGGAATGAACTATTGAAAACAGTCTCTGAAAAAATAACTTGCGTGCATACAGTTGAAACAACGTATATTGGCAACTGCTTGACACGCCAGGCTGTGAGCATTACACCATTTGGTGTCAGCTCGTGACAAGAGAAATGATTGGGTAAATTGTTCTCTGAATAATTCCCTGAATATGCACCACGCGTGGATTTCTTCAATTTGTCAATGAGTTCTGACGGTGTGCTTTTGGTGATCCCAAGTGTCTTTACTAGACCTCGTTAGTCACAAAACTCACAATGCACGCTTGATGCCAGGAACCTACTCATCCCTTTGTAGACCACATATTTTCCTTTGATGGATTGCTTTTTGAGCACCTGTATCAATAACTTCTTCCTATTTCTCCGCTTCATTTGTAATAAGTCCATGCAGGGCAACTCCGCTAGGCCTGGAATGAAATTGATAGAACATTCATCTGTCTGTTGTCAGCCAATTGGCTTCCGGTTCTAATTAATTTGTCTTGTTATGGCTAAAGAAGGTAACTGCCATCCGTAAGAGAAAGAAATATTGCCAATAGCATCTACAGAAAAACACGCAGTTCCAATCGCTCTTGTTCCGAGCAAACCTGCTTCATTTGCATGCATAGTCCTCCATTTGTCGCTGGTCTCATTGTCATCATAAAGCTATTGCTTTTCAGTATGTGTCATCCAAATTCTAGTTTGCTGACTTTTTTCACCAAGCATAAACTCGAGAGCATCATTGACTTCATTTGCTCCAACTTCCTAGGTGAGATAATTCGCTAAATTCTATCAGCGCGGTAGCATTCTGCTGTCGGGATTATACCATTAGCTATCAACACTTCCACTCAGGACAACCAAAAGCACGTGATCAGCTTGCACCGCAGGCGCCATGGTTCTAGATGCCTCCTGCACCCATTTTTTCAATGAGTGACGAACTTTTTCGATCATGCGTGCCCTTGTAACACATTGTATTCTACTGGTTCCATATACATATAGATACGGAGCAAATAGCAAGCTTGCAGCAGATGGGGCTTTGGTCTTTACACCAGCCAGGTTTATATAAATGTTATGCGGTTGTTGGTGGATCCTAAAACTCAGTTATGATACCAACCAAAGGTACTGGCTACACACTTGCATACTGTTCTAAAGGCTGTACTTGAAACATATTAGTACCGGCTAGGAGCTCCAACATGTTCTAAATGCAGACCATTTAGTATATTGGTATGAGTTAACAAGCTGATTCTAAATGGTATATGGCCATTCCCACCCGATTAATAACAACTGCTACTAAATGGTCTTCCACATTTTACATGAAAATGATAACTTCTCCTACTCAATTAGAAGTTCTATGTAGGTGGGGCATAGAGAAAGGTACGTGTGATCCTGGAGGTCTTGAGTTCGAACACATGCATCGCTCATGCACGCATTAGTGCATGAAAAGTTCGCATGACTTGTGGCTTGGGACGTTGCTTGTGTACCAGCGTCCAAGTGGATTTATTTTTTATTTATTTTTTGGGCACGAAATTGTTTGTGGCTGGTTATTTGGTGACCCAATACTAAACAGCTTGTGTTTAGTAATGCACTGCCGGTACCAGATGAGAAACTTGTACTAATAGGGGGTTGCTGACCAGTGTAAAGCCCAATCGTCCCATAGTAACAATAACAGTAGTTACTAGTTGGTTGATGACCTTATCTAAACTAAAAGAAGTTAACCCACGTGCAGGGAGTTTTGCAGTACCCCATCCACCACAACTTCAATCAACTGGGAACACGTGTCGTCAGCTAACGCAACTTGGGTCATATATCACGTTCGGCAGAGAGAAAAAACTTTATTCTGAGTTTATTAGGAAACGAGCCTCAACTTCTCTGACTTTAGGGGCTTCTTCCTGATAGCTATGTCTCTAATTTAGGATTCGAGGATCGTCAATCTCTAATGGCAATGGCCATACTAGCAGTGAGACTCCCAGCAATTAACGATCAAATAACTGAGCCATGTAAGAGTGATGGTGTGGAATCGGCATCCAAAGGATAACACACATCTTTGGAATACACGCTTGAATGAATGGATGCTGATTGCGCTAACTTTTTGATGCTTGGATTTGTATTTCTATCTGGAACACACCCTAACTGACTACGCTCTTCTGAAACCATTAGCCTAAGCTTGGGCCTATCTATTACTGCTGGCATTCCATCTCTTCTGACCTTCAGGTGATTCGCTCCCCTCCCTCTGCACAGTAGTGTTCTTCCCAGACGCAGTTGTACTAAGCACAGTCAGAACACTGACAGTGCCTGCACTTCTGCAGGCTCCAAGGATTCTATTCCTGATGCCTCCTCGCCCATCATCGAGAAACCTTTCCCAAGTCTATCTATATCGGGTTCCCCTCCTCCTGACTTCCATTGACATTGATAAATGGAGTTTCTAGCTCATACTTGTACAAAAGGCGGATAACAAAATGGTGGCTAGCTGTCTGCTTCAATATTATGAGAATGCAGTGGGTGGAGTGCATATCCTGCGACCTCTATATTGTTTGAGGATTGGTTTTGGAACTCAATTACAAAGCAGTTGAGGCACATGTTCAATGACCGAATATTATTTCGTTGTAGCAGTAGTTTGTTTTCTCAGTCACAATTACACTCCATGGTGGTTGTATATATCTGCGTAAAACTATGTACACGTACTGTCTGTCGTAACATAAAGTCTGTGATTCAAAATTCGTAAAGCAATTAATGTTACTTTTCCCATCGAGTACATTCTAGTTCGTGCAGCAGTAAATTAGTTCCAAATATTTTTATTTCTCCACATAGATAGTGTTTAATGTTTTTCTTAAAAAATCTCAGCTCAGGTGAAACAAGAATCCCGCTTGGCATTGAATGGCTGGATTATGTCAGAGTAGGAAACACATACAAATTTAGTGTCTACCAATCCGTGTGGGATCATGGGTCAATGATCAGATATGGTGTCTACCTCTTGTTGAGGAATTTTACAATGCTTGAAAGGTACCAGAAGGTACCATGCACTAGAGGAAAAACACCCATTCGTCCTCTTTCAATCAGTACCGGTTGCTTACCAACCGGTACTAAGATCCATTTAGTACCGTTGGTAAGCACAGTACCCCCCGAGGATCATTTAGTACCGGCTGGTAACACCAACGGTACAGAATGGTGGCATTCAGTACCGGTTGGTGTTACGAGCCGGTACTAAATGGTCCAGGGGGGTTCCCGAGGCCCCTTTTGCATTCAGTACCGGTTAGTGTTACCAACCGGTACAGAATGCACCACCCAGAGTTACTTTAAAAGAATAACATCCTTCTCTCAACCAGAAGTGCTCTATAGGTGGGGTGGTTAAGGAGATATCGCGCGAGGGGGAGGTTGTGAGTTCGAGTCCCATAGACCGCGCACGCGCATTTACGAGTGAAAAATTCGCGTGACTTGTGCAGGCCCCTCGGCGAGTTTAAAATTTTCTTTTCAATTTTTTTAGGCTCAAAATCATTTGGTAGCGGTTGGTATTACCAACCGGTACAGATCGGCGCCCATCGGTACCGGTTGTAACAAGCGGTACAAATCGGTGCCCATCGGTACCGGTTGGAACAACCAGTACCAACCGGTACCGATGGGCGTGCCCGTCGGTACCGGATTGCCAGTACCGGTTGCATAACCGGCACCGATGAGTGCCTAGCAACCGGTACTGGGAGGCCTTTTTGTAGCAGTGATGGGGTACTTTTGTGGCTGATTAATGCTAGCCATTGATCTAGCTGAATATTTAGCTAAGTATTTATTTTAATACAAAAAATATATTTAGTTAGTACCTCCAGATACCTTTCTTTCGGTACCTCCCGGTACCTCCTGGTACCTCCCATTTTTACCACCATTGGATGTTTGGAATCGGACGGTTCTCTATTTTTCCAAGCATTGTAAAATTTTTTAGTATAGTGTGTCTAGTTGGTCATATTTGAAGATGAACTCTTCATTTGTTTAACGAACTACACGGACTCTTCATTTCTTAACCCAAAACAACATTTCTGAGCGATTCGGGAAAATGCAAATCTTTATACGAGGTCAATTACCACAAATTGACATGCATTCGAACAAAAAGTTACGACTGACAAACATTATTCAAATGTAAAACTTTTTGCTAATGTTTTCAAGGAACTTGTTACTGTACTGGTATATATATAGAGTCCAGACAGGCATAGATATGGCGTTTCGATGCCTGCACAGGAGCGTGGTGGATGATCGGTGGCTTCTTCTTGCCAACTCTGCTGATGAAATTCCCGACAACAACACTGGCAACAGAGCCTGACAACCTCATGGTGAGCACATACACCGCTTCACGAAGAAGGACAACAGTTCCAGGGCTACTAGCAACATTATGGTGCATCCAATCATATAACTGCTTCACCGTACATGTTCTTTGTTAGGTTGCAACCCCCATCATGGAACATTATTCTTGATGCTTGGCTATACATACTGCAATATCGACTTTTTTTATACTACCGCATCACCAATTGGATAGATCTAGATATCTAGCTAGCACTATGCCTGGAGGCACGTTAATATACGAGCCATTTTAAGGCTCATGTCAATTCTACAATGTGTGATAGATGGTGTGCAGTGTAATTCAGTTCACTTCAAAGGCAATCATACCTCAATCAGTGTAATGTGACAGATGTCAGCATTAAGTCATGTTATGCAGTATAGTGTTATAAACCATCACTACATGTAGCTCAAAAAGAATAATGACAAACTAAACAAGGAGTTATATGGATATTCCGAATGAAAAATTGAATTGCAGGAGTCCCAACCAAAAATATGCAGGGGCAGTGCCTATAGTATCATAATCCACCGTACTGAGACATCATTGAAGAAGGTTTGAATTACTCCGCACTAATATATCTGATAGCCGGATAACTTCCTAAACAATTGTTTTGTTCAGTTTATTACCCCTTAATGTATGCCACTTAGTTTAATTTACCCCCTAACACCATAACAGTGCATGCATGTTAAAAATTTTTAGTGTATTAGGTAAAATTTTCATGGCAGGATAGAAAACATTGTAATGCACGCTAAAACATTGCATCAGGAATTTTATTACCATTTTAATAAGTAGGAGATTTAAAAATGATTTAGTTTTCTGGATATATCATTGTATGAAACATTATGACACAATTATAATATACAACCATGTAAAATTTGAAATACAACTTATCTTGTGAGTGAGGAAATGTAAAAGTTAAGTTTCATTATGGGTAAATTCAACTAGATGACATAGTTTAGGGGTTCTATAAGTGCACTTTGGCTATATCTGAGAGGAGCAATTTGTACTTTTCCAGAAATTATAGATCCCAATATATAAGTTCCTTGACGTGATCCCATAATTTTTTTCTGCTGGCCGTGTAGGGGGCGCAGTGAAAGGCGAAGCATGAGGAGGACAGAAGCAGGAAATATCCATGTTGCGCTGCTTGCTGAGCCTCTGTCAGCATTTGGTTGTATCAGCGATCCAGCACCCCATCCAATGGCGATAGGAATGGCACCTCATCAGCTGTAGCGCCAGGTGCCATGGTTCCTGATGCCACCTATTCGCAACTGTCCAACTGGCGACCCACTTGTTTGATCAGGCATGCGCCCCAATCATAGTTTATTTCATCCGGAGCTTCATTCACGCCGGTTTTGAGGACTATCATTGCCTTGGTTTATCTGGGATGTTTTCTGTTGTTTGGAATTATGCTGGCTATATATGGAGCTAATAGAAGGCATTGGTCAGCTGGGGTCGAGTATTGTCATTTATGGTGACCTGATTTCAGCAAGGGTACGGTCACGCGGTTGTTGGCCTGGTGATACAGTGACTATACTAAAGCAAATAAACGAGTGAACAAAACAATAGCTATATATCAGCCGATTTTCAATTGGTTGGTTGATACTCTAGGCTGTTATCATTACACCATAGGTGTCGGCTCCTGACAGCTAAAGTAATGATCAGGCAGCTTGTTCTATGATAATCTCACGAATCGTGCAGCGTTTCTGGATTTCTTCACTTTGACAGTTTGTTTTAGCGATGATGTCCTCTTGAACTAAAGTGTCATGCTGCATTATTGATGCGTTGACACTCCCTACTTATTCGTTGACAGGCGAGTTCTTTGAAGGATTGGTTTTGGCCACCCAATCGATAACCTAGCCTCTTCATTTTCCTCCTTTCGTTTGTCGTGCGGATTCAGACAGACTCCACCAGACCTACAGTAACATGTGTGTATGAAAAAACATCTCACGGTGGAACTTAGCATCTTTACCGTCTGCCAGATGCACATGACAATGGGCATTTAGTCCACAGCAAAGGCTTTGCCATGTGCCCCTCACAGCAAAGGGCACATGGCAAAGCTCGACCGGCAAAGGTGCCTCTGTCAGTTGTCAAGCTATTATAGCTTCTCCTAGTAATTAATTGTCTAGAAATAATGATAGAAAGCAACCTTACAAGCTAGGTGTCATCTGCAAGAGTAAGACCTATGGGCATTCGCATCAACAGATATCCTCAGATATGCCGAGGGAACTGCATGCATGGTGCACGTACACAGGTCCATTATCATCTGCGCACTATATTCGTGTTCTTGATGTACTGTAGTATTGAGGTCGGTGAAACTTATATGGCAAAGGACAACGAACGACAAGCATGCGAAGACCAATGAACATATACATCAGTTCGTAAGGAGTATGAAAAGACTAATTATGTATTCTAAGGGATGTGACCTTATGAATCGCCTCTTGAATTACTTTTCATTTCATAGGGCTGTTCAACCTCGATGATTCCTTACAAACCAATAATTTTAAGGCAGGTCCACGCTTTGTTCTGCTCTTGAAAATGAAGATGAATTCTATGGTTGCTTGATGTATACTCCAGCTACTACAGTGCATCTGGACATTCTAGGCTATTATCACCAAAGCACTAATGATCGGGGAGCTTGTTCTCTGAAATGTTTCACCAATTATGCACGCAGAACCGTGCTGTGTTCTTGCATTTGTTCACTCTGTTAATTGGTTTTAACGGTGACCTTCACGTGAACCCAAGTGTCTTCGTTAGACATGTTAGCATTAATCTTGACTAGGTAGATTGCATTTGGCTAGGACGTGATTAGTTCACGGTGTGCCTGGTAGGAACGCGTATGTGTTGCCTGCTTGCATGTAGATTAGTTTGTGCTAATCCATGCGTAGATTGTTAGCTAGTTAGTTAGTGTGTGTGTGCACGTACTGATTACTGGCTAGTTTGTTAGAGTTAGTTGCCGGAGGAGTTTGTGCTCAGGTCAGGCATGATGTGCGGCACATGCTGGCCCTGGTTTGTTACACGGGTGCAGGGAGGCCATGCGGCAGTTGGCGACATGCAGATGTGGAGGAGCGCGAAGCTCGGATCGGGCCTTGGATGACCGGCTCCTGCGGAGAGGTGCGTGCCCGAACGTGTGGTGAAGCCGGGTCTCCAGGAGGGCGTTACTGCACGAGAAGATCAACGAGTGGATCAGCGTAGGTGCTGTGTCACCAAGAGAGGCTACAAAATGCGCTGCAAACCCTGTAGTGTAATTGAGCCGAGTGAAACAATGAAATAAACAGCGAAGATACAAGCCGTTCGGCGGCCGCAGCGGTCGTCGTCGGCGGGGCGTTTGGTGTCCCGTGGCGGGTGTTCGGCGCCCACCAAAATCTGAGTGTCTTGTGTTCTTGTTGATCGTCCGTCGATCCTCGGTTCCAACAAGACACTTGTCGCGAACCATGGTCAGACTACCCCATCTTCAGAACAAGGAGGCGAAGGTGGGGCGTAGAACAGAAGGCCGAACACAATGGCAGCTGAGTCGGATTGGGTCATGTAGTTTGGTAGCCCAGAATGAACGGGTGTTGGCTGTGGCCAACTTGGCACTGTCTGTAATCCTTAAAGGAGAGACATGATACAGGGGAAAGACTTGATTGGGATCTCGTCCAACTGATTGTAATCCCAATCTTTGTATCCGTTAAACCAGATATCCTATGATCCCTAGAGTTAGCCCAGTGAATTCTCCATCCTGGCTGTGACAAGACCTTACTTGTGCTGCATGTTGGATGCCTTGACCTTAATCATTCACTGATAGAGCGAATCCTCGGATAGATTATTTGTTGGACACCTTAATTGCAGCAAACATGATGCTAACCTCCTTCTATTTCCTACTCTGTTTGCGGAGTGTAGCAGGCCGAGTCCGCCAACCTGCCATGAAATGCGTAGACCATTTATCAGTCAGTGGCTAAGTTATTGACTTCTCATACTAGTAATTAATTGTATACCAATGGTGAAAGAAAGCAACTATTAAATACAGCCTTAGAAGGTAGCTGTTATTGGCAAGACTTATTGGTGATCGCATCTACCGACCTACTCGCCAAGGAGTTCAGTTCCAAACGCCCCTAATTCTCTGCAGACATGCTGCATTTGCATGCATGGTGTAAATAAGTGCCTCTCATGGTGCACATTATATTCTTGACTTCTGGTTGTTGATGTACTGTAGTGTTGAGATCAGTGAAACTTATTAGGCAGAGAATAACAAGGACATTTCTTGGTTTTATATAAATAGCTTCCCCCAAGTTTGAGCTAAGTTAGGAAAACTTCTCTGTCTCTCTGGCCATTGTCTCCAAACAGTTGAGCGCACTATGCAGGAGCTATGCATGGGAGTCATCAGGTGCAGTCTCGCCAAACATGTAACTGACAATGCTCGGGATGTAACAGTTCGGTGCAGCACTACAGGAGCAGTTTGCATCAGGTTCTATCTATCAATTGCTTCAGCACACACCAACCCGCTGCCACAAATTGGATATATACATTCTACCATGGAAGTGCATCCACATTTGTATCAGCTTCTGGTTTTCAAACCGTACATGCAAACAGAGACTAACATAAAAGCTCTGTCTTGACCATTTTGTTATAAAACTATTTTGGTCCAAACAATTTCTTAAACATTTTGATCATGCCAGAGCGAAACATTATTAGCATATGCACAACGAAAATTTATTACAAATTAGGAGTGTTAAACGTATACGAATCACAAAACTAACTACACATATGGAGACTAATTTGCAAAACTAACTATCACGATTAATTAGTCTATGATTTAATAATGTGGTTCTACGTTAACTATTTGCTAATTAATTTATAATTAGTTGATGTTTAGTCCACAGCTGCTTCAATTAATTTTATAATTAGTTGATGTGTAGTTATTCTAATTACCATCTGAATTTGGATGTGATAAGGGCTAAACTTTAGCTAATGGATCCAAAAGCCTGTTTAGGCTACTATACGGCCTGAGTGTTACAAGTCACCTGTCAAACTAGTTTGATGTGTAGTGGCCTTCCTTCCTATCTCTCCGGCAAATGGCACACAGTATAAAAATGTTACATATATAGAAGTCACCTAAAACGGGTGATACCAAACAGACATAGTGGTCCAGTACCATATGGAGCCAAACACCAATGGGCTACTTTAAGGCCCCACTGCCATGTGCTATGTGTGGAAGAGTGCCTCGCTCGGCCCTATGCTATGTGTGGTCCTTAGAGCTAGAGGTGTCGTTGCTCTCACCTTCTACAAGAATGTCGTTGTTCTCCTGTGTGGACTATGGCGACCTCACCTGGCTGCAACGTCTACGCCTGGACTACAACGACCTCACCTGCTTGCACCTGCTACGCCTGGACAAGCACAACGAGACCAAGTGACGGCATTTCCAGACATGGAGGCTCAAAGGTCTCGAGTCCTGCTGCCTCCTTTTTCCTATCACGGCACATGCTACAGAGTTAGTCAAAATCAGATTCGTCTGGCATGATCCTGGCTGCATTGGTGCTCCTAGCTTATTTTTTCCACCAAGCAGAGAAGGAGCCACTGTCTGGATAGCATTTTGTGTATAGCGTCAATGCTTTATGCGGCATGCATTTCCTGGAACCTATATATCGCTTGGGTAGTGGTTGTAGTAGAACCTATATATTAGGCATGCGTTTAATAACATAGTACCGAGGTAGCACTAGCTCTTTTGTTTAGGGACAATTACATTCCACAGTGGTAGTATGTTTTAAACCTCACCGATGGTAGCGTGCCTATTTGATATTCTAGGCCCCAGTGGATGAAGCTTGAAAAGAGCCCCTCTTCTACCAAGGGTCACAAACAATATAATAGACCCCAATCGACCTACAGGTTGGTCATTTCCCTACTGCCCATTCCTCTTGCCACTGCCTTCCTCATCAGTGGCTCGCTTGACACAGCAATGCTGTCCAACTCAGGAGCTTTCTGGCAGTCATGAGAACTACCTCATCTACAGCACGCTTGGTCTTGGGTCCTGCTCACTTGGCCAAGCCATGTCACTGGTCACAAAGGTGTAAATATGAAGTTATTGGACGGGTTTAATGCACTATGTGATGAACATAGCTCGTTAGGCTCGCAAGCCAGCTCAAACTAACTCGTTATACTAACGAATACTGCTCGCATCATTATTAAATAGCACCAAACTGAGACGAGCTGAGCTACCTGCGAGCCGAGCTAGCTGACAAGGCACGAGTATTGTCTAGCCATAGTAGGGGAGGGGGGGTAACACCAATTAGTATTCATACGAAAACTAGCGTTAACATCAACTAGTACAAGAGTCTCCAAAGCATGCATTAAAAAAAAAACATGTCCTGCCCAGGTAAGATCTGTTGTGTAGGTGAACTGATAGGGAAGCTACGCGTAAATAATGTATATGCATTACAACAAGAGTCTCCACCCATGAATTCAAAAACAAAAATATGTCATGCCCAGGTAAGATCTGTTGTGTAGGTGAACTAATAAGGAAGCTATGCCTAAGGTGAAAGAACTGGGTTCACATCTAATCATGCGCACATAATTGGCATGAAAATTCACTCACTGGTAGAGACAAAGTTCGCCGATGTGCCAGATATGGGCATGAAGCACGTGTCCTGAGAATAGAACGGCTTCGAGGATTTGCAGGATTTGAGCTCTTTCATGGTTAGAGTCTGCAGTCTTGTAAGATACCCAGTTCATGAGTAGTAGTGTCGTCAGCCGTGAGCATGTTGCGGCCAGACATTCATAAGTCATCTCATATCATGAGCAGATCCAACGCTTTTGAGAGCAGCCACGATCTAGTCACCTTTCTACGGATGACCTTCAAATTATGAGCTCTTTTACAATGATTGACAAATACCAGCTGATACTAACAGGTATTTGCAGGTACTTTAAGTTCTTTTCCTGACACTTACGGGTACTTTTAACTATAATTTTGAAAATAAATAAATAAATAGCTAGACCTATTTTTCTGGTACCTGGTCCCACAATTTGGGTACGTTTTGGTACTTTCGGATGGGTACTTTTAGATACTAGACATATTTCTCACTGTTGGATTCCATATCCTGATAGAAACACGGTACTTGCCAATCATTGTAAAAGAGCTCTCAAATTGTAGGAGTAGCGTGGAGGCACCTCTTATGATGTAATCCAAGTTTGTATGGTTGGATCTTTATGGATATTACACAAGTTTTCGTGGTGTTAGATTTTATATTTAGCAAAGTTATTTTCTACGCTTTTACATTACCCCCTTGTGGCACCCTTGGAGGAAGTTGCCCACCAAGAGGGCACTGCTCTCTGTGGCTGCGGCAGAACCACCGGACAAGCCTGGAGAGACCCTCCACAACGAAGAGAAGAAGCCTGTGTTTCACATCCGTGCAGTCGACATCGTGCTGAACCTGCCCTCGACACAGTTCGAGGTCACGGCACAAACCTGTTGCTAGTCACATCAGTTGGATGCATTGCGTCAACTTGATTGCCGATGGCTCCCAAGCCTACGTTTCACCAAATGCCTAGTGACAGTGGGAACCTCATCTCGGTGTGTCACCAAATTTACCTGGTTTTGGATATTTTTTTAATAAAAATTAGGCATATGGGGATTATCCAAAATAGAAAATAGCTAAGTGTCACTTGTGTACAGAATAAAGAGCTGTCACATTCTTCTCGGAATATGTATATTCATCGTAGCTCTCTTGGAAATACTAACCTAATATTCACATGTAGTCACTTGGATTAATATATAGCAATTCCTACTGCATGGCGATGAGAAGGGGACCAGAGAGCAACCATGATAAGACTGATCAAACCATTAATATATAGCAATTTCTCTCAACATTAAATCTGTACCCGAGCATAAAAAACGCTGAGATGACATAAATTTCACAGATTTTCACGAGGTGGAGCCTTTATTTATAAATTTACTGCAGTACGATTCTGTTACTATACATGCATGACACTGGTATCTCGAATCTATTAATGAGTTGTCTCAGCGTGGTACATGGAACTACTAGACATGACCCGTGTCAATTGCAATTGTTGGATGACAAGATCAGCTCCTAAATGGAGGGGAGATGCCGGAAACTCTCAATCGTACTATTTTGGTTCTCATTCCAAAGGTGAGGAATCCACAAGAACTCAAACAATTTAGGCCTATTTCGCTTTGTAATGTGTTATATAAAATCTGCTCAAAGGTTATTGCAAATCGTCTTAAGCTGTTCTTGGAGGAGATAATATCCGAGGAACAAAGCGCTTTTGTTCCGGGGAGGTTGATAACTGATAAAGTCTTGACGGCCTATGAATGCATCCACTATCTAAAAGGAAGAAAGGGAAGGTGGGTGCCTGTGCAGTGAAGTTGGATATGGCGAAGGCATATAATCGAGTTGAGTGGTGCTATTTGCGTGGGATATTGACCAAGTTGGGGTTTGCGGATGGTTTTGTGGATTTGGTCATGACTTGTGTCACCTCAGTTTCTTTTTCGGTGAAAGTCAATGGACAGCTCTCGGATATTTTCAAACCGTCGCGTGGGATAAGGCAAGGTGACCCGATATCACCTTATCTTTTTCTTTTGTGTGCAGAGGGATTCTCATCTTTATTGTAGTTAGTTGGTCCAGTGCATCTGTCAAGGGTAGTTCGCGTGAGTATTCATGCCCCCTGGATTTCGCACCTTCTCTTTGCGGATGATTGCATTATTTTTTCAGAAGCATTGCAGAGAGGGGCCGACAGACTTAGTGAGATTCTGGATATCTATAGCTTGGGCTCAGGCCAGCTTGTGAATTATGATAAATCGGCGGTGGTTTACAGCTCTAATTGCACTGATGAGGCCAAGCAAATTTTTTCTACCCCGATGAATATTACGCAGGAGGCTCTAGCAGAAAAATATCTGGGTTTACCAACGGCTCTGGGAAGGTCCACCGATGGGGCTTTTGAATATGTGCCTGCTAAACTATAGGGCCTGATTGGGGGGGGGTGGAATGAGAAGAACATGAGCTTGCAGAGAAGGAGGTGCTGCTCAAATCCGTGGTACAGGCAATTCCTACCAACCCGATGAGTTGTTTCAAGTTACCGGCAGAAACATGCAAAAAAATAAAATCTGCTATTGCAAATTATTGGTGGGGGGGGGGGAGGGGGCTCTGTCTCCAACAAACATATGCATTGGAAGCACTGGAATAAATTGTCTCGCCTGAAAGACCAGGGAGGAATGGGTTTTCATGTCCTGGTACTTTTCAACCTGGCCATGTTGGGGATGCAACGATGGCGACTGCTAACTAACCCGGGATCATTATGTGCTGGAGTGCTCAAATGCAGGTATTTCCCATCTACAGACTTTCTCGGGGCAACAAAGAAGAGACATGCAAGTCATACTTGGCGTGTTATTCTAGTTGGGCGAGATGTACTGATGAAAGGGATGATAAGGCAAATATATGGCGGGATTTCTGGATTCCAAACCATTGTAGTGGTCACCCTCTCACACCGGCTAATGGGCAACAAGTTTGTGATGTGAATGAACTAATCACGGCTATTGGCCAGTGGAATGAGGAGCGAATCTGAGAAATCTTTTTCCCAATAAATGTTGATGCCATCCTACAGATTCCAAGATGGGGCATGGGGGATGATTGTTGGTCTTGGCAGGAGGAGAAACATGGCTTGTACACAGTACGCTCGGCCTATTGACTCCTTTAACGAGAACGCCAGGAACATGAAGATGTAACTATGTCGGTGCTTAAAACCCGGTACTAATGTCAATTTAGTACCGGTTGGTAAGGAAAAAGTCCTCCGGGACCATTTAGTACCGGCTCGTAACATGGTCCGGTACTAAATGGTGGCATTTAGTACCGGTTAGTGTTCTGTGCCGGTACTAAATGGTCCCGGAGGGTTCCCGAGGCCCCCCGTGCATTTAGTACCGGGTCGTAAATTGGCCCGGTACTAAATGGTAGCATTTAGTACCGGCTCATACCACGAGCTGGTACTAAATGGTTACGAGCCGGTACTAAATGGTCCATCTAGGAATAGTTAAAAGGGTAGCATCCATCTCTCAACCACATGTGCTAGGTAGGTGGGATGGTTGAGGGAGCTACGCGTGAGGCAAGAGGTCGTGGGTTCAAAACCCCACGGGCGGAGCAACCCTCTTGGAAATTTCTTTTTTCTATCCGTGGGCGCATTTAGTACCGGTTGTAACAACCGGTACTAAATGGGCTTCCCATCAGTACCGGAAAGCTAGTACCGGTTGCTACAACCGGTACTGATGGGGTTTTCCCAACCGGCACCGAGAGCCTTTTTTCCTATAGTGTGTGCCCATATCCTGCCCAACGGCATCGCTATCAGAGAGTTCTTGGTTAAATTTTTCCTAAAAATAAATGTGATGGCATTTGTTGGCTTTTCTGAACACATAGATCGCTTTCGTGCAGAATTTTTTAATTCTTGTAGTTTTGAGACTCTTCCGATAATGGTTGGAGGGGACTTTAATATTATTAAAAACCCCTCAAAATAGAATAATAATAGATTTAATAGTAGATGACCATTACTCTTTAATGCTTGTATCAAAACTCTAAATATGAGAGAAATACAGTTTTTAGGTCGAAAGTTCACATGGGCTAGCTTTGCAGAAGTCCCAACTTTTGAGAAACTTGACAGAATTCTAGTTACCACAAATTGGGAGAATGCTTATCCTGTATTAAAGCATTAACTAGAGATATGTCCGATCACACTCCGCTTTGCTATATATCGGAAATGCTTCTCGCAGAGGAAACAATCCTTTATTCATGTTCGAAATAGGATGGCTAGCTAGAGAAGGTTTTTGTTGACGCAAAAAACCAACACACTGGCTCGAGAGTCCTATAGACTAATCCCGAACCGCCAGGGGCGTAGCTACAGGGTATGCCGGGTGGGCCACAGCATACCCTGCAGCCCAGCCACTTTGATGTTTGTAAAAAAAATACCAGCCCAACTCTGAAAGTCTGAATGGTCCGATGTCTCTGCAAAACTGCGACTGTGCGTATTCTTGTTTCGCGTGACTTGGTATGCCATTTAGATCGCGATTGCCGCCGCCACCGTCCGCCCGACGGCCGTCCGGCCGGCGGCTGCCATGGCGCCACGCACCCGCAGCCTACTACCTCCGGCCAGTCGGCCACCTGCAGTCGTCATCCGGCAGGCGGAAGTGGCCACGCAATTTGCAGACTTGCAGTTGCACTTCTGCAAGTTCGACACTGCCAGTGCAGCCGTGCAGGCTAGTTCACGTACAAGAAGTTCAGGTAAGCAAGGAAAAAATAGAAATAAGTTCACTCATTATGTTTAGAGAACTAATCATTAATCCTGATTCCTGAATTGTTGATGCTACATCTTGTATATTTATTTGTAGAATCATTGAGCTATGAAGAGGAATGGGGACATTGCATCTCTTTTCCAAAAGCATGCAGCAAAGAGCCAAACAAGGCTGCTGCTGCTTCATCTCCTCCTGCTGCTCCAGCTGCAACCATGGTTGAAGATGAACCTCAAGAGCAAGAGAGAGTAATTGAAGAAATTGAGAATGTTGGACCATCTTCTCCTCCTTAAGCTCCGTCATGGCATTTAGAAAGCGCAGGCCAGACAAGATGAACACTGGCAATCATCCTTGAACCGTTATAGGTGTGTAAGCTCTTTATGCATATGTTAACATACTGTATTTATCCAAGTATTGAACTCAACATTGTATTTAATATTTAATACTTTTCACACTTGATAATTTTGCATACCGTTTATGTATCGATTAAACCAAACTATATATAAAACATTGACGTGGCATACCCTTCGGTAAAATGCTAGCTACACCACTGCGAACCGCTTACCATAGTGACTAGGGCGTGGCAGATATTTTGACCTGTAAATTGACAAGGAAACAGTGGAACATCAAATACGAGAGCTTATCGGCTGGATTTCCGAATGTACTCCCACAGGCCGATGTAGAAAAGAACAAGAATGAGCCTAGGGCGGGCAATTCAGCTGATCAGATCTAACGGATGGGCTAGGGTTAGTACCATGTGTGCAAAGTTAACGAACAACTAGGAATGTACAATGTGAACGTTATAATGTAGGTTTTAGACAGATCTTAATCGGTTTTACAATAGATTTAGCAATTAAGAATAATAGACTACTAATCGGATCATCTGGGTGAAAGTACAGAAAGCCATTAAAGATGCGAATGTACACCTCTTAATGGATCTATACATGCAACACTTAAAGACCATAACAGATCTAATCGGCTACATATAGATATAGATGCAAAGGGTAGAGCTTCCCCTAAGTTGGATCAAGGTGCATCATAAGTCATCATATTTGTATGTACACACTACAGAGCATCAGGCACAGCCAAACGAGGTCATGCTGAAGCATAGGTGCGCCAGCGGTGTAACAGCTCCAGAAGGTCGGTGCAAGTGTAACTGCTCTCATATACATATATTTGGGTTCAGCTCCGATAACTTTTCTCTAAACTTCATTCATGCTGATTTTTTCACTACTACAAAAACCATTTTTGGATGTGGATATTTTGGGTTTTCAGATGCAGAAATCCTATCCGGCTCTAATGTGAGGCTTCCAGTCAACCATTAATGGAGGTGGTTTTGTGTCCGCGTCCATTAATCAGAAAAAAAAACAAAGAGGTCCTTGGGCCCTACAGCCATATGGCCTTACACAGCTAGAATGGGCATTGGACAACCCAATTGGGCTCCTTTTGTCATAAGGGGGCCTAACCAATACCATCAAAGGTCCATCCCAACACTCGGGAAGTGAGAAAGACTGTTAATGGGATGGAGGGAGCAACTTTTACTATGTATCTAGGCATATGTATATGTCGAGGTTCATATCAAAAGCTACACACCTAGAAACCCAAAACGAATTGTATTTTGGGACAGAGGGAGCACTAGTGAGTAAACTTAAGCGCGAGATATCGGTCATTGAAACTAGCACAATTCTCCCCGCAATAACTACTTAATTCCAGTTGAACTAAGGGGTTCCTCACACAATGCTTCGAAATATTACCTAGGATTCTAGGAGCTGCTTGAGCAACATGGGGTTGGTGGTACAATGAACATGTCCAATTGTAACACGGGCAACAGAATAATTTGTTTAATAAAACCTATGGATCTGATGTTGTATGCGTGGATCATTGTCTTATCCTGCTTGATCTGATGCTGTATGCGTGCACGATGGGGCCTTTCACATGTCCCATCTCTCTCGTTGGCTGTTCCTCCCAATCTTTTTCCTTTCAAATGTACTCTGTCCTCCTTATCTCTTCCCCGTATTCAATTCCAGCGGCTGAGATCTCTCTCCATTGAAACGGACGGGGGACAGGTACGACCCCACGCCTGCTCCTCCAGGCTCTCCCCTTCCAGACTTAGGGTGCGTTTAGATAGGAAAAATTCCCCCCATAAAACACTATTCATCCAACTTTTCTCTATTCATCCCACCTCTTCCACTATTCATCCCAATCTAAACACACCCTTAAGCACTTCAGGGCCACGACGGAGGCAGTTCCTAGGAGGACCACGACCAAAGGCATCGCTCCTGCAGCCGCAGCATGTCTATGGACCAATCATGTTTGATATATCGAGTAAAAATGTTCAAGAACCAGCCTGAGACATGTAGTTTGGTTTCGGTTTGGATCGGAATAACGAGGATAATGAATTGTAGGATTGATTGGAAATTGATGTACATGGTTTGCACATTTCAGCTCATTCATAGTCGTCTGTGATGCAGTTGGTTCGTACCTCCTCGACTTGGTCCTCCTTGAGTACTCAAATGGATTCGCTAGATATCAACGAAGCTTTGATTGCAAGTAATTGAGTCGAGATGCAGCATTGATGACAAATTTCACCCATGGGTGAGCAGCATGTTGGTGAAGGATGGTTATATGAACGAATGGGCATTGCCAACAAACTTTTGCAAAAAAAAGGCTCATCAAACTTGTAATTAATTGTTGTATTTCTTGTATCTTGACATTTTTATACAGAACCCTCAATCTTTAAGATAATTTAAAAATGTTTTAAAAATTTGGACCAAATGTTAATGGTCGATGCAAAATTGATATAAATTGATTTTACTTTCTAAAATAGTTATTTTCATGTGACCCTGTGTTATGTGGTCAATGAAAAACTCATAAAGCAGATCAAGGTCATTAGTGAAGAAATTTGTTGCCATCAGTGGTAATGTATTGTGCAGATCTTGTTCTCACAATCAATGGATAGCAAGGTGTATGCAGCGAGCCCAAATGCATCAGTCAACCATTATTGGATAACACCGCCCACCAACCAATCTTCAAACTGAAGCAATTACTAAACCATCAACCCTTCCTGTAGGTACGTAGACACTAGGCAGTGATATTAATTGTGTAAGTAAATAGGTACTATGTCCTTATATTTCTGCTCGGTGCATACGCATAAATAGTCATGAAAACATAGTCTGGGGATGAGAAAGTATGTGAGCATGCACAAAGCACATACTAAGCAGTATGTTACTGGAATAGTAGGCATCATGAACAACATCTAGGCCTTGTTCGTTTTGGTATGGAATGGCATGGAATAGGCTCCAAACCACATGGAATATCTTGGCATGGAATCAATCCCAATCTACCCAAAATGTTTGTTCGGTTAGACATGGAAGGGTTTGAAACCCAGCATGGTTTGGTCCCGTTCCATGCCAAAAAGGCCTATTTCATTTCATGAGTATGACCTCATGGAACCAAACCCCATGGTTTGAGTGACATGCATGGAACCACTCAAACCATGTATGAACCATTCCAGCTTGGGAACAATTCCTGGGTTGCCGAACAAGCCCCTATAGTGGCAGGGATACTGTATGCGCACTCAAGTAAACTAAGGCAGACACGGTTGGAACTTCAGCATAGCAAACCAGGTGGCCAATGAGCATCGTGACAATCCAGACCCGTGAAGACATCAACATCACCTGGGCCATCTGTCGTTACGGTCCATAGTCGGGGGCCATTAGCGCCTCGCCATGTTTGGAAAACCAGGTTGTTTCGGTCCAAGAGATCTGTCAGTGCACCCACAATCCGTCCGGTCCCAGCCTCCTAGATTACAAACTTGACTAACGTGGAAACTCACACCATGCGATACCTAGCTATACAAAGATTTGGAGCAAGATCAATTAATCGTTTCTCAGTGTACGCTAGGGGGAGGTGAAGCCATCAGCACCATCGATTCAGTATCCGGGCAGCAACAGAACCTGATATCAGGAGTGCTCCAATAGAATACGGAAGCCATTTATCTGCCCAGAAAATCTAATACGGCCTATCGCGCCCCTGTGGATTCCTGTGAGCAGGCCCTTGATGAAGCGTCCTTTGCTTCCGCCTTCCTTCTCCCCATCCGTCGCCCTCAAGTCACCCTTTGCGCGGCCGGCCCATCCTCGCTAGTGTGGAGACCTGCTTTCTGCGTGGATGGCAGCGGCTTGTATACTACTACAAGGCACGTATATTGTAACACACTCTTGTAACTTATTGATCAATGTGTTACAAAGAAGTTTTATAGGACCACAAAATCATGTATTACAGAATAAGTTAGTAACACATAATGCTCGTCTATAAATTTGTGTTAGAAATAGAAGTTATAATAACACAAAATTAATGTTACACCTCGAGCGTTACAAAATGGTGTTATACTGTAACACATATTAAATATTGTTCCAACTAAAGTATTACAATGTAACATACTGATGGAGAGTAGCCATGAAGAAGAAAAACACAAGTCTGAACAAACAATTAACAAGCGTTAGCCTAGTAGACCTTTTGTCTTTTCGGACACATCTTTTCAATAAATGACACAATGGTTGTTTCTTAATTTCAACAAAGTGATAGTAACGTTTTTTTCCAAAATAAAAGTTGTAGATCTTTAGAAGTTATACAACTTTGTACTGGAGCCCTTTTTAGTTTGAATTAATTTTGGCAACAAGAACTACGCTTGAATTCCCCAAATTAAAAATTTGTGTTTTACAAATGATCACGGCTAGAGCAATAGATAGAATGAGAGATGTAGATAACAATAAGTTACAAAACTTTATAGTTGATAACCTTTTTATTTGAAATTTGAAATTCAAATTTTATAAACGACGTCGAATTGAGAAACTACCAAAATAAAAATTGTACAGCTCAGAAAATTATGAAACTTTGTAGTTCACAACGATTTAAATTCAATTCGTTTAGGGCCTCAAAAGAGCAATTTACACTCGATTTGGTATAATATGTGATGGTCCAAAACAGAATTTTGACACAAGTGACATTGTGGTGTAGTGGTAGAGGAGGTTACAAATGTGGAAGAGGTCATGGGTTTGAATCGTACTAGCCACGTAGTGTATAAAATTTTTTGTTATTTTTTCTTATGTTTTCTGTTTATAAAGTGTTACAACAAAAATGTCATAGTGTTACGAGAGCTAAAAAATGTGTTACAAAGGAGATTTTTGTAACACTTGATAAGCATTCCACTTGATGAGTAATTGTTTTACAATGAAGTAACATAATTGTTATGTATGAGCAACATAATTTTTGTGTTCCAATAGATCACACCATAGTAACATTGAACTTAGCAACACTAATAAAATGTGCTACTTAATGGCCTTGTAACACTTTTATAGAGCCATAGTAACATAATTTAGTGTTACAATATCCATGTTCTGTACCAGGTACGAGCTCGACTGGCCATGGCCGTGAAGGAGACTACTGCTAGCAAGCTATCACAACCGCTGCCAAGAGGAAGTGCGGACTGTAGCCAGAGAAGATTGCCTCGTGGAGATAGATGACACCACGAGTTTCAGAGGCCAATGTCGAGAGTTTCAGACTATGGTATGAGTATAGGACAGTGTTGTCACTTAAACATGATTCGTAAATTGCGATTGCAGCAAAGGATTATTATGTTAACTTTAAATTATGAATATTGCAATTGCAGCATAATAATGTGTTCAGGATACCAATCGGGAAGCAAATGTTACTATTGATCTCCTCCGGCCCCAATTCGCCCAATCCAACGAATGGGTCGGGCCTTGACTCGCTCCCTGATCGGGGGAGCCCAACCAAATGTTACTATTGATCTCCTCCGGCCCCAATTCGCCCAATCCAATGAATGGGTCGGGCCTTGACTCGCTCCCTGATCGGGGGAGCCCAACCCACCTAGGGTTGTGGGCCCCTATCGCGCAGCGCTATATATAGGAGGTGGGGGCCACTGGCTAGGGTTACGAGGTTCACCAGCAACCGCCACACTCCACCTAAACCCTAATCCGATCTGAGAGGGTGCGCTGTCAGCTATGGGAAGCTCCGCCGCCACTGCTCACCGCCGACGTCTTCATTGCAGCAAGATCGACGGTCTTGTACTCTTTTCCCTATCTCTCTCTTTCCCTTTTTTAGTTCATACTATATTCTACTATGTAAACATTGCTGTTTATTAAAGTTCATGTTGAAGCTCCCACTGATCTACTGCTAGATGATCCAAGAAGTCTATCAATTGTATCAGAACCCAATCTAGCGAGTAGATTGAGTTTGGCAAAAAGAGAAAGTTTTCGATCTCGGATCAAAAGGAGAAAGACACATTTCGATTTCAGATCGGAAGAAGAAAAGAAAGAAGAGAGAATACCTCCGATTCGGATCGAAGGGAGAAAGAAAGAAAACATTCCGATTTGATTCGAATCGGAAGAAGAAACGGGGATTCCAATCTCCATATCAAAGAAAAGAAAGAACAATCGATTCGGTCTTGAATCGAAACCTGTCAAAACCCTAGATCCATCGATCTCTTAGCACCCACACCTCACCTGTTTCACGGCGTCCTTGGCGCCGCCGCCTTTGACTCACCCCGGTGAAGCTCCTCGACGGAACCGCGCGCGAGACGCACGCGGCGCCGGCGAGGAGGAACGCAAGAGCGCATTAGAAGGGGCGACGGGGTGGCGTGTCGACGTCGCTCGGCTGCTCGCCCGGCAGGGGAAGAAAAGAAGAGCCGAGGCTCGGTGGCACCGACGAGCGGACCGAGCACCACGACGGCCGGAGCAGCGCGGGTTGTGCCGGCTAGAAGGGGAGGTGGAGAGGGTGTTTGAGAAAGGGGAAAGAAGGCAGGTCGGCCGGCGATGGTGAATCCATGGCGCGGCGTCGGCCTGGACGGTGCGGCGTCGGGAGATACCGCCGGCGCCGCCAGCACCGGCCTGGCTGGTAGAGGAGAGCAGATAGAAGTGGCTAGGGTTAGGGTTGGAAGAAACCGGCTGTCTTATATACCCGCGAGAATCAAGGGCCACCTTCAGATCGAGATCGACGGCCACGAAAAGCCGGCACCGCGATAGGCCTCTTTCGGCCCAGGCAGGACGAATCTTTCCCGGCCTAGGCCCAGGTTGCGGCCTAGTGCACTGGGGAGGAAGGGCGGGCGGCCATGGGCCGTCACGTTTGGCTGGGCCGAGAAAGCCGCCGGGCTGCGCGCTGCGCAGAGGCGCAGGAGAGCTGGGCCGAGCGCAGCACCGACGCGCTGCTGGGCTGGCAGGCCGAGCGCAGAGGAGCTGGCTGGGCTGAACAGAGCGGGCCACGAGCGCATGTACAGAAGGAGTGGGCCGCGAAAGGGGCTGGCCTACGTGCACAGTAAAGTAGATTTTTCATTTAAGTTTTTATTCTTTTCAGAAGCAACTATATTGAGTTGTATATGCAAAGTTTTATCTCTATTTCATTTTGAACCAACGGGATAAATGTTTTAGAGAGTAGATGAGTTTATTTTGCATCTGAATAGAATAATTTTATCTAGTTTCTGCTGCAAGTTTTATGTTTCAGTTAAATTGGAACCAACGGGAAAATTTAATTGGAAGAATAGTTGAGTTAAGTTAATTATTATATTGTTATCTATATTATCAAAGTTGATGATAGCAATATTTTTAATATTCAGTTCATAAGGTTTTTGCATTACTTGTATTTCTGCCCAACGGTGATGTAGAATTGATGTACAAGAATATTATGAGTTTTATATCTGAGTTTTTTCCATGCATGAGTTCTATCTCTACCCAACGGTGATATAGAATTGATGTAGAAGAACATCGCATGTTTTGCTCAAGAGAAAGATGACAGAAGATTGTTGATTTTATCAACACAAGAGATCACTCAGCTGCAGCAAGGGCTGTTTTAGCTGGGGAATGGCCTTTTAGGCATACTTCCGCTGTTGTTAGTGTGTTTTCTGATGAAATTGGAACCAACGAGAAGATTTTATCAGAAAATAATGTAAATGCAATTGAGTTTTCTGTCATTGAGACCAAGTTTATTGTAATAAGTTAGATACGTGTCTAATTTGACCAACGTTGAATTAAACATGCATGCTACAGAGTTTTCTATGTCTTAAGTTGATGTTTTGTATGGTTACTCCATGTGTCTTGAGATTTTGTTATGAGATTAAAAGCCCCTCATGGGGAATTATCCTGCATGACAGGAGAGGTTGAGCATTGTACTTATTTTGTACATATACTGCAAGGCAGGAGAAGTTTGAGATGACTCATATGTTAAGTTTGTATCTCGTACGTCGAGAGAAGTTTGGGTCAGCTCTTACGCTATCCTAGAATGGATCATGCACTTCTACAGTGTCATGGTTATTAAGCAAGGTTAAGGCCATAAGGGGAGCAATCCCAAAATTGCACTATTACTAAGTCTTAATAAGGTGAAGATTCAATTTATTGTCTCCTCACAAGTGTATGCGGGCACTCTAACTGAGTTGCTTGTGACAAAGCTATCTAGTAATAGTGAAAGGCACATTCTAATGTGTGATATGGTAGCTAAGATTGAGTCATTAGACAAGGAAAGAGATTTATTAAGGCTGAAAAGGTTGAATGTATCAACATAGCAATAATAAGAATGAGTTATTATTTCTTGTAGGATCATGTTGAGTTAACATGAATTTCAGGACATAAGTTGTATCTAAATGGAGTAAGAACATATGAGCATGATTTGTTCATGAGTATGAGGAAAGAGTATGAATGAAGTGAGTAAGAAAAGATTTCCCTCGTTCATGATTATTTTTAAATAGTTTTTCGAAATTATGGTAGTAAAGTTTATGCCATATTTCGAGGGGGAGAAATGTGAGATAAAGAAATGTACTCGTGAGATAAAGAAATGTACTCTCCATGTGAGTTAACTAAGAAAGTTATTCAACAAGTTAAAGTTATTCTCCATTCTCCTATACAAAAATGATCTATAAAAGATTATGATCGTCAAGAGAGTACAACGGTCATGATAAAGATACCCCGATGCAAATAAGAACTAGCTAAATTCCAAGAGGAAGATAGCACAGTTGGCCAGTAATAATACTGGATAAGCCTCAGTAAGAGGGAGTAGCTGAAAGGTTCAACCATGCTCTGATCGGTATGGTGTGATTTAAGTTACTCTAGTTTACCATTAAGTTTATGGATGAAGGTTCATATTCTTAATGGGGTACCATGTAAGTCGGTGCCTAAACACCGTTGTAAGTTGTGAACAGAAAGAGGACTCTCACCAAAAGATTGTTTAGGTGAGGGACTGTTCAGCTGAGGCCAAAGTATTTAACCCAAATATAAGGGAGCTAGCTAGCCACCCTAAGTCAGTAAGTTACCATTCAATTGGCTACTAAGTCGAAGGTTAGGGGGAGTCCGGGGGAGCAAGGCTCCCTGAGGAAATGAGCTTGAGGAGAAGCGGGTGTACGCGCCTTCTTCGAGGACTCATGAGTTGTCAGCTCTTTTGCGGCAACAAACCAGGAATCTGTCCTTCAGGAGCCGATAGATATTGTTGTTGCATATGAGGAGGAGCAGTCATAGCCCCAAATAGAATTGTTAGAAATTGAGGGTGATCCCACCTTGATTGAAGAAGCCACGAAAAGTGCCCATTCACAGAAATGGCTTAGGCCATATGCGATTACTGAGTACCAACATAGTTTGGAACTTAGAATTATTCCTAAAGGAGTCAAGACAGTAGGCTGTAATGAGTCTACAAAATTGAATGTGACTCTAAAGGGAATGTAGAAAGATTAAAGCGCAATTCGTGGCGAAAGGCTTTATGCAATAGATTATGAGACATTCTCTATAGTCTCATGCAAGGATTCTTTTCGAATCAAAATGAAGTTGGTGACGCATTATGATTAAAGTTACATCAAATGGATGTAAATAGATGGCATTTCTCAATGGGGATATGTGTGAAAAGTTAACATGCCACAACTCAACGGTTTTGTTATGGAAGAAAAAAAATGTGCTAGATGCCGCATGAAGAAATCCGTTTATGGATCAGAAGAACTCCAAATAGAGGTATTTGAAGGAAGAAGTTTGGGTTTGAAAGGGTAAGGAGGACAATAGTTTTCATGCAAAGCTAAGAATGGGAAATTCATTTTTCTCACCCCTTACATGTGGATATCATCTTAGTGATGTGTGTCTACTATTGAGGAAGACGTTTTGTCCTCAAGTTGAATATAAAGGATCTCAGTGATCATTAGATTTAAGAAGTTTGCAGAGAGAGAACGGGGTATTAGGACTATCGCAAGAGGCATACTTTGAAAAGAAATAAGGTATGCATGTGAGTAAACCTACGCCTGCTTTTATAATTAAGGGTGATAGTATTGGGAAATTTGAAAGTCCCACAAACTAAGAAATGATCGATCAAATAAAGTTAGTCTTACATGCTTCGACAGTTGAAGCTTAAAGATTACTAGAGTATGAGTTCACCCTGACACAGGTCATATATCCAGGAAGTTTTGGCAAAAAGTCCAATCCAGACATAGATCACTGGAATTGGAGCTAAGAATATCTTGCAATTGTGCAAAGTTTTACAGGCCTCATGCTGAGTTTCAAAGAACAAGTACTCTCAAATAGTTGTGGGTACAAAAGACAGTTATTCTGCAAGATGCGTAGTTAAATCCACAGTAGTTCATAACATCTGCAGTTGCAGTTTTAATGTGCAAAAGCTCCAAGAAAATAGAAAGTTGTGGTATCATCAGTGATGCATACCAATTGTATAGCATGATATGAGGCAACCGAGCAGGCACTCAAAGTGAATAAAGTTATACCGGAATTAAGTACTTTACTCCTTTGACAATAGGTTAAGTGTGCTGCCAGACACATTGACATTAAGAGATACATTGTCAAGGAGAACAATCCAGAATCATATGAAAGTATTGAAAGTGTTTAAGGAACAAGAACCAAGCAAGTGTTTATGGATCCGTTTAATAAAGGCTTACTGCCCAGAGTGTTTGGAGAACACTTAGTCGACATGGGTCTATGGTAGAGCCTATGATTTCTGGATTACAAAGGGCCTAGGAAAAGGATCTGTTTCAAAACGGACATGTGTATTGTGGCTGTTAATCTAACGGTTCTAACCGTTATGACGAGGCATGCTCAATGCATATGTTTGTGATGGAATAGGTTAAGTTTAAGTACTAAAGATTAGTACAGGAAGTAAGATGAGATCAAGGGGGAGAATGTTAGTATTGATCTCCTCCGGCCCAATCCAACGAATGGGCCGGGCCTTGACTCGCTCCCTGATCGGGGGAGCCCAACCCACCTAGGGTTGCGGGCCCCTGTCGCGCAGCGCTATATATAGGAGGTGGGGGCCACTGGCTAGGGTTACGAGGTTCACCAGCAGCCGCCACACTCCACCTAAACCCAAATCCGATCTGAGAGGGTGCGGTGTCAGCGATGGGAAGCTCCGCCGCCACTGCTCACCGCCGACGTCTTCATTGCAGCAAGATCGACGGTCTTGTACTCTTTTCCCTATCTCTCCCTTTCCCTTTTTTAGTTCATACTATATTCTACTATGTAAAGATTGCTGTTTATTAAAGTTCATGTTGGAGCTCCCACTGATCTACTGGTAGACGATCCAAGAAGTCTATCAGCAAATACTTTCCTACTTGTCTTCGTCTAGTAACATGCCATCGAGAAATGGATGCGCTATGTTCACTGTAAGGCGGACAAGTTCAAACTGGCATACACATCACTGGAAGCCTGACAAGTCCAGTTGTTCAGTACGGTTCCAATCATATGGCGTCCATTATACATGGCACCGCTATTAGAATGTTGTCCTCCTGACACCATTGTTACCATAGTTGTGCCATGGCGACTAGCTCAGCCCAGGTTCTTGCCACCTCCGTTCCATATGTTCTGGAACTGTGATTTGACACTAGCAAACAGATACCTCGTGAGGTGACCAGATATTGTCGTGATCCCACCCTCCATGCTACGTTCCAGATGCTTCACAATCCTGCCACATTATTTCCAGTGAGACGCACACTTCATCATGCATCACTGGTTAGACAGAGCAAGGGAATGCGGCAGCTGGTGGATATATATAGTTCCTAGTGGGGCTGTATATGGTATTATCAATGAACATGTATTTATTGGATATTAGTTAATTAGGTTGCAGAAAGTGGTTGTTGGCTGATGTACTCAGTACTCATGAGTACAATTGGTCTGTCCCAACCACTACTACCACTACTACAAGACACATATATTGTAACACACTCTTGTAACATATTGATCATTGTGTTACAAAGAAGTTTTATAGAAACACAAAATCATGTGTTATAGAATAAGATAGTAACACATAACGCTCGACTATAAATTTGTGTAACAAATAGAAGTTATAGTAACACAAAATTAATGTTACACCTTAAGTGTTACAAAATGGTGTTATATTGCAACACATATCAAATATTGTTACAACTATAGTGTTACAATGTAACATATTGTAACCTCAATTCATGGAGAGTAGCCATGAAGAAGAAAAACACAAGTATGAACAAACAATTAACAAGCGTTAGCCTAATAGTCCCTTTTGTCTTTTCGGACACATCTTTTCAATAAATGACACAATGGTTCTTTCTTGATTTCGACAAAGCGATAGTAACGCTTTTTTCCAAAATAAAAGTTGTAGATCTTCAGAAGTTATACGGCTTTGTATTTGAACTCTTTGAATGCTTGAATTCCTCAAATTTGAAATTTGAGTTTTTCAAATGATCACAGCTAGAGCAACAGGCAAAATGAGAGTTGTAGATCACAATAAGTTACAAAACTTTGTAGTTGATAACCTTTTATTTGAAATTGTAATTCAAATTTTATAAATGACATCGAATTGAGAAACTACCAAAATAAAAATTGTACAACTCAAAAAACTATGAAACTTTGTAGTTGACAACTTTTTAATTTCAATTCGCTTAGGGCCTCAAATAAGCAATTTACACTCGACCTGGTACAATATGAGAGGGTCTAAAACTGTGCTAAGACACAGGTGACATTCTGGTGTAGTGGTAGAGGAGGTTAAACATTAGGAAGAGGTCATGGGTTCGAATCTTGCTAGCCATGTAGTGCATAAAATATTTGCTAGTTTATTCTGATGTTTTCTATTCACAAAGTGTTACTACAAAAATGTCAAAGTGTTACAAGAGTTAAAAAATGTGTTGCAAAGGAGGTTTTTGTAACACTTGACAAGCATTCCACTTGATGAGAAATTGTGTTACAAAGAAGTAACACATTTTTTTGTGTATAAGCAACATAATTTTTGTGTTCCACTAGATCACACCGTAGTAACATTGAACTTAGGAACACTAATAAAATGTGTTACTAGATGACCTTGTAACACTTTTATGGATCTATAGTAACATAACTTGGTGTTACAATATCCATGTTCTGTCTAAAAAAAGAACACTACTACATAAATGCCCTAAAAAACACTATTACAAAATGATTTGTATGAGTGTCTCTTAATTTTTTGAGGAACAGGTTCAAAATGCACCCATTCCTAAATTTGCGCGTATCAAATATTATGAGACGGCTCTCAATAGTTCTGCTAATACAACAGCTCGTACTGTATAAACCACTGGAGTTTCCTTGCTACAAGAAGAAAAAAATTAATTTTATACATATTACTTATAATGACTTTAACTAAAAATACTGACTCTTGCATTTCGTTATCAAAGCCCTGGTTGCTGACTTTAGCCGTGTAGTGAGCTGACAGATGCCATAATCCATACGTATGAATTTGATTCCCTCCTCTCTTCTCTATCTAATGTCTTGTTAACAAACGAATCTACTGCAGGAATGAAATCTTCAACACCACTAGCATGCTGAACATGTCTTACTTTCCATGTCTTTTTTTCAGAAAAGAAAAAAGAGACATCCTGACCATGACAATCTACTAGTAAGGTCTACTAGTTTTTCAGAACTGTCAACATTCAAACGTCCCTTGTGAAGATTGGGATACACTATTAGATAGATGCCTCATGAGATGATCCTCTAGCCTCTATCACCACAAAATAGCACTGATGTCCAGGCATATATTGCTGTGATCGCAAGCGCTGCGGTTCTAGTTTCCTCACATCCCCACTTGTCCACCAGCGTGACACACACTTCATCATGCATCACATTTTTATTTAATATGTTGATTAATCTGAATATGTAGTTGGTCTTTTCAGTGATCATGCATCATTTGGAGCTATATATGGTATTTTATAAGACCATGTATTGTTTGATATTGGTTAGAAAGGTTGCAGAAAGGGGTAGTTGGTCGATGTACTCATGAGTGCATTTTATCCGTCCCAACCACCTACAACAGATAATTTATATGAGCGCCTCATTTTTTTAGGGGCCGGTTAAAAAATTAACTGTTCTTAAAAATCCTGATCGATACCATTCTCTCTGGCATTGAATTTTGGTTGGGGGCGATGCGTCACTACAACAGATTTGCTTAAATCAAACGCCCTTTTACAGCAGGTTTTGAGACAACCGGCTGTAAAAGATCATCCCAGCCGATTGCTGTGTAAAAGATCATTACCAACCGGTTGTGATGAGAAGTGAGGGCAACGCAGCCGGTTCCAGCTATGAACCGGCTGCGTTGCTACTTATCGTGGCCAGTTGGTTGTTGGAACCGGCTGCGTTGAGGGGCTCATCAACAGAACCGGTTCTAGCCATGAACCGGCTGCGTTGATACTCATCGCAGTTGGTTGGAGCCACGAACCGGCTGTGTTGATCAACGCAGCCGGTTTTACACGTGGCAAATATAATACTTGAAACCCTAAACATATTCAAATTGAAAAGTGTTGAACTACAAAGTTTTTTAACTTCTCGAGATGTAAAACTGTTATATTGGTCATTTTTTCATACGATAAAGTAGTCGTAAAAGTGTTCACAAATTCTACATCTTGCATATAAGGATTTAGGGTATGAATCTAGAAGGATTTAGTATCACTATGTCTTATGAACAAATGACTAAATAAAAGTTGTAAAACTCGAAAAGTTATGAAACATTGTAGTTGACAATATTTTCATTTGAATTTATATTGCCTTCGAAAACCAAGTTTAAAAGTATTCAAATTTGAAATTCAAATTTCACAAATGACCTCGAATGGATCAACAGACAACATGAAAGTTGTAGTGTTTGAAAAGTTAGGGAACTCTGTAGTTGACAAGTTTCTAATTTGAAGTCGTTTTGGCCCTCAAATAAGTCATTTACACTCGGGTTCCTATGATATGTGGGGAATGAAAATGTGATATGGGCACATGCGGTGGTGTAGCGTAGTGGTAAGAGGGGGTACGCGCGAGGGGGAGGTCGTGGGTTTGAATCCCAGCTATCGTGTAGCGCGCGAAAAATCTTGCGACATGCGATTGGGCAGGGCTCGGGTGGCTGTCTAGTGGGGTACCTCCCCTAATTAAAAAAAAGTTTTTTCTATTTTTTAGCTCAGGATGATGCTGGTCTGGGCACCCTCATCATAGCCGGTTCCTATTCCCAACCGGTTGTGATGGGAACCGGCTGCGTTGAGGGTGTGAACACAAACCAGTATAAATCAAACGCAACCGGCTGTGAAGGGAGGTTACAAGCCGGCTGTGATAGGGTACGTGTAGTAGTGCGTTCCATTTCACAGCTGTATGTTTTGGTACACAATCTTTCCATCCAGTTGGCTCCGTCGGTTCAACCCTCGTCCACAGCCACCGGTCGCAACTCATCTCCCACTGGAACCTAGAGGCCCCACATGGAGTCTGGACTCAGGACACAGGAGAAGGTTGACTAATTGCACTAGGGCGAGGAGGCATTTGGGGGCTCAAGGCCATCTCATGATCCAGATCAAGATCCAGCAGCTCAAGCTATTGAAGTACTGGGCACATGTGTTGCATGTTGAGGCACATGTTCATATGTCGATCACATGCTATATATTTACCTCTGTCAAACTATAAGATCATTCAAACTAATTTTTTCATCTTCATTATAGTCACTGTATATCGTGTGCTTATGAGAATCATACAATTTAATTCAATTCATTTCGTTGTTTTAGTTGATACTTTGACTCCAGCCCACACAATTATTATAATAATTAATAAGTAACATTTCACAAAAAAACATTGGTCGCCAAATAAAACAATATTTGGATTAATACCTTTATGTAGTAGTAGTACCTGGATTAAACATTATATACCAAAGCCAAGTTGAAAACATCATTTAACCAGCCACAACACACGCTTCCACGCCATGCGCCAACTCCTCCTTCACATGCTTTTGCTGTTGATGCAGAGAGAACTTCCGCCTGCACTCATTCTGGTGACTGTTGATGGTTGTGGCTAGTTGTATCGTTCAGGGTTTTGTGGATTATTTGTGCTGTATACTTATTAATTGCTGATAGCTCCCAAGCCTAGGTTCGCCAGAGTTCTTCGTACATCTTCGCATGGCATCTTTGAGAACTCCTGGATATTTTAGAACTTACCGAGACAAGGTGTGAGGCAATTTGAGAGAGAGCATTTCAAAATGTGACTTTTATGTAATAGTATATAAAACAAGGGAAGGCGGGCTCGTACTTTTCATACGGATGTTAGTGAATTAAAGGGTATGCTATCAACAAACAGAAGTCAATTTACCTATCTATGTATATAGCGAGGCCAGCTAGGCTTATTATTAGTAGGCCACAGGAGCACCTAACTTCTTCGATAAACGCAGTGAGCAGTCTCCCATTAATAATATCGGAAGAAGCTAGCTGGTCAAGCTGCCGTGCCTCTTATGGTACATGGCGGAAGCACCATATGCTAGACCATGGCGCCAGCCAAAGCTAGCGCAATTCAACATCCTTTGGAACTACTCCCTCCGTCCCAAATTGTAAGTCATTCCAAGTTTCTTAGAGAGTCAAACTCTTTTTATGTTTGACCAAAATTATATAGTGAATCACAAAAATTTATGGAACCAAATAGATATAATCTAAAAATATACTTAATGAAGAAGCTAATGGTACTTATTTGGTATCATAAATCTTAGTACTTTGTTATATAAATTTGGTCAAACTTGAGATAGTTTGACTCCCCAAGAATCTTGGAATGACTTACAATTTGGGACGGAGGGAGTAGAAATTATGTACCTCCTGCTCCAGGGTAATGCCAGATGGTACATTATTTTTGGATTGAGGATCTTGAATTGAACTCAGAGACACCAATAGCAGAAAGTGCTTGAGATGGCACAAGAGACATCAAACATAGGAATGTCCTCGTACAATAATTGCTTTATGAAGTCAAGAAACCAGACTGCCCCTAGAAGTTGCTTCTTAGGGATGGGCCATGGCATGATAAACCCTAACAAATGCGCATGATTTTCAGGGGTAGGTCATGTTTCCACCCACCCTTGGAAATACAATCTTCTGGGACTGTTGGAAACAACTCATGGATCAGAAACATTAGTTTTTGTGTCGCTTTTCAATCTCCCTTTATATGAACAAGCATTGGAGGAATGTCATGGCCCGGAAGGTGAACTGCAGACATTTCAGTGTATGGCCATGAATCTAATGTGATTGTGGAATGTATTATTCTCTATAAATATATCTTGACAATTTCGTAATTAAAAGAACAATAATTTTTGTTTGATCTGGATTGAACAATTCTTTAATAAAAAAAGTTCATCAGCAACAAACAAAATTATGTAAATCATAATAATTTATAGCACGAATTACGTTTGCGTTAGCACAAAAAAATGTATGTGACATGCATGCATCCTAAATAGTTGTGCGATTAATAAGTTACGTTTCCTATGATACAAAAGAGAGAGTAGAAGAGTGGGTGGAAGATTGATTGGGCTTGACATCAGACTCGGGGGACCCTAGTACCAGTGCAAGATACAAGAAGGTTACACAAGCAAGGAGGTTTCGCCCCTAAGTCCCTAACATATTTGAGAATAATTGGGCTACGGATCACCACGTGGAGCCCGCTGCTCGATGTCATCCGCAGGCCTACTCAGGGTACAGCACTACTTCCCCGTCGCTACCAGATACAAAATAGGTATTGAAGGAGCATAGAGCCGCCACACCCATCTACGAGAGGAAGGACAATAGGTGGTCTCCCCTATGTAACCAGCAGTCCAGTATTCCCAAGGGATGCAGTCCCAGATGCCCTCCGTTGCCAACACACGCGAGCATGTGTACACATGATGGTTCATTCGAGTCCAAATCGTGGACAATCCAATAACAGACAAGGGAATACGAGACAATATATATATATGTCTATATCAATATACTTTGGCTAGATTTGTGCACGTCCTGTGTTAAGCAGAGAAAGCTAGTCATGGCAAAGGTAACAAGGTACATAGAACTTTTATTTGGTATCCTGATAAGAAAATATTAACAGAGCAATCAACAATAATGTAATTGTGCGTTGGCATGTATCTACTATCTAGTACATTATGCCTGGAAATTGATTATTATGCCCAACGAAGCCTATATGTTCCCGGAGTCTGGAACTTGGTGGTCGTAGCATGTCTGAGTGTGTCTTAGTCATCGTTCTATAATTCTGCAACGTCTAGTATCATCCCTGCAAAACTCTGGCTTCCGTGTCGGGTGGGCTCACTGAATCTGCAGCGCAGCGACCATCAGGTGCTTTGTAGCTAGACTGATACGTAACACCTAAGATGATGTAGTTCTGGGTGCATCCTAATCATATCCAATTGAATGTACTTCATGGTGCAAGTATCCAAATAGACTGACATGTAACACCTAGCTGATGTAGTTCCGGGTGCATCCTAATCCAAGTGAATGTATTTTATGGTGCATGTATATATCCAAGACGAACTTTGTGGTGGTTCAGTTTGGTTCCAAATTTTTTGACTGGACGAACATCTTTTTTTTTTTTTTTGTGGTGGATGTGTCTTAGTATGTCTTGTGGCTTTCTCATATTGGAAATGAAGAGTGCCTTGGACAGGAGGAATAACTCTGCCCATTTATTGATTTACAATGTGGTGGCAGCCACACTGTGTTACTTTCAACTACAAATGGTTGGTGGGTGCGATGCATTTTCGTAATCTCACTATATCAGTGGTCGCATCAAACCTCTTAGGTGCGGTGGAAAGTTTCAGTGAAACCTCCTCGCTGTCCTTTCTTTCTATCACTCCATGTGCCCCCCCCCCCTCCCATTCATAACCTCTGATTTTTTTCTTTTCACATTCATTACTCGAAACCAGAAATTTCATGTGCGTCCAATTTCTGTGAGAGTTTTTTACTACCTATAGAAACATGCAAATATATATTTTCTTGTCTGTATCCAAAGAATGCACAAAAAAAAACTATCGTGCCTTCAGGAAAAAAATTGTCTTATACTAAAAAAATATGCCATTTTATATATTTCTCTACGAGTTCATTAAAAACACACAAGAAGATTATTCAAAGAGCACACATGAAAATTATGTGTTTCATAAGGCACAAATGGGAGTTGACACAACACATAGTGATGAGTGAACTACTCAGCGACGATATAGTATGTTGTCACACATAACAGATATATCAACAGATGTGGCACTGGTCTCTATATGTATATATCGCAATGGACATATATATAAACAGTGTTCCAGAAGGTGGTATTCTGCGCTCACCCATGCGCGACTAAGCGCAAGGTGGAGGGGTCCCGCCTCGCCTAGGGCTGTAGGCGGAACTTGGGCGCTCCATAGTGGTGGCGGCGGGCAGGATGGGCCACGCCGGAGGGGGGATAGGCGGTGGCAGCGGAGGTAGGGGCAGGTGTGCGGAGGAGGAGGCAGAGGCTGGGGTGAGCGGCGGCGGAGGTTGGGGCGAGCAGCAGCGGAGGGGGTGGGAGGGAGACGCGACACGACAGGAGGTGGTGGACTGGAGGCGGACTGGGAGAGGGTCATCACAGCCGGTTCCAACGGCTAGGAACTCACCAACTTTGGAACCGGCTGTGATGACCCTTTCGCAACCGGTTCTCAAACCCAATGCGGGCATCACCTTTGGAACCGGCTGTGTTGCCCCTTCACAGCCGGTTGTCTCAAAACCTTGTGTGAAGGGAGCGTATGTGAAAGTTGAATGTGTAGTAGTGGATAGGAGTTAGGGTTGGGGGACTTGGGGTGTTGGGCTGTTGCTAGGTTGGACTGCTTCTATGGGCCCTATTTCTAACTTTAGGCCCATTGTTCTCTGTCTACTTTTCTTTTTTCTGGACGTACTAAACACCACCTTGATGACCGTCTTAAAACATCTAATCGTGATTAGGCGCGCCTAATCACTAGGCGGTGGGTCACCGCCTAGCGCCTTATGTAACCTTGTATATAAACAGATGAAGCTTGTTGGTATCCTACGTAATATCATCAAAATCTGTGAATGTGTGGTTTGGTTCTTAATGACTATACGTACAAATATTAGCTAAGGCTCCAATGTTTGTACGTGCAAAGCCACAATAAAAAGCATACAAATAATACCTGCTCATCACGGGCTCTTGCTGCTCGTGTTTGATGTCTTCTCACTTTGAGATGATTTGCTAGCCCTCCATGCATATCGGGTGTTCTGCTTCCCTGCATAACTACACACTGGTGAGCTCCCCTGCTGTCACGTTTGATTGAATCCCGAGCTCTTTTCATGTCAGCTTTGTGAGGATTACTGGCATATGTGTTGGTTTGTCCATGATGATATATATGGTTTATGTGTTGGCTATAAATGGAGCTAATAGCAGCCATGGGGTAGCTGGGGCTATGGTGTTTTTGTAGGGTTTTAGGGGAGGCTATGCTAGCAAGAATCAAAATTTCTACCCCATAAACCAGGAACTACTACTGTTATAGATCACAGAATTAAAACTACACTACAAGGGAAAACGGCTGCCGCAACGGCGCCAAAACGTTGCAATAAGGATATTTTCGTTGCAATAGTGAGGAAGCGCAACACAGGCGTGGCGTTGGCAGGCGTTGAGTTTGCGACAGTTGCAATAGCATATCGCAACACTTTTATTCAACGTTGCTATACATATGTGGTTATCCCAACTATATTTAGTGTAGCAATACGATGAAACAACAACGATCATTGCCGTTGCATTAGTGGCATTAGCAACCACTGGCGTTGTTGAAATAGTTGGTATTGCAACAATCAAGCCTCGTTGCCAACAACGACTATTAGAACGCACCATTGTCGTAGCAATACCAGATACCGCAACGCTATATGTTAGTAGCAAAAACACCAATGGTGTTGCAATAGCCTTAGTATCTATCGCAACGATATTAGAGGTCGTTGCTATACTCTTGGACGGTATCACAACGATGTTCGAGATCGTTGCTATACGCTTGGAGGGTATCGCAACAACAATGGAGGTTGTTGCTATATGCTTGGAGGGTATCGCAACAACATTGAAGGTCGTTGTTATACATTTGAAGGGTATCACAACGATGTCGAAGGTCGTCACTATACGTTTGGAAGGTATCGCAACGATGTTGGAGGTCGTCGCTATACGCTTCGAGGGTATCGCAACAGTTTTAAAGGTAATCGCTATATGCTTGGAGGGTGTGACAACGCCAAATAAATCAGTATTGCAACCAAAAGATTTTCACTAAAAAAATGTTGCATAAGTGTATATATATTATATATTTCAATAATAAATCAATCCATCATTTGCTTGTAGCCCTTTCAAATATCTAGAACAATAATGCAACTACAATCTCCTTCACATAACACAAGTCAACAAAATGAAATTTCAATGTAGAATTGTTGCTTTAGCTCCTCTTTCAAAAGACGCACTTTTATTTCCTTGCCCCAGAGCCTGCATAAGAAAAAGTATGCAATAAAGTCAGATGAGATAATAACATCTTGTATGTTTTTTTCTGTAAGCACATTTAATTTTGAACCTGTTGTTCAATAACTTTCAGTACCACATGAAATATAAAGTCCCATCTTTCCATCTAACTACATAATATACGTACATCCAGTGTGCCATCGTCACACTAGTCATTCAACATCAACAGAAAGAACAAAAGCTAAGTTCACGCTAAAAAGTTAGGTCCCAAAACAGCTATAGAAACCTTTAGCTTGCCACTTGTACAGTATATGATTTTCAGTATTAGCACTGGAATTGATATACAGGTCCACGTACCTACAAGGAGTAAATAAATCCATCGTGAATGATCCAAATGGTTCCACATCTGGAAACCCAGCATTGCAACCTGAATTGTTAAGGTCAGAAGTTAAATTAGCAATCAAAATAACATTTAATTTCCTAAACACGCAGAAGAATTTGGCTTCTTTGCATTAAAAAGAAATATATCAAAATGTTTGTAGCAGGGTAGGGTTGACTGAGATTGCTAGCAACTCCTCCAGCTCCAGGAATTCATCGTGCCTTTGCAACACTCACAGCAGAAGAAAAGAAACACTCAGCAGAAAAAAAATCCAAAATTCAAAGCATGGGATATGATAACTTATTACTGCTATCGGGACCAGTAGTCCAGTAGATACCAAACACTTGGATATTGTTCTGTAACTCAGGAAAAGGATACTGCTAGTTAACAATTGTTTTGTGACTAGATCATTCAGAGGTCTCTGAAATGCATTTGATTAAACACAATAGCCTGGCTCTGGCAGGTCAATGCAAGAGTGAAAGTTCTATCTTTTGAAAATCACCTAGGAGAAACTAGTTAAGTTGTTAATATATATGTATGCACTATGCAGTCACAGAAATGTGTAGGGGACAGCGCTAGCAAGTTGTGATAAGATTATTAGCACAAGCTCATCACCAAAAATACCCTTAGGATCCACTTCAGTTTCTCATAACTCCCTAACTCCCTCCTGGACTGCACACAAAGTAAGAACATTACGTCAGGTGGATGCAAATGCAAAGATGCGATAGGTGGATGCAAATGCAAGTATATGACATCACTGTTCCTAACAAAATCCCTTCTCTAATCCAAGTTACTTTATATGAAATCAGTAATTCTATAATAGCAAGTTGTACAGGGATGTCAAGACGATTAGCGCAAACATGAACAGAGCAAGAAATTAAGTTGTTTTCCATTACCAGACCAAAGAATGTATATATAACTAGGAACCCAAAGTATATGAAAATATATAATACAAGTACTACATGTCAAGACAACCTACTTCTAGTTGATTTCCTTTACGAGACATGCCTTGAGACAATACTCCGTGTTTGCACTATCAATCTAATGGGATATTAAATTACTGCTGATACATCTCTTTTGTGCAAAATTGTCAGCTATTCCCTATCACTGGGTTAGCCAGTTAGGGGAGTCTACTTCAGACCTTGTGTAACTTTGTCATCACATACGTCGGATGCACGTGCCAATTATCTGCATATGTCATATATAAATCCATAAAATACTCCATCTATATATTGCATTTAATATACTATATAATAGTTAATTCCTTAATTATTTGACGATGGGTAGATTAGGCGTGATCCTAGTTAGCAAGCAGGATTAGCTAGTTGCCTCGTGCTAGATCTTTCAGCTGCAAACTGCTAGGTCAATGCCCAAGAATTCAAAGGGAAAGGAAAAATCACAGAGATATAAGTTCAACTATAAATGAATCTTCAGAACTGTAATATAAACGAATTATGTCAAGAACCATATCAAGAGAAATATAATAAGTTCAAGTAAGGAAATCCACAAAGTAAGCTTTCGGATTGCATCTAGAAGCATTATGGTTAGATGATTTACCATATGATCTCTGCAGCAATCAGAGATGAATCAAATATGAAGGAGCATAGAAACTTTAACAAAACTGCATAAGTGAAAGTGTTTTTGCTTATCACCAAGTCTAATTGTTATTTTGATATTTACAGGAGATTTCGGGAGTACGACACTAGTATGTAGTATAGGATTGAACCATGATGCCATGATGACATCATTGGATGTCTTTGTAAATATCTAAATATCAAGCATTGAAGAACACTCCTAATTCTCACAACAGTGAGGGGACAAGTACGAAACATAAGAGAAAAGCAGTTAACTTTGCTTGCACTAATTGGACAGCACAAACAGATTATTGGTACTGAACTACCCAAGCCCTATTTTGCCATGACTAGAGATTGGTACGGCTTTCATTCTGCTACGAAGGCAATTTTACCAAAATTGCATAACTCAAACTAAAGCTGAAACTCTACATTCCAAACCATGAGAAATTGGTGTGAGCAGTGTTGCTGCGCTCTAACTTGCAAAGGGAATGTAGGGGGCAGTCAACTGCAACGTTTCTCATATGAAACTTGGGATGAAATCGAAGAGACATGTTTACAGGAGATTTCGGGAGCAGAGGAGCCTGAACTGGACGATGCCGACCTGCTAGACGAGGCCAACCTTCTTGGTGAGCTCCTTGCCCACGTCGGTGGCAAGGAGCACGCGCATCTGCTCCAGGAGCTGCACGGTGGTCGACGTGGCCCAGCCCGCAGCGTCAAAGAAGGTGAAGCCAGCACGGATCATAGCCTCCCGCTTCGCCTCCCACGGCACAAGAATCACGCAGGGCGGCGTGCCCACTGATGCTACCGGACGGGGACACGTCCGCGATGTCGTAGCTGCGGCGAGGCCAATGAGGCACGGGAGATGGCACTGTGCGGCGGCTGGAGCTGGTGAGAGAGGCGGCACCCGGTGCACCAGACTTCCACGAGCAGGAGGCCCTCTTTTCCCTTCCTCCCTACCGGCCGGCGCTGGCGCTGGTGCTATCCATGGCTTCAGGGAGGAGCGCGTGGCTGCGGCGGTGGGTGGAGAAGGGCCCGCGGGTGGCGCGGCGAGGCTATCAAGGCACGAAGGGAAGGTGCTGGAGGCCTGGAGCCGACTGGGGGAGGAGGCCGGCAGTGCAGATCTGAGGAAGGAGACATGGGGGCGGCAGATTGGAGGGGAAGTTAGTCTAGGGTTTGGGGTCGGCCAGGCTTTTAATTCGGGTCGTTGGATTGAATATGGATGGTTATCAGAGGTAGAGCTTTAGAAAACGTCCCAGATTAGATTTATCGGCTCGTTAAACGTTTTAATTTTATTTTTCCATTTTATTGCACCATTGTGAAGTAATATATAAATTGTTCATCTTGTATGCATCACTATATTTTTATATATAATATACTACATATAAGGTGTCTTGTGGAAATTTCAGAATTTGGAACTATCTAGTTTTTTCTACATATTAAATAAATTTATACATAGTTATCGAAATTAATTCCAATTTGAATTGCATGCGCACCAGATTAGATAAAAATATTGCACAAGAAAATATTTGTGGTCCATATGTTTTCCATAAAAAAACTTAAATAGTTTTGTTGAAGTTGGACTATACATTGTTGGCAAAATGATACATCGCTCATATAGTTTCATATAACTCAAGTGAAACTTTAAAATTTGAATAACTTATAATATTTTCCATAAGAATTACATAAAAACCTAATATAGTTTTGTTTGGCAGCAAGCAAGATTATGACATATAAGAAAGTTATATTACCTCCATTAGCCAAATCAGCTTGCGTAGCTCACTGGTTTGATCAGAACTATCTCAACCTCGAGTGTTTGGGTTAGAGTTCCTCTACCTCTCTACCTCATTTTCTTTTGAGTTTTGCCACATGACAGTAGGTATATTAACGTTTCAAAAAAATTATGATGTATTTTTTTCTAGCATGTTAAATTTTTACATGTTAATAACACTAGTAAGCACCTAGCTGTTTTTTTAAGGAAACACTAGTAAGCACCTAGCTGTTTTTTGAAGGAAACACTAGTAAGCACCTAGCATTAGCTAATCAATGTGGGCCGGCCCATTATCTGAGCTAGCTGAATCGCGGCAATGCACTCAGGCATTCTGCTTGCATCCTGTTGCTTTGTCCCACCTCGCCGAGGCTTCAAGGATGGCAGCTACAGAGCATATATAACCAGATGAGCACACGTGCGATACAAGACTTGGAGCGCTGTGATCAAAAATGTGAAACGAATCACCCCTAGCGGCCGATTCCCCACACTAAACGTTCACTAGCGATAGATCCCCCACACAACAAACTTTCCACTCTACAAAATTCCTATTTTTGCATTTTTTATTTTGACAAAATATAGTAGCTTATGTACATATTTCGAAACATATAACTTAGGCCTTGTTTAGACCATGAAATTTGGTAAAAAGTTTTCATGGTTTTTATGGTTAATATAAAACGATTACAAGTTTTAATTTCAGATTAAAAAGGAACAGATGTACCCGATTACCAAGCCTCACCAAGAAGTGCCACCACGTTAATGATAATATTGGCTCTCGCATGAAACCATCTGCCTTCAATTCGTGGCAAGCCTGATCAACGCCACACGGTTAAATCATATAAAGATAACTCCCTTCAGAAACAAAATTGGTGAGGTAATTCAGTGGCAAGGCTTGTACTTCCCAATGGTCATGTTCTTGGTGTGATTCCCCTCTGGTGCTTAATTTTTTTTAGAAATTTTTCATTTTTTGTTTTTTTCCGCTGATGATTAGGTGATGACTTTGGTTGGTGGCCAGGCCATGGCGATGGCGTGGTGCTCGTGGCCAGACCGATGTGGCATCCACAACCGGTGACATGGTGGGTAATGGAAAACATTTGTATAAAAATGTTCAGGATTCAAGGGAAAAGACACAACAAAGTGTAAATGGTTAGTGCCTATCATGCTAAACTAGAAGAGCCCAGTTTGACTCATGTCAATCTCCCTTTTTCCCCTATTTACTATTTTTTCCTGATCATGCGTCCATATTTTTTAATGGTTCTTTATTTTTTCCTGAATTTGCGTCCAAATAATTTTTTAACTCTAATTTCCGTTTAACAAAAAAAAGGCCCACTAGAAACTCATCTAAGTCCCTCTCTCCACTTTTCTTTTGCCCTGATTTCCCCTGTTTCTAATTTTAATCCTGATTTTGCATCTAGATTTTTTAATGCTAATTTCAGTTTAACAAAAAAAAATAGCCCACTAGAAACTCATCTAAGTCCTTCTCTCCCTTTCTTTTTTGAGGATTTTTGCCACATGATAGTAGGAATGCTAACGTATCCAAAAATAAATAAATACAATAACTTAATAAATAATTTTGGACATACAATTTATGACATTCACAACACCTTATGATATAGCAATTATGCCGGTGTGATTGCTATATCTATGGCTCGTTGCAACGCTTCGCATTTAGGTTGCAATAGCAAACCCTCATTGGGTGACGTGGAGGCCTAATGATGTGGGGCCGGGTGGCTCCAGCGCTCGGTTACTATAGTAAAGAAAATTTAGATAAAAAAATTGTGCACAATTGGGAAGCTGGCTTGGTGGAAGATGTGCTCCACTCCAAGGCTTGTGTGCAGGGTTCAAATCACACCTCTAGTTGATTTTTTGGTGATTTTTGTGTGCTGCTAAGTGACATGGCTGGGTGGTTGGGTGACGTGGATTGCGGCCGGGTGACGTGGAGTGCGGTCGGGTGCGTGATGTGCCTTGGTGCGGCCAGGTGACGTGGATCGCGGCCAAGTGATGTGGCTGGGGTGCGGCTATGGTGACGTGGCTCTTGTGGTGGGCTGATTTATCTGCCACATAAACGAGACTGTAACATATAAATATTTTTTGTTGCACTCAATGAACAAATGGTGTAGTGGTAGTGCAGCTCTAGCTCTAGCATTTGTTTTGGAGTTCGAATCCTAGCTGTGCAATATTTTTTAGGGTGAATTTTTTTTTTGTCTTCAATATTTCAGCAAAAATGCTATCTCCACTTGCGATTTATTTTTTGATCTTTAATATTTCATCAAAAACATTTTTACATTAGCAGTTGTGCAAAAGAAGTAATTTTCTTCCATTTTTCTAGGGAACATGACGTTTTTTAGTTTGTTGCTCGTGACTTGGGCTGGATTGTGATGAAATTGATAAACTTGGGCATAAACAATGTTGATGGGCCATAAACGAGCTGCACACTGGCCCCATAGCTATGCCTTGTTGCAACGATTCAGGTTTAGTTGTTATACCTATGACAATGGTGCAACGATACTGATGTGAGTTGCTATATCTATGCCTCGTTACAACGCTTCGCTTTTGGGTTGCAATAGTAAACCCTCATTTGCAACGCTCTCTGTTTACATTGCTATATCCAAGAATCATTTTGCAACTCTTTAGTTTCGTGTTACCATAGCATAGACTCTATCGCAACACTTGATACTAAGTATAACAACGCTATATTTCAGTTGCGATATTATCCACTATTGCAACAATTGTACAAAAGGGTTGCAACACTGTCATTATAATTACAACACACAAAATGGCATTGTGATACAATCGATTTATTGCAACACACACTATTAAAATTGCAATGGTTCACCATTTGGTTGCATTATGCCACCCTATAGCAACCAAAATCAACTAGTGTCGCAATAAATCATATGTATTGCAACGATTTACCTTGGTGTTGCGCTGGAAAGTGTAGCATTAGCCCAACTCCCTTGTAGTGCTAGATGCGTGGATGCAGCAGAACCGTCGCGGTGTAGGAGAGCATGTCGAACAAACGGGAAGCACAGTTGCTTACATCCGTCACATCCGGCTCGTCCATTCGCTCCAAGCGTAGCACCTCCAAGATATGCACACGTACGGGAGGAAGTGTCACGATCCGAACTGGTTGGTCCGTGAAGGCAATGCACCCACGGGTGTGGGTGGGGCGGTCGGCGCCGGCGTAATGACTGGGGTGCCACCCCTAGACCCTCACACGTAAATGAATGGTAACTAATGAGCTTCTATCTCATAGGCTTATTAGTAACTCTAATCCTTCATGAATCAATATTCATAAAAAAAAATCCTTCATGAATCAATATCCCTTTTGGGCTTTTAGTGGATACAATTCCAATTGCACTAAAGACAATCTTATAAGAAAGTTTTTTCAGCATTCCAACCCCTTAAATGTGTGATTGGGTTCACATGCGACTATATAGACATGGCCCTGTTGGACATCCTGTTTGAAGGAATGAAGCCCTGCGGTTGGGCTGACAACTTGGGTCCTTGCCAAACTTCTTGCAGGCGCTACATGCACTGTGATTCGATATTGGTCAGCAGTCAAACCGGCTGGCTTATCATATCTGTTTAATGTTAGTAACGGTATTATTCTACTTTTCTCTTATCGATTCATGTTCTGAATTAGGAAGTTGTTCGGTGGAGTTGCATTTTAATCGAGTTGATTTGGGGCTGTTTCTACTGGATTCTACTTTTGCATCTGTGTTGAGTTTGTATTGATGACTAGCTCACGAGCCGCACCGAGCCAGCTCAAGCTTTAAATGAGCCAAGCCGAGCTGGTTGTTCTGCTCGTTTCCTTAACGAGCCGTCTCGCTCATTATCCAGCCCAAGAGCTAACAACCATCTCCGAGTGATAGGATGAAGAGTGCTGGCCGTTGTATGGTCAACACCCAAAGAGATGGATTTCCTTATATGTGGGCAGCACACGTGGTGCATGTGCACGCATGGCCATGTTGAGTCCGAACGCTACGGTGCTGTTTTCCACCGCTAACAGGCCATCGGAACATTAGAGTGTATATCTAGCAACATCTATTGGCTGGAATATAATATCTGAACGTCCTGTATTAAGAAACTTTGATCTGTGCTAGCTGTCTTCGTTGGAAGCACCTACTGGAAAGAAAGATTGCTTCTGAATCCAGTTAATTTTGTATAGATGCTGTTGAGTGTCGTATAATTTAGAGATGTGTAGAAGGATTAATCTAATATTTGTCTAGTACTCTAGCTGGTATAATATACAGCAAGTATGTGCCACTCAATTGTCCGGCAGTAGTCTAGCTAGCTGCTGTGTCGAGCCCACCGAATTGAATCTGCGGCACAACCATATATCATCAGAGAGCATAGCGGTAGCTGCACCGACAACTCCACAGCTGATGCAGTTCCAAGCGTAAGAGTAGCTGCACCGACAACTCCACAGCTGATGCAGTTCCATTGTCGGGATAAGATCAGCCACCTGCCTTTCCAATGGTGACGGCAAGAGAACGTGATCGAGATACCTCCTACTCCCATTTTTCTAAAAAAGTGACACACTTCTTCGATTATGCATGTGTCCCCGACTTGTTTGATTCAATGCCTAGCTGGTTTCATGCCGGTTCTGGGAGGACAACTATCGTATGCATTGGTCCTCCTGTGTGATTCACAATATATATGTTGGCTATAAATGGAGGTAATAGGAATCATTTGACAGCTTGAGTTGTGGTGATTTATAACAGCCCGGTTTTAGGCCATGCCCATTGCTCCACCGTTTATGGTGGCTTCATCATGCCACATCACATAGAAGATCACGTGGAAGAGAGAGGGCAAAAAGTGGTAGCCTCAGAAGCACTAGTGGCTCTAGGAGAGAGAGGGCTATTCATGTGAGAGGGGAAAGATGGTTGCACTTTTGTTCATAGTACTACGAAGATAAATCATATGGTCCTAAAACAAATGGATTCTCGCATTGTGAGGTTGGAAGTTTGGATGGTGTCTTTAATACTTTTTGCTTAGATAGAGAATGAGGTCACTAGTACCATATGCCTGTGTTGGGCTTGCCCTTATGAAGCTTCAGTGGCTGTTGGTCAATACATCCGCGGCTGAACCAAACTCAATTATTGTAGTATCTTGTCGTATAAAAATACAGAGTCAATAGTCTCTAGCTACATTCATCTTAATGAATACTCCCTCCAAACCAATAAAGCAAGTGGTTTAGGACAAGAATGTCCTTACCAAGGCAGGGATATTTTTTCTTGTTTGCCCCTATCCTATAGGTCTGGGGCTGCATTCCAAATGAGAAAACTTCCTACCTTGAATGGCTAGAGCATTGTGGATTCAGAGCTTATGTGGTGAGTTCGATTCCTGGAGGCCACATTTTTTTTTTGCTAGCTGCAGCCAGGGGCAAACCCGTCCAGGGAGCCCCTCGCATACCGAGAACGACGAGCTTTGTGAAAATGGGCTAAGAGCTCAGAACGACTAGATTTGTTGGTATGGAGCAAGTACAGACGATGAGATACATCTTTCTAATTTGCTAGTAGAATGTGAAATGGATGAGTACGAAAGGTTTGGTACTTAATTACCAGAGCATATATAAAAATGTTATGTTCCCGTGAGCCATGCTGAACAGGAATTTTATTGTAGGATGAATCGGTGGAATGGCCTCTGGTGTCCTGAAATTTTCAAAACCTAATATGCTTTCTCAACTATAGCTGAAGATTGGTTGCTTATCAGTCTATTAATATTTGTGTGGTTGGATCATTGCTGTGGCCAAACGTATATATTAATCCAATTAACCGTGTAGTCAGCTACTACCTCGTCCCCAGGCTCTATATCATCATAAGACGGAGCCAGGGGGTTAACCAGTCATGGCACTTCATAAACAAAATTAATCGATGATGCAATGAGAAGTGATCACATTCTTACAGAAAAATGATATATTTTTCAAAGCTTTCTTCCTTTGTGGATTTGGTGCCCAATCCCTTAGTATGTTCAGCTTGCACAAAATGATCCAATCTGAGACTGCTTGCGGACTAAACTCCACATGCATAATAAATCCATTCTAGTTAATGTATAAAATTGCAAATGGTTGAAAAAACATATAGTACACGAGTTTAATTCAATAACACAAGTAAATAAAGTAACAAAAAGCACGGTGACTTGCAAACTGTAATTCAGATGCCCCCTCTTCCCCGAGAATGTGTTTTAGGCATCTGTCTCACATCTAGCTCATTTCCCTATGAGCTTTCAACTTGAAATAATGGTAGTGGAGAAACGCACAATGATCCTGACCTCAATAATCCCGGACATATAGGAACCGGGACTAAAGGTAACATTAGTCCGGTTTGGATAACTCACGGGGGGCTGTGGCCTTTAGTCCCGGTTGGAGATTATTAGGAAGATAACAATTAGGTGGGACATATTAGTCCCGGGTTGTGGTACAAACCGGGGATAACGTTCATAAATTAGCCCCGTATGTTTATACAGTTTGGGACAAAAGCTACCGGAACCTTGTAGTCCCGGTTTGTGGTACAAGCCGAGACTAATGACGTGCCATTAGTCCCAGATCTTGAGACTAACTTGGACAAATATGCTGCACTCATATATCGCCCTCCTGCCCACATGCACGAGCGGCTAGAGCCATTTCTTCTTTGCCGAGCTTGTCAATGGCATGAGGTGGGAGGTGCTGACTGAATATTTTGTCATCCAAGTGCTCTAACAGGTTAGTGAGCCTAATTTCTCTATGAATGCCATTGTTTCTTCATAGTATTGTAGAAATATGTTTTTTGAATTGAGAAGATTGTTGATTTCTTTTGAGTATTTGACTATAATTTAGAGTTTGCTAGTTCTTTTAGTTATAGGAAATAAATTATTTCATTAATTTTAAATTTTGAGAACGGATTTAGTTATAGGACACCACAAACCGGGCGTCACCACGCCTGCCATAGAACTCCATGTCCGATATTCGTTTATTACATCAACATCATGATGATGTATGGGGTTGCCCCATTTTCAAGATCCCCATCAAAGAGTTGAAAAGCATCTCGCTGTACGACCCGTGTGCATGGACTCCGCCATCATGCCAACATGTCAAGTTGTCACTTGCATCATCTACGATGAGGTACCGCACAAAAGTCGCTAAGCAATATTGAGCAATCCGCCACAATCTGCTGCAAGCCAAGTCATCCCATGATATCGTTGCCTCTAGGGTCATCATGGGTCAGAGTTCCAGGCTGCACTCAGACTTGCCAAGCAACACCAGCCTCCGTGGTCCACAGCAAGTAGCCAAAAAGACACCCATCCAGCAATCCTCAGCCGCCAGCAAACTTTGGTTGCCAACACATGAATTAGACACCCCCCTGAGTTTGACACTTGCACCAACCACCTTTCCATCCCACCGGCAGCACCCATGATAGACGACAACCCCTACATTGTTGAAGTGGGTCTACCCATCCAAGGGGACAAGGTTTCAACCAAGAGAACGCCTCACAACATGGATGGCACTCCAAAGTGAGACCTGCTATAGGGAGAAAAATATCCTAGGACATCGTCGCCACTGACACTAGTAGAATGCCGGTGAGGCTTTCGCCCGGAGGGTCCCATTCCTAGTTGCACATGCCCAGCGCAGGATGACAGGACAATAGCCATGGGACACAGAGGGCGACACCACGGCCATGCATCCTCAAGCCGTAGTTGCCCCACAACACATAGCCGCTGCCCCTTCCACTCTGCTACGGAAGGCCATCGACGCTCGTGCCTGCCCCAATACAACTTTGCAAGACCTCGAAGCCCCATCACTTGAGCCCTGCAACTGCCGCACGATGTTGTATGGGATTCCGGACACGCGCTAGGGCATGTCGGGTCTACTGTACCTTGCCATCGTCGCGCCTTAGATTGTTGTCGCTCACGCTACCAGCGGAGAGAAGATGCCGACGCACACGTAGTGCAGAACCACCGGCCCAGACCGCATCACCACACCACCACCACTAGTAGGGGCCGCACTTTGGCATTGTTGTGTTAGTACCAAGCCAGCAGCAGCACCCCCCTTAGAGGCGGGTCACAACCACAGCTGTCGCCTACAGCCAAATCGGTCTCAAAATCCTTCGCCGCGAAGGATAGGTCACTCCTTGCCACCCATTCTAGAGGTGCACAGATCCAACCCTAAGGGCCCTGGACGCGGACCCCAAGACACTGGGTCCGGCAACCCGGGCCACAGCCACCACCACGGCCGTCAGTGCCAGCCGTGGAAGTCCGACCTTTATTTATTGCAAGGTCCTTTGGTTTTATAGTGATACAGTCACATTCTCATGCCAAACAAAAAGCAAGAAGCATCCCATCAGTCACGACAAATGGACATCATGGATCGTCCTGTCCAAATTAAGATATGGCTTTGTGCCATCACACCTAGTTCCCAAACGAAGCTCGTAACGTTTCGCTAACTAGGAAAATAGTGGTTCGGTGGTCCCGTCTCCCAAAGCCACATTTGCCTAGCTATGCTTGGAAGGCGTCACCGCATCAGGACCACATAACTAGAATCAACTTAGAGGAACTGTCGCACAGTTACAGCCATTCCCTCTAAGCCTCCATTTGTAAGGAGTGCGCTGGCAGAAGCACCAGATCTGCGTCCATCCAAAGCTATCGCAAATGAACTTCATACATGTGCAACCTTTACACGCTGGTCAATACAAACACCCGGTGCTACATTTTTCATTTTCGTTGGGAAACAGTTTTCACTAAACAGGACAACAAAGATTATGTTCACAATGATAAGTTAGGTACAGGATATGGCCTCCACTGCATCTACCGTAACAAGTTGACAATATATACTTATTGTCAACCTTGACGCGAGCCATCCTTCTCCAGCCTAGACAGGCTCACAATTACTGAAGCAACCACTATAATATTTCTGATGGCAAATACACCTACCACTAAATGAATACTGTAATTAATTGCTGGAATAACTATACATGAAGCTACGATCTCCCATGCATACTGATTAAGGTTAGAATGCAAATATGGGAATCTAGCCGACTATTGTAGGGTACTTATATTAGCAAACTTATTTTGTCCAATTTTGAAAGGATCCCATGTATATTTTTGAGATGTTCCAATAAAATCCAAGTTTCTGTTTGGTTGTGTTATGGTCTGATCAAGTTCTCATCCAATTGGAAATATGAAGCGGACATTAACTCTTTGTTTGGTGGAAAGGAAACTCATGAAAGTTGTACTTTGTTGGCTATTTCTTAAACTCTGATGTGCATATATGCTGTTCTATTAACCCTTGCATCCAAACTTATTTCCAAACGAAATGAAGGTAGGTTCTAGCATCTAAATTTGACTTGATCAACCTGGTTTAGGATTTTGGAGAACCATGCATGTGCAGTCATATATAGAACGTGTTGCAACTCATAACTGGTAGCTCTCACGGCACGTGGCATCTTATTCCATTGACACCCCCCTCGGCAATTCACTAGCACAAAATAATCAATGCCCTGTAGAGTACCTGTACCTACCCTATCTACCTTCTCGGGTTATTACAGCATGATTTAACATCAATGGAACAACTTCCCGAAAGGCAGCATCATTATATAACATTCTGTTGTTGCTCAGGCTCAGTGTTATATAAACAATGTGCTGTATAGTTGGTTTAATACGTTTGAAATAGAACCAAACATCACCTTACATATATACATGGAAAGGATGCCATCATGCAAAGGTGCTCTTAAGTTCCAGATTATCATATGGAGCTTCAAAGAAGCATAAGTTCCATCCTGGTAGAACAAGGAAATGATCGACCCAAGGAGCAGCTTAAGAAGCATATGTTTCTACCTTGGGTTGCTCCTCTTCTCGCTGTTGTGTTCATTGTTAATGACTCTTGCCACCGGTTGACTCAATTGCTCCCATCCAACCCACTATCATGCTACTTGGTATACTGTGAGTTGTGACATGAATATACAAAAGCCGTTGGATGTTGCCATCATCCCAAAGTTAGAACCATCCTTGAAGATTTGACAACTACCTCACCTATAGCAGGCTTGGATGACCAGACCGCTTTGCCCTGTTGCTCTCGTGGCTTGTTACTTCACAGGCCACAAAGAGTTTCTTGCCGCCTGTGCCTTAAGTCCAGAAACATCTCCCTGGAGAAACGGTGTCGGTTGCCAGTGCCAACACACACTGGTTGTATATATCTCTACTCATATGTCATGAAGTTTATTTGGGTCTGGGTATTTTCTTTTATAAATTTATCTACCGCACGCATATGGGAATAAATAGCTGTCAACTTCTTCTTTTACTACTGTCGTTGCAATTCACTTGGAAACACCAACCTAGTATTTACATCTAATCAATGGTTTAGAAGACGGGCTTCTATATGGTAGGTCGCTACGTAGCCGTGTTGCCAATCGCAAAGCATGGACAATATGAGCCGATAACAACAATTGCTCAAACTCGTCCACCTCACGCCCGCTTCTGCTGAACATTGGCGATCACCTGCCCTATAGGTTCATCCTCAGTGACATGTCCCAGCTCGCCCTGATCATGTTGTTCATTGTAACGCCGTTGTACTATACCATGTACGACCTCCCGCTATAGTCCCTCCGTCTGCCTCGATACCTACTGATGGCAGTTACTTGCTTCCATGTCGCACCGGTGGCCTGACTGGCGCGCCACGACACGTTGCTATGTCAGCGTCGAGGGCACGGTAGCATACGCTGGGTTCTTGACTGCGTCAGGCCACATGGCGCCCTTCTACAGTATCTACACTGGGATGAGTGCATATTTTTTTTTGCGAAAAGGTGGGAGCTTTATTACTTTAAGGAAGTTCTTTACAAGCAAGAGTGACGCAGGACTCTGGGAAATTTGCAAACCAAACACGACACACACCCGAGCTCAAAGCCAAGTGGGCCAGCTCATGCGCTACTTTATTCTGCTCCCGACCAATCTTAGCAAAATGAAACCTACTAAACTGGATCTTCTCCTGCCGAATATCGTGGATGACTGGCGCCACCCTTGACCTGTTCAATCCCCCCTCATTGAGCTTCTGAATCACCGACACATTGTCAGCTTCCAAGGTGATTTCACTGGGATGAGTGCATAATGTGAGAGTGGACAAACAAAATTTCTCAGGCTCGGTGTCCAAGCTGCTATCGAGGTACTGTCCCCATCTCCCTTGGTCCATCGCTTTGATGGAGGTATTCTGTTCATCCATTCATCATTTTCGTTTATTCAGCATGAACTAAAACAATTACCGTCACTTGGGCGCCCCTGCTGTAATATCGGAACATTTAATATATTAAATATTCATTAATAGTTATTAATAAGTATGTAATTACTACGGGCTATGCTTAAGTACTCCATTCACCTTCTAAGAGGTAAGATCTAAAATAAATCTCAACCATCAAGTTTTTAAAATAATGAAACATTCTAATAATTAAAATATATTTAGAGGAAGGAAAAAATCCTGGGATATCTGCACCCTTTCCTTGACTGCTCCTAATATGATCTCCTTTCCGTCTCATGCCACCATTTTCTCCTTTTCCTTAGACCTTACCTACGGCTGGGGTGTATCTTGAACAATACCAATATTTCTACTGCTGCCGTGCCATATGTACACTTCCATTGTCATACATTCAAATACATGGGCCAAACACTGAATAGTATGTTACGGTTCACCAATTTAATATTAAAAATATTAGGACTCACTTATGTCATGCTAGAAATAAATATTACGGCACACCTATGACACGTTAACAAATAAATGTTAAACTACTGCATACCTATGACAAGTTAAGAAATAAAAAACTAGTTCATGCCACTTTGTGAAAAGAATTATTACAACTCATCCATGTAACATTAGGAGAGTATATAATGGGTCAAGTCCTACCATGTCACAATTTGACAAAATCATGTCACCTTTCTTTTTTTTTTCATGTTACGTTCAGTGCTTAGCATGTGAAGAGCAGATATGCACTTTATTTTTCGGAAAAAGATCTGTGTAATCTAAGAAACCATGTCATGTTCATGGCCAGCCGTGAGACCTGTCACTTTTTTTTTTAATATCCCTGTATATCTATGAGACAAAAAGAAAAAGGAAAGTTAAATCTAACTCAATCAAGTTAGATCTAATAAGAAGATTTTTCTCAGTTTTAAAAATATAAATAATCAATATTAAACCTATTACCTATTAGGAGGTAATATGTAATTAGAATTTCCTTTTATAGACATTTGGGAGTACCTTAGCAAAACCCAATTACTACACATAATTGGTTCGTACTCAGCTTCATAATCAGTTCATTCTATTTTTTCTCGGTATATCATCATTTGCCCACAGCAGTGTATTTATGGTATTCAATATTCTATAAAAAGCTTAACCAAATGCTAAATGACACGCGGAATGTAATCTATCAACAACACTCTTGCTTATACCCCTGCACGCTTGCTGAGGTTTTTTTTGAGAATTGACCAAGGAGCGACTTGCTGGAGCTTGGTAGTGTGTTAGTGATATGATGTTGTAGACCCAAGGAGCAGCTTGAAAAAAACCTGTCTTCTACCTCGGGATGCTCCTCTCCTCACTATTATGTTCATTGTTCTCTAGCCACTGGCCGACTCCCTGACTCAGTGGCTCCAACTGCACTATCATGCTACTTGGTATATTTTTAGCGTAATGCTACTTGGTATTTTCAGACTTGGATGTCGCCATCATCCCAACGTTGGGACCTTCCTCGAACACTTGACATCGAATAAAGCGGGCTTGGATGACCAGACCGTTCGCCCTGTGCTCACATGGCTAACAACTTCACAGGCCACAAAGGATTTCTTGCCGCCTGTGCCATCAGTCCAGCAACACCTCCTTGGAGAAGAGGTCTCTGTTGCGCATCCGGTCGACATCAAGTTGGACTCGCCATGCGCATACTTCTAGGTCACGACTGAACCTTGAGGTTAGTCAGAGGATTTAAAAAAGAATGTGCTACCATTATTGCTGATGGCTCCCAAGCCTACGTTTCATCACTTTTGCCTAGTGCCAAAGCGCACCGCTTGTATATATATCACTACTCATGTGTCATGAAGTATATTTGGTGTAGGTATTTCTTGGTATTCTCTTTTATAATCTTCTTTTGTTACTACAGTCGTTGCAGTTCCCTTGGAAAGACTAACCTGGTATTTACATCTACTGACCTGGGTTAATATATATAGCTATTCCCAAGGCATGCATAGCGACGTGAAGGGACAAGAGAACAGTGCCACGATAACACCGTTCAAAGCACTCATTTCTCTCACCCTTAAATCTGTACATTATAAAAGCGCTGACATGGCAAAGATTTTCACGTGGTGGAGCCTTTAGGCCAGTCTCGCTGGGGTTTCATGAGAAATAAATTAAGTGCCACATAGACATTTTTTATGATGTGGCAGTATATTAATGAACAGCGAAATGCGTTTTATGGGGACAAAACCTTATATGAACACTTACATAGACAGTTTGTGTTTTGCATGTAACTTAGGGAATAATAATAAATGAAACTATGCATTGAAAGATGGGCATTTCATTCTAGTTTCAAATATTTTTAAATGATATGACACTCTAGGTAATAGTGTCCATGAAACTTCCATCATGACTGGCCTTATTTATAAATTGACATGCGTATGATTCTGGTATTATACACGCTCTATGGGTTGTAGTCGTGAAAGTAGTGTGTTTTGGATCTATTAATGACTTGTCCCAGTGTGACACACGGAGCTAGGCATGATCATATCCGTGCCTGTTGCCACAACTCGATGAGAAGATAGGCTCCTATATGGCAGGCCGCTATGTAGCTGTGTTCCCAATCGCAAAACATGGACAATATGAACTGATAATAATGATTGCTCAAACTTGTTCACTTCATGCCCGCTTCTGCTGAACGCTGGCAATCACCTGCCCTAGATGATCGTCCTCCCTGACATGTCAAATGACGTCCGCAGTCCCTTCACTGACCGACGTGCCATGTGCTCAGCTCAGGCTGAGGCATGAGTTTACGTGAGTTATAGGTCTTTAAGTTATGGTGAATTTTGTGACGATGGTATGCAATTATAGAATACGAATCCATACACATTAGGTTGTAAAAAAATATGATCATTTTTTTGGCCTGTGAAAAAGATTTGTTGGTCTTTCCCGTGTGGACCACTACCAGACTGCTGCTCGCTCTGGCAGCGCCCTTGGCTTCGGCTCCCGCATGGTCAACTCTTGTAGGCTTGTGTTATGGGGGCCGTGCTCACCAAATTCTGTTCCCCTTAGTTCATGCGAACGCACAAATATGGCAACAATAAACTAGGAAGCTTTCTATCTAGGAACTGACCACAGCAACAACGCTACAAACCATACAGCATGCAGGCCACAGCTAAGCCGGCCACAGGGAGAAAGGCTTGATATGACTAAAGCAATGCTCATTGCTGTGGGCCCGCCATTTGTGTTGGTGGTGATTATGGCTTCGACCTTTGCTATCGACTAGAGAGAAGTGACCGAGTTCTCCATGGAGCTCGCTGGCGTTCACGGGCTCAATACTACTCTTAACGTGCACACGCTATCGCCAAGGTTCAGCCTCAAGGTGCCCGTCGAGAACCCACACATGGTGGTGCGACCATGGTGTTATAGCATGATGTGACGTGGTGGTTTCTTATTGCATTCATTTTCACATTGGGGCTTCCAGGTTGACTATATCTGGCAATGATTATGAATTATTCAGCAAGCTGGGATAGTAGAGAGTTCCTTCTCTCCATCCTGGCGGAGGGTTCCTTCTTCTTGCCTGCTCTTTTGAACATATTCTCAAAAACAGTGCATTGGAATTGGAGTGCATCGTCTCCAGGGTGAATACATACGTAGCTACGCCAACATGTCATGCAGTTCTTGATGCCTTCTGTTCCAAGTCTCCCAGCAAACAGATGGTGCCTCCAAGTCTACTGCTCTCATATACATGTTTTTGGGTTCAGCTCCAGTCACTCATTGTTCTTTGAACTTCATTCGTGTGCTGAAGTCATATATCCAATATATACTGCAGCGTCATGTGGTTATTTGTTCATCGGTCAGGGTCTGAAACGAATCATCTACCTATCTGACTCAAAAGTAATTGACACGTGGGCCTCTTCACACATAGGCCCACAGAGCAGCTCATGACAATTCAGAATAGTGGGTAGCTGATGGGCACATGTACGGCATATTAAGTTAACCTCAGAGACAATCATACTCTTTTCTCACAAGTTATAACCTATCTGTGCTTCCTCATTTAGTATGTGTTTGGTGAAGTGTCTCATGAACCATAGCATTTTGTGGTTTGGTGTGTGATAAGATGGGTTTCTTCCCTAAATGTAGCCAGTTTCGTTGTTGCAATAAACAAAGTGCATGAAGAAAACAACAGAGCAGTCTCAATAAGAAAAACTTGGGTTAAAAGGCAACATTGGCAGCTAATGAAAGGGGTATGGTGGTCGAGCAAGAGATGGCAACGAGGGTAATGAAATTGTAAGATTGATTGGAAATTGAGGTACATGGTTTGGACAGGTTTTCAGCATCACCATCATAAATCATAAGAAAAAAAAGGTAGCCTAACTAACAATATACTCTGTAGGAACCCAGCTAGCTCGTTCTTACGCAAACATGTCCTTAAAACTCTGACATTTACAATTTTAGATTTGAACGATACCCATATTTTTTACACATCTACAAAAGCAGAGGTTCGTGGAGGGCAAGTGTATTAGTGTATCAACCAACCTCCTCTGGTTGAAGTAAGACTATAGTGTACTGACTGTCCGGCACCGTTCTTGGACTGTAGTGTACTGAAAGTATGGTATTCACTTAGCAGGCTGACAGTACACGCCTAAAGGACGGCTCCTTGGCAAGTTTTCCATCAATCTTGAAAATGTATCCCTATATATGGAGACTAGCTGGCCACTAAATTGAGCTGAGGCGCAGCATTGGCTAGTAGTTTATACGCATATATAAACACCAGTACATATATTTAATTTCTAGATTATTCACGTACAATTTCTAGCTTGCCATATAAATAATGGGTTGCATTGTAGTTTCATATGGTAGAGAGCGAATGCAAGCATAGGCTATCACCAAACAGAAAGTTTAGCAAGAGGCATGTAGATAGGCTTAGGAGGCGTCAAGAGCAGCCAACTCTAATCAACTTAGAGGTTCTGTCGAACACTCACGGCCGTTCCCACTATATGAATGCACTCATGCGAAGTGGTCCAGCTAACAATTTGCCTACTTTAGGAGCCTGTAGCGGGTTTTCGATAAATAATGCTCGTGGAGTGGGCTGTTGTAGCGTGTCTGGATGTTGCCGACCATCTAAGAACCGCACCCGTTATTACCCACGATTTCTCCTCTGAAACACCTTTCCATACATAACATGCTTCATAGCATTAATAATTAACTGCTTTGATATACTTTGTTTGGTTCGGTGAAACTTTGATGAATTTTATTGTCGCAATTTTAAAGCAAAGATTAGGAGGACTAAATATAATCTAGTTATAAAACTAATTACACGGATGGGCGTGAAACCACGAGATGAATATATTAAGTATAATTAATTTGCCATTAGAGATTTTTTACAGTAGCATGATATTTTCTAATCATGGCCTAATTATTCTTATTAGGTTCCTGTCACAATTACACCTGGGGGTTGTGGAATGAATTTTGTGAGTTATCCATATTTGTTACTATCCAAACATTCAAGTGGTCCTTAAGTTGATATCCATTATGTCAAAAAACCGTTATGCTCGTAGTTTTAGGAATCATCTGTAACCTTATCATAGCACAAATGAAATGGTCCTTTGCACTTGCAGGTGCATGATGACTGCGGCGGAAGCTTTTGACAAGTGGGAAAATTAGGATGCACGCCAGCACACATGTATTTGTAGTTTCGAACTTTCCTGAATGATTAGGCTTGCGCTGCACACACATTACGACACGGGGCGTTATTCGCAGGCTTGCAGCCTCTTATATTCCCCACTGCTCCTCCACCCACGACGCACGAGCTTGCTCGGGATCATCCATGCTGGGCGCAGTTCCTCCGCCCGTGCAGTATCCAAATAAATAATTTTATTATGCATGACGTCCTGCTAGGATAGACCACCTCGATCACAACATACCAGCATCCACCATCGCTTGCACTTTTTACAAGTCACATAGAACCTCAATGACCTTAGTATCAGCAACCAACATCTCAGGATGAGCACGATAACGACCATGTCCCTAGCCGTGGCCTCCAAGAGGAACTCAACTCTGCCCCAGTCAATTGCTTTCCAAGCCAACAGCGTGTGCATGCGAGTCCAGTGGTGTAGCGTTTTATCAGCAATGACTCACCACGTGCACATCTCTGTCACGACATAAGCTTGCCGCTACTTGGATCATTGAGGAATGTGGTGCCAACTAGGTTGCTGATGGCTTCCAAACCTAATTCCATTGCTTTTACCCAGCGGCGCAGAGTACTAGGATTCCTACTATCTCTCTATATGTCTTAGTTTATCTTGTTCTGGCTATATATACTTTGAAACTTATGCACCGTACGTGTCTGAGTGTCTGCGCACGCGTGAGCGATTAGTTTTATTATTAGGATATCAAGAAGGTCCTTTTTTCATGGGCACATGGGCACTTTAGTACCGGTACGTACGGGGCTAGGAACCTAGCTAGGACACATGGTAGCTAGGGTGATGCACTGTTTTATTTATATACGAATGTATCAGCCGGCGTTTATATGTGGTGGCGCCAATGTAGTAGTCTGTTAGGTACTGGGTCCGGACGCGTTATGAGCTTGTGTAGGTGTAGATATTGTAAATGCATACTGACCATATCGCAGCCGCCAGCAGGCACCTTGATTTATCGCCAGAAGGAACTCCATCGTTTTCAGGGACTTTGTTCTTTCACGCACTCCACGCTGCCGTATTGATCAACCTTCTCCAGCTATTTTTTCTCCGCCACTGGCCGATGCAGATTCCACCGGAACACGGTCGAGTCCTAGCAAACCAAAGTACAATAATGTTTTCGATCTAAGGCCAGTCTAAGTGGGGGTGTCATGGGCAATAAATAGAGTGCCATGTAGGCAATTTTGGTGACTTGGCACTGTATTTATGAAGAAAGAGAAGAAAGCAGTGTCATCATCATGACACTCCTATTCTCCAGTTACCAAGATAACTTGAGTCTTGCATGTAAACTACAATAGATGAAACTATGCATCGAGAGAGTGGTGTTTCATCCTAGTTTCAAGTATTATTAGATGATGTGTCACTCTAGATAATAGTGTCAATGAAACCTCCATTGAGACTGGCCTAATAGGTTATTTGCTTCAAATAAATCTTTTACATTTTTTATTGCAACCATGAAACATTAATTGCATTGTTAATTTGGCGTCAATCCAAGCTGTAGCATCCACAAAATTTAATGACAACTATGCATCCTGCCTTTGTTACAGAAGGCATGAATCAAATGCTGCATAACAAAATAACAAATATGAACACGGTGGCAATTGCAACATATCTCAAGTTGAAAAAATATTTATTGTCAGTACATTTACAACTGCAATTTGCAATGCAGCTAATGCAAACAAGAACAGTACCACACTAGTTAGCAGACTAAATATAAAATTTCGGAGCCCAGTAATCACAGTGAAAGATTAACTATCTACATTGCAAACCATACTTGACAAACTGAAGGCACAAGATGGGGGCCCGTGGTGGCCGCCCCTCGGCGCGCCGGCCTGGCTCGAGGAAGCAGAGAGGAGGGGACAGAGGAAGAAGTCGGCAGGCAGATGGGGATAAGACTGGGGCTGGCTCTCCGTTTCCACACTTTCATTTTAGACCCTGCGGTTTTGGCCGGTGGTGGGCATGGGCGCGCGGTGCAAAAAATTTTGATCGATTTTTTCTAACGAAATCTAGGCGGCAAAGTTAGCGCCAGGGGTCTATATAAATAATGCTCCTGGAGTGGGCCATATTGTAGCGTGTCAGGATGTTGCCGACCAACTCAAAACCGCACCCGTTATTACCCATGATTTCTCCTTTGATACACCATTCCATACATAATGTGTGCTTCATAGCAATAAAAAATAACTGCTTTTATATACCTTGTTTAGTTTTTGTGAAAAATTGACGAATTTTATTGTAGGAATTTTAAATCGAAGAATAGGAGGGCTAAATATAATCAAATTATATATAAAACTAATTACACGGATGGGAACAAAATCACGAGATGAATCTATTAATCGTAATTAATTTGCCATTAGAGATTGTTTACTATAGCACGATATTGTCTTATCATGACCTAACTAGTCTTAACAGATTCATCTTACAATTACTCTCGGGAGTTATGGAATGAGTTTTGTCAGTTATCCATATTATTATTATTATCTAGGCATTCAAATTTACTATTGCGTACAGTAAATTTGAATGGTTGGATCATAATTCATTTGGTAAACTAAACAAGACGTAATGTATTGGTTGGACGTGTAGCTTGGATGTTCGGTGCAAGGGTGTCTCGAGCAAGAATTATCCTATGCATGCTTTGGATACTTGGGTGTGTTAATGGGACATACACCTTTTTTTCTTTGCTTTAGTTGATATTCATTATGTCAAAAAAGCCTTTATGCTCTCTGTTTTAGGAACCGTCAGGAACCTTTTCGTAGAGCAAATGAAATGGTCCTGTCCACTTGCAGGTGCATGACTGCTATTGAGGCTTTTGCAATAGTGGGAACATTAGGATGCCCGCCAGTACACATGCATTTGTAGTTTTGAACCAATACATGAATTAAGACATCTTCCTGAACAATTATATTTGCAATTGCGCCCACATTAAGACTCAGGCCGTTACTCACAGCCGCTGATGTTGGCCACTGCTCCTCCACCCACAACGTACCTTGCTCGGGATCGTACATGATGTCGTACAGTACAAATATGCAAACAAATATATAATTACTGCGCTAATTAAATAATTTTATTGTTAATGACGTTCTGCTAGAATATATCACCTCGATGACAACATACCAGCATCCACCCTTGCTTGCAATTTTACAAGTCACACGGAACCTCAATAACCTTAGCCTCGGCAACCAGCATTTCAGCATGATCACCATAACGACCATGTCCCTAGCCGTCGCATTCGAGATGAACTCAACTCTGACCGAGTCTATTTCATTCCCGGCCAAGAGCGTGTGCATGCGACTCCAGTGGTCTTGCGTTTTGCCAGCAACGACTCACCGCGGGCACATCTAGGTCGGCGCATAAGCTTGTGGCTACTCGGACGATTGAGGAAAGTGGTGCCAACTAGGTTGCTGATGGCTCCCAAGCCTAATTCCATTGCTTTTACCTAGCATGGACGCAGAATGCTAGGAATATTCCTACTATATCTCTCCGTATGACTTAGTTACTCTTGTCGTGGTTATATATGCTTTGACACTTATACACTGTGCTGTGCTTGTGTGTCTGTCTGTGTGTATGTGTTGCGCGTCTGTCAGGTTGGTTTAATTATTAGGATTTCAGGTAGGTCCTCTCATGGGCTCATGGCCACCTTTTCTGATGCCATGTCTACCTCTGCTGCACCTAGATGGTTTTTTTCCTCAAAAAAGTAACATTTGTATCACATAGGGATAACATCAATATTCTTCAAGGTTAATGTGAGCACAAAATTATGCTGCACTCAAACCAAAATTTGGGAATGAAAGATACATATTATTCATAAAAAAATACTTTACGCAACTGTTTCCAAGAAACACAAGCTTTACCTCACCGTAGACCTGTAAAGAGACTACGGGGTAATTTTCTTCATCCTAAATATCTATTAAACCTTATCCCAAAGGTGAGGAACAGGGTAACCTATTGGATGGTTGAGAGTCCACCCATGGATGCCATGCAAGCACCATAGTATGGTCATTGAACATGGTTTGGTGACTAGTAACTAACACGTAGTTAGTGGCTAGTAACGGATGCTAGTAAAGACCGGTTGTTAGTGGCCGTTTAATGGTTGCCATCAAACGTAGTAGTATAGATTTCAATGGTGGAACTTACTATCTTGATGGCATTAACATGGGCACCCAAAGGACCATCTTTGATGGCATTGACATGGGCAGCCAAAGGTCCAATTTTATGGTATTTTCATGGCGTTTACATGGCAAGCATATGTCTCTCCTCTGGTGGCCTTTGAAGTCATTAAGTTGGGTAACCAAAGGTTTCTCATGGTTCTCTATCATGACATTAACCCGGTAACCAAAGGTCGCAAATAGTGTCTATAAGGGAGCCCCCCACCCTCCCCCTCCATTGTCTTCTATATGTCACAAACAAAAGCTCCACTGCCGATGCCTTTTTGTAGTCCATGTTCCAGTAATCTGTGTGCATAGGCTTTGTCGGAAGAGCAGGCCTCCAAAGCTGCACCCTCATCAAGACTCCGCACCAGAGGATTACATGAGCGATCAAGTTTTGGGGGAGCGCATACGGGCGACTGCTCACAACGATCGACTACTTATGGGAGGTGCATCTGTACTACGAATATCTGCACATCATCACCTTTGATCGGCTACCTCAAATAGGCTTGACTAATGATGTCATGTAATAGTGCATCCATCCAGTGCCCTCGGCACTAGCCCCGCTAGTGGGTACTTTCTTATGAACATTTTTTGTTCTTTCCTTATGTCCTGTATGTACTCTGGAACAAGGACCGTGAGTTATGCTTTAATTTTTTCTGATTTCATGATTTATGCTTTAATTTAGATTGAAATAAACCATAAAATGTGCCTAATTCCAACAAGGGAAGTGTATTCAAGGTGAGTACTGACATAGCTTCACCAACATGGCATGCAGTTCTAGATGCCTCCTGCTCCCATTATCCAAGTAACCAAATACTGCTCTAATAATATACATGTTTTTGGGTTCGGCGCTGGTCCCTTTCAAAGAACTTTATTCTTACCGATTTTTAGGTTTAGTGGCATCTTAAGCGGATGAACAAGCCATATATCCTATATATACTGCGGCATCACGTGGATGTTTGTTGGTCAATGAAGTCTGAAACGGATCATCTACCTTTGCCCTCTCTATTACTCAAAGTCAATGCCATGTGAGCCCAACCACACTTGGGCCCACATAGACCGACTCATGTATTTGGTTTAGTTGTTTGGTCAATTAGGTTTCTTCTCTATATATATCCACTCACGTTGCTGCAAAAAGGAGAAGGTGCACAAAGCATACCACAGAGCAGCCTAAAGAAGACAAACTTGAGTTAAAAAGAAAAAAATTGTAGCAAATTAAAGGGGTATGCTGATCGAGCAAGAGATGCCAGCTGTGATTACTCGGATGGGGTCCGCGATCAATACATGACCAACCTAGCTAGTGGGATAAGGGATAGTAGTCATACTCGAGGCTACTTTGTGTTCTTGTTAGATGCACGCTGGTGTCTGGGCGTTACCAGCGAAAGGTGCTTGGTACGATTGGGGTGGAAGGAAAAACGTTTCGTAACATATTGTTGGATTGTGAAGCATCAGGGATGAGAAGCAGGGACGTCTTCAACTATCTTGACTGGATGAAACTTTGTGTGTTGCTGACATCCAGACATAGGTTAGGGATAGAATTTGCTTGCAGTACCATAAGATAAATTAATGGTCATGCCGAGTTTATATTATCCTAAATAGCACTCTTTTATTTTTGAACTTATCTTTATCCAAAAAAGTCTTTACTTTTTAGATTACGTTTTTTTAGAATTGATAGACTACATATTGCAGAACTCCTTGCGGGTGAGAGATTTCATGAAAGATCAACCTTATATGCACATGAATATGGTTTACATGTATACAAATAAGAATCCATAGGTTTCCTCTAAGTCCATACAAACAATGATTCCTTTGATACGTGTGAATAATCAGGAACCTCAGTAATAAATGCAATTGTGCATTCACTAGTCCCCACATAATTATAATAATGCCGCCTACTCCCAACTTGCACAAATGCATCTGTACATTGCATTCACCGGTCACCACCCACGCACTACATATTAAGAATTCACTAACTCAGAAACAACAATTTAGTTATATTTTATTTATGATTTGATCACATACTTAGATATAATAGTCTTCACTTGACTGATTTAAGGTATATTCACGCCCATAATGATGTGCCAGATTCCAATAAATGTTTCATGGGAAACTTTTAGCACTCGGGTTGTGTAATGCCCGGTAAATCTAGAGCGTGAAGGCATATTACATGTAGGCGTGTCTTGAGTTGTAAGGCATAAATTGTACTGAATCATGGAGTGGATGGGGGAGTAGGACTGGGTAATCGTGAACTCTGTCCTGCATATGAAGAAAAACTAGAACACTGTAAGTGGATAGGATTCATCGTGCTACCCCAAGCTCAAATTTGATTATCTTGTGTGATCTCATATCGACAGTTATCGCCGACGGCCAAGGGGCATTACAATTGGTATCAGACTCCAGTGAATCTTTGACTCGTGCTTGCGCTGTGATCCAGTACTTCAGGCTACGGATTCAATTGGTTCGCCCCCCGACACGTGACATTGGCAGCCGTCTTGTACCGGTTATTATACCAACCAGCATTTTTTCGATATTACACGAACCAATTTTTAATGGTGCATTTAGGATATCCTATTTTTTTTTGAAACAAGGTTGTAAATATTTAATAGTGCACTGTTCGCAGCAACAGTTTGTGGACATTCCTAATTGTTTTTGAAACAAGGTTCTAAATATTTTTGTTTCTAAAACGCTGATCAATTCATTGGTGCCGTTGCGAAACATTGAATATAATAATATTTGCTTGGTAGTATAATATTCGTACTCACCACCTCATTCCATTTCTTCTAAGTATATATCAGTAGTCCTCAGAAGTTTTTTACTGGTAATAGTTGTTGTATGAAAAGCTTAATATATCCATGGCTAAGGCGGCACAGGAAGACTATATAATAAGGTCGAGCGGCATCCACCACGCTGCTGTGGGCTTCGAACTTTAGCTGGCCGTTCGTGCACTGAGAAAGGTCTGGAATTAAATTCAGCATTTGCATTAGTGTTTCTTTATGGGATTAAGACGAGCAACAGAAAAGTTCCATCCCCGGGCTCTTAGAAAGTAAATAGCTAGATATTACAAAATTAGTAGCGAGAGCATCAATGAAACTGAGCATTTGGCTATGTGCATATCTATAGATTGGTGTTGAATTACACAGAATTAACCGGAAAAGTTGTCTATTAGAGTGCTTTTCAGCCAGGTACTAGGTCGTAACTGGAGGGGCCTTCGTATCAGTTCCCCAAATATTAGTCATCGTCAACCAAAATTAATGCTCGATCATTTACTTAGGTCGGTATATATGTGTAGTGCGTTGTCTTTTCAATTATCATTTACTTGGAACATTTGGTACCTAGAGATTTTTTTGTGCCAAACATACAGAGCTAGGGAATGTGGCAGCTGGTAGGGAATGTGTTCCTGAAGGGGCATATATGGTATTTTCAAGGACCATGCATTGTTCATCCAAATACTGGATAGACGGATTGAATAAATTGGTAGTTGGTCGATGTACTCATGAGTACATTTTATTCGTCCCTATTAAACCTTACTAGTAGTTAATATAGTAACATTAATGGGTACACTGCCTGAAAATTCGCATTACACTTATTTCAAATCTAAAACCCTACAAATATGTTAATATTGTCATAGTCTCTCTGTGGTCGGCAAACTGTTATGCTGGTGCATTTTTTTTTCCTAGCTACTTTTTTCTGAATTTGTTCAATAAAAAATTTGATCGAATAAATAAATGGTTGCATCCACTTTTCGGCATTGGGAGCATAAGGAGAAGTAAAGTAGCCCAATTAACAATTTGCACATTGGAGGAGCCTATTTCGTTCTCCTGTGTATAAATAGTTCTACTGATTTGTGCGTTGTCTCACATAAAGAACTGGTTTTTTATAATCTCAGTTTTATGTTTGAGAAAATTCCTTCCATACCCAAAGAATTTACACCTATCTCTTCTGTACCCAAAAAAATTACAAAATCCCTTCTATACCCAAATCCTAATTTCCCATCCCCTCTATGCCCAAAACCGTTAATTTAGGGTCAAGTGTGGGCTGAAAAGACCATTTTGCTCCTACATGCAACTAACCATTCTTATGATAATGTTTTAATAGAAAACACTATTAGTAATTAGTTAATGGTTTATATGTATTTTTGTCGCAACTTTATTTTGACAAGTATACCATTGATAAAGTAATAGTGAATTTTCTGTTAAAACAATATCATAAAAATGGTTAGTCACATGCAGGGGCAAAATGGTCTGTCCAGCCCTATACTTAACCCCAAACTAACGGTTTTGGGTATAGAGGGTATGAGAAATTAGGATTTGGGTACAAAAGGGATTTTGTAATTCTTTTTGGGTATTGAAGAGATAGGTATAAATTTTTTGGGTATAGAAGGAATTTTCTCTTTACGGATTTGCTAGCGCCCGACGTCCGTCGTCCGCGCGCAATATCGGATGGTGCAACATTTGCAACATGCATGATGAAATATTGCAATGCCCGGACGTCCAGACGCAGTATTGAACGGTGCAACATTTGCAACATGGACGGTGAAACATTGCAACATCATCCATATGTTACATGCAACATAAGTAAAAATTGTAACATCCGGTGAAAAACATTGCAACATCTGGTGAAATATTGCAACACCAGTGAAACACTGCAACATCAGGCACATATTTTATGCAATATCAATTAAAAAATTACGACATTCAGGTGAAACATCAAAGCGTTACACTGGAACATGTCGATTCCTGAAACATCCCCGTGAAAATATTTGCAACATTAAAAAAACATTACAACACTGAAACATTGTAAAAATTGCAACATCCTACCAAACCAGAGAGGAGGAAACATTCGAAACGGTGAAGTATTGAGTTAAGATTTCATACGATATGTGCTTGATGTCGCAATGTTTCACTGGATGTTACAATGTTTCATCGGATATTATAATTTTTTTGTTACGTGTAACATATATATGATGTTGCAATGTTGCACCGTCCGATTTTTTATTTCCCCTCCGGACGTCCTGTCCGTAGCATTTCCCTTAGCTCATTGTGTCTCACTATAGAGTTGCAAAATATTTTTCTACTGCACCTAGGAAGTTGCCTGGATGCTGTTACACAAGTACGGGCAACCGCCAGCATGGCTACCGCCACAACAATTGGAGACACTCTCCGTGGCTCGTTATGGAACGCAGTCACGTATGTCGTGTCTCTGTCAGGCGTGATTGTGATTTCTATGTATCCATGATCGAGAATATTCTAATTAAACAAGATCTCATGTTCATTGCCCCGGTGATCATGCATATATTACATATGAAGGAAGGTTCCTCAATTCTGTTACCCAAGTACGAGCAACCGCCAGCATGGCTACCGCCACAACAATTGAAATACTCTTTCCGTGGCTCGTTATGGAACGCAGTCACGTATGTTGCATCTCTGTCATGCGTGAACGTGATTCTAAATATCCATGCTCTAGAATATGCTAATTAAATAAGAGCTCATGTTCATTGTGTTGGAATAAATCTTAAGAGTGGTCTAAAAGCACATTAGCTAAGGGATCAATGGGATTAACAAATAAACCCATGGGCCACTCGAGCCTCGATCGGAGGCACAACCCAGCCCACAGTTGCGGCCCTAGGTCACACAGTGCATTTATAAGGGGGCGCTAGACTCATTTCGGGTTAACCTAACACACAGCTAAACTCATTTCGGGTTCCTATGGAGGGTGCCCCACGCGATCTATGGCGGCACTGGAGTGACGTGAAGGCCGCCACCACGTCGCCATTCCCGTTCCTGTGGAGTGAGTACATCTACGGCTACAACAGCTCCGGCGATTTCAAGCAAGATGGCCGGACCGTCCTCGACCATGGGTACTGGTTGATTCTCTAACCTTAACAGTGTAGTGTTCATGTTGTAGATGCACAAGTTCCTTTTAAGTTCATGTATCCAGTGTTGTTATTTCCTACGCATTGCCCCGGTGATCATGCATATATTACATAATACAGATCGTCCCTTTGTTAAGTGTTACATGTCTCGGTACCATAGTATATGGTTTGCCGGCAGTCAGTGTCTAATTTCAAGACCTTACTCGAGGATTTGTCAACTACCTCACCATTACCAGTGGGCTTGGGTGGCAGACCTCTTCACCATATTCTGTAGTAAGCCAGCCGCGTCAGATGCCACAAAGGGGATTCCTTGCACTGCTGTGCGTAGCCGCCGAAGCCTCCAATCCCCCAGCACGCTTGGCCTCTGTTGAAGAGGCCTCTGTTGTGCATCCGTGCAGTCGACATCAAGCTGGTCCTGCCGTGTGCGCACTTCTAGGCCACAACCCAAGCTTATGGCTACTCAGATGACTCGAGACAACTGTGCTAACTAGATTGCTGATGGCTCCCAAGCTTACGTTGTTTCATCACTTTTGCCAAGTGCCAAGATCAAACCCTTGTATCTCTACTCCATATGTCATATCAAGTTTCTTTGGTTCTGGGTATTCTTTTATAAGCACATTCACCACGCATATGGGGATTATGCAAAAGGTTAAAGAGCTAAGTGTCACTCGTGTAGACAATAAAGAGATGTGACCTTCTTACTATAGCCATAGCAGTTCAATCTCTTGGAAACACTAACCTAATTAACTAGGTACTCACTTGGGTCAATATATAGCTATTCCTAAGATATGCATAGCAATGAGAAGGGACCAGAGAGCAATCAGGATAGTTCGTCCTGATCAAAACCTGTACGAGATCATAGAGACGCTGACATGACACAGATTTCCATGTGGCAGAGCCTTTATTTTAAAATTTCAATACCTTCTATTCTTTTACTATACATGTTCTACGGGTTGTAGTTATGAATAAAGGAGAGACTGCGTCTCCCATCTATTAATGAGTTGCTGTCTGGCCGGTACTAACCAGGGCTTCCCGACTGTTATTGATGCTTGATTTTCCTACAGTGCAAGTGCACGGTTCGCAGGAACAATTTGTGGACATTCCTAATTGTTTTTGAAACAAGGTTCTAAATATTTTTGTTTCTAAAACACTGATCAACTCATTGGTGCTGCTGCCGAACATTAAATAGAATACATATTTGCTAATACTTAAATTAGTAATAATACTGTGCTCCGTAGCATCTTGCATGATCATTCGTACTCAGCACCTCATTCCATTTCTTCTAAGTATATACCATTAGTCCTCAGAAGTTTTTTACTGGTAGTCGTTGTTGTATGAAAAGCTTAATATATCTATGGCCAAGGCGACACAGTAAGGCGTAATAAGGTTGAGCGGCATCACCACGCTGCTGTGGGCTTCAAACTTTATCCTGCCGTGTCGTGTACTGAGAAAGGTCTGGAATTAAATTCAACGTTTGCATTAGTGTTTCTTATGGGATTAAGACGAGCAAAAGATAAGTTCCATCCCCGGCCTCTTAGAAAGTGAATAGCGATATTACAACATTGGCAGCGAGCACATCGATGAAACTGAGCATTTGGCTATGTGCACATCTATAGATTGGTGTTGAATTACACAGAGTTTACCAAAATAATTGTCAAGTCATGAGGAGCTACCAGGATTCTCATCTGGGAAGAATTGACAAGAAAACATTAAATTTCTTACAGAGATATAGTAGACTTCCAAATACATGAACTGCATATATATGCGATGTAGAATGCTAGGCAGATAAATAGTGCATACTTCTTGAGTTTCAGAAGAACGACCATACAGTTACTTGTTTTTTTGGGACAAAATTTAATCCTATGAGGATGACTTGTTTGGGATGGTGGAAGTATGCCCTAAAAAATCAGATCACTAGAAAAGTTGTCTATTATAGTGCTTATCATCTAGGTACTAGGTCGTACCCAGAGGGGGGCTTTCGTATCAGCCCACCAAGCTATTCTTTTCCGGTTTCATCGTCAACAAAAAATAATGCTCGATCATTAGTGCCAGGTCAATAGACAGAACTAAAGGCTAGGTTGTTCAAAAAAACAAAAAATATTCCAAATTAATCTGGGAAGGGCCAAATAATTATCCACAGGATGAATATGAGTGCGTGAAGATTAAGTGCTAGAACCTCTTACCTCCTGTATAGCTTGCTTATTATATATGTCACACCTACTGAATACATCTAACTTAATTAATTAATCTGTATCTTCCTTTTGACTCTACAGTTTATAATATAATAACAACTATTACACTTAATTTGTCTAATGGTTGTGTCCCATCCGAAGACCTTAGGCCGTATTTTTTTTAGATAAAGGAAAGAATCGGACTCTACAACCGAGGCCGTATCCAATAGAGAAGACGATATTGTTGGCATAGTTATTGTTGTGTCCCATCTCGCTAGCTAGTGTTCCCGCTAGCTGCAGGCACATGTACACAGTTTTTGTGTGAGCAAGCACAACAATCGAGCGAGGACAACATTGTTTCTTCTTTCTATATAGCTCCATGGGCATGTTTGGTTGTATGCCTGAGCCAATATAGCTCCAACTAAACATGCCCCATGTCACTGTGGATGTTGCCAGAGCTGCTTGAGGAGGCCTTATAATGCCAGTAGTTCCAGTTGCCTCATATTCCCACTATTACACTTGTTTCAAATCCATAACCCTACAAATATGTTAATATTGTTATAGTCTCTCTTGTTAGATTTAGTACCACATCGGTAACTGATGGTGGGGGAGCACAACATATAAGGTGGGGTAGTCCTCCTCCTATCAGGCTAGTTTTTTGGGTTGAATTAGGCCAAGGCCTTGGTTGTTGTTGGGCTCCGGTGGACCTAGGCCCGTGGGGCGCCGGCTCGTGTGTACAACGGGCCAGGCCGGAATCCGCTGCGCCACTCTAACATCTGTTTGATCTCCAAACTCTTTTACTGGTGCATTCTTTTTCATAGATATTTTTTTTCTGAATTTGTTTCGATAAAAAATTTGGTCGAAAAAATAAATGTTTGCATCCACTTTTCAGCATCGGGAGCATAAGAAGAAGTAAAATAGCCCAACTAACCATTTGCACACTGCAGGAGCCTATTTCGCTCTCCTGTGTATAAATAGTTCTGGTGAGTTGTGCATTGTCTCAGATAAATAAAACCTGTTTTTTATAATCTCAGTTTTATGTATAGCTAATTGTGTCTCACTGTAAGTGCCTCCAGCAAGCACAAGTGCATCATAACGAACAAGGATTGGGAGGCATCACGAAATTTATCTTTACATGTATCCATACTTTTCTACTGCACCTTGGCAGGTGCCTGGATGCTGTTACACAAAATACGAGCAACCGGCAGCATGGCTACTGCCACAACACTTGGAGGCACTCTCTCCGTGGCTCGTTATGGAACGCAGTCACGTATGTTGCGTCTCTGTCAGGCGTGATTGTGATTTAATTTCTATGTATCCATGCTCTAGAGTATGCTAATTAAATAGGGGACATATCTGGTGGAAACCAACTTCCCATGGAAACTATGGCAACTTCAATCTAGACCACATGATGTTGATCTAAGGGCGTATCCAAATCAGGTGAAAGGGGTTATTCGCAAAACTCAGGAGAGGTTGGAGGGGTGATTTGGAAGACGCTTTTGCAAATCACCCCTCCCACCTGATCTGGTCACACCTTTGGATCAACATTGTGTGGCCCTTGCCAATTAAATAAGAGCTCATGTTCATTGCCCTGGTGACCATGCATATGTTACAGAACACAGACCGTCACTTTGTTTAGTGTTGCATGTCCCGGTACAATACTATATGGTTTGCCACAGCCAGTGTCTAATTTCGTTCATTCTGCATGTCCCGACTGACTCGATCACAAAACGCAGGACAATGGGCATTTCATGGCCACGGACGTGCGAGGGCGAGGCACGACCGTACAACGGCCGGGGCAACTTGGAGAGTTGGAGTGGAGGGCTTCGATGGTGGTGTAAAGCTGCGGAAAAGAAGACGTCCCTGTTGGATATGGGAAGCGATGATTTTGGATCGTGTGGGGTTGTCGAGGTGGACCGAGCGGAAGACGCTGCAGACTGCGGAAGGTGATATGGAAGGCGCAGGGTCGCGACTCACGAGGAAGGTGCGAGGGGTTCGGTCGGGAGGTACGCAGGCGGGCGTGGTGAGGACACGGTATTGGTGTCGCCAGGGCAGCCCCAGGTTGATCGGGTGGTCACAGAGCATGCGAGGGCGATCGTGAGAGGGACAACGCGACACGACACGACACGACACGCGGAATGCAGCGTCAGGCTTCACCACGGGTCGGCGACCCAACTATCCCTTGTACTCCTCTTAGGAGTAGAGAAATAGTGTGATTTTGGGATTTGCTAACCATAGTACCATTGGATTAGTTTGCTTTGGAATGATGAGGGTAATAAGTGGTTTGGATTAATTTGAAATTGAGCTACATGGTTCCGGCCGGATTTAAACATTACCCTCATTATAACCATCTGAACAAGTAAAGCAGCCCAACTAACAATTTGAACAACTAGCTCGCTCTCCTGTGTATAAATAGAGCTCCTTGGTCTCAAATACACGACTACTTTTTTATTGTATCTCTGTTTTTCGTCTAGCTTGACTGCGTTCACTGCTATGGTCTCAGCAAGCAGACACGCGCCATCTATAGTAGACTTGGGAAGCATCAGGAATTTTAGTGTTTCTTTTTCAATATGCTTGCAAAGTATTCCCTACATGCACCCCAAAAGTTGTCTCGCTTGCTGTTACAGAATTGAGAAGTCCATGCGTCCGCCAGTAAGATAAAGCTGAGGGCACCAAATCTGATGTGGCATAGTGACATGGCGTCATATGGGATGAATATAAGCAAAAGAGACCTACAAATATGCAAAACGAACTTCTCTACTGGTGGGATTTCATCGATCACATTATAGCCGACCATGTTTGACTAGAATGAGGGTGTCAATGTAGAAAGATGGCAAATTTAGAGGTCCTTTTTTTTTTTGCATATTTTCATCTCCTGTGGCGTCATGTCTCCATGCCACGACAAATTTGGAAAGGGTATGTACCGAAGTGGAACAACTTAATAAGTTTAGGGTGTCAGATGTCGACTTTGAGTGTTCGTGGACCTAAGCAGCACATCGAGACAAGTTTAAGGACCACCGGTGAATTTAACTCAATCTGTAACTAGGTTGCATGCATAATTGCCAAAAATTAAGCTGACACAATCATATTAGAGGAGGCTCAGACTGGCACACAGATTCGTTACTATTGTAAGGACACAAGTTGATCAAGTTTCTCATGTTCTGGACTAAAACATGGATATACAGTCAGCTCATAATACCTGGTCCGTACGTTAAAATTTCAACGAAGTTGACCTTAGTAAGTTAGGTTCTAGCGCTATTAATTAGAAAAACGACTTTAGAGGACACTATATAAAGGGGCTCAGATGCGGACACAAAATCTGTTCGTCTCGGTTAATCTCAGAAATAAATGGAGTCTGATACTTTTTATTTTTGGAAAATTAATTAACGAAGACGGACGTTTAAAAGAAACACCTCAAAAAATGATTCATTTTCCAAGGCAGGCCATTATAAGATGTTCGCCTCCTAAAATCAATTTTCAGAGGCAGGGGTCCTAGAATATCCGCCTCCTAACACCATCCCACCCACCTCGGCCCACCAAAACGAGGGTTTCTCACCCAGTCCTCTCTCTCTCTCCTACTCTACCGGTTGGTTGGACTCTTTCTCTCCATCACCTGCTCTACTGGCGGCTGGTGGCCCTTGGGCACGTTGGCGCGGCCTCAGAATGGCGTAGGAGGCCCTTCGCCTCGCGGGCCCTTCTCTCCGCTCGGGAGGAGGCCGCGGTGATGACATGTGGTGTGAGAGCAGGAGGAGGCCGCTGCGATGGCCAACAGCAGCGTCTCGTTTAGGTAGTAGGTGGTGGTATACTACAGGGTACCTGATGGTAGTAGGTGGTGGTACTGCAAGGTACCTAACCTGTTGAACTATAGATGCTCACACATTTGTATTCTCTAGGTTTCAAATACCCCAATATATATATTCTACAGGTGGCATCAATATCCTGGATTGAGATTGTTTTTATTAGGATTTGATAAAGGTCTCGTTTAGGAGACTTGGACCAAATTGGGAATTAGATCAACCTTGCTAGACAAAATTAGCAATTATATCAATACCTTCCTTCTCATAATTCGTTCTACATTGAAGAATAAAGTCAGGGAAGTTCTGCGTTGATATGTGCTGCCTATACATTATGTTCTCGGTGATTAAGGATAATAGAATATTTTCCCAAAGGAAATCAAAGTCAAACATTTGAATTCGAGCAACCTAACCTAAATGCACCAGACTTAAATCAGAACCTATGTAAGAGTAACAAATATTTGAAATACACATTGTTGAGAACAGTATCTGCATACTATTGAAATTTTTGACATTTTAAAACTATTTACTACTATTTAACCTTAAGCGCCACGCACACGTGCTCATGCCTTGTGCCCAGATACTTGAACGCAGCAATAATACCATCTTTAATTCGATGATTTCTTAGAGCTGGTTAAAGAAAGATTCCATTTAGGGGAAATCGAGAGCCGAAGTCACCTCCAAGTCCCTCTCCATTTAGCTTTCCCCTTGATGTTGTTTCGGAGCCACTCCTACAAATTGCCATTATTATTGTTATTATTATTATCATCTGCAAAAATAGGCGCGGTTGACCCACCCGTCTGTGAAATGGAATGTGCTCGTGGGTGTCCCCAGAAACATAAATGCCTAAGATTTCCTAAACAGCAGCATAATGGAGCATATCTTACCCACCTGTTGACATCTGATTTCTGAATTTATAACTATTTATTTGACATTAAGCTCATGGAAATGGCCGTCTCGTATCAAGATATCAGAGTGAATGCATTGATCGGTCATATACGTGACAGCCACCAAATATATAATCTAATAGTTGCATCATGAAGCAGGAGCATGACGCTTCCAGCACCACTAATTCCTCCGATTTCTGTTACCCATGCATATATATCATCACCGCTAAGAGATTGTTCAAGAAAATGACGGGAAGCCAGGCACGTTTAATGTATTCACGTACATGTGGGGTTAGGAAACTAAGGCACAGGAAGTATGTAGAGTGATGCACGTAGTCTTTTATAAAGACCAAATATCATGCATGCCTGTCTGCATATAACCAGAAAGTGAGTTGATGGGTCCGTGCAGACTAGTCCATATAGTATTTTCGCTAACCTTAATGCCGATGATGTGATCATGATGATCGTGTTCTTTATTCGGAGTATAAAAAGAGATCAGCTAGCGTTCACGTATGGTGATGACTATGCAGTCGAATATTATGTACTGAATCCAGAGACCTTGCCGGCGCTTGTAGACGTGAAGAAATTGTAAATGTACACTGACGATATATATTGCAGAAGCCCGGCAGGTTCAATAATCTATAACAAACTCCATGGATTCACTGACTTTGTTCTTTCTCGCACCCAACGCTGCAATAATGATTCAATACCTTCTCCAGCGATTTTTGCTCCGCCACTAGGTGAACCTACATAAATTGAACAAGATCGGAGTTGCACCACAACACGGACGAGACCTATGAAATATGCCACAATGATGTGAAAACGCTCATAAGTTATTTTGCTTTCAAATAATTTTATGATGCAACCATAAAATCGTAATTGCATTCTTACTCGGAAATCAAACCAAGTGGCAATGTCCACAAAATTTAATGACAACGGTAATGGTATGCCCAGGACGTCTGGACAAAGTCCTTTCCTCCGGACGGAAGACATGGTACAATACTGTTCACTCAGCAACCACATAAACTAGTCCACTCGTTGATTCATTGATTGTTTCAAAAATCAAGTTGATGTTGCAGGCAACAAGAGACTGCAACATCCTCCAACGCTGCGCCCGGACGAAATAATGTTTCAATGTTGCATATGTTTCATCCCGAATGTTGCGATTTTCACTAAATGTTTCAAAAATCAACTTGGTGTTGCATGCAACAAGCAACTGCAATATCGTCCGACATTACGTTCCATAGAGAAGTTGTTTCAACCAGTCTCTGTTTCAACAATTTACATTTAGTTGTCTCAATAGATTCAATCAGTGTAACATCTTAATCAAACGGTCAAGTTGTTTCAAAAATCAATTGATGTTTCAACCCAATTTGTTTCAACCCTTCCGGATCTTTTATTTGTTACACCCGTGTTTTGCGGCTCGCCCGAATGTTCCAAACTTGCATCTAGTAATGTTGAGCCCTGCCAGTATGTTTCAAAGTACCCTCGGTCGTGCGGTGCCTAATATTTGACTGCATGTTTCAAACATCATTGCATGGAACATTCAAGTGCAATACCGTCGGTCGCTGCGCCCGGACGCCAGACGTCTGGGCGCTAGCTGTTCCGTAATGACAAATGCACATGCTGCATTTGTAAGATTCCTTTAGTGGGCAAGCTTAAAATTGGGGTGGAGGTTTCTAGATAGACCTTTTAGTAAATGGACCTCAGACCAATGCAGAATACCAAAAGTCAAGATTATTTGTATCATTTTGTTTATACCGATTTCAAAATTATAGTAAGGCAGGTTTTTGAACCGTTATTTACAGGCCTTTCTCCAGTGGTGATTGTCTACCTCAACAAGACTTCAAAACGCACTTCTGGTATTGTGGCCTAAGCACTACTGAAAAAGTCACATTAAGGATTGCTTCCCGAACCCTTTTCTACTGAATTCATCACCAAAACAAAAAAATAATGGACCCAATCATTACTTGGTTGCCAGTAAAACTCGAGAAAAAAAACATTCCAAATCTGGGGTGACCCAAGCAACTACCAACAAGTTGCTTGGTTTCTCTCACGAAATATACGAGTCCGCTATATGGCGAATTCAAAGGTAGAACCTCGGAATAACCTCGTGTTTCTTACTATCACACCTACTGAAAAGATCTAACTTGTGTTTTCCCTTTTATTGAACCTATTCAGAACCACCCATTCGGTAGTAATGCATATTGTTGACACCGGATTTTAACAGGTCACAACGGTGCCAAAAGTTGAAGCAAGAGATACGGAATCGGAATCGGAGTCCGGGAAATGAAGCTGATCAGATCGGAATCGGAGTCCGAGAGGAAGAGCAGTTTGAATCAGAGTCAGAGTGCGATGAGAGTCAAAATCGGAGAAAAGGATGATGATGTGGAGGAGTCCTGGGAAGTTACCAGGTTAAGCTTATAGAAGGACCGAAATAAAGAGTCGGTTATTTTAGAGTTTGTGTCGTAAACGGTTGTAAGAAAGATCTTTTCTTTTGCATCAAGTAAGTTTGCCGTATACGTTTAGGAGTCATAGTTATCAGGGTATAAGTATCGACCCTGCGTGGTCATAGAAGTCTGTACACACCAACATCAAATAAACCTTTACACTTTTTCGCATCTTACAAACATTTGTCGGCGACTTCGTCTTTCTTTTTTGCGAGTTCTTTTGGGCACGTCGAGGGTGATCAGATCTCAAGGCTTGCCTGTAAGTTCCGTATTACTGAGTAAGATCCAAGCTTTAGCAACCGGCGTATCGCTGTTGTTTCGTTTAGGATTATTCGACAGTTATCGAGTAAACGTCTAAGCTTTAGTATCTGGCGTATCGCTGTTACTTCGTTTAGGTTTTATTCAACTCTTATCCAGCTTAGAATAAGCTTTGATCGGCTGTTATTTATACTTCATCATCGGATCTAATATAGCTGTTTAGATCTATTCTAAGTGTTGCTATGCTTAGCTTGTTAGGTTACGTTTTAGTAATCTTACTCTGCTTTGCATCGGAATCGGCTGATCTAGCCGTTTCATTATTGTAGATCGGAATCTAGTGCCGATCTGGTCTTCATTGCTAAATCAGAAACCCAGCCGATTTCGCCGTAATACTAACGTCCGGTTTTCCTTGTCAATCAACAGGTCAGATTGACTGGCACGCCGTGCTTCATCGGTCACAGCCGATTTCGTGTGCTAGCACGTGAAGATGTTTCCCGATTTTTGCGTCAACACACTTTTGACACGCCCAGTGGGACCAAACAACTTCAATCATGTCAAAGAAAGAAGCTGGTCGTTTTGTCGTTGAGATTCAGAATGTCATTGATACTACTAAATAAGATCTTAGTGATGAACAAAAGGCTGACATGGCAAGAGCAGTTGAAGATTTTGAACTTTTATGCTTAAAGTCATTCAGTACTACTAAACGAGGCCTAGCTATCAAGAAAACAGAGTTTCCATTGCCTCGTGAAGTCAAGATAGCTGAGACACCTGGAATGATAAACGAGTTAATAAATGAAGCAGTCCATCATGCTTTTGCAAATCAAGGAAAAAGTTTTGGGTAATGAGTTACATAACCAAGTGATTCGCTCATTGCGTGAGGGTGATCTTCAATTTAAAGGTCCAGCATATCAAAACCTTCCTCCGTTTGAAGTTGATACCTCAGCAAAGGATGTTTAGGCAAGGGCTGCAAAGAATGCATTCTCTCAGGTGTTCAATGGCTCAACATCCGGTCAGCCGATCGGACAGACACAATCGACATCAAGGCCGATTATGCAAGGAGGTTTTCCAGCAACAACAGCAGTGACTATACCTCAGATTCATATTCCAACAAACAGCTCAGCAGTTTTTACTACATCATCGCCGATACCATCGGCGTCAAAGGGGACAGACTTTTTCAAGTGATATGATCCTAAAACTAGTTTGGGAATACCTCCTGAATATTTCGTGACCTCTCCTAGATCCAATCAGAAGACTCAAGCTGTGGAGCCAAAGATGGCCTGGGTACCGCATACTAATGGGATTAATTGGGTTTTAATTGATGAGAAGGGAATTGTACACCAAGTATGGACTCCAAGATTAGAATCGGTAAGAGCACCTAATATGAATATGCCAAATCAGCCAGAGCCACATGGTACTCCAACAGCTATAGAGGTTTATCGCAATACCCAACATCAAGTTCAGGTTCAGATGTCCAATCAAAATACATCTTCAGGCCATATGATTGGTCAGCCAGAACCATCCGGGCTGAATGAATCGGCACCAAAGGGATATGTGAGGCCGATTCAGCCAAATCAAGAGGTAGAGAAAGTGCGTCAACCAATACAAGAAACAGCACATGGAGCAAATCAAGTGGATTGGGCAACTCAAATTGCTGAAATTATGCAAAATCAGTTTGGATTTAAGCCCAAGACTCAACATGTGATATTTCTGGTGCAGTGTGGAGAGGCTGCTGCTACTGATGCATTAAGGGTCCGATTATTTTCAAGTTCTTTATCTGGACCGGCTTTTTCATGGTTTATGACATTACCAGCGAATTCAATTATCTACTGGTCTGACCTGGAAAAGCAATTTCATCAATATTTCTTTGCTGGTGTTCAAGAGAAGACCATTACTGATTTCACAAGCTTGAAGCAAAGGAATGATGAATCGGTAGCAAACTTCATTCAGAGAAGCAGGGAGACAAAAAATAGATGCTATGGATTGAACTTAACAGATATCCAATTGGCTCAGTTGGCATTTGATGGTTTACTTCCATATTTCAAATAAAAGTATGATTCTAAGGAGTTTGAAAGTTTGAGCCACATTGTGCAAAGGATGTCAAGGCATGAGAATCGGATGTATGAACAGAAACGACCTTATCATAAGAAGGTGAACTTTCTTGGGTATAGTTTCGATTCAGATTCCGATTCCAATGAAGATAAAGAATCGGCTTGGTAGAGTGGGTAAGAAATAAGAAGCCGATTGCTTGTCCATTTGGTAAGAAAGAACCAGAAAGATTTGACTTTGATGTTACCAAGGCTGATAAGATTTTTGATCTGCTACTTAAAGAATGAATGATCAAATTATCGGCCAATGATAGTCTTCCATCTGCAGAAGAACTCAAGAAGATGACATATTGCAAATGGCATAATGCTACTTCTCATAATACCAATGATTGCAAGGTTTTCAGAAATCAAATCCAATCGGCAATTGAACAAGGTAAATTGCAATTTGAGATTCCTTCTAAGCCAGTCAAGCCGATGAAGATTGATGGACATCCTTTCCCAGTGAATATGGTAGAGCCAGTTAAGGGAAATGCTTTGCAGACAAAGCTTTTGACATCGGAATCTGCAAAAGAAAAAGAAGCTGTTGATCCTAGAGTACAAATTTCTGCTTCCGATTTAAAGGATAAAGGAAAAGTGGAAAGGAATGATTATCCCAGAAACCTTCAAAGACATGTCACTTCTCAAGGGTTGATTAAGAAATATCAACGTCAGCAAGAAAGAACAAGGCAGCAAGAAGAAAGGATGTATCGACATGAGGATCATTGGAGATGTCCTTTTTTCATTTACTGCTGGGAAGAAGGAATCAAGTTACCATCTCTAGATGATTGCCTAGAGTGCAATGGAGGATATGGAAGAGATAGGCCATTCAAAAGGCCCCGATTTGAAGATGGGGAGCGTCGGCCGATTATTCGGGATAGGGATGAAGAGTATCGGCGTACTCCAGTTCATGAAAGAATCGGAGGCAGGCAGAGTGTATATGATCGTTTGGGAAATAGGCCGATTATGAGAAGAAAGCTAGAACAGCGTGCTAATAATTTAGTTTCTGATGAAGAGCCTTTTCCAAATCGGGATCGCGAAGTTAAAATACCTCAACCAAGGTGGTGCCCAGATGGAGTTAGGAAATCACAAAAAAGGAGGTTACAAAGGCTCTGATTTGATGAAATTCAAGAAGAAAAGTCGCGCCAGCTTTTGAGGAGCAAGAAGGTGTCATCTAAAGTATGACGTCCTAAACAACGTGATCAAGGCAATAATGCGGCCGATGTTAACATGGTTTTCATGCTACCAAGGGAATTCATGGCATTGGCTAGTGATGAAGAAAATTCTGAGATTGAAGAAGCAATGACTCAATTGAATTTAGAACCGATGCAAGCGACTTTTGAGAAACCAGAAGAAAAAGAACGTGTTCACTTGAAGCCTTTGTTTCTGAAGGGACATGTTGATGGTAGGCCAATGACCAAGATGATGGTTGATGGGGGAGCGGCTGTTAATCTGATGCCGTATGCCGTTTTTCGCAAAATCGGAAAAAGTGAAGATGATCTGATCAAAACGGATATGATGCTGAAAGATTATGAAGGGAAGATTTCTCCGGCTCGGGGGGCATTATGCGTGGAGTTGACTATTGGAAGTAAGACTTTGCCTACTACTTTCTTCATAGTCAATGGCAATGGATCATATAACCTCTTGCTAGGAGAGATTGGATCCATACTAATTGCTGCATTCCATCAACAATGCATCAATGTTTGGTTCAATGGATTGAGGATACAGTAGAAACTGTCAAAGCAGATGCGTGTAATGTGTATATCGGGAAGAGCTTTGGATACTGAATTCCTCAGAGTGGCCGATTTTGGTTTACAGCCGATCCAAGAAGTCGGCTCAGAAGAATCGTCCTGATGGATGAGTTTCTTCAAGAAGATGAAGGAAAATTAGGATATGGCTTCACGTCGGCCGATGTACTAGAGAAAATAGATTTAGGAGATGGTGATAAACCAAGGCCGACGTTTATTAGTGCAAAATTAGATCCTGAGTACAAGAGAGAATTGACTTCTTTATTAAGAGAGTTTAAAGATTGTTTTCCTTGGGAATACTATGATATGCCTGGTTTAGACCGATCTATTGTTGAACATCGGTTGCCTATAAAGCCAGGATATCGGCCATATCAACAAGATTCTCGACGATGTGATCCTAAGATATTACCTAATATAAAGGCCGAGATTACTAAGTTGATTGAAGCAAAATTCAGTAGGCAATGTCGATATGCTGAGTGGATTTCTAATGTGGTTCCTGTATATAAAAAGAATGGGAAATTGCGTGTTTGCATTGATTTCAGGAATCTTAATAAGGCGACTCCGATGGAAGGATATCCGATGCCTATTGCCGATTTATTGGTTGATGCTGCAGCAGGACACAAAGTCATAAGCTTCATGGACAGTAATGCTGGTTATAATCAGAGTTTTATGGCTAAAGAAGATATTCATAAAACTGCTTTTCGATGTCTAGGGCATGTTGGTTTATATGAATGGGTAGTCATGACTTTTGGCTTGAAAAATGCTGGAGCTACATATCAACGTGCTATGAATTATATTTTCCATGAGCTTATCGGCAAGATTGTTGAAATTTATATTGACGATGTGGTGGTTAAATCGGAAAGCTATAGACAACATTTAGCCGATTTATGCAAGACTTTGGAGTGCACAAGAAGACATGGCTTGAAATCCTATGAAGTGTGCATTTGGGGTTTCCGCTGGTCAATTCCTGGGATTTATGGTTCATGAAAGAGGGATTGAGATCAGTCAAACTCTGATAGGTTCTATCAATAAGATTGTTGCTCGGAAAATAAGACTAAACTTCAATCATTAATCGGCAAGATTAATTTCATTAGGAGATTTATTTTTAATCTCTCTGGGAGGATTAAGCCGTTTACACCTTTATTGAAGTTGAAGGCTGATCAGGAGTTTGTCTGGGGAAAAGAGTAGGAAGAAGCTTTAGAGCGAATTAAGAGATATTTGGTGTCTCCTCCAGTTTTAATTCCTCCTCAGAAAAATAAGCCGTTCAAATTATATTTATCGGCTGATGATTCTTCCATCGGATCGGCCCTGATTCAAGAGTTTGAAGGGAAAGAGCGTGTTATCTACTTTGTGAGTAGAAGGCTTTTGGATGCAGAGGCAAGTTATTCTCCGGTTGAAAAGTTATGCTTATGTCTATACTTTTCCTGTACCAAGCTCAGACATTATTTGCTATCAGCTGAATGTGTGGTTGTTAGTAAAGATGATGTCGTAAAATACATGCTGTCATTGCCGATTTTAAATGGTAGAATCGGAAAGTGGATTTTGGCTCTTTCAAAGTTTGATTTACGTTTTGAATCATTGAAAGCAGACAAAGGACAAGTGCTGGCCGATTTTGTTACTCATCATTGTGGTCCAGAAGTTAGGTTAGTGGAATTTGCTCCATGGACTTTGTTTTTTGATGGATCTTCTTGTGGAGTCGGCTCTGGAATCGGAATTGTGTTGACCTCGCCTCGGGGGACAAGCTTTGAATTTTCTTTTCCGATTGAGAAAGAAGCTACCAATAATCAAGCAGAATATCGGGCTGTTCTTAAAGGTATAAACTACTCAAGGAGATCAAAGCCAATGTTATTGAAATATTTGGAGATTCTCTATTGGTAGTAAAACAATTGATGGGTGAATATGAATGTAATGATGATATTTTGAGGATATATCATGATGAATGTCTCCAGTTGTTAAAAGAATTCAGGCTTGTTAAGATTGAGCATATTCCCAAGTGTCATAATGAAGAGGCTAACCGATTGGCTCAAGGAGCATCTGGTTATCGTCCGATTAGAGAAGTTTCAAGTCTGGAGTTAGAAGATTCCGATTGGAGAAAATGGATTTGTGAATATTTGAAAGATTCATCGAAGAAAGTTGAAAGAAAGATAAGGATTCAGGCAGTGAAGTATGTTATACTTGAAGATGATCTTTATTATCAGACGATTGATGGAGCCTTGCTCAGATGTGTTGGATCGGAGGAAGCTAAGGTATTAATGGGAGAAATCCATGAAGGGGTATGTGGAGCACATCAATCGGCCTTCAAAATGAAATTGATGATCAGGAGGAATGGATATTTTTGGCCTACAATTCTTGATGATTGTTTCAAATATTACAAGGGATGTCAGGAGTGTCAGCGATTTGGGAATGTTCAAAGGGCTCCGATTTTAAAACCTTGGCCTTTTCGAGGATGGGACATTGATTTAATCGGACAGATTAACCCTGCATCGAGTAAAGGACACAAATTTGTGTTAGTGGCAACTGATTATTTTACTAAATGGGTTGAAGCAATTCCTTTGAAGATTGTGTCGTCAGCTAATATGGTGGATTTTGTTAAAGAACATATTATCTATCGTTTGGTATTCCTCAAACAATTACAACCGATCAGGGAACTATGTTTACTTCAGGGGAATTTGGAGAGTTTGCTAAAAGCATGGGGATTAAAATATTGAATTCTTCTCCTTATTATGCCCAGGCTAATGGTCAAGCAGAAGCCTCCAATAAAAGCGTGATCAAGTGAATAAAAAGGAAGATTGATGAATTTCCCAGAAGGTGGCATGCAGTGCTCCATGAGGCGTTATGGTCATATCGGATGGCTTGTCATGGTGCGATTAAAATGTCACCATATCAATTAGTTTATGGACATGAGGCTATGTTGCCCTGGGAGTTGAAAATCAGCTCTAGACGTGTTGAGTTTCAAAATAAGTTGACGGCCGATGAATATTCTATTATTATGAAGGATAAGTTGGAAGATTTGACTCAATACCGTTTGAAAGCTCTTGAAAATTTAGAGTCTAATAAAGAGCGTATTGCCAGATGGTATAACAAGAAGGTAAAAGTTAAGGAATTTTCTCAAGGAGAATTGGTGTGGAAGCTTATTTTGCCGATTGGGTCTAAAGATTCTAAATTCGGTAAATGGTCTCCGACTTGGGAAGGTCTTTATCGAATAAATCAGTGTGCTCCAGGCAATGCGTATATTTTGGAGACTTTAGAAGGAGAAGAATTTCCTCGAGCTTTGAATGGAAAATACTTGAAAAAGTATTATCCCAGTATTTGGGTCGATGCATGAGCCGATTTTTGAAGAATCGGAAAAGATCATAGCCGATACAAAGTATCGCCTCTAGCAGAAAAAATAAATGAAAGTAGTACATTCGAATTGGAAAATTACATATCCAAAGATACATGGCCGATGCTTTATGCATCGCCCTTAGGGCAAAAATATAAAACATTACAGAGTATTCAGAAAGTTCTGAATTGACTGGATGGCTTTCATGCGGGATTCATGGTGCTCATGGTTCTCTATGATTTAATTCCTAGAATCAATAGAAGTGTGAATCTGTCTAATATTGGCTTCAGACCTGAATATAGACTGATTGATTGTGTTGATCTCCCTCAAAAGTCGATCCCTTCTGCTCTGTAGGTGGATGAGTCGGGATTGTTCTCTGTTCAGGGTGTCTTCGAGGTTATGAATTTGGCGTTGAATCCTGGATATGTCGTTGCCTGGAGATTCTTGGCCATGGATGAAAGAAGACACTGAGGTAAGACCTTCAGGAAGTAAGTTCATGATCTCATATTTGTTGGTGGCCAAGAAAAGCCGATGGTTTGAAGAAAGGGGAGCGCCAGATTGAAGTTGAGTGATGATGAACTCCAATGTCTGTTGAACCTGAAAGTTGGAAAAGTTAGTTTGCTTTATCAATAGCAAAGTGATGAAAGGGAACTTTTCTGTACCTCATTGGATGAAGATGCCATGTTTGAATAGCAAGAAGGGTGATATAATAGATTCAGCGTATAGCTCTATTTATAGGCGAAAGAATCTACCTACTCGATTCAGAGCATTCAATTTTTGATATAAATGAGTGCAAGGACCAATGCATTTTGGTCAAAAGATGCTATTTTCAGAAGATTTGCTGTATAAGCTGATCGTATTGATTAAAGGTAATAAAGACTCTTCAGATTCGGCAGGAATCGGACAAAGGATGAGTCAGAGATTTACACATGCAGAATAGTGTGGTGGCCTCAGTAAATGCATTACAAAAGATGTCATTGGCAAATGTTTACAATGACCCAAGGAAATCTTGGATCGCTTTGATCGCGCGCAGGCGAATAGCATCTACATCGGAAATGGCTTTCCGATCTTCATCGGCCGAGCCCTCAATCGGCTTCAGGTTCTCCTTAAGATGATCAACCTTTTGAATAAGGGTTTGCTTATTCTGTTCGAAGGTTGTCAGAGCCCCAGGGGTCTGCTGCAGATCGGCTTCCATAGTTTGCAGTTCTGCGTCAATCTTGGCTATGGCTTGCATGTGAGCTTCACGCCTAGACCTCAAATCGGATATGGTCTTTTCCAAGGTTTCCTGAGTTTGCTTCAGGTTTCCGATTTGGTTGTCTATGCCTTCAATATCCGATTGGATTTGCTCCTGGTCCTTGGAAGATTTTTCAAATTCAGCTCGATCGAATAGTCTCTTCTGGGCCTTTGTCACCTGGTAGTAGTTCAACTCTATGAAGGCAGCTGGGAAGATAGCTTCCTCAACTGACTCAGGTATTTGGCCTTGCAAGTGTTTGAAAACTGATCGGACTGGATCGGCGTTCTTCACAAGTTGTCCGATTTCAGTGTTCAATTGACTTAACATTTCTTCAAGATGGAGCTTGATCGGATTGGAGCTCGGAGCTGATTCTGCTGTAGAAGGACCGGCAAGTTCTGCTGCAAGAGCACTGGGAGTCGGAGAATCTTGTGCCTAAGAAAGAGAAGTGAAAATCGGATATTGTCTTCTCCTATTTTGAAAAGGAAACGAGGAGAGAAAGAATTACCTGCTTCAAATTGACTTCATTGAACTGGGATGGTAGAGGAGCTGGAAGGCCGATTGCAGTTCCGATAGAAACGATTGCCATTCGTCCCTAAGTACAAAATTCGGATATTAAGAATAGAATAGATTAATTTCCGCAGTAGCAAAGGTTTCAGAAATATTCTCACGATGGATTGTTTGGCCAATTCTGGAGCTTGGATTGGTTGAACAACGCTCGACGGAGGAATCGGCAGTAAAGAGGAAGTTGGGGCAGTTTCCATCTGACCTGATTGTTCATGAGTCTGGGGAAGTGCCTGTATATACATGAAATTAGCTCGAAAGTCAAAAGAGTTGCAACGAATCGGAAATAGTTCTATCTGCTCCGATGCAATGATATCCGATGGATTTTCCTAGATCTGATTTATTGTGCTAGCTTCAGGAATGGTTGGTGAACCACCGATACTTGAGCGTCTGGCAGCCTCTGAAGCTGAAATTTTTCGGACAGCTTTCGGTATCTTCCTTGAAAGTGTCTTTGATAGCACCAGTTTGCGTTTCTCTCCGATTATTGAAGGCGTAGCCTATGATTCTGATGGCTTGATTTCTTCTTGGCTAGCCATGGAAGAAGAACTCTCTTGGGTCTTTTTCTTCGGCCTTTTCAAGGAACTAGTACTCTGTTGCATAGTTGGAGGAGTGCTCTTGGCCGATTTCTTGTTCCGACCGGTAGCGATATCCATCACAGATGGACTGGAACTACCGATATACGGGTTGTCTGAGGGAGGCAGGTACTCGATCGGATGGCCACTGTTGCTGACAGAAGGAGGGTTAATGGCCACATCCTGCAATTGAAAAAAGGATTAGGTTTAAAGTAATTTGGGATTGAAAAAGCAATTAAAGTTAGAAATGTTTACCTGATCACTGGTTTCGAAGTCGGGGTTGAGAAGCAGACAGTAATCTTGGGCGGGTCGACAGAAGAGGTGATTCCTCCATTCTTGCCACTAAGTTTTGAATAAAACTATGGTGAAGCTACAAAATCGCCAAGACGATAAATCTATGGCTTCTTGAGAAGGTGACAAGTTTTTCAACCTCTCATAAGCCAGGCTGGAAGGGATGATTTCTCTAGGCTTCACCAAGTTAGCTATATACAAAGAAATCGGCCCTTGGCCGAATCCGAGTAGACGGGCAGCTATTGCTGGATGATAGTACTCGAAGGATTGATTCTTCTTTCCCAAGAAAACATCGGTTGGAAGTATCTGAGGAGTAATAATTTCTTTGAATATTTTTTGGCAATCAACGTCTGTGCCGATGTTGTCAAATCGGAATTGGGTTGGGAGTTCAAAATGATCTTCAGGATCGTCGTACACATACCAAGGCATGGAATCTTCTTTGAAACCATTATAGAAACCCCTGAAGTACTCGGCAGTGCGAGTAGAAGGGAGCCAATCGCCAGCAAAATTCGAAGCAGCTTCATCAAAAGACATGCAGCGTCGTTCATCAGGATCTGCCTCATTTAGTTGATCGGCTAGGAATACTTTGCTGATCACAGAGTCCTTCACCAGTTTCTGCATGTGCATATTCAGCCAAAGGTTGATAAACCACCAAGGGCCTCCGAGATGTCCGATCTGTTGCCTAGTTCTCAGACGGATAGATACTTCATGAAGAAGTCTATACACTGATCCCAGGAGGGTTTCCTGAAACTAAGTGTTTGGCCAATCGGAGATAATGAATTGCTGGGCCTACTGTTTTGCCACAGAAGACGAAATGCTCTAGCCACATATTGAGAAAAGCTGAATGCTCTCGTGCATCTACTGTTCCAGATGTCTTTGAATATTTCTCAATATATCAATTTTATGAGTGGCTTTTGATGAAAGCTGGAAGGTGGTGTCCGATGCCGATATATTTAAGCCTGTGAGCATCAGTACATCAGCCAATGTGGGGGTCATCGGACCTTCACCAAAAAGGAAGGCATTCAGAGCATCTGACCAAAAGTAGCTGGCAGCGATTAGCAATGGTTCATTCCGATCCATATCAGCTAAAGAGAGAGAAATGCACTGGCGTAAATCATAAGATTCCCACTCATCTCCTTTGGATTTGGCAACCCTTTGGTACCATGTTTTCCATCCAACAGGGAGAGTTGGCCATGATCAAAAAGCGTTGTTCCACTCATGTTCTGAATCAAATGATTTGTAAGGGAGTCTTTGCGTCTCTTGATTGATGAAATCAGTGGGATCTGGAGAGCCTACTGGGCCTAGTATGGCGAGACCTGGCTTATCTACTACCGAGATGACAATGCTGTTGCGGGAGGCCTAAGAAGGATGCATTGCTAGTAAGAACAGATCTATCAAGAATAAAACAGATCTAAATCTAAGTACTGGATGAGGGCTTACCTTAGGGATTTCTGAGAAGGATGCCATGGGAGAAAGTTGCTGAAGTCTTCGAGAGCTGATTCTTGTCGAAAGTTGCTTGCGCTCGACGATCCAAGGACGGGGAGCAGAGGAAGATGAAGCGGCGGCGGCTGAGGGAAGAAGATGAATGAGCAAGACGAAAGGGTTGGCCTTATATAGGTTTCTCTAAGGGTAGAAGAGGAAAGAGAAGATGTTTGACCTAAAATATTTGACCTAAAGGATAAGGATCAAATAGTTTCGAGTCAGAATCGGATTCTTCCGCAAAACTAGGGGGCATGTGTTGACACCAGATTTTAACAGGTCACAACGGTGCCAAAAGTTGAAGCAAGAGATACGGAATCAGAATCGGAGTCCGGGGAATGAAGCAGATCAGATCGAAATCGGAGTCCGAGAGGAAGAGCAGTATGAATCAGAGTCAGAGTCCGATGAGAGTCCAAATCGGAGAAAAGGATGATGATGTGGAGGAGTCCTGGGAAGTTACCAGGTTAAGCTTATAGAAGGACCGAAATAAAGAGTCGGTTATTTTAGAGTTTGAGTCGTAAACGTTTGTAAGAAAGATCTTTTCTTTTGCGTCAAGTAAGTTTGTCGTATACATTTAGGAGTCATAGTTATCAGGGTATAAGTATCGACCCTGCGTGGTCATAGAAGTCTGTACACACCAACATGAAACAAACCTTTACACTTTTTCGCATCTTAGATACATTTGTTGGCAACTTCGTCTTTCTTTTTCGCCAGTTCTTTTGGGCACGTCGAGGGTGATCAGATCTCAAGGCTTGCCTGTAAGTTCCGTATTTCTGAGTAAGATCCAATCTTTAGCAATCGGCGTATCGCTGTTGTTTCGTTTGGGATTATTCGACAGTTATCGAGTAAACATCTAAGCTTTAGTATCTGGCGTATCGCTGTTACTTCGTTTAGGTTTTATTCAACCCTTATCCAGCTTAGAATAAGCTTAGATTGGCTGTTATTTATACTTCATCATCGGATCTGATATAGCCGTTTAGATCTATTCTAAGTGTTGCTCTGCTTAGCTTGTTAGGTTACGTTTTAGTAATCTTACTCTGCTTTGCATCGGAATCGGCTGATCTAGCCGTTTCATTATTGTAGATCGGAATCTAGTGCCGATCTGGTCTTCATCGCTAAATCGGAAACCCAGCCGATTTTGCTGTAATACTAACGTCCGATTTTCCTTGTCAATCAACAGGTCAGATTGACTGGCACGCCCTGCTTCATCAGTCACAGCCGATTTCGTGTGCTAGCACGTGAAGATCTTTCCCGATTTTTGCGTCAACACATATCTATAGATGCTAAATGGTCTTCGGAGGCGACTGCTATTTGACTGTGCTCACAAACCGATTGATAACAATGTTCATTACTAATGCACTCCCTCCCACCTTATACATTCAGCATCTCGGATACTATAATAATGACCTCCTATTCTAGCGCGTGCTTCTCTGTTATATATAAGTTTCTTAGGCTGTCCCCACCCCTCCAGGTCAGATGGTGTCCATAGCATTTATTATGATGCCATGTAAGCAAATTGCTGAGATGGCAATAGAATCAATGAAGAGAGAGGAAAAATTAGAGAACGGTGTCTTATGCAGGACTCGGTTTCTACGCGAAAATCAAGACCGAAGACACGAGCTCATCCGGCGCTGGACGACCCATGGTTTCCATCGATAGGGCCCACTCGCCTGGACAGTCCTCTGTCCACCGGCACCGCCGCGCGCCTGCTCCGCCTGGCCGGCCAGCCACGGTCTCACACGACGCTCGCTGGGCCAGTGTCTCTGCTGCGATGTGTGTTGCCGCTGCTCGTAGCCTCTATGGAGTCAAAGAGAGTGCAAGAAGAGAGATTGATAGCACATAGCAGGAAGCAACATGAAAGAAACAAGAAAGCTAAAGAATAGGAAAGTTCTAGGGAAGAGGAAAGCTTGATGCAGACTTGCGGCGAGATGCCGCGGATCCATCCTGGGAGGTAGAAAAGAAACCGGAGAGAGAAGAGAGACGCGACAGGTGGGAGGAATAAAAAAATACTGTGAGGCCTACAACAAAAAACTATGGGTTGGGAAAGATAGTTTCTTAGCAAATATCTAGTTGACGTGGCAGTGTGGACACTAGCCATGGAAACTATGGGTTGAGGATAGCCTTATATAGGTCTGACCCTCATATCATGTTGTTGATTCCATTAATAATTCCACGAACCTCATGTCATGTTGTAATCATAAATTGCACTCAAAGAAAAAGATACATCTACAAAATCATCAGCCTTTAGTAAGCGAGGACACACGAGCATTGCAGGGTCTGAGCTGCTCATGTGCACGAATTGTAATGAGACTTAAAATTTGGAGGGTGGCCATCATGCTGTTGGTACGGGGAGAGGCAATCCATTGACGTTTTGCATATCAACAGAAATAATCTCTGTAGGCTTATACATCATGATGGGGTTCTCAGCCACTCTTTGGTGTAGTGGCCGACTTCTTGGCTGACTGGGCGCCACCATCTATGTGTGAAATACTCGGCAGCAATTCTCTGAAAGAGTTCTACGAGGAGATCGGTACATGAGCTTTCATTAAAATAGCATGACAGATCCATTGGTTCCCCTGTCCTCCGGGCAAGTTCCCTGCCCTTGTTGCCCCTTCTCCATAATGCCTGGCATGACAGCTTGAAGGCCATGATTTCGACACTTGAAAATTCCTGATGCCTTCTAAGCCAATAGAAGAAACTCATCTGAACATGACAGGCTTGGTCTCAATAGAATTGTACAAACAAGAAGCGAACAACAGACGCCGCTGCAGTGTAGTTCACTGACATGCGTGGATGAGGACGTTATAAATATCAATGCATTTTCTACCTTTTTATACATCGATAGAATTGTACAAACATTGAGACCTTCCTTGAACACTTGACAACTACCTATAGCGGGATTGGATGAGGAGACCAGTTCGCTCTGTTGCTCACATGGTAACCACTTCACAACCCAGAAAGGGTTTATTGCCACCAGTATCTTCAGTCCAGCAACAGCTCTCTGGACAAGAGATATCTGTCGCACAATCGTGTGATCAACATCAAGCTGGACCAGCCGTGTGCACACCTCTAGCTCACGACTCAAGATTGAGGTTAGTCAGAGGAGTTGAGCTGTGCTAACTTTATTGCTGATGGCTCCCAAGCCCATGTTTCATCACTTTTCCCTAGTGCCAACGTGCACCGCTTGTATATATCTCTACTCATGTGTCACGAAGTTTATTTGGTTCTGGGTATTTTCTTTTAGAAATATGTCTACCACGCATATGGGAATAAATAGCTGTCAACTTCTTCTCTTACTACAGTCGTTGCAGTTCTATTGGAAACACTGACCTAGTATTTACATATAATCACTTGGGTTAATATATAGCTATTCCCAAGATATGCACAACGATGAGAAGGGACCAGAGGACATGCACGATAAGACTGATCAAAGCATTCAATTCACTCACCATTAAATCTGTACCACATAAAAAGAGCGCTGACATGACAGATTTTCACGTGGTGGAAACCTTATTTATAAATTTCAATGCGTATGATTCTGGTATTATACATGCTCTATGGGTTGTAGTTGTTAAAGGAGTGTGTTTCGGATCTGTTAATGAGTTGTCTCACCATGACACATGGAGCTAGACATGTGCCAGCTGCTATAATTGAATGAGAAGATGAGAGGCCACTATATGGCCGTGTTGCCAATCGCAGAGCGTGGACAATATGATCGTGGATGAGAAGGTTATAAATATCAATGCACTTTCTACCTTTTTACACAAAGCGATATTTTTTATAGTAAAAGGATAAATGTTAACACATGGACATCAAACTCACAAATATACGTTGATATGCGGATGAGAAGCTTTATAGATATCAGAAGATTTTCTCCTTCCCATGGTGAGATCTTTTAAATGATAAATGTTGGACACGTACACAAACTTTGTAATGCCGTTCGGCAGAAAACAGGTCACCCATATCCACACACACTAATCATCCGCCCATCCCAAATAACGAGGGTAAATATATCCAATGGATATGGGTAACCAATGGGTAAATAGGGGTAGATTATTTTCCTAAAACAAAGTAGATTATAGCAGCTGTCACTACGAGCATCTCAGGCTCGCGAGATGCATGCAGACAGGGCACCGATATCATGGTTCCTAAGCAGTGACCAAGGTAGTCATGGGGCTGTGAGAAGGTAGTCTGATTAGGCACACGACAGGACAAAGGTACACATATCCGTTCACAATAGTGCAGCTTGATAGAGAATGGCTGCTGGAGAAGGAAGGAAATTCTTAACAAGGAAATTGATGTGGCTTGGAAAGTCTCAATATATATGGAAAGACAGAATGTGTATTGATATTGTTATATCCTTCTCCGCCCAAATCCCACGAATATCAGTGAACTACAAGCCATATGTCTGTCGTTCAACCATTCATGTATAATGAAGACATGATCGATTCCATGCTGAATCTGGCGCAGAACAGAGAGAACGCATCGCCTTGCCACAGGAGTTCCCACTCTAGTGGAAACACCATAGCTTCGTCTCAGCTGCTGGAGGATGAAGGGTGCGTTCATTGTTTCGTTTGATTTCCACGAGCTAAAACATTTGACAACACTTCGGTGCGCCTACTGCAATAAGAACATTGAATATATTAAATATTCACTAATAGTTAATAACTAACACGTAATCAGTTTGTACTCAGCTTCATAATTTGATCATTTTATTTGTTTTCTAGGTGTCAATAGTTCTGAGCAGTGTATTTATGGCATTCAATGTTCTATAAAAAAAAAAGCTTAACCAAGTGCTATGGTGACGCTTGGAACGTAAGCTATCAACCACAATCTTATTTGTACTCACGCATGATGGGCGCATAGCTAAGGTCCTTCAAGAGTTCGTGCGCGAAAAAATGGTCCAGAATTGGATTTTACGTTTTGCATTAGCATTTTCTCCATGCATATATGGATCAGTTAAAAAGGATTGGAAAAAGGTACCCACCTACCCCAGTTGCCACTTGCTTAGATCAGTTAAAAAGGATTGGAAAAAGCGTTAAACAAAACAACTGCATGTCAGGCGTCGAACGGTAGCCATGGTTAGATAAATACTGCGATTCTAAAAGATGTCTCTGTTTTCCTGCCTTGCGTCCATGCTGCAATGGTCCAGAAGAAACTGCACAAGTGGATCATGCATGATGCAACACAACTGCACAATTCATCATGCAGGGTTGGGAAGCATCCAGAATTTTGTAGTTCCGTGATTTCCTAGAGCAGCAAAGAAACATTTTACTGTGCAACGGAAGCTAGCTCACTCTCCTCTTCAGGAGATACGTGCATGCACCATAGTCCTGGATATCTCCCTTCGTCCTTGTGCTGCAGCAACAATATTCCTTGGAGAGATGACCTTGGACTTGGTGAATTTGGTAGCGTTTTAGTGCAAATATTTTATAAAACAAATTTATGGATTTGATGTTGTAGGCCCGAGGAGCGATTGAAAAGCTCATGTAGTGCCTGATAACATGGGGACGCTCTCCCCACGGACCTCACACGTGCATTTATGCGTGAATAAATCGCATGACTTGCAACGTACAAGTGCGGATGTCCACCTGAACAGTTAATTTTTTCCTCTAAGTGGGAGACAAAAGGGTCACCTTTATGTTAGCTCTCTGTGATGCTAGTGTATAGATTTAGATGGGAAAATACTTAATCTGTGAGTATGTATGTGTTATCTGTGAGTGTGAGTGTGTATGTGTATATGTGTGTGATCCTAGATCTAGAAATGGAGAAGGGATAGGGCTTAGATTTATACCATCACGAGTAGAGGAGTTGGATGGCTCAGTTGATGCCATGGCAGGTTCGTTGGGGAAGATCTGCGCACGGGCAGCGACGGTCGGAGTAGATGAGGAAGCCCTGCGTAGTAGATCTCGTCGGCCCTCCGGTCGCCACCGGCTTTGGCCAGGGACGGCGGTGGACGTCGTGGTGGAACTTCCCGCCGCCGTAGCACTAACCCTCTCGATCGGTCTAGAGTTTGAGTGTAGGTGGGGAGAGTACTCAGTTCAACTTCGTGAGTAGAGCCGTGGCCCCCCACCTCTCTCTTTATAGCGCTGGCGACAGGGGCCCACCAACCATTTAGGGTTAGGCGCCCTCGATCAGGGCGCAGAGCAAGGCCCAATGGCCTTTGGGCCTTTTGGGGCTGAGGAGATCATCCTAACAATCCCCCCCTTGGTCTCACTCTTTATCTTATTTTCTTTTTCAGTATTTCTTTCATCTCATCTTAGATTTATGTACAGAGCTTATCTCATCGTCACGATCCTCTATCGATAGAATCAATAGCCACCGTACACGCCTCTAGTCAGAAATGAATTCTTATATCTTATTGGGCCTTCTAATCCAGGAATCATAGGCTTTCCCTTAAACCCATACCGGCTAAGTGTTTCTTGAACACATTGGGTGGTAGGCCTTTCGTTAGCGGATCCGCAAGCATATTCTTTGATCTCATATGCTCGAGACTTATGGTGTGATCCTGGATTCTATCTTTTACCGAATAAAATCTTACTTGTATCGGCTTGGTAGCCGTACTTCTTTTGTTGTTGTGGGCATAGAATACTGCAGGCTAGTTATCGCAGTACATCTTTAATGGTCTTTCCATACTATCCATAATTCGTAAATCGGGTACGAATTTCTTTAGCCATTCTACCTGCGTCGAGGCCTCATAACATGCTATGAACTCAGCATACATCGTTGATGATGCTGTAACTGGTTGCTTTGAGCTTCTCCACGAAATAGCTCCTTCAGCAAGCATGAAGATGTAACCTGTCGTGGATTCATCTCCAGCATAATCTGCATCTGCATACCCTTTAATCTCTAGGGAATCAGATCTTCTGTAAGTCAGCATGAGACCTTTCGTGCCTTGCACATAGCGGAAAGCTTTCTTTACCAGTTTCCAATGTTCCATTCCTGGTTCTTCTTGATATCTGCTAAGCACGTTTGTGACAAAGGCTAAGTCAGGGCGAGTGCACGTTTGTGCATAAGACAAGCTCCCAAGAGCCGAAGAATACGGTACCGCTTTCATCTGTTGTCTTTCATATTCATTCTGGGGACATTGGAATTTCCCAAATCTATCACCCTTACTTTCGGAGCAGGAGTAGGATTACTTTTCTGCATATTATACCTCTCTAAAATCTTTTCTAGGTATGTCTTCTGTGACAATCCTAGAACCCCATTTCTTCTGTCTCGATGAATCTCAATTCCTAAAACAAAGGAAGCCTCACCGAGATCTTTCATGTCAAAGTTAGAGGACAAGAATTTCTTTGTTTCTAGTAATAGACTAATATCACTACTTGCCAGTAGGATATCATCCACATACAGTACAAGGAAAATGTATTTCCCTTTCTTAAACTTTGCGAATACGCAATTGTCCTCAATATTCTCTTTAAACCCAAATTTCTTTATCGTTTCGTTAAACTTCAAATACCATTGTCTTGAGGATTGCCTCAATCCATAGATGGATTTCTTAAGATGACATCCCATGTGTTCTTTTCCTTTCACAGCAAAACCTTTAGGTTGTGCCATGTAAATGTTTTTTTCTAGATCCCCATTTAGGAATGCCGTCTTTACATCCATTTGATGTAGTTCCAGATTATAATGAGCTACTAGAGCCATTATAATTCTAAAAGAATCTTTACAAGAGACTGGTGAAAACGTCTCATTGTAGTCTATACCTTCCTTTTGTGTATATCCTTTAGCCACGAGTCGAGCCTTATATCTCTCTATATTCCCTTTGGAGTCACGTTTAGTCTTGTAGACCCATTTATAGCCTACTGTTTTGGCTCCTTCAGGAATTTGTACTAAGTCCCAAACTCCATTGGAACTCATCGATTGCATTTCATCTTCCATGGCCTTAAGCCACTTGGATGATTGCTCACTTCTCATGGCAGCTTCGAATGTGGTGGGATCATTCTCCATCCAAAACTCTTCTATTTCATACACTTCATAATCGTCTGGGATAGCTGTCCTTCTCACTCTTTGAGACCTTCTAAGGGCCTCATCATTTGGTACGTTTTCTATTGGAGGCTGATGCTGCTCCCCCTGATCTGCGGCGATATTTTCTATAGGATCCTGAAGGACAGGTTCCATATTTTCATTCTGTATTGCCACAGGAGGGAACAACTCAGGGACTGACACTGAGGGTGCAGCCACAGTAGGTAGTGAGAAAAATGGCTCCTGGATCATCGGAGTGGGTGCACACACCCGCTTCTCCTCAAGATTAATATTTCGAACTACCGTGCTCCCCCGAATCATTTCTTCTTCTAGGAAGGCAGCATGTCTTGTTTCCACAAACTTTGTGAATCTATCTGGACAGTAGAAACGATATCCTTTTGACTTCTCTGTGTAGCCAATAAAATGGCAACTCACTGTCTTAGGATCTAGTTTTACAATGGTTGGGTTAAATATCTTTGCTTCAGCAGGACTCCCCCACACCCTTAGGTGATTCAATGAGGGTGTTCTGCCTGTCCACAGTTCATACGGTGTTTTAGGCACCGCTTTACTAGGAACTCTGTTGAGAATGTAGATGGCGGTTTTCAAGGCCTCCATCCATAGACTCTCTGGCAGTGTGGAATAGCCTATCATGCTTCGTACCATGTCCATCAAGGTACGATTTCTTCTTTCAGCTACTCCATTCTGTTGTGGGTCGCCCGGCATTGAATACTGGGTAACAATTCCTTGTTCCTGTAGGAACCTTGCAAAGGGTCCTGGAACTTGTCCATATGGGGTATGCCGACCATAGTATTCCCCTCCACGGTCGGATCGTACTATCTTAATCTTTAAATTGTGTTGATTCTCAACTTCAGCCTTGAATATTTTAAATTTATCCAACGCTTCTGATTTTTCTTTAATCGGGTAAATATAACCATAACGGGAATAATCGTCTGTAAAAGTTATGAACGAATCATAACCGTCTATACTCGTAACTGGGAACGGACCGCAGATATCTGTGTGAATTATTTCTAAGATGCCTGCGCTATGTTCCGCATGTTTTCTGGTTATCTTTACATATTTTGCTTTTATGCATTCAATGCATTTGTCTAAGTCTGAGAACTCAAGAGGTGGAAGAATTTCATTCTTAACCAGCCTTTCTATTCTCCCCCTCGAAATGTGGCCTAAACGACAGTGCCACAATTTCGATGACATACTCTGAGTTCTTTTTCTATTTCTGTTGGTGGGTACGGATTCTTTTGCATTCACATCACAAACAGTATTCACACATTCACGTAGTGATAGTAAATATAAATCATTCTTTCTGAAAGCAATAGAAACAATCGAATCGTTGTAGTCTATTACACGCTTGCCGTTTCCAAAACGGCATTCAAATCCATCAATATCAAGTTTTGAAACACTAATCAAATTCCTTTTAACAGAAGGAACATAGAAAACATCTCTGAGAAGCAACTCAAAACCAGTGTCAAGCACCAAGAGAAGGTCTCCCACCGCCTCCACTTCGGCTTCCACTCCATTCGCGACTTTAATCTTTCTTTCTCTTCTTTGAGTTGTTCGCGTTTGGATGAATCCCTGTAAATAATTTGCAACATGAATTGTTGCTCCAGAGTCAATCCACCAAGTAGATTTCGCATAATCTATATACAGAGATTCATTTACAAATGAAATAATGTTCTCACCATTCTTTTCACACAGCATCTTATAGTAGCCTGGACAATCTTTCTTGTAATGTCCCTTCTTCTTGCAGTAGAGACACTGATCTTTGTCTACAGTGCATTGCCTAAGCTTGGGCTGATGCTGCTGGAACTGCTGGATCTACTGGGGAGCCTTGGCCTTGGAGGACTCACCTTTTACAAAGTGAGTCTTTTTCTTCTTGTTATGCACATAGTTGATTGAACCACCATGTGCAATCTTGAGTCTCTCCTCTTCTTGGGCAAACATGGCAGTTGTCTTCTCTATGCCCCAAGTGTCAGGACTCAAAGTGTAGCCAACCACAAAGTTCTCAAACTCTGTAGGAAGGGATTTGAAGATCAAATAGACAATATGACCTTCGTTGAACTCCAAGTTCATCGGTTTTAACTTGTTGTTGATGTTAACCAAGCGATGGATGAACTCTCTGAGTCCACCTCCTCTATACTGTACACCAACCAATTGCTCAAGCAACTGATGAGCGTAGATCTTGGAAGCACCAGTGTACTGATTCTTTATCTTTGGAAGGTATTCAACAACATTGTTACAATATGTGATTGCCCCCAAAATGGTAGGCTCTACGGTGTTCTCCACCACTGCTACACATTTCTTGTTAGCAGGTTTCCATTTGATGTTCACAAGATCATAACTCTCTTTGGATGCTTTGTAAACATCCTGTGCTTGTTGCCAAGCAGTATCTGTCATATCATCCCCTCTGACTGGCGCCTGAGGCTCTACAGGCACCGGATGTGTGAGGATCCAGTCCAGTTCTTGCATGGTGAAGAAGAGGTTCAGCTTCTTGTACCACTCATTGAAATTATCTCCCCTCAGAGTTGGGATATCTCTGATGGCAACTCCAGCTGAAATCAATTAGGAACAAGTGAGAACAATATATGAGAATAAATCTTAATATGACTATATGTTTTATCATCAACTTTGGTCAGAAAATAAAACATATAGTGACCTTTTACATTAAAACTTAATCACCTTTGGGCAGAAAAGGTAATAATGCATGAAAGAAACATATCTATGAAATCATGATATCATTATTCTCAACTTTGGTCAGAAAATAATAATATCACAATTATTCTGAAATTTAATCTATGACTTGAGAAAATAAATTATCCCTTTGGTTCAAATTTAAATCACAAGTCAAAAATAATCATCTATGCAGCGGAAACTGTAATATTATTCTATTCAGAAGCAAAATTCTGTAATCTATTCTCTAAACATTTATCCCTTTGGTTCAAAATGAAGAGAGATCAAAATTCTGTGCAAATTCATATTCAAACGTAAATAAATTGCTTCTGAAATTCAATAAAACAAATAAAAAAAAATTCAACTCTGTGCAATAGGCCGCCCATACGGCCCAAATCGCACGCGCGGCCCAGTAGCGCTCCTCTCGCGCAGTTCGGCCTACTCGCGCGCGCGGCCCAACATCAGACGGCCCAGTGGCGCGCGCGGCGCTCGCGGCTGGGCTCGGCTCGCTCTCTGTTGCGGCTCGGCTCAGATCGCTCGGCTCGGCTCACTTGCGCGGTCTGGCCCAACTGGCGCGCCGCGCAGCCCAGCTGTCCGCAGCCCAGTATGGCGTGTCGCGCTCCCCGCGTCCCAGGCCACAACCTGGGCCTGGGCCATGAATCTCTCTCCCCGCCTGGACCGAAAGAAGCCCGTGGTGGCGAGATGCAATCTTGGCCGTCGGTTTCGATCGAACGGCTGTCCGTCGCTTTCGCGAGTATATAAACCGTGACGTATTAACCCTAACCCTATTCTTTCACTTTCTTTCTTCTCCCTCCCCAGCCTCAGCTGGCTCTGTGTTTGCGCCGACAGCGAGCGGCTCGCCAGCGCATCTCTAGTCGCCACCGCGCCATGGCAACCATGGCCGGGGACTCCTTCTTTCTCCTTGCTCTAGTTTTTCTTCCCACTGTTTGCGCCACCGTGGGTCTTCTCGCCGGCGCGTGCGCTCATCAAGGATGAACGCACCGCCGTCGAGCGGTGCCTCGGTGGTGGATCTGTGCCATCTCGCACACCGGCGTCCCAGCGGCGAGACGCGCATGTCTCTGTGCATGCGCGCATGCCGGCGTCCCGGCTGCGTGATGCGCATCTGACCATGGTAGGTCTCTGTGTTGGCTTGAATAAGCCGGATCTGTGTGTGGGAAAACTAGATCTGTGATGTGGGGATGTAGATCTGTTTGTTTGGGGATATGGATCTGTGGTTCTTGGTTTGGATTCGAGGATATTTGGATCTAGGGTTTCGGGTTTTTTTTTGTTTCTCTCGATTTCTTTCGAAATCCTTTTCTTTTCTCTAGATCCGAACTAGATCTACACATCTAGTAGGCGACTGATACCAATTGTTAGCTCTCTGTAATGCTAGTGTATAGATCTAGATGGGAAAATACTTGATCTGTGATTGTGTATGTGTTATCTATGAGTGTGAGTGTGTATGTGTATATGTGTGTGATCCTAGATCTAGAAATGGAGAAGGGATAGGGCTTAGATTTATACCATCACGAGTAGAGGAGTTGGATGGCTCAGTTGATGCCATGGCAGGTTCGTTGGGGAAGATCTGCGCACGGGCAGCGACGGTCGGAGTAGATGAGGAAGCCCTGTGTAGTAGATCTCGTCGGCCCTCCGGTCGCCACCGGCTTTGGCCAGGGACGGCGGTGGACATCGTGGTGGAACTTCCCACCGCCGTAGCACTAACCCTCTCGATCGGTCTAGGGTTTGAGTGTAGGTGGGGAGAGTACTCAGTTCAACCTCGTGAGTAGAGCCGTGGCCCGCACCTCTCTCTTTATAGCGCTGGCGACAGGGGCCCACCAACCATTTAGGGTTGGGCGCCCCCGATCAGGGCGCAGATCAAGGCCCAATGGCCTTTGGGCCTTTTGGGGCTGAGGAGATCATCCTAACACTTTAGTGCTGATTCCTCACCTGGCATTAAAGGTCATGGTTTGATGTCCAGTAAGAAAAGGCCTTCCCAACCGAGATTATAGGCCCCTTCCCAAGCAGTGAATGCAGAGGATGTGGTCGACAGGAATTGACAGAGAAGAAACAAATAAGGGGGTGTCTCAGGGACCATATTTGGCTCGGCTAAAAAATGGGATGGGGTGTTTAGGGGGCTGGTGGCCCTGCTTGCACTACTAGATTTTAGGACAAATGCCAGGAGCCCAGGCTCAGCTAAAATGGTTTGGGGTGTTTAGGGGGCTGTAGCCCTGCTCGCACTACTAGATTTTAGGACAAATGCCATGGAGTCCATGGCAACAAAACAAAATATGTTACATTAGATAGGTGGAGTTGCAACCATTTTGTAATAGTTCCATTAGTGTGGCTAATATTTTCTGCTGGTTCATTAAGCCTAACGTGGTACGTCCTCCTTTATCTAGTATATTGGAACCAGCTATGTTGAAACCAATTTTGTAATATTCCATTGCAAAAAATTGATTCCATCGCAACCATTTGAAATATGATTGTGAGTAGCTGATATTTTTGCCACATTTTTTTTGTTACAAGTTTTGTTTTTGTTGCAATATGTAAGGGTTACTAGTCGAGGCTACTGTCTAAGTTCTTGTTAGTTGCAAGCTAGTGTCCATGTCGTTACCACTCAAAGTTGATTTCGTACGAATGGGTTGGTAGCAAATTGTGCGCAATGACTATGTTAGACTTTGAAGAATCAGGGATGGAAATCGAAGAAGAGTCCTATCAACTGACATGGACCGAAAGAAACTCGAACTGTTGTGCTGAAGCTTGTTCTTGGTGAAGCTTCAATTATACACTACACAAAATATCTCGCTAACCCACTCGTTTTTTATACTAGTTTTTTTTAGAATTAGCTGAAGGTTGCGAAACTCTATGTGGCTGAGAGATTTTACAATATATCTGCCTTATACGCAAATCTATGTTTATATTCAGGCAAATAGTGGAAGCCATTGCTCTTTCTCCTAGACCACAAAAAAATATCACTTTTGGATGTGAGGGTACTGAGGAAACTGAGACATTTTACCGAGCATGTGATAGAAGTAGCAGGATACATGTTTGTCCATGGTAGCATAAGGCTGTGCACTCTTTTCCATTGTATATCAGTGTTCGTAGCATCTTACTATGGGAGACGCTGTTATATAACAGACGTCTCCCATCACGGATTAGCAAAACAGTGTCTCCCATATTTCTCACTGTGGAAAGGAGAACTCACCAAAAATAAAAGTTGTCAAATGGACGAACTACCAAAACGAAAGTTGTGGATTCCAAATAGTTACAAAACTTTGTAGTTGAATTTTTTTTATTTGAGATTATCTTGTCAGTGAAGTTGAAATTCGAAATACTTCAAATTTGAAATACTTGAAATTCGAAATACTTCAATGAAGTTGAAATTCGAGATACTTCAAATCTTGTCAATGAAGAAATGACCAATATGAAAGTTATAGATTTCGACGAGTTATGAAACTTTATAGGTGACAAGTTTTTAATTTGAGTTTGTTTAGGGCCTCAAACAAGCCATTTACACTTGGTTTCGTATAATATGTGCGAAATGAAAACGAGATATGGGCACATAAAGATGTTGTAGTGCAGTGGCAGAGTGGGATACACGCAAGAGGGAGGCCGCGGGTTCGAGTCATGGCTACCGTGTGTAGCGTGGGAATATGACACGACATGCAACTTGATCGCTTGTAGTGGGGCTAGGTTCCAGTGGGGTCCCTCCCCAGTGAAAATTTTTCTTATGTTTTTTTTTGTGATTTTCTCAATCCTTTAGTACCATTATGACCGACGAGGTTTAAAAACATATAGGAGACGCGGGAAAACTGCTTCTCCAAAGACGTATAGCAGACGCGGGAAAACCGGGTCTCGCATAACCTTGTTATGGGAGACGCAAATTTGAAGACGCGCCTAACCCGCATCTCCTATGTCTCCAAAACCACGTCTCCAAAGACCGTTTCTTGCATAGCGTGCATCTACCATATGCATGCAACATGCTGGAGGTCGAAGCTATGTACTGTGATTCATGGCTGCAAGTTGTTTTTTGCCAGGAAACACAATTGCAAGATAGACATTTAATAAGCTTTTTTTGGGCCAGATAAAAAATCCGCCTATCTAGAAAATCTCATGTAGCAACCGTACGCTCCGAGAAATCGATTTTCAGGAGCTGTCAATGGTATGATCCCTCCTTAAAAAGGCCCGCCATATTCAAGTATGGATTCCTTTGGTCTCTAAAAATTTCATTTCCAGGGCAGCGTGAAACATGATCTTTGGTTGTAAATGACCAGCATTTTAAGGGTGGGGCATTCCATAATTTTTCAGGCAGGAAAAATTGTACTAATTATAAGCTCTCAGATAAAGATAAAGGTTATGTGAAAACTGTAGCTTCGAACAGATTTATAACTTTGTAGTTTAATGTTTTTTCTTAAATTTAATTGGATCCTTTAATTTTTCATATGGCTCACGGTTCAGTCATTACAGAACAGCTACCAATGAGAGCGCCTGGTATTGCTTAAGTGCAACGACCAATCAGAACCAGCGACATTGTGCTAGAGCATGTGGAGACATGAGGCACTCCATTCCTGGTGCCTCCTTTTCCCATGTCTGCATGTTCAACCACCAAGTTTTTCTAGATCATTTTTTCCTGCTCCTGACATCGATTCCATTGGTATATGCTTATACCTGTCCATCAGACAGAGAACGAAACAGCGGCTAGCTATCTGCTTAGGTAACGTGAGAATTTTGTAGGCGTTAATATGCATTCAGTGAACCAATATATTGTGTGGGTATTGGCTATTCAACTCAGATACAAGAAGCTTGCGGCTTTGTCCATTTATAATATTGCATAAGAAGGTTAGGACACAAATATGGGCAGGTTCTGCTATCAGGAATCTAGCCAGCAACTAAGCTATTCAAGAGTATTTATAGTAGCAAACTTCTTTTGCCCAATTTTCGATGGATCTATGTATATTTTTCAGATGTTCCATCAGAATAAAAGTTTTCAGTTTTGATTCTGTTATGGTTTGACGGAGGTATCATTTTGGACTCCTGAAGCCAATCAGAAATACGAGCCGGACTTTAACTCTTTATTTATTTGTTGGAAAAAATCATGAAAATTGTACTTTATTTGCTATTTCTTAATCTCTTATTTGAATATATGCTGTGCAATTAACTCTTGCATTCAACTACTCATATATATGCACATAAAATTCTTTGGGATTAAGGAACATATAAACATATTTTACAAAGAAATGAAGGTTCTACATCTAAATTTGACTTGATCAACTTGTGGTAGGAATTTTGGAGAATCATTTATGTGCCGTCATTGAACTTGTTGCTACATACACGTCACAAGCTCTAACGTCATGTGGCATCATACACCATTTCTCCCCCGTTCATCAAGTTCACTTGCATAAATACAAATGTACTAGAGTTCCTAGACAGTTCTATCTAGGTGCCCTCCAATTTATATCGAACTCCTCGGGTTGCAGCATTATTTAACCTGAGAGCAAAACTTCCTGAAAGGCAGTATCATTATATAATGCTCTATTTTTCCTTAGGGTCTGTATTCTTGGTTTAATACCATCGAGATTGAACGAATCCCTTGCTTACAGATATACATGGAATGGCTTGGGAGGTATATGGAGCTGGCTGCTTTGAATGTCCCGGTCAAATTGTGTGACAGTGTCGGCCATTACCTCAACCAGCACAGACACTGCAACCATCTCTTAACGCCAGATGCACATGGAGCTTTCGTCCTGGTGGAACAAGAAGATGACCGACCAGGGCATTATAATCAACCAAAACGCAGGTGATCTCCATAAACGGGCATAGTGATGTACCTGCTGCTCATTATTTTTTTAATGGAAAACATTAATAGGTACATTAAAATTTTTGTTGTCACCAGAGAGGGACAGTTACAAAGCAAATATTCTGAACAATATGATTTTTGTAAGAAATGGAAATAACAAAATATTTTGGGGATTCTAAGAGAACATTTAAAATTTAAAAATATCAAAATTATATAATATTGAAAAGCAAAACAGTTTCTGTGTTTTTTCAGCTAGCCTTATATTAACAGTACTAAGCAAAACAAAGTTCAATCCACCACATATGTACCTTTCAAAATTAGATCCGGTACTAAGATTTCTAATGGTAACATCAACTGGCACTACTAGAGATTTGAACATGTACCGGTCCCAAATTAAACTCTTCTTTGCTACCGATTTTAGGACCAGTAGGAGTGAACCGAGACTTAAGGTCTTAGCTATATCTGGTAAAAACGTGACTTTTACTAATCTCCTATAGAGGTCATTCATTCAAAATAGTTGTTTTAATTTCCAAGGAGTCACAGGTTACATGCTTTCCCACGCAGAAATATACATGCTTGTGATGGATGAGATTTAAATCTAGGACCGCTGGCCTCGCTTATAGCTTTCTTACAATCCCACCTACACAGCAGACATGAGTGTTGTGGAAAATGTTAATTCACCAATGGAGACCCTTTCACTAAAAATTTGGTAACATCAACTGGTAGTGTGCACACATTGATAGAGTTCGTGTTACGAACTGAAACTAAAGCTAAATTTAACAGTAATATGTAGTAAAATCCTTCATCATTAGACCTGGTACTTATGTGATTATCAGTTCACGGTTAAATGTGCTGAGATTAAATTAAGCAGATTGATGTGCATTTATATATTAGTGTGGTGTTAATGTATACCTTTTTTACCGGATCATAGTAAAAGCGGAAGCTCTCAATTTTTTTACCGGAACGGCAGGGGAATTCCCTACTCTTTTTTTTCTTTTTTTATATATAAAAAAATATGAGGAAATTTACAAATGTCCATTGGGAGAAACCACAGGTTTCAAAGCAAAAAAAAGGCCTACGATTTACAAATTACTCATATATATATTCAACTCCTCCTTGAACTCCGTTTTACACTACTAGAAAGACGAGCATTCATCCTTAACGCGTTAGTACCGGTTACACTTTGAGCCGGTACTAACGCGTAAAACAGGTCCTCATCAATGTCACCTGACCAATTTAACATCGGCTGGAGACACCAGCCGGTACTAAATAGCGCTGAAACAATAGCTAGATTCTTTCTAGAGCCATTTAGTACCGGTTGGAGACACCAACCGGTACAAAATAGCACTGGAACAATAGCTAGATTCTTCCTGAGCCATTTAGTTACCGGGTGAAGCGATTGACTGGTACTGAATGCTCCTCCTGCTGCGCATGCTATCTCTTTATTTTTTCTCCCTCCCCTGTTGCTCCCTCTTATCATACCATTTCCCATCCTTATCTCAAACACTTCCCTCTCCAGCTCCGTAGTGGTCACCGGCGGCGAGTTCAAGGGCGTGCTGCTCAACTTCGAGGACACCGCGCGCATGCGGGAGACTTGTGCATGCAGGGTGGCATGAGCCTACAGGGCAGCATGCAGCATGCGGGCTGCTGGCGGCCTGGCGCATGCGGGAGAGCCTGCAGGGCAGCATGCGGGAGGCTTGAGCCTGTAGGGCAGCATGCGGACTTCTGGCTCGAGAGGACTACAAGGTGGAGCAGGAGAAGGAGGTGGCGGCAGTCCCAGGAGTAGGGGAGGCTTAGCTTCATGGAGGTGAGGATTTTTGGGTGCCAATCCATGGTAACTTAGAATTCTTTAGATCTCTGCTCGTGCCAATCTTTGAATGAGAGTGGCGAAATGTCAATTTCCCTCTTTTTTTTATTGCCAACTATGACTGAAATTTTGTTTCAAGAACAAAGATTCGATGCTCTATTTGCTTCTGATTCCATCATGTCTTTTTTTTTTCAGGACTCACTTGTTGGCGGAGGGAGCGGAGGAGCTTCAGGGCTCCCAAGCACATTAGAAACAGAGAAGAATCAGTAGAGTTGTCGATGCTTGGAAGATTGAAGTGGTGATTCATAGCATGGGAGATGAGTCCCCATTCGTAGCTTATTGGGTCTTTTCTTTTTTAGAATGTTGGGTGTGTTCTTCGATTCCTTCTTTTCTATTCATTGTATATATTTATGTGGGTATGTAATTAATCAAACAAAGAAAGTAAACGAGCACAACATGTATACTTTGGGTCTGGATATGCTTGTTAATTTGCTGTCTTCTTCCATTCTCAATTAAACCCCCAAAAAAACAAGCAGACAGGAAAAAGGCAAAAAAAAAAATAGGTAGGACATTTAGTACCGGTTGTTAACAACAACCGGCACTAAATGGGTTCTCCCACCTCGCCTGGTGTGACAATCATTTAGTACCGGCTGCTCTTATCAACCGGTACTAAATGACCCATTTAGTATCGGTTATTGCAACCGGTACTAAATGTTTGTCCATTAGTACCGAAAATGGGGTACCGGTTGTATAACCGGTACAAATAGGGGTTCTAGCCCGGTACTAATGCTCGTTTTTCTAGCAGTGTTAGCTCGTAGGGTAACCAGTTTTAAGTCCTTGAAAAGCGCCGCATTCCAGGCAGCAAAGGAAAGATGCTGATTATCAAAGATAATACTATTTCGATGGCACCAAATGCACCAGCCACGATAATGATAACCTACCAGAACACTCTTGACCCAAAGCGATTCCTTGCAGTTATGATCATGTGTAATGGTGGCTGAACCAACTCCCACTGAATGTCAAGATAGATCCAACATGCCTGGCTGAAAGGACAGGAGGTAGTGACAGAATCATGGAACAAGCCTATCTCGGCCTCCTGTCCTATGGAGAGGATTTCAGCTAAGCTTAAAAGGCTCAACAGAGCTTTACAGTCTTCGAGCCAGAAGGAAGGCAACATGCTTTAGCTAGAGAGATCCTTCACCAGTTGGAAATTGCTGGGGATTCCTGTTCGCTCACCCAGGATGAGGAATGGTTGTGAGGAACTGCAAAGAAACATTGCTTGGTCATGTCATCCTTGGAGCGCACAATCGCAAGGTTACGCTCCCATATCAAGGATGGGGACACCAACACCACGCTTTTCCACAGGGAAGCAGGATTTGGTAAGAAGAAGAACTTCATCTCTCGCCTAATGACAGAAGATCATTTTGGTCACATCCCAGGAGGACAAAGAGGAAGCATTTTTCTCCTACTTCAATAAAGTGCTGGGAACGTCGGTACCAAGACCATCCTCTCTCAACCTGGCCTACTTCCATCGTGAAGGCACAGATCTCTATGCACTTGATGAACCTATATATTACGGAGGAGGAGGTATGGAAAACTATCAAGGATATGCCATCGGACCGGGCACCAGGGCCGGATGGGTATACAAGTCGTTTCTACAAGGCTTCTTGGCAGATCATTAAATTGGATTTTATGGCTGCGATAATTACCCTACAGCTAGGTGATGCCTGCAAACTCTGGATGCTCAACTCGGCATATCTCACCCTAATCCCAAAGAAAGTTGATGTGCGGCATGCCAAGGATTATAGGCCGATCAGTCTGATTCACAGTTTTGCCAAGATCCTTGCCAGCAGACTTGCACCCCATTTAAACTCCTTGGTGGCAGAAAACCAGAGTGCCTTCATTTGTGGTAGATGCATCAATGACAATTACATGATGGTGGAACAAACCATTAAGCTCCTCCAGCAAAAAAAGGTACCAAGCATATTCTTGAAGTTGGATATATCTAAGGCATTTGTTAAGTATCATGGTCTTTTCTACTGGAGGCTTTAACTCACCTGGGTTTCGGCGTTCGCTGGCGGAATTTGATTTCCAACCTGCTTCGGTTTGCTTCAACTCAGGTCATGGTGAATGGAATGGTCGGAAAAGAAATTCGCCACCATCGCGGCCTTAGACAAGGAGATCCACTCTCTCACATGCTATTCATCTTGGTCATGGACGTGTTCAATAGTATGTTCACTAAAGCCAGCTCGCTGGGCCTCCTCCACCCCTTGGCTAACCTGAATGCTGAACAAAGGATCTCTCTTTATGCGGATGATGTGGCCATCTTTATCCGACCAACTGAGGAGGAAATGAATCTCACCATGAGAATTCTAGAGAAATTTGGGGAGGAAACAGGGTTGTTCACCAATCTACAGAAGAGTTGCGCCTTTCCCATTAGGTGCACACAGTCAGAATTGATGCAGATTGAACAAACACTACCTTGTACAAGAGCTGAGTTCCCTGCCACTCATTTGGGCCTGCCAATATCCAACAAGAAGTTTCGCAAAGCAAACCTGCTGCTATGGACAGAGAAGCTTGGGGATAAATTGCCGGGTTGGAAAGCCTCACTCATGAACTTAGCTGGCCGGGTAACCTCGGTTAGATTTGTCTTAACTGCCATCCCAATATATGTACTGACCGCTGTTAACATGCCCAAGTGGTTTATCAAAGCAGTGGACAAACTTTGCCGCGGTTTCATTTGGAAGGGGCGGGAATAGGCAAACGGAGGCTCTTGTTTGGTCGCCTGGGAAAAAGTACAACGGCCCCTCAATGTTGGTGGACTCGGAGTCCTGAATCTTGAGTATATGGGATGGGCACTTAAAATGAAATGGTTGTGGTATATGAAGCCATGGAAGGGATTGGATATTAAAATTCATCCAAATGTGGTCGCTCTATTCAACATTGGATTAGCCATCACGATTGGTAATGGAAACTCAACTCGTTTTTGGCTGGATAGATGGTTCATGGGTTGCTGCTTGAAAGACCTTCCTCCTGAAGTGGTGGCTGCAGTACCATCAGATGTCTGCGAAAATCAAACTATGGCAGAGGCACTGAGTAATCGATCCTGGCCAAGAGACATGCAGGGAGGGCTCTCTATGGTGGGCTGGTATGACTATTTTCATTTATGGGATGCGCTGCATGATATAGCATTAGAGGATGTTGAGGATCTGCACACATGGAGGCTTGATGCTTCAGGGTAATTCACCTCTAAATCAGCGTATCGAGCATTTTACAATGGGGCTATGCTAATCTGGAAGACCTGGGCACCAGTAAAATGCAAGGCTTTTGTAACACCCTAATTTTGGTTCATCACATTTAAATCAATTTAGGCAACATAATTCTTTATATTTTGTTTAGGGAAATATTAAGTTTCAAATTTAAATCTTGACCCATAAACATATAAACAACATTTAAATTAGAATCAAATAAAGTTTTTGTTGCATTCATGCTGCTGCATATATTTTTGAATGTTGGTTTGAATTTGGAATAGTTTGCAAAAGTCTAGTTTTATTTTCAAACCTTTCTCTTCTCCTCTCTTTTCTAGCCCAACCCATTTCTTCCGCCGGCCCAAAATCCTTTCCTGCAGGCCCGATTCCTTTTCCCGGCCCAACCCGTCGCTCGCGGCCCAGCCGGTTTCCACCTTCTCTCTTTCTTTCGCTGACGTGTGGGCCCGGCTTGTCAGCGCCGTCTTCTTCTCCGTGTCGTGCTCAAGCAGGTCTGCTCCTTTCGACTCCGAGCGCCGCACGATTCCGTGTCGCTTTCCCTTGGCGCGCCAGACTCGATTTCTGGCCTTTATAAGCAGCCACCCGAACCCCCTTGTCTCTCAACCCAAGCCCCAAGCTTCCGCCACCACCCGAGCTTCAAAGCTGCCGCAACCCTAGCTTGAAGCCGCCACCTTGATTCGAGCTTCTCGCCGCCTTCTCGCCGTTTCTAGTTCGCCGTCAAGGTTCGCGTGAAGGTAAAGAACCCGCCGAGTCGGTTCTTTTGCGTCTTGGTTGCTCATCGCCGTCGCGTCGTGTCGTCGACCTTCGCCGAGCTGCCATGGATCGTCGCGAGATGTCCTGGTTGCTCAACCCTCGTTTAGAACCCCCAAAATAGATTCCTCAAGATCCCAGCTAGCTCCCAAGCCTTGAATCGAAGAAAACCGAGCTCCCTAGCCCTGGATTGCCCCAATTCCGGCGAACTCCCGGCGAAGCGCCGCCGTCGGCTGAGTCGCAATGCCCCCTTTCAACACAGGCCGTTAGATCAAGATCCGACGGTGGGAATTAGATCCAATCTATTCCTGTACCGGTCAGCGGAGTCAGCCGTGCCACTTTGCAGAAAAGCCCCTCAGTTTTATAGATATCAACCCGCGGTCCTGTCTAGTTCAAAAATAATTAGATCTAGGTCCTGTTTCTTCTAGTTTAGCCCCTGACCTTTCTAAAAATCGAACCCGCCGTCCTACTAGCCAGTTTTTCTCAAAAGCCCTTCTGTTTTTATACAAAATTATGTTTTAGGTCCTCTGTTTCTTCTGTTTAAGCCCCTGGAAGGTTAGATTGATTACAGAGAAGCCCCTAAACCTTGTTTTAGCCATAGTTTGACCGTTTTAAATCCGATTTGAGTGATCTTTGCGCTCAGACGATCGTCTCTGCATCAAGAATAGTTTTAGGCGTGTCTTTGCGTCTTTAAAAGTTGTATGGTGTATTGTTTTTCTTTTATTGATTGAATGCTTGTGCGATCGTGTAGAGAACGGTCCGTTCGAGGGAGATCAAGATCAAGTCTTCGAGGAGGAGCCACCGCAGTACTTTGAGGAAGGCAAGTGGATTCCCCCCCCTCAGCATACTCCTTTGAACCTATGCACATTGCATGACAATTAAATTTATCTTTATGTTCGCGTTGCATTAATTTGATGAGTCCTCTGTAAGGATGACTAGTCTTTTACACCTAAGTCTTGATACACCGGGTTTACTTTTAAGTTGGGTAGTTATGCTAGATGCTTAACCTTGGTTCATGATGGGTTCTATCCAACAATGATGAGTATCCTCACTTTTATATCTTCCCATGCTAATACAAGATCACCATGCTAATCGGAACATGGAGAACCACCCGGGATTTACCGTACAACTACAATACCATATGGCTCTGGTCTTAGCTGAATAATTAGAAGAAATACATGTTGTATTTGTGCTGCCTGTTGGGTTGATAATTGTTTGTGGATGTGTTGGTGCGGGGATCGGAAGACTCTGTCTTCTGTTGAAACCGTAAGTGCTGGGAACAAACACATATGTAGGAATTCTTTGTAAAGGCTTCGTTGCCTCCCTATGCAATCACACCTTGGAAGTGTGGTATTGTGCCTACTTTTGCACAGCATGGTTGGGTTTGAAGTTGTTCGGAGCTTTTACGCGAATTGTGGTGAAAGTGTACAACCTCTGTAGAGTGTAAAACTGTTATAACAGCCGTGTTCGCGGTCATGAACGGCCTGGACCCTCACGTGATTAATCTATCGGAACATGAAGTTAAATTGTTCATGCATATGTTATTGATGTCGCTTATGATTTATTTATTATATGTTTATATGCTAATTTGGGATTGGTATATACTTATATCGTAGTAAATAGTTGCTTGTTAATAAAACTTGACCAATTAAAATGCTAATTGCTGTAAACAAGCCTCTCCTTGATAGCTTGCATATTTCCTCCACTTGTTGAGTACCAACCATAAGTGTACTCATCCATGCTTATATTGGATCAGAAGGTAATAATGGAGCGGAGTACATCAGTGATCTTGATGAGTTCTAGGCGTGTGTTCCACCAGTCAGATGCCTGTGGAGTGCTTTTGGAGTTATCGTCTTTAGTTATCGTGTGAACCAGTTTATTTTGGCCTTCGTGCCTTAGTCGTGAGTGTAATAAATACTTTACTTATCAAATATTCGTTTGAGTACTGTTTCTGTTATTCACTCATTGTCTATCATATGTGTGTAATTTGATCTTGGCGCACATATGAGATGTACTCGGTTTTCTTTCTAAAACCGGGTATGACAAAGTGGTATCAGAGCCGTGCTGACTGTAGGACGCTAGCCTAGTTAGAATGGTTGAAGTAAGGATTTATTTTAGCAAGCCAAGCCAGTTTCTTTAGAGGTCTTATTTTATTAGTTAAATTTCTCTGTTTTTCTTCCCTTTCTTTGGTCACCTTTGCCTCTATTCAACCATCTTTACTAAGGTTCTCTCTTTGCTTAGATGGCCAAGAACTTTCAGCCTGACCCTCGTATCAATGTTCTTGCCCGAGTTACTGCAGCGCTGAATACTGATCTGGAAGGTGTTACCAATGAACTTGCCGAAGCCCAGGAGCGGATTGCACAACTCGAAGAGCAACTTGCTGAGCAACAAGGTCAAGAGGATGATGATGATGAGAGTTTCGCCGGTCCTCGGTCCCCGCCTTGGAAGAAGCTTCGCTATGGAGCCCCTTTCTCCATCACACAGTTTAGGGAATAGGTTATCCTTAGGTTTCTTTTGCAAGTGTGTCGTTAGTGCGGTTTTGTAAGGTCGGTCGATTGGTTTAATGCTTGTTGCTTGAACAAATGTGTGAGTTGGATTTTGTTTGTGTGTCCTTGGTTGTGGAGTGATGACCGCAACTAAGAAAAAAAAATCATTAATAAAGTTGGTGTATAGTTGGGTTATATCCTGATATCATCTCCTACATATAATTTCTCGCCTTTCTCCAATCTATCTATCCTAAGTCTTGAAAGGCTGCAATCTATTCACGCCGATATCTGACCTATCAGTACTGTTTTGATGATTTCGGGAGCTGCACAACTCCGATTAACCCAAAACCAGTGGGGTTATTTTCAGAATTTGATAATTGATTTTCTGTGATTTTTCCATAAGTTTTGGAAATCTGTATCGAGAGAAACACACCGAAAGTTGTCAGGTACAGAATCTGTTTTTCCAGTATGACACAGACAGCTTGTTTATTTTATATCCGGAGCTACAGGTGTCCGATTGAGGTGATTCAAGTTGGGTTGGATTCACAACTTATTGAGTTACGTTCTGAAATTTGGGTATGATTTTTGGGCGCACGTATTGACAGTTATGGCGGAATCTTTAAGGTGGACAGAATCTGAGTGATGTTGAACGTTTGACTTTCATCCACTTTGTTCTTTCTTCTTAACTTCAATGCTATCTTTTATTCTCGAAAGAGAGTGTCTTTTCTTTACTCTTGTCTATCTGAGTTATCATTCTCTGAATCATATCTTTCCAACACTCAGATGGTTAACACCAGGACCGGAGGAGGTAGAGACGTTCCTAGTCAGAGGCGTGCTCATGTGGTGAATAAGCAGAATCAAGCACCACCTCCACCACCGCCCCAACCCGCAATGCAGCAGTTCCTAACAAACCAGATGCAACTCATTCAGCAGCTCACAGAGACAGTGGCCAACCTACAGGCACAGCAGAACCAGCAGCCACCACCGCCGCCAAATCCAGTCCAGCCACCCAGGGACAGGCACCGGGAGTTTCTGAGCCAGCATCCTCCCACTTACTCTCACTCTGCAGATCCATTGGATGCAGATGATTGGCTCAAGAATGTTGCAAAGAAGCTGGATATTGCTCAATGCATTGATTGTGAGAAGGTCTTGTATGCTTCAGGAAGACTGGAAGGACCAGCAGCAGATTGGTGGGATGCGTACGTTAATGCACATAACGCTCCCAACACCATTACATGGCAGCAGTTCCAGGATGCTTTCCGCACACACCATATCCCAGCAGGTGTGGTGGATTTAAAGCAGGAGGAGTTTCGTGCATTGGTGCAAGGAAGCATGAGCGTGTGTGAGTATCGTGACAAATTCACTCAGCTATCCCGCTATGCACCTGAAGATGTGGATGACAATGCAAAGAGGCAACGTCGTTTCTTGAAGGGTTTGATTGGGCCTATCAAGTACCAGCTGCAGACTCACACCTTCCCCAACTTTCAGACAATGCTGGACAAGGCCATTGGTTGTGAAAATACACGCAAGGAGCTGAGTGAGCAGAAGAGGAAATTCCAGTCATCGTCGTCAGGGCAGACGAGCAACACCCGTCCACGCTACAACTCTTCACAAGGCTTCCAGAATCGCTCAGGTGGTAATGGTGGGAACTACTCTCAGGGTCAACAGGCTCAACGGTTCAACCAGCAGGCATCCCGTACTCCTAACCAACAGCAGAATCGCCCTGTCAATTCATCAAGTACTCCAGCACGAGTCAATACTCCAACCACTCCTGCCCGTCCCCCTGTCTGCTTCAAATGTGGTGAATCAGGGCATTATGCTAACAATTGCTCCAAGGGTAGCGCTCAGAGCCGTCAACTTTCAAGGACCAACGGCCAGAAGAATGGACAGTCTGCTTCGCCAGCACAAGGCACTGGAGGACAACAGAACTTCGCACGTGGAAGGGTGAACCACGTCATGGCTGAATCTGCACAAGAAGCCAATGATGTGGTGCTCGGTACGTTTCTCATCCACTCAGAACCTGCTACAGTTTTATTTGATTCTGGAGCATCGCATTCGTTTGTCACTGAAAAGTTTGTTGCTAAAAGTAAATTACCTAGAAGTCTTATGAAAACCCCCCTGTTAATTAATTCATCGGGTGGTGAGATGAGAGCCATACATATGTGTTCACAAGTTCCGCTTAATATTATGAGGAAAGAGTTTCTGTCAGATCTGGTTATCCTAAGGTCCAACGCCATTGATATTATTTTGGGGATGGATTGGTTAGCTAAGCATGATGGAGTCATTCAGTGTGCTAAGAAGTCAGTGCTATTTACAAGTCCACAAGGAGACAGAATAGAGTTCGAGATGGGTTCTGTTGTTCAAAATGAGGGGAAGTTAATCAGCTAAAGGGAAAACCGTTGGAGGAAATCAGAGTCGTGTGTGAATTTCCGGATGTCTTCCCTGATGATTTACCAGGTATGCCGCCTGACCGAGACTTTAAGTTCATTGTTGAGCTTGTACTTGGTACTGCAACTATTTCAAAAAGAGCATATAGAATGGATGTTAAAGACTTAGCAGAATTAAAGAAACAGATAGATGAACTTTTAGCTAAGGGTTATATTCGGCCTAGTTCGTCTCCATGGGGAGCCCCTGTTATATTTGTTGATAACAAGGATGGTACTAGAAGAATGTGTGTTGATTATAGAGCTCTTAATGAGGTGACAATAAAGAATAAGTATCCGCTTCCAAGAATGGAAGATCTGTTCGACCAGATGAGAGGTGCAAAAGTTTTCTCCAAGATTGATTTGCGTTCAGGCTATCATCAAGTGAAGATTCGAAAGGAGGACATTCCTAAAACTGCATTCACTTGTAGATATGGTCTTTTTGAGTATCTAGTGATGTCGTTTGGGTTGACAAATGCACCTGCAAACTTCATGTATCTGATGAACAAGGTATTTATGGAGTATCTTGACAAATTTGTGGTGGTATTCATCGATGATATCATGGTGTTCTCCAAGAACGAGGAAGAGCATGAGGAGCATTTGAGACTAGTATTACAGAAGCTACGAGAGCATCAGTTGTATGCCAAGTTCAGTAAATGTGAGTTCTGGTTGAAAGAAGTTTTCTTTTCTTGGACATGTCATAACAGATGGTGGAATCATGGTAGATCCGAGTAAAGTGCAGGATGTGTTGAATTGAAAGCCACCTCAAAGTGTTGCAGAAATCAGAAGTTTTCTCGGATTGGCAGGTTATTATCGCAGATTTATTGAAGGATTCTGCAAAATTGCTAAACCCATGACTTTATTGTTAGAAAAGGGACGAAAAATCAAGTGGGATGTTGCGTGTCAACAGAGTTTTGAGGAGTTAAGGAAGAAATTGACCACTGCTCCGGTGTTAGTGATGCCTGATATTCAAAAGGGGTTCGACGTGTACTGTGATGCTTCACACGTAGGACTCGGATGTGTGTTGATGCAAGAAGGCAGAGTAGTGGCTTGTGCTTCTAGACAGTTGAGAAAACATAAGAAGAATTATCCTACTCATGATCTGGAATTAGCGGCAGTTGTTCATGCATTGAAGATTTGGAGGCACTACATGGTTGGAAAACGGTGTCGAATTTTCACTGATCATAAGAGTTTAAAGTATATCTTCGTCCAGAAGGATCTCAACTTGAGACAACGCAGATGGCTAGAATTGATCAATGATTTTGATGTGGATATTCAGTATCATCCTGGGAAGGCCAACGTTGTTGCAGATGCTCTAAGTCGCAAGAGTCAAGTCAACTCGGCTATTGGGAGATTGATATCACAAGAATTATGTTGGGAGATGGAACGACTTAATTTGGGTATCTGTGCTCATTCAGATGCTGTAACCATGGAAGTGGAGTCAACATTGGAGCAAGAAATCAGGTAGGGACAGCTGGGAGATTCTAAGATTGTGGAGTTTAAAGCCTTGGTCCATTTGGGAAAAACTGAGGATTTTACTGAGGATGGACAAGGAACGGTGTGGTTCAGAAACAGAATATGTGTTCCAGAGAATGATAGGCTTCGGGAACTCATATTGAAGGAAGCGCATGATTCGCCTTATTCCATTCACCCAGGAAGTACTAAGATGTATCAAGATTTGAAAGAGAAATATTGGTGGTATGGTTTGAAGAAGGATGTTGCTACTTATGTGGCTTTGTGTGATGTTTGTCAGAAGGTTGAAGCAGAACACCAGCGTCCAGCAGGTTTGCTCCAACCATTGAGAGTTCCAGAGTGGAAGTGGGAAGAAATTGGTATGGACTTTATTGTCGGGTTACCTCGTACTCGTGATGGTCATGACTCCATATGGGTTATTGTGGATAAGTCTGCTCATTTCATACCAGTCAACACAACTTATACCAGTGCTAAGCTAGCAGAGCTGTATATGTCCAGAATTGTGTGTCTACACAGAGTTCCGAAGAAAATAGTGTTTGACCGAGGAACTCAGTTCACGTCACGGTTCTGACAGAAGGTGCATGAGATAATGGGTACACAGCATAACTTCAATTCTGCTTATCATCCACAGACAGATGGACAGACTGAGAGGACTAATCAAATTTTGGAGGATATGCTTCGAGCGTGTGCTTTAAAACATGGTCGTAGTTGGGATAAGAGTTTGCCATATGCAGAGTTCTCCTACAATAACAGAACACCTTTGTATTGGAGCCAGACTGGGGAAAGTAAAGTGTTTGGACCCGAAGTTCTTCAGGATGCAGAGGAGCAGGTACAATTAATCAGGGAGAATCTCAAGACTGCACAGTCTAGGCAGAAAAGTTATGCTGACACACGAAGGAGAGAATTGATCTTTGAAGTTGGAGATTTTGTGTATCTCAAAGTATCACCTATCAGGGGTCTTCGCAGATTCAAAGTCAAAGGAAAGCTATCACCTCATTTCATCGGTCCTTTCAAGGTACTGGAAAGGAAAGGTGAGGTAGCTTATCAGTTAGAATTGCCAGTTCAGTTGTCAGATGTTCATGATGTGTTTCATGTGTCACAATTGAAGAAGTGTTTAAGGGTACCAGAGGAGCAGTTGGAGTTAGAAGAACTCAGTGTGAAGGATGATCTGACTTATTCCGAATATCCTGTTAAGATATTAGAGACAACAGAAAGGGTTACCCGGAATAAAGTGATTAAGATGTGCAAAGTGCAGTGGAGTCACCATATAGAGGATGAGGCTACATGGGAAAGAGAAGATGAGCTCAGTGCAGAATTTCCTCAGTTGTTCTCTGATCTTTTCGAATCTCGAGGACGAGATTCTTCATAAGGGGGGTAGGATTTGTAACACCCTAATTTTGGTTCAACACATTTAAATCAATTTAGGCAACATAATTCTTTATATTTTGTTTAGGGAAATATTAAGTTGCAAATTTAAATCTTGGCCATAAATATTTAAACAACATTTAAATTAGAATCAAATAAAGTTTTTGTTGCATTCATGTTGCTGCATATATTTTTGAATGTTGGTTTGAATTTGGAATAGTTTGCAAAAGTCTAGTTTTATTTTCAAACCTTTCTCTTCTCCCTCTCTTTTCTAGCCCAACCCATTTCTTCCGCCGGCCCAAAATCCTTTCCTGCAGGCCCGATTCCTTTTCCCGGCCCAACCCGTCGCTCGCGGCCCAGCCGGTTTCCACCTTCTCTCTTTCTTTCGCTGACGTGTGGGCCCGGCTTGTCAGCGCCGTCTTCTTCTCCGTGTCGTGCTCGAGCAGGTCTGCTCCGTTCGACTCCGAGCGCTGCACGATTCCGCGTCGCTTTCCCTTGGCGCGCAAGACTCGATTTCTGGCCTTTATAAGCCGCCGCCCGAACCCCCTTGTCTGTCAACCCAAGCCCCAAGCTTCTGCCGCCACCCGAGCTTCAAAGCTGCCGCAACCCAAGCTTGAAGCCGCCACCTTGATTCGAGCTTCTCGCCGCCTTCTCGCTGTTTCTAGTTCGCCGTCGAGGTTCGCGTGAAGGTAAAGAACCCGCCGAGTCGGTTCTTTTGCGTCTTGGTTGCTCATCGCCGTCGCGTCGTGTCGTCGACCTTCGCCGAGCCGCCATGGATCGTCGCGAGATGTCCTGGTTTCTCAACCCTCGTTTAGAACCCCCAAAATAGATTCCCCAAGATCCCAGCTTGCTCCCAAGCCTTGAATCGAAGAAAACCGAGCTCCCTAGCCCTGGATTGCCCCAATTCCGGCGAACTCCCGGTGAAGCGCCGCCGTCGGCTGAGTCGCAGTGCCCCTTTTCAACACTGGCCGTTAGATCAAGATCCGACGGTGGGAATTAGATCCAATCTATTCTCGTACCGGTCAGCGGAGTCAGTCGTGCCACTTTTGCAGAAAAGCCCCTCAGTTTTATAGATATCAACCCGCGGTCCGGTCTAGTTCAAAAATAATTAGATCTAGGTCCTGTTTTTTCTAGTTTAGCCCCTGACCTTTCTAAAAATCGAACCCGCCGTCCTGCTAGCCAATTTTGCTCAAAAGCGCTTCTGTTTTTATACAAAATTACGTTTTAGGTCCTCTGTTTCTTCTGTTTGAGCCCCTGGAAGGTTAGATTGATTACAAAGAAGCCCTTAAACCTTGTTTTAGCCATAGTTTGACCGTTTTAAATCCGATTTGAGTGATCTTTGCGCTTTGACGATCGTCTTTGCATCAAGAATAGTTTTAGGCACGTTTTGCGTCTTTAAAAGTTGTATGGTGTATTGTTTTGCTTTTATTGATTGAATGCTTGTGCGATCGTGTAGAGAACGGTCCGTTCGAGGGAGATCAAGATCAAGTCTTCGAGGAGGAGCCACCGCAGTACTTTGAGGAAGGCAAGTGGATTCCCCCCCCCTCAGCATACTCCTTTGAACCTATACACATTGCATGACAATTAAGTTTATCTTTATGTTCGCGTTGCATTAATTTGATGGGTCCTATGTAAGGATGACTAGTCTTTTACACCTAAGCCTTGATACACCGGGTTTACTTTTAAGTTGGGTAGTTATGCTAGATGCTTAAACTTGGTTCATGATGGGTTCTATCCAACAATGATGAGTATCCTCAGTTTTATATCTTGCAATGCTAATACAAGATCACCATGCTAATCGGAACATGGAGAACCACCCGGGATTTACCGTACAACCACAATACCATATGGCTCTGGTCTTAGCTGAATAATTAGATGAACTACATGTTGTGTTTGTGCTGCCTGTTGGGTTGATAATTGTTTGTGGATGTGTTGGTGCGGGGATCGGAAGACTCTGTCTTCTGTTGAAACCGTAAGTGCTGGGAACAAACATACATGTAGGAATTCTTTGTAAAGGCTTCGTTGCCTCCCTATGCAATCACACCTTGGAAGTGTGGTATTGTGCCTAGTTTTGCACAGCATGGTTGGGTTTAAAGTTCTTCGGAGCTTTTACGCGAATTGTGGTGAAAGTGTACAACCTCTGCAGAGTGTAAAACTGTTATAACAGCCGTGTTCGCGGTCATGAACGGCCTGGACCCTCACGTGATTAATCTATCGGAACATGAAGTTAAATTGTTCATGGATATGTTATTGATGTCACTTATGATTTATTTATTATATGTTTATATGCTAATTTGGGATTGGTATATACTTATATCATAGTAAATAGTTGCTTGTTAATAAAACTTGACCAATTAAAATGCTAATTGCTATAAACCAAGCCTCTCCTTGATAGCTTGCATATTTCCTCCACTTGTTGAGTACCAACCATAAGTGTACTCATCCTTGCTTATATTGGATCAGAAGGTAATAATGGAGCGGAGTACATCAGTGATCTTGATGAGTTCTAGGCGTGTGTTCCACCAGTCAGATGCCTGTGAAGTGCTTTTGGAGTTATCATCTTTAGTTATCGTGTGAACCAGTTTATTTTGGCCTTCGTGCCTTAGTCGTGAGTGTAATAAATACTTTACTTATCAAATATTCGTTTGAGTATTGTTTCTGTTATTCACTCACTGTCTATCATATGTGTGTAATTTGATCCTGGCGCACATATGAGATGTACTCGGTTTTCTTTCTAAAACCGGGTATGACAGCTTTTCTATGGTTGGCAATCCGCAACAAATGTTGGACTGCAGATCGTCTTCAAAAGAGAGGCCTCCCTCATCCGGCCAGATGCCCCTTATGCAATCAGGAAGATGAAACAACACAACATATGCTCATCTCTTGTGTGTTTGCCCGAGAATTTTAGTTTAAGATCTTATTGTTAATGGGTTTTGCCAAGAGGGCTCCAAGCCCACATGAGGACACCTTCGCAATATGGGGGAAAAAGGAATCAGCAAGAGTTATTAAAGGGAAGAAGAAGGGGTTCAATTCAATTGTCATTTTAGGTGCTTGGCTGCTTTGGAAACAACGTAATGCCTATGTGTTTGAGGGAGCCACCCTGAACATTCGCACCTTGGTTAAGCACTTTGAAGATGAGCTCCATCTCTCGTGTCTTGCTGGAGCAAAGGGCCTCATGGCACTTAGTCGTAGGAGTGGGGTGACGTATTTGTATGGGACCGTTTTTCCTCTCTTAGTATAAAGATACACAGCTCTCATGCGTATTCGAGAAAAAAAAGGACATTCAGCTCTCATGCGTATTCGAGAAAAAAAGGACATTCAAAGAAAAGATGCATTAAAGTTTCCTCCATCTGCTGAACACACAAAACACAATGATAGGAAGGGAGGTGCTTGTTTTTCCGCCTAAGCATATTCCTAGTATTGAGTCTGACTCGCAGTAGAAGCCAAAAAAAGAACTTATGTTTTTGGGTTGTACATAAGATTCCCACATCCATTTATAGACCAGAGAAGATGGTAGAGGTCCACGAAGTTGCTTATATGACTTCTTAGAAGTGTATGACAACGACCCCCAATGGTAAGACCATTCATCATGCGAGATCACCCCAGGATTCCACACCTCAATAAGGTCTACCAACTCATGCAACTGCTCAGCAGCAACTTCTGATAAAGGCAAACAAAAATTCTGTCAAATATCCCCACTTAAGAAGTGTAGCACTGAAATATTTTTCTTTTTGGCAAAGGAGTAGAGCTGAGGAAATCTCCACTTTATAATGCCATTGTTCCATAGATCATTCCAAAAGGTGACAGTATCCCCAGTAGAAGCAATACATTTGGCCAACTTAAAGAATTCTGGTGCTAAAGTCATCACATCACGCCACCAGAACAATCCCACATGCTTTCGAACATGTGGTGGATTTCCTTTCTCATATATGCATTGCCATGTCAGCTACACCCATGGAAGATCAGCCTTGTTGTAGAACTTGTGTAGGAACATGAGCAAAAGAGTTATGTTCTGAGTCCTGAGATTGATGATCCCTAACCCCCCTTCCTCTTTGCTCCGACAGGCATGTTTCCAAGCCACCAGGCAGCCACCCTTTTTTGTTATACCACCTCCATTCCAAAGACAACTCTTACTATATTTCTCCAGTTGATCAATCACTTCAATTGGGATCTTGAGAGAACACATAAAAAAAGTAGGCATTGAAGTGTAAACTAAGGTTACTATAGTGAGACAGCCAGCATAAGTGAGCATACGAGAAATACCCATGATATGCTTTTCCACACTTGCTAATAATGGCATAAATTCTGTGATTTTAGGTCTGGTTAGTCCCAAAGGCAAACCCAGATAGGTAAAGGGCATACTACCAATCTGATGCCCAAAGCTTGTGCTAGTTCAACCATCCTATCATCAGGAACATTGATGGGTACTATGAATGATTTCCAATAGTTGACTCTAAGCCCAGTAGATGATGCAAAGACAGCCATAATATCTTTTAGTAATTGCACTTCCTCAGCAGGCATGATTATCAAAGTGTCATCAGCATATTGGATAATGGGGTAATCTCCACCAAATTGTGGTCCAAGAGGGTGAGTGAGAACACCATTTTGGGCTGCATCATTGACAACTGACCGTAGGAGATCAGCTGCCATTACAAAAAGCAAAGAGGAGAGAGGATCTCCCTATCTAACCCCTCATTTGCACTAAAAAGTCTTTCCTGCAACACATTGAGCAACACTGAGGATGAACCCGAAGTGATAATGCATTTCATCCAATCAACCCATTTACTAGAAAAACCTTTGTGCCGAAAGACCTGTAGAATGACCTCATGCTCAACTTTGTCAAATGCTTTCTCAAAGTCTAATTTAAAAATGAAAATTTATTTTTTGGATTTTTGACAGATGTGGAGGAACTGAAAGGTCCACGCTAGGCAATCTTGGATAGTTCTACCTTGGATCAATCCATACTGATTGGTATGTATAACACTGAGAATCACTCTTTGTAATCTATTGACCAGTAGCTTTGTTAACAATTTAATCGAGTAATTCAATAGAGAGATGGGTCTATAATCATTAACAGTCTGAGGGGAGTCCATCTTTGATATTAAGGTGATGAGTGATCCATTGATACTTGAGATATCCAAATTGCCAGCTTCAAAATCCCTGCATAACCTAACAAAGTCAGCCTTTATAATATCCCAACATTTCTTAATTAAGGCCCCATTAAAACCATCAGGCCCAGGAGCCTGATCTCGTGGCATATCCTTCAAAACAGCTGCTATTTCTTCTTCAGTAAAAGGACTATCCAAATCCTCCAGTGGATCCAGTTGTTTATCATGCAATAAGGTGGCTAGATCATATTGAATGCTAGTGACTTCAGAGGTGCCCAACCTGTCCGTGAAGGATGACCAGAGAGCTCCAGCTTTATGTTCATGCTCAACAAGACATGTGCCACCAACCAGAGTAAGACTAGAAATCTTATTTCTTTTGTATGAATAAGTGGCCATCGCTTGGAACAACTCAGTATTTTCGTCCCCAAATTTTACCTAGTGAGCAGTATTTCGTTGCTTCCAATAAATTCTCTTAGCCCCCAAAAGGTTACCCAAGTGTTGTTTAACCAAAGAATGAGCTTTCCATAGCTGAAAGGGAACGCTGATCCTCCAAACCATCCAGCACGGCTAAAACAAAGCTGCAGTTATGTATGAGTTTGCCCAATTTTGAGAACTCCTTGCTCCATCTCCTGAATTTAGCATTTAGAGTCTTGGCTGCATTTGCATATTGACTTCATCCATAAAACCCGGGAAATCAATCCAATAATTCTCAAATCGAAAAGTGTTTGCTCTAGGGATGAAAGTACCAATCCTCACCACATAGGGGCAGTAATCAGACACTGGTTTTCCAAGAGTGTGTACTTCTATGCTCTCAATTTGGCAGCACCGTTTGCATATCATGTAATAGTGTGGGAACTGTACTAAAAACACTATTTTATAAATCAGCAAACAAGTGCCTGATACAATTTTACTACGTTTATTATCACACGCTGCCACCAAAAAAAATGTTTTTGGGGACACTTCCAAAAAATGCCTAAGATGCCGACAAAAAAAAGATATCCGCCTCCTTTCATGTCAGGATTAACACAGCCGGACATTTTTTAGTTTTGGAAGCGGTTGCTTTTGTGCGCCTCTGAAAATCGATATTCGGAGTCAGAAGTTTTAAAACAGCCGCCTTCGAAAATTGTCTATCAAAGGCGGACTTTGTAAGCCATCTACGTCCTAAAATCGATTTTCAGAGACGGACACTTAAAAAGGCTCGCCTCCGAAAAAGGCCGAGGCCCAACCTGGCCTGATAACCGTACGTAATATATATTCCAACATCATCAACTCAACCCTAACCTAACTCCATTTCCTCCTCCCTCTTTCTCCTCCATGCGCCACCCACCTCCTCCCAGTCTCCGAACACTGCACGGATCTCTCTCTCCCTCCTCCTCCTCCTCCTCCTCCTCCTCCCAACTCCGCCCGCCTCTCTCTCACCCTCCCTCCAGCCGTGCGACACCCTCTCCTCCGCCCTCTCTTCCAGATACAGCGGGCGGCGCGACGTGGCAGCTCCTCTCTTCTCCAGCTCCAGCGGCGACCTCCTCGGGCGGGCGTGGGCAGGACGTGGCAAGCGTCGGCCTCCTCGGGCAGGTGGTTGGTGACCAAGCGGAGGCTGAACGGCAGTGATAGCGATGGGTGGCGCGTGCTAGCGGCTACGGGACGGGGAGGCGAGCTCCGGCGGCAGCGGCTGCAACCGGCAAGGCGAGCTCCTGCGTTAGATCTGTCCGCGGCGGCGGCAGGCACGGATCCAGCCCCAACTGCTACGGATCCGACGGTGGCGACCTAGATGGGCTCGGTGGGCCCATCGAGGGTTTTGGGTTTTTTTAGTTTGATTAACGGTGGCAGGTAGGGATCTGCCTCCGAAAATACCTCATGAACAAAGCACTAGCTCAGAGGCGGATCCAAAAACCGCCTCCGAAAATGGTTTATGTAGTAGTGCAAAAATGATCACATTCAGCTTATGAAGTGTCAAACCAAAGTAGAATAAATGTATAAATGATGGCACTACCATTTCCAACAACTACCGAAGGAATCAAATAATGCAAATGTGAACGTGGAGCAATAAAATTTCTCAGACAGTCAAAGGTGATATACATATAGGAGACGCTTGTGAAAACCATGTCTCTAATGACTTATGGGTGAAGCTTGCTGAAATCCCGCGTCACCTATGGTTGCTCATGGGCAACATGCGTCACCTATAAACCCATATATTTTACTATAGGAGACGCTGATCAACAACACACATCACCCATAATAAGGGTGACGCTTGTTAGCAAACTAACGTCACCTATATTGCTCACTATGGGAGGAAGAGATATCAAAAATAGAGTTTGCCAGATAGAGAAACTATCAAAAAAAAAGTTGTAGATCTTGAAAAGTTATGAAAGTTTGTAGTTTACAACTTTTTAATTTGAAGTTATCTTGTTAACGGACAGAAAATTTAAAAGAGTTTAAATTCAAAATTCAAATTTTGTAAACAGCCTTGGATGGATAAACGACCAAAATAAAAGTTGTAAATCTAAAAAAGTTACGAGACTTTCTAGTTGAAGTATTTAATTTGAGTTCATTTAGGGCCTCAAATAAATATTTTGCACTCGGGTTTGTATAATATGTGGGAAATCAAAACGAGGTATAGACACATGTGAAGTTGTGGTGTAGTGGTAGAGACAGATGCACGCGGTGTAATTTGCTTGAAAATTACCCGATAAGGGTCGGAGGGCTTGCCTAGTTGGCAGATGGTGTCCCTCCACCATTAGGAACTTTTTGTGTTTTTTTGGTGTTTTTTTTCATTCACTATAATATTATGGGTGACGCGGGTTGAAGGTCTTAGGAGACGCAGGGCAACAATAGAATGCGTAATTTTTATACCAGTCTGCATGCTTCTAAGGTTTTTAGAGAGATGGCCTCGTAGTTGTTGGAGCTTGGTAGTGTGTTAGTGGGAATAATGTTTATTTAAAACAAAACTTGTCGATATGATGTTGTAGACCCAAGAGCAACATGAAAATTAAAGCACCTGTCTTCTACATCGGGATGCTCCTCACTTCGGTGTTATGTTCATTGTTAACAACTCTAGCCACCGACTGACTGGCTCAGTGGCTCCCAATCCACTATCATGCTACTTGGTATTTTCAGAGTTGTGAGTACATAGAAGCGCCATTGAATATAATGTCGCCATCATCCCAACATTGGGACCTTCCTCGAACACTTGACAACTACCTCGCCTATAGCGGAATTGGATGAGCAGACCGGTTCACCCTGTTGCTCACGAGGCTAACCACTTCGCAGGCCACAAAGGGTTTATTATTGCCGCCAGTATCTTCCGTCCAACAAAATCTCCCTGGACAAGAGATCTGTGTTGCACATCCGTGTGGCCGACATCATGCTGGACCAGCCGTCTGCACTCCATTAGATCATGACTCAAGTTTGAGATTAGTCAAACGAGGTTAAAAAGCTGTGCTTACTTGATTGCTGATGGCTCCCAGGCCTACGTTTCATCACTTTTGCCCGGTGCCAACACACAGACACACATATCATGAAGTTTATTTGGTTCAGTGTAGTATTTTCTAGGTACTTTTTTTTATAAACTTCTTTTGTTACTATCATCGTTGCAATTCCCTTGGAAACTCTAACCTAGTATTTACATCTCTACTCGGTTCGGTTAATATATATAGCTATTCCCAAGGTATGCATAGCGATGAGATGGAACACGAGAACACCGCCACGATAAGACTGATCAAAGCATTCATCTCCCTCACCATTAAATCTGTACCACATCATAAAAGCGCTGACATGCCACAAATTTTCACGTGGTGGAGCCTTTATTTATAGATTGACATGCGTATGATTCTTGTATTATACACGCTCTATGGGTTGTAGTCAGAAAAGGATCGTGTTTCGGATTTATTAATGAGTTGTCTCAGTGTGACGCACCGAGGTAGACATGATCCTTGTCAGTTGCCATAATTGTTGAGAACATGGGCTACTATATGGGAAACTGCTCTATAGTCGTACATTTTCCAATCGCAAAACATGGACAATGTGAACTGATAGCAACGATTGCTCAAACTCGTTCACTTCACGAACGCTTCTATTGAACCCTGGCGATCACCTGCCCCAGAGGTTAGTCGTTAGTCCTCAGCGACATGTCCCAGCTAGCGCTCATCGTGTGGTTCATCGCCGGCCTCGATGCCCACTGGCCACAGTGACTTGATTCCATTTTGCGCTGCTGGCCTGACTGGCGCACCACGATGGTGCTAATGCAGCGCCGACGATGCAGTATCCACATGTTGGCCTTCTGCACTCTAGGGAAGACCTGTGGTGATGAGGTGCCATTCCTGGACTTGGCAAGCGTCGTGCGTAACTATCATACGCAGGCCTCTAGGTAAATGACGTGCACAGGTCCCTTACAGAACGACATGCGACATGCTCAGCTCAGCCTGGGGCATGAATTTAAGTGATTTGTAGGTCCTTATGTTATGGTAAATTTTTGTGATGAATGCAATTATACAATATGAATCCATACACATTAGGTTGTCGCTTGTCTAACTTTCCGAGTACCACCACCAAAATTCTCTAGGCCTGCCCCTCATAAATAGGCTGTATCTCATGTGGACTCTCATCCATGCAAAAGTAATGGTTCATTGCAGCTGAAAGCAAGAAATATGGTAACGCAGTTCGGAGCGAATATGTATTACCTATGGGACATGCCGGTTTAATTTGGACACGTTAAGATTGGCGCTGACCAAATTATTAAGATACAGGTATAGAGGCATCGAAAAGGGGCGAAGTAGCAGCGACATCGACGAGTGCCCATTGAGGCCAGAACTCTGCAAAAATCACTTCCCACCCCCCCCCCCCAGCTAACTAAACATATATGATAGATTTAGGAACTTGATTACTCAGGACCTTTGATAGTCAATTAACTTGAACACCTTAAACTTAGAATAGAATCAGATCAGTTACCTGATTAAGTTGCCCATGAGGATCATTTACCTTGTGCTGGTGAAGCCTGATGGTTACTGGAGGGGCCTCGTGTAGATCACCAACGAGTACCGTCAGTGGTGGACAGAGGTCTTCAGCCCACTGCCATGGGCATGGCTCCTTTGATCGGTCTGATTGGTTTATTTTCTTTCAAATAATGTTTTTTTGCAACCAGAAAACCTTTTTTTATTATTAGTCGGTCAAAACAACCTTTAACACGAACTCAAATATAGAAGTGTAATTTCGCACTGGCAGTCCAACACTATTCTTGGACTATAGTCTATTCAATGTCTGGTTTCACATAGAAGGTGGTTCTACTACTGACCCGTTGTTCATATATTCATTTTGTAGGCTGAGAGCCCATGGCCTGAAGTACGAGAACCTGGAAACTTGTCCATCAAGCAGCTTGAACTAAATTAAATGTATATATGCCTAGATATAATTACTAGCTGGACACTAAGTAGCTTGAAATAAAATGTATCGCCATATATCATGACTACTGGGCACTATATTAAGCAGTGCTAACAGAGCAAAATCCGCATCATATGTTAGAGCTCTACATATATAAACGCCACAATATATCTTTAGTTTATTTATGCTAGTATGTATCTTCAGTTTCTAATTGGTTTCACTTTCAATTTCTAGTTCCCGTATAATCAACGTGCTACATTGTAATTTCATATAACGGAGAGCGAATTAAAGTGTAAGCTATCACCAAAAAGGAGTTCAGTTTATCAAGACACCTATACCTACGCTTAGGAGGCAACAGGAGCGCCCAATAATAGTACCAAAATGGGCATTAGTACTGACTAGGCACCACCTGTTGATACCGGTTTTCCATACGGGCTTGCATTTCCGGTCCAAAATGTGCAAACACTCAGAATTGTCAGTAACAACTAGTACTCACAACCCGTACTCACCACCGCAGAGTGAGACACAATTCATCATGCATCAAATCACAATTAAATCGCAAGGTCCATATGTATGTGTTGTGGCTCTTTTTAATGATCATTTAATGCTTGGAACATTTATTTTACAGAGCTAGGGTGAGTGACCAGCTAGTAGGTCTACATATGGCTCCTGGATGGGTATATATTGTATTTTCAAGGACCATGTGTTGTGTATCGCAGTATTGCATAGACAGGTTACAGAAATTGGCAGTTGGTCAAAACATTACCATCATTAGTAACATTAACGGGCTAGTGTTTGCGCAAAAAAAAAAATGGCTAGTTCCACATTACACTTGCATCCAAACTTGAAGCTTACAAATAATCTATTGAACAATTGCAATCAACGAGAGGAAACATTGGTGATTATTCTACAGCTACCTGATAGTATATACGAACATGAATGTTTGTACAGAAATACGAGACAAACATAAATGTCTGTCACAGAAACTACACGTTTTTATTGAATGTTGGTCGTCCATAACAACTTAGTTATATTTTCAGTTCTTACAACATTATGATATTTGCTTTCTCACAACAATTTAGTTATATCTTCAGAAGGTTTATCTTGTACTACCATAGGTACCCTCACTTGCAAATGTTTCCACATGTGCAACCTCGCTCGATTACCAATCAGTCACGACATGTTATCAGGTATGTCTCCAGCATTCAACTATGTTGTTAATATATCTATTGAATCATGGGTCCTATATGCTTATTTATTTGATAGTAGTAACAACCGATTCCTACTTATTTTGTCCTCCCTGGTCCATAAAACAAATGTAGATTATATTGTTAAGGATATAGGAGTTATATGAGTCAAGGGTAGTATAGTCTTTTCTATTCTAGGGTTCGAGGTGTCTCTTCTCCTTCCTCTTGTATTTATATATTGCACTTTGGTCCTAACTCAATAGATCAATTCCTCTATTTGTAACATGGTATCACAGCCTTAGGTTTTCTGATCAACAACCTCCCTCGTGAATCCGCTGCGCCGTCCCTGGGAGGATCGATCTTCCCTCCCGGGTGTGGCATCTCCTTCAGGCCCCCAAACCCAAACCCATTTTTTTTCTTTAATTGAGTCTGTAGCAGCAGCAGCAGGCGACGAATCGCTGCCCGTCCGTATTCATCTGTCGTCGCACCGCATCTTGTCTCCGCCGCCGCTCATCGCCTCCAGGCGCGCCGCTACCGGTTCTTCAGAGCCGGATCCGCCAGTCATGGATCCGGGTCCACGTCTCTGTCCAGCCGCCGGCGCCTCAGCACATCACGGACGGGCCTGCCCCTCTGCCAGTCCGCGCCATCGCCCCTTCATCGCCTGTCGTGCCGCCTCCCTCCGCCCTTCCACGGGAGGTTCCGGCTGCTGGAGTTGGGCATCTTCCTCCCATCTCATCGTTCACCCATCCGCCCGTCGGGAGGAGCCACACCTGCAGTTGTGCATCGGCGGCTTCTCTTCACTTGTCTTCTCCATGGCCTCTGCTGGTTTCTGCTGCCCAGGTTTTCATGGGACGTATCCCAGCAGCTACAATTGATCTGTTCCATCTATTGCTGCTCTGTTATGTGTGCTTCCAAGTGGTGCTCTGCTCTGCTCTGTTCTGGCTGCTGCTGGGCTTCTGCTCTGCTGCATGTCTCTGTTTTGTACAGGGAGGTATTCTTGCGTTGGCCAATTGCTTCCCATTCATCTCCATATTTTGTGTTGCTGCTGCCTGCTACTCTGCTAGTATACTCTGTTGAGTCAATCCAAGTCCAATTGCAACTCAATTTAGTTCATCAAAGTCATGCATGTCAATCACTTTCATTGTCAGTCAGCCAATATCTTCTTTTTATTTTATGGTTAGCTAAATCCCGTCGATTTGCTAATTATTGTCATCATTGTTGGTGCGGCAATGCCCTCTTGGTCTCTTTCGGAGCCGTCTTGCTCCACATCATGACCAATGACTATTTTTTTGTCGTCATCATCATGTTATCCTCCTACTTGCCGTCTTGCAGCAGTGATCTCTCATTTCTTCCTTTTGACAGGTTTGACATATCTCAGTGTTCTTGTGAAGTATAATGTCTCCAATGCAAGACTCACCTTTGAGGAGTCGACGTACTGGTTTGGGAACACTCAGGCTATTTGCTGAAGTACGATTGTGAAGACGGTACCCTCTTGTGGAGGAGATCATCTATATCGACAAGTTCAAGAATTGCACGTTTTAATGACATCTTCAATTTTGGACTTTGGATGTATATTTTTCTTTTTATTGAGTCCAATACTTAGTGTCAACTCTCCAAATGCAACGACATTGCATTCACGTTGCATTTGAGAGGGGGTGTTAAGGATATAGGAGTTATATTAGTCAAGGGTAGTAGTCTTTTCCTATTGTAGGGTTTGGGGTGTCTCTTCTCCTTCCTCTTGTATTTATATATTACCCTTTGGGTCTAACTCAATAGATCAATTCTTCTATTTGTAACATATATTACAAAGAACCTAACCTTTTTAGCTATATTTACTCAGGCATTTGCAAAAAAAAAAATGAGAGCTTCACATGCTCCCCACAAGCATAGGTTGTATCTTCCCCCTAGGCGGCGAGGGGCATGGCCCCTGTGCCGTGCGACGCGCTTGGACGCGGATGTTGTACACCCAAGTAGGTACCGCCCCTAAAATGATGGCTCAGATAATGCTGACATAAGTGATGCAATTCAAGCTATTTTATAGTTGGCCATGATGTTACATTGTGAACCAACTAAATATCATACTTTGGCCAAATGAAGTACTCCTTTGTCCTAGTTTAGTTGCTCGGGTACCATGATTGTGAGGGCATACCGATTCCCTAGAAACAAACAAAGCATGACGGTGGGAGTAAGCTCTATCTGAAATCCAACTCACATGTCATGAGAGCAAATATGTCTTCACATGTCCGCAAATTGTGCAACATAATGTCGTCCCTACCCTTCGACGGCAGGATGCCGGATTACAATGAACCACACCATCATCCTACGACCGGAACGCATGAGGAACACATATCTTAATCTAGCTGTTTTTCCTAATATAAAAAAGGAACATTGAGAACAACTAGAATCAGGACCGTATCTCAATATAGTAATAATGTTTACTAGGTTTTAAGCATTCTCAACATTCACTACCAGAAAAATGGGTTTTATTACCAGCCGGTGACCCCATTAGTATCGTTTGTGGTACCTGGTATTACGTTTTTTGCACTACTGTGGGAACAATTTAGTATCGCTTGTAAAACCGGTACTAAATGGGCACATCGCACATGCCCAAAAAAAAGACACCCACAGGGGGGCCATTGATTATCGGGTCACCACACCAACTGGTACCGGTATAGTGTTCTAGAACCAGTCTAAATTGACATTAGTAGATGGTTTATACGGGATGTGGATGAATGCCCCTTTTCTAGTAGTGATTCAAACATCTCCAGCGAAATTGTGAATTTTTATGACATCCACGTTCAGTATCCACTCATCGTGTCAGAATGCTTCAATATAACCGACCACAGCTACGTGCCTTGGCAACTAGCTTGTCCGATGTTCATGCCTCATGTGTTCTATCTCTTAGGTGATCCAAAAGCCTCTTTCAGAACGTTAGCGGGTCACTGTCTAGACATCACGGAGATCCCAAATGCTGCAGTTTCTGTAACCTCACACTCCCACCAGTCCATAGTGACTCACATAATCATGCATCACATCACGGTTTATATGGAACATTGGTTTGGTTGAGCTACAGAATGCGGTAGCTCGTAGGCTTTATATGGTATTTTCAGTGACCATGCATTGTTTGGAACACTACTAGAGAACAGCCACTCCATCCCACACCTTTAGTCCCTGTCGACTTGTACTCAGGACCAAAGGCTTTTTAGTCCCGGTTCCAAAATATACTACTCCTTCCGTCCCAATATACAAGGCGCAACCACTTTTCTCTGATGTCCCAATATACAGGGCGCCTCCTTCTTGGCTCCCGTGTAATGAATGACTATTGGATGTAAATAACATATTTATTATGTTCTGTTCCTTTCTATTGGCTGCTAAAGTAGAATTAAATGCTTTTATTGATCTCTGTGTTGAAGGAGTTACGTCTTATATTGTGAGACGGAGGGAGTACCAAACAGCCACCAGTGGAGGACCTTTTGTCCTGGTTGATAACACCAACCGGGACTAAAGGCCCCATTTACTCCTAGTTGTAATAGTTGTCCACAAAAAGGTTCTTGTTGGCTACTATAGTCCCAGTTGGATGGTCCAACCGAGACTAAATGCTACATATTCAAATCCAGTTGGAACCTTTAGTTCCGGTTACAAACAAACCCGAGACAAATACATTAGTCTTTGGTACTGCTATGCACCAAATGCCTTATCTTTCCCTCTACCTCTCCTTGGCAATGTTTCTCTCCTCCCTCTCGATCTCCTCCCTTTCTCCCTCCACTCCACCCACTCGATCTCCTCCTTTGCTCCTTCCATTCCTGCCTCTCTATCTTCTCTCAATTGCATGAGAGGTGCATCCAATGAGATGGTCGGTTTGTGATTGGTTGTGTTCATATGTGAGATGAGAGTATTTGTTATTTCAATTGAGCGTGCTCATGCGAAATGAGGAAGTTTCTTGTTCATGTTCCCCTCAATTGACTCTCTTTGGTGTAATTGGAGGTGCAGGATGACAGAGAGAAGGAGGTGGGAACAAATGTTTTTGTTTTTTCAACCCTTAGAACCGTTTGGTAATACCAACCAGGACACATGGGTCCCCCATAGTCCCGGTTATGTGGTCCCAGTTGGGTGGCTTGTACAAAAGGGCCTCCCCAATCAACACTAAGGGGGGTGTTCCCAATAGTGGAATATTGTCAAGGTTGCCTCAAGTTTGGAAACAAAAAACTTTAGCAGTGCTAGACTAGTGTATTATGTGTGCACATGTACTCTGTGTGCTGCACAAAAAGTTTGATCAGTGCATTCTTATTTCTTAGTTACTTTTTCTTTTAAATTTGTTAATCAAATTTTGATTGAAAACAATAAATGTCTGCATCCACTTTGCTAATAAATCATAAGCCAAGAAGTCCCTAAGGTAAAGCTTCTTGGGGCTAAAATTCTACTTTTGCAGCCTCTACCATTCTCACCTACCCACTTTTAAAGCTATAAGAGCAGCTCCAGTCCTTGTTCGGACTTTGGTAGCCAGCACGATCGAACCAAAGCATGGTTCGTTCCGTCCAGCGTAGTCATCGTTTGGTGGAGCCCACAAAAAAAAGGCAGGGGTGCATGTGACGGGCGGACGACCGCACCATAGAGAGCAGATATGTTTTTTTCTAATTTTTAATTGGCTTCGGATCGAACCGTCTGCTCGCTTCGCTTCATCCGTCTGACAGCAAGAGTGCGAACCTTCCAATGGGTATGGTTCGGTCGGGCAAGCCCACGGTTCGCTTTTGACTAACGCTGGAGCTGCCCTAAGTATCTAGAAGACCATGGAACCAAACAAGCAGGGTCTAAAGATAAGTCCCTACGTAACTATGCTGCTTATGACGGACTTTTATAAGTCCCTATTGCTTATGGAACCAAACAGGGCCTAAATATGAATTCTCCAAGAGAAAATAAATTATTTACATCACTGCTATGTGGTAACGATATCTTTGTCCATACTATGATATTAGCTGGCAGTTGCCAATTCTTTTGTTCTTATTGTTTAAAGTATACTCCCTCGGTGTAGTATTTAGATGTTGTTCTGTGTACTTGGCGACGGTGCAAAAAAAGAAAAAAAAAGAAGACGTCGGGAGGTTTCGGGAGTGAAATTGGACTCTTGCCCTAGTCGCTTCATTTCTCGTTCTTTGTTATTCGCTCGACGCCTCACCTCGCCTTGCCACGCGTGCTGGCTGGCTGTCTTTTGTCTTCGAGCGCGCTGGCTGCCTGGCTGTCTTTATCGTCAATCGTCTCGTTTAGATCAAATGGAAAGGCCATGTCAATGAACTGCTAGTTGTTTAGTTTGCACTGGCAAAAAGGACCTGCATGCCACACACGTGCAAAAAAAAAAAACGCCTGGATGCATGCAGTCGAACTACCATCCGATAGTACCTAAACGAGATGGACTGACAAAACCGGCGGCAACAAGTCTCTGTTAGGAATGGACTCCCAACCATATTTAATAAAAGCAAACAAGAAAGATTACACTAGTACACAAAACAGTTTACAAGACACTACAAAATATTTTTTGAGACGGTTACAAAAAATAACCGCCTCTGTTAAGGAGTGATTAACAGAGGCGGTTACATCATTTTATGAGGCGGTTACATTTTGAACGCTTCCTAAAATCGATTAACTGAGGCGGTTATTGTAACACAACTGCCTCCGTTAATCGTCCATTTTCAGAGACGGTTGTGTTACAATAACCGCCTCTGTTAATAGATTTGAAGAGGCGGTCAAATGTAACCGCCTCAGAAAATGAATGTAACCGCCTCTGTTACTCCATTCTCAAATTTCAAATTTGTGTTTTTTCAAATGACCTCAGATGGAGAAATGACCAACATGAAAGTTGTAGATTTCAAAACGTTAAGAAACTTTGTCGTTGGCAGCTTTTTCATTTGAAATCATCTTGTCCATGAAAACTACGTTTGAATGTTGTCAAATTTAAAATTCAAATTTTGCAAAAGACCTCAGATGAAAAATGACAAATATAAAAGTTGTAGATCTTGAAAAGTTAAAAAACTCAATAGCTGACAACTTTTTCATTTGAGTACATTTAGGCCGTCAAAAATGCAATTTACACTCGGTTTGGTTTAATATGGTAGGAATCAAAATAGCGTATGGACACAACAGAGAGTGTAGTGTAGTGGTAAAACGTGTTACGCGTGAGGGAGAGGTCGTGGGTTCGAATCCCCTCAGCCGTGTGAGGGAGAGGTCGTGGCTAGTCGCTGTCCGGTGGGTCCTCCCGCAATTAAGAAACATTTTTTTGCTATTTTTTGCATTTTTGTTTTCAGCTGAAATAACGCAACCGCCTCAGTTAATCGATTTTCAGAGGCGGTTGGAAAAACCACCTTAGAGAATGATTTTTGTAGTAGTGTCAGACCCAAATTAGGCCAGTCTCAGTGGGGAGTTTCATCGCATGGTTACCTAGAGTGTCACGTCAACTTTTTTAGAGAAATAAAACTGCCACTCTCAATGCACAGTTTCGTAGACATGTTGTAGCAATTAGTTTCTACATGGTAGTTGGTCAAATTTGTTACACGATGAAACAAAAGGCTCTCAATAAAAGTAGGCTCTCAATAAAAGTTTCATGGAGTTTCATTAACTAGGTAACTGTGCAAGATGAGTGCCATGGCCATGACACTCTGTTCTTCTGTCCCCTTATTAAAACTCTTGCATCTCAACAATTTTGCTGTTGTGTTATACAAATTAATGCCCATATATAACACTCCCACTGAGACTGCTTTAAACATATATTGATATGTACAATCATGTCCTAAATGACATCTAAATCATGTATGGAGGGAGTATTCTTTAAGAGATGTTTCACGGATACGCAAATTTTATTATGATTTTCAAGAGCCGTAACGTGTTGGATGCATGGTCATTTCTTCTTTCCAGCTCTTCTGAACATATTCTCGAAAACAGCATTTTGACAATTGAGTGCTCCATCACGAGGGCGTCTGAGTAGTTAGCTTCATCAAAATGCATGGCACGCAGTTCCGGATGCCTCCTGTTCCCAGGTCCCAGCAACCACATAGTGCAAGCAAGTCTAACTGCTCTCACATTCATACATGTTTTTGTCAGCTCCAGCCCCTTTTCTCTGAACTTTAAATATACTTACTAAAGTGTACGTTTGGTGGCATCTTAAGAGGACAAAGAAACCAAATGGAATATATATACACACAAGTGAAATGCGCCCTGTGTTGCTCAGGTGCAATCCAACTGTGTCACTTAGGAAATGTTTTTGTCAAGGGAAAATTTTTCCCACGGGAAACTTTTCCCAAGCGACAATTAATTGGGGGCAGAGGGAGTAACACTATTAAAAAACATTTTATAGGACCCTAAAAAATTAGTCATTCCTCGGTTAATCCAAGACATTAACGACAAAGATAATTTTTATTTAATGAGGCATTTTTATTTGACCACATTGGAAAATTGATTAACGGAGGCGGATATTTTTTATTTACGGAGGCATTTGTATTTGAACACATCCAAAAAATGATTAATGGAGGCGGAAATTTTAAATAATTGCCATAGAAAATTATCTATTTTTGGAGGTAGATGTTGTAAGGTGTCCACCTCCACAGATCGATTTTCAAAGGCATATAGGTATAAGGCCCGCTTCCTAAAATACTAGGGCCTAAAATTATCCCAAAATGCCCATTAGGGTATCCTTTCTTTCCGCTCATATACAAACCCCCAGATCATATTCTTCTCCTACTCTTCTCTCTCCCTCACTCTTTTCCCTCCCCGCCGCCAGCCACATCCCGCCTTGATGACATTTCCCCTTCACCCCGACCATGGCTCCAGTGGTGCGATGGCAGTGCCTCACCTCCAGATTCGATGGGGGCGCACCATGGGGCCCTGATATGTTGACAATGCGGTGCTGGGTGCGCAGAGCTTGTCGAGGGCGTAGCAGAGGAGATGGCTGGCGCGCAGGCAGGTGGCGCGCTCGTGAGATGGGATCGACGGGCTCCAAATGGGCTCGGCACGCCCACTATTTTTTTTATTATTCCCCGATTAATGGAGGCGGACACAAACAGTCTCCGAGAATGCTTCATTAATAGAAGTCTTGCCTCAGAGGTGGTACACAAAATGCTTCCAAAAATAGATTTTGACAGCCTCTGAAAATGGTTTTTGTAGTAGTGTAACTGTGTTAGGGTTATGCTAAGTACGAATACCTGAATAAATACACTAATGCGCATATAAATGAGTACAAATCAATCAGATAAAATAGCAAAGAATAAAAAACAAAAAGGTAGGAAAAATAGAAATGAAAAGGTGGCCCAACTTTAGTGTTGGTTGGCTTTACCAACCAATACTAAGTGCCTGCCCCTTTGGGCGACGTGCTGAGGCCAGTTAGTATTGGTCGGTGTTACCATTCGATACTAAGTGGGTCGTTTAAGACAGGTTATTTGAGAAGATACTAAATGTCTGCCTAATTATACTACTACAAAAAAAATTCAGGGGACACTCAAATTTAGCCCTCAGAGTCGACATAAATTTTGTCCACCTGTGTTAATCCCAACATTAATGGAGGCGGACATTTTTTTATATACGGAGGTGTTTGCTCTGGTCTGCCTCTAAAAATCAATTTATTTAGGCGAACGCTAGCCTATTTTCGCGAGTGGGCGCGGCGTCGAGGGATCCGTCGCCTCCTCCTCCACCGGAATCGCGGGTCGCTGCGACGGCTTGCCTATGTGACGGCAAGGCATGGCGGAGGTGTTTGGTGGCGGTGGCGCCTGGCCAGGAGCGGTGGTGTGACAGCGCCTGGCCAGGAGCTCATGTGTGATGACGAGGCACGACTCTTACCCCTTACCTGTGTCGGATCTGGTGGTGGCCTCGGATCGACAGCCGACCGGAGCGGATCTAGTGGTGTCTCCTTGGATTGGCTCGGTGGGCCCATCTAGGGCTTTAGCTTTATTTTTATTTTTTTAATGTGATTAAAAAAGACATGAAACCGCCTCCGAAAATGCCTCATTAACACAAGCAACAGCTCAGTGGGCGATCTAAAACCACGTCTGAAAATCGATTTTGACAGCCTCAAAAAATGGTTTTTGTAGCAGTGTTAGTGCCAGAAATTCAGTACCAGTTACAAAACCATTACTAAATGGGAGCTTGGGCCTGATACAGATGTGAGTTTTTTCTGTACTAACCAAACCATCGTACGTTGAATTGAATGGAGCATGATGAATAGAGAGTCAAGGTTTTCCATGCTCATGATTCATTTGACAGAAATCTCTTTGTTACGAGCGACCAAAAAAGATTATAGAAGGATGTTGATGCTAAAATTGTGGGAGACCACAAATCTTCCTAGAAAGTTACTGTGGATCCATCACAAATGGAATAGTGCACTATACCTCTTTAGAGAATATTAAGATGGCGGACATCCTTCCATCAAAAGGATTCAACTTCACGCGAGGCATGCAACCTTATTCTGATGATATGTTTTCCAGATCCAAGTTACCCTAGGAATGCCTCGTTTAGCACAAAACTTAAGAGAAATTTCAACAAAGGAATATCATTGTCAAGCCTAAGTTAATCACCCCTTCGTTGGGTTTATGTACCATTTTCCATGCGACGTTATTTCCAACCTTTACATTTATATCATTGCCTCTCCACAAACACTACTTCATTGCTTTATCAATATTCCCAATCACACCTTTGTATCATGAGAATACACATTGCATATGTAGTGGTTGGAGTGATTAGGCTGCCTAGGCGGTCTAACCGGCCACCAAAGGCCATTCTGTCTACTGCTGCCGTGTTTGGATTTGGCATTTGGTATGGCGGCGATGTGCGAATAGAAAAGAAATTGGGTGGCACAACAAAAGGTGACTATATCCTAGTTTTACTGGCACGTGAGGATGTACTACCCCACGCCAGTCAATTGGAGTAGTAGTAATACTTGGGATAGTGTTATTGGTAGAAACATATATTTTCCCATTACCAAATCTTCTCCTTCTAAGCGTGCAACATAATTAGCAATATGTTCCTCATTGCTTCTAACAAACTTATTGACTTTATCATAGAGATCACGACTGTTGTGAGGCGGTTCACTCAGTGTCAATTACTTTAACCATGCCGCTTCTCATCTTGAAGGATGGCGCAAAAAACAATCTTGAACTCCCACCACCATATCCTCACGGCCCTTCTTGAAGCCCTTCAAGAACTAGTTCATGAGGTGTTGCTCAGCCACCAAGTATTTCAGACAGTCATCGGCGATATCTTCAATGGAAGCCAAGATGATGTTGTCATCATTTATTTCAAAGTTTGATTCCATCTATCTAGGGTTTAGTACTTTGGTCGTTAATAACTAATTCTCTCCTTACTGTGTAGAGTTGCCAAAATGTAGTAAGGCTATTTGTGGTCAGCACACGAGTGTCATAGATCACACGGTCGTTGGAATTTCCCTCATCAGAGGTTCTGCCTCCGACTGGTCAGACTGGTTGCCGGTCAAATCAGTTGCTACAGGTGCGCAACAATAACAAATATCCACCACTCGGGACGGACCTGTCAGGGATGGCGAACCTATGATTTCTCTGAGTTTGGTAGCTGGCCACACAAAACGTCCTTAATTGCCATCGATGCAAATGCGATGGAAAAGAAAAAGGTTTGGAAATAAAAGAGATAAAAGCTATTTGTTTGAATCAGAGATTAGTCTCAACCGGCAGACGATCTGACCGGCCGAGCCCACCAGTCAGGCTGGTGTGGCCTATGCCCGATCGGTTACAGCCACAGACTGATCACACCGCACCTTCTGATCCAACCTGGTGGGTTTAATGGAGTTCCATATAGATGATATTCGTTTGGTTTTATACTTTTATGTCATCAGAATGTCCTATGAGGCATATTAATTAATGAAAATAAAACCCCATAAAACCATCCATTGGGAGTAGCCGTACGAATTAGCCAGCAAGCTGCAGCAGAGTTCAACCTAGGAGGCCTTTCTGAGGGCGGTAGCATGGTGGACGGTCGCATCTTCTTGCCAGATCTAAAGAACGTATCCTCGAAAACAGCATTGGCCATGCAGAGCACAATCACCAGGGTGAGTACTTCCGTAGCTTCACCAAGACCGCATACAGTTCCGTATGCCTCCTGTTCCCAGGGTCCAGTTCTTCTTGGCTGAACTTCTTTCATTCTTGCTCACTTTTAGGTTGGTGGTGTCTTATGCAGAAGAACAAGCCATATGGTGTATATCATATTGAGCTCTTTTACAATAATTGGCAACGACTATGGTACTACCAGGATATAGAATCTAACGGTGGAAAATATGTCTAGTACCTAAAATTACCTATCCAAAACTACCAAAATTGTGGGACCAAGTACCAGAAAAATAGACCCAAGTAATTATTTATTTATTTTTTTGAAATTTTAGTTAAAAGTACCGGTAAGTACCACGAAAAGTACTTAAAATACCTACAAGTACATGGTAGTACCAATTAGTACTTGCCAATTATTGTAAAAAAGCTCATGTTATATATACTGCAACGTCAATTGGATATTTGTTGATTTTGAGCTTTTAGTGCTAGTATCGGGGCGAAAGTAATAAATGCGTCCTTTATGGCTCATATGTCATATCAATTCAACAATCGGTAATTGATGGATGTGCAGTGTACTTTGGTTAACCTCAAAGATAATCGTACACTACTGATCCGTGTAGTACTCCAAAGCCTACGATCCATTGCTTTTGCCGTCAGCAACTTTTTTTTTTTGGAAACTTTGCCGTCAGCAACTTGAAGCATATAATCCCTATACTACCAGTAGTATATCATACCCTTCAATTTATGCCTAGCCTCTTAGGTAAATAACTTTATTTAACCTTACCAACCACACACATTGGAATTTTGCCAAGGAAAATGTTTTTATTATATAATGAATTTTGATATTTTCTCTGCTACTATGAAAACCAATTGGGGAAGTGGTCGGCATCCTGCCAGTTCACTAGTAGAGAATCGAGCATTCGTCACTGTCACTTTAGTACCGGTTGTCTTAAAACCCTGTACTATCGTGTCCCTGGGGGCTCCCGAGGGCCCTCGGACCATTTAGTACCGGCTGGTAATACCAACCGGTACTAAATGGCGTTATTTAGTACCGGTTGGTGTCACCAGCTGGTACTAAATGGTCCCGGGGGTTTCCTGAGGCCCCCGTGCATTTAGTACCGGCTCGTAACACTAGCCGATACTAAATTTTGGCATTTAGTACCGGCTGGTGTTACGAGCCGGTACTAAATGGGTCCGCGGGGTATAGTTCAAAAGTAAAGCATATCCCACTCAATCACAATTGATGCATAGGTGGGATGGTAGAGGGGGTTATGCGCGAGGCCAGAGGTTGTGAGTTCGAATCCCACGAACCGCGCACGCGCATTTACGCGTGAATAATTCGCGTGACTTGTGACTTTTTTTCTTTATTTTTTGGCTCGAAACCCGTTAGTACTTTGCGCGTGTGCGAGCCTCCTGCTAAACTTACAATTTTTTTCTTTATTTTTTGGCTCGAAATCCGCTACTGTGTGCGAGCCTCCTGCTAAACTTATAAATTTTTTTCTTTATTTTTTGGCTCGAAATCCATTAGTACCGGCTGGTGTTACCAGCCGGTACTAACTGGTCCGCCCCGCCGACCCTGCAGCACCGTTAGTACCAGTTGCTGCAGCCGGTACTAACGGGGCTGCCCATTTAGTACCGGGAGCTCGATACCAGTTGCATAACAAGTCTAACGTGGCTTTTGGTCCGGTACTAAAGGTCCATTTTCCAGCAGTGGTTCGTCCTGCCTCTGTCTATCACGTTCGTCCTGCCTCCTTCTCTGCCCACGTCCGAGTCCTGAACGCGTACGACGCCCTCCGAGTCCTAGCTGCCGAAAATTAGCGCGATGCTACATCCCCTTCCCCGTACTACATCTAGATACTTACCAATTATTCTAAAAGAGCTCGTGTGAATAAAGAATGTGATGACGCTTCTACTCGTGGAGGATCCACGGTCTCGATTCCTGATGCCTCATTTTTCTCATCCATCCGCACTTTACCAAGATAGATCCTCCGATCCTGGCACCATTGTCCTTGGTATTGTTGCTTCTAGTTTATTATCATCAAGTAGAGAACCTATATATATCACTTAGGCACATGTTTAATGAGGCAACGTTGTACCGATGTAGCACTATTTCATTTACATAGTTAAAGTTACACTCCACAATGTGTAGTATCTTCTATCTTTAAAACCTTTCCGATGGTAACATGCATATCCATATAATATTTTTTTAAAAAAAACTTATCTTGTACCTACTACTTCCCGTTCCTCTCCTTCCACTAGCATGTTTGAAGTTGCATCCTGGCCATCATCGCAAACCAGTGAATTACCTCAACTAAAGCAAGCTCGGTGAACAGTCTAACGAACTTACAGTTCGCGTTAATGTACGAAGAAGATGCAAAAGACAATGTGTTAGGTGATATACAAGGAAACATATAGCCCTAGAGCAGCAGTGGATGTGGCAGTGAAAAAAAAAAACAGCCTTTCTCTGACAGATGGTCTCTAAAATCTGCCTTTTTGTTACCAATTGATACGCAATTGTTTGTCTCTAAAACTTCAAGTGAACCAGAATGTCTATATTTGTACGAAATTGGAGATTACTTTTTAGTAGGCTTCAAAAGTATATGGTTTTTCGTTTTTGCTTGTATTCCAGAGGACAGGAGTCCATGGACCAACCCGTAGGAATATCAGACAGGCTGGGCAATGGATTGAATCAGTCCGGTTGATGCTCGTCAGTCTTTCCACTATGACAAGGCTACTCGCACTGCTCCGTATGGAAGGCCCTGAATATTGTGCCAATTGCGAAGGCAGAAATTATATCTTTTAAACGTAAGAAAAAGCGAAGTTGCCCAACTAGCAGGAGCCCAGCTGGTTCTACTGCGTTTAAATAGTGCTCGTGGGGTGAGCGTTGGGAGTTGCAAATAATTAATTGATCTTGATATATAATGTCTCGGTTTTATCTCTAGCTTTCGTGTTCGCAGCAAGGTGTCTGCAGCAAGCACAGGCGTGTCATCGTACAGGCTTGGGAAGCATCATGAATGTTATTACTGCTGCCTTCTCCCATAAGGCAGCGAAGTACTGTTCTTCTGCGCTGCAGAAGTGTCTATGACAAAAAATGGTAGCATGCCGGTCTAGTTGGGACGGCCGGTCCAACCGCCTGTTAGGAGCGATCTGACCGGTAAGGTCCTGTAGCCGATCTAGCAAAGCATCACACGATCTAACCACCTGTCACGGTCGCCCTTACCAGTTGTTCTCGAGTCCAAGTAGAATCAAGGAAATCAGTAGATTAAGATTTGTAAAAAGATTTTCCATGCAGGTCAAGACCTCCCGACCCTAGAAATATGATTAAGATTAAGATTTGGGCTTCTACCTATTCCAACGAACACTTTTATCTCTTTATTTTCTAAAACCCTAGGTTTTCTAACCCTTTGCTTTTTCTTCTTCATCTCCACGGTGTTTGAGAACATTCTGATTGGCCTCACGATCTCAGAGCAATCCTAAGCTTGTCATCTCTATTGGGTCCCTCCCAGGGTGGTTACTTTAGGTTTATCACGGTGCATCTGTTGCAAGTGCCAGGCTGTCTAGACCGGTTGCTACGAGCGGTCCGACCGACCGTATGCAAGAGCTTGAGAATTTTGCTACGTTCGCATGATCAAGTGCATTCATGTTTTGGCCTGGAAAAGGCGTCAACATGAAGTTACCTCACTCCGCTGTTGCAGAAGTAGGTGTATTTGTAAGAATAAAAGCGCGGAAGCGATAACCCAGAATCACAGAACCAAATCGCAAGATCACACAAAACGAGAACGACACCGAGGCACGATGTTTTTTAACGAGGTTCGACCATGTGCCTACATCCTCAGGGCATGACTACGGGCGCTCCTCCACATAAACAGCAGCTACACTGGCATCCGGGCACCACCTCGGCAACGCCGCCGCCCTCACCAGCCGCCAAGTCGTCTCACGATTACAATGGTAGTGCCGTCATATTTATGGGCCCTAGGGATACAAAGTACGACCGAGACTCTATCCCTAACCTACCAAATTACAACTCAAGTCCAACTATAACCAAATTTTACACATATTCGGCACTGGCAACGAAAATTCGAAAATAAAATAATGGGTCAGTCATTAACAGCTCAAAGCCCATGAAGAGTCTGAATGCAAGATGGGCTTTAATAGGCTAAATTTTATTTTTTTGACGTTTTTTTACCTTTGCCATGTTATCGCCACATCAGCTTTTGATCATACGTGGCATTTGCCTACGTGGCGAGGTCTAGAGTTTTGTGACACTAAATATAATGTCATAAAAGTATATGACAAAAAACCTAATGTCATAAAATTATGACATTATGTGCATAAATGTCACAATCAGAATTTATGACGGTGACTTTTTGACGTTTAGATTTTCGTCACCTGTATGTTATAAAACCTTATTTGTGAAATAAATTTCATATATTATGACGTAATAGATGTCAAAAAGTCATTGATTTATTGTAGTGGGCAAAGCCCCCACGATGACATTTTAGACAGCTAAGGCCTTCTTTGCCGTATGCTAATGCTCGGGCGCACGGCAAAGCATTTGCCGTGTGCTAAAAGCTGAAGCGACAGATGATGCCACAGCGCTGGCTGGGACGGTGACGGTGCTGTGTGTGTCATGTGTCAAGCACCTGGCAGACGGCAAAGGCCCCATGTCCGGCCGATACGTGGATTGCTCTAACGGTAGGCGCCACGGACGACCGTGGGGCCCCCGTTGACAAGCATTTGCCCTGTGTTGGCGGTTAGGCACACGAGGCTATGATCTTGAAGTCAAGGTCGAAGGTCATGAACGGGGCGAAGGACTCAAGAGGAGTCATCCTGGGACATTCGATTAAACAGCTTGAAGACGGAGGTACGCAGGGAGACAAGAAGGCGAAGGAACGATACGGGACACGAAGTTTCGTACGGATCGAAGCTTACTGAATCAAAGTGTGGGACATGTGACTTGGTTGTAAGATTTTATTTTGCTACTAATGTAAAAGTACCTAATTGTAAACAATGCACGTGGCGTCGTGGGATAAAGTAGGCGCAAAGTCAGCACATGAAAGTTGTAATCAGGGCACTATAAATAGTCCCTCTCCCTCAATTGAGAGGGGCATGAAATGTTCTTGGGCACAATATTGATGATGTTTCTTCCTACTAATATCATATGTTCATCCTATGTGATATTTTTAGATATTGGAGTATGATACTATGGATTCGGATTAGCCCGACCAGCACTGCCAACAGGAGGGTCCCTCTTTCGAAAAGGCTCAGGTGGCACCAAAATATAAACAATCTGTCTTCTCAATCTATCATGTACGATTTCTATTCATAGAGTAGCTGCTATATATTTAATTATAGTTGTCAACTTCACAATCCAATAACGAGATAAATTAATGTTGCAGTATGCAGAGTGTTGCACAATACTGAAACACTTGAGCGCACATTAATGTATACAGCAAGGACACTTAGGCTTGTAACATGTCAGGAGGTGTCAGCTTAATTGGGCTTAAGAAACGCATATGTGTTTAGTAGATTAGCTTCAGCAACAAGTTAGGAGATGCAACAGAAGACTATGTCTGCGTAATAGACCACAGATGCTTTGATGTAATGAAACATATTCACCAATATGTTGTGAAATAAACAATTTAAAATCATAATGAAACACTATGTCTCTTCATGGCTATATGGTTTTAAGAGTCTAAATTAATAAGACTAGCCAATCAATCCAGCAACGGTCCTAGCCAAGCGAAAGGCAAGCACAACACCCCAACCTCATATGGATGAGCCGCTTGTCTGCAGAGGCACTCATCATATTGACATTGACATGGGGCTAGTCCCTCTGTAGTATTATAGAGGAACCGTACCGTTTTCGCATCACACCTCCCCCTCCCCTTCTCGCCACACGCCAATGCTTTTACACCTAGATCTCCAGTCAATTGTTGCACCTCATCACGTTTTGGAGAAAACTAGCTGAGGTTCGGGTTGCATTTGACGCCTAGCCATATTCTCCCATGCGCCAACGCTTGGGAGTCGTTAGGAGTAGTCCAGTTGGATGGAGCCGAAGGACTTGGCGCTCAGTTGTGGCCATATTTATAGCTGATCAATACAAAACTAGTAAGCATAGTTGTATTTTTATTTGAAAGATACACTATCAGAAGTGGCCAGCCTTCAATGTGGAACATGGAAGTGTTTATGGGGTGCTCCTCATGTCTAGTACGCATAAGGGCATGTCTGTTAATTTACAAACCAAGGATTGGAGGGGATTGTGAGGTCGATTCATTCCTAAACAGGTCAGTTTACGAGTTAATCCACCCCAATCGCCCCCAATCCACCTGGATTTGGATTAACCACGTGTCAGATCGAATTGAATTATATTGTTCCTGCCCGATATTTAGAATGAGTGTATGTCTTCTAAGGTCCGTCCATCCACTAATCCACAACAGCATGACTAGTACACCGTTTAGATTTTCGTGTTTTTTCCTTTGCCCAGAAACATTCGTTGAAGAAGAAATAAATTGTTAAGGCATCAGCTTGTGGCTCAAGCTAACCTTAAGATCTATCTGTGGTTAAAAAAGACAGCTCCTAATGTTACCCCGTGCACCTCACACTAGGCCACAGACTGTTTGTGTTGGTAGCTCGTTTTTTCTTTTTGCCGGTGTGGAATTGCCTTCAGCGTGTAGGAGTGTCCCTATTTATAAATAATGCCCCCTCTATCATGGGGTCATTGCTTATATATAATTCTAGTTGCCAACTTCACATTCCAATGAGGAAACTTTAACTTGCAGTGTGCAGGGTGCAGAATATCCAAACAGCTGAGTGCAAGGGTAGGCTTGGGAGATGTCAGGAGTAGTCAACTTGGGAAAAGCAAATGAATTTGTCCACAGTAGAATAGCTCGAGAACCAAGCTAAGAAATCCAACATAAGACAGAAACTGTTAGCAGGCGAGCCATGACATGTTGTCACTGTTGGACACAGGTTGTAGGGCATCCGGTACCACAGCTGGCACGATGAAGGGCAGTCGTCCATGCTAAACTTTCAGGCCTTGCCATGAATTGGCCCAACTAAACATCCTTTTTCCCAGTTTCCCTGTTAATCGACAAGGCATTTTCTCTGCTTGACAGCACTGATGGGGCGGCAGATGCGAAGGGGCATATCCATCGAAGTTCTCTTGCATTGCTCATCTAGGAGTTATTTATTATTTTGGCCCATAAAGAAATATATACGATAGTGCACAGATTGTAATTAAGTGTACGCCAAACAGGATCAGTACATGTAAAAAATCATTACTATATAGCGCGCGTTGTTGTATACAGTTTGTAAACCAATATGGTCATGCTTATAAACAGCATGCAAGAGTTTGCAGTTACCAAACCACGTAAGGTTTCTGCCCAATTTTGGTACGTCCTGACAGGTGGGCCCACCTGTCAGTTATGCGCCGACAGTCAAAACAGAGCTCCACAAGGTTGCGAATACAGGTTCGACACTTGGCCCACTCCCCGTGCGCTCGTGTTGTAGGGCGCGCGCTGTGGTATATAAGCTCGGCTTTCGCCAACTGCGTTGGCGAGGTGGGACTATTGCCGAGCACTCCACCAGCCCCGTGGCGACAGAACCTGTACCAACCTCGTGGGCTACTGCGTGTGGTAATTTGGGCCAAGTAGCTATTTCCTCAAGCGGCCCAAAGTATAGGAGCTCGGGAGAATCAAAGCGCCGTGTGCATTTTGTTTTTTTGCGAACGAGTAAAGGACAGAACGTCCGGTAGAAAAGAAAAATAAAAGAACAAGAAAAACTAGCTATGCGTGGCTTTTGAACTAACTACCAACAGCTTAAACACAAGATATTTCACAACTGAACCACAACGCCTATTGTACGACACCAAAGCATCTCGTATTATTTTGCCATTATTTTCTAACAATATCAATTGTCCCACCTCTCTAAAACAAACTACCTTAGGGTCATTCATCCTCATAGCTATGCTAGGATGCACTGCAAGCAAGTGTGAATCAAGCAAAGTGACATATGCACAAACAATATCTATGGCGTATGCTCAGCAAGGATCTGCAACTATGATCTTGGTATGTTGTAGCATGTAGCAACAGTCCTTACAACTGTGCTCATGACATTCTGTCTTGAAGGTGGTCGTGCTCAAATTAGCTAGAGCTCGTCTAGGCTTGAACTGTGACTGTACAAGTGTAATGCTTATCGGTGAAGGGGTTTTGGAGTTGCTATGTAGTAAATATAAATATCTTTTAAGGTCAAAATAGTATATAAAAGATAAATATATATATATATTTACCAAAGCCCGTAGCAACGCACGGGTATATTTGCTAGTAACTAATAACATGCACATACAACTCCGGTAGTTAAGGTTCGGAGTGCTCGGAGCCGGATGACCTGGGGTGCAGTTAGGCCAATGTCAGTGGGAGGTTTATGGGTACTAATTAGTAGACACATCAACAAAATTGCTTATGTGGCATAGTCTTTTTGAGGAGAGATAAAAAGAAAGAGTCACTCACCCTGTATTACAGTTACCAAGATATTAAACTTGCACTGAGAGCTATTTAATTTCATCCCTAGACGCATTTGATCATAATACTAAAGAAGAATTAAATGCACAACTTGTCTATGAAATTGTGCAATGAAATCATACATTGAGAGAGCCTATTTCATTGCGGCCAACAGATGACACGGCACGCTTGGTAACTCTGTGATGAAAACATAGAGTGAGACTGGCCTTTCCGCAATGTTTATATCTGATAAATGCTAAACTATCAGGCATATAGTATTTATCTCTGATACATTGTAATTAAAACCGACGGCCTTCAATGTCCAGTGAGCATAACTTGGAATGACTTCAACACCGGCCCATCCTTCCTCTCTGGAGACGAGACACCTTTCTCGTCATAGTTCACCTTCATCTCCACCTTCACCTCGGCGTTACCCATCTTCCAATCCGAAGCGAGACGCCTGCGCAAATCCTCCGACAAGCCGACCTCCCTCCCCCAGGGGATCACAGTGAGCTCTACAGGCACCTTCTTCCTCTCGATGCAGAAACGCGGCACATAGCCCCACGCGAGAGCTACGCCGGAGTAGGAGACGATGGCGTCCCCGCCTCTGTAGCACCATGGCTTGACGACCGCGTGCCGGTTCTCGGCGCGCACCCTGAGGATGAACCCTGGTGAGACGGTGTGGCCGAGAGTAGTAGCATTGAATCCATGGAAGCCAGTAAGCTCCATGGAGAACTCGGTTGCGTCTCGCGAGTCAAGAGCAAATATGGAAGCCATCAACGCGGCCATCACGAACGGCACGCCGACTCCAATGAGCACCATTAAGGTCGTATGCAACGCTCTCTCGCAGGGGTTTAGCCGCCCACGTTCTGTATGATGACTGCCAGCATTGTCGTCTCCATTATCTGTTCCTTGGAAGATAGCTGCTCCCTCATCAATGTCAGCCATATTTGTCGAGCAGCAATTGAAGCTTTCTTGAGTAGTTTTGGTCGCCTGGAGGAGGAAGCGCTGTTCGGGTGTAGAGTTCTATCACCGATGGAAACTCTGCAGCATGTAGGTGTCCGTCGATTTTGCTGATTCGTCTTCTCTGTATCCATGGCGCCGCTGTCTTCGTATATATTTATATATCGATAGCTTTGATTTCTGTTTACGTACGCCTCGACGACTCTACTGGTATCTGACGGTGGTTATGGTGGGCCGTGTCCAAATTGGACTGTATTGTTAGTTCCTGTCCGATCTATAGCATGAGTTCGTGACCTTTACGGTTAAAATTTTTGGGTTTTCAGGCTTCCTTTCAAGCTACGCCCTGGAACATTGCATGAAGACGAAATAATGGTGCAGGCACCATCTTCTGCCTCAAGCAAACCCGGAGATATATCTGTGATACGTTTTTACTTTTTTTTTTAATCTGTGATACGTTTTTACTTTTTTTTTCTTCTTCTATCTATAAAAGAACGAGTAGAATTGGAAACCTTTCTCACCCAATTTAGGTCCTCTTACCCCTCACGCCGGACCCATCTGTAAGGGTCAACGGAGGTGGGAAGGGGGTCAAACCCACCAAAACTAAGAGTTAGAGAATGTTTCTGCTAAAGCTAATTTTATTTTAACACCCATGTTTATTTTACCCACCTAAATCAATTTGTCTCCGATAAAATTGCCACCCCGCCCCCGGCCTGGCCACCGCGGCCTTGTCGCGCGCGCCGCTGGAGTGGAGTGGCCCGGTGCAGCCAGCCCATCCCGCCGTCGCCTCCCAGTCCCAGCCCCAACCCCGTGCGCTGGATCGGGCTCCTTGGCAGGCCAATCGTCGAAGCGGCCGCAACTGCTGCACGAGAGCCAGCTGCAGGACAGCAAGAGGCGCGGGGGATCTTGTCGCCGGCCCTTCCCATCCCGCCCGGCCACTCCCGCACTCCGCCCCTATACGCTCCACCTAAGATCCCATGCACCAGTCCAGAGCACGCGAACGCCGATGAGCTTAATTGATTTGAGTTTGTGTGATGAGGAGCGAGACGACGGGGATTGAGTGTTTTTGCTGAGAGAGAGATGCGTATCGTTGCACTTGGACAGCAACAAAATCACAAGTTTCGTGTCATGACATATGTGACCCTGAGCTAGAGGAGTTGACCAACGATTTTTCCATTACAAGAAGACAAGAAAGAAAGCATCAGAAATTATACTCACTGTAAGTTGAAGAAATTCAAGATTTGAAAACTAAAACTGAATGCTATTTCAAGCGGAGACAAAGTAATTTTTAAATGTTAATTAATTAATTTATTTATTTAACTTTACATCTGACATCTCAAGAAAAATAATCAAAGAAAAATATACGTTGAAAGAGCGAGTAGAATTGAAAATATTTCTCATGGTACCCATAGTACGTAGTACCACTCAATTAGAGTTGTCTGTAAGACCAGGGGAGGTGATATACCCTTTATATCACGTGCATGTCGCATGTTTCTGCCAAAATCAAAATGTTTTTCTCACCATGGTCTATATTCTACCCGTCGCCGAACTGAGTCCCATCACTCGCGAGAGCCTGTGGTTTCTCGCACGCTCGGCTGCTTACGTGTGAACGTTGTCCTAAAAAGGAAACTTACATGTGAACGTGCCATGCATTCAGAGTACCCTGTGCCTTGCGTGTGTGGTGTCTGTGTTCCCCACGTACGCGAACCTGCCATGCAATGTGCAGACGAGGAGGTCGCCACGGTCGGCCTTGGAAACGGCCAGGTACGGCGAGCACACCATCATCGGAAACCTCTTGATTCAGCTGTGCACACTTCATCACTCAATTAACCGGTTTTAAAAAAACTATGGATTGCGATTGATCTTGATCTTGTTTCTTGATCGATGCGATCAAACCATGCATGGGCTCGTGCCAGGACGCAAAAAGATGCATGAGGGTAATCTTCCTGCCGTTTGCGAAGCGAGACAATACTTGTTACGATCTATATATGTTAAACCATGAATTCGTGCATGTCAAGTGCAGGCATGCGTGCTTTGCTGGGGTCGTTGGTGGACCCCGAGAAGATGAGAGGGGAGATCAAGTTGTGCGTGCGAGTAATCATCACGAGGATGGAGAAGGGCGAGGTAGTGTGGTGTGCTGGTACCGCCGCTATGATTCTCGTCAATGATGTTGGGGAGACGTCCCTTGGAATCGTATTTTCTATCCTCGCAGGCGAGACTAAAGATGTCAAGACGAAGAGGACAAGCGTGAAGCTAATTCGAAGAGGTTAAAACTTTGAGCGAGACTGAAGATGCCAAGACAAAGAAGACAAGCATGAAGCTAATTCGAAGAGGTTAGAGTTTCGAGCAAGACTGAAGAGGTCAAAACGAAGAAGACAGCGGTTCGGGACGGGAGGTCTGGTCCTCAAAACTGGCCTCGAGACTAAGAACCACCAAAACAAATCCGTTTCCTACTACGAGGCTGAGGCGAAGATTGGCGGGAAGCAACGGTCGTCTAAAAGCTAAATAGTTTATAGAATTTTTGGCGGGAAGTAACGGTCTTGTAAGCAAACGAGGTTGCCCCCTATAAATAGCGGGTCAACAGTAACTGTATGGGGATGATGTTTTGGAGAGACGAGAAAGATAACTGTAATCTCTTCACTGTTTGTAATACCAGAAAAACCGTGTTACAACAGTTGGCGCCGTCCGTGGGGAGGGATCGAAATCAAAACTCACGATGCCACCAAAGAAAAAGCAACGGTCTGATGATCCGCAGACCTCAAAAGCTCACGAAAACGAAAGAGAGAATGATGAACCTCAAGTTTCAGTGGACCTAGCCATTACCGATGATACCCAAAATCGAGAAGAAGCCAGCCTCGAGCAACTGTTACAAGAAATCGAGAGGCTCAAGCAAGAAAAAGAAAATCTATTGAAGGAAGCAGAGAACCAAAGAAAGGAAACTGAGAAAGAGCGAAAAATTGCAGAGGCTAAGAATGAGCTCTGGAGACTCCAAAACGAGCTCAATGCGAGCAAAGAAACCACTCAAGAGCCCCAAAAAGAATACCCCACTGAAACAACAAACCACAACGCGGGTTTCAAAAGCTACGACTCGAATTCACCGTTATCCCCAGGCCTTCAAAGTGCACCATGGCCAACTTCGTACAAACCCATCACGTTACCCAAATACAATGGCACTTGCGACCCAAGGCAGTTCTTGATGAGCTACAAAGTTGTTGTGGCTTCCGCTGGAGGAAACGAACTAAGTCGCAAAGTCATTCATCATAGCCTGTGAAGGATCGGCTCTCACATGGTTCACAAGACTAAGCCCAGGATCAATATTCAGCTGGGAACAACTCAAGGCAAAAGTACTTCAGAACTTCCAAGGATTCAACAGACAATTATTAACTTCGGAGATCTCTTCGCATGCAAACAAGAGGACAAGGAGCCATTGGCCCAATACTTCAAACGCTTCATCCAATTGAAGGCTCAAACGGACGATATCCCAGACTCAATAGCAATCGACGCATGTATTCATGGATTAGGACCAGGGCCATGCGCGTCAGAGTTCGTCAAAAACAAACCAAGAAACCTTCATGAACTGTTCCACGAAATGGAGAAGTTCTGCAGATCAGACGATGATCACAGAAGAAGAATCAACGAAAGAGCCATGCTCAGAAAAGCAAATGGAAACTACAGGCAACCCACATACGAAAAGCAAAACTACAACCGACCAGCTCAAGTCTTCAACATAGAAAACGGGAGCGAGCAACTCAACAACGAATCAAATGCAACAAAGCAAAATTTCAACTCCTCATCCATACGAGGAAGAGGTGGACGAGGCAGAGGCCGCGGAAGAGGACGAGGCCAACAAGAAAATCAGTCTCGATCTTGGTTCTGTCAATTCCATGGCGAAAACCCAGATCACAGTACAGGGAGATGTCCCATAACCATCAGGGTGAAGCAAGAAATGAACCAAAACAACAATCAAGGTCGCACAGTTCAAACAAACTCCTGGCAGTGCACCTCCCACAACACGCCAAATCCGCAGCTACAACTTCCGACAAATCCGGAATCCTATTCAACTACCACCAGCCTCGACTGGCATGGCACCAAACCCAATCAGAGCTAAATCAGCAAGCACACAGCTCAGTTCAATCCACCGCGGCAAGAAACCATGATGCAAACAGCTACAACATCAAATTCAACACCTGCCAAGGGTCCTATTCCCTCCCGCGGAATGATTCTGCCTATAGCAGAAGGATCCTCAGTCGACTTCGAAAGCAAAAGGCAGAGAAAAGACTACTTCAGAAGAGTGCATGCAATACTACCCGATGGTCCAGTAATAAAAACTCACTGGTCTCATATTCCAATAACCTTCACCGAGCAAGACCTCAAGCTCCAATGTTATCCTCATACTGATGCCATGGTCATCGAAACAAATGTAGCAGGCTGGGAACTAACCAAAATATTGATAGACGATGGCAGTTCAGCCGATATTATCTTCGCAAGTGCCTTCGATCAAATGAACATCAGCAGAAGCTTGCTACAACCATCAGAAACTCCTCTCATTGGTTTCGGAGGAAAAAGAATCCGAGCCTTGGGAAAAAATCGAATTACCAGTAACCTTGGGGGACTTGAGCAATCCTAGAACGGAGCGAGTCACCTTTGACATAGTCGATATGTATTACCCTTACAATGCAATCTTCGGTAGGGGCTTCCTCAACACATTCGAAGCCGTTGTCCGACAGGCGTATCTCTGCATGAAGCTTCCAGCATCAAACGGAGTAATCACAGTATTCGGAAACCAGCATGTTGCAAGGGACATCGAACAAGGAATCACTCCGGGCGAGAAAAACGTCAACCTCTTGCAGACAGAAAAGAAACAACCAGACGACGACGTTCAAACAGAGTCTCTCAAAAAGAGGCCACCACAACCCAAAATGGAAAAAACAAAAGAAACTATTCAGGCACAAGACACCAAGCGAGTTTCCCTCGAACCAGGAACCGAGGGTAGAGAGGTCATGATCGGAGCAGACCTCTCCCCCCAAGAAGAGGAAGATCTGGTAGCATTCCTAAGGAAAAATAAAGATGTCTTTGCATGGACAGCCACAGACTTAAAGGGTGTCAGCAGGACTCTAATCAAGCACAGCCTCAACATAAACCCAAAGACGAAACCAAGGAAGCAAAAACTGAGAAAAATGTCGGATGAGAAAGTAGAGGGAATAAAATCCGAAGTTAAAAGGCTACTAAAAGCAAAAGTCATCAGAGAAGTACAGTACCCAGAATGGTTGGCAAATACTGTCCGGGTAAAAAAGAAAAACGGAAAGTGGAGGATGTGCATCGACTTCACAACCCTGAACAAGCATTGCCCAAAAGATGACTTCCCCTTACCAAGAATCGACAGCGTAGTCGACGACGCAGCCAACAGCGAGATCCTATCTCTACTAGATTGCTTTTTGGGATATCACCAAGTTTGGATGAAACAAGAGGACGAGGAGAAGACATGCTTCATAACACCTTTCGGAACCTTTTGCTTTGTCAGAATGCCGGAGGGGCTGAGAAATGCAGGATCAACTTTCTCAAGAATGACCAAAAAAGTCTTCAAATCACAAATCGACAGAAACATATTGGCTTATGTGGACGACCTCGTCGTAAAAAGCACCAAGAGATCGGAATACATCAAAGACCTCGAGGAGACTTTCAACAACCTAAGACTGTCAAATCTAAGCTTAAATCCAGAAAAATGCGTTTTTGGAGTAACTAAAGGAAAAGTCTTGGGATGCCTAGTAACTTCGAAGGGAATCGAGGCCAACCCAGACAAGGTACAGGCCCTGGCATCCATGGAGGAACCAAAGACAGTCAAGGAAGTGCAACAATTAACAGGCAGGATTGCAGCTCTAAACAGATTCGTACCAAGAGCAGCCGAGCGAAGCCTCCCTTTTTTCAAAACTCTCCGACATGCATAGAAATTCAACTGGGGCGAAGAACAATCGAAAGCATTTAAAGAGTTAAAGGAATACCTCGCGGCAATGATCAAATTATCACCACCAGCTCAAGGAAAAGACCTTCTCCTCTACCTCACAGCATCCGAGTCAGCAGTAAGCGCTGCAATAGTACAAGAAATCGAAATTGAAGGCATTGTGAAGCAGTTGCCAGCTTACTTCGTCTCCGAAGCATTATCTGGAGCCAAGAGGTCATACTCTGAGCTCGAAAAAATCCTATACGCATTACTCATGGCATCAAGAAAGCTCAGGCATTGTTTTGAAGCTCACAAAGTAACAGTTGTCACCGACAAACCTCTAGCCGAGTTATACGCAAACAAAGAAGCTTCGAATAGGATCAGCAAATGGTCCGCAGAACTTTCCGGTTCCAACATCGAGTTTATGAGAAGAAATGCAATCAAGTCTCAAGTACTACTTGACTTCGTAGCAGATTGGACTTCTCCAGAACACGAAACTCCAAACAAAGAAAAAAAACAATGGACAGTTTATTGCGATGGAGCATATTGCAGCAAAGGAGCAGCAATCTCAGCAATCATAGTTTCACCAGTTGGAATCAAAACCAGATTCGCATCACGATTGGAGTTCAACAATGAAGAGATCCAAATCACAAATAATGTGGCAGAATATGAAGCACTCCTGCTTGGGTTACGAAAAATGAAATCGTTAGGAAAACAAAGCTTCATTGTGAAGACAGAATCGAAAATAGTAAGGGATCATATTGAAAAGGACAGTGAAGCTAGAAAACCAGAGCTAATCACTTACCTCGAAGAGGTCAGAGAAATGGAGAAATACTTCAAAGGATTCACTGTAGAGCACATCCACAGAAACGACAACAACGAAGCTGATGACCTAGCCAAGAAAGCAGCAAAGAAGGAGGAGCTACCCAAAGACGTAATCTATGAGGTCATAACCGTCCCCTCAATCAGAAAGCAGTATCTTGCGCACATTTGCTGGGAAGATTGGAGAGCACCAATCATGGCATATCTACAAGACAATTTCACACCTTGTTCGGCAAGCGAGGCTAAAAGAATACCAGCAAGAGCAAAAGGATATCAGATAATACAAGGTGAGTTGTACAAGAAGGGGATATCAGCACCATGGCTAAAATGCATTGCAAGAGAACAAGGAACGGAAATACTAAGAAGCATTCACGAAGGGATATGCGGAACACACATCGGCCCGAGAGCCCTCGCAGCAAAAGCAGTCAGGCAGGGAATGTTTTGGCCGACAATGATAAAGGATGCAGACGAAGTAGCAAAGAAATGCGAAGCATGCCAAAAGAACGCAAACAACCAGAAGATTCCATGCTCGTTGCTACAGCTCATAACACCCTCTTGGCCATTGCAAAGATGGGGAATAGACTTGGTGGGGCCTCTCCCAACAGCTCAAGGAAACTGCAAATTCGCAGTAGTCGCCGTGGAATATTTCACAAAGTGGATCGAAGCAAAAGCCCTGGCATCGATAACCTCGCATACTGTACAAAAGTTCTTTTGGCACAACATCATCTGCAGATTCGGGGTACCAAAAGAAATAACAGTAGACAACGGAAAGCAATTCGATAGCGAATCATTCAGAGACTTTTGCATAACAATGGGAACCAAAGTAAAGTATGCATCCGTATATCATCCGCAGTCAAACGGCGCAGTCGAAAGAGCCAACGGCATCATTTTTTTGACTATAAGGAAGATGCTCTTCGATCACAAAAATGGAAAATGGATTGACGATCTACCAATCGCAGTTTGGTCACACAACACTACAGAATCCAGAGCTACCAAGTTCACCCCATTCAGACTGCTATACGGAACCGAAGCGGCGGTCCCAGAAGAGATCAGGGCCAAAACTCTAAGAGTGACACTCAGTAGTGAGGAAGGTGAAAAAGAAATGGTGGAAAAAGACTTAATCGAAGTCGATCGGCTCGTCGCCTCACATAACCTTGAACCATACCAAAGGCAAACACGAAAGTGGCGCGATCCAAAGGCGAAGATAAGAGAGATCAGAATTGGGGACCTGGTAATCAAAAGAAAGCACAATGCAGAAAACTTATCCAAATTTGAGGAAAAATGGGAAGGACCATACATCGTCACAAAAAGCTCGAGGCCAGGATCTTATCATCTTTCCACCGAAAACAGAGAAGAGTTACCCCACTCATGGAACGTAGAGCAACTTCGCAAATATTAGAACTAGATCGGAACAAGCAAAGGTGTACAGTTTTCTCCAAGTTTTAGTTCTTTTTGTAAAGGTCAACTTCATAAGTGTGCGGAACGATAAGCACAAATACGAAGTACCTCTTTCTTTCATCGCAAAAGGTCGTACTCTTTTCCTCACAAAAGGGGCTCCAGGAAACTAGAGGTGAGGTTTTTAATGAGGCGAACCTATGTAAATTTCTCCAAAAATCAACAAAGGAGATCCCCCTAAAAGCACTTGATCAACAAACACATCGAGGTTGGAAATATAACCTGTCAAAAAAAGAAAGAAGACCTCGAGCAAAATAGCTCGAGGCCGAGGTTGGAAATATAACCTCGCAAAAAAGACCTCGAGCAAAATAGCTCGAGGCCAAGGTTGGAAATATAACCTCGCAAAAAAGAAGACCTCGAGCAAAATAGCTCGAGGCCAAGGTTCGAAATATAACCTCGCAAAAAAGACCTCGAGCAAAATAGCTCAAGGCCGAGGTTGGAAATATAACCTCGTAAAAAAAAAGACCTCGAGCAAAATAGCTCGAGGCCGAGGTTGGAAATATAATCTCGCAAAAAAAGACCTCGAGCAAAACAGCTCGAGGCCGAGGTTGGAAATATAACCTCGCAAAAAAGACCTCGAGCAAAACAGCTCGAGGCCAAGATCAAAGATAAAACCTCGCAAGAACTTCAAGGAACAAGGAAAACGAAAAAAGCAACAGAGTTGCCCTATTTCGAAAGTAAAAAAGAGAACGTACTCTTTCAGAATCCGTTGCTCGAAACAAGAAGCAATGAAAGGGGCTATCGAGGGAGGGGACGCCTTTTTCAAAGGCAAAAAAGAGAAGCCCCCTTTTGCATTTATTCAAAAACAAGTCTTTATCAAGCAACAAACGCACTAAAACGAATCACCTAACTGTACTTTCAAAAGGACACGGAGTTAGGTGAAATCATAATCTCCTCAAGGGTTAAAAGACCACTATAAAAGAGAAGAGGAAGCCAAGCCTCAGCAAGAGGGAAAACAAAGCAAACTTTCTCTAGAAATGAGAGGCAACAGGAATCGCAGGAACACTCGACGGCATGATCTGTCCAGGCGAAGGGCCAGCAATAGCACAGGGCCCATAGATACTTCGTGCAGCAACGTTTTCTCAAGTAGTGGAATCCTGGAGAAGAGTACATCTGTTTCAAGGCAACCTCGCGATAACAAGGGAATCGACAGGCACGAGAGCCCAGGAAGAAGCCAAAGAATATTTAAGCATTTTCCATAGCGAAAACGAATCTAAAGGTCATGATTTTATAGAAAGAAAACAAAGTACAAACAATTTCAAGGGAAAAAAATCTCTACGAGTCCAACGCATGCACTTCGAAATGAAATATAAGGATTGAAGTCAATTACGAGATTGATATAAACAAAGTATGAAGCGACTGCAACATTCAAGTTGTCCTCGAATCCACAAACACAATAGTTTTTACATAAATCAATCTTTCCTAACAACTATATTTCTCCCACCTCCTGGGAAGAATTCTTTCCATCATCATCAGAAGGCGAATCAAGGGCGTCGTCTTCTTCCTCTTCGCTCTCTTCCTCTTTCTCTTTTTCAGCTTCAGCGCCCTCGCTTTCTTCCTAGTAAAGGAACAAAAAAAAAAGAGAGAGTTAGTCTTTTTGACACTAGAAAAAAGCAAAGTTACACAGAAAAACTTTTTTACCTTCGAAGAGGAGTCCTTAGCCATATCTCGCCCATAGATATTCCAGAAGTCTCGCAAGAAACGACGTTTCATAGTTTCGACTTCTTTTGAGCTAGAAGAGGACAGATCTCCGAAGTCAGAGAAACGAAATCCGGGTCTGGCAACCCGAAGAAGCAGTTCCTTATCCTCTTTTTCAAGAAATCTGCCGAGGCCATCGGTACAGGTAAGAGCGAAGTTGTCGCCAGCAATCGAAAATACATCCCCAAGACCAGCAAATTCCTCTTCAATCCAAGATAAGAATTTATCAACGTTCAAATCCACTGGAAGAGCATAAGGTGTGGCTCCAAATTGCTTGAGCGACTTAGAATACGAATCAAAAATCTGGTTCACCCTCTCAGCATCAAAAACCTTGGAAGAGGCTAGAGATTCTTCAGCTTCCTTTAACTTAAGCTCGAGGGAGGTCACTTGGGTTTTGGCCTCTTTGGCAGCATCGGACTCGCGAACCACGGCTTCTCGAAGATTATCGATCACAACTAGGTTCTTGTCAAAGTCCTTCTGCAAGGCTTTATATTTTCTATCGGTGGTGTCCCACACGTCCCCGATCTTAGTCAAATCTTTGCGAAGCTTATCATTAACTTCCCGAAGCCTCTCATTCTCTCTCTCCAAGAAAAGAAGCCGATCAGCTGCAGTCTTAGACTTTGAGGCACAGACCGCATTGATCAGCTTAACCTAAGAAAGTACATCGAAAACAAAAACTTAAGATAAATGTAAAGAAAGGAAGAGACGAAGATAAAGCGGTAGAAACAAGCACGAACCTTGTGCGCTGTGGAGACGCTCAAGCGAGATAGCTCTTCAAAGTCAAGGTTCTCCAATGATGCTTTAAAATCTACAAAAACGAAGACAAAATATAAGGATCAAAGACGAAACTAAAAAGGAAGTGGGGCCAAAATTTGTTCTCACCTAGCATCTCAGCGCTACCCCCACCAAGTTCAACAAAAGAAGAAGAAACCAAGTTTTGAGGGTGATTTGCAACTGTTTCATCAGGTACCTTTTTTCCCTTGGCATCAACAATCTCGACCTGAAAACAGCAAGCAAAGTAAGTAAACAACGAAAGAAACTTAGCGGGCAAATACAGTACAACCAAAATTACTAACTTCGTGTTCGGCATTGGCCGCTTTATCCTCTTCGATGTTCACTTCCCCGACGGTTGGTTCTGTAGAATACAAGCCGAAGTTATGCTCTAAGAGCTCAAGAAAGTTCGGGTCGAATTCTTTTGGAGATTTCGAAACAACACTCGACATTGAGCCAGCGAGGCTCATTCTAGCACCGGGGCATTTCATGAAAGGAACAAATAAACCTTCTCCCGAAGCAGCAGAAGTGCCTGCCAACTCCTTCATGAATCCCGCTGTGCCGAGGTCATCGCCAGTAACGCCAGCAATTTCTAGAAGTCCACAAGCCGCATCGATAGCTTCTTCCTCTTTCCCAGCCTCAGCCTCGGCTACAGGACTGTCCAGCAGCGATGGATCCACCTTACGAGATAGTCGTGGTTTCTTGTTGGGCGCAGAAGTAGACTGTTGCACATCAACAGTCTTTCTCTTCTGAGCCTCGAGCTGCTTTGTCTTCGTCTGGGGAGCATCTTGACTTGAGGATACCAGCACTTTCGACGAAGTTTTCTTGTATCTTCGAGTCACTCCAGCTTGCTCGGATCCAACGTTACCAGCAGGTTTCATGCGTTTTTGGGGCTTGGAGGGTTTCACCCTATCCCCATACTTGACGCCCATTTTTATCCATGGTCGATTCAAGCGACTGGGTTTCTCGAAAAGGTCAATCATAGCCTTTTTCTCTTTTTCTGTAAGAGGGCCAACTAAAGACTTCGCGACCCATTCAACGCGAGAAACTAGATCATCATCAGTCGCATCTGCAGGTTCCGTGAGTCCAAAAACAGCAAAGGTAGTGGACAGATCGAAACCAGGTATTTGCCTCTCCTCAACTCTGAAAGGTTTCCAATCCGTCCCCAAAGGCCAGATCTCGGCAGCCAGAAACTCCTCAACCACATCACGGCCTGTCAATCGCCGGGTAGCATGGTTAAAGCAGCGACTATTCTTCTTAAAAAATTCAGATCTCTTATCAAAGTCAATCACAGTGGACAGCTCGATATCACCAAGGGGGCCAGCAAAAGGATAGCTAATGTCACCAGAATCCGGAGAGGCGAAGCCAACCTTAACATAAAACCAAGACTTCGGCCAGTTTACATCCCAGCGGTTCCGTTGAGCGTAGGTGAAGTCAACCTTCGCGATTTTCAGGGCGGCACTTCGACGACGTAAAGTAAAAGTTGCAACACCAAATTGCCCACCATGCTCTTCTCCGCCTTCTTCTAAAAAGATTGGCCTCTTTTGAAGATGAAGCTCGTTGAAGCGGCCGAAAGTGTCGAGGTCAACATTACCACCAAATGTTTTCACCCCCCAAAAAAACTTCGACAGTTGAACAAAAGAGTTGGGAGTCAACTGATGAAGCTTGACGTTGAAGCGATCCAAAATCTGAGGCAGCATAGGATCACAAGGAAAACAAAGACCCGCAGTAAAGAACTCAGAAAAAACAACAGCCTCTCCGAATTGGGGATCAGGAATAGTTTCGCGTCCAGGAGTACGACCAACACCATCGGGAAAAACCCCATTCTGAACATATGATGAAATCATACTAGCGGTAACAGAAGACCGACCGAAATGAAGAGTTTTTGGAGCCGATTCACCAACAAGTTCGTTAACATTGGCTTCGACCCCCTCTAGATCCTCACTTCCTGGGTTGGAGGCCACAGGACTGTCCTCTCTTTCCGCATCAGAGGTCGGAATCGCAGTAGACTTGACACGAGCCATTCCCGAAACTAAAAGCGAAAAACAATTAGAAAATATAACAAAACAAGAAACGAGGATAAACATTTTTCAAAACTAACCTTTTTTGATCTTGATAAACTCCAAGAATCTCAGCAGACAGCTGTGAGGAGAGTCAAACGAAGACAACGGCACGAATTCAGAGTTAGAAGCGAAGGTAATTTTGAGGGGGGGTAACCTCTACTATTTATAGGCACAGTAAGTTTTCGAAGATCGCGCCGATTGGAAGACGAAAGGGAGCCAAAGTAACTGCCAATTTTTTTCCAAGGGGACGCCTTTTGGGTTTCGTCCCAGGAGTTCGAGGGTCGAAAAGTAACGGACTCGAATCCAAGGACGAAGGGGCTACTGTTGGGGAGACGTCCCTTGGAATCATATTTTCTATCCTCGCAGGCGAGACTAAAGATGTCAAGACGAAGAGGACAAGCGTGAAGCTAATTCGAAGAGGTTAAAGCTTTGAGCGAGACTGAAGATGCCAAGACAAAGAAGACAAGCGTGAAGCTAATTCGAAGAGGTTAGAGTTTCGAGCAAGACTGAAGAGGTCAAAACGAAGAAGACAGCGGTTCGGGACGAGAGGTCTGGTCCTCAAAACTGGCCTCGAGACTAAGCACCACCAAAACGAATCCGTTTCCTACTACGAGGCTGAGGCGAAGATTGGCGGGAAGCAACGGTCGTCTAAAAGCTAAATAGTTTATAGAATTTTTAGCGGGAAGTAACGGTCTTGTAAGCAAACGAGGTTGCCCCCTATAAATAGCGGGTCAACAGTAACTGTACGGGGATGATGTTTTGGAGAGACGAGAAAGATAATTGTAATCTCTTCACTGTTTGTAATACCAGAAAAACCGTGTTACAACAAATGACGTGGTCTCTGGGTTGGGAATGACCTCCACGCAGACCCGCAGGTGCTCCCGGCGGTACACATCTCATACAACGAAGCACTCACGTTGTCATTGTACATCACGAACACTAAGTAAGCTACTAGCTACTTGATCATCAGAAAAAGTAAAGTATGTGGAGAGTCGTTGTGTTTATGCAAGGATTCCATGTTTCAATTCGTTGGCGTAAGATCATGGCAATTGGATCTCAACCGTTAGTTTTTTTTTCTCAGCCGATATAGTGAGTGGCATCATACATCTGTATTGACATAATCAACTACAAGAGAAAATAAAAAAAATAATATCACGTACGTCAATAAAAAAATAATTTTTTATTTAGTGCACGAATAAAAAATATAAATAGTTTTGTATCACGTGCGTGCCGCACGTGCGTCTTTGCTAGTTTTATAAAAAAAATCATATGGTACAATAAGCCATTTGTTACTCCTCGCCCTGGAGGACTTGGGCTTTGATTACACCGTTTACGTTTGAATTTTCACACGTGAAGTCAAATATTGCGTCGTCTCGCAGCAACACCAAGTAGTCAAACATGCAATAAGTGCATTCTAGTCAAATATATCTTCCCATATATGTGTTATGGTCGAATTATAGCGTGTATCAAGCTTAGGTTTTCTCATCTTAATACAGTAATACAGAGCAGAGTAGCAGACTGATGAAATCAAGCTACAACAACTGGTAGCTCGAGGCGTTCTGGTGGGACCACGTTCTGAGCTTCAAACCTCCTCAGCTGCCTTGCAATAGCACCAGAACACCATATAACTGCCTCTGTCCCACGTACACTAGCAATCATATAGGATGTAATCTGCGATTTTCATAAAGTGGCAAGAGAAGTTACAGTTTAGTCAATGAAGACATAAGATTCCATAAATTAGTTTTTCCTCATTTTAATCATTATACATAAAACATTTTTCAAATCAGTTCATAGCTCTTTTTTCTAGCACTAATTTTGTACCACATATGCACAGAGACAAGCTGAGGAGTTGTATGAAAATATGCGCATGCACATTCAGTGGAATAACTTGAAAGTTTTATTATAGTGACGACCTGTTCACAGAAAAACTCTGGCATACTTACTTTTAAGCCACAATTGATAATTCTTACCTCGTATTCTCTTGAGACAGAAAGCTGAGGGTGAATTGTTCATAAACAGCCACCCACTGATCCCAGTACAGATGCAGAAAACTGCCAGGCATTGAAATTGCCACGGTACCAACTACATAGACAAATAGCAAGAGAGTACAGTTTTTATATTACCATCTTGAACAATGGACTGCTTCATTCACAAGTGGCAAAGTAGCTTTTATTCTATCATATCTTCTGCTCCCTCCGTCCCAACAAGTTGTTTGACTTTTTTACCACAACTTTGACCACTCATCTTATTCAAAATATTTGTACAAATATAGTAAAATGTAAGTCATTCTTGAAATTCTTTTATTACTAAATCTAGTCATAACAAAAAATATGATATTTTGCAAAAAACAAAATTGAATTAGACGAGTGGTCAAAATTGAGGCAAAAAAGTCAAACGACTTACAATTTGAGACGGGGGTAATAGAATTAAACTTGTATAAAAAGGAAGCTAATATACTAGAAGACAGTCCAAAAATTAGTTTACAATAAGTTAATTAAATGGCAGGAAAACTAAGTGAGGATAACACATACAGATAACGAAGATGCCACTCGGAAGCTCTGGGACAACCCTGTCAGTGCAAGGCCAAACCAACCTGTGTACTCAACACGGACCCACATCTTCATCCCGTAAGCAGCCATGAGGCATAGAAATGGAACTAAAAAAATGAAAGGGCCCCTACTATCCTGAAAAGAGTTGACTCAGACACGAACAGTGAATCAGTCACAAACAAATAACATTTGAATTGTATTATTTTACTGATTCAAGTACTAGTTTTTATACCTCTGTTGTGGCAGTCTTAGTGGTAGCAACTAGGGTGAGGCCTAGATTGACAGCTACCCCTGAGATGTTTGCCAGCAGTATAGGAAAAACCGAATCACCGTAGTAGAAGCAGTCTGAGAAATATGACGACCACACAGCATTACCAGCAGAACCTATGCACAGGAACCACCAGAATAAAGTGTTGTCCTCACGATGCCCTGGCTGAAGCCCTTTGATGCGGCCACTGAAATATGAAAGTTATCAGTAAAAGACACATTATGCATGTTACCACAACATCTGGCACTTAATTAAGTGTGAACTAAACTTACATTGGAAAGAAAAACAAGCTGAAAGATATTCCAGAAGACACCCAAATCACAATCATAGCCACAACAGATGTAGCCGGGTTGCAAGAAACAGTGTAGTTTTGGCTGCAACAGTTACATCAGATTATCAACATGAATCCATTTATATTAGTTTTCAAATTCTGGAGTTCATAATGAATTATCTTATACACGCTATCAGCTAATACATCACCCTAAAGAGTAAAGATTTATCTGCAGTGTTCAACAATGTCCTTGCTGCACACCAGAGACAGTGACCCGACAACTAGCTGTCTACAACACAACAAATCATATACTACAGCTTCGATTACCAGTATTTTTGTTTACATGAAAATGCCATGGAGCAATGAAAACTACTTAGGAAGAGTAGCAGCGCAATGACCCAAACAGGAAGATATACTTAACCAGAGGATGGTCGCTGACCTGCTCCCCAGAGCTTGACATTACCCTAATCTAATTGACAGACACATGGCCCGTACGGACACATCCACCATCACATATATTCCCATGCCAACAGATATTCAGAGTGAGCAAATAGCATTACGTGTTGGTGGCTACATGCATAATCGCATCTAGAAATGATATAATTGTGCCATCAAGGCCATCTGACCAAATTCAGTCCCTAGGATGATGTAGACTAAAAGGTAACATGGCAACTTGTGTCCACTTACTATCTAGACAACAGACTCGATTAGGACATACTATACTTTTTCAGGTTGTACTCAAGCTTTGGAAGCTCTCAAAATTATGACATACCTGGGGTCCTCGTTTTGGGGCTGTGGGAGAGGTGGGCTGACTCTACACTGAGGAACAGGGGTGGTGTCCATGTTACGCAAAAATGAATCAGTGGGGCAAGCAACATCCTTCACCCTGACAAGTAGCAAAACAATCAATAGGAAAACAACCTTCCAGGCCGCCATAAGATGCTGAAAAATGAAGTGGAAAGAAGAAAAGTGAGAATGCAATTAAGAAAAGGTTACCATGCCAAATGTGCTGTTCAATACCATGATATCTGGATCCAAATAATAGTATACAAAACAGGATTCCAGTGTGTTTGATCAAAGACTCACCAAATATACAACTAAAAATACATAATGGTAACAACATTGTTTCGTGTATCATAGTGATCACTACCTTGCCCAACTGATGATGCATGCTGGTGTTGTAATGTTGTTTGCGGAAAATTTGATTGCAAGACATTCAAGCTGCTAGAAGTGTACACTACGGGAAGCTGACTATTATGAATTATTCCGACTCCAACTTAAAGCAGCTAAAGAGTATATGCCATTTTAGTATGACTCCTTCTGAGATTCAATGCTTCCTCATGGGATACAAAGTGGACTAGTAGTTTTGAATTTATATTTGATGAAAAGAATGCCATTTCAACCAAAGGGTAAAGGAGCCATAAATTTAGAAAACATACAAACACCATAAAATTATTGCATAAAAGGTTTCAGGAATTTAAAAAAACAAAGATAATTATATGCGTACACAAACTTTTTAGGAGAAAATGAACCTCAAGAAATGGAAATGACAATGTGTTGCAGTACATGACATTTTTACACAAACAGAGATTAGGTGGAGATCAAAATTTCAATGGACATAGACACTTCATTACCTAGAAATGACAAGTCACATGATTTTTAAAGCTAGCATTCAGGGGTGCTGCTGGGCTGTTCGAGAAAGGCAACCATGTTATGTGCCTACATGTGGGATGCAATCTCCAATCCATCATAAGGAAAAGCATCACATACTATGCTTGCCACCTGGACATGTAGTTGCCCATCCTAAAGAAATCTTGCAGGCGTTATATTATACAATGTTGTTCACAGAAATGTTTTATTTTAATTTATTTGCAAGATCGTGTAAACACAGCACATGTTTTGGACTGTACGCAAATAACCTTATTCTTTGGCATCATCATGCACCAACTTTATTCCATAAAGCCATGAAGTCATGTACGTTCTACGATTCAGTCTGAGCTCGTGCTGCTCCATCACACATGTAACTAGTAGCATTTTATCTGAGCATGATGTTGCTTTTCAGTTAGAGATAAGCAATATCGTAACACGTGCACTGGAGGTATTTTCCTTTTTTTTGTCAGGTTGAGCTGTTTCATATAAATCGGACAAATTTGATGTCTTCACATCCTAAATCATTCAAATCTATACAAACTGGTATTCGAAGACCAGTATGTGTGACAAAATTTGACAGAGTTTTCCTGCTGCAGATGGGGCCAGTAATAATCTCGATTTTGTAGCCAAAAAAATTGGGCAGAGTTTCCCTGCTCCACATGATGCCAGCAATCGCGATTCTGTAGTCAAAGATAATGAAATGTTACAAACCGAATCAACTAAACTGTATGTTCAGGAGGCGTAACAATTATCGAAAACCTCCCCATTTCGATCCCCTGTATTTTGAGAGGACGAGGAGGGTACCTGTATGTTGAGGAGAGGCAGAGCGGAGATGCGATGCGTTGCGACGAGGATGAGGCGTCGTCCAGCTGCGAAGAAACAACGAAACAAATCATCATCCTGAAGATTGAATCAGGGGAGAATCGCAGATGAACAAGGAGGCAAACGGCGGAGGAGTGGGGAGCGCTCACCAGCGGCGGCGGAGAGAAGCAAGCGATGGAGCGACGGACGCCTGAGGAAGAAGAGGGTATATGGCTACCGTGAAGAACGCTGCAAGGCAAAGAAGAAACAATCCGTCAGGTGAGAGAGGGGCGCGCGGATCGGCGACGGTGGGAGCACGCGGTCGATGAAGCGGCGGAGACACCGGAGCGTACCCGATCGGAGGAGCACGGAGGGAGGGCGTCGTCACGGGAGGGCAGGGGCGGAGAGCTCCGTGGAAGAGAAGATGCGATACGACCCACAAGAAAATGATGGCGGCGGAGGGGTGATGGTTGGTGGTGAAATAGGGTTTGGGATTCCAGCTCTCGTGGAAGCTTCAACCGCAAATGGGCCGCCTAATTGCAGCCCATTGAGCGCCCCAGGACAGAGAGAATAGATTATTACTTTTTTTCCCTTTAATTCACATCGGCCTGCACTGTAAATAAAATTTGTTCAGTTGGCCGCGTTTATATTTCCTTATAGATGTACAAATGGGCGGCCCGGCCCAGCCCGGGCCCGGGCCCGGGGTGGCCCGGTAGATAATTTTAGAAGAGATCTTTTCGTTTGCGTCAAGTAAGTCTTTCGTATATGTTTAGGAGTTGTAGTTATCAGAGTATAAGTATCGGCCCTACGTGGTCATGGAAGTCTGTACACACCAATATCAAACAAACCTTTACACTTTTCGCATCTTTCATACATTGTCGACGACTTCGTCTTTTTCGTTTCGCGAGTTCTTCTAGGCACGTCGAGGGTGATCAGATCTCAAGGCTTGCCTGTAAGTCCCGAATTACTGAGTAAGATCCAAGCTTTAGTAACCGGCGTATCGCTGTTGCATCGTTTGGGATTATTCGACAGTTATCGAGTAAACATCTAAGCTTTAGTATCGGGCGTACTGCTGTTACTTCGTTTAGGTTTTATTCAACCTCTACTCAGCTTAGAATAAGCTTTGATCGGCTGTTATTTGTACTTCACCATTAGATCCGATATAGCCGTTTTAATCTATTCTAAGTGTTGCTCTGCTTAGCTTGTTAGGTTACGTTTTAGTAATCTTAATTTGCTTTGCATCGGAATCGGCTGATCTAGCCGTTTCTTTATTGCAGATCAGAATCCAGTTCCGATCTGATCTTCGTCGCTAAATCGGAAACCCAGCCGATTTCGCCGTGTTACTAACGTCCGATTTTCCTTGTCAATCAACAGGTCAGATTGACTGGCACGCCCTGCATCATTGGTCACAGCCGATTTCGTGTGCTAGCACGTGAAGGTCTTTTTCGATTTTTGCGTCAACACACTTTTGGCACGCCAAGTGGGACACGACAACTTCAATCATGTCCAAGAAGGAAGCAGGTCGTTCTGAAGTGGGACCTCAGAACGTAATTGATACTACTAAAGAAGATCTAAGTGATGAGCAGAAAGCTGACATGGCAAGAGCGGTTGAGGATTTTGAGCTTTTATGCTTAAAGTCGTTCAACACTACCAAACGAGGCCAAGCTATTAAGAAGATGGAGTTTCCATTGCCTCGTGAAGTCAAGATAGCAGAGACACCTGGGATGATAAATGAATTGATAAATGAAGCAGTCCATCACGCATTTGCAAATCAAGGAAGAATCATAGGCAATGAGGTTCATAATCAAGTGCTTCGTTCATTGCGTGAAGGTGATCTTCAATTTAAAGGCCCATCATACCAACAACTCCCTCCGTTTGAGGTTGACTGCTCAGCAAAGGATGTTCAGGCAAAGACTGCAAGGCATGCATTCTCTCAGGTGTTTAATGGCCAGCATCCGATCAGCCGATCGGACAGACACAATCGACATCAAGGCCGATTATACAAGAGGAGTCTCCATCAACTACATCATTTACTGTTCCTCCAATTCAGACCCCACCGAACAACTCAGCGGTATTCACTCAGTCAACACCGATTCCATCGGCATCAAGGGGAGGTGAATTTTTCAAAGGATATGATCCTAAATCTGGGCTAGGAATGCCTCCTGAGTACTTTGTGACTTCTCCCAAATCAAATCAGAAGACTCAAGCTGAAGAACCAAAGATGGCCTGGGTGCAGCATACCGATGGAGGTAGTTGGGTTTTAGTTGACGAAAAAGGAATTGTACATCAAGTACGGTCTCCAAAGCTAGAATCGGCAAGGGCACCTGATATGAATATGCCAAACCAGTCAGGGTCACATGGTACAACATCAGCTATGGAGATTTATCGCAATACTCAGTATCAGGGACAGGGTCAGGTGTCCAACCAGAATGTATCTTCAGGACATGTGATTCGTCAACCAGAGCCATCTAGGCAAAATGAATCGGCACCAACAGGATATGTAAGGCTGATTCAGCCAAGTCAAGAGATAGCAAGAGCACATCAGCCAGTACAAGAAAAAGTACAGGGAGCAAATCAAGTGGATTGGGCAGCTCAAATTGCTGAAATAATGCAAAATCAGTTTGGATTGAAGCCCAAGACTCAACATGTGATGTATAGAACTCTTTATCCACCTGCTTATGATTCGCTATCCTATCCTCATCGTTACAAGATCCCTGATTTTACCAAGTTTTCTGGTAATGATGATGTTTCCACTATTGAGCATGTCAATAGATTTTTAGTGCAATGTGGAGAAGCTGCTGCTACTGATGCATTGAGGGTCCGATTATTTTCAAGCTCTTTATCTGGACCAGCTTTTTCATGGTTTATGACGTTGCCAGCAAACTCAATTATCTACTGGTCTGACTTGGAAAAGCAATTTCATCAATATTTCTTTGCTGGTGTTCAAGAGAAGACTATTACTGATTTGACAAGCTTGAAGCAAAGGAATGATGAATCAGTAGCAAACTTCATTCAGAGAATCAGGGAGACAAAAAATAGATGCTATGGATTGAACTTGACAGATTCCCAATTGGCACAGTTGGCTTTTGATGGTTTACTTCCTTACCTCAAAGAGAAGTATGATGCTCAGGAGTTTGAAAGTTTAAGTCATATTGTGCAAAGAATGCCGAGGCATGAGAATCGGATGTATGAGCAGAAGCGACCTTATCATAAGAAGATAAATTACCTTGGGTATAGTTTTGATTCCGGTTCTGAATCCGATGAAGATAAGGAAATCGGCTTGGCAGAATGGGTGACGAATAAGAAGTCGATTGCTTGTCCATTTGGTAAGAAAGAACCAGATAGATTTGGTTTTGATGTTACCAAGGCCGATAAGATTTTTGATCTATTACTCAAAGAAGGGATGATCAAATTATCGGCCAATCATAGTCTTCCATCTGTAGAGGAGCTCAGAAAGATGACATATTGCAAATGGCATAATGCTACTTCTCATAATACCAATGACTGCAAGGTTTTCAGAAGCCAAATCCAATCGGCCATTGAACAAGGAAAGTTGCAGTTTGAGATTCCTTCTAAACCACAGAAGCCGATGAAGATTGATGGGCATCCTTTCCCTGTGAACATGGTAGAGCCAGTCAAAGGAAATGCTTTGCAGACAAAGCTTTTGACATCAGAAAAGGGGGTTGTTGATCCTAAAGTTCAAATTTCTGCTTCTGACTTGAAGGATAAAGGAAAATTAGAAAGGAATGATTATCCCAGAAATCATCAAAGACCTATTACTTCTCAAGGATTAATCAAGAAGTATCAACGTCAGCAAGAAAGAACAAGGCAGCAAGAAGAAAGGATGTATTGGCATGAAGATCATTGGAGATGTCCTTTTTTCATTTACTGCTGGGAAGAGGGAATTAAACTGCCGTCTCCAGATGATTGCCCAGAGTGCAATGGAACTTATGGAAGGGATAATTCATTCAAAAGACCCCGATTTGAAGATAGGGAGGGTCGTCCGATTATCCGGGAAAGAGATGAAGAATATCGGCGTACTCCAGTTCATGAAAGAATCGGAGGCAGGCAGAGTGTATATGATTGGTTGGGAAATAAGCCGATTATGAGCAGAGAATTAGAGGAGCGTGCTAACAATCTAGTTTCTGATGAAGAACATTTGCCAAATCGGGATCGAAATGTTCATCGTGAAGCTAAAAAACCTCAACCAAGGTGGTGTCCAGACGGGGTTACAAAATCACAGAAGAGGAGGTTGCAGAGGCTCCGATTTGATGAGATCCAAGAAGAAAAGTTGCGCCAGCTTTTGAAAAATAAGAAGGTGTCATCTCAAGTATGGCGTCCTAAACAACATGCTCAAGATGATAATGCAGCCGATGTTAATATGGTTTTCATGTTACCAAGGGAATTCATGGCATCGGCTAGTGATGAAGAAGATTTTGATATTGAAGAAGCAATGGCTCAATTAAATTTAGAACCCATGCAAGCGACTTTTGAGAAGCCAGAAGAAAAGGAGCGGGTTAACTTAAAGCCTTTGTTCTTGAAGGGACATGTTGATGGTAGGCCAATGACCAGGATGATGGTTGATGGTGGAGCAGCTGTTAATCTGATGCCATATGCCGTTTTTCACAAAATCGGCAAAAGTGAAGATGATCTGATCAAGACAGATATGATGTTAAAAGATTACGAAGGAAAGGTTTCTCCGGCTCGGGGGGCACTATGCATGGAGTTGACTATTGGAAGTAAGACTCTGCCCACTACTTTTTTCGTAGTCAATGGCAAAGGATCATATAACATATTGCTGGGGAGAGATTGGATCCATTCTAATTGTTGCATTCCATCAACTATGCATCAATGTTTGGTTCAATGGATTGAGGATACAGTAGAAGTTGTCAAAGCAGATGCATCATACAGCATAGCCATTGCAGAAGCGCAGCCATGGAGTTATGAACAAGTAATGTGTATATCGGGAAGAGCTTTGGATATTGATTTCGGTCTACAGCCGATCCAAGCAGTCGGCTCGGAAGAATCGTCCTGATGGATGAATTTCTTCAAGAAGATGAAGGGAAGCTAGGATATGGTTTCACGTCGGCCGATGTATTAGAAAAAATAGATTTAGGAGATGGTGATAGACCAAGGCCGACGTTTATTAGTGCAAAATTAGATCCTGAGTATAAGAAAGAATTAACCTCTTTGTTAAGAGAGTTTAGAGATTGTTTTGCTTGGGAGTATTATGAAATGCCTGGTTTAGACCGATCTATTGTTGAACATCGATTGCCTATAAAGCCAGGATATCGGCCATATCAGCAAGATCCTCGACGGTGTGATCCTAAGATTTTACCTGACATAAAGGCCGAAATTACTAAGTTAATTGAAGCAAAATTCATTAGGCAATGTAGATATGCTGAGTGGATTTCTAATCTGGTTCCAGTATATAAAAAGAATGGGAAATTGCGTGTTTGCATTGATTTCAGGAATCTCAATAAGGCGACTCCGATGGATGGATATCCGATGCCTATTGCCGATTTATTGGTTGATGCTGCAGCAGGACACAAAATTATAAGCTTCATGGACGGTAATGCTGGTTATAATCAGATTTTTATGGCTATAGAAGATATTCATAAAACTGCTTTTCGATGTCCTGGGCATGTTGGTTTATATGAGTGGGTAGTCCTGACTTTTGGTTTGAAAAATGCTGGAGCTACATATCAACGTGCTATGAATTATATCTTCCATGAACTTATCGGCAAGATCGTTGAGATTTATATTGATGATGTGGTGGTTAAATCGGAAAGCTATAAACAACATTTAGCCGATTTACGCAAGACTTTGGAGTGCACAAGAAGGCATGGTTTGAAGATGAATCCGATGAAGTGTGCATTTGGTGTTTCTGCTGGTCAATTTCTTGGATTTATGGTTCATGAAAGAGGAATTGAGATCAGTCAAACCTTGATTGGTTCCATCAATAAGATTGTGGCTCCGGAGAATAAGACTAAACTTCAATCATTAATCGGTAAGATTAACTTCATTAGGAGATTTATTTCTAATCTCTCTGGGAGGATAAAGCCGTTTACACCTTTGTTGAAGTTAAAGGCCGATCAAGAGTTCGTCTGGGGGAAAGAGCAGGAAGAAGCTTTGGAAAGAATTGAGAAATATTTGGTATCTCCTCCTGTCTTAGTTCCTCCTGAGAGAAATAAGCCGTTCAAGTTATATTTATCGGCTGATGATTCTTCTATTGGATCGGCCCTTATTCAAGAATTTGAAGGGAAAGAGCGTGTCATCTACTTTGTAAGTAGAAGGCTTTTGGATGTAGAAACAAGGTATTCTCTGGTTGAAAGGTTATGCTTATGTTTATACTTTTCCTGCACCAAGCTCAGGCATTATTTATTATCGGCTGAATGTGTGGTTGTTAGTAAAGATGATGTCGTGAAATACATGCTGTCATTGCCGATTTTGAATGGAAGAATCGGAAAATGGATTTTGGCTCTTTCAGAGTTTGATTTACGCTTTGAATCATTGAAAGCAGTCAAAGGACAGGTTTTGGCCGATTTTGTCACTCATCATTGTGGCCCGGAGATTGGATTAGTAGAAGTAACTCCATGGACTTTATTTTTCGATGGATCTTCTTGTGGGTCTGGTTCTGGAATCGGAATTGTGCTGATTTCGCCTCGGGGGGGGGCAAGTTTTGAATTCTCTTTTCCGATTGAGAAAGAAGCCACTAATAATCAAGCAGAGTATCGGGCTGTCCTTAAAGGTATCAAACTACTCAAAGAGATTAAAGCCAATGCCATTGAAATATTTGGAGATTCGCTATTGGTAGTAAAGCAATTGATGGGTGAGTATGAATGCAATGATGATATTTTGAGAATATATCATGATGAATGTCTCCAGTTGTTAAACGAATTCAGGCTTGTTAACATTGAGCACATTCCCAAATGTTATAATGAAGAAGCTAACCGATTGGCTCAAGGAGCATCTGGTTACCGTCCGATCAAGGAGATTTCAAGTCTGGAGTTAGAAGATTCCGATTGGAGAAAAGGGATTTATGAATATTTGAAAGATTCATCGAAGAAAGTTGAAAGAAAGATAAGGATTCAGGCAGTGAAGTATGTTATACTTGAAGATGATCTTTATTATCGGACGATTGATGGAGTTTTGCTCAAATGTATTGGATCGGAAGAAGCTAAGGTGTTGATGGGAGAGATCCATGAAGGAGTATGTGGAGCACATCAATCGGCCTTCAAAATGAAGTGGATGATCAGAAGGAATGGATATTATTGGCCCACAATTCTTGAAGATTGTTTTAAATATTACTAGGGATGTCAGGACTGTCAGCGATTTGGGAATGTTCAAAGGGCTCCTGCATCTGCTATGAATCGATTTTAAAACCTTAGCCTTTTCGAGGATGGGGCATAGATTTAATCGGACAGATTAACCCTGCATCAAGTAAAGGACACAAGTTTGTGCTAGTGGCAACTGATTACTTTACTAAATGGGTTGAAGCAATTCCTTTGAAGATTGTGTCATAAGCTAATATGATTGATTTTGTTAAGGAGCATATTATCTATCGGTTTGGTATTCCTCAGACAATTACGACCGATCAGGGAACTATGTTTACTTCAAGAGAATTTGGAGAGTTTGCTGAGAGTATGGGGATTAAAATATTGAATTCTTCTCCTTATTATGCTCAGGCCAATGGTCAGGCAGAAGCTTCCAATAAAAGCGTGATCAAGTTGATAAAAAGAAAGATTGATGAATATCCCAGAAGATGGTATACTGTGCTACATGAAGTGTTGTGGTCATATCGGATGGCTTGTCACGGTGCAATCAAGATGTCACCTTATCAATTGGTTTATGGACATGAGGCTGTCTTACCTTGGGAATTGAAAATCGGCTCTAGACGTGTTGAGTTTCAAAATGAGCTAACAGCCGATGAATACTCGATCATTATGAAAGATGAGTTGGAGGATTTAACTCAATATCGTTTGAAAGCCATTGAAAATCTAGAGGCTAATAAGGAGCGTATCGCTAGATGGTATAACAAGAAAGTTAATGTTAAGGAATTTTCTCAAGGAGAATTAGTATGGAAGCTAATTTTGCTGATTGGGTCTAAAGATTCTAAATTCGGTAAATGGTCTCCAACATGGGAGGGTCCGTATCGGATAAATCGGTGTGCTCCAGGTAATGCATATATATTGGAGACTTTGGAAGGAGAAGAGTTTTCTCGAGCTTTGAATGGAAAATACTTGAAAAAGTACTATCCCAGCATTTGGGTTAATGCATGAGCCGATTTTTGGTGAATCGGAACATATCATAGCCGATACAGGGTATCGCCTTTAGCAGAAAAAATAAATGAAAAATGATTCATTACATATTCGAAGATACATGGCCGATGCGTTATGCATCGCCCTTAGGGCAAAAATATAAAACATTACAGGGAGTTTAGAAAGTTTTGAATGGTCTGAATGGCTTGCGTACGAGACTCATGGCGCTCATGATTCTCTAAGATCTGGTTTTTAGAATCAAGAGACATATGAATCTGGTTAATATTGGCTTCAGACCTGGATATGGATTGGTTGATTGTGTGGATTTCTCCCAGAAGTCGATCCCTTCTGGTATGTAGATTAATGAGTCGGGATTGTTCTCTGTTCAAGGTGTCTTCAAGGTTATGGATTTGGCGTTGAATCTTGGATATGTCATTACCTGGGGATCCTTGGCCGTGGATGAAGGATGACACTGAAGTGAGGCCTTCAGGGAGTAAGTTCATAACCTCCTGTTTATGTGTAGCCAAGAAACGCTGGTGATTCGAGAGAAGAGAAGTGCCGGATTGAAGTTGAGTGATGATGAGTTCAAGTCTTTGTTGAACCTGAAAGTTGGAAAGGTTAGCTTGCTTCAATCGATGGTGAAATGAAGAAAGAGAACAATTCTATACCTCGTTGGATGAGGATGCCATGTTTGATTGCGGTGATATGGTTGATTCTGTATATGGCTCAATTTATAGGCAAAAGATCTAACTACCCGATTCAGAGCATTCAATTTTTGATATAAATGGGTGCAAGGGCCAATGTATTTTTGGTCAAAAGCTGATATTTTCAGGAGATTCGCTATAAAAGCCGATCGCATTGGTTAAAGACAATAAATATGTTACAGACTTGGCAGAGATCGGTCAAAAGATGAGTCAAAGGTTTACACATACAGAGTAGTTTGGATAAATATATTACATTGCAGAAGATGTTATCAGTTTTACAACGACCCAAGGAAGTCTTGAATCGCTTGAATCGCACGCAGGCGAATAGCATCTACATCGGAAATGGCTTTCCGATCTTCCTCAGCTGAACCCTCGATCGGCTTCAAGTTTTGCTTCAACTGATCAACCTTTTGAATGAGGACTTGCTTGTTTTGTTCAAGGGTTGTCAGTGTCCCTGGGATTTGCTGTAGGTTGGCGTCTACAGTCTCCAGCTCTACATCGATCTTGGCTATAGCTTGCACATGGGCTTCGCGTTGAGACATCAAATCGGACTTCGTTTTCTCCAGAGCTTCCTGGGTTTGCTTCATGTGTCCGATTTGGGTAGCTATGCCTTCGATGTCCGATTCAAATTGCTCTTGGTCCTTAGCTGATTTTTCAAACTCAGCTCGGTCGGACAATCTCTTCTGGGCCTTGGTTACTTGGTAGTAATTGAACTCAATGAAGGCAGCTGGAAAAAGAACCTCTTCAACCGATTCGGGTATCCGACCTTGCAAGTATTTGAAAACTGATCGGACGGGATCAGCGTTCTTCACGAGTTGTCCGATTTCAGTATTCAAGTGACCTAGCATTTCTTCAAGGTAGGACTTGATTGGATCGGAGCTGGGAGTCGATTCTGCTGTAGAGGGACCAGCCAGTTCTGCTGCAAGGGCACTGGGAGTTGGAGGATCTTGTGCCTAAGGAAGAAAAGTAAGAATCGGATATTGTCTTCTTTTATGAAAAGAAGAACAAAGGACAAGAAAATACCTGCTTCAAGTTGACTTCATCAAATTGAGTCGGTTGAGAAGGACCGATTGTTGTTCCGATAGAAGCAATCGCCTTTTGTTCCTAAGCATAAAAATTCGGATATAAGGAATAGATTAACATTCACAATCATAAAGACTTTAGAAATTATCCTTACTGTGGTTTCTGGAGCCGATTCCGGGACTTGGATTGGTTGAGCACTGATTGATGGAATCGGCAGTGAAGAAGAGGCTGGGGCAGTCCCGATTTGACTTGATTCAAGAGCTTGGGGAGGTGCCTGTTTACGCATAAAGTTAGATCGAGAGATAATGAAGTTACAACAAATCGGAGATGTGTTTACCTGTTCCGAAGTGGTTGCTGCTGCAGTATCCGATGGATTATCCTGAATCGGATTTGGAGTGCCTATCTCAGGAGTTGATGAGCCACCAGTGTCGGAACGTACTTGAGATATACGTCGTGCTGCTTCTGAAGCTGAAATTTTCCGGGCAACCTTAGGAAGTTTCCTTGAAGTTGTTTTGGATAGCACCAGGCGACGTTTTTCTCCAATTTTTGAAGGTGTGGCCTGCAACTCTGATGGCTTGACTTCTTCTTGGACCATGGAAGAAGAAGATTCTTGAGCTTTCTTCTTCGGCTGCTTGGAAGAGCTAGTGCCTTGTTGCTTCATGCTCTTAGCCGATTTCTTGTTCCGACCAGTGATGATGTCCATTACTGACGGACTGGAACTTCCGATATAAGGGTTGTCCGAAGAAGGCAGGTACTTGATCGGACGACCGCTGTTGCTAATGGAAGGAGGATTGATGGCCACATCCTGCAATTGAAAGAAGAATTAGGTCTAAAAAATGGTTGATAATTGAGAAGGCTAGGGTTGGGGATTTTCTTACCTGATCATTGATTTTGAAATCAGGATTGAGCAGCAGGCAGTAGTCTTGGGTAGGTTGACAGAAAAGATGATTTCTCCATTCTTGCCACCAAGTTTTGAATGGAGCCGTGGTGAAGCTCGAGAATCTCCAAGAGGATAAATCTATGTCTTCTTGAGAAGGTGATAAGCTCTTCAACCTCTCGTATGCCAGACCTGAAGGAATGAGTTCCCTGGACTTCACCAAATCGACTATGAACATAGAAATCGGCCCTTGGCTGAATCCAAGTTGACAAGCAGCTAATGCGGGGTGATAGTATTCAAAAGATTGATGTTTCTTCCCCAAGAAGACATCGGCTGGAAGTATCTGAGGAGTGATGACCTCTATGAAAATCTTCTGACAATCATCGTCTGTTCTGATATTGTCAAATCGGAATTGAGTCGGAAGTTCGAAATGATCTTCAGGGTCATCATACACATACCAAGGCATAGAATCTTCTTTGAGACCATTATAGAAGCCTCTGAAATACTCGGCAGTGCGAGTGGAAGGGAGCCGATCGCCAGCAGAACTTGAGGCAGCCTCACCGAAGGACATGCAACGTCGCTCATCGGGGTCCGCTTCATTTAATTGATCGGCTGGGTAAACTTTGATGGTCACTGAGTCATTCACCAATTTTTGCATATGCATGTTCAGCCAAAGGTTGATGAACCACCAAGGACCTCCGAGGTGTCCGATTTGCTGCCTGGTTCTCATTCGGATAGATACTTCATGAAGAAGTTTATACACTGCTCCAAGAAGATGTTTTCCGATTGGGAAGTTGTTCCCTGAAGCCAAGTGTTCGGCCAATCGGAGATAGTGAATCGTTGGACCTACTGATTTGCCACAGAAGACAAAATGTTCCAGCCACATATTGAGAAAAGCAGAATGTTCTCTGGCGTCCACTGCTCCTGATGTCTTGGAATATTTCTCAATATATCCTTTCCAACCTCCTATCTGCTTAGTGTCAATCTTGTGGGTGGCCCTGGATGGAAGTTGGAAGGTAGTGTCCGATGCCGATATATTTAAGCCTGTGATCATCAATACATCGGCTAATGTAGGAGTCATCGGACCTTGTCCAAAGAGAAAGGCGTTTAGAGCATCGGACCAGAAGTAAGAAGCAGCGGCTAACAGTGGCTCATTCCGATCCATATCAGCTAGGGAAAAGAGCGATGCACTGGCGTAAGTCATAAGTCTCCCACTCGTCTCCTTTGGATATGGCGACTCTTTGGTACCACGCTTTCCAGCCAGTAGGGAGAGTCGGCCAAGATCTAAAAGCGTTGCTCCAATCTTGCTCTGAATTGAACGATTTATAAGGCAGCCGTTGCGTCTCCTGGGTAATGAAATCAATGGGATCTGGAGAGCCTACTGGACCTAATATGGCAAGGCCTAGCTTATCTGCTATGGGAATAACAATGCTATCGCGAAGGGCCTAAAAAGATGCGTTTTCAAGTAAGAACAGGTCTAACAAGAACGAATGAGAACAGATCTAACAGGAATGGAATGAATATAGATCTAAAGGTTGAGTAAGGGTTTACCTCAGGGATCGTCGAAAGAGATGCCATGGATGGAGGCTGCTGAAGTCTTCGAGAGTTGATCGTTGCTGAAGGAGTTCGCGCGGAGGTCCATGGTCAGGGAACAGAGGAAGATGAAGCGGCGACGGCTGAAGGAGGAAGATGAATGAGGAAGACGAAAGGGCTGGCCTTATATAGGTTTCGCCGGGGGTAAAAGAGGAAAGAGAAGATGTTTGACCTAAAATGTTTGACCTAAAAGATAAGGATCAAATAGTTTCGAATCAGAATCGGATTCTTCCGCGAAACTAGGGGGGCATGTGTTGACACCGGATTTTGACAGGATAAGCCGGTGCCAAAAAGTGAAGCAGAAGTGTGGAATCGGAATCGGAGTCCGAAGAAAAGGGCAGATCAAATCGGAATCGGAGTCCGATGAGAAGAACAGTTTGAGTCAGAATCAGAACCCGATGAGAGTTAGAATCGGAGAAAAGGATGATGACATAAAGGAATCCTGGGAGGTTACCAGGTCAAGCTTATAGAAGGACCGAGATAAAGAGTCGGTTACTTTTGAGTCTAAGTTATAGATAATTTTAGAAGAGATCTTTTCTTTTGCGTCAAGTAAGTCTTTCGTATACGTTTAGGAGTTGTAGTTATCAGAGTATAAGTATCGGCCCTGCGTGGTCATGGAAGTCTGTACACACCAATATCAAACAAACCTTTACACTTTTCGCATCTTTCATACATTGTCGACGACTTTGTCTTTTTCGTTTCGCGAGTTCTTCTGGGCACGTCGAGGGTGATCAGATCTCAAGGCTTGCCTGTAAGTCCCGTATTACTGAGTAAGATCCAAGCTTTAGTAACTGGCGTATCGCTGTTGCTTCGTTTGGGATTATTCGACAGTTATCGAGTAAACATCTAAGCTTTAGTATCGGGCGTATCGTTGTTACTTCGTTTAGGTTTTATTCAACCTCTACTTAGTTTAGAATAAGCTTTGATCGGCTATTATTTGTACTTCACCATCAGATCCGCGATAGCCGTTTTAATCTATTCTAAGTGTTGCTCTGCTTAGCTTGTTAGGTTACGTTTTAGTAATCTTAATTTGCTTTGCATCGGAATCGGCTGATCTAGCCGTTTCTTTATTGCAGATCGGAATCCAGTTCCGATCTGATCTTCGTCGCTAAATCAGAAACCCAGCCGATTTCGCCGTGTTACTAACGTCCGATTTTCCTTGTCAATCAACAGTTCAGATTGACTGGCACGCCCTGCATCATCGGTCACAGCCGATTTCGTGTGCTAGCACGTGAAGGTCTTTCCCGATTTTTGCGTCAACACACTTTTGGCACGCCAAGTGGGACACGACAACTTCAATCATGTCCAAGAAGGAAGCAGGTCGTTCTGAAGTGGGACCTCAGAACGTAATTGATACTACTAAAGAAGATCTAACTGATGAGCAGAAAGCTGACATGGCAAGAGCGGTTGAGGATTTTGAGCTTTTATGCTTAAAGTCGTTCAGTACTACCAAACGAGGCCAAGCTATTAAGAAGATGGAGTTTCCATTGCCTCGTGAAGTCAAGATAGCAGAGACACCAGGCCATGTGTATATTTACTCTGTTTGGATTCCTCTGGTTAAACTTTAGTAAGGTGTTAAAGTTAAACAATTTTAAAAATGAGGCGTTAAAGTTTAACACCCATCTGTTTAGATCCATGTTAAAGTTTAACACTCCTCTTTTGAAGTAGTTGTACAAAAGACTTTATTGCCCACTTTTGCAATAGGAGAGAAATGGGAGAATATGATAGGGCAATAAAATCAGGGGTGTTAACAACCTTTTTAACAATTTTACCACCTCAAAACCTGTTAAAGATTTTAGGGGTGTTAAACCTGCTTAACACCTCCCTTTTAACAGGGGTGTTAAACCTGAACAACTGTGCATTATTTATTTTTAATATTCGCTCTATTTTAATTTATAAGTCGTTTGAATTTTTTCTCTCCAACTTTGACCAAACATCTTATTCAGACAAATATGTGAAATATCAAAAAAATTATTACGTGCTTTATTCATGAATATCTTATAAGAATGACTTCAATTTCACAATTTTTACACAAATGTTTTGAATAAGATCAGTGATCAAAGTTAGGGTAAAAAAAGTCAAACGACATATAAATTGGAATGATGGAATTACAATCTTCCCCATGAATGTTTCCTCCACTAACAACTAACGATTAAGCAATCTATCGTCTTTGGTGGAGACATTACTTGGTTTAGAAATCGGTAACGTCCTCATGTCAGCTGTGATGGCCGTGCAGGAACTCTTTCATCCCCTTTTTACTCGAACAGGGCATAGTGGCTAGCTGCTTGGCTGATGGGGTCGCAACCACCTAAGGGGTGAAATCGATGACAGCCGTGAACCACAGGCTTCCATGCCTACTTTGACATTATCTTCATTGATACCGCAGGGGTAGGTCGTTCGTAGTTGACAGTTCACACATCTGCATCCTGGCTGCTGTAAGTACCTAGAAGATTCTGAAACTCTTACATGAAAATTCCTGATGCCTTCTAAGCCCATAGAGGTGTCTCATATGGATGCCATGTGAACATATATTTGACTGTCGATTATGTCTTCGCAACAGGAATTGGCAAATATAGTCGTAAAGAAGCCTCTATATGCACACAAGTCTAGAACAGGGTTCTCTCTGCAGCATGAGATCTTACTGAGTGTGGATAATAAGGCTACAAATATCAACACATTTTCTGCCGTTTCTCTTGAGATGGAGAAGCACATCACCTTTCTAAGCAGCACTGTCAATAGGAGGTTCCCTCTTTATAAAGGCTCAGGCCAGCGAAATATAAATAAACTTTCATCATAGGGTCACAGCTATATATTGGGTAATATATAGTTGTCTACTTCACATTGCAATGAGGCAAATTAAAGTTGGAGTATGCAGGGTTGCACAATACTACCCATACAGCTGACCGCACAACAACATACAAAAGAAGGCCACATAGACTTGGGAAAATCCCAGGAGCAATGAACTTAGGCGCATGAACTGCATGTGTCAGCAGTAGATTAACTACGGAAGCATGAGACGCGACCGAAGTCTGAAACTCTTAGTACGGCAGGCGTCTCTTGCTTTCCCTGTTGGATACAGACTGTCGCACGAGCTGTAAGGCATCCGGCATCGTCGAGGGCAGTCATGCACGCTAATTTTTCATGCCTTGTTATGAATTGCCCAACCGAACGACCTCTTTCTCATTTTCGCTGTCACCATGTTTATAAGCCCGAGAGTTGCTATGCGCGCGCGATAGAAGATGTTGAACCTATACATAATTACATAGAGGGCAATATGGTCTTGACTTTAGGCACATTGTGTTTCTGAGGCTAATTGTGAATCAGACGCAAGTCATGCCTGAACACAGGATATATGTATGGCTAGATAATTTGAGCACATAATTTTTAAATTAAATGAAACAAATCAAAATCCACCAAAACTATCTTTCAAACCACTTTGCCTGTCCTGCAGCTAATACATTGTACTATCCTGTCTAAAGTATTTTGCAATATGCATTCCTTTTATATTTTTTGATCAAAGTCAGTAGGGAAACTCCAACTTTTTTTTTTGCATAATTTTCTTCAATTCCAAACCCAATTTCGCTCCTGGAGGGGTCGAACTTGGGCTTGCTAAATGGTACTCAGGTGCTCTAACCACTGTCCACCACTAGAACAGAGGCCCTTTCGCTCATTCCTTTTATACTCATAGGCCAATTTGAACACTACTAGAAAAAACCCATATTCATCCACCTCCCATTAGTACGGTTGCTTAGAACACGATACTAATCTCAATTTAATAGCAGTTGGTAAGCACAGTGTCATTTGGAACCACTTAGTACCAGTTTGTAACACCACCTAGAATAACAACTTCACTAAAACTAATTTCTCAGATCTACTCAAATTCCTCCTCACTCAAATATAAGGGCTACTGTTACTTGGTTAGTCCTTCCAGTCTTCCACCATCACCCACCTCCTGCCACAAGGCCACACCCCACCTACGATGCACTCCACGGTAGTTGCCATAAAAAAACCAACTCCCGAACTTCTCTCGCACGTACCACCTCTGCCTCCCTGCATTACTGTCGCCTCCCTACAGCACCGCCGCGGCACTGTATGCTCCCTTGTCGGCACCGTCTCCGACCTGGTTTACACCGCCGCCCTAAATGCGAAACACCTACATGCCGCTGCCTCCGCTGCTGTATCCATGCTGGTTCACGTCCGTCGTGGACACAGAATGCCTACGCGCCGTCGCTTCCTAGATCACCGCTGCCTCCCTCACATCTGTCCTGTGGTGAGGAGCGGCGGCGGCTCGGTGAGGAGCAGCTCGGGGCAGGATGCCACATTGGGGTCGGTGTGGTAAGATCTGGGGTGGGAAGGACGATGGAGAGGACGTACAATCGGCGTGGGAAGGGTTCCGCGGGGGACGGCCGTACGGCGCGGTATCTGGTGGTGGGGCAGAAGAATGGATCAGCAGTGAGCTGATTTACTCGCACTGCAAATATATATAGTTAAAGCTTTAGAACATAAAATGATTTGATTCATGTTTCATTGTTTCTGTAATCAAAGCCAAGCAAGCTACTCTCACATTCTAGACAACAGCATGGCTGTCTTTCTTAGTGAGAAGTCGGTTGAATCTTAGGAACTATAGACATGGCTCTCTTTTTTATTGTATTTGCATATTCAAAGTTGAGATCAATACTGCCGCATCTAAATTTTTTGCTAGCTGCCATAGTTCTGTCGGTCCAATATCCAATCCTGGTTTGCGCATACGACGTCATGCAAGGTTCCTAGAGAGAGCATGCGCCTGGGGGTCATGACCATGTGTCTAGCTTGGTGGGACAATAAAACCTCTCCAATTGTAACATAGCCATCTGTGTATTATTAAACAAAACAAAGCGCCATTTGGTACGGCTCCGACTTCTCCCAAAACGTTTCTTCCTATGGCTCCTCAAGTGCACCAGCTTCTCTGTTGGACCTGGAGCTGTTTTCCAAACGTTTGGTAGAGCGGTTTCTCAAGCTTTTCCATCAATAGATAAAAGATTTCAAATGCCCGATATACCATGATGATATAATAACATATCTACATCTGTTACCTTTCGAGCTGCCGGTCAGCTTTAATGTACGTAGAAGATGCAAAACCATTATGTGATATGCAAAATCCTTGACATGCTCTCCTTATTTCATACCATTTTGCAAGTGATGTGTTGCTTCCTGTAGCTAAGTGTAGAAATTAAGGAAGTCAGTACCTGCCACTTAATTTACAACACAGTAGTGCTACGACCTTTAATTCTATGAACATGTCAGTGCACATGATCTTTCTATATGACCTCACAAATGATTGGAATCTGCTATCACAAATGAGCTATATAGCATTCACGTAGTCCAAATAGAAAAGCTATATAGCACAAATGAGCTGTATAACGATATAAATGTTCATTGTATTATTAATTTTCATTGTTGTGAGGGGATGGAATTGTCCTACAAAAATAGTCAACAAATCTGAACTACTACCGTCAATTTGGTAGTTCTAACCTTCGCCAATAAAACTAATATAGCGTCGTATTCAACAGTAATTTTCGCATTTTCCACCCCTGCCACTCAGAAAAAAAATGATATTCATTTTTAAGGGACGGCCTATGCATGGCACTACCATCAGCTGTATGGAGATGTGTTGCGGTGGCTGTGCCTGTGGAATACTGCCAGGCAGAGCAGACATCCATAATCAAATGCAATTTCATGGGATGGTGCCAAGTCGATCATCTTGGTGTCATCCTCTCAAGATGACCACAGTAATCACATCCTGATCCATCAACTGTCAAACAAGTGTTGCCATGGATTGAATGTTGAAGGTCTAGCTGACTAGCTCATTGGTGTCCTGTATTCTGAGGCAGCCCCAGAAGAGCGGGTGGATTCCCAGCAACATCTTCAATCCGCTTCCCCGGCCAAATGCTTGTCTGCATTGTTCCATCATCAGAATCTGCTATATGCGCACTACTAGGTGATGGCAGAATCTTGGGGCTACTCATATCAGGTGTGAACTTGGTGTCGAATTGATTGCTGATGGCTCCTAAGCCTATGTGTTCCATTGCTCATGACATATGTTAACGGGAACGCTAGAATTCCTATTATCTCTCCTTGTGACATCTGGTTCGTCTGGTTTTAGGCTATTTATAGAGATCATCCACCAAGTATATGCAAATTTTAAGATAGAAATTACAAGTTTTACTGTTGCCGATTTATCATGTGTGCATATAAAGCTAAGGGCATGGTTGTTGCTTCTGGTAGTTTCTTCTAGTTGAACACTACTATAGAATACTCATCACAGCCGGTTTTGGGAACCGTTTGATTCCCAGCGGTTGTGTTGCTTCGGGCAACAGAGCCGGTTGGGAACCGGCTGGGATACACCCTCATCACAGCCGGTTGGTGGCTAGAACCGGCTGTGATGGGGGTGTCCAGGACGGCTTACGGGAGCTCGAAAAAATAGCAAAAACTTTTTATTAATTGGGGGAGGGACCCCACCGGACAGCCACACAAGTCACAAGTCGCAAGATTTTTTGCGGGCTACGGGGTAGCTGGGATTCGAACCCCACGACCTCCCCCTCGCGCATACCCTCCCTTACCACAAAACTATACGAACCCAAGTGTAAATGACTTATTTGAGGGCCTAAACGAATTCAAATTAAAAACTTATCAACTACAGAGTTTCGTAAGTTTTCAAACACTACAACTTTCATGTTGTCCATTTTTCCATCCGAGGTCGTTTGCTAAATTTGAATTTCAAATTTGAATAATTTCAAATTTAGTTTTCGTTGACAATACGAATTCAAATGAAAATGTTGTCAACTACAATGTTTCGTAACTTTCCAAGTTTTACAACATTTATTTTGTCATTTGTTCATACGACATAGTGATAATAAAAGTGTTGACTAATCGTACATCTCACTTCTAGCTTCATACCCTAAACCCTATATGAGAGATGTAGGATTTGTGAACACTTTTACTACCACTTTGTCACATGAACAAATGACCAATATAAAAGTTTTACATCTTGAGAAATTATACAACTTTATAGTTTAACACTTTGTCAATTTGCTTATGCATATAGAACCGGCTGCGTTGATCAACACAAACGGTTCGTAGCTCCAACCGGCTGCGATGAGTAGCAACACAGCCGGTTCGTGGCTAGAACCGGCTGTGTTGATGAGCCCTCAACGCAGCCGGTTCCAACCACCAACCGGCTGCGATGAGTAGCAACGCCGCCGGTTCATAGCTGGAACCAGCTGCGTTGCCCTCACCCCTCATCACTGCCGGTTGGTAATACAAACCGGCTGTGATAAGAGCAACGCAGCCGGTTGGTAATCCAACCGGCTATGATGCCCCTTCACAACCGGTTGCAACAAAACCGGCTGTGAAGGGGGCGTTTGTTATTGTCACATGTGTAGTAGTGGAACATCTTAGGTAGCAAATGAATTGTTACCAATGTTGCTAATTTCATATATCATTTTTACTCCTTATATCGACCAATTAAACTAAATAATTTGGTTTAAAATTAGGGTGGCAAGTGAAATACTGTAGACATATTTAGCCGGATCAAATCTTAATGAAACTAGTTGGAGTCTTAGTTCATTGGTTTGAACCTCAGCTTCTTAATTATAAGTTCGATTAATTGAACAGATCACATAGTTAAAATTTTGTTTCAATTTTGAAGATAAAGTTGTAAAAAATATATTAACAAGTATAAGACACAACAAGGCAACAGCACTCACATTTGCATGACCCCTCAACAAGTTGTTGACTATATATTTCACGAAGGAAATGACAAAGTATGTATTTTTAGCATAATTATTAGGATCAGACCAGACATCGAACCGGTAGGATCATCAATGCACTGATGGTTGATCAGTTCGATTGTTATGATCGGGTGGAACAAATGAAGATGATATATAATCTTACTCTCCGAGTTTCAGAAGGTCAATGTGTTTCATCAATTTATTTGATTATGACAGCGAGGAAAACCTCGAACATATTAAAAATCAATAAACTACCAGGTATAAACCTGAACCATTGGCAAAATATAACTTTAAATCCTGCATTATCATAGATACGTAGCATAAAATAGAATGATAGATGAGCACAAGACACTTCCTAGGCCAACGTAATGAATATATCTATGGCTCATATATATGAAAAATAATAACCTAAGTAATATTAGGACTACCAGCACTGCAATGACAATAGATGCCACCACATCCTAACTATTCAACTAGTAGTTATTCGAATTTGTCACTCCAAACAACTTGGAGCCAAGACACATTCTTCAAAGCCACTAGAACTAAAAATTAGAATCTCAAAAGAAGTAGAAAACCTCTGGGTTCAAGAAAATACAGGCAACTAACTAAAAACACAAGCTCTAGGGCCTGGATAATATGTGATTGTAAACAACAGACCAACAATTATCCGCAATAGTGCCACAAGCCCTTTATGATAACCCAAAGAAAAGATCCATTCATGTCATCATCTGTACCATTATTCGTATGAGGTTATCTTTGAGAGGGAAAACTAAATGCATGCTTGAAGTTAGTTTAAGACATCTTCACTACAATAGGACAAGACATACAATGACCCACCAATCCAATATGTCGAGAGCATATAGTTAGGTTGTATGGTATGGTGGCCAATCCATCCATCACTCAACGACATGCTTCGAATATCAATAGTTGGGGCATACATCTAACACTCAAGAACCTTCGCTAGCCAATGCAAGTCAAAAGCAATGTGGGGGCCCTCCACTTACTCTGCCTGCATTGCCCAACTATTCTTGTCATAAATATTCTAAGTTCTCAAAAAAAAAATCAATAACCTCCTACCGTAACAATTAAAACACTCACAGAGTATTAATTTTATAAACACAATAGTGGAAAGTCAAACAAGTCTTTCTACAAAATATACATGTCAGTATCAGCTACCGTATAATTCCAAGGCATACACATGTGCCCCCAAAACAATTCTCACATCCATAATAAAATGACCTCATGATGGTTTAATAATAACAATAATAAACATCATGTACAGAGTATAGAGTAATTGGCACCAGAAGCATATTACATATGCAAACCCATATCCATCCTATAAGTGCAAGTGTGTCAATTTCAACTTTTTTTTTGAACTAGAATCTATAACCAAGGCTCTGATTACCAACTGTAACACCCCGAAATCCACCAACACCCCAGGATGCTACTAAAACACACCAACAACAGCTGAACTTAAATAAGTGGAAAACTCAACAACATCTCCTCTGAATTAATAAGCAACGCGGAAGCAATAACAATGGATATAAATCATATAAGTACACACTCGCATAATCAACGTCCCAAATAATATGAGAAGAGTTTAACAACCACACTACGCTTTAACCATAAGTCTAGAGTCTCCCACTAACAAAACATTGACTTGAACTAAGATAAAAGGGGTCTATAAAAGATGAGTTGTGTCGTGAAACTAAATCCCTCTTTTCCCACCTAGCAATCATCAAGAACCTGTAATGAGTAAAGCAAGGGTGAGACAAAAATCTCAGCAAGTGAATTGTTCTGACCAACTATTTATACCACAAGCTCAATTAATCATTAGTTTAAAATATCAAGAGTAAGCCTCCATCAAACCATCACAGTAATAGTTAAGAAATAGAACACATTCACTGTTGCATATAAAACCACATAACCTTCAATATAATATATTATGTTATTCACTTCCATGCAAAAGAATGCATATGGATGCAATGTCATGACCACTTTTACATCGCACCCCTCCTCGGGCAACGCACGATGTGTACCGGTACAATTGCAACCATATGATTGCAACAAACTTCAATGAAAATGAGATGATATGCCTCATATGTCTCATAATGAGAAATAAAACCTCCACAAGCTCGACTTCATTTATAACCACAACCTCAACTTCAATATAACCACAACCTCAACTTCAATTATAATGGAGATATGAAAATAAACCTCGAGTGAGTAAATAAGAACAATAACATAAATATCCTCCATTTAACTCAAGTATTTAGATTATAATTAAAGTGGTATGTTTCTGAATATCAAAGTTTAGGTGATGAAAATAGCAAGTCAAAACGGCAGCAAACCACCGCTACATTCACTTGCCTTCGATGAAGATCAAATGAAAGCGAGCTAAGCACAATCCGAAGGTGTACCACCTGTTCATAAATATATTTCATCACAACAAAAACATATATATAAAACAAATACATCAATCAAAGGGTTGCTACGCCCAAACCCAACGTCCTCACATTAACACACACAATTCTAGTCAAAACAGCAGCACTGTTACGTCTCTTTTTTGTACACATTAAGTCTCACCACCAAAAATTATCATCTTCTACCAGATGAAATTTAACTTCAAATAAAGCATCTTTGTAATTGTACTCAAAAACAGAAAACATCATTAAAATAGGCTAATCTTTAGGTTAACCATAGACTGAAAATCTGACAGCAGCTGCACAACATCCCCAATAAAACAGACATAACCAGAGCATAAAAATTCGTACGAAGGTGATCTTTAACAATCTAGAAACCTTATTAAATTTGTGATAACTTTTACTTGGATCTTCAAGGGAGTACAAACTACACAGAATTAAAACTACACAGAATTCGTTTAGGTTTCCTAATCTTCAAGGGAGTACAAACTACACAGAATTACGAGACTGAAAAAGTGTCTGAATAAAACATCGATATCTCCCTGACCACAAATCCGATTGGGGAGCTTCTTACGGCTATGGAATGGACTCTAAATCTCCTACAACTCATATACAGGGTTTTTATTTTTCTTTGAGGCCACGAAGATCACGTTAAACTGTCAAAACTGAAAACTGTGCAGATCAACAACGTGCTGAAAACAACGACGTGGGTAGAACATCAACCCTAGGCCTTAACGGCAACGGATACCACTACCCGCAGGTGCTAGAACGTCCAAAACCATAGGGAAAACATGATTAGAGCAGGGGCATGTCTTACCTAGGGTTTCTCCTTCAAAAGGAATAGGGCAACGACGATGATCCCCACGGCAGCGGCGATCAACGGCGACGAACCCTAGTTCTCCACTCCTTTGTTCTCTTCTCTTCTCTTCTCTTCTCTTCTCTTCTCTTCTCCCTTCTTCTCTTTTTTCGATCAGAGTAGGGAGGGCGTCAAGGGAGGGAGTCACGGAGGGAGGGTGGAGAGAGGGCGACTCACGGGAAAAAATCATGGAGACATAAGGGCGGCGACGCAGGGGGGAGTTACGGATGGGAGGGGTGGGACCGCATGAACGGTACTGTAGCGATGCTACAGTAACCCATGTTTACTATCCATCCAACGGTTCAATCTTGCACCACTAATTACTTCAGGATTCGAACTCCGAATAACGCATGTGAGTCATCAAACGGAATGCATTCGACGAGCCCTACGCATCTGTTGTCTCTAATTATTCGTACGAGCATCGAAACTTAAAGTCAAGTTTTTGACCCTCTTCTATCTATGGTCAACTCCTATAATTTGTACTCTTTCTTTATAACACACAAATTCTGATCTACGAAAATTCTAGGTGTTACATTCTACCCCCCTTAAAAAGAATTCGTCCTCAAATTCTGCCATTTCTACGATAAAGCAAATATCAAAGAAAAAAAGGAACGTACATTAAACTCACCAACCTTGAAAAGATATGGATGCGTCTTGCGCATCTGCTCCTCAAGCTCCCAAGTAGCTTCTCGCTTGGACTGATTAGTCCATAGAACTCTCATATATTTAATAGTCAAGTCCATGGTTCGATGATATTCTAAGATACACACAGGGCGACACTCCATGGTCAAGTCATGTTGCATCATGTTTGGCTCTAACACAACCTTCTAGTATGGATCCCACAAGTACTTTCTGAATATAGAGATGGAAGACATTATGTACCCCTTTCCTAGACTCGGGTAACAGCAACCGATAAGCCAAACTACTGACTTGGGTTATGATAAGCAAAGGCACAATAATTCCGGGATATAACAACGCCTTTAGTAGGTGATACTTTGAGTAGAACTTGATCACCTACACAGAACTCTAGGTTTCGCTTCCTCCTATTAGCAAGCTCTTCTAATGGCTATAAGTTGTCAAAATATTTTGTCATATCCATTACAACTTCTCAGTTTTCTCGAATCAATTCCAGACCAACCAAGGACATCTCTTTCGAATTTTCCCAACATAAGAGGAATATACTTAATCAATCGTGCAAAGCTTCATAAACCTCTATAGCTGTTAAATGCAAAGTTAGCCAATAATAGATTTTGTTTCTCACAATAACGGTATCAAAGGATACCAAGCTGAAAAGGAAAATAGCCTTCTGTACTCAAGATAGTCCACTATGGCTGATCATTGGTCTAAGGGTGGAAAACAACTCTAATAGAATGGTTTGTATCTAAAACACGAGTAAGACGTTGCTAAATATAGAAACAAACTTGGGCTCTATATCTAAATAATAAACTATTGCCACACAACGTCCACATAAGAATGATATGCATCGACTAAGCGAATCAATCAACCACAACCAAGAAGAATAAGGTAAATCCAACCACAAAACGCATAGTGATATTCTCGAACATTCACTCAGGAACCACTAAACGCTTTAATAAACCTACAGGCCTCCTAGACTCATCCTTCACCCAGGTAGCACAAACTTAAAGTTGCCATATTTTTAAAACAAATATCCATCAAACTTCAATGCTAACTCAAATCCATGTACCTCTTTGTTTCACTATGCATCAACTTCAATGAACACCTCTTATCATATTAATCTTAATCTAAGATTTCTATATCATGTAAAGACACCTCTAAAATTAAACACTTCATTAAAAAAAACTATACTATGAAAGTTTACCATTGGAAATTCTCTTGTGCACAACTTGAATTCAAGATTGTATCATGGTGCATCTGACACCCACAAGACAGAGACACTTAGTTGTCTATGTTTACTCCCTAGTAGGAATTACACAACAAAAGAACATCCATACAATCCAAATTGGCAATTGTATACTTTTAAATTTAGGAATATAGTTCCTAAAAAGGCATCTACTACTGTATTTACCACCAATATGATTTGGGATCAATTAAAAAAAACTCATAAATATAAAGTGTTAAATACTACTCAACAGACACTATTTCAACATAGTCTTCATCATGAAGACAAATTCAATAGTCCACACCACTATAAAAAAAAACTCTTGCAATTCCCCATAAGCATGACTATGACTATTGCAATAAAAGCAAATGTATCTGCTCAAGCGAGAAGAAAAAAAAGCACACATCAATCTTTTTTTGGAATTTAAAATATATCTTAACCACTAAGCATTTGAATAAAACAGTGGCTCACAGACATGAACAAAGCGTATGCAATTTGGTAAAGTGATACTAAACAAAAAAATTGTGAAACTCAGTACACCAATACTATGCAACCGCGCTCATAAACCTCGTGATAGAAAAATTATCACAAAAAAATTGAACAATACTTGTTTATAAATCTAAGACATAGGAAAAGTCTAGACAAATGAAGATGATATATAATCTTACTCTCCGAGTTTCAGAAGGTCAATGTGTTTCATCAATTTATTTGATTATGGCAGCGAGGAAAACCTCGAACATATTAAAAATCAATAAACTACCAGGTATAAACCTGAACCATTGGCAAAATATAACTTTAAATCCTCCATTATCATAGATACGTAGCATAAAATAGAATGATAGATGAGCACAAGACACTTCCTAGGCCAACGTAATGAATATATCTATGGCTCATATATATGAAAAATAATAACCTAAGTAATATTAGGACTACCAGCACAGCAATGACAATAGATGCCACCACATCCTAACTATTCAACTAGTAGCTATTCGAATTTGTCACTCCAAACAACTTGGAGCCAAGACACATTCTTCAAAGCCACTAGAACTAAAAATTAGAATCTCAAAAGAAGTAGAAAACCTCTGGGTTCAAGAAAATACAGGCAACTAACTAAAAACACAAGCTCTAGGGCCTGGATAATATGTGATTGTAAACAACAGACCAACAATTATCCGCAATAGTGCCACAAGCCCTTTATGATAACCCAAAGAAAAGATCCATTCAAGTCATCATCTGTACCATTATTCGTATGAGGTTATCTTTGAGAGGGAAAACTAAATGCATGCTTGAAGTTAGTTTAAGACATCTTCACTACAATAGGACAAGACATACAATGACCCACCAATCCAATATGTCGAGAGCATATAGTTAGGTTGTATGGTATGGTGGCCAATCCATCCATCACTCAACGACATGCTTCGAATATCAATAGTTGGGGCATACATCTAACACTCAAGAACCTTCGCTAGCCAATGCAAGTCAAAAGCAATGTGGGGGCCCTCCACTTACTCTGTCTGCATTGCCCAACTATTCTTGTCATAAATATTCTAAGTTCTCAAAAAAAAATCAATAACCTTCTACCGTAACAATTAAAACACTCACAGAGTATTAATTTTATAAACACAATAGTGGAAAGTCAAACAAGTCTTTCTACAAAATATACATGTCAGTATCAGCTACCGTATAATTCCAAGGCATACACATGTGCCCCCAAAACAATTCTCACATCCATAATAAAATGACCTCATGATGGTTTAATAATAACAATAATAAACATCATGTACAGAGTATAGAGTAATTGGCACCAGAAGCATATTACATATGCAAACCCATACCCATCCTATAAGTGCAAGTGTGTCAATTTCAACTTTTTTTTTTTGAACTAGAATCTATAACCAAGGCTCTGATTACCAACTGTAACACCCCGAAATCCACCAACACCCCAGGATGCTACTAAAACACACCAACAACAGCTGAACTTAAATAAGTGGAAAACTCAGCAACATCTCCTCTGAATTAATAAGCAATGCGGAAGCAATAACAATGGATATAAATCATATAAGTACACACTCGCATAATCAACGTCCCAAATAATATGAGAAGAGTTTAACAACCACACTACGCTTTTAACCATAAGTCTAGAGTCTCCCACTAACAAAACATTGACTTGAACTAAGATAAAAGGGGTCTATAAAAGATGAGTTGTGTCGTGAAACTAAATCCCTCTTTTCCCACCTAGCAATCATCAAGAACCTGTAATGAGTAAAGCAAGGGTGAGACAAAAATCTCAGCAAGTGAATTGTTCTGACCAACTATTTATACCACAAGCTCAATTAATCATTAGTTTAAAATATCAAAAGTAAGCCTCCATCAAACCATCACAGTAATAGTTAAGAAATAGAACACATTCACTGTTGCATATAAAACCACATAACCTTCAATATAATATATTATGTTATTCACTTCCATGCAAAAGAATGTATATGGATGCAATGTCATGACCACTTTTACATCGCACCCCTCCTCGGGCAACGCACGATGTGTACCGGTACAATTGCAACCATATGATTGCAACAAACTTCAATGAAAATGAGATGATATGCCTCATATGTCTCATAATGAGAAATAAAACCTCCACAAGCTCGACTTCATTTATAACCACAACCTCAACTTCAATATAACCACAACCTCAACTTCAATTGTAATGGAGATATGAAAATAAACCTCGAGTGAGTAAATAAGAACAATAACATAAATATCCTCCTTTAACTCAAGTATTCAGATTATAATTCTGGTTTTTTTTTTGCAAAACGTGCGTAGGGGATTGTCAAAATAGAATGCATTGCTTTTCAGTTCTTGCATATATGGGTCTCGCACAAGAGTGGAGTGGAGTTACCATAAAATTTAGATGTAGACATTACAGAGCAGCTTAACGTGGATGATGGTGGAGTGCAAGTCATCATTTAGGCTTGAGAAGAATCGTGAACTTCATTGTTGCAACATTCCTTACAGGGTCGCCGTAACGTTCCATTGCACCACAGGAGCTAGCCTGCTCACCCCTTCCAGAAATAAGCGCATACACCACATAATCCTGTCTAGGAAAATGAACAATTTCCAAAATCAAATAAATATGCTTTGTTTTTATTTTAAAGTGTTGCATTCATGATGTTGCATCTCATCTTTCTTCAGTGTAAAAGTTTTCAAAATATGTTTAGACGTCAATCAAATCTTTCCTGAGAATTTTTCGGTTTGTTTGAGGAATAAATTCTTTTTCCCTCTAGCTAAAATCAATTGTTGGAAACTTATAAGTTTCTTTTCATGAAAAAATATTATATTTGGGTCCGTAGTCTCCAATTCTATTATGGAATTTTCCTGAGATTTTTGGAGCTTTCGAGAGAAGTTTGGTGGTTTAAATGCAGATTCTAGGATTTCATAGATTTGTTTTTGAACTGAAATTTATTTCCCGGAAATAATAAACCCTGAATCTTTTTCTCCTTCTTCAGCCAACCCATCTCTCCGTGGCCCAGCATCCGTGAGCCCAGCAGCCCAACCAACCTCCACCTCTCTCTCTCAACCTATGCCTATCAAAATTTATTAAAGTATACAACAAATTTTGGTCTAGCCTGATATACCCATGAGCCGGTGTCCAAGTAGGACGACAACAACCAACCAAGGTCTAAGATTTAACTTAAATCGATAATATAATATGGGCTTCATATCCATGTATTTCCAAACAATTGGAGTGTCCATCAATGAATTCAAAATCATGAAGGATCATAAACTCCTTTCAATTCACAGATTCCTTCTATAGTTTATTTCTTAAGAAAAATTATGCATTATCCCCTGTCCACCAAAACTTTGGAACCAACTAATCAATGGCATTGATTTCTGTTTGTGTCGCGTCTCGACAAGTCTGCTAGTGTTATACAGTGGTGAGCCGCGCCAGTCTTCTATGGTCTGTCCACTAATCCACCACAGCCCGATCAGTAAATCATTTAGCGTTTTGGGTTTTCAGGCTACCTTTGAAACTATGCCCCGGAACATTATATTGGGTGAACAAGAAATAAATGGCCCAGGCATCACCACCTTGGCTCAAGCTCACCTCGAGATTTATGTGGTACATAGTGGTATCTTAAACCTTGCACTAGGTCATAAATAATTCTTGCTGGCAGCTCAGTTTTTATTGCTGGCATCGTATTGCCTTCAACATCATGGAGGGTCCCTACTTATAAAAAAAGCCCTCTATCCTAAGGTTACCGCTTATATAGTCTTCTAGTTATCAACTTCACATTCTAATGAGATAACTTTAGCTTGTAGCATGCAGAGGTGCAGAGTATCCAAACAGATGAGCACAAGGGTAGGCTTGGGACATGTAAGGAGTAGTCAACTTGGGGGCAGCAAATGCATGTATCAACCGAAGCCCATTTCAGGCTTTGTCGTCAATTGGCCCAACCGAAGCCCATTTTTCTAAGTTTTGCTGTTAGGTAGCAGGTTATTCTCTTTTGCTCTCAGCACCAGAGCCATGTCCTAACAGTACTCTTTATGGTCCTCTCTTGCTCCTCTAGGGTCAAATTTGGTCCATCCAGAAATATGATACAGTCCTTGTAAATGTGTAAGTGGACCACCCAAACAGCATTAGTACATATGAATTTTTTTTATCTATAATGCATTGTTGTATATAGTTTGTGAGCAAATAAGGTTAGGATTAGTGAACAAAACGCAAGTGTTTGTAGTCACCAAACCATAGTTCGGCACGTGTAAGTGATACGTAAGTTCAATAGCTGTCACACCCCGAAATTTAGGATTTCGGGATGTGATTAGAAAAAGAAAATTAAATAAACATTTTTCATTAATTATTAAAACTTTTCCAACATTTGTTTAATTTATAGGAAATTTACATTTTTCTAAATCAAATTAATGTACTTTGTGTTGCCTTAATTGAAGTGTTGCATTCATGCCGTTGAATCTCATCTTTCTTGAGTGTGAGATTTCAAAATACGTTTAGACGTTGATCAAATCATCCCTGAGAATTTCCTAGATTTTTCTAGGAATTAATTCTCTTTTCTTTAAAGTCAAATCCATTTATTGGAAGGATTTAAATTCCCTTTTCATGTACTCCAAATATTTTATTTGGGTTATTAGTCTCCAACTCTATCTCTGGAATATTTCGTAGGATTTTTAGAGATTTTGGAATATTTTCCATGGTTCAAATACTCTATCTGGAATTTCCTGGATTTTATTTGAACTAGATAATCTTTCCCAAAATAAAAATCTAAATCTTTTTCTCCTTTTCCTTCTTGGGCCGAATTCATCTGCAGGCCCAGCTTCCTACCTCCCCTGCAAGCCTCTTCGTGGCCCAGCCCATCCGAGAAGCCCATCAAACCGCCGGCCCATTTCCACTCTCCTTTCTCCTCTCTCTCACTGAATCGTGGGCCCTAGCTGTCATCCCTTACCTTCCATCCCACTCGCACGCGAGACAGACTCAGTTCGAGTCCGGCTGCTGCACGATGCACCGCCGCTCTTCCTTCGTGGCGCGCACGCCAAGGACTCCCCGTTTTCGGTCTATATAGGGCGCTTCCCTTCTTCCTTCGCCCACGATCCCAAACCCTAGCCACCCGAAGCCATCTGCGCCGCCGGCCACCACCAATCGAGCTCGCCGAAGACGAGCTACAGGAGCCGCCATTGCCGTCGATTAGCTCCGACCCGAGGCAAAGGAGGTAGATGGATGCCACCATGGTGATCCCCAGGCCGAGCCGCACGTGACTGCCCTATTCTCGTCGCCGTTCCACCGCCGGAGTTGCTCCTCACCGTGAAGTCTGAGCCGCCGCCGCCGCTAGCTGAATTCCGGCCGCCCCTCGTTGTCCCCGTGCTTGGTGAGCACCTCTGCGAGTTCCTCTCGTTCCCCTTTTTGTTTTCCCCCACTCGTCCGTAGCCCTAGGTCGCTGAATTGCGGCCGAGCCGAGCACCAGAGCCGCCGTCGGCCATGGCTGTAATGGCTGCAAGTCTTGGAACTATTGCAGAAAAGCCCCTGTAGTTCTTGTTTATAAACCCGCAGTCCACGGTAGTTCAAAAGTAATTCCGTTTAGGTCCTTTTCTTTTCGGTTTAACCCCTGAAGTTTGGCAGAATCCAACCCGCCGTCCTTGGCTGCCCGTTTCACATGTGAACCCTCATGTTTTCATACGTAATTAAGTTTTAGCCCTTGGTTTCTTTCAAGACAGCCCTTGGAAGCCTTGTGTCCTCGCAGTTAAGCCCCTAGAATCTTGTTTTATCCATAGATTCCACGTTTTATCTCCGTTTAACCTCGTTCTTGATGCGTTAGCTTTCTAAAAGCGCAAAGTTTAGATTAACATTGTTGGTTACCAAGTTTCATGTTTTGAACAAATAAATAAATAATAATTGTTTAATACTTGTTACACTGGTTTTCTAAAACTAAAACTAATTAGAGCTCCAACTCCATGTTTTATAATTTATTTAAAATATTAATTTGAATAATGTTTACTTCATATGCTAGTAAGGTTGTATCTCAGTTTTCATAAACTAATAATTAATTTGCTTAATGTTCAATATTGAATCTTGTTTTCTAAATAAAATTTGACTAGGTTTATACATCGTCTTTTATAAATAAATATTAACTTGATTAATATTTATTAAATAGCTTTTCTAATTAAAAGTTAATTAAGGTTTATACCACGCTATTTCATAAACAAATGATGTTAATATGAATAACAATTATTGAACCAGCTTTCATAATTAAAATCTAACTAGGGTTAAACACCGGTTTTGTGCAATCTAAATTAATATGGTTAATTCACAACTTGAATAAGTTTTTAATATAACTTTTTTAGTCCAACACGAGACATTAAATTATTCGTCTATATGCTCTCTCATGTTTTATTGCAAATTAAAATATTTAATTGGTATAATCATTATATAAACATTTGCAAATAAAATTAATTAGGCTTTACCCGTCTTCTCATATCAAAGTATAATTTGATTAATTCAAATACCGAATATTTCTCTGGAATATTCATTACATGACTTTTCATAACTAAAATTGATGAAGCATGTAGTCTTTACTTTCTTTTATATTATAAATCTTTCGATAAGTTGTATTCTTACGATTACCTTGCGATAGTTGTATCCTTTCCAACCGGTGTTCTGTTTTCAACGTTTCTTGCGCTTTCGTGATCGTAGTATCGAGCCCCATCGTCTAGTACGTTCTTTTAAAAGCTTTTCTTTTGATTGGTGCATTGTTCTTAGTTGTATCTATTTCTTTGTTTGTATGTTTGTGCTTGTGCTCGATGTTTGCTACGATTAGAGGAGCATCGTTCCGAAGCTGTCAAGAACAAGAGTTGAAGACTGAGCAGTGGTACTCTTGTGCAGGAAGGCAAGTGTCCCTAACCATCTTTTCACATATGCTTTATAAGATCATATATGTTAATCGGAACATAGAGAACCACCCAGGATTTCCCGTACAACCATAATACTATAATGGCTCTGGTCTTGGCTAATTAATTAGAAACCTTAGTTAGGAATGATCTTACCGAAAGGGCATGGGGGGTGGCGGTTGACGGTGTATAGCCCAGTCCCCTCGGGAAGTGGGCTTAGCTAAGACACTATGGGTGTGATTGGTTTCTTGGCCTATCTCAAGCCTGGCTAGAAGTTATGCAAGGCTAACTTAAGACAGGCTTGTGCAATACAACAGGTATGTGTTTGGTTCGGGTGGCTCCAGTTAGCCAGGACTACTAGTATGATGTTTGGCTGCCTGCATAATGAGATAAGATGACCTTGTACTAGCTGTGGGTGAATTTACCACCCATTGTCTCTCTTCTTCCTCCCTTCACCTTCGCCACCCAGTTAATCCTCCGCTCCACTGGCCCTACATCTCCATCGCCTCCACTGCCTCTTCTCCCTCTGCTTCAAGGGCCTTGTACCTCCATTGCCACATCCTCAGTAGCATGGACCTTCGATTTGGCTCAATCGAGCTCGGCCATGGCTCCGTTGACCTCGAGCTTTTGCCCAAATCGACCTCCGATGTGGCTCAATCGATCTCAAGTGTGTCCGAATGGACCTCTAGTCTGCTTCAATCGAGCTTGTGGATTCACCTAGGGCCGCGTGGAGGAGGCCACGACAGCGCTAGATGGTGCTTCGCTTTGCGCCTGCTAACTGGGGCGACACCAAAGGAAGGGAGCGCGGAGACGGCATGTTGTTCCAGCGGCACGGAGACGACACGCCATGTTGGCAGCAGCGAGCGGCGCGGTGATGAGGAAGGGAGCATGGAGACGACACGCCAGGCTGGTGGTGGCGAGCGGCGCGACGATAATGGCACGCCGTCACGCATGCCCGCAGCGGCGGCGTGAAGATGAGCAAGGCTGGCGGGTCGCAGCCCGGCGGTGCTCGTTTCGCAGGTTACTTGATTCAAGTTGGGCCCACCAAGGTGGCTCCGCGTGGCCTTATGCAGCCTGCATAAGCTGGGAACGAGACTCATTTGTGTTTCCAGCAATGCAGGCCGTACAACCCGTTTTGCACAACGCAAGCCTGGCTAAGAGTCCTATTCAACCTACCAAACATGCAGGCCTGCACTATGGAAGCCTGGCTAGGCCCATATGCACCTTACCAATCACACCCTATGCCCGTTAGGGAGGGTTATGCCTGCTTCCGATCCGGAAACCTTAGCGGGTCGTTTCTAATTAGGGAATCTTTGTAAAGGCCTCATAGCGTCCCTATGCAGTCACACCTCGGAAGTGTGGTACGTGCTTTGGCCAGCACAACATGGTTGGGTTTAAAGTTCTTTGGAGCTTTTACGCGAATTGTGGTGAAAGTGTACAACCCCTGCAGAGTGTAAAACTGTTATAACAGCCGTGTTCGCGGTCATGAACGGCCTGGACCCTCACATGATTAATATACTTAAAGTTGATGATTAAAATGTTCTGGTTATTTCGGTGGCCTTGCTGAGTACCAACCATAAGTGTACTCATCCTTGCTTATTGCTGCTCAGTATTCAGAAGGTGTGTGAAGTTGTTGAAGATGATGTTTGGCGTACGCAACCCCCAGTCAACTGCCTGTGGTGAAGAGTTCAAGATTCCGCTGCTAGAAAACGTTTGTATTGTCTTTATTTTATTATTTCCGCTGTAACTTTGTGTTCTGTTTATTCATGGAGTCTATCATATGTGTGAAACTTGATCCTGGCACACATATGAGATGCATCTGGTTTTCTTTCTAAAACCAGGTGTGACAATAGCTAGGCTTGGGAGTCGTCAAGAGTAATTGATTTAGATTGAGCCGGAGGAGTTGGGTAGTGGTAGGAGGCGGAGTATATTTTATGTGTGATGGATAGAATGTAACAAAAACAGGTGGCATCTAAGATGAAACATGCGAGTGTGTAACTAGTTAGGGTGGTGCTCCACATGTCTATAGTAAGCATAAGATTGAAAGACTTCATCACAGGCCCATGTTTCTTCTTTGCACACGAGGAACCTTTATTGTCATAGAACACCTTCATCTTCACCTTCACCTGGGCAGTGCATGAATCCTCTGACAACCTGGTAATAGGAGGCCACGATGACCTCATGGCAGCTCTGATCCTCATGCAGGACCTCGTCCATCTCCTTTTTACTCGAACAGGGCATAGTCGCTAGCTTCTTGGCTGACGGGGTCAATCGCAACCACTTCAGCGGTGAAATCGATGACAGCCTTGGACCACAGACTTCCATGCCTACTTTGACATTATCTTCATTGACAACCTAGGGGTAGGTCTCTAATAGTTGAAAATCCTTGCTGCTGTAAGTATCCAGAGGATTCTAACACTCTTACATGAAAATTTCTGATGCCTTCTAAGCCCATTGAGCGAGGTGTCTCATCTGGATTCCATGTGAACATATATTTGAGTGTCGATTATCTGTTCGCAACAGAAATTGACAAATATAGGCATGAATAAGCCTCTGTGTAGAATAGTGTTCTCTCTTAAGCATGATGGCTTATTGAGTGTGAATAACAAGACTATAAATATCGACGCATTTTCTGCTTTTTCTCTTGTGAGAGTGAAGCACATTACTTTCTAAGCAGCACTGTCAATAGGAGGTTCCCTCTTTATAAAGGCTCAGGTAGCGCCGAAATATAAATAACCTTTCTTCATATGGTCACAGCTATATATTGGGTTATAGTTGTCAACTTCACGTTGCAATGGGGTAAATTAAAGTTGCAGTATGCAGTGTTGCACAATACTACCCAAACAGTTGAACGCACAACATTTTATAGAGCAAGGCCACATAGGCTTGGGAGATCTCAGCAGAAGTGAACATAGGCTCAAGAACTGCATATTTCAATAGTATACACACATATATGCATATACCTACAGAAGCATGATATGCGGCAGAAGTCTTAACCAGTAAGTGAGGAAGGAATCTCTTCTTCTCCCTATTGTACACACACCATCACACGACCTGCATCCGGCGCCGTCGAGGGCATTCGTGCATGCTAATTTTTCACGCCATATCATGAATTGACCCAGCTGAACGGCTTCTTTCTCATTTTCACTGTCACCAGATCAATATGCCTGAGAGTTGCTATGTGGGGCAGAAGATGTTAGGCACATTGTGTTCCTGAGACTAATTGTGAAACAGAAGCAATTCAAGCTTGAGCAAAGGATATGTAAGGGAATAGATAATTTGAGCACATAATTTTCAAATTAAATGAAACAAAATGAAGTCCACCAGAACTATCTTTCAAACCATTTTGGCTGTCCTGAGTGTAATACATTATTGTATGCTGTCTAAAGTGTTTCACAATATGCATCCCATTAATATTGGTAGGTCAATACGAATATCAACAAAAAAATATATTGATCTCATTTACTGTCATGAAAGTTTTCCAAATATCTCCAAATATCGTGTTCCTTATTTCCCATTTCCGTAACTCAAAACAGTTATGATGTAAATCAAATATAATCAGAAACTCTTATTTATGGAATAAACAGTTTCAAAGGACAATCTCAAACAATGCTCCAGTGTTTTTACACATTTCCGTGAAACTAGCTAGCTCTATGTTCGAGTGGCATTTCACCAGTAGCGACAATGACACGACTCATCCACACAGTGCACCTGAATAGGCACCAGGCCACATTTGGTGCCCGCTCGAAGTCCCTTTGCCAATCTCACAACTCTGCCGCCCCGTTCTGGAATCGGCAGTGCCGATTGATAATGCTGCCTGGTGATGGAATAGTGCTGGATGGCAGGGGCTCTCCATCGGCCTTTCTCTGCTCAGCAGCTTTGATGCTGGCAGAGGCAAAGGGACATAGCCATTGGAGGATGCGGCGGAACCAGCGAGTGGCAGCAAATTAAATTGAATGAGCTCGACTAAAAAACCACCAGTCCCAAGTGTTACACCCTTTGTAGTCCTCATAATTACACCTCTACGAGCCTGGTCCATCCACAAATATGATAGCCCATTGAAAAATGGAAATGCTAAAGGGCACTTCAAAACAAGATTTTACATATAAAAAAATATTGTCATACAATGCACTGTTGTATATAGTTTCGTAGTTTTTACAAAATGGAAGCGTTTGGAATCACCAAACCATAGCAAGATGCGATCATGAAAGTGGGTAACTAGTTGGGGTGCTCCTCATGTCTAGTAAGCATCAGTTCGAATGACATCATTATGCTCTTATATTATGGCTTGGCGCATTACGAAAATGCATAATTATTTAAGGAAGAAGACAATAGTGGTTCAGTTAAAATTACAAACAACTATGTTAAAAGACATTGAACTAGTACCGAGAGCCTTTTAAAACATACTCAACAAACACTAGTTCGATGAATTCTTGTAAAATAATGAGATAGTGCATTTAAAATGTTGTAATGGATTAATAGAAATGTTAAATATTTTAATAATTATAAAAACACTCATCTTAAAACAAATTTGGTGACATTAATTGTAACCAATGCAGCTAGTGGTCCAAACCCGTCCGAAAGGTGAAACTATTTTATTACTGGACCAATTTGGTTGTTTCATTTGGCCTCGAAATAAGACCAGCAGTTTGGTGGACTAAAGATTTTAAATTGGAATGGAGAAGGACTATCAAAATTATGGCCTCTCTCTCTATCTATCTTCTGATGTTACCTCCTTAGGGTCACAGCTGTATATATAATAATATAGTTCTCATTCCTGTAATGCAATAGGAGATGGAGGCCAGTATACAACGGTGTGCCATCTCGAGACAGTTGAGCGCACATCTGTATAGAGCAAAGGGTGTGCATGGGTGACATCAGGAGCCGACTAACTTACAAGCACGCTAGGCACTAGGTCCACTTGGACTTCTTTTTTTTGAACGTAACCACTTGGACTTCTTTGGCCGGCCCATCCTCCAGCTCTAGCGAGGGCGCATCTAAAAGGAGAAATTACAAACTATGTTCTCTCTAATTTGGTGTCTTCTAGGGGCGAAAATGGTACGGATACTATCCTCTATAGCTGATTTTATTTAAATCACACAAATATTAAACTTGTACCTAAGTTTGTTCCGATTATATATTTGGGAACGATTTGAAATTCAACAATTTTCTGTTAACACTGGTGATCCACCAAGATGATGGATGTAGTGCATGCATGCTTGCCTGACTCGACCATATGGTGATTATTATCATTATTTTTAAAAAAGTCTTGGTTGTTTTGTCTTCTTTCCAACTTCTTATAAGCATAACTCAATAGTTTGGTAGAAGGAAGCAGATGCTATAACTGCATGTGGTTCTGGTTTTACTTAATGTTTAATAGCTCCCATAAATTTTTTGGAAAAGCCAACAACCTCTGACACTACGAATTAGCAACTGAAAGTGTGAAAGTATTAAAACATTGCTAGTCCATCGTGCCTTGCACAAGCCAACAACCTCTGACACTACGAATTATCTTCCCCTCTCTCTGTCTCTCTCTCTGTCTCTCTCCCTCCCTCTCTATCACTCCCAACCCCCTCCTTTCTCTTTCTGATATAATCTCTTCCTGTCTATCCTCCTTATGGTGACAGATTTATATACGTGGCCATAGTTCTCATTCCCATAATGTAAAGGGAGATGAAGCTGTGCAAGGGTATGCCATTGCCAAACAGTTGAGTGCTGAGAGCAGATCTGTACATAGCAAAGACTGTAGGTATGCATGGAAGACATCAGGAGTGGTCTAACTTATGAGGACGCTAGGCACTGGGGCCACTCTAAGCTCCTTTGGCCAAATGCCCGCCTTCCAACTCTAGAGACACTACTAACTCTGTTCTCTATCTGATATATATATATATATATATATATATATATATATATATATATAATATGTATTCATTCCAATATTGTAAAGGGGGAGGCTTCTATGCAAGTGTGGTGTGGTATCTGTAGAACAGAATGATTCTAACTAAGATGTCAGGAGCAATCTAACTTAATTAGGTCAAAAACCAACAGCAGACGGATAGTCGTCATACGTATTCCACGTTTCACTTTCTACTGCTGTGCAATGTTTGGACATTGCATCCTCGCTTATAGCCATGTACCTGCCGGTTATGTTACTGTGCTTGCTCCTACAAATTGGATCAACCGGGCTCACATGCTCAAGATCAATCCCCGGACGAAGATAGCAGGCTGATGTATTTTTCTTTTAATAATAAATAAAATGATGTAGCCACATCCGTATTCATGTGACTGAGTTCACGAAGTTCCAAACAAAAATACTAAAAGTACAGCCACGAGGGAAACACAAGCCAACAACCACTTTGATTGACTCCATTAATCTATTTGGGTATCTCTTTCCACCTCATGTCACTTATATAAATGCAACGTTTGCATATATGTGAGGTAATGCTAAGTATGCAGCGGAAATGGTACACAACCACCAAACAGTTGATAAGTGGTTCAACACCCGTCCAAATTCGTGTATGCAAAAAATGGCCTGGGAGACAACAGTAGCTATCACCTTTTGCAATGGTGGCAGAAAAGGAAGCCAGAGTTACCGTCGCCGCTTCTTCCATGCCAAAAGACCACGACACTGCTGCTATAAGGCATCCAACAGCTGAATAAACATATGGCGCACTTCACACACCTTATCAATTTACCTGTGAGGGAGAAAGATTGAAGAATGTGGATGCTTTAATTTCTTTCATTTGTCTACAAGCTTAGTTTAGAACCTATTTGTGACAAGCATATACTTTGATAATCATAATCCTTGCATTGCAAACTAAACATGTAATCTAATAATCACTTGTGAAAAATCATAAATCTTACAATGCAATCAATTGTCCAACATTGGCCAAGCATGAAGTAGTACACATTTGGAAGAGCCACTGGATTTTTATGTTTCATTTATAACTGAGCTTTGTAATTACTTTGTTCGTCAATACAATACAATCAACTGTTCAACTTATTCTCATCAAATACAACCAAAATGACACATATGACACGATGAATATCTGACCTAATTGCATGTCTACACATAACGCGTAAAGTGATGGTTGATGAGAGTAGAGGGAGCTAACATGAAGTGCTTCTGCACCAGCAAACTGACGATGAAGTTGAATTTGTCGACAGAGATTACAGATCAGACTCCCCTAGAAACACATGCAAGAGATGAAGTAGCAGGACATAGGGAGCTGTCGTTCAAGGCTTGTTGTGGCTTGACAGCTCGTGTACAGCTACATGGAGGGGAACAGAGTTGGTGACAATGGCCACATGCAAAGCAGTGGGAAGACGAAGGCTGATCCCTAGATATGCGGATCCAAAAAGCAGACATGGCGGAGACTGCAACACAAGCATACCAAAGCTATGAACAGGATCAGCAAAAGCTAAATGTCCACAACCTGACCATGATGGAAAGGTTCAAGACAAGAACTACGGTAATTTGGAAGAATGGAAGTGGGAAACAGCAGCTGTATTATGGGGATAACTGAAGGATTCGATACATACTCCATCACAGGATCGGTGATCTACAACTACTGCTAACCTACCTAGGGTTTACTTGTACATAACATCACCATGTATCTTAGAGGGCCCTATCAGAGCTTACATATCATCTTCCTTGGTCATTACATTAACAGAATTGTCACTAAAATATGTATTGTTTACTAATCGGCAAGGCCAGTTTAGCAATAACTAATTCCCCACTGACCGTGTTCCTAAAGCTCATCATGTGCCTTCCAGATCTATCTTGCTCTGCTTCTCATGTCTGACAGAACTGAACGCTTGCTCAGCTTTTTAGTACTGAAGAAACTGAATATATTACACAGAACGTTTATAATTCTTGAGTCCGACACGGGTATGACTACACGGGGATGGGCAGAGGCAAGGTGGTGACGAGCGGGTGAGGCAACTTATATTTTTTTGTGCAGAAACGTTTTCTTCCTGCACATCTTCGTGCATGCATGGACAACGAAGTAAAGTCCACTCGATTATAAACTGCGAAAGATCTAATAAAATTTATGTATGGAGGCGAGCATCACAGACTATGGCACCATACATGTTCTGATGACATATATGATTTTGGGGGCATTTGAAATTCAACTGTTTTTTGTTATTTGGAAAAAGTTACTCCGCGGGTGATCGTATTCCAGCGCGACTGCGCGATCAACAAGGGAGCACTACTACAAAATAGATTTTCGGAGGCGGTCTTTTTCTATTTTTGGAGGCGGAAATCCGGTCCGCCTCTAGCATGGGGCTTCTGTTAATCAATCATTTTCAGAAGCGGATAGATGTCCGCCTCCGTTAATCAAAATAAAAAAATAAAAAAATTCAAACCGTAGATCAGGCCCGCCGAGCCCATCCAGGGCCAGTCGCCGCTGCTCGCGCGCTAGATCCGGCGAGGCCGCCTGCCTACGCGTCGGATCCGCCGCCAAGCCGGAGTTGGCACAGCTGCCTCCACCTCGCCCGCGCCTTAGCGCCACTGTAGGACTCCGTAGTTTGCACCTGTTCACGCCGCCGGATCTGGCCTCCTCTTCACTAGAATCGCGCCGCCGCTCTCTCCGCATCGCCGCGCCGCCACCGCATCTGGGGAGGAAGCTGCGCCACCTCCAGATCCACGCTGTCGCCGTGGTGGGTGGTGCTCGGTGGAGGCGGAGCGGTGGTGCTGCTGCTCGACGAAGGAGGAGGAGTTGTGGTGGTGGTCGACGGCGGAGGAGTACGTTGGGGTGGTGGTCGACAGCAGAGGAGGAGAAGGTGTGGTGGTGGTGGTGCCCCGCGAAGGAGGACGAGCTATGGTGGTGGTGGCCAGGCCGGAGGGAGCCGTGGAGGTGGACTGGTGGTGGCCGGCGCCGGAGGGGGTGGCGTCGCCCGGGGATTGAAGGGAGGCGGAGGGAGAGAGACTGAGGGAGGGGGAGAAATGAGTTAGGGTTGTTTTTATCTTGCTATATATAGGAGGTGTGTTTATCGGGCCGACACGGGCTACGTGGGCTTGGCGTTTTTCAGAGGCGGGCCTTATAAGCGTCCGCCTCCGAAAATCGATTTACTGAAGCGGATATCTTAAGACAACCGCCTCTGAAAATAGATCATTTTCTGAGGCGGTTATTTTAAAATGTCCACCTCCGAAAATTGATTATTGGAGGCGGTCAGATGCAAACGTCTCCGAAAATAAAAGGTGCACGCCTCTGTTAATCATATATATTAACGGAAGCGATTAGGATTTCTGTCCGCCTATGATAAAAAAAAGGGCAATGTCTCCTAAAATCCTATTTGTAGCAGTGGAGGGCATGGTTCAGCATTTAGTCTCGTGCCTTACGTCAGAAATGGCTATTGAAGTCATTAGTGGGTTAATTATGAAGAAGGAACCCGCATCATTGTTTCTTTGTTTGACAACACGTTGATCTAGGCCAGATTAAGAGTGCGGACATCCGGATCTGGCCAGGTCGACGCGTCCGGATTAGGTCTGTCGAATATATTTTTCTGTACTTACGTCTCAGTTTACTCGCCACCACCTAAGGGATAAAATCCATCGCAGAAACTTGCAGCACATTAGCCAGCCAACCGCGACATAAGCTCCATTAGCACCATAGGGCTAGATCTCGTGTCATCGCGGTCGCCAGGGATTCATCCATGGCCGTGATTAGGAGTTAGGCATCCGGGCTGGTGTAAGTATCAATACGATTATGACATTCTCATATGAAAATTTCTCATGCCTTCCAATCCCATGCATTTGCATGGTTCATCTGGATGCTATGTGGTTATGTCTGAGTAGGATCATCTCTACTCACAAAATAGGAATTGGAAATGATGAAGGCCTGGAGTAGCCTCTATATACGCACACAAGGCAAGAACAGAGTTATGGCTGCAGCCTGGTGGATTACTGAGTGTGGATCGTATTGGAATGGTATAAATTTCAACACATTTTCTGCCTTTTTCATAATGACGTTTCATAGTACAAGGTAGTACACACGCACAACACACACTGCCATCCTACACATTATTGGTGCATCAGGAAACACATTTAAACATGCTGGACAAGCAAGCTATAACCATCTCAATTTACTGTGGCCAAGTGATTTGCCCTTACAAAAAAGATTCAGGTGATTTATGTCAAAAAAATATTATGGTACAATAGTTTATACGCTCGTTGATTCTAGCATGGACAACGTGTAATGCTGGCTCGTTAAAAGGCCTGCCGTTTTCTCTTGGAAGGGAATCACATCACCTTGCTCACGAGCACCGCGAATACATCACATTCCAATGTGGAACTTAGTTGCATTATGGAGGGGTGCACGATATCTCAATGGCTGAGCGCAGAAATTCATACAAGGCAAGTGGATAGCCTTTGGAGATCCCAGGAGAAGTCATCTTGGTCATAAAAAATGTTATCTGTCAATAGTAAGTTAGCTGTAGAAGCAAGATAAGAGACGCAACAGAAGACTGAAACTGTTAGCAAGCATGGTGTCTTTCATTGTCATTTCCGGACATAGACCATAGCACATCCGATCCCACACCTAGCGCTGTGGTATCCAGTTGTACAAGCTAAAAGTTTTCAGGCCTGAGACTAGGTCTAAGCCCGAGACTTTCTCATTTTCGCTGCTACTAGGTCTAAGCCCGAGACTTGCTATATTCTTGATTTTAGGCACATGAAATGTTTAAGGCTTATTGCGAATCAGAATCATGATATAGTAGTGTCAAGTGACGATTGAACGAATGATTATCAAATAGATAATTTAAACCCATAGTTTTCAAATGAAAATCTAGTGTTGTATGTGAATAGATCATTTAAGCCCATAGTTTTCAAATGTAATCTAGTGTTGTATGCGAATAGATAATTTAAGCTCATAGTATCAAGTCCACCACAACTATGTTTCAGACCTTGTTGTCTGCCATGGGGCTAATCTAGTGTTTTATGGTACCTGAAGTTTTTTCCAATATCTAATTTGTTTTCATGTAAAATTTTGCAAATATTTATCATCTTCCTTATTTCTCGATAACATTATTATGTAGAAATCATTGGCGATGGTTGATGCTGTTTAGTGCTGGATGCATCGCAGGCGCTCTCCACCGGCCTTTCTCTGCTCGGCAGCTTTGATTCTGCAGCAGGGCTGATGGGGCACATATATAGGAAGGTGCGGTAGGTAGATAAATAATGCACGTAGGGGATTGTCAAAGTGCCTCAGTTGCATGTCCTGCACCCATACCATACCATCAGAACTATATGTAGACACAATCATAGTCAGCCGCAGCTAAGCGTAGATCATGGTGCACCACTGCACCAGTCATTGATCAGGTTTGGGAAGCATCGGGAACTTTATTGTTGGAGGATTTCTCAGTGTAGCCAAGAAACATTCTACTGTGGCAAGGAAACTATATCTCATTCACCTCTTGTAGAAATAAAAACACACTCTTGCGCTAGATGTCTCCATATTCCTTGTTAGGCTACTGTACTACTCCGTGAGTAGTCTACTGCTCACAGAAAGGAGGCAGAGTCTATACGAGTTACAGAGCCTGACGACACCCCTACGTGAGTGTCTGGGGACGAGTATGTACGACGAGAGTGGATGATAGCTTCAGCAGCTTCCATGGAACAGAACCGGCAGGTTCCGATGGAAGCCGATGATTGGTGGAAGGTGATATCGAGACCAAGCTCGACTAACTACACAGATGTTGAGTGTATGGCGATCACGACTCACCAGATGGTGTGGAAGACTACCAGGTCGTTTCTCACAACTATCTTTCAAACAGTTTTGTCTGTCACGCAGCTAATAATTAAATTGTGTATGCCGGTTGAAGTATTTCACAATATCTCAATTGCTTTCATAAAAAATGTAACTTTGCAATTATCTCATTCCGTATTTCTGGTTACAAAATTTCACAACAAATGTAGTTTTGATGTAATCAATATAATCCCAAGTCCTTTGTGGAGTAAATAATTTCATAATGATAACGAAACACAGGGCCTCTTCGATGTCTGCGATTACTACCCTGTTTACCCGGTCCTCATATCGTTGGCTGCGATTTATGCCGCGTGGTTCTAGAATGACCGATCGCAGGCGCTCTCGGCCTTTTTCTCCTTGGGTGCTTTTACTTTGATTATATATAGCAGAGGGGAAGGGACATATCCATTGGAGGATACGGTGGTCACCAGTCAGCGGAAGCAAAGTGAATGAGTTTGATTTAGCCACACGGAGCCATTATTACATATAAAAAAATCTTTTATGTATACATAGTTTGCAAACTAATTAGCCGGATAATTATACTTAGTGTACAGCATGCAACAGTTTGTAATAACCAAACCGGAGCTCCACCCATATGACTACAAATATGCACACATCAAGTCCAATAGCTAGTCTTGGGAGTCATCAGGAGTTGTGTCGTAGTTAAGGCAATATTTATATCTGATTAATGCAAAACTAGTAGGCATAGTATTTATATCTGATAGATATAATATTGACGGCCCCAATTCTTGGTTGCTTCATTTGTGTGTGCTTGGTCTAACGACACTAGTCCTTGTGGACGCTTGGTCTAACGACCCTAGTCCTTGTGGCCGGTTGCAGCATTAAAGATGGTGCCATTCTTGCTGCCATTGCTCTCGACAGTGGTGATGCCTGGGGGCGGGGCGGCAATTCCCTCGCTGGAGAGATCATCGTGCCTTAGCTTTTATGGATGGATATCTCGATGGTGAAAGCTAAAGGCTAGTTTGCCCAGTCGTGCGATGGCAATCTGGCAGCGTCCTTCAACGCTGCTTTCTTCACACAGATGCCACATTTGGAGGATTCCTTCAAGGAGCCGACAGTCACCACATAGACAGCGGCCATCTACCAATCTGATGCGAGGCAACTGCGTAGATCATCCGACAACCCAACCACTCCCCCACGTGAGCACCGTCAGCTCCGTACGCATCTATATGTGGTACGTCGTGGTACCCCGTGAATTCCTCACACCTCGCTTAGGCCAGAAACAATTTGTGCACCCTGGTAGCTCATTTTTTAGGTGCTGGCGTCCAAATGCCTCGGTATCCAGGAGGTCCCTATTTATAAAGCCTCTATCATGGGGTCATTGCTTATATGTGCCAGTAATTGTCAACTTCACATTCCCATGAGATAACATTAACTTCCAGCATGCAGGGGCGCACAATATCCAAACAGCTGAGAGCAAGGGTAGGCTTGGGAGATGTCAGCAGTAGTTAACTTGAGAGAAACCAATGCATGTGGCAATAGTAGAATAGGCACAGAAGTGACCTATGAAATCAAAGAGAAGGATGAAACTGTTAGCAAGAAAGGCATAACTTGCCAATTTGCCATCACTTCTGGACACGGTTCATAGCGTATCACATAGTTCATCTTGCATAGTGGCGGACTTTTGTGCACACTAAGTTTTCAGGCCTTGCCACGAACTGGCACAACCGAACCCCCTTTTTTCTCATTTTTCCTGTTAGTAAGCAAGGCATTTTTTTCTGCTGGGCAGCTTTGATGGTGCAAAGGTGAAGCGGCAAAGTGATTGAAATCCTCTTGCTCCTCTAGGAGTTAATTTGATCCGCCAGAAAAACATGAAAGCCCATATAAAATAGTAAGTGCACCCCCAAACACGATTAGTACATGTAAAATTTTTTTTGATATTTATTGTTTGCAAAGGAATCAGGTTACTCTTGGTGAACAGCATATGCAAGAGTTCGGAATCACTAAATCAGAGCTCATCGCGTGTAATAACTAATATTATGCACACAAAACTCCAGTAGCTAGGCTTGAGAGTTATCATGAGTAGTCGAGGTGGATAAAGCTGGAGGAATTGGGTGCAGTTACGGCTCTATGTTTATATCTCTTAAATACAAACTTTATAGGCATATTACTTATATCTGATAGAAACACTGTAACATAAAAAAGAGTTTAATATGGATCGTGGAAGTGTGTAACTAGTTTAGTTCCTCCTCATGTCTGGCGAGCATAAGGTGAAATGACTTCGACAAGGGCCCATCCTTCTTCTCCGCAGATGAGGAACCTTTATTGTCATCAAACACCTTCACCTGGGCAATGCCCATCTACTAATCACATGCAAGCGTCTGCGTAAATCCTCTGACAAGCCGACCTCCCTTCCCCATAGCTACGTCGGAATAAGGAGACGACTGCATCGCCGCCGTTGTAGCACCATGGTTGCATGACAATGTGTTAGTTCTTAACACGCACCTCGAGGCGGAACCTGTTTGAGATCTTCTGGCTGAGAGTGGAATTGAATCCTTGAAAGCCAATGAGCTCCTTGGAGAGCTCGGTTATGTCTATGGAGTCGAAAGAAAATGTGGAAGCTGAATCTGTGATTAGTGCCAAGATGAACGGTGTCACACCCGGTTTTTATAAAGACAAACCGAATGCATCTCATATGTGTGCCAGGATCAAGTTCCGCACATATGATAGACTTTATGAATATCATAACACAAGGTTACAGCGGAAAGAACAAAATAAAATCATTACAACCGTTTTGGAGCAGCGGAACCTTGAGCACATCTCCACAGGCAGTTGACTGGGGGCACGTACGCCTAGCAATCTTCATCACTGAGTTAATCGATAACTTTTTCTTCTTCTGATCCAATGTTTAGCAAGGGTGAGTACACTTATGGTTGGTACTCAACAAGTGGGGTAAGAATGCAAGTTTTCAAGGAAAGGCTTGGTTAAGAGCGGTCAGCATTTTAGTTGATCAAATTTTATTACCAAACACCAGATTACTAAGGTATAAGTTTATACCAACCCAATTAAGCATATAAAGATATCCATCATCGCATATCATCCGTGCGAAAGCACACATTCCATAACCAGGAACCCTAATTTATTTTCATCTTCAAGTTCAATTATCATGTGAGGATCCAGGCTGCTCATGACCATGAGCTCGGCTGTTATAACAGTTTTACACTCTGCAGAGGTTGTACACTTTCACCACAATTCGCGTAAAAGCTCCGAAGAACTTTAGACCCAACCATGTTGTGCTGATCAGGCACGTACCACACTTCCAAGGTGTGACTGCATAGGGACGCTACGAGGCCTTTACAAAGATTCCCTCGTCAGAAATGACCCGCTAAGGTTTCCGGATCGAAAGCAGGTATAACCCTCCCTAATGGGCATAGTGTCTTAGCAAAGCCCACTTCCCAAGAGAACCGGGCTATACACCGTCAACCGCCACCCCTCTTGCCCTTTCGGTAAGGTCACCATGACTCAGGTTTCTAATTAATCAGTCAAGACCAGAGCCATGTAGTATTATGGTTGTATGATAAATCCTGGGTTGCCGCTCCATCTTCCAATTAATCATATGGTCTTGTTTAACTTCACCATTAGAACATGGATATATATCACCAGATTATTATCTTCACAGTTAGTGGAAACCATTCCCAGATATGGCCACTAAGCATAGCTACCCAACATGAAAGATAAACCCGGTTATCAAGAAATCGTTAATGAAAGCTAGTCATCCTTAACATAGGTCCCATCAAGTTAATGCAATGACATAACATAAAGTAAACATGAATTTATTATGATATTTCATAGGTCAAAAGAGAGTATGCAGAGGGGGAAACCACTTGCCTTCTTTAGCTAAAAATTGTGCCTCTTCCTCAAACTGTTGTCCTTGCTCTTATTCGAACGTCACGTTCTCTACACGATCACACAAGCATACAAATGCACCAATAAATAACAGTACACCAAGCATGGGCAACAAAAGCTTAACAAGCATAAAACAGGTTTGGGTCTAGGCAAGGACCGCGAGGGGACGAGATGCGCTTAAAACGGAGCTAGGGTTGTGAAGATACAACTATCGGTGGATTTATATCATAAAAGAAAGCAAAGTCTAAGTGCTTCGTTGATTTTTAATTAAGAAAAAAGTTATATAATGAATATTTCAGAGAAATATTCAATTTAGAATTAATTCAATTATACTTTCATATGAAAAGACGGGTTTAAGCTTAATAAATTTTATTCGCGAAAGGTGTTTATATATAAGTTATACCAATTAAACAATTAACTTTAGAAAAGAAGTTATATATGGACATCTGATCGAATATTTATATTGTCCGGGTTAAACTAATCATATTTTTATTAGAAAGATATTATACTAGTATTAGTCACATTAGCTTTGTTCAAAAACGAGGTATAAGCCTAATTTACTTTTAATTAGAAAAACTAGTCAAATAGTTGTTAATCAAATTAACATTATTTGTTCATGAAACAACGGGATATAACCTAGACATATTTTAGTTATAAAATGGTGGTTCAATAATAATTAATCAAATTAACTTTAATTATAAAACACGTAGGTAGAACTCTATTATCTTTTAATTTAGAAAGCTAGTGTGTAACAAGTATTATGCAAATTAATATTTTATTTAATTTCCAAAACACAAACTTGGCAAACAACAGTGCTAAGTGAATCTTACGCTTTTTAGAAGGTTAAAACATCAAGAACGAGATTAAACGGAGCTTAAACATTCAAGATATGGATTAAACAAGGTGCAGGGGCTGAACTGCGAGAAAGCTAGACTTCCAGGGGGTTAAACATATAGAAAACGAGGGGCTAAAACATAATTACATATGAAAACCCGAGGGTACAAATGCAAAACAGGCAGGGATGTTTTTGTAAGAAAGCCATGGCTGGCTTCGGTTGACTTGATCTGCACCGTTGGCTGTGGATCGGATGGCTGCCAGGGGCTCGGGTTGTGGCCAGGCGCACTGGTCGCCAGAGGCGACGGTGGACGGCGGCGGCTCGCCGGAGTTAAGGGAGACCGAGGCTAGGAGCCTCTGTTTCAAGGGTTTCTTGGCTTGGGAGAGAGCTAGAAATGTGGGGAGCTCGATTTTGGGGTTCATGGCGAAGCTCAGGCGATGGAGATGACTGGCGACGTGCGGCAGCGGGCGGCGAGGTCGCGCAACGTGATGCGGGCGCAAGGGGACGAGTGAGGGAGCAAGATTGGGTTTGGGAGGTTCCTCACCACCTCACCAAGCTCGCGGATGGCTCCTTGGCGACGGAGAGGACAGCGAGATGGGGGATCGACGGCAACCGGCGGAGGTTAAGGTTGGCGGCACGAAGGGTGCTCGGCGAGAGAAGGAAAGGGGTGCTCTGGTGCGGCATGGAAGCTTTATAGGGCCGTAGGGAGAAGCTGAGGTGGTTCTTGGTGGGAGAGAAGAGGGCAGATGGCGTTGGAGCTCGGGTGGTGGCCATTAATGGCGAGGTGAGTGGAAGGGGTGATGGCACCCGTTAGTGGAAGAGGGGAGAGGGGAGCGGTCGGGCAGAGGCTTGAGTGCGAGATGACGCGGCGCACTCAGAGGAGCTGGGCAGGTGTGGAGTGAGGCGAAGCACGGCGTGGGAAGGCCGGCGGTCGGGCACAGGGGCGGAGGAAGGGGAGCGGCCGGAGGAGGAAGATGACGAATGGGTCCCACATGCCAGTGAGAGAGAAGAGAGAGCTGACGCGCGGGGCCCACATGGCGGTGAGAGAGAGAGGGGGAGGAAGAGAGAGTTGCGGGCTGGGCCTAGAGAGAGGGAGATGTTGGGCCGGGAAAAGAGAGCTTTGGGCCCAGCAGTAGAGGGAGAAAAGAAGAGAAAGAGAAAGGTTTTGCAATTCAAGCAAAACATATTTGAATTCAACGAAAATTTGAATTCAATACCCAAAAATTGGAATGCAGCAGCACGAATGCTCAAACAAAATGTATACCTATATAAATTTTATTTGTTTTATTTTAGAAAAAGATTCATATGCCTAGCAATATCAACAATTCCTACAAAATTAATTTTAGGATTCTTCAAAATTCCTGAAAAACCTAAAAGTTGAATTTGGGGTGTTACAAACGGCAGGCCTTCTCCAATGAGGGTCAGTATGGCCGACTCCTACTGCATGACTTATAGAGTTGTCATCTTTATTGTCAGTTCCTTGAAAGAAAGCTTCGTTGTCAATGTTCGCCATGTGCCCTGTTTGTCTCCGCATGAAAACGCGGCGAGCAATTCACTGGACCAGTGCCTTGTTGAGCAATTGCAGTCGGCTGGAGGAGGAAGAGGTGTCCATAGAATTCTATAGCACCAATGGAAACTCTGCAACTTGTGGGGCACGCATTGTTTTCTCTGCATCTTCAAATTTTTTTTTCACCCCGTCCTTGTCGCCGTTGCAGTAACAATGGCTTCGATTGTTGTGTTGAGCTGATGTGTCCAAATTGAATTACATTGTTATTGTCCAACCTCTAGCATGAATGAGAGAGAGTTCATGTCCTCTACGGTCCGTGTATTGATCCACCACAGCCCAATTAGTAGTATATCGTTTAGATTATTTTAGCCTGCAGACAAGACTATGCACAACTGGATTGAAATTTTATAAATTCCTAGATGTCTGCACTATACACTATCGGAGTTATGTTTAACCTTTTATTGACCTCGCCCACGGATGTGTTTGACACACGTGACAACCTGGACCTCGAGCTCCATGGTCCCCACCTGGGCGGCGTTGGCCATGCCGTCAAGGAGGTGATTGGGCAGCCCGGCCAACCACACACCAGGCCATGTCTCCCCGGGCACAACAGATGCCCTTCAGGGTGTCCCGACACGATAGTGAATCCGGTATATATAAGCCACCACTCTGTCGATCTCTGCTGTATTTTCATGAAAAGTAGGCGGGCACGTCATCATCGGTGGACAATGGACCATTTTCATCGCTAGTCTTTTTCATGAAACAAAAACTGATCCATCGACCAGTTTCCATGCGGCTCGGGACTAATGAAAGGCAGGCCATGAGCAGTTACCGTGCCATTCGGATATCACTATATATACCATAGCTCCAAGATAGCGCTTCATTGTTGGTATAAGTCATTTCATTGTCCAGCCATCGGTTGGTATAGAGTTATACCTACACCAACTATTAGTCGTAGAAAGTGGCACCAGGATAAGTTTATATTAACCGACATATTTATAGCAACTGAATGACACATACCCTCTGGACATATTACCCATTGATGGTTCATAAGGTATCATTTGTCCCGAGAACTCACCAATGCATGAATTATAAAAATAATTATTTATGTCCTCAAACTAATTTTATGGTCTCACTTAGGTCCATGAACTATAGAACTGGTTATCTTGGTCCCAAGCCGATCTATTACAAACTTGTTGCTGAATTCCCTATCCATCCACTAGTGATCTTTGCTTAGGTGGCACTGCCAACATTAGATCCAAATTGGCTTAAGGATGCAATCCCTGCCTATCGATGGATGCAATGTTTTATAGTTATGGACCTAGGTCAGACCTTAGGATTAGTTTAAAGACCTAGATGATTACTTTTACGGTTCAACGGACCTAGGCGAGACCTCAGGATTAGTTGACCTAGATGATCACTTTTACTGTTCAAAGACCTAGGTAAGATGTCAATGTCAATATTAGTTTAAGGACCTATAGTGAAATTCACTCATTAATTTATATTTGGAGCAGGAATTGTGTTTTGGACTTTCTTTTTATTTCGGTCACCCCCAGGTCGTGATCCAACCTACATCCATTGTAATCGGTACAGCAAGAGTGCAAGGCATCAAATGGTTAGCGTCTGGGCACTGAATTAATGCTGATATAGTGGCACAGCAACAACACCAGCGATTGCCGCACATGGACAGGCAGGAGGTGAGGGACCACCTTGTGATACATAAGCTCAACACGGTGCTATGGCTATTGCAAATAGAATTGATCCAAGAGAAATGCTGTCCTCTTTCTAAAAACTACACGATTATTAACGCAACCGGGCTAGTTAATTTAAATTTTTTTGTACCTACTAGGTTCCGCGTGGACCCATCCATTCCAGTTCCATTGTCCAGCCCCAACCCTGGCTCTCTCTCCCTCGCCATTTCTTTCAGTCCGTCCTTTCTTCGGCAACATTGAAGCAATGCTACGACGGAGATCTTCGCCAAGTATTGATGGTTCTGTTGTAATGGGCTAAGATTTAAAAGGGCCTAATTGTTTTGTTAGTAGTGATTTTTTTAAAACAGGTCCTATAATAATAGTGGTTAGGCGCATAACCTGTGCAGTGTGGGAATAAAATTACCTTTCTTTCCGAAAGAACATAATTAAGTAAATGATAACCGAGGGGGGAAGAAATATTGTTTTTTTTAGCTCATAGCGACCAGCAAGTTGACATCACCCATATTAGGACTAGCATTTTCGAGTCTCAATCAAGTCCCCATCGCTCTGAAGCTGCTTATATTGTTCACCAAACTGCTATAGCTAATCGGCATTAGAAAAAAAAACAAAAGCCAACTATTTAGCCCAGTGGTTATTGTAAGTTATTTTTAAAAACCTTACTAAGAAGCCGTTATTAATTAGAATTGCATTGCAAAATTTTTATAACCTATAATTTTTGAGCTCTTTTACAATGATTGGCAAGTACCATGGTACTACCAGGATATAGAATCCAACGGTGGAAAAAATGTCTAGTACCTAAAAGTACACATCCAAAAGTACCAAAATTATTGGACCAAGTACCGGATAAATAGGCCCACCTAATTATTTTATTTTATTTTTAAATTAAAAAGAAAGGGTATATAGTCTTTTCCGCAGATCTGGAGGAGGAGGCGGCGGGAAAAAAAATTATCATGATATGTTATGGGAGGGTATATTCTAATCAGGGTATATGAAAGTACTAATATACCCTTATTATTATTTATTGACTTTCTCAAAATTTTAGTTAAAAGTACCGGCGAGTACCAGAAAAAAGTACTTAAAGTACCTGGTACTTGCCAATCATTGTAAAAGAGCTTATAATTTTTATATAATCGAAACATTGAAATGAAAAATACAAAAGTCAACATGATCCATGAATCCACCATACTGACCCAGGTTCTGAGTACGCTATGAATTAATAAAAGATGATTTTTTTTCTTTTGTGAAAAAAAAGTTAAGACAATGGTACTTGCCAATTATTGTAAAAGAGCTCATAATTTTTATATAATCGAAACTTTGAAATGAAAAATACAAAAGTCAACATGATTCATGAATCCACCATGTTGACCCAGGTTCTGAGTACGCTATGAATTAATAAAAGATGATTTTTTTCTTTTGTGAAAAAAAGTAAGACAATGATTGTGACATATCTTACATAACACATAATACGATTACAGATAAGATGTCTCACATCACCAGCACAGCGCGTAAAAATATATAAAAATACACATGTTTTTCTGACAACAAGCAACTGATGATCTTTGTGTTGTACTGCTACTTCATTATTACATGTCTGGATAGGATAGGAGTGGGATACAACCACATTGAAAACCTTATGTAAGCTGGTAGGGGAGTGTACTTCATTCCACGGACCCATGTTTCTCCACACCGCAGAAAACCTTGAGTGGATTGTGCTCTCGCAGTCTGCGCCCTTCCTCTGATAAGCGGAAGGCCCGGTAATCCTCATGCCTGCAAGGGTTGTACATCAGGGGGTGATCCTCGTCAATGAGCTCATCCATGGCACGCAGCATGGGGTCGCCCTTGCGACGCCGGCTCAGCAGCACCGAGAAGCGCTCGTGGCCACTCGGCGGTGCTATCACACGGTGGATGCACGCCGGCACCCTCCCGTTGGTGACAAGCTGCATGAAGCATGAGTACATATGTAGCTATCTTAGAGACCAACGACATACCCCCTCTATTTTAAATTATATGTTATTCTGGCTTTTTATCAAATTCATTAAATATGTTACGGACCTAAACAAGCTTATGTCCAGGTTTATAGAAAACACCCAACAATAGACCCAAAATGACAAGTGTTTTAAGACAACGAGTATATATGATGAAGGTAGTGTAGTTTGGTCATCTCGAATTCACCCACCGTTAACTGGTCGCCACCAATGAACATGAGGGTGCCTGGTTCGGGAGGGACGGCAAGCCACCGTCCACCATCAACCTTCACCTCGAGGCCCCCCACCTCGTGCTGAACGATCACTGTGGTCATTTGATCGTCGGGGTGTGCCCCCAGGGAGATCACCTCATTGTCTGCTGGCGTCCCGTATAGCATCATCCGTACGGCATGGGACTGCGAGGAGAGCTGCCAGGCAATGCTCTCCTCACGGACCCCAAGGCCCTCTAGTGTCATCCTCTCCACTGTCTGTGCCATTTCCAGCACGTTCTTGACAAATGTCTCGATCGTGTCGCTGAAAGATCGAGGTGACGGACATATATTGTATCAGTCGTGTCGTGAGAAAGTAGCCAGCCAGAAAATCTACAATGGTATATACAGTATCAATTTCTCACCAGAAACCTTGGTTGCCCTGTGGCCAGAGCTGGCCTGCGAAGTCTTGGACGTTGCCAGGTTCAGCGGGGTTAAGGATGGCGACGCTCTCCAAGACCTCGTTCGGGACCTGCCCGTCGTAGCCTCTGTGCGGGCCGTTCGAGAAGACACTACTGCGTTTCTTGGTGTCGAATGGGAGCGCATAGAGCTCCGGCAAGGCGCGACCAAACAGGGCGCACCGAAGCTCCGCGTCGAGCGCGTCGTGCACGACCACCACATAGCCATGAGCTGTCATGGACGCGGTCACCGCGGCCGTGGCATCCACCCACGCCATCGTGTTCGGCTTCAGCCCGCGAAGGTCCACCTTCATGAGCTGTGCTGTCGCGCCGTCGTCGCCACCAGAGCCCATGTTATTGCTGGATTCTTTTAACTGTCTGATAAACCTGCACTTCGCGTGCTATGTTATTAATATATATTTGGCATGCTAGTTCTTGCTCTGTGTGGCAAAGAGGATAACACCATTGGGTTATATATAAATTCGGATGGAGAATTTAAATCATTTTTTGTTGGTTATTCCGGACACTCCAAGTCGTCATCCATCCAACAACCATTTAACAATCTTGTACAGCAAGAGTGCAAGGTAGGACAGGCTAACTAATTATTAGGTAACACTACTGGACATCACTGTCTCAAGCTGTGTTATTTTACAAACAACATAATTTCTGATAGTGGTATGCTTTTAGCACCATGTATCATGGTTGTGGTATGCTTTTAGCACCATGTGTCAATGAGAGGTGACTCATGCCTTCGTTTCATTAGAAGACCTCAATCAAGAATTGTAAGATCACAATATACTCCCTCCATAGCTTTATTATAAATCAAATTTCTGTACATTTTACTAGATTTATTGAAAATGAATGAAGCTTTTCCCAAAATAAAAGTACATTAATCACTTTAGTGAGTTTTGGTGTGTTAACAGCAATGTTATTGAGGTTCCGGAATATTATAAATTTACGTTGTGACTTATATGAAAGCCATAGCGTATTAGAAGTTTAACACGCATTTGGCTAGTGCTGTTTCTTGGATTAAAAGTGCAGGTTTCATAAACTTTTCTTTTTTAAACTAATCATACGATGACATATATTATGAAAGGAAGATCGAAAAGCGTGTGCTTTGTAAGAGGATCATCAACTTGGTCTAAACACATTTGCACTTCGCATCTTGCTTTGAACTTTGTTTCACATTGTGTGAACACGTGGTTTACATTTTCTCCTGTCGCTTTCGTCAAATGGTTGGTAGTATTGGCACTGAAAGTAACACACCAACACAGTGACTGCGACACCCGAAACCTAAGGATCGACCCTGCCTCCAGGACAGACAGGTGGTGAGGTACGTACCTAGGACACAAATTAATATGGTACCATGGCCACTGCAAATACAGCTCTCACATGAGCACGCTCAGGAAGGATCGCATTCGAGAAAGATCAAAAGAGTGTTTTTTTTTCTTGTTGTTTTATCCATTTGATGACTCAAGTGCCCGTGACCATCATATATATAGGGTGGGGTGAACTTAACTTCTTGGGAGCCCAAACTGTTTATAAATCCCGTACCCGTGAAACTTAATTTGGTGTGTCCAGCCAAAACAGGTATAGACCAGTTTAAGCCTATTTGTTTTTGCATCTTTTCGCGAAGTCGTCACTCTCTGATCCTTATGCTGAATCAGATGTTCTATACATGAATTTTTATTGTCTGAACCAGAGTTATGTGTTTGTGAAGTTTATAAAACTACCTTAGGCCGGTTTTCCTCACCACGCCAATTCGACTGGTCAAGACTCAGCACAAATTGCTTACTTTTGAGTCTACAATTAGGCCTATTGGCTTAGTTGCTGATCCTTATCGTAGTCATCTAGATAGTGAGATGAGACATATTTAGCGTTGTTGATTGTACATTCTCTGAATTCCACCAAACATTAGTGGTTTATTTCGGGCACCACCCAGATGCTTATCCATCCAACAACCATTGTAGTCGGTATAGCAAGAGTGCAAAGCATCAAATAGTTAACATCTTGGCAGTGATAGTGGCACACCAACTACAGCGACGGTGGCACACCAAGACCAGCGACTTCAACACATGGACAGACTGGAGGTGAGGGACCTAGCGACACAATGTTTGTTTGGGTGCATGTGGAATTTTGATACATTAAGCCAATGAAGTAGAAACAATCACAGTTTCATACATGTATTTGGTACATTCGTGAACAGTGAAAATGACAAGAAGGAAAACTTAAGTCTACACACTATTATGACAATTATAAACGAGGTATATCGAACTTCCGTCTGAGAAAGGTACAAAAAAAATTATAGAACCAAATTAGAGATTAAGGCACTAATGCTGTAGAAGAAAAAAAACTCATCCTATCATAAAATTCAGAGAGTTGAACCTAGCAGAACCAAAATGAAAAATTATGCATTCTGATACTAATCAATGTCTGAATAGGGAACAGTGAGTGAACTACAATTGCCTAGGTGATCTAGAGAAACAACAGTACCAATTAGAGGAAAGATATAACAGTTGTAAAATGAGCAGACAATAGTGTAACCCCTATGTTCGCTAGTCTAGTACGGGCCGGCTATATGAGGCCATGGTGTCCAGGCCTGTCGGCTGGACTGCCTCTAGGTTTTATTGTAGTTGATTACAGATTAGGCAAGGATCTCCGTTGATTAGTTGTTTCTATAAACCCTAGAAGATCCTTAATTACCTATATATTGTACTCCATTGTACTCCTCTAATCTATCTACTATGGGTGTGTTTGGTTGTCGTGCTAAGTCTAGCCTGGCTAACTTTTTAAGCCAGGGCAGTCTAAGTCTGGCTCCGCTAACGCATTCGCCTCGTGTTTGGTTGGGTGACTGAAGGTAGCCTGTATTGCAATAGCTCTTGTTTGGTTTGCTGTATAATTGGTTGGGCTAACCTTGTATAAGTTTAGAGGTGATGTTACCATCCACAAGCTCTTTTTTTCATTCTCTGTATTACTCGTCTAATCCTTGTGCCACCAAAGAAGCATGCCGCATCAATCCATCCGCATCCGTTGCTATTGCTTGCGCTGCCTGCCTCCTCCAGCTTCTACTCAGACTCCGAGTCTACCGTCAACGAACTGGTCCTCCAACTTGCGCCAGCCATCCGCCATGACCCATGAGCCTGCAAGGACAACCGCATGAGCTTGCAGCAGCAGCCATCGGCCACCATCCTGTACAACTTGCGCAGAGGTCAAGGACAACCATGACGACCTCGTGCCCGCACAGGTACAGATGCACGCCGCGGGCATGGCCTCCTTCGCGTCCCATCAAGCTCACCAAATCGAGGTCCGGCAACACCAAATCGAGGTCCGGAGACACCAAATCGAGGTACCAAACTGTCGATTTGAGACCCTGCGCAGCTGAATCGAGCCTCGGCACCACCAAATCGAGGTCCCACCCTTTTGACTTGAGGTCGCACGTAGCTGAGTTGAGCTCTGCCGCTTCAAGGTTCGAGCTCCCTTGACGGCGATGGGGACGGGGACGTCCGGACATCAGTTGTGGCCGCCGTGGTTTCTTGGGGGCTGCACCGTTGGATTTGGGTGCGCGGAGGTGGAGTTGAGGTGCACAAACGTGAAGACGATGTTGTTTGCGGTAAGTGGAGTTAGTCGCAGAGGCCAACGAAAGCTAGTGCAAGCCTGCACTAGCGGGTGCGACCACTCGCTGTGTGCCCAGCTAGCCAGGCCACGGGCTCGCTTTTGCACGAGTTGGGCCTGGCTTAGCTGCCCGTCCAAGTGTCCAAACATGGCTTGCTTGCATTGTGGAGGCCTGGATAGCCCCTAATGCACCCAACCAAACAGCCCCTATCTTTCTTCAATTCTGTTTGCCTTCATGGCATCTCGAGTCCGAGTTTTTCCTCGGAATTCCTCTCGTTTGCTACACTAGCATGACGGCCCCTTTCCATGCTGCGACATGTCCAACTCCATGCCAAGGCTGCCGCCAATGCCCAGTCCACCACCGCTGGTAAAATGGTGCACTCACCCGCCTCCTCTGGAGGCCTCATCACTACCCAGCAGGATGAGATCACCACTCGCTGTGGCCCAAGAGAAGGCCAACGCCGCCGCCCTCGAGTACCAGCGCCTTCACGATGCAAGAGGCCACCGACACCAACATGGCCCACCACGCTGCCAACCAGTGCGTTCTGATCAGGCACATGCTGACGCTGCCACTGCCCTCATTGCCTCCACTTGGTCGACTCTGGAGGCACCCATCTCTGCTTCCCAGCCAGATCGTCACGCCACCATGCTCCTTCAGGAGGGTGCGGCCCTTCTTTCCTTGCGTGCCCAGCAGTCACCGTCACTAATATCCAGAGTCTCGTCCCCATGGTTCTCGACATTAGCTCCGGTAACATTAACTGAGTGCCTCAGTTGACAGGCTCTACCATGCTCAATCAAAGAAAACTAGAAAGAAGAAAATTACATCAAATCAAATCTTTGTAAAAGCAAGCGATGCAATGCGGCGCAGGGTGATCATGGATCCGTGAGCACCTCCATCACCGAGTCACATACCATGACGAAGCATTACATGGAGCCTCTCGTATGGCATCTCGTACATGAGCAGGTTCTTGTAGGCAAATCTCATGTCCGTATTGATGCATTCTGGGTACAAAGCCGGGGACGCCAGAGAAGGCATGACACCTGCAACGAAGTCATGTTTGCATTCTTATTGAATTAAGTCCCTGATTATTTGGAACAGTCAGATGTACAGGCGATGTAAATTAACAAACATAGACAGGGGAAATGAAAAGAGTCACGTAGCAGAAGGTGGAGAAAATCAAGGCTGCCGACGATCGTGACGGCCCACTAGCAAAGGAAGAACCGGCAGAAAAAAAGTGAATCCCTAACCATGGCGATGTCATGAAAGGCTGAGAAGGCAGCATCGAGGGCTGCCGCGTAGCAGCGCAGGCGTCTCATCCACGAACAGGGCCGCCCCGACCTATTGAGGAGGTGCGTGGCCTTGGTTAAGAGGAAGAGCACGGTGAGGAGAAGCAGCATGTCGGAGGCGAGGGAGGGCAAATTCCATTCCAACTGGATTTAGTCCCTCAAATCCATCATGCATTAATTTGTCCATACTCGGGGAGAGAGATAGGGAAGAGATACAATACCAAAAGATTTGCTCGACGGCGCATGTCCCGCAAGGCGCCATTCAACAGGTGAGTGTGTAAGCACAAAAGCCTCTAGCTATGCATAAGAGAAGTCAGGAGCAGTCTAAGTTTGGCCCAACAACAACAGCTGCGGGACAGTCACACATCTATCACCTTCCACTCGCTTGCTACAGTGGAGCAATGTTTTTGAGATGCATCCTTGGCTAGCTAGATATAGTATAGCCATGCACTTGGCTCTGTTATTGGGATTGCTCTTACAAATAAGCGCTACCCTTTCCACTTTCTCTAGGTTAGCTGAGAAAAGTGATTGTCTTGTGTCTTTTTCTTTTAATACCCACATCCATATTCATCTCTATAAACTTAATGAAGGTCTAAACAAAACTAGTACAAGTATATCCACGAGGGCAACATGAGTTAACAACCACACTGGATAATCAACTGATAATCTTTCTGTTGCACTGTTACTTTATTATTACATATCTGTATAGGATAGGAGTGGGATACTACGACATTGAAAACCTATGTGAGATGGTAGGCGGGACTGTACTTCATTCCTTGGACCCATGTGTCTCCACACCGCAGAAAGCCTTGAGTGGATTGTGCTCTTGCAGTCTGCACCCTTCCTCCGAGAAGCGGAAGGCCCGGTAGTCCTCGTGCCTGCAGGGGTTATACATCAGTGGATGGTCCTCGTCGACGAGCTCGTCCATGGCGCGCAACATGGGGTCCCCCTTGCGACGCCGGTTGAGAAGCACCGAGAAGCGCTTGTGGCCACTCGGCGGTGCTCTCACGCGGTGGACGCACGCCGGCACCCTCCCGTTCGTGACAAGCTGCATAGCATGGGTACATACGTAGTTATATTAGAGGCCAACCGAGATATCCACTCCATTTTATATTACTTGTTATTCTGGCTTCATACCAAATTTATTAAATATGCCATCAACCTAGACAAGCATATGCCTAGGTTTAAAGAAAACGCACAACAAGAAACCTATAATGGCAAGTATTCAGGACGCAGCAAGTATATATGAAGATGGTAGTGTAGTTTGGTCGTCTCAAGTTCACCCACCATTAACTGGTCACCACCCATGACGATGAGGGTGCCCGGCTCAGGAGGTACGGCGAGCCACCGTCCACCATCAACCTTCACTTCGAGGCCCCCCACCTCGTGCTGCACGATCACTGTGGTCATTTGACCGTCAGGGTGCGCCCCAAGGGAGAGCTCCGCATTATCTGGTGGCGTCCCGTAGAGCATCATCTTGATGGTATGGGACTGCGAGGAGAGCTGCCAGGCAATGCTCTCCTCACAGACCCCAAGGCCCTCGAGTGTCATCCTCTCCACTGTCTGTGCCATTTCCAGCACGTTCTTGGCAAATGACTCGATCGTGTCACTGAAAGATCGCGGTGACGGACATATATTGTATCTGTCATGTTATGAGAAACTAGCCAGCCATAAAATCGACAATGGTATATACAGTATCAATATCTCACCAGAAGCCTGGATTGCCCTGTGGCCAGAGCCGACCGACAAAGTCTTGGATGTTGCCAGGTTCAGCAGGGTTCAGGATGGGGATGCTCTCCAAGATCTGATTCGGGACTTCCCCGTCGTACCCTCCGTGTGGGCCGTTCGAGAAGACACCGCTGCGTTTCTTGGTGTCGAATGGGAGCCCGAAGAGCTCCGGCAAGGCATGACCAAACAAGGCGCACCGGAGCTCCGCGTCGAGCGCATCGTGCACGACCACCACATAGCCATGAGCCGTCATGGACGCGGTCACTGCAACCATGGCATTCATCCATGCCATCGTGTTCGGCTGCAGCCCGCGAAGGTCCACCTTCATGAGCTGTGTTGTCGCGCCGTCGTCGCCACCAGAGCCCATGTTATTGCTGGATTCTTTTAACTGCCTGATAAACCTACACTTGGCGTGCTATGTTATTAATATATATTCGGCAAGCTAGTTCTTGTTCTGTGTGGCAATGAGGACAACATTGTTGGGTTATATATAAATTCGGACAGGGATTTTAAATCATGTTTTGTTGGTTATTCCGGGCACTCCAAGTCCTCATCCATCCAACAACCATTTAATAATCGTGTACATCAAAAGTGCAAGGTATGACAGGCTAACTAATTATTAGGTAACACTACTGGACATCACTGTCTCAAGCAGGGCTACTTTACAAACATCGTCATTTCTGGTAGTGGTCTACTTTTTGCACCATGTGTCATGAGAGATGAGTCATGCCGTCGTTTCATTAGAAGACCTCGTTCAAGAATTGTAAGATCACACTATACTCCCTCCATAGGTTTATCATAAATCAAATTTCTCTACATTTTACTAGATTTATTGAAATATACAAACATCTACAATATCAAACTACTTTCACTGGACACAATGTACAATGGTTGTGCGTAATTTGACACCATTGATATAAAAGTTAAACAAGTTTGACTTATGACAAAGATAATATGGTTTAAGGTTTGGAACCGAGTAAATATGTTTTAACTCTGATTCAATGTGTGGCATAAAAATTAATTATGTGATGCTTTAGGCACCTTTATTTTTCAATATTCACGGAGGGTTCTTAAGAGTACATATTTTGGAGACTGATTCGCTGGTAGTAGACTTCCCCTCCTTTGAAATTTGTCATGTGCGACGTAATACAAATCACACGACAATGTTATTGAAGTTCCAGTTACTTTGTTGTGTATTGGAAGATTGTAAATTTACGTTGTGACTTATATGAAAGCCATAGTGTATTAGAAGCTTAACAAGCATTTGGCCAGTGCTGTCTCTTGAATTAAAGTGCAAGCTTCGTAACACTACTACAGATTTGATTATATCAACCGCCCACTTTACAGCCGGTTTTGAGCCAACCAGCTGTAAAGGGTCATCACAACCGGTTTTAAAGGGAACCGGCTGGGATGAGAGCGCCGAGCAACACAGCCGGCCGATTGGAGCCACGAACCGCTTGTATTCGTCCTCATTGCAGCGGATTGGAGCCACAAACCATTTGTGTTGCTTTTTATCGCAGCTGGTTGGAGCCACAAACCGTTTGTGTTGATCAACGCAGCCGGTTCGATATGCATAGGCACTTGGTAAATACAATTTTTGAAGCCTAAACGTATTCAAATTTAAAAGTGTTCAACTACGAAGTTGTATAACTTTTTGAGATGTATAACTTTTAGTTGATCATTTTTTCATAAAACAAAGTGATAGTAAAAGTGTTCACAAATCCAATATCTCTTATATAGGGTTTAGTGTATGAAACTGGAAGTGGGATGTAAGATTAGTGAAAACTTTTATTATCACTATGTCATATGAACAAATGACCTAAATAAAAGTTGTAAAACTCGAAAAGTTATGAAACATTGTAGTTGACAATATTTTCATTTGAATTCATATTGTCATAAAAAACCAAGTTTAAAAGCATTCAAATTTCGCAAACGACCTCAGACGGAGAAACAGACAATATGAAAGTTGTAGTGTTTGTAAAGTTACGAAACTCTATAGTTAAGAAGTTTTTAATTTAAATTTGTTTAGACCCTCAAACAAGTCATTTACACTTGGGTTCGTATAATATGTGGGGAATGGAAATGGGATATGGTCACATTTGGTGGTGTAGTGTAGTGGTAAGAGGAGGTACTCGTGACGGGGAGGTCGTGGGTTCGAATCCCAGCTACTGCGTAGCCTGCGACAAATCTTGAAACTTGCGACGCACTGACTTGGGACAGGGCAGGGCTTCTGTAGTAGTGTAAACTTTTCTTTCTTAAACTAATCATTCGATGACATATCCTATGAAAAGGGAGATCGAATAGTGTGCGATTTACATGTGTCTAAGGATCACCAACTTTGCCTAAACACATTTGCACTTCGCATCTTGCTTTGAACTTTGTTTCACATTGTGAACGTGTGTTTTACATTTTCTCCTGTCGCTTTCGTCAAATGGTTGGCATTATTGGCACTGAAAGTGACACACCAACACAGTGACTGCGACACCCGTGACCTAAAGATCCACCCTGCCCCTAGGACAGACAGGTCGTGATGTATGTACCTAGGACACAAAAATAAATATGGTGCTATACCCACTGCAAATACAGCTCTCACACGAGCACGTACGTCAGGAAGGATCGCATTGGAGAATGATCAAAACAGAGTTTTTTGATTCATTTGATTGCTCAAATGCCCCTGACCATCATCTATTTATAGGGTTGGGCGAACTTAACTTCTTGGGAGCCCGAACTCTTTACAAATCCCATACGTGTCAAACTTAATTTGGTATGTCCAGGCAAAACAGGCCTAGGCCAGTTTGGAAACTGATTTAAGCCTATTTTTTTTGCATCCACTACTACAAAAACGGTTTCAGGGGACACTTCAAAATGAGGCTCAGAGGCGGGAAAAAAATACGACCGCCTCCGTTAATCCGAGGCATTAACTGATGCGGACAATAGTTTATAAACGAGGTGTTTCCATATGTTCTCTTGTTAGAATCGATTTACGGAGGCGGAGACACATTAAAACATCTGCCTCCAAAAATCTTCTATTTTCGGAGGCGGACTTCTTAAGCCACGCACATCCGTAAATCAATTTTTGAAGGCAGACTGCTTATAAGGCCCGCTTCCTAAAGTACCTTGGCCCAAACGGAGCCCAAAAGCCCATTAATAGCTCCATATATATAAGCAACCCTAGGGTTTTCTATCTTACTCTCTTCCTTGTCTCCCCCCCTCCTTACCTAGCCCAGGCGACCAGCGTGATATGAACGGGGGGTGCCCAATCTTCCGTCAGGTGAAGAATAACTCGTTGTTGGCAGAGTGTAACACACCTATCCGGCTTCAAATCAGCAAACTTGAAACCCGCAATCTTAGCGCCACAACTCCTCTAGTTATCAACTGTAGTCGCGATCCAGTTGACCTCACCAAGAAGGCTAATCCCTACCTGTGCAACGAAGAACACAAGCAAGAACTCGAAAGAACGAAGAACTCAATAAATGTGACACTCTAGATGAATGATTAAGCACGAATGTTGGGGTTCCACAAACAGATAAACGGCAAAACTGTATCAAACAGAATAATCTAAGAAAAACCCGAGTCTAAACGGCGGCGGCCGCCCTGTTTATGATGGAACAGGGGGGCGCCCAAGGGTTGGGTCGTCCAGAGGGGGGGGCGCTCAACTTGGGCCAAAGCTCGATACGGCCCTGCTGGCCCAAAATAGATGACACAACACCTTTTCGTGGTCACACATTATGATCCACGAATGCTCTAAAGCTAGGACCAGAACCAAAACGATGGCTCATCGTCCCCTTTCCAACGCATCCTTATACGCCTCGTTTCGACATCGTATGTGGGAGATATCACCGAAATCGTACGAAGGTGTAAGCTGAATCCACGGTGGACGTGGCAGCGAAGTCGGAGTCGAAGCAAAACTTGGGAAAGTGCATGACGTATACAATTCCAGCGTGGCGATGTCCTCATCACAGCGCCACCTCCCCTATGCCTCTGTCTGCGCACGCACCTCCTCCTCTCCGACGCAGCAGCCTCCTCCCCTCTTCCTCCGTCCGCTCGCCTCCTCCTCTCCGAGCGGAGGCAACACCCTCCTCCTGTCTACCTCCATCCGGGCGCGTCGCAGGCTGGCCTCCCTCCACTGGATTGGCCGTGCGGTGGCGTGGGTTAGCACAGCACAGGCTGGAGCGGCGGTGCGGTGCGGGCCGGTGCAGGCTGCCATGGCAGCACAGAGCGGCGCGCGCTGGCCTAGAGCAGCACAGATGCGAGGCGCGGAGCAGGCGATGGCATGGATTCCCTCCTCCAGCTCCCTCTCTCCTCCCTTCACCGGATCTGGGGTGAGGCGTGGAGCAGGCGCCGGCGGGACCAGCGACGGCGGGACCAGAGGAGCGGCTGGCGGCGGCGGGCTCGACCGGTGGTCGCACCCTGGATGGGTTTGGCAGGCCCAGATGGGCTCGTCGGGCTCATCTAGTAGCATCTCTTTTCCCCGATTAACCTCCGAAAATAGCCTATTAACAGAAGCACAAGTTCGGAGGCGGACGCAAAAACCGCCTCCGAAAATACATTTTTACTGCCTCCGAAAATGCTTTTTTCGTATTGAAGTTCTCGCGATGTCGTTACTCTCTGATCCTTATTCCGAATCAGATGTTCTACACGTTATTTTTTATTGTCTCAACGAGAGCTATGTGTTGGTGAAGTCCAAACTGCTAATTGATGAAGTTTACAAAACTGGCTTAGGCCGGTTTTCTTCGCCATGCCAATTCGAGTGGTCAAGACTTGCACAAATTGCTTACTTCTGAGTCTACAGTTAGGGCTATTGGCTTAGTTAATGATCCTTATTGTAGTCGTCTAGACACTGAGATGGTACATATTTAGTGTTGTTGGTTGTACATTCTCTGAATTCCACCAAAGATTAGTGGTTTATTTCGGGCACCACCCAGATGCTAATCCATCGAACAACCATTGTAGTCGGTATAGCAATAGTCCAAAACATCAAATAGTTAGCATCTTGGCAGTGATAGTGGCACACCAACAGCAGCGACAGTGGCACACCAACACCAGCGACTTCAACACATGGACAGGCAGGAGGTGAGGGACCTACCGACACACAAAGTTTGTTTGGGAGCATGTGGAATTTTGATACATTAAGCCAATGAAGTAGAAACAATCATATTTTCATACATGTATTTGGTACATTCGTGTGCAGTGAAAATGACAAGAAGGAAAACTTAATTCTTGAAACTATTAAGGCTAAGAAAGGTAGAAAAAAAAATTATAATACCAAATTTGATATTAAGCCACTAAGGCTGTAAAAGGAAAAAAACTCATCCTATCAGATATTTAGAGTAAACCTAGCAGAACCAAAATGAAAAGTTATGCATTCTAATACTAATCAATGTCTGAATAGGGAACAATGAGTGAGCAGCTACTTAAATTAAAATAACTATCACCGTTAATCGTCTCCTAGGGCCTTTATCAATGGTCGTGGTTTTTATATTTTTTTAGTAGTGGAGTTGCCGATAGCCCACTGCTGGGTGGCGCGGGCGACGACTGTGTCCTCCACTAGCACGGGCTTCCAATGGAGAGGATGAGGAGCGGCGGCTGAACTCCACCATGGTGCGGGCGGTGGCCGCGTCCTCCACAACCATGGGCCTCCGATTGAGAGGGCGAGGAGGCGGCACGATGGGTACATGTAGAGCTCTGATCTTGATCCATATTATCCAGCGGGGCAAAGGAAACAACCATATTATCCAAAATGTATTACTCGCTGCACCTTTTCCTGTTAAATGGTTCGATGGCCTGGTTCGCACCGTGGGTCAATGTCAACCATGCCCATCGTTAAGTTATAGCTGCCGCTCCACTGTGCCTGCATGGTCACGGCCATATTGTAATCCCCTTCTCGCCATGTAGCCATATATCTATCTCACCAGTGCTAGGTAGTCAGTTACAATTTTTCCTTTCTCAAGTATCAGACTCCCAGCTAATTTATGCAAAAAATCAGGGAAATTGCAAAAGGAACTATGCATGATGTGTGGCGCAAACAGTGAGCTAGTCATGGAACTTTACGGATCGATCCAGCCATACTGTATTGTTTGTCTTCGCTTTGAAGGAGTATTTGTTCTATAATGGGGAACTGGCTCATGGGCTTTTCTATTAATGAAGAGGTGTAAGTAACGACCTTCCTATTCATCTATAATGGAATTGGAGCACGTTAATGCTTGCTAGCATTAGTACAGAGTGCAATATAGACATGCCACCTAGAGACGTTTTAGTGTCGGTTGTTAGGTTCAATTAAAAAGGAATTGAAATCATCATCTATCTCACTACGTCAGATCTGCTGTGACATGAGGTCATCAGAGGTCCTAGTTTCGAATCCTGCAGTCCGGACACCGGGCATATATTTTACATCAAACGTGGTAAGACTCTAACCTACCTACCGGTACTAAAATGTTCATTTAATACAAGTAGTACCAAAGACAATCAAAATAAGTACAAATGTCGCCACAGATACTAATTTCACCTATATATATCAGGTTCTCTTAACTCCTCATGGTAACTTCTATAAGTGCAACGTTTGCATACTTTGTGAGATAACGCTGAGTACACTACTAGAACAAGCAAAGGGTGTGCAATCACGAAACGATGGAGCTCAGTGGCTCGGTGCCGCTCTGGATGCGTGTATGCCCAAAAGACACGGCATGGGAGACGTCCGTAGTAATCAACATGGGCAGAGACTGCGGAATCCACTGGCATAGCTATGCACAAAAGACCTCAGGGCTGGGCAGCTGGCTGAAGCCCACAATGAGTCCACCAGTGTGCCAAGTCAGAGTTACCTGCATATGTCCATCACCATCCGCTACCTGCCGTATGCTGCTGATCACCACTTCTGGCCAACATGGTCCCGTTCGGCGAGCGATAATGATCGAGCAAGCTGTCATGCACCAATGTTTATCCAGAGTATATGCAAATTAAGTTGTTCTGTGTTGTACAGTCGGAGATAATTAGCTCATACTAAGCTATAGTCATGTGTGAATCCAGTGGTGTACAGTTCTTATTATTTTTTATATTATTTTCCTCTTTAATTTAGTTAACAGGCTGGTGTAAGTTTCTTTTACTAAAGAAAATTAGTTAATTAACCACATCCATATTCGTCTCAGTGATGAGCTCAGGAATTTCCAAACATATGTATTACAAGTACAGCCAGGAGGGAAACACAAGCCAACAACCACTCTCTCGATTAACTAATATCAATATCTCTTTCAACCTCATGTCCGCTTCTATAAATGAATCGTTTGTATATTTGTGAGGTAACGCTAAGTGTGCAGCATGTAAATAGTATGCAATCACCAAGACATGGCTTGGGAGACATCACTAGTAGTCGACTTGAGCAGTGGTGGCAGATAAGGAGGGCATCGTTCCTTCCATGCTAAGAGACCGTGGCAGGTGGCTGGCCGGAGCGTAAGCTGAGTTCACCAGAAGCCCGAAACCAAAGTCGTTCCGGTCCTGCATGACCATATATCGCCATCTCTGGTACCTGCCTCGTGGTGTTGGTAGCCAGATCTCGTAGAGATGCCCACGAATGAATCAACTTGTAATTGAGCTAAACTATGAGCAGGGTGTCATGCTCCAACGTTTAGTCAGACAAAAAGTTATCAAAAACTTTATTGTGAATGAAGTTGGAGAGAACTTAGTCCAATAATACGTACATATCATCCTCTTATATTTAAGGCTTTGCAAAATCAGCATTTTGTGAGATCAGAGTAAATATTTCAAAAGGGGAGGAGTCAAAAGTGGTACACTTAAAATCTCGAACAACTATGTTAAAAGATACTTGTACCACACTCCAAATGAATTTAGCTATATGACAATCATAGAAAATATGTAGTATTGTTTCATCGAGATTGCAAAAAACAACATTTAACATTTCCTTTCTATTGCCTTTTTGCTAAATTATCTTTGGTCAAAACTATGCCATTTGATTACATACCAAATAAATATTTTAATTTTCAAGGGCCATTTTAGTTTCCATAGAATATGGTTAGTCGGTATAACGTGGGGGCAACAAGTGCTCCATACATAGAGCGGACTGTAAATCTCCCTTATCGATAAAAATTATTTATCGGCAGTGTACGACAAACAGAAATATCGGATATATCGGAATCTTATCGGTGATAAACAAATTTTTTCGGTCAAAATTTAGACAAAAAGTTTCTTTTTTCTTATGTAATCTTGTAGAAAATAAGAAAATATCACCCTTTCATGGCACAGATTTCAGGTATCACGTTGGATTTGACACCATAAAGCTATATCATTCCACGTTAATTTCTTAGGTGAAACAATTTCCAAAATAAGGCCAAAATCACAAAATTTATCGGTGATAAATTTAAATTTATCGGTACCCATTGATAGTACAGATATATCGGAAATATCGGAATATCGGAACCGATAAGGTGAACCCTGACGTCCACGAGGATGTGTCTTTCTGGCCTGATAATCGGACGTTCATAACCATGGCTACCAATTGTTGCCATGCTATTAATCTAACTAATGATCTTCTGAAAGAAACATTCAAAGGAACTGAGCTCAAAACCGTTGCAACCATTGCACTTCTCTTATCAACAATTAAATGATATAATTAATATATTGTAAAGGAATAATAAGTGACTATTATCAACAGTTAGCTCTGTTATTGGACTTACTCTTACATAAGGGAGCACCATGACCCGTTTGCTTGACAGTAAGTTAGCTCTTAGCTCGGGAAACTGGTAGGCTGGTGTCCTTTTATTTTATTAATGAAAAGTTGTATGTAACCACATTCCTATGCATCTATAATGGAATTAGAGCATGTTAATGCTAGCTAGCATCAGTACGGAGCGGAATATGGACATGCCTCCTACAGAAGCTTTAGTGCCAGTTGTTAGGTTGAATTATTAAAAAGGAATCGAAACCATCATCTAGTGAGCTAAGTCAGCTCTGCTGTATTTGTAAGAGAGCAACGAAGTTACACTTGAGGTAATTAGAGGTCATGGTTTCAAATCCAACGGTCTACACCAGGCATATATTTTACATAAAAAATGGTGCGGCTCTAACCTACCAACCAGTACTAAAATTTTCATTTAATACCAGGAGTAGTACCAAAGGCTCCAGAACAATTATTAGTGGTCAGAAACTTTTCCCTAGTAATTCATCTCGTCCAGCCCATGAAGTTCCAAACAAAATAAGTACAAATGTAGCTGTGGATCTTAATTTGCTCACTTACATATGTCCCTTTCTCTTAACTCCTTATGGTCACTTCTATAAGTGCAACGATTGCATATTTGTGAGGGAACGCATAGAGTGGAGCAAGCAAAGGGTATGCAATCACCAAGGTGGATCTCATTGGCTCATTGCCCCTCTAGATGTGTGTACGCCCAAAAGTCATGGCATGGGAGACGTCAGTAGAAATCAACTTGGGCAGAGACTGGGAATCCAAGGCCATAGCTACGCTCAAAACATCTCAGGACTGGGCAGCTGGCTGAAGCGCAGAATGTGTCCACCAAAATGAAGTCAAAGTTACCAGCATATGTCCAACAGCCATCCGCTACCTGCCGTATGGTGTTGGTCGCCACATCTCACTAACACGGCCCCGTGAATTAATTTTATAGTTCGGCGAGCGTTAATTATCAAGCAAAGTGTCATGCACCAATGTTTATTCAGAGTATATGCAAATTAAGTTCTTCTGTGTTGTACAGCTGGAGATAATAAGATCAATTAAGCTAGTCATGTGTTTACCTAGTAGTGTACACTCTGGTCGTTTGTTAGGTTTGTTCGAACATGCCGCACCACATCACCAAAAAGGAGATTTGAGGGACTAAATTAATCATATTAAAAGTTGATGGACCAACCTGATCCCTAGGACAAAGTTCAGATACGACAACACCTATTTTGCCTTTTTATATTATTTTCCTCTTTAATTATGCTAACAAGCTGGTGTAAGTTTCCTTTACTAAAGAAAATTAGTTAATTAACCACATCCGTATTCGTCTCAGTGAGCTCATGAATTTCCAAACAAAAGCCAACAACCACTCACTCCATTAACCTATATATATCGACATCCCTTTCTACCTCAAGTTCACTTCTATAAATGAATCGTTTGCATATTTGTTAGGTAACGCTAAGTGCGCAGCATGTAAATAGTATGTAATCCCCAAACAGAAGCTCAGTGGTTGAATGCCCGTCCGAATGCATGTATCTAAAAGACATGTCTTGGGAGACATCACTAGTAGTCGAGTTCAGCAGTTGTGGCAGATAAAGAAGCCATAGTTCCTTCCACGCTAAGAGACTGTGGCAGGCGGCCTCGTGGTGTTGGTAGCCAGATCTCGCAGACATGCCTCCCAAATGAATCAACTTTGTAATTGAGCTAGACTATGAGCAGGGTGTCATGCTCCAACGTTGATTCATACCCAAAATTGTCAACAAGTTTATTTTGAATAAGTTTAAGAGAAATTAGTTCATAATATGTACAGATCATCCTCTTATATTTAAGGATCTGCAAATTTAGCATTTTGCGAGATCAGAGTCAATATTTCAGAAGGCACAGTTTATAGGGAGAAGTACCCGCTACAGCTGCTTGAGCACACACTCTACACAATCCGAGGAGGATCAACAAGATAGACCGGAGAGGATCGAACCACCCTTTGCTTCTCTCATGGGTAAACCCTAGATCAAAGTACAAAAAAAAATCTAGTCTGATGTCCCATACATGGCCAACCCTAACTTGTTTTAGGTTTGCACAGGCACCATCGAACAAGACTAGGACTCAACGACGGGGAGGACGCCACGGTGAGCCGGTGACCGTGATCCGTGGTGGCATGGATCGCATGTGGGGGCGGTGGAAAACACTATCACGCCAAGCCGAGTCCGTGAATTCAGTGGAGCCGAGCCATGGAGGGGAGAAGACGCTCTCTAGGTTAGCCGTCCGATCTGCTAGTAAGACATGTGGCACGCATCGGGGGCAGGGCTGCGCAGGCGTTACTTTGCAGCCCTGATGCACCAAATTTTTTTCCGTTGGATCCATAGATTATATTTAAATATTGCATCACCTTCTTTGCTTGATGTGTTTCTCCCTTGGACAAGAGCTTAGATCCCATAAATATATTTCATCGTTTATATTCTTGTATGGATTCATGTTAAACAAAAATGAACCAAGTCGAATAATTTGAGAAGCCATGCATGGGCTCATCAGAAGGCATTGTCGGGTTTCCCTCTGCTGACACGGGGCCTCCGGCTGAAAACATTCTACGGCTAAGAGAACGGGTGATGGCGATATCTCTAATGCCACAATCTACCTGTAGGCGTCATCTTTGGAGGTCTTGGCCCGGCCGGTTGTGTTTGCTCGAGTCCACTTATTGGTCCATTCTTTTCCCATCAGGTGACAGGCACTAGTTGAAGGCCTCTGTCGAGTTTCGACTAGTGTTCTCCACTGGCTCCTCTATTTTGTTGGCGCTCTCGTTGTTGATGGTGCCAGAAAATCCAATGTCGAGTGGTGTTTCGACCAATTCTGCCATTAATTCCCCTTGAAGGCTTCCTCCCCTTGGACGGCCATGGATGTCAGTTCGTGGAACCCAGATATGTTATCGGACGTCACCGTCCACGTTATGGGAGGTAGCCATTTTCAATGAGCTTTGGCTTGTGCAGTATTCTCTGTCCTTAGTCCCCTCCCTGGTTCCCTTAGATGAAGGGTTGAAGCAGAGCGGCGTAGCTATGAGTGGTGATGCCGAGTGCAGTGGTGAAGATGCAAATTCGACAAGTACGTTGTTTGGTAGTGGGGCTAATAGACGACCGATGGTAGTCTTGAGCTATTGTTTTGGCTTGTCATCGTATTGTCCCTGAGTTGCGTCTCTTTTCTTCTTGTTGTATTTTAGATGATCTGGTGTTATGCTCTCATCCCCACTTTTGTATCTGCTGGCTATATGCCGAAACCATCTTTTTTTTTATAATACGCATCTGTATTTCTAGATCATGAAAACATACAAAGACACAGAGTACAGGTACGTACTCCAACGATACAGAGACAGCTGTCTTAACCAAATTGCACAAAAGCCCTTGGCGAAAAGAAAAATTACACATAACTTCCTAGGCTCTGTGCCAACCGAAGGCAGCAGAAATCCCAATCGCCAGCAGCTCCCGCCGATGACCCGGACGCTACCGCTGATGAAGACTTCGAAGTAAACCGAGGTCAGGAGAAGCTCTGTCGCACGAATGCTTTGATTTGAGCCACAATAAATTGAGCCACCCCGAGCTCCTCCGACCTTGGACCAAAGCTCGCCGTCGACGAGTGCCGAGGGAAAGCCGAGCTTGATCCACTCTCCTTCCAGCCATCTGACCCACATCCACTGCTGCATCCTTAAAACAGAGCGCCGCCGGCATTGTCGCCTCTCCGAGACTACAGAACTCTGAGCAGCATTGACTCCTGTACAATAGCCGGCGAAGCTGGACTCCACCTCCACGCCTTCGTCGACGGCACCAGAGCGATGCACCACCGAGGCGAGGAAGAGCACGGAAGGACCTTATTGCAACTCCACTCCACCTGGTCTAGTGAAACATGGAATTTAACTATCTGTTTGGCTATCCATGTGACTCCCTCCAGCTCCCTTAATTATAGAATCTGGTGGGAATAATCTTTCTTCCCTTTGGGTGACTTGTTTGCCATATTGCTACAATATCGTGCCAACATGTTCATGTCTTTTTTCTCTTATAATATGGAAAAATAGGTAACCACATCCATATCATTCATACCTCTGAGCTCACCAATTTCCAAACAAAAAATCTACGAGTATAGTGCAACGTTTTGGATATTTGTGATGTAACGTGAGGTGTGCAGCAATTGCTGCACAATGCAGAGTGTATGCCGTCATCAAACGGGGGGTCTCAATGGCTTAGGAGTCAGGGCCCCTTTGAATGCGTACACAAAAAGGAATGGCTTGGGAGACGACAGTAGTAGTAGTTGACTTGGGCAGAGACGGCGCAATCTGCGGCCATAGTCACGGTCACCACTCCTTCCATGCTATAGTTACGGTGGCATAGGCTTCATTGAGGCTGCAGGCCGTGTATCACATTCAGCACTAGGGTGCTGTCAATGACACATTTGCCGAAAATGTCTGTGGTAATTGGTGATGGAAATATCACCTTGGACGAAGTTACGGAGCTCAGCGTCGAGGAGGGGGTATTGCGTCTCCTGATTCCCAGGGTTAGGGACAGCCGGGGTGGGGATGTTTTATAGGACATGGTCCTCAAGCGAGTACATGTCGGGGTCCAATATTAGGGTCACCTAAGTAATAGGGTTAAGAAAAAAAAATCCACTCCTATGGTCTACCCAACAGGGATCGAGAGAACCGTCTCGCACGAAGTAAGGTACGTGCCATATCTCATTTGTTTTCATGAAATACTCTGCATTTATCTTTTTCCTTACTTATTGTTCAATAGTTGACTACAAATATTTTGATGTAATCAAATATAATCACAAGTCCTCTGTGGCATGAGTAATTTCATAATAACAGTAATGAAACACAAGGCCTCCTTGATTGAAAAAGCCGCCGAGTAGGGCTGGCTCCTTCATTTACTTGGGAATGAAACGGTAGCAGGAATAGTTATAGGAGGGGAACAAGTGAGATCCAAGTGGTTTCATTCCAGATGACAAGAAATAAGGTAGAAAATGAGGCCGTAATTGTCCAAGACAGGATTCATTAGACACCAAGCAAAAGTGCTAAAAAGAATGTCATTTTTTTTTTGTTTGAGGGGTTACCCCGCTCTCACTACTCCAGAGGCGTTCTTGGCCTTTGTCTGCTCGGAGGCATGGCTTTCATGATGTGGCAGAGTCGATGGGGCATATAGCAATTAGCCGTTGTGATGGCCGCTGGCCAGCAACAGCAAAGCGATCGAATGAGTCTGATTTAGCCATGGAAATTATGGAGGTACAGCGTGATGAAGTTCATGACCACAGAGAATTGCGGAATTGCAGCATAACTGCAAAGGTTGACTTCCCATAGTCGACGATATGCTTTGCAACGTTTTTCCATAAGCTCCGATATCCTAGCGAGCTCCATTGTCACAGCCTTCCTCCTGTTCCAGATTATGTACAGGCCAATGATTCCAACTTCGCGCCCTTGTGATTCTTGTCTTGTCTTCGTCGTCAACAACCTGTTTCATCCACTGATTACTCTTGAGGGCCTAAGGGCTAAGGGACAAAAACCATGGGAACCATCTGCCGCACATTGTCTAGCAAACCGTGACATAAACATCATTAACACTGGCACACTGCACGGCTACATTGTTTCTTATCACTGTCGCCGGGGGTTCATACATGACCGTGATTGGTGGTTCGGCATCCTGGCTGGTATAAGTATCAAGAAGATTCTGACATTACTGTCACGTGAAACCACCTGATCCCTTCTAAGCCTATAGAGGTGCATTTGCGTCTGGATGATATGTAAGTGCCGAGCATCTACATTGACACAACAGCGATTGCAAATGAAGGCTCGTAGATGCCCCTATATATATGCATAAATGCAACAACACTGTTCTCGCTGCGAGATGGAGGTATGTTTTTATGGAATGAGTTTTTTTTTTGTAGTACAAGGTACTACACACGAACAACATACACACTTGCAACAACACAGTTATCGCTGCGAGATGGAGGTGTATTTAATGGAATGACTTTTCTTGTATTACAAAGTACCACACACGAACAACACACACTCCCGTCCCATACATTGGTGAATCTGACAACACATTTACATGCTGGACAAGGAAACTATAACTATTTCTCTAGCAGATTACTTATATCAAATTACTTAAATGCTTGTTCTCTCTATTGCAAAAATCATGTAAGTACTATGAGTGAGTAACCTATATATGGGTGAAATGGAGGTGTGCAGAAATCAGTAGTAGATAAGCTACAGAAGTCCAAGACTATTATCAAGCAATGCATCTGTAGTGTGGCCAGTCATGCAAGATAAAGTTTAATTTCAGGCGTTGTCGCAATGAATTGGCCCAACTGAACGCGCCCGCTTTCAAATTTTGCCTGTCACTAGGTCTGTGCCTGGCCGTGAGTGTCTAACTTGCTATGCGTGGCAAAAGATGCTCAACCTAACACACAGAGGATAATATGGTATTCATGTTAGGCACGTGACGTTTTTACGATAATTAAGAATCAGATGCATCACATATTAGTGTTAAATCAAGCTTGGACACAGGACACGTGAAATAGATAAGCACATAGTTTTTAAAAAATAAAAATTGAAGTACACTGTATTCAAATAACTATCATTCAAACGATTTTGCCTGTCATGCGGCTAACATTGTCATATCCTATTCGCAAAAAAAATATAAACTGAACAACACACGCCCTCTGGACATCTTACCGCTGATGGTTCTGACACTAGGGGCCTGCTGCGGTACTCCGATCCTTGGGAGGTAAGAGTTTGAATAAATCACAACGCTTGAATTTTGAAATTGAAGAAACATTTAGATAACTAAATAATATGGAAACAAAAAAGAAAATGGCAGACATCTCGCCACTCTTCGCCTCCTAGAATGAATGTAACAGCCTCTGTTAATCACTCACATTAACAGAGGAGATTATGTTTTGTAAATGCCTAGGAAAATGTTTTTGCACTGTCTTGGAAAATGTTTTTTTTAGCAGTACATGTGTGACACCTGACCTATGTTGATATGTCCAATAGTGGCCCATGAGCGTGGTTTGCGTATGTTTAGTACGACCTTGCTAGTTTAGCAAGGTGGAGTCAACTTATAAGTCTTTGTGCCCTAGCCATAGCATATTCGGGTTGATCCTTTTACATGAAGCGAGTACGAAAGTGTAAGCAGTGTACTATGTGTATGCGTGCCCCCTCCCACGGAATAGCTGGCGGTGCGGCCTTGGAAGATGGGCCTGCACACGAGACATTAATAGTTTTCTACTCAATTGTACCGGCATACGCGTCCAATGTTAGTACATCTACAGCAACATGAACATAAAAAGCTAGACCGATGCCACGATGTACGGAATTGACCACTGTAGATTTTCTTCCCAGAAAACATGTCATCTCTGAAAACTATCTCATGTTTAAGATCTCACTATGTCACGCTAGTTACTGGTTAAAAAAACATTTTATAGAAACGTACAAGACATGCATCTTGTCACATATATTACCGGAAGTATGAAAGTTGCATAATTTCTTATCATGAAAGGTAGTTAGATCAAACTGTAAGATATTTATATTTATTTTATAAATTAAAATATATAAATACTATATATTTCTTCTATTACCTCCTTGAAGGTAATAATTATCTAGATCAAACTAAACGGATGGTCCACACTTAGCTCAGAATACCATAGCAAAGCCCTCACTAGTATCATTAAATGGAAAAAGAAAAAGGAAAACCCGAATTTACTCATATCAGTGACATTCATCGTAATATTATTGATTCATATATATTGTGCGGAGGCGCAGTGGATGCGGGCAAGCATAGATCCGGCAGCGGCCCTAGATGGTCTTGGTAGGCCCGTGGATGGTCCCGTCGGGTCCATTTAGGATTTTATTTTAAATATATTTCTCCAATAATGAATGCGGACATACATTCGCCTCTGTAAAATTTTTTCATTTTGGCCCTTTTCTTGTAAGATTTTTACATATGGACCCTTGGGTGAAAGAATTTGAAAAATGGACCCGAAGCTAGGCGCCAGGTCCCTTAGCGCCTAAGTGTAACGTGTGGGCGCCATGTCAGCTGGCGCCCACCTCTGCCACGTAGGATCCAGCATAGCTCAAACCCTAAATCGGGCGCGGTAGCTGGGCGCCATGTCCCCTAGCGCCCACCCGTTAGACCTAGGCGCTAAGGGACCTGGCGCCCACCCTGGGAGCCTCAAAACCACCGCCGGCCCCCTTCTTCCTCTTCTCTCCTTCTTTCCTTTCCTCTCCCCTCTCCTGCCGCAGTTCTAGGCGGCGCCGCCGGCCCCATCCGCCACCGCCGGGCACCGCCGGCCTCCTCCTCTGCCGCCCTCCTCAAGGTAAGCTCTTCTCCCCTCGTTTTTTTCCTCATTTTCTTGTTGTATTTGAAGTGGAAAACGAAACACCTAGTTTAGGATAGATGCATTGAATCTTCGATTACTGCGAAAAATAAGTTGAATTAGTTGTGGAGGTGGACAATGTGGATGTGTGTGACCGATTTTCTAGCAATTGTTGTCAATTTCTATGTTGTTTGTTGGTTGTTTACCAAAATTCATTTAAAATCCCCCTACATGTATAGGAAATTCACCGTAAACGTTTGAATTGACGATGATGCAATATGCGTGATGTAATATAAAAGTGATGTAATATAAGTGTTTTTGTTGTCATTGTTTGAATAGATGGATAAACTAGTGATATCGCGTTATGGTGGTACGGTGAGGACAAATCGTACGGGGGATTTTGAATTTGAGAGGATGGAAGTGGTTTCATTGGTTTTCAATGCTAGACCGTCGTATGGTGTGCTTGTGAGGCGAATAAAAGAAAGTTTGCAATGTTCAGAGTCCGGTGTTGATGTTGAGGTTCAAGGAGTCATTGATGTCGGGTTGAATGGCAGAAATAACAAACGATTGATCCCAATTGCTGGTAAAGTGGATTGGAACAATTATGTAACTCTTGTGATGAATAGTCAAGTTAGAGCGTTGGATTTGATTTTGCGGAAGGTGGTGAGGCAATTCTCTCGAGCCTTGGTGGCCGATGTAGGTCCTTGTAAGGTTGCGGTGACGCAAGTACAGGAAGAAGATGATGTGGGAGGTGGTGCTTGTGGTGATGATATGGCAGGAGACTTTGCTGATGATATGGGAGGTGGCTTTGCTGATGACATGGTAGGTGACATTGCGGATGAGCTCAGAGGCGCCATTACCATTGGCGCCTACCTGCATAACCTGCGCTCCATTATGTTTGGCGCCTAGGTGGGCAGCTGACACTTCGACTTCTGTCTCAATCTGGGCGCCATTATGTGCGGCGCCTACACTATGCATGTAGGCGCCGTAGTCTTTGGCGCCCAGGTTGCAGAGAAATCAGAAATTCAAGTTTTTATTCTAAAAAAAACAGAAGTTCATATAATTCAAAAAAACAGAAGTTCATATAATTCAAAGTTCACAGGAAAAACACTTATCAAATTCATGTTCATGACACATAATACAATTCACATGTGGTCCACATAGTCTATACAAGTTCACACACATAGCTAAAACAAATAGCTCATACACATAGTTCCACCACATTGGTCAACACACACAAGGTTCAAACAAATGATAGTTCACAGAAACAAACTAAGACAATAATGATACGTCCACCTCTACTCTTTCCTAGGTGACAGTCGAGGTAGGATGGCAACGAGTGACTTCATGACCTCTTCTTGAAATTGTCTTCTTGTTGCTCTCCAACTCTTTATTGTTTGGATCCAGCCTTCGAAGAATATCAACTCTGAGAATCGTCGTGCCACATAGTGCCCCTGGAGCTCTTGGACCAAGGCCACATACCTCTTTTCCGCGCTGCCTCCCGTTGCTCTTGCTTACGGAACCTTACATAGCTATTTAACACCTCAGGATGCCTTCCCTTCAGCCTTCTCCATTCAATCTCATGATCCACTGTGGCCTTCTCAAGATAGGACTCGTACAAACACTTCCGAGTACTCTACAACCAACAAAAGATTAATTTTGACAACCTTGTAACCATATCAACAATACATACACAAACAGTTATTTCAAGTTCATTTTGAACTCACCAAATCATCGCCAACCATATGCCCACAATAATAACCTATTCCAAGCTCTGAGGGCACTAACCCTTGGTGAGCTTTGACACCACAATCACACAAGGTATCTGGTGCGACGTACTTCTCTTTCGCCTTTTTCGTCTTGTTACCTTCATCCTCCTCCGGCCAGTCTAACTTCGGACCATAGTCATACTCAAAAAACTCGCAAAGAGGATAGCCATTCTGCTTTGTGCAAATACAAAACATGACAAACAATTAAAAGAACCAATCAAACTTGATATAAATTTGATAGAACTCACTGTTGTGCGGTTGCGACACTTGAATGTTGGGGTGTAAGGAGAGTCTTTGACGCCACGATGAATCTAAGCAGGATCACCACAATGACATAATGGTGGTATTGCCAATTGCCTGGCAATGGCTACATTCTTCTCCCCCGCAGTCATTTTTGGTGGATTAGGTGGAGGAGGGATCCACCGATGGAACTTCACATAATTGATCGTAGAGGAAGGCCTGAACAGAAGCATGTGTTCATCCACCATCTCAGGACCATCTATCCACTGAAAAAATTGCATTTCTCCCAATACTGCAAAAACAAAACAAATTACTAGATGTTCGCAATTATATTGAATGGTCAACAAAATTGTAAAATTACATCAACTTACACAATAGTCACCACACTTGTAGTACGCTTGAGCCGTAGTTTTTGGATGCATCGATTGAGTCACCCGAGCGGGCTTCCCACACTCACAATGAGGGCTAGGGAGAGCGGGAAGGACAGGAGCATCCTTGCAAGTCACATCAGGATAACTTTTTTGTGGACGATCCTTCCACTGTTGCTCACGCCAACGGTCATCCATAGCTAACAGTTTAACATACAATCAATATAGAATATCATTACTCATATCCTATATAACAATCACTTCTATTTTAAAAGCTACTAAACCTAAACACATTCAAAACCAACAAACATCATAGAAATTGATAAAATTGCTAGAAAATCGGTCACACTCATCCACATTGCCCATCTACAGAACTAATTCAACTTAATCTCCGCAATAATCAAAGATTCAAGGCACCTATTCAAAACCTAGGGTATTCATTTTCGACTAGAAATACAACAAGAAAATGATGAAAAAAGAAAAGAGGAGGGAGGCTACCGTGCTCGTTGGAGGAGGGCGGCGGCGGTGGGGGTCGGCACCGGCAGGGGGCCGGCGGCTTCAAAAGGGGCGCCGATGGCGGCGCCTGGGAGCGTCCTGACTGAGTAGAAGAGAGGAAAGAAAGAGAGGAGAGGAAGAAAGAAAGGCGGCGGCGGCGATTTTGACATTTGGAAGGTGGGCGCCAGGTCCCTTAGCGCCTAGGTATAACGGGTGGGCGCCAGGGGACATGGCACCCAGCTCCTGCGCCCGATTTAGGGTTTGAGCCATGCTGGATCCTACGTGGCAAAGGTGGGCACCAGCTGACATGGCACCCACACGTTACACCTAGGCGCTAAGTGACCTGGCGCCTAGCTTCGAGTCCATTTTTCAAATTCTTTCACCCAGGGGTCCATACATAAAATCTTACGAGAAAAGGACTAAAATGAAAAAAATTTACTTCGCCTCTGGCTCGTTAATAGAAGCCCCAGATCGGGGGCGCACGTAAAAATCACCTCCTAAAACCTGTTTTGACCGCCTCTAGAAATGTTTTTTTGTTGCAGTGGAAACACAATGCCTTTCTAACCAGTTCCATCAATTGGAGAATCCCTCTTTATAAAGGCTCACATGACCCAGAAAAATAAATAGTCTTTTTACTCCCTACGTCATGTAATCTTTTCCCTTCATAGTGGCACTGCTATATATATGCTTATAGTTGTCAATCTCAGATTCCAATGTTGCACGATATCTAAACAGCGGAGCAAAGAAATTTATACAACAAGGCAAGCGGGTAGGTTTTGGAGATGTCAGGAGCAGCCATCTAGGGCACAAAAGATGCATTTGTCAATAGTAGATTAGCTGTAGAAGCAAGATAAGAGATGCAACAGAAGACTGGAACTGTTAGCAAGCACGGTGTCTTTCATTGTCATTGCTGGACAGAGACCATTGCACATCCGACTGCAGACCTAGTGCTGCTGTATCCAATTGTACAAGCTAAAAGTTCGGGCCTTGTGGTGAATTCGTCCAACCAAACCCCCACTTTCTCATTTTCACTGTTACTATGACTAAGCCCGAGAGTTTCTATGGTTTTGATTTTAGGCACATGATGCTTTAGGCTAATTGAAAATCAGAATCGTCACATAGTGTCAAGTTAAGTTTGAACGAATGATTATGTGAAAAGATAATTTAAGCCCATAATTTTCAAATGAAATGGAAAATCTAAGTCTACCATAACTATGTTTCAGGCCATGTTGTCTCATGGGGCTAACCTAGTGTTGTATGCTACCTGAATATTTTTGTAATATCTAATTTGTTTTCATGTAAAATTTTACAATTATTTATCTTCTTCCTTATTTCTTGTTAACATAATTTAGTATAAATCGTTGGTGATGTTTGATGCTGCAGTGCTGGATGCTCAATCGCAGGCGCTCTCCCTCGGCCTTCCTCTGCTCGGCAGCTTTGATAAATACTGCACCCAGGGGTTGTTAAAGTGATTCGGTTTCCGTGACTTGTGTGCATGCTATAAAGACTCCAAAGAAGTACGACTATAGAATCAGAATTATATGTAGACACTATCATAACATGCAGTAGCTAAACGTGGATCATGGTTCAGCACCAGTCATCGAGCTGGCTTGGGAAGCATCGAGGATTTTGTTGTTGCGTGCTTTGTCAGAGTAGCGAAGAAACATTCTATTGTGCCAAGGAAGCTATAGCTCACACCTTTCTTGCAGAAATAAGCACACAAATTCTTATGCTGGATGTCCCCATATTCCTCCTTGACCCACTATTCTGTAAGTCATCTACAGCTCACAGCCAGGAGCCAGAGTCAGTATGTGTCGCAGATCCAGACAACACCCCCAATGGAGTGGCTGGGGACAACGACAACTTCAGTGACCGAGAATGGTAGAGAGCATCAGCACGCAGAGGAAGATTTGAGAGGTTCATCCAACTGAAAACTCCTACCTTTGGCTGCACAGATGACCTGATATGTTGATGGTCATCCAACTGAAAACTCCTACGCCGACCCTGAGTGTGCGGAGATCGCCGCTCACCATATGGAGTGGATGACTACCACAACACTGCTCACAAATATCTTTCAAAATATTTTGTCGGTCATGTGGAAAATTTGTTGTTGTAGGTTGCTGAAGTATTTTGCCATATCTGTTTTGTTTTCATGAGAAATTTTTCACTTATCTCGTCTTATTTCTTGTTATGACAATAGACTACAAATGTTCGATCGATGTAATCAAATATAATCACAAGTCCTCACAAGTTCCATTCTCCAGTGAACCTAGGAACACGCACACAAGAACACGGATACACTAGTGTTTGGTGAAGAAGGTGAGTTAACTTTAGCTGGTTACGAGGACAGGATCACCCCTGTGTTTTATGGTTAGCACATATTATTTCTCAGTTAAAAGTATACAAGGCATAAACATTGAACCATTACAACAACTACTCTATCTCTTCCCACCCCGTCGTCAGTTCCATAAATGCAACACTTCCAGGTCTTGATCATTAATTTTTATGGTTAACATATAATCTTTTCATCTGCTCATGAATATGGTAAATTCTAACCTAGGCCACACAACAATAGTTTTGGGACAGTCTTCAAACTGGTTCTATGTTTTGTTTGGTCTTGCGATGCAAGATTTTGCACAGACACAGAAATATACTACCCCGCTTCATTTGATGTAGAGATGACACAGCTCAGAATTACAACTGACGAAAAATTACAACGGGCTGGTTTAGTTCACCGTTGTTAGCTTTGTTTCTTCTTTGCTCAGTGGACACGGCACAGGATAGATGGATATGAAGAGTTTTTGCTCGACATGTGCTGCTGTATATTGGAGAGACTCTCAGTCGTGGGGCATGGTGGGCATTGTGGATTCCGTCGTGGCCGCTACATTCTAGGTTTATCGAGTCTTTCTTATTGATCAAGAAGAGTTAAAAAACGCTAGCTGCTAGGTGCAGCACATGTGTTCATTTGTCCGTTTGTGTTCCAGGAGCTCCCGGCGACACTAAACGCAGGGGATCTTCGTCCACGCTCTTCTTGATTTATTTTGCTACTCACGTGCAAACAAGATGATTCACTTGATTATTAGAGTAAATGAAATAATGAGCTTGTACCCGAACTTGTCAACATTTTGCAGATGTTGAAGGGAGAAGGTAAAAGAGAGATGCAATAAGCTGAGCAGGGCATCTATGTATAGGTTGGTCCAGGTGGGAGGTTAACTTGATTTATTGGCAGTTCGCTCTGATATTGAACTTGCTCTTACATACGGGAGCAGCTTGACCCGCTTATGCTTGTGATTAATTAGTTAGGGACTCTTTCAAGATCATGTGCGTTTTCTATTAATGAAAGGATGTAATTAACCACATTCATATTCATCTAGCATGGAATCAGAGCATTCTAATGCCAGCAAGAATTAGTACAGAGGGTAAAGTACATGCCTCCTAGAGACACTTTAGTGCGGGTTGTTACTTTGAACTCAAAAGAAATTGAAAGTGAATTCTAGCTAGCTAAGTTAGAAGTTCTGTGTCTGTAAGATGGCAACGAAGTTATGAGCGGGGTGAACAGAGTTCGTGGTTTTGAATCCTACGTACCACATGTGGGCATATTTTACATAAAAATCGTGCAACTCTAATTAACCTACCAACCGGTACTACAATGTTCATTTAACACTGGGGGTACTAATGGCTTGATAACATTTAGGAACTTTTTCCAGTAGTGATTCGTCTCATTCAGCCCATGAAGTTCCAAACAAAATAAATACAAATGTAGCTGTGAATCTTAATTTGGTCATTTACAAATGAAGCATCCAAAGGATATAAAATTACTCCGTTTACGCACAATACCATGGCTTGGGAGACATCGGTAGCAATTGACTTGGGCAGAAACGCTAGAACCTGCGGCCATTGTTATGGTCAAAACACTTCGGGACTGGGCAGCTGGCTGAAGCGCACAATGTGTCCACCAGATATCATAGACATTTAGCTGCCTATGGCCATTGGCGCCATCCGCTACCTGCTGCAAGATGTTGGTCGCCACATCTCCCCAACATGCCGCCGTGAATTAACTTGGTAATTCGACCACAGATAATGATCGAGCAAGGTGTCATGCACCAATGTTGATTCAGAGATAATAATGTCAATCCGTTTGTCATGGTTGAACCCAGTAGTGTCTAGTTGGGCGTTTGTTAGATTTGTTTGTACCGTGCCATGGTAGTTGTAACGTGTGTTTGTATTAGTTTCTGTGTTCTTTTCCACTTTTTTTACCAAAACAGCAGAGGAGGCCCCTACTGATATTTTTTCTGTAAATATATAAGAACAAATATATTCTTTTCCACTTCAGTCAGAATCTGTAGCTTGAATTCAGCCGCTCAATGTACAGAGTCATGTTAGACCTAATGGATATTATATATACTTTTAGTTTACACAATAGTAATAATTGATGTATCACAGGGTCTCATATGAGTCAGTGAATTATCTTGGTTACTCAAGTACTTCAAGAAAGCATAGAGCAGGAAACGTCGAGTAATGCCCATAGAACAATGCTGTGGATTTCCAAGGCAATGAATTCTTAGGGTACAACTTATCTGTTCTCGGTCATGTGAAAAAAGAAACGTTGTTGGATGTATGAATGCCTTACAAGAAATAAAAAATAATATAGCAATGATGCACTAAAAAATGTGCTGGATGAACAAATATATTTTGCGAATCTCATACCTAGAGAGCATCAGGAATTAATGGAACTGGTAACAACTGACCCGGGCAACTTTTCTATATCTTGAAATAACGAAGAAGACTTGTTTCAGCTGAAACGAGCAAAGGTTTGCTACTGCTAACTAAGCTAGGGTTTGCTTGTTCAATAATATCACCCTCCGTATCTTACAGGACCCTACCAGAACTTACACATCATCTCTTTCTTGGTCATTACATTAACGGGATTGTAATAACTACTAAACTAAGTATTCTTTACTATCCAGCAAAACTAGTTTAGCGTTAACAAAAGCTCTGACTTGTTGTGAACCGTCAGGCTGTTGATGGCTGGTGTTCCTGAAGTTGATCACCTGCTTTCCTGGTCCATATTTGTCTGCTTCCCATATCTGAACAAACTGCCGTTTGCTCTGCTTCCTAAGTCTGACGAACCTGTCATAACTGAACATATTACACTGAATGTTCAGAATTCATGAGGCTGCGATGCCCAGACGGGGACAGGCAGAGGCGAGTCAGTGAAGAGGAAGCACATGAGCTAACTTATTTTTGAAAAACGTCTATTTTCCACCATAGAATAATTGTCACAGTCGGGTTTTGGCCATCGAACTTGTAAGCCCGGTATCTTTAACAATTAAACTATTGAACCGGAAAATATTGGTTAGCTACCTAGTTTGGGAGCTAGTTTTGCATATATCTCTATTTTGTGAAACTAATAAGATCTAGTTTACTCTAAAAAATTCATAACTAATTTTGTTAAAATCTAAAATAATATAAAACATGTACCTAAGTTTGTTCTGACGTTATATTTTGGAAGCATGTGAAATTCAATATTTTTCCGTTAATACTGGTGATCCTCCACCATGGTGGATTTAGGGTGCGTTTGGTTGGAGAGCGAGATAGGATGGGATGGTTCTGCTCTTAATTTTGGGAATAAGATGATTCTATGTTCTGTGTTTGGTTGGAGGGATAGAGTGGTTCCATTTTTTATTTGGTTCAAAGGATGAGGACTAAACATGTGCTCCTCCGTTAAAACACCGTCAACACCTGCCCTACCTGTCAGTCAAATAAAATCCCTCTCCATCGTGGTCTCCCTTCCGCTCCGCCGGATCGCTCCGTGCCGCTGCCGCCGCTCACGCTGCTGCTGCCCCTGCCATCGTTGCTTGCTCCATCTGTTCGTTCCACTGCTGCTTGTGTGGCCACCACCCACCAAGTTGGCTTGTGGTGTAGCTGGATCCGTTGCAAGCCGCCACTGCTATACTGCTGCCAGCAGCCGCTCGCCTCCTCGGCCACCTCTGTTGCCGGCCTGCTGGACTGCACCGTCAGCCACCGCTGCTGCCGCTCGTCTTGTTGGCCTGCGACGTCGCGGTCGGCAGCACTGCGAACTTGCTCCACAGGCCTGCACGGCCTGTGGCTACGCTGCGAGCTCCAGCCGTCGCTACTCCCCACCAGTCTACTGGCCCTCTGCGCCGTCGCCGATGTCCACTCCACTCGCCCAGGCTTTGCTCGCTCGTGTCACGGCGCCGCGCGCCGTTGAAGTGGGATGGCTTGGTCCGGCAAATTTTCTGGGACAGAGTCATCCCCAATATAGCACGAATATTCTCCGATTGGGATGGCTCCGTTCTCCGGTTCGCAAACCAAACAAGGTACGGGACGACTCCGTCCCACCCCACTCCTCAACCAAACATACCCTTAGTGCATGCATGCTTCGCTGACTCGAACAGCTAGTAATTATTATCATTGTTTTTTAAGAATCTGGGTTGTTTCCCCTTGTTTCCAACTTCATATAAACATAACTCAACAGTTTGGTAGAAGAGGAAGCAAATGGTGTAACTGCAAGCTTTTCCAGTTTTGCTTAACGTTTAATAGCGCCCATAAAAACCTTGGCAAGCGTAAGTTGAACTCCAACAATCCCTGACACTACGAATTATCTTCCTGATATAATCTATCTCTATATCTCTCTCTCTCTGTGTCAAATGTTAGATAAACAATGGCCTATTAGAAATAATCAATAAATCCCAAGGCACATGACACATGGAAGTTGAGAAGGCTTTTGCCATTTTGATCATGGCTTGATGACTAGTAACTAACATGTGGTTAGTGACTAGTAAAGGTTGGTGGTTAGTGGCCATTAAACTGTTGTCATCAAACAATACATCTCAATGGATGGAAATTACTATCTTGATGGTAATGAGTTGGGCAGCCAAAGGACCATGTTTGATGGCATTTTCATGGCATTGACATGGGCAGCCAAAGGTCCGTCTTTGATGGCTTTTCATGGCATTAACATGGCAGCCAAATGCCTCTCTTATGGTGGTCTTTGATGGCATTGAATTGGGTAACCAAAGGTTTCTCATAATGCTCTTTCATGGCATTAACCATGGCAACCAAAGGTCACATATGGTACCAATAAGGGAGGGCCGCCTCTATTGTCTTCCCTTAACACCACACGAAGGTTCCATTGTTGCTCTGTGCTTTTGTTCTTCTGCGTTCCGGCGTTTTGCATGCACGGAACTCGCCGGAAGAGCAGGCCTCCGAAGCTACGCCCTCATCGAGACTCTGCACCCGAGGAGTAGAGGAGCGATCAAGTTTTTGGGAAGTGCATCCGCGCGACTGCTCATTGCGTTCGTCTACTTCCTGAGGCGCATCGGCCCTGTGATCATCTGCACTGCATCAACTCTTGATCGGCTACATCGAACAGGCTTGACTAGCAATGTCAAGTAACGGCGCATCAGGTTCCCTTGGAAGTGGCCCCGCCTCTGGTTACTTTCTTATGAACCTCCTATGTTCTTTCCTTATGTTCTATATGTCTTGGGGAATAAGCACAATGAATTATGCATATGTTTATGCTATTCTTTATGTCATGATTTATGCTTTAATTTGGATTAAAATAAACTGTAAAATGCCCCTAATTCCATCAATCCAAAAACTTGATAGGCCTTCTCGGTTGCTGGATTTACTGCGCAATTGAAACTGAATGTATTTTGATAGAACAAATTTCAAGAGATGGGTTGGTAGGCTCGAATTATGGCTCACGGCTATGAGTGTGTGGTACATCACTCAGGGTCCTCCTCTTGGACCACGCACTGTTGATGAGGAGAGAGCGTTTTAGGATGGTGATAGTCTGTTCAGAGGAGCCGTCATCAGTGTTCTTGGAGAGAACATTGTTGACACATACTTGCGGCTTGCCTCTGGAAAATCTGTGTGGGTCACCAATGCGGGCGGCGAGTTGTACCCTATGAAAAAATTTTATGACTACAAAATGGTTGATGACCATTCTGTGGTGGAACAAGCCAATGAGATAGAAACGCTCGCTAAGGAACATGATGTCCTCAACTATTCGTTGCCCGACAAATTTGTGGCTGGCGGTATCATCGCCAAGTTACCTCCTTCGTGGAGAAACTTTGCTACTTCTCTAAAACATAAGAGGCAAGAGTTCACATTGCTGAACCTTATTGGTACTCTTGATGTTGAAGAGAAGGCGAGAGCAAAGGACACAAGTAGTCGTGAAACTAATGAAGATTGAGTATAAGCCAAAGTGTAACCAAAATACCAATTTTAAGAAGAAGAAGAAGAACGGGAAATGCTTTGTGTGCGGTAGTCCTGAGCACTTTACTAAGGACTGCAAGGACCGCAAGGATAAGCAGCAGCACGGGCAGAAGAAGTATGCCAATGTTGTTATTGGCGATGCTGAGAAGGGATCAGGGTATGGTAATCATGCTACTATTCTTTCAGTTTGTCATTCACCAGATTGGTGGGTTGACACCGGGGCCAATATACATGTGTGTGCTGATATTTCTCTATTTACTTCTTACCAGGTCACAAGGACTGGATAAGTGTGGATGGGGAATAGTTCAAATGTGGCCTTTCGTGGTGTTGGTTCAATCGATCTGAAGTTTACTTCAAGAAATATCGTGTGACTGAGGAACGTGCAGCATGTCCCCTCAGCAAATAAAAATCTTGTTAGTGGATCCCTTCTTTGTAAGGATTGTTTTAAATTAGTTTTTGAGTCAAACAAATGTGTGCTATTTAAATTTGGTTCCTTTGTTGGTAAAGGATATGATTGTGATGGCTTGTTTCGCCTTTCGTTGTCAGACTCTTGTAATAAAGTTGTGAACCATATGTGTGATGATGATGAGTCTAATATTTGGCATTCACGACTTTGTCATGTTAATTTTGGTTGTATGTTGCGGCTAGCGAATTTGAGTTTAATTCCGAAATTCACTTTGGTTAAAAATTCTAAGTGCCAAGTGTGTGTGCAATCTAAGCAACCCCGCAAGGTCGCCGAGCCGAGTAATTTGGCACCACTATAATTAGTTCATTCCAATTTGTGTGAAACGAACGGTGTGCTTATTAAAGGAGGAAAAAGATATTTCATGATGTTGATAGATGATTCTACTAGATATTGCTATATGTATTTGCTTTCAACGAAAGATGAAGCGTTTCATTATTTCAAGATCTATAAGGCTGAAGTTGAGAACCAACTTGAGAGGAAGATAAAACGTGTTAGGTCGGATCAAGGAGGAGAGTATTTTTCAAATGAGTTCAATTTGTTTTGTGAGGAGCATGGTATTATTCATGAGAGAACACCACCTTATTCCCCTGAGTCAAATGGAGTGGCTGAAAGGAAGAACCGTAGTCTAACAGAGATGGTTAACGCCATATTAGATACATCGGGGCTTTCCTGGGAATGGTGGAGTGAAGCCATGTTGACCGTGTGTCATACTTTTAATAGAGTTCCTATGAAAAACAAAGAGAAAACACCATTCGAGGAATAGGAAAATAAAAGATTATCCCTCTCATACTTGCGTACTTGGGGATGCTTGGCTAAGGTAAATGTACCAATTTCTAAGAAACGCAAGCTTAGACTAAAAACGGTTGATTGTCTTTCTAGGCTATGCTATCCATAGTGTTAGATATGGATTCTTGATAATTAAATCTGGAATACCTGACATGAACGTTGGTACAATCATGGAATTCAGAGATGTGACTTTCTTTGAAAGTATTTTGAGACAATTTCTTATTTGGCCCTGAAAAAAGTCCTCGTTCCTTTCTTGGTCCTGAAAAAGTTTTCGTTCCCTATTAGGCCAAAAGTTTTTCGTCTATTCCTTTCGTGACCCTGCCGTCCAATCAAAGGGTTAACACCATTAACCAGGGTGCAAAAAGATAGTTTTGCCCCTGGACATGAAAAGTTATTGCTGGAAGCTATTTTTTGGGGGCAAGTAATTATTTGACAAGTAATTATTTTGAGCATTTTGACAAGTAAATATTTTGAGCATTTTTTTATTGTGCCATTTCATGTTGTTTTTAACATACAAATCAGAGACAATTATGCCCAGAAACAGCCTCCAACAATAATCTTTTAATTTTAGGGGCAAAACTGTCTTTTTGCGTCATGTTAACAGTGTTACCCCTTCCAATTGGACGGCAGGGCCACGAATGGAATGGTTGAAAAACTTTTGGCCTTATAGGGAACGAAAATTTTCTCAGGGCCAAGGAAGGAACGAGGACTTTTTTCAGGGCCAAATAAGTAATTAACTCAGGTATTTTTTCTATGAAAGAGGCATCTAACAGTTCTAGTCATGAATTTGTTGAAATCCCTGAAAATAATGATGGGTAGTACACTTTGAAAAACCACTTGAGGAGAATCTTGAGAAGGATGACAATGAGGTGACTCGAAAGAGTAAGAGACAAAGGACTGCAAAGTCTTTTGGTGATGACTTCATTGCATACCTTGTGGATTATACTCCAAGTACCATTGCACAGGCTTATGGATCTCTGGATGTTGACTATTGGAAGGAAGCAATTAAAAGTTAGATGGATTCCATAATGTCTAATGGGACATGGGAGGTTGTTGATCGTCCATATGGGTCCAAACCTGTAGGATGCAAGTGGATATTCAAGAAGAAGCTTAGGCCTGATGGTACTATTGAATAGTACAAGGCAAGACTTGTGCCCAAGGGTTATACCCAGAAAGAAGGCGAAGTTGCTAGACTGACAACCATTCGAATACTATTATCATTGGCTGCCTCACACGGTCTTATCATTCATCAAATGGACGTTAAGACGGCTTTCCTTAATGGAGAGTTGGATGAGGAAATCTATGATGATGACATCACTCCTATTGATATACAAGACCCGCTGAACAATGAAACCATTCAAGGTCCGATCACAAGAGCTTGTGCACGACAATTGAATTTACAGGTGAGCTCGTTCCTAAATGTTTCTATTAATAGTTGTGAGAATGATTTACTACCTATTATTTATAATGTAATTAGGAGCCAAGGAGAAGACCAAGAAACACATGGGGAAAAGCATGGAGTCATGGAGGACAATCAAGGGACGACCAAGCTACGTGGAGGCCCAATACAATTCGACTTCGAGTCCACCTCGGAGTCCAGGAACTGCCTTCTGTAAATTTGACGCCCAGGCCACTTACGGAGTCCGTTTTCGATGATCCACATATAGTTGGAAAGATGATTTGATAGAGCTTCCAATGGCACCGGTTTGAGCCTCAAATTCCTCTTGAGTCGTCAGGAATCGTCCGAACAAGATGGCATCCAATCTTTTGGCCTTTGGGCCGTGTATCGTCATTAAGCCCATTAGGGATCACGTTAAGGGGGTCAACGACGACCTTAGACTCTATTTTACCATAGCCGCCACCAAGGTTAGAGTTTGGGTTTTTCTTTAGATCAATCTGTCTTAAACAGTCGTCGTTCTCGGTTGTGAAACTCCAACTCGTGTAGTTCAATCATTCATCTGCAGATTGTCACTAAATTTCAGAGCTGCATTCTTTCAAGTTCTTGCTTGTGTTCTTCGTTTGCACTTGCAGGGATTAGCCTTCTTGGCGAGGTCAACCGGATCATGACATGGTTGATAACCGGAGAAACCGTGGTGCTAAGATTGCAGGGTTTCGGGTCTTTGGATCTGAAGCCGGATCGGTGTGTTGCAATTCCGCCCAAAAACGAGAGTTATCTTTTCCCTGACGGAAGATCGAGCCCTAGTTCACATCAAGTGGTAATCAGAGACTCAGGTATTTCCGTCAGGCTTACCCTAGTTTGGTTATTTTTGTTTGTCCATCACCTATCGTCCACACAAAGCCATAAAAAAATACACTTTCCGCTGTCCTACCGCCTTGTTTAGCCTTGCAATTTTGTTTTCAGATTGCTTTGTTGAGTTTGTGTCCGTGGTCGAGTCGTGTTGCTGGTGTAGTTTGTGTCCGTGGTCGTAGTCCAACCGCACCGCCGCTTTTTCTTGTTTCCGCCGTTTTTCCATCTACCCAACAACAGATCACAAGTCGAGCCACCACATTACTCGATCTGCCCCTGCTAGTCCCCCTTGGATCCATCTTATACTTCCTTGTTGCGCCTACCAAGGACAATTGGTGTCCTAGCCTCCGTCGTGCTATCTGCCGAGTTGCCGTTTCCGCAACCCTAACTTGAGCTCCCTTCGGTAACGAGCATAACTTTTCGCTCGGTGCTCTGTTTGGAATGGAATTTTTACAGGAGCTTGGCAACAAAAAGTTGCACATACGATTCACCGGGTTTACCGGTCTGGCTGTTCTCAAAAAAATAAAAAAATCAGGAAGATAATTAAAAAATTGCTTCTCTGTCTTGCATTGCTTTTCGGCAAACGCCTCTGAATTTGTGTAGCCCACATCTCTCATCCTATTGAGGTGAAACTTGATGGCGTCTCTATTTTGGTGCTCCTGATTGTGAGAAAAATATCAAAAAAAATTAAACAAAAAAAAACGAAAACAACTATGATTCCTACTAGTGTCATATGAGCGTATAATTACCAAACTGCCATTATGCTTGTTCTTTGAGCTTTCACCATTGTTGCTTGTTCCACCTTGTTGTGCTACACCTAGGACACGTCTTAGCTAGCAATTGTGACTTGTGCTTTGGATACTTATTGAACTTTGCTAATCTACATTCGTTATTTGCTAACCTTGCTACCATATTTGGCCACCCAAAGCTCCACATACTTTCTTCAAATCAGTACAACAAAGGACCCTGCAATCTTGGTGCCATCTCCTCACAGGTATCACGAACCAGCCACCGATTGTACCGTTCCACTGCTTGTGTTGGTAAGAACCTGGTAAGAATTTGGTAAGACGTGTGTGAGGGTGTGATTCCACCAACTAACCACATAGTTGCTAGGGTCTTTCTTATTCACTAACCATGCCAAACGACGAGCCTGTTTTGTCTAATCAGTTGCAGGCCTTGACGGACGACCTAAAGAACTTCTTTGTGACGGAGCTCAACAAGCTTGCGAAGGAGGTCCAAGATGCCATTCATACGATTAAGGGTGTGGATAGGCGAGTTTCCGCACTGACCAACAGGGTAAAACAGCTCGAAGTTAACCCTCCTCCCAAGGAAGAAGATGTGGATGACCTAGAGGACGATGATGAGATCTTCTATGGGTTTGATGGCGAACCTAATATGATCAAGTCCAAAACTGAGAAGTTGAAGAAACAGCGCCTTCAAAAGAACAAAACTGGTATGGGTGGTAAGCAACCAAGACGCAATCACGGTAATGATGATCCTTATGCCAGGGTTAAATTCACCATACCTTCCTTCCATGGGCGTTATGATGCTGAGGAGTATCTAGATTGGGAGATGATAGTAGAACAAAAAATTGCATCACATCTTGTTCCTGATCAACATAGGGTTAGGCAAGTCACTAGTGAATTTAAAGATTTTGCTATAATCTGGTGGCAAGAATGAGCTACTCTGAACATACAACCTACTTCCTAGGATGGGCTAAAACTTGCAATGCGTGATCGTTTTGTTCCTACGTCTTACAAAGGTGATTTACGTAAGAAATTACAACGGTTAGACCAGGGTGATATGTCTTTTCAAGAGTATTACACAGAGCTTCAAAAGGGTATGCTTCGTTGTGGGGTAGTTGAGGATCCTGAGGATAAAGTGTGTCATTTTTATTGTAGTTTGTGGCCTGAAATTCAGGATATTGTTGATTACAAAACTTTCGGTACTACTAACCAGTTGTACTAGATTGCTATGCTTGCCAAAAAAGAATTGCAGGGGCGTCAAAAGCAGCAACAGCCACAACAACCACCACATAGCAGGAGCACCCCGACTAGACCCTACATGCCCAAGTCCTTTACTCCCAAAGGTGCTTCCACGGCGGTCTCACCAGCATCTACACATTCATCGCCTCCAGCTACTTCTCCATCCGATGGTAAGGTTCATTTGCAGGAACCGACTAAGAGTGCCTCACCTGCAGCGTGCTCTTCCTCAGGCATTCAGTGCCATCATTGTCAAGGATTTGGCCACGTGTTGCGAGAATGTCCAAGCAAGCGGACATACATTGTCACTGATGATGGTGGCTACATCAGCACTTCAGATGTTGAGGATGATCCTGAGGACGACCCGTCTTCTACTACGGGTCTTTCATTGAGTTCTGGCGATGCGGGTTCTCAGCGGATTTGTATTGTCCATCGTGTCCTCAGTACACAGTTGGGACAACCCAGCAAGATGCAACGCCATAACTTATTCCAGATTTTATTTGTGATCAACAATCCACGTGCACGCGTCATTATTGATGGAGGCAGCTTCAACAACCTGGTTAGTGCTGAGTTGGTCGAGAAGTTGGGGTTGACCACACGCCCTCACAAACATCCTTACCATGTTCAATGGCTCAACGACTCGGGTAAGGTTAAGGTAAATAAGACTGCACGGGTGCATTTTTCTCTTGGTCCATATTCTGATTATGCAGATTGTGATGTGGTACCTATGGACACATGTTCTCTTTTGTTGGGTCGTCCATGGGAATTTGATAATGATGTTGTCCACCATGGTAGAAGTAACACATACACACTTATGTATAAGGGCCAGAAAATTACTTTGCACCCAATGACCCCTGCTGAAATTGTACAAGCTGATAAAGAACGACTTGCTTCACATGATGTCGCTGCCCCCATTGAAAACCAGCCTGCCATAAAACTGAAAAATCATGCTATACTTGCAACCAAATCTGATCTATATGCTATTGATGCTTTCACTATGTGCTATGCTTTGAGATGTAAGGACGCTTTATTTGCTATTCAGGATATAGCTAGCGCTTTGTCCCTGCGGTTGCTAACATTTTGCAGGAATATGAGTATGTGTTTCCAAACGAGCTTCCACCAAGGCTGCCACCGTTGAGAGGCATCGTGCACCAAATTGATTTGATTCTGGGAGCGTCTTTGCCTAATCGTGCGGCGTACCAAATCAATCTCGAGGATACCAAAGAGATTCAGCGACAAGTCCAAGAGCTTTTGGACCGTGAGTATGTTCGTGAGAGCCTTAGTCCTTGTTCTGTACCTGTGCTTTTAGTTCCTAAGAAAGATGGTACATGGCGTATGTGTGTGGATTGTAGAGCCATTAACAACATAACTATTCGCTACCGTCACCCTATACCTCGGTTAGATGACATGCTTGATGAGTTAAGTGGCGCTATAATTTTTACTAAGATTGATTTGCGTAGTGGATACTACCAGATCCGCATGAAGTTGGGTGATGAATGAAAAACTTCTTTTAAGACAAAATTTGGATTATATGAGTGGTTAGTGATGCCTTTTGGTTTAACTAATGCACCTAGTACTTTCATGTGTTTGATGAATGAGGTTTTACGTGCTTTCATTGGCAAATTTGTGGTGGTCTATTTTGATGATATTTTTGATATATAGCAAGTCACATGCAGAACATTTGGATCATCTGCGTGCTGTTTTTTTATGCTTTAAGAGCGGCATGCTTGTATGCTAACCTTGAGAAGTGTATTTTTTTTGCACCGATCGAGTTGCTTTTCTTGGCTATGTTGTGACTCCACAGGGCATTGAAGTGGATGGTGCGAAGATTGATGCGATTCGGAGTTGGCCTATCCCTCAGACTATTACATAGGTGCGAAGTTTTCTTGGTCTTGCAGGGTTCTATCGGCGCTTTGTGAGAGATTTCAGCACCATTGCTGCCCCGCTCCATGAGTTGACGAAGAAAGGTGTTTCTTTCCATTGGGGTCCAGCACAAGAACAAGCTTTTGATGCTTTGAAAGAGCGGCTTACTTCGGTGCCTTTGCCGCAACTTCTAGATTTTGGTAAGACTTTTGAGCTTCAATGTGATGCTAGTGGCATTGGCATTGGTGACTTGTTGATGCAGGGAGGTAAACATGTTGCTTATTTTAGTGAAAAATTGAATGGGCCTACTCTGAATTATTCCACGTATGATAAAGAATTTTATGCTCTTGTTCGTTCTCTAGAGACGTGGCAACATTATTTATGGCCTAAGGAATTCATTATTTATTCTGATCATCAATCACTTAAGTACCTTCGCATGCAAAATAAACTGAGCCGTAGACATGCTAAGTGGGTTGAATTTATTGAATCTTTTCCTTACATCATTAAACACAAGAAAGGGAAAGATAATGTTATTGCTAATGCTTTGTCTCGCCGTTACACCATGTTGTCTCAACTTGATTGTCGGATTTTTGGACTTGAAATGATCAAGGGACAATATGCACTTGATGCTGATTTCAAAGATGTTATTCTGAATTGTAAGGAAGCTCGTGCTTGGAATAAATTTGTGCTCAATGATGGATATTTGTTTAGAGCTAACCGGCTATGTATTCCAGTTGGATCCGTTCGTTTTCTCTTGTTGCAGGAAGCACATGGTGGAGGTTTGATGGGCCACTTTGGTGCCACGAAGGCGTTTGACGTGTTGGCCACACATTTCTTTTGGCCACAGATGAGACGAGATGTTCAGAGGTTCGTGAGTCGCTGCACTACATGTCAAAAGGCAAAGTCACATTTGAATCCACATGGTTTGTATATGCCTCTCCCTGTTCCTTCTATTCCTTGGGCGGATATTTCTATGGATTTTGTGGTAGGATTGCCTAGGACTAAGCGGGGGAGGGATAGTATTTTGTTGTGGTGGATCAATTTTCTAGAATGGCACAATTTATACCATGTCATAAAAGTGATGATGCTGTTCATATTGCTGACCTCTTCTTTCAAGAGATTGTCCGCTTGCATGGTATGCCTTCTACTATTGTTTCAGATCGTGATGCCAAATTTTTGAGTCACTTTTGGCGAACTTTGTGGAACAAGTTGGGTACAAAATTGTTATTTTCTACAACTTGTCATCCACAAACCGATGGACAAATGTAGGTCGTGAACCGTACTTTGGGAGCCATGTTGCGAGCTACTTTGAAGAAGAATTTGAAGATGTGGGAAGAATGTTTGCCACATGTGGAGTTTGCATGCAATCGGGCAATACATTCTACCACCAAGGTGAGTCCTTTTCAGGTAGTGTATGGTTTTAACCCCCGTGCTCCTCTTGATATTTTACCATTGCCTACTAGAGAGCGAACTCATAGTGCTGGTCAATAACGTGCTGAGTTTATTTTGAAAATACATGAAACGACTAAGCAAAATATTGAAAAGATGACTGCAAAATATAGAGTTGCTGGTAGCAAAGGTAAAAAAGAATTAAAACTTGAACCGGGTGATCTTGTGTGGTTGGATTTAAGAAAAGAACGTTTTCCAGATTTAAGGAAGTCCAAGTTAATGCCACGCGCTTATGGTCCAAGTTAATGATAATGCATACAAACTTGAATTACCTTCCGAGTTTGGGGTTAGTCCTATATGTAACATTTCAGATTTGAAGCCTTACTTGGGTGAGGAAGATGTGCTTGAGTCGAGGACGACTCTGATTCAAGAGGGGGAGGATGAAGAGGAAATCACTCCTATTGATATATAAGACCTGCTGAACAATGAAACCATTCAAGGTCAGTTCACAAGAGCTCGTGCACGACAATTGAATTTACAGGTGAGCTCGTTCCTAAATCTTTCTATTAATAGTTGTGAGAATGGTTTACTACCTATTGTTTATAATATGATTAAGAACTAAGGAGAAGACCAAGAAACACATGGGGGAAAGCATGGAGTCATGGAGGACCATCAAGGGACGACGAAGCTACGTGGAGGCCCAATACAATTCGACTTCGAGTCCACCTCGCAGTCCAGGAACTGCCTTCAGTAAATTTGATGCCCAGGCCACTTACGGAGTCAGTTTTCGACGATCCACATATGGTTGGAAAGAAGATTTCATGGAGCTTCCAATGGCGCCAGTTTGAGCCTCAATTTCCCCCTGAGTAGTCGGGAATCGTCTGAACAAGATGGCGTCTAGAATCTGTCCCGGTGCTGCGTCACTGTCTTTTGGCCTTTGGACCGTGTATCGTCGTTAAGCCCATTAGGGGTCACATTTAGGGGGTCGACGACGACCTTAGACTCTATTTTACCATAGCCGCCACCAAGGTTAGGGTTTCGGTTTTGCTTTAGATCAATCTATCTTGAACAGTCGTCGTTCTTTGGTTGTGAAACTCCAACTCGTGTACTTCAATCATTCATCTACAGATTGTCACTAAATTTCAGAGCTACGTTCTTTCAAGTTCTTGCTTGTGTTCTTCGTTTGCACTTGCAGGGATTAGCCTTCTTGGCGAGGTCAACCGTATCGTGACACGGTTGATAACCAGAGGAATCGTGGTCCTAAGACTGCAGGGATTCGGGTCATTAGATCTGAAGCCGGATCGGTGTGTTGCAATTCCGCCCAAAAACGAGAGTTATCTTTTCCCTGACGGAAGATCGGGCCCTAGTTCACATCAATCTACATAGATCAGCCTGATGGATATGTAGTACCAGGTCAGGAAGGAAAGGTATGTAAATTGTTAAAATCTTTGTATGGCCTCAAACAAGCGCCTAAGCAATGGCATGAGAAGTTTGATAGGACTCTCATTAATGCTGACTTTGGTGTGAATGAAGCTGACAAGTGCGTGTACTACCGCTTTGGTGGCGGTCAAGGGGTGATCATGTGCTTATATGTTGACGACATATTGATATTTGGAACAAACCTCAATGTGGTTGAGGAAGTCAAGCGTTTTGTGTCCCAAAACTTTGAGATGAAAGATATGGGCGAGGCTGATGTGATTTTGGACATCAAGCTACTAAGAGAAGGCAATGGTGGGGTTACATTACTGCAGTCTCACTATGTGGAAAAGATATTGCATCGCTTTGGGTATAGTGATTGCAAGTCTGCTCCCACGCCTTATGACTCTTTGTGATATTGCGGAAGAACCGAAGGATCACAAGAGATCAGTTGAGATATTCTTAAATAATTGGCTCAATGATGTATTTAGCTAGTGCAAGACATCTCATTTGTTGTGAGCAAATTGAGTAGATTTGTCTTCAATCCAGGACATGAACATTGGCATGCTCTTGAGAGAGTGTTACGCTATCTAATAGGCACTATGAGCTATCAAATGCACTATGCTGGGTACCCAAAAGTACTTGAGGGCTATAGTGACTCAAACTGGAAATCTGACACGGTTTAGTTAAAAGCCACAAGTGGATATGAGTTTACACTTGGAGGTGGCGCTGTTTCTTGGAGGTCTTGCTAGCAGACCATCTTAACGAGGTCAACTATGGAACCAGAACTCACTGCATTGGATACCTCCACAGTTTAGGCCGAGTGGCTTTGTGAACTTTTGATGGATTTGCCAATGGTTGAGAAACTGATACCAGCTATTCCATTTAATTGTGATAATCAAACTATGATTGTCGAGGTGAACAATTCAGGAGACAACATGAAGTCATCAAGGCATGTGAAACGGCGGTTGAAGTCTGTCAGGAAACTGAGAAACTCCGGAATGATAGCATTAGACTATGTCCACACTACTAAAAATCTGGCAGATCCTTTTACTAAAGGTCTTTCACATAATGTGATCGATGAGGCATCGAGGGAGATGGGATTGAGACCCACTTGAGAGTTATGTTGTAGTGGTAACCTATCCTTTTTGATCGGAGATCCCGTGAAGAAGGATGGCGAAACAAGCTATTTATTGACTGAGAAGGAGAGTACTTTTCTTCCTATAAACCCACTCCGTTGGCGATGCATTCTCTCCTTTTCTGCATAGCAGGTTGGTTAAAGACCTTAATGTGATCCGAGTGGCTTACTGAAGCAGAGATGTTATCCTGCAGAAACATCTTTTGAGGAGCACAGCTATATGAGTTGACTGCTAGTCACAGTCTATGAGATTGGCTAATCTCTAGAGGCCCATGAAAGGCACAAGAGTATGACTTATATGCTCCTACTAGAGGGGAAGCAATTTGCAGCCTGGTATCGGTAACGGTCATAAGTAAAACTTGTTCACACAAGACTGACAATTCAAGGCATAGTCTATTATTCAGTTCTGGCCAAGCGTAGGTTATGCTCTAGATGGATGTTTGACCTTAACCAGGTCTCCATCGAATCACCGGTATATTAAACAATGGTGGAAATAAAATATGCCTTCGAATTTGGTAGGGATTGTTAGATTAATTGGGCCAACGGCCTATTAGAAATAATCAATAAATCCCAAGGCACATGACACATGGAAGTTGAGAAGGCTTTTGCTATTTTGATCATGGCTTGATGACTAGTAACTAACATGTGGTTAGTGACTAGTAAAAGTTGGTGGTTGGTGGCCATTAAATTGTTGTCATCAAACAATACATCTCAATGGATGGAAATTACTATCTTAATGGCATTGAGTTGGGCAGCCAAAGGACCATCTTTGATGGCATTTTCATGGCGTTGACATGGGCAGCCCAAGGTCCATCATTGATGGCTTTTCATGGCATTAACATGGCGGCCAAATGTCTCTCTTATGGTGGTCTTTGATGGCATTGAATTGGGTAGCCAAAGGTTTCTCATAGTGCTCTTTCATGGCATTAACCATGGCAATCAAAGGTCACATATAATACTTATAAGGGAGGCCCCCCTCTATTGTCTTCCATGAACAACACACGAATGTTCCCTTGCTGCGCTGTGCTTTTGTTCTTCTCCTTTTCGGCGTTCTGGGTGCACGGAATTCGTCGGAAGAGCAGGCCTCCGAAGCTACGCTCTCATCGAGACTCTGCACCCGAGGAGTAGATGAGCGATCTAGTTTTTTGGGAGCACATCCGCGCGACTGCTCGCTGCGTTCGTCTACTTCTTGCAGGCGCATCGGCACTGTGATCATCTGCACTGCATCAACTCTTGATCGGCTAGCAATGTGGAGTTGTTGACGCAAAAATCGGGAAAGACCTTCACGTGCTAGCACACGAAATCAGCTGTGACCGATGATGCAGGGCGTGCCCGTCAATCTGACATGTTGATTGACAAGGAAAATCGGACGTTTGTATCACATCAAAATTGGCTGGGTTTCCGATTTGGCGATGAAGACCAGATCGGCACTAGATTCCGATCTACAATAATGAAATGACTAGATCAGCCGATTCCGATGCAAAGCAGAGTAAGATTACTAAAACGTAACCTAACAAGCTTAGCAGAGCAACACTTAGAATAGATCTAAACGGCTATATCAGATCCGATAATGAAGTATAAATAACAGCCGATCAAAGCTTATTCTAAGCTGGATAAGGGTTGAATAAAACCTAAATGAAGTAACAGCGATACGCCAGATACTAAAGCTTAGATGTTTACTCGATAACTGTCCAATAATCCCAAATGAAGCAACAGCGATACGCCGGTTGCTAAAGCTTGGATCTTACTCAGTAATACGGGACTTACAGGCAAGCCTTGAGATCTGATCACCCTCGACGTGCCCAGAAGAACTCGTGAAAAGAAAAAGACGAAGTCGTCGACAATGTATGAAAGATGCGAAAAGTGTAAAGGTTTGTTTGATGTTGGTGTGTATAGACTTCTATGACCATGCAGTGTTGATATTTATACTCTGATAACTATGAGTCCTAAACGTTTACGACAAACTTACTTGACGCAAAAGAAAAGACTTTTTTTATAACCGTTTACGAGTCAAACTCTAAAAATAACCGACTCTTTATTTCGGTCCTTCTATAAGCTTAACCTGACAACCTCTCAGGATTCCTCCACGTCATCAACCTCTTCTCCGATTTTGATTCTCATCGGACTCCGACTCTGATTCAAACTGCTCCTCCTCCCAGACTCCGATTCCGATTTGACCTGCTCCATTCCCCGGACTCCGATTCCGATTCTGTACCTCTGCTTCACTTTTGGCACCAATGTGACCTGTTAAAATCCGGTGTCAACACATGCCCCCCTAGTTTCGCGGTAGAATCCGATTCTGACTCGAAACTATTTCATCCTTATCCTTTAGGTCAAACATTTTAGGTCAAAACATCTTCTCTTTCCTCTTTTACCCTTAGCGAAACTTATATAAGGTCAACCCTTTCGTCTTCCTCATTCATCTTCTCCCCTCAGCCGCCGCCGCTTCATATTCCTCTGCTCCCCGACCTTGGATCGTCGAGCGCAAGTAACCTTTGGCAAGGATCAACTCTCGAAGACTTCGGCAACCTTCTCTCATCGCATCCCTCTCAGAAATCCCTGAGGTAAGCCTTCACCCAGTCCTTAGATCTAGACTTATTTTTTTCTTGTTAGATCTGTTTTTACTTCAGTAATGCATTTGTTTTAGGCCCTCCACGATAGCATCATCATCCCTGTAGCAGATAAGCCAGGCCTCGCCATATTAGGCCCACTAGGTTCTCCAGATCCCACTGACTTCATCAACCAAGAAACGCAACGGCTTCCTTACAAATCGTTTGACTCAGAACACGACTGGAGCAATGCTTTTAGGTCATGGCCAACCCTTACCGCTGGATGGAGAACTTGGTATAAAAGGGTTGCCAAATCCAAGATAGATGAATGGGAATCTTATGACCTCCGTCTATGTATTGCTCTTTCTTTGGCTGACATGGAACGAAACGAGCCTTTTCTAGCCGCCGCTTCATATTTCTGGTCCGATGCTCTGAATGCTTTCCTCTTCGGTCAAGGTCCGATGACTCCTACCTTAGCCAATGTACTGGTGCTCACCGGTTTGAATATATCGGAATCAGACAAGACTTTCCTCATTCCCTCCAAGGACACCCACAAGATTGACACCAAGCAGATAGGGGGTTGGAAAGGATACATAGAGAAGTATTCCAAGACATCAGGGCTCGTGGATGCAAGAGAACACTCAGCTTTCTTGAATAGGTGGTTGGAGCACTTCGTCTTTTGTGGGAAGACAGTAGGCCCATCAATCCACTATCTCCGATTGGCAGAATACTTAGCCTCAGGAAACAATTTCCCAATCGGAAAACACCTTCTTGGATCGGTATATAAACTTCTTCATGAGGTTTCCATCCGATTGAGATCCAAGCAATGAATCGGACATCTCGGAGGTCCATGGTGGTTTGTTAACCTCTGGTTAAATATGCACATACAGAAACTGTTGGATGTTTCCGTGATTAGCAAAGTATTCCCTGCCGATCAATTGAATGACGAAGAAACTGAAGATCGGCGATGCATGTCCTTTGGCGAAGCTGCCTCAAGTTTCCCTGGAGAACGGCTTCCTTCTACTCGCACAGCCGAGTACTTTAGGGGGTTCTATAATGGTCTCAAGGAAGAATCTATGCCTTGGCATGTGTATGCTGATCCTGGTCATCATTTCAAGCTCCCGTTCAAATTCCGATTTGACGATATTGACACAGATGAGGAGAGCCAAAAGAACTTTAAGGAAATCATTACCCCTCAAATACTCCCTACAGACGTCTTTATGGGGAAAAAGCAGCAGTCATTTGAATATTACTATCCATCACTGGCTGCTCGTCAAATCGGATTTGGCCAAGGGCCAATTTCCTTGTACCTAGCCAACATGGTGAAGCCCAGAGATGTAATCCCTTCAGGCATAGCATACGATAGACTGATAAGTTTATCACCTTCTCGGGAAACCATAGATTTATCTCTTTGGAAATTCTCAAGCTTCACTACGGCCTCATTCAAAACTTGGTGGCAAGAATGGAGGAATCATCTTTTCAGCCGACCTGCTCAAGATTATTGCCTAATCCTCAACCCCGATTTTGAGACTAGCGACCAGGTAAGAGCTCTATACTTAATCATTTTTTTCAATCACTGGTCACTTTGTATTTAACTCTTTCTCCTTTTACGTTTGATCACAGGACGTAGCAATAAATCTTCCTTTGGTCAGCAATAGCGGCCGTCCGATCGAGTACATGCCTCCCTCAAACAATCCTTATATCGGGAGTTCCAGTCCATCTGTGATGGACGTCGCTACTGGTCGGAACAAGAAATCGGCCAAGAGCACTCCTCCAACTATGCAACAGGGCACTAGCTCCTCCAAAAGGCCGAAGAAAAAGATTCAAGAAACTTCTTCTTCCATGACTGATCAAGAAGAACTACAAACTACACCTTCAGGAGTCGGAGAGAAACGCAAACTGGTGCTATCAAACACACTTTCGAGGAAGATACCAAAAGTTGTCCGAAAAATTTCAGCTTCAGAGGCTGCCAGATGTATATCAAAAACACGCTCAAGTATTGGTGGCTCATCAACCATCCCTGAAGCTGGCACAATAAATCCGATTCAAGAAAATCCATCGGACACTACAACAACAGCTGCATCGGAACAGGTATACACATCTCCGATTTGCTGCAACCTTATTACTTCTCGAACTAATTCCATGCGTAAATAGGCACATCCCCAGATCATAACTCATGAACAATCAGATCAAACGGGAACTGCTCCAACCTTGTCTTCACCGCCGATTCTTCCGTCGATCGCTGTTCAACCAGGATAAAAAATCCAAGCCCCAGAATCAGCTCAAGAATCCATCGTAAGAATGTTTATTATGTCTTTGCCACTGTGAAAGTTGATCCATTCCATTCTTCATATCTGAATTTTTGTACTTAGGGATGAACGGCAATCGCTCCCATCGGAACTGCAATCGGTCTTCCAACTCCTCAACCGTCCCAGTTAGATGAAGTCAATTTGAAGCAGGTAATTCCTTTTCTCTTCGTTTTCTCTTTTCAAAATAGGAAAAACCAATATCCGATTCCCACTCTTCGTCCTTAGGCACAAGATTCTCAGACCACCAGTACTCTTGCAGTAGAACTTGCCGGTCCTTCTACAGCAGAATCAGCTCCAAACTTCAATCCGATCAGGCTCCATCTCGAAGAAATGCTAAGCCTTCTAAACATTGAAATCGGACAACTTGTGAAGAACACCGATCCTGTCCGATCAGTTTTCAAGCACTTGCAAGGCCAAATACCTGAGTCAATCGGGGAAGCCCCTTTCCCAGCTGCCTTCATAGAGTTTAACTACTTCCAGGTGACAAAGGCCCAGAAGAGACTATCCGATCGAGCTGAATTTGAGAAATCTTCTAAGGACCAGGAGCAAATCAAATCGGATATTGAAGGCATAGACAACCAGATCGGAAACCTGAAGCAAACTCGGGAAAGCTTAGAAAAGACCATATCCGATTTGAAGTCTAGGCGTGAAGCTCATATGCAAGCCATAGCCAAGATTGACGCAGAACTGCAAACTGTGGAAGCCGACCTGCAGCAAATCCCTGGGACCTTGACAACCTTTGAACAGAATATGCAAGCCCTTATTCAAAAGGTTGATCACCTCAAGAAGAACTTGAAGCCGATTGAGGGCTCGACTGATGAAGATCGGAAAGCCATTTCCGATGTAGATGCCATTCGTCTACGCGCGATCAAAGCGATCCAAGAATTCCTTGGGTCGTTGTAAAACTCTGCCAATGGCATCTTTTGTAACACATTTATTAAGATAGCTATACTATTCTGCATGTCTAAATCTTTGACTTATCTTTTGACCAATTTATGCCAAGTCTGAAGCGTCTTTATTACCTTTAACCAATACGATCAGCTTTTACAGCGAATCTTCTGAAAATAGCAACTTTTGACCAAAATGCATTGGTTCTTGCACTCATTTATACCAAAAATTGAATGCTATGAATCGAGTAGGTAGATCCTTTTGCCTATAAATAGAACTATACGCAGAATCCATCATATTACGTTTCTTACTATCAAACATGGCATCTTCATCCAATGAGGTACAAAATAGCTCTCTTTCTTCACTTCACTATTGATTAAAGCAAACTAATCTTTCCAACTTTCAGGTTCAACAAACACTGGAGCTCATCATCACTCAGCTTCAACCTGGCGCTCCCCTTTCTTCAAACCATCGGCTTTTCTTAGCTACCCACAAATATGAGATCATGAACTTACTCCCTGAAGGTCTTACCTCAGTGTCATCTTTCATCCATGGCCAAGAATTTCCAGGAAATGATATATCCAGGATTCAACGCCAAGTTCATAACCTCGAAGACACCTTGAATAGAGAACAAGCCCGACTCATCCACCTACAAAGCAGAAGGGATCGACTTTGGGGAGAGATTAACACAATCAACCAGTCTATATCCAGGTCTAAAGCCAATATTAGCCAGATTCATATTTCTATCGATTCTAGAAATCAGATCATAAAGAACCATGAGCACCATGAGTCCCGCATGCAAGCCATTCAGTCAATCCAGAACTTTCTGAACACTCTGTAATGTTTTATATTTTTGACCTAAGGGCGATGCATAACGCATCGGCCATGTATCCTTGGATATGTAATTCTCTAATTTGCATGCACTACTTTCACTTATTTTTTCTGCTAGAGGCGATACTTTGTATCCGCTATGATTTTTCCGATTCTTGTCGAAAATCGGCTCATGCATCAACCCAAATATTGGGATAATACTTTTCAAGTATTTTCCATTCAAAGCTCGAGGAAATTCTTCTCCTTCTAAAGTTTCCAATATATACGCATTGCCTGGAGCACACCGATTTATTTGATACGGACCTTCCCAAGTCGGAGACCATTTACCGAATTTAGAGTCTTTAGACCCAATCGGCAAAATTAGCTTCCATACCAATTCTCCCTGAGAAAATTCCTTAACTGTGACCTTCTTTTTATACCATCTAGCAATATGCTCCTTATTAGCTTCTAAATTGTCAAGGGCTTTCAAACGGTATTGAGTCAAATCATCCAACTCATCCTTCATAATAATCGAATATTCATCGGCCGTCAACTTATTTTGAAATTCAACACGTCTAGAGCCGATTTTCAATTCCCAGGGCAACACAGCTTCATGTCCATAAACCAATTGATAAGGTGACATTTTAATCGCACCGTGACAAGTCATCCGATATGACCATAACGCCTCATGTAGCACAGTATGCCATCTTCTGGGAAATTCATCAATCATTCTCTTTATTAACTTGATCACGCTTTTGTTGGAAGCTTCTGCCTGACCATTAGCCTGAGCATAATAAGGAGAAGAATTCAATATTTTAATACCCATGCTTTCAGCAAACTCTCCAAATTCCCTTGAAGTAAACATAGTTCCCTGATCGGTTGTAATTGTTTGAGGAATACCAAACTGATAGATAATATGCTCTTTAACAAAATCCACCATATTAGCCGATGACACAATCTTAGTAAAATAATCAGTCGCCACTAACACAAACTTATGTCCTTTACTCGATGCAGGGTTAATCTGTCCGATGAAATCAATTCCCCATCCTCGAAAAGGCCAAGGCTTTAAAATCGGATTCATAGCAGATGCAGGAGCCCTTTGAACATCCCCAAATCACTGACAGTCCTGACATCCCTTGTAATATTTGAAACAATCTCCAAGAATTGTAGGCCAAAAATATCCATTCCTCCTGATCATCCATTTCATATTGAAGGCTGATTGATGTGCCCCACATACTCCTTCATGGATTTCCCCCATTAATACCTTAGCTTCCTCCGATCCAATACATTTGAGCAAAACTCCATCAATCGTCCGATAATAAAGATCATCTTCAAGTATAACATATTTCACTGCCTGAATCCTTATCCTCCTTTCAACTTTTTTCGATGGATCTTTCAAATATTCATAAATCTTTTTCCTCCAATCGGTATCTTCTAACTCCAGACTCGAAATTTCTCTGATCGGACGATAACCAGACGCTCCTTGAGCCAATCGGTTAGCCTCTTCATTATGACACTTGGGAATATGCTCAATCTTAACAAGCCTGAATTCTTTTAACAACTGGAGACATTCATCATGATATATCCTCAAAATATCATCGTTGCATTCATATTTACCCATCAATTGCTTTACCACCAATAGGGAATCTCCAAAAATTTCAATAGCATCGTCCTTGATCTCTTTGAGTAGTTTGATACCTTTAAGAACAGCCCGATATTTTGCTTGATTATTGGTGGCTTATTTCTCAATCGGAAAAGAGAAATTAAAGCTTGCCCCCCGAGGCGAGATCAACAAAATTCCGATTCCAGAGCCAACTCCACAAGAATATCCATCAAAAAACAAAGTCCATGGAGCAAATTCTACTAACCTAATTTCTGGACCACAATGATGAGTGACAAAATCGACCAGTACTTGCCCTTTGATTGCTTTCAACGATTCAAAACGTAAATCAAACTCTGAAAGAGCCAAAATCCACTTTCCGATTCTACCATTTAAAATCGGCAATGACAGCATGTATTTTATGACATCATCCTTACTAACAACTACACATTCAGCCGATAGCAAATAATGTCTGAGCTTGGTACAGGAAAAGTATAGACATAAGCATAACTTTTCAACCGGAAAAATACCTTGTCTCTGCATCCAAAAGCCTTCTACTTACAAAGTAGATAACACGTTCTTTTCCTTCAAACTCTTGAACAAGGGCCGATCTGATAGAAGAATCATCAGCCGATAAATATAATTTGAACGGCTTATCTTTCTGAGTAGGAACTAAAACAGGTGGAGACACAAAATAACTCTTAATTCATTCGACAGCCTCTTCCTGCTCTTTTCCCCAGACAAACTCCTGATCGGCCTTCAGTTTCAATAAAGGTGTAAACGGCTTAATCCTCCCAGAGAGAATAGAAATAAATCTCCTAATGAAATTAATCTTGCCGATTAATGATTGAAGTTTGGTCTTATTTTCTGGAGCAACAATCTTATTGATGGAACCTATCAGAGTTTGACTGATCTCAATCCCTCTTTCATGAACCATAAATCCCTGAAATTGACCAGCGGAAACCCCAAATGCACACTTCATCGGATTCATCTTCAAGCCATGTTTTCTTGTGCACTCCACAGTCCTGCGTAAATCGGCTAAATGCTGTCTATAGCTTTCCGATTTAACCACCACATCATCAATATAAATTTCAACAATCTTGCTGATAAGCTCATGGAAAATATAATTCATAGCACGTTGATATGTAGCTCCAGCATTTTTCAAGCCAAAAGTCATGACTACCCATTCATATAAACCAACATGCCCCGGACATCGAAAAGCAGTTTTATGAATATCTTCTTCAGCCATAAAAATCTGATTATAACCAGCATTACCATCCATGAACCTTATGACTTTGTGCCCTGCTGCAGCATCAACCAATAAATCGGCAATGGGCATCCGATATCCATCCATCAGAGTTGCCTTATTAAGATTCCTTAAATCAATGCAAACACGTAATTTCCCATTCTTTTTATATACAGGAACCACATTAGAAATCCATTCAGCATATCGGCATTGCCTAGTGAATTTTGCTTCAATCAACTTAGTAATCTCGGCCTTTATGTCAGGTAATATCTTAGGATCACATCGTCGAGAATCCTGCTGATATGGCCGATATCCTGGCTTTATAGGCAACCGATGTTCAACAATAGATCGGTCTAAACCAGGCATTTCATAGTATTCCCAAGCAAAACAATCTTTAAACTCTCTTAATAAAGAAGTCAATTCTTTCTTATACTCAGGATTTAATTTTGCACTAATAAACATCGGCCTTGGTTTATCACCATCTCCTAAATCTATTTTCTCTAGTACATCGGCCGATGTGAAGCCATACCCTAACTTCCCTTCATCTTCTTGAAGAAACTCATCCATCAGGACGATTCTTCTGAGCCGACTGCTTGGATCGGCTATAGACCGAAATCGGCCACTCTGAGGAATTCAATGTCCAAAGCTCTTCCTGATATACACATCACTTGCTCATAATTCCATGGCTGTGCTTCTGCAATGGCTATGCTATATGACTCATCTGCTTTGACAATTTCTACTGTATCCTCAATCCATTGAACCAAACATGGATGCATGGTTGATGGAATGCAACAATTAGCATGGATCCAATCTCTCCCCAGCAACAGGTTATATGATCCTTTGCCATTGACTATGAAGAAAGTGGTAGGTAAGGTTTTACTTCCAACAGTCAACTCCACGCATAATGCCCCCCGAGCCGGAGAAATCTTTCCTTCATAATCTTTCAGCATCATGCCCGTTTTGATCAGATCATCTTCACTTTTGCCGATTTTGCGAAAAACGGCATATGGCATCAGATTAACAGCCGCTCCCCCATCAACCATCATCTTGGTCATTTGCTTACCATCAACATGTCCCTTCAGAAACAAAGGCTTCAAGTGAACACGGTCTTTTTCTTCCGGTTTCTCAAAGTTTGCTTGCATTGGTTCTAAATTCAATTGAGCCATTGCTTCTTCAATCTCAGAATTTTCTTCATCACTAGCCGATGCCATGAATTCCCTTGGCAGCATGAAAACCATATTAACATCGGCCGCAGTATCACCTTGATCATATTGTTTAGGACGCCATACTTTAGATGACACCTTTTTGCTCTTCAAAAGCTGGCGTGATTTTTCTTCTTGAATTTCATCAAATTGGAGCCTTTGTAACCTCCTTTTTTGTGATTTTGTAACTCCATCTGGGCACCACCTTGGCTGAGGTATTTTAGCTTTGTGATGAATATTCCGATCCCGATTTGGCAAAGGATCTTCATCAGAAACCAAATTATTAGCACGCTCTTCTAGCTCTCTGCTCATAATCAGTCTATTCCCCAACCGATCATATACACTCTGCCTGCCTCCGATTCTCTCATGAACTGGAGTACGCCGATACTCTTCATCCCTATCCTGAATAATCGGTCGACGCTCCCTATCTTCAAATCGGGGCCTTTTGAATGACATATCCCTTCCATAGCTTTCAGTGCACTCTGGGCAATCATCTGGAGATGGTAACTTGATTTCTTCTTCCCAGCAATAAACGAAAAAAGGACATCTCCAGTGATCCTTATACCGATACATCATTTCCTCTTGCTGCCTTATTCTCTCTTGCTGGCGCTGATATTTCTTGATCAACCCTTGAGAAGTAACACGTCTTTGAGAGCTTCTAGGATAATCATTCTTTTCCAACTGTCTTTTATCCTTCAAATAGGAAGCAGAAATTTGCACTCTAGGATCAACAGCTCCTTTTTCTTTTGCAGACTCCGATGTCAAGAGCTTTGTTTGTAAAGCGTTTCCTTTAACTGGCTCTACCATATTCACTGGGAAAGGATGCCCATCAATCTTCATCGGCTTGACTGGTTTAGAAGGAATCTCAAATTGCAACTTCCCTTGCTCGATTGCCGATTGGATTTGGTTTATGAAAACTTTGCAATCATTGGTATTATGAGAAGTAGCATTGTGCCATTTGCAATATATCATCTTCTTGAGCTCTTCTGCAGATGGAAGACTGTGATTGGCCGATAATTTGATCATTCCTTCTTTAAGTAGCAGATCAAAAATCTTATCAGCCTTGGTAACATCAAAACCAAATCTTTCTGGTTCTTTCTTACCAAATGGACAAGCAATCGGCTTCTTATTTTTTACCCATTCTGCCAAGCCGATTTTTTTATCTTCATCGGAATCGGAACTATACCCAAGGTAATTTACCTTCTTATGATAAGGTCGCTTTTGTTCATACACCCGATTCTCATGCCTTGACATCCTTTGCACAATATGGCTCAAGCTTTCAAATTCCTGAGAATCATACTTTTCTTTGAAATAGGGAAGTAAACCATCAAATGCCAACTGTGCCAATTGCATATGCGTCAGGTTCAACCCATAGCATCTATTTTTTGTCTCCCTGATTCTCTGAATGAAGTTTGCTACCGATTCATCATTCCTTTGCTTCAAGCTTATTAAATCAGTAATAGTCTTCTCTTGAACACCAGCAAAGAAGTACTGATGAAATTGCTTTTCTAGGTCAGACCAGTAAATAATTAAATTTGCTGGTAATGTCATAAACCATGAAAAAGCTGGTCCAGATAAAGAACTTGAAAATAATCGGACCCTTAATGCATCGGTAGCAGCAGCCTCTCCACATTGCACCAGAAATCTATTGACATGCTCAATGGTGGAAATATCATCATTGCCAGAAAACTTAGTGAAATCAGGGATCTTGTAACGATGAGGATAAGGTAACGAATCATAAGCAGGTCGATCTGGCGTTCAGTACATCACATGTTGAGTCTTGGGTTTTAATCCAAACTGATTTTGCATAATTTCAGCAATTTGAGCTGCCCAATCCACTTGATTTGCTCCCTAAGCTATTTCTTGTGCTGGCTGATGCACTCTTTCAACCTCTTGACTTCGCTGAATCGGCCTTACATATCCCTTTGGTGCCGATTCATTCTGCCTAGATGATTCCGGCTGACCAATCATATGTCCTGAGGGCATATTTTGATTGGTTATTTGACACTGACCTTGATGTTGGTTATTACGATAAACCTCCATAGCTGACGTATGTGTATCTGACTGATTCGGCATTTGCATGTTAGGTTTTTTTGCCGATTCTTGTCTTGGAGTCCATACTTGACGTACAATTCCTTTCTCATCAATCAAAACCCAATTAATCCCATCAGCATGTGGTACCCAAGCCATCTTTGGCTCCTCAGGTTGAGTCTTCTGATTTGATTTAGGAGAGGTCACAAAATATTCAGGAGGCATCCCCAACCCAGTATTAGGATCATATCCCTTGAAACAGTTTGTTCCCTTTGACGCCGATGGTATCGGCGATGATGGGGTAAAAACTGCTGAGCTGTTTGTTGGGGTCTGAATTTGAGGCATAGCCAATGATGTTGTTGCTGGAAAACCTCCTTGCATAATCGGCCATGATGCTGATTGCATCTGTTCGATCGGCTTATCGGATGTCGTGCCATTGTACACCTGAGAAAATGCATTTTTTGCAGCCCTTGCTTGAACATCCTTTGCTGAGGTATCAACTTCAAACGGAGGAAGTTGTTGATATGCTGGGCCTTTAAATTGAAGATCACCATCACGCAATGAGCGAACCACTTGGTTATGTAACTCATTACCCAACACGAGGCAATGGAAAATCATCTCATTTTTTGCAAAAGCATGATGGACTGCTTCATTTATCATCTCATGTAGCTTTCCAGGTGTTTCAGCTATTTTGACTTCACGAGGCAATGGAAAATCAGTTTTCCTTATAGCTTGGCCTCGTTTGGTAGTACTGAATGACTTTAAGCATAAAAGTTCAAACTCTTTAACTGCTCTCGCCACGTCAGCCTTCTGTTCATCACTGAGATCTTCTTTAGTAGTATCAATGACATTCTAATTCCCAACATCAAAACGACCACCATCCTTCTTTGACATGATTGAAGTTGTCTGGTCCCACTGGGCGTGCCAAAAGTGTGTTGACGCAAAAATCGGGAAAGACCTTCACGTGCTTGCACACGAAATCGGCTATGACCGATGATGCAGGGCGTGCCAGTCAATCTGACCTGTTGATTGACAAAGAAAATCGGATGTTAGTATCACAGCAAAATCGGCTGGGTTTCTGATTTGGCGATGAAGACCAGATCGGCACTAGATTCCAATCTACAATAACGAAACGGCTAGATCAGCCGATTCCGATGCAAAGCAGAGTAAGATTACTAAAATGTAACCTAACAAGCTAAGCAGAGCAACTCTTAGAATAGATCTAAACGGCTATATCAGATCCGATAATGAAGTATAAATAACAGCCGATCAAAGCTTATTCTAAGCTGGATAAGGGTTGAATAAAACCTAAACAAAGTAACAGCGATACGCCAGATACTAAAGCTTAGATGTTTACTCGATAATTGTCGAATAATCCCAAACGAAGCAACAGCGATACGCTGGTTGCTAAAGCTTGGATCTTACTAAGTAATACGGGACTTACAGGCAAGCCTTGAGATCTGATCACCCTCGACGTGCCCAGAAGAACTCGTGAAAAGAAAAAGACGAAGTCGTCGACAATGTATGGAAGATGCGAAAAGTGTAAAGGTTTGTTTGATGTTGGTGTGTATAGACTTCCATGACCACGCAGGGTCGATATTTATACTGTGATAACTATGACTCCTAAACGTTTACGACAAACTTACTTGAGGCAAAACAAAAGATCTTTTTTACAACCGTTTACGACTCAAACTCTAAAAATAACCGACTCTTTATTTTGGTCCTTCTATAAGCTTAACCTGGCAACCTCTCAGGATTCCTCCACGTCATCAACCTCTTCTCCGATTTTGATTCTCGTGGGACTCTGACTCTGATTCAAACTGCTCTTCCTCCCGAACTCCGATTCCGATTTGACCTGCTCCATTCTCCAGACTCTGATTCCGATTCTGTACCTCTGCTTCAGTTTTGGCACCGATGTGACCTGTTAAAATCCGGTGTCAACAGAAGTAACGACGCATCCAGTTCCCTCGGAATTGACCCCACCTCTGGGTACTTTCTTATGAACCTCCTATGTTCTTTCCTTGTGTCCTATATGTCTCGTGGAATAAGCACAATGAATTATGCATATATTTATGCTATTCTTTATGTCATGATTTATGCTTTAATTCAGATTAAAATAAACCATAAAATGCCCCTAATTCCAACATCAAATAGTCAGTTCCCATCTTCCCTCCTTATGGTGACTGATGTGTATATGAATATAGTTCTCATTCCGATAATGTAAAGGCAGAGGGAGGTGTGCAAGGGTGTGCCATTTCCAAACAGTTAGAGTGCTGAGTGTCGTCTGTACATAGCAAGGAGTGTAGCGATGCATGGGAGACATCAGGAGTGGTCTAACTTATGAGGCCGCTCTATGGTGCATAGGCCGGACAGCCGCCTTCCAGCTCTAGCGATGGTGCATCTGACAGGGACACTAGGCTTGTTTAGATGGGTGGTGTAAAGTTGGTGAAAGTTGGCGAAATGTCATATCCATCCTTTTGACACTAATTAGGAGTACTAAATATAGACTAATTATAAAACTAATTACACAGATGGACTCTACATCGCAAGACGAATCTATTAAGCCTAATATGTGCCGTCATTGGTGTATTTTTAATGACGGGTTACTGTAGCACGACAGTGTCTAATGATGAATTAATTAGGCTTAATAGATTCGTCTCACGATGTGGAGTCCATCTATGTAATTAGTTTATTTTTATACCTATGTTTAATACTCCTAATTAGTGTCCAAACATTCAATGTGACAAGTTGGCAAAAATAACTTGGCGAAAGTTGACGATCTAAACAAGGCCTAAATACTCTGCTCTCTCTCTCATATATGAATATATATAATTCCCTCCTTATTTGTAAGGTCGTTGCTGCATATATGAAAATATATAGTACGTACTCATTCCAATATTGTAAAGGGCGAGGGTTGTATGCAAGGGTGGCCTGCCATCTCCAAACAGTCTTAGTGCACATCTCTAGAATAAAAAAGTTCTAGCTAAGATTTCAATAGCATTCTAACTTAATTAGGCCAAAAACCAACAGCAGAGGGATAGTCACACGCGTTCCATTTTTTTCACTTTCCATCCTTGCATAGTGCCAAGTACTAGTCGGCTATGTTACCAGGCTTGCTCCTGCTAATGTATTTTTCTTTTAATAATAAAGAAAAAGAGGTAGCCACATCCGTATTCATCTTACCGACCTCACGAAGGTCCAAGTAAAAATTTACAAGTACAGCAACGAGGGCAACAGGAGCCAATAACCACTCTGATTGACTCCATTGATCTACATCGATCTCTTCTATAAATGCAAGGGTTGTATATATGTGAGGTAACGCTGAGTGTGGAGAATGCAAGTGGTATGCAATCACAAAAGAGGAGCTCAGTGGTTCAATACCCGTCGGAATGTGTGTATAAAAAGAGGGAAAATTGATATGGTTCATGAACCTCCGCTTTGTCAGCATAGCAACTGCAGTTCTGTCGTTCTTCAGCATTTGATGCTGCAAATCAATGCGCCCTGCCCCCAATTTAAAGCCCTACTGTATAAGCAAACAAACTCAATCGCCCAATCTTATGTTGTTTTACAAGAGATTGCGACGAAGGCGATGTGCAAATGCAAAACCCGGCGGCGGCCATGCGGGACGCGATGGTGTCGATGTCGAGCAGGAGGGCGGCGCGCCATGGCAACCTGCACGGCGCAATTCCCCGCCGCAGTGGAGGACCTAAAGGACGACTAGAGGCGGCGTGGGCTCCCATCAGCCGCGGGCAATGGCAGCACAGGTTGTCAACAGCGCAGCTCATGGATTTTTTTCTTTCTTTTTTGTTTATTAATTCTACATGTATTCTATGTACGGCCTTTAAATTCCTATAATATATATAATTAGTTGGGGGAACCCCTCCTGTTGTCTTAAAAAAAAGCAGTGCAGAGGAAGCGGGCCGCCTCTGCCAGCTCAACGGTGCTGTTGACCAGGATCCGCCCCTACCTGCTCAGAGAAGAGCCCCGTTCAGCGCATCAGAGAGGCGGCGACACGTGCACTCACGCGATAGGAGCGTGGTGAACGGGGAGGTCAGGCGTCTGGCCAGATGCAGGTGGAAGGATAAGATTGGAAAGTAAAAGCGCCATCTTATGGGCATTTATATTTGCCAAATAGATGAAAATATGATTTTCATGTACAAAATGTTACGGAATGATAATTTACGGTAAGATTTTGGTGGTATTTCACGGTGACGATGATACAGAACCAATTGTTCCTAAACTATAGAAAAATGCATTGCTTGGAAGATGTGAGTAGTCGTCAACTTGGGCACTCATGGCAGAAATTAAAGGAAGCCATAGTTAGGCACCGGTCCTTCCATGCCAAATGACCACGGCACTAGGCAGCTGGCACAAGCGCATGCTGAGTGCAGTAGATGCTCTAATCTATTGATAGTTAATTTAAAATATTGAGATGGTTTTATAGAAATGTTAAATCTTTTAATAATTAAAAAAGCTAATATTGTGACTCATTTTGTTACATTATTTCTAACAAATGTAGGTAGTCATCCAAACTCTTTCGCTGGTCAAACTGTTTATTACTAGACTAATTCGGTAATTTCATTCAGTCTCGAAATTAGGCCTGTTTGGTGCATGAAGATCCAAAATTAAAAGGACTACAAAATTTACCCTCCATATGGTCACTACTCTATATATAATAATATAATTCACATTCCAATAATGCAATGGTGTAAGGAAAATGGCCCTAGGCCATAGTTTGTGATTTTGGCGATTGATTGACAACATAACCAATGGGACTAACAAATTGTCTAGATGATATTTGTAGATATTTCTAGGTCCCAAAGGTACTTTGGAAGCCATCCAAATGTATATATAATCAATATCCAAATGATGGTTATCCAAATTAAAGCCATCCAATTCACGTGGAAAAGTGTCCTTAGTCATATCCAAGGACATCCAAAAGATGGCAATGAAGATAGAAGAAAAGACCCGCAAAGAAGCAAAGAAGACAACAGGAAACGCAGAGGCACCGACTCATTCGGTGCTCTGTGCAGTAGCCCACCGAATCAGTCGGTGGTGGCGGGAACAGAAGCCCTATGAAGCCTAGTCAGAAGGATCACCGACTCATTCGGTGGTGTCATCAAGGGGCACCGAACCAATCGGTCATTATGCCCAGAAATACCAGTTCAGCACTGTGTAGATTCGAAGGGGCACCGATTCATTCGGTGGGCAGCACCGAACCAGTCGGTCTTTCAGCCTGGAAAGAGCTGTTCGGTTCTGGTGAGCACCGATTCATTCGGTGGTAAAGGAGGAACGGGCACCGAATCAGTCGGTGGTTGGACCAGCCCCACATGTCAGTGACACAGTGGATCAATGGCTAGTTCAACGGCTAGCTGAGGTGGCACCACCGACTAATTCGGTGGTACCCCTTCTGCACCCACTGAATCAGTCGGTGGTACGCAGAAAGGTTGCAACGGCTAGCTCCTTTGGTTGGGGCTATAAATATGGGTTGCCTCGGCCATTTGAAGTATGCTTGAGCTGGGAGAAGCTATTGGCAAGTGTTCTATATATTCTTAAGTGTTCAATCCACCAAAGTGCTAAATAGAAGATCTAGGTGATTAGCCAAGTGCTTAGTGCTAGTCTAGACCCTTTAGCGCATCTCTTAGGTGTTTAGCCTAGGTTTTAGCGAGGTTTGCATACCTCTTGCTTTACCGGTGCTTGCACGCACCAAGTGTTGTTATCCGGGGCTTGTAGTCTTGTGAGACCCTCCAACTGAGTTTGTGGAGTGGCCGCCGGTGCTTGTGCAAGGGAGGAGAGGCCCTTGGCGTTTGGCCGAAGCTCTACCAAGTGAAGGCGGCGAGGAGCATCCGGGGAGGGACGAGCGGAGACCCACTTGCGCGTGGGGAAGTACCGTGGTCACCCACAGAGTTACTCGACCGGGGAGTTTATGCCCTTGCGTGGGCATTCCCTTTGAGAGGGGCTCCAACAACGAGGATTAGTGGAAAGCTCGTGAGCTTTCCGATACCTCGGTAAAAATCGCCGTGCCGGGAGTTTGCTCTTCTCTATCCTTTACCTTCCGCATTTCATACTCGCACTACTTTCCGCATTTACATCTCCTAAACTTGCCATGCTAGTATAGGATTGGACCTAGGGTGTAAAACTTTGTAGCGGTAGAGATAGCAACACATAGAGAAAACCTAGAGCACATTTAGATAGAAACTGAAATAGGTTTTCATATGTGCAATTGGAGCCTTAGTTTTTAGAGATACCTAATTCACCCCCCCTCTTAGGGTGTCACGGTCCCTTCAAATGGGTGAGGCAGGCCAATCTACAAAGGTGTGCCATGTCCAAATAGTTGACTCTTGTTGTGCATGTGAGACATTAGGAGCCGTCTAACTTACAAGCTTGCTAAGCACTGGGGCTTTCTGAACTTCTATGGCCAAGCCACCTTCTAACTCTACGGAAGACAAATCTGACCAGAGACACTACAAACTATGTTCTCTCTCTGATACGGTTTGTTTCCTCTAGGCTCACTGTTATATATACTCATTCTAGTATTGTCACTACTACATAATAGATTTTCGGAGGCGGTCAAAATCCATTTTCGGAGGTGGTTTTTGCGTCCGCCTCTGAGATGGCGCTTCTGTTAATAAGACATTTTCGGAGGCGGTTATTTGTCCGCCTCCGTTAATCGGACAAAAAAATAAAAAAAACAAAACCCCAGATGAGCTCGACGGGCCCAGATCTGGGCCCATCGAGCCCATCTAGGGTGTCGCGGACGGATCCCCGGCTGCCGTCGACGTTCCTGGGCGCGCACCACTGTTGGCCTTGCCGCCGTCGCAGCTGCGCCTCGCCGCCACCACCGCCGGATCTGGCCGCCCGGCCACCAGATCTGGCCACCTCGCGACCGCCGGCTTAACGAGCGAGCCGAGCCGAGCTCGGCTCGGCTCAGCTCAGTATAGCTCGCTTCTAAACGAGCGAGCCGTAGCTCGGCTCGTTAACATAACGAGCTGAAAAGCTAGCTCGGCTCGGCTCGCTCCAGCTCGCGAGCTGGCTCGAGCAGCTCGCAAGCCGTGCATGAACAGAGAAGGCGCAGGTTAACAGATGTTTTTATCCCCTTCTGAATCCAAAATAGTTTCACAAATTAATGCCAAATAATCAAGTCCCAATCATTCAAGCACTAAAATCGATACAAAGAAGGACGCATACATTGCGGCAGACTACGAACAGATGCAAATCGACCCTGTGCTGCCTGCATCCAGAACCAAACAAGCAAGCAAGGGACGGAAAACGAGCAAAATCAAGCAAGCAAAAATCTACGTACGGCAAACAAGCAAGCATGAATCAGAAACAAAACAAGCTAACAAGCGATGTGCTCTTCAATCTCGCCGTGGCCACGGGCCTGCCGCTGCCGTCCTGCGTGGTCGGAGCAGCGCAGGATCCAAACCGAAGGGAGAACGATGGATTGGGGAGGAGGAAAGAGCGGCGTCGGCGCTGCAACCTGCGGTGGCGTGAAGCGGAGGGCGGACGCGGAGGCGCACAATCACGGAGGGAGGCATGCGTCGCGGAAGAGGGGAACGCAGACAGCGCGCTGTGGGGTACTGGGGTGCCTAGGGTTTTAGAGGGAGGTGAGAACATGGGCTGGTGGGCTGTAACGTTGGGCTTGGTGGGGAATTGAGGTATATTGTATATAGCTCGTTAGGCTCGCGAGTCAGCTCGGCTCGCTCGTTATTTTTCACGAGCCAAAACTTCCGCTCGGCTCGGCTTGTTTGGGTAAGGAGCCGAGCCGAGCCGAGCCCGAGCTAGTTGCGAGCCGAGCGAGCTAACGAGCATCGAGCATTTCGTCCAGCCCTAGTTGTGCATGGGAGACATTAGGAGCCGTCTAACTTACAAGCTTGCTAAGCACTGGGGCTTTCTGAACTTTTATGGCCAAGCCACCTTCTAACTCTACGGAAGACACATCTGACGAGAGACACTACAAACTATGTTCTCTCTCTGATACAGTTTGTTTCCTCTAGGCTCACTGTTATATATACTCATTCTAGTATTGTCACTACTACATAATAGATTTTCGGAGGCGGTCAAAATCCATTTTCGGAGGTGGTTTTTGCGTCCGCCTCCGAGATGGGGCTTCTGTTAATAAGACATTTTCGGAGGCAGTTATTTGTCCGCCTCTGTTAATCGAACAAAAAAATAAAAAAACAAAACCCCAGATGAGCCCGACGGGCCCAGATCTGGGCCCATCGAGCCCATCTAGGGTGTCGCGGACGGATCCCCGGCTGCCGTCGACGTTCCTGGGCGCACACCACTGTTGGCCTTGCCGCCGTCGCAGCTGCGCCTCGCCGCCACCACCGCCGGATCTGGCCGCCCGGCCACCAGATCTGGCCACCTCGCGACCGCCGGCTTCACTCCCGCGCTGCACCTTGGGCTCCGTCTCCACGTTGCCCTCGCTTGCCTCCTCTTCGTCCTCCCTTCTTGCGTGTAGCTCGCGTCGCCGCCGTAGAGGGAGAGAGAGGCGCCGTGGCTACTCCTCCTCTCCACCTGGCAAGGGAAGGAGGTGGGTGGTGTGGCGCGCGAGAGAGAGGCGGCGCGCCTCCGCTCTCCGGCTGGTGAGGGAGAGAGGCACGCTTCCACGCTCCGGCTGGCGAGGGAGAGAGGCGTGCCTCCTCCATGCTCCGCCAACATGGGAGAGAGGCGCCCCTCCTCCTTGCTCCGACGGCGAGCTACTCCTCCATATGCAGCGGCAAGGAGAGAGGGAGGGGGAGGTGGCTGGAGGGAGCGCAGGGAGTGAGAGAGGGAAGGAGAGAATGATAGAAGGGTTAGGGTTGGTTGTTTTTATATGATGTGTAGTTATCGGGCCGACTGGGCCTGTTGGGCTTCGATAGTTTGAGGAGGCGGGCCATATAATCTATCCACCTCCGAAAATTGATTTACGGAAGCGGACACGTTAAGGCAACCGCCTCTGAAAATAGATTATTTTCCGAGGCGGTTCTTTTAAAATATCTGCCTCTTTTAATCGGTTTTCCGAGACGGTTAAATGTAAACGTCTCCGTTAATAAAAATTGTCCGCCTCCGTTAATGCCTACAATTAACAGAGGCAGACATGTTTTGTGCTCACCTCCGAAAATTAAAATGCAGTGTCTCCTAAAATCCTATTTGTAGTAGTGTGTGGAGGGATATGTGTTCCATCTCCAAACAGTTGAGTGCAGATCTGTAGAATAGATGGATTCTAGGTAAAATGCCAGGAGCTCTCTATAATTAAGCCAAAAGCTAACAGCTGCAGGATAGTGACGCCTTTTACACTTTTCACCTACAACTGTTGTGCGTACATACTACGTCCTCCTATGTGTGTGTGCGCACGCGCGTGCATGCCAGTTGTCGAGCAGTAGCACGTGCTGGACTAGGAGCAGTAAACAAAGAGCACTAGGAGACACGAATTAGAAGGCCACGTCTCTTGTATGTCCACTAAAAAGATGGGCCTTCAGCACCCCGTTTCCTTGGCCCACACGATACAGGAGACACGGATTAACTAACTGCGTCTCCCTCTATATAAATATAGGAGACACGTTTTAATAGACCGTGTCTCCCATAATTTTATGCAAAGGAGACACGAAAGTAAAACCCCATCTCCCATAATAGGGAGACACTTGTTTTTAGCCGTGTCTCCTACATGATACAGTGAAGATGCGGTTTTACTAGGCAAACTTAAGGGGGAGACAATCGTTTAACACGCAGTCTCCTATAAGTCATTAGAGATGCTGTTTATAAGTGTGTCCCCGTTTTTAGCTTCTTACATAGTGGCTTCCAATGCAATAATGGTGGATGCTAGCTAGAAAAGTTTCTTGCATCTTATGATACACCGGCCAGGCCATTCCCTCTATCAGAAATCAGAGTCCAAGCGTGTCTAACTAGTCAATCTTTTTTTTTTTTTGAGGAAACTGCTAACTAGTCAACCTTCAGTTCCATCTTACGATACACCGGCTGGGCTGAAGAACAAGACTTCGGATTCATCACAACTCTAACGCAAAGGGCACCCTGTATATGGAGCTCCATGCTATAACGCCAGATGATACATTGTTTTCTTCTCCTTGCTAAAGAGTAGATACATTACAATTGTTTTTCATGTAAAGAGGGATGATGATGATGAAGATAATGTGCAAATGATTACTAATGTATTGGTAGACCTGGTAATGAATGAAATCCAAATACGTGTTAATGAATGTTGTAACTCATATTTCACCCGAGGGCGAAGAAGGAGCTCAGACAGTATGATACAATTTCTCCATTGATTTCTCTCTTTCAAAACTACAGACCCCTCTCTATGGGGGTGAGGCGGGTATTTATAGGTAAAAATAACACATGAGGTTTAATCACAGTAATTGTGAATAAGAGAGGTGGTGTTGATTACAGTTTTCTGAAAATGAATAATGTCTCCATCTCTGCTGATGAATCAATACCTACCGTACCCTACTATCATACACTTGACTGATGCCTAATCCATCCCACCATAAATACAAATGAAAGGCCCCAACTAACAAACCTTATTCTAATAATAAATACTAGACTAGACAAATAGAAAAATAGCATCCGAGGTATAGACCACTAGGTAAATAAATAGCGGGTGTAGGGGACTGTCAAAATGCATTGGTTTTCATGTCTTGCGTACATGCACTAGAGGAAAAACGAACATTTGTTCCATGATAATCAGTACCGGTTGCTTACCAATCGGTATTAAGGACCATTTAGTATGGGTTGGTAAGCACAGTAACCCCCGAGGACCATTCAGAACCGTCTTGTAACACGACCCGGTACTAAATGGTGGCATTCAGTACTGGTTGGTGTTACGAGCCGGTACTAAATGGTCCCTGGGGGGGTCCCGAGGCCCCATCAGTACCAGATTGCCAGTACCGGTTGCATAACTTGCACCGATGGGTGCCTTGCAACCGGTACTGGGGGGTCTTTTTTCTGCTAGTTAGGGGTGCAATCGGATCAGATTCGGACGTATAGCTTCGGAAACGAACAGATATCACTATTCATTTCTTGTAAACGGATATGAAAACAGATATCTCGGATAAGTTATGGGTTGACATCGACATCATATATATCTGATTTTAAGTTTCTGGATACGGATACGGTGCGGATATTGAATACCCGGATTCGGATACAGACGGATATAGTGCCCCCTAAACGAATTCGAAATTGGATACGGACGGATAATATCCGCACCGTTTGCACCCCTACTGCTAGTGATGCATGCGTCTTGCATAAGAATCGAGTGGACATACCATATTTGCATGCAAACATTCAGAGCAGCTTAATGTAAATGATGGCCAGTGAAAGTCATCATTTAGGCTTGCGAAACATCAAGAATTTTATTGCTACGAAATTATTGCTTTCAGCACCATTCCTCGAAACCCTTGTTTCTTCCTGGACAGATCACCTGGAGGTCGGGGGGGTCTTTGCATGTCGTGTCTTGGTGGGACAATGTAACCTATCCAGCTGTAACATGTCCATCCGTGTATTATTTTTTTTCTTAGACAAAACATCAGTTTTATGTTGCAGGCCCAAGGAGGTTGAAAATCACCCATTGCACCATAATGCTAGGCCATATATACACTATATTCAGAGTTACATCCATCTTGGCCGCACAGGAATAATGTCGGGTCTCGGCATCATCCAATCTCCCGGAGTTTCCTTGCAAACATGATATCAACTCTCCTATATAGCAAGCTTCACACTGATCTTGCATGCCTCCTGCTGACTTGGTAGGAAGTGTTAAAAAATAAATTATCCATGGGGCTTCTTGTATTATGTATGCTTGAGATGGTTGGTAATATTGCCCCTGCTCTAACACTAGAGGAAAAACGGACATTCGTCCACCTCGTGTCTATACCGGTTGCTTACCAACCGGTACTAATGTCAATTTAGTACCGGTTGGTAAGCACAGTACCCTCGGGAACCATTTAGTACCGGCTCGTAACACGACCCGGTACAGAATGGCGTCCATCGGTACCGGTTAGTGTTACGAGCCGGTACTGAATGCAAAAGGGGCCTCGAGAACCCCCCTGGACCATTCAGTACCGGCTCGTAACACCAACCGGTACCGATGGGCGCCATTCTGTACCGGGTCGTGTTACGAGCCGGTACAGAATGCACCACCCAGGGTTACTTTAAAAGGATAACATCCTTCTCTCAACCACAAGTGCTCTATAGGTGGGATGGTTAAGGAGGATTCGCGCGAGGGAGGAGTTCGTGAGTTCGAGTCCCACGGACCGCGCACGCGCATTTACGCGTGAAAAATTCACGTGACTTGTGACTTTTTTTTTCAATTTTTTTACGCGTGAAAAATTCACGCGCCGGCGAGTTCAAAAAAATTTTTTCAATTTTTTTACGCTCAAAATCATTTGGTACCGGTAGATGGACGCCCATCGGTACCGGTTGTAACAACCGGTACAGATCGGCGCCCATCGGTACCGGTTGTTACAACCGGTACCGATGGCGCGTGCCCATCAGTACCGGAAACCTAGTACCGGTTGCATAACCGGCACCGATAGGTGCCTAGCAACCGGTACTGGGGGCTTGTTCTCCAGTAGTGTAAATTGCATACCAACGTCTCTATTGACATAATAATATACATTTAATACTAGGACCCAATGTACTAATAAGATGAAAGAGGGGTTATGGTTTACAATATAAGGGAAAATTTTGTCTGATATACGAAGAATAGGGTGGTTGGAATATACCAAAAGGTACATTTCCTATAGCATTACAGCAGCCGACACATGCATCCTTTATGACAGTTACTCTGTAAAATGTCTAACTTTAATTGTTTACACAAGGCATGTGTTTCTTTACATGCAATTAGTGATTGATCAAATTTGCTTAAGAACCATCCGGAATTTTTGTTGTTGCTTTTATATATGTGCCATAGAGGTATCAACTATCCCTGAGGTTGACACAGGCGCGCGGCATGGAGATGGATCATGGTTGACCCTTGCCACAATGGCACAATGCAACTCCGTGCGAACTGCTTGCACTTCGTTGTTGCGAGACAATTCCACGCCAAACCGTTTGCCTGTGCCTTGTGTACGACAACGCACTCTGTTGTGGCCAGTAACATCTCCCGGTGGAAGGGTGAGGCACCCTTGTGGTGGCCAATGAGATGGGTCTCCCGTGTCCAAACTTCTGGATCATGGCAGAAGCTTCTTCCTGCTCATGTGAGTTGACATATTAGTAACATATGTACAAAATTTTGGTTGGATCTTGCACCATATGTTGGGTAGTTTAGGTTTGTGGAACCTATGGAGGTGATCTTCCGAGGTACACGTCGATGGACATTTTTGTTACCAACGGATGGTGTTTTAGCAACAGACTACCTTTTGGTTAATGTCTTTGGTGTCGACCTCATTTCATACTTCGTCCAATGTTTATGGTCATTGATGTTATAATTAACACAGCTATATGCCTACATCACCTATCATTGCAGAGACTAGAATATTAAAATGTATTTCCATTTCCAAAAAAACAACTTCTACAGTTCTGTGGCCAACGATCATTTTTATTGGTGCAAGATTCAGGTGATTTATGTCAAAAAAATAAAGAGACAACAATTTGTAACTTTGTACTCATTGATTCACAACATGCAACCCTGGCTTGTTGAAAGGACAGCCTTTTGTATTGGGATGGTGTTGATGATCAAAAGTGGCATAAAGCCGATCAGGCTGGGACAGCCGGTCTAGACCGTCTGTACATGCGGTTAGACCGGCTAGACCCTGTAGCTGATCTGGCAATGTGCCAGGCGGTCAAACCGCCTGTCACAGGCGGTCTGACCGCCTGTCCCTGAGTCCGAGTAGAATCAGGTTTTTACACGTTTTTAGATCTGTACAAGGACTTTCTTGCGGGTAAGACCTCCCCACCCTATAAATATAATGGGTCGTGGCCGATTGAGGACCTCTACCCAATCGTACAAATCATTGTTCTACATTATATCTTCAAACCCTAGCTTTTCCAACCCCTTTGCTTTCCTTCTTCGTCTCTACGGTGTTTTAGGATGTTCTAAGTGGCCTTGCCGACCTTAGAACAACCCTAGGGTTGCAGCCTCCGACGAGGTCCCTCCCGAGGTTGCGATCATAGGCTTTCGCGGCGCCTCTGCTACAGGCGGTCTGACCGGCTACGTCCAGGAGCTCCGACGAGGAGAATTCGACGACCGCGCGTTCTAGCGCTTTCGTGTGTTGACCAGAAGTGCGTCAACATATTTGGCGACTCTGCTGGGGAAAGAAATCTGGTTTTTGAAGACCGATCTACTATCCCTAGCACTATGGCTTCGACGTTGGAGAAGACAACATCGTGGCAGCTTCGCTTGAAGATCTTAGTGTTGAAGATCATGAGTGGTTTATGGCGCTCCAGAAGCATCTCGAGGCGGAGTTCTTGAAGACGTTTTGGAAAGGTCACGAAGACCGTTCGGCGAAAAGTGTTTGAGACTTTGTAATGCCTTCCTTCAAGATGAGTAAGGGGCAAATTGAGGTAATTGACAATGTAAGCACTTCTGCACCTTTGCCCCCTACATCTACTCCTGTGGGTACAAGTTTTTCGGATCGTGATTCATTAGTTGAACAATTGCTAGAACGACGCGAAAAACTAGAAGGAAAATCTTTAGATACTCGTGAATTACCTGATCATAATATCTTTTGGCATGCCACCGAATTACTTTGCTGGATAGACCCCACCACCACCTAACATGTCTAGACCGAAAACAGTCAGTGCAGATGGGTCGGTGGCGGCTGGTTTTACAGCCGGTCAGACCGCCATAACGGCCGGTCCAACTGCGACACGCGGTCAGACCACGCGTATAGGCGGTCAGACCGATGGTTCTGGTGGTCAGATTAATTCTACTAATGCTATGGTATTCGTGCCGGAGCAACCTTTTCCGCTGTCCACTGTTTCAAACTCGGTCTCTCCTAGCCGTGCTGGTCCAATGGCTGTAGTGGGTGCTACCTACTCCACGACTATGCATACTGCGAATTCGGGTGGTGTTCAGAATAGACAAGCACCTCACTTGAATTATATGAATGCTATGCAATCTTTGGCCCAACAAGACCCCCAATGGGCCGAATTTACTAGATTCAGGGATGAATTGTCTGATGTGATGAGAAATAAGCGGCGTTGATTTTGGTAATACTAGAGTATATCAGAAACCTTACCATGCTAGCTTTGATATTGTTCCTTTTCCCAATGGGTGGCGCTTGCCTGATTTTGTGAAATTTAGTCGAGATGATGAGCGCACCACTTGGGAACATATTAGTCAGTACGTAGCTCAACTAGGGGAGGCTGAAAATTATGAAGCAATTAGAGTACGTTTGTTCTCATTGTCACTTACTGGTACTGCTTTTGCTTGGTTTTCTTCATTAGCCCCTAGTTCAATTATGAGTTGGGATCAACTAGAGCGTAAATTTCATTATCATTTTTATAGTGGAAATCATGGGATGAAATTAGCAGATTTGGCATCGGTTAGACAGGGTCAGGATGAAACTATCTCTCCATTTTTGAGAAGGTTTAAAGACATTAAAAACCGTTGCTTTAATTTGTCTATTTCTGAGGTTGATCTCGTTGGCTTATGCTTTAGAGGTTTAAAATCCTCTATTAGAGAAAAAATAGACAATTGTGATTATTATTCGGTCGCACAAGTACATATTAGAGCTGAGGTAGCTGAAGGCCGAATGAATAAAGAGAAGGAGAGTTTTAAGACAAGTCGGTCTAATGTTCATATAGTTGATTGTGAATCCGATGATTCGACCGATGATGATAATGATGTTTATTTAGCAGAATTTGTATGGCCTGCTAATAAGAAAACTGTGTCATGCTCATCTCTTAAGCCGATTCATAAGAATCGGCAAGAAGACATAAAGTTTACTTTTGATGTGTCCAAATGTGATCATATATTTGATGAATTGCACAAATTTGGTTACATCAGGATTTCTCATGTTATACCACCTACGGAAGAATTGAGGAAGCGTGCTTATTGTAAGTTTCATAATTCTTTTTTGTATGCTACTAATGATTGCAATGTCTTCCGTCGGCAGGTTCAATCGGCTATTAATGAGAGCCGTTTGAAATTTCATGAGATGCAAATTGATGAGACTCCTTTTCCGGTCAACACCATGGAGTTGTAGCAGCCCAAGGTCTTGGTTCGGCCGCATCAAGCCGAATCTACCGAAGGGAAGAACGTGGTGATTGGAGAGGAAAGACCGTCTTCAAAAGAGTCAGCTAGAGAAGTGACTTATGAGAGAGAACTGACTTATGAGAAGACGGCTGATGGCAAAGAGTCATTCAAGGTCACTGTGAAATCCTCTGGACAAGGGGGGCAAGGGCCGGTCGCTACTCCTGAACTGCGGGCGCCCGGGTCTGGTCTGCTATAGGCGGTCAGACCAACTGCGCCAGGCGGTCAGACCGCCTGTCCCCATGGACGCCCAAAGATGCTGATTCCTTCGCGTCCTCGCATGAACTTGGATCCGGTGTGGGATAACAATGGAGTGATGTGGGTGCCATATCATTCCACGATGTAGCCTTCGTTTCATCCTGGCTGGGAAGGTCTGAGAAGGCGCATACAGGACAGGATTGTATATCCCAGACATGACCGATCGGCTTTCCGCCAATCTGGTCAAGGACGCTGGACACAGGCGGTTAGACCGCCTGCTACAGGCGGTCAGACCGCCCGTCAAGGTCAACTGCCAAGAGCTCCTCTGAAGCAGGTTTATCGACCCAAGAAGAAGGAGGAGGTGTAGAGCATGGATGTGGACTCAGAGAGGACTATTGAGTTCGATATTATTCAAGTTGGAACTATGGACGTTCCTATTGAGAAGAGTCTGGCTATGAAGCCGACTTCCAGTGGAAAGATGGTGGAAGACCAGGAATCTAGTGCTAGCCAAACTCAGCAGTGCTCTCTTCCGAAGTGGTGTCCCGAAGGGTTGACTCGCACGCAAAAGAGGAAGCTTTAGAGACTTCGTTTTCGGGAGACGCAAGAGCAAGAGTTGGATAAGCAGAGGGATAAATTCTTCAACCAGGTCAAGCCTATGATTCCTCAGAAGAAAGAGTGGAAGCCGAAGAAAGACCCACAGGCGGTCCAACCGGCTGTACAGGCGGTCCAGACTGCCTATCATTCAGAGTCCACAGCCTAGGCGGTCAGACCGCCTATATAGGCAGTCAGACCGGGTGATGCAGAAGCACCCGGTGTTTCTTCTTCCAGTTCTTCGGCTCGTGATGGCAAGTCAACATCGGTTCCCGCTGCTGAGGACGATGAAGAGCTTGTGGATCATAGTTCTTCTTCGGAGCGCATGAATCTTGATGTGAATGTGCTTCATATGTCTATGGATGGGGACATGCTTTCGGAGGATGAGGTTGCTCATCTCGATTTTGGTCCCAAGGAAGCTATATTCCAGAAGCCTAAAGCTGAAGACAATCACTTCAAGGCTTTATATCTGAAGGGACATATCAATGGGAAGCCAATCTCGTGGATGTTGGTACATGGAGGGGCTATTGTAAATTTAATGCCCTATTTTTTGTACAAGAAGCTTGGTGGTTGAGATTCAGAGCTGATCAAGACCAACATGGCCGTCAGCGGCATTGGAGGAGGAGAGCCTATTGGTGCCAAGGGGTGGTTTCTGTGGAGCTTACTATTGGGAGCAAGACCTTGGCCACTACTTTCTTCGTCACTGAGACACGAGGTAACTTCAGTTTAATCTTGGGTCGTGATTGGATTCATGCAAACCAATGCATTCCTTCTACTTTGCATCAATGTTTAATTCAATGGGTAGATGATGATGTAGAAGTTGTGCATGGTGATACTTCTGCTTGTGTTGCTTTAGCTGATAGCTCTTTGATTGGCATTCATGATGATGTTAGATATTTCTGAATTTGAGTTTATCAGTTGTACGAAGAATGGCTTCATCCCTGCTGTCATAAAACCGATGAATAATCGGCTGAATCATCTCATATGATTTAATGGATAATCGAGAGTGGTTGCAGCAGAGACTTGAACACTATCGGTCGCATTAGAACAATATGTGTGAAGCCATTGAAGACTTTGATGATATAAGCAAGCTAGGATGTGGTTTTACATCAGCCGATCCTCTTGAGGAGGTAGACATTGGTGATGGTTCTTTGCCTAGGCCGACGTTTGTAAATAAGAATTTAGATTCTGCTTTAAAATCTGAATTAATAAAGTTGTTAAAGGAGTATGTCGATTGCTTTACTTGGAATTATCATGAAATGCCTGGTTTAAGCCGAGAGCTTGTTGAGCATCGGTTGCCTATTAAATCTGGTTTTAGGCCTTATAAACTACCAACTAGGCGTTTCAATCCTGAAATTTATGACCGAGTTAAAGAAGAAATAAATCGGTTATTAGAAGCAAAGTTTATTTGACCTTGTCGATATGCTGAATGGATTTCTAATATTGTGCCCGTGGAAAAAGAAAGGAACGGGTAAGATTAGGGTGTGTATTAATTTTAGAAATCTTAATCGTGCTACTCCTAAAGATGAATATCGTATGCCAATAGCCGATATGCTTGTCGATGCTGCGTCTGGACATAGAATGATTATCTTTCTTAATGGTAATGCTGGTTACAATCAAATATTTATGGCCGAAGAGGATATATCCAAAACAGCTTTTGTATGTCCGGGCTTTCTTGGTTTGTTTGAGTGGATTGTTATGAATTTTGGTTTAAAGAATGCCAGTGCTACTTATCAAAGGGCGATGAATTTGATCTTCCATGATTTGCTTGGTATTATCTTGGAAGTTTGTATCGATGATATTGTTGTTAAATTGGCTAGAAGTGGTTCTCATTTGGCCGATTTGAGACTTGCATTTGAAAGAATGCGTCGGTATGGTTTGAAGATGAATCCACTCAGATGTGCTTTTGGTGTGTCGGCTGGGAAGTTTTTGGGCTTCATAGTTCATGAGAACGGCATAGAGATTGATCCAAACAAGGCCGACACTATTAGCAAATTGCAGGCGCCTGGCTCTAAGAAAGAGTTGCAGAAATTCTTAGGCAAGGTGAATTATTTGAGAAGGTTTATTTGCAATTTGTCGGGAAAGGTGAATGCTTTTACTCCTTTGCTTCGGTTGAAAGATGAGGCGTTTGATGAGATCAAGCATTACTTGTCTTCGCCTCTGGTTCTTTGGGCACCTAAGAGAGGGATTCCTTTCAAGTTATATATCGCGGCCGAAGAAAGTGTTATTGGGGCTGTTTTGATCCAAGAGACCGAAAGGAAGGAATATATTATTGCATATGCAAGTAGAAGATTATTGGACGCCGAAACAAGGTATACTTTCATTGAAAAGTTATGCTTATTATTACATAATGCTTGTACAAAGTTGAGGCATTATTTGTTACTAAATACTTGCATAGTTGCTAGTCAAGCCGACATAATTAAATACATGTTGCATTGACCTATATTAAGTGGTAGAATCGGCAAATGGGCTTATGCTTTAATTGAATATGATTTAGTCTTTGAGCCATTGAAATCTATGAAAGGACAAATCGTTGCCGATTTTATTGTTGAACATAGGATTAGTTAACATCTTGATTTGAATGTCGGCTATATTACCTTTACCCCATGGAGATTGCATTTTGATGGATCAGTTTGCAAAAGTGGTTGCGGAGTTGGTATTATTCTTATATCACCAAATGGTGGTGTTTTTGAAGCTCTTAACCAATTAGATCATAAATGCACTAACAAACCAAACCGAATATGAAGCTTTGTTATTCGGATTGGAGATTTTACATGATATGGGAGTAAAACATGTGGAAGCATATGGTGATTCTCTTTTGGCAGTACAGCAAGTATCTAAGTTTGTCAATGCTTAGATCGATTTTTGAATGCTTATCTTGATAAGTGTTTAGATATTATATCTTGCTTTGATGAATTTGTCATTTATCATGTACCAAGGGAAGAGAATCCTAGAGCTAATGCGTTGGCACAGCAATCATTAGGCTATAATGTTCAGAAAAGAAATTTTCATGAAAAGAGGCCGATGTTTCGTAAAGCCGACGTTTCTGCTCTGGAACAGGCGGTTCGACCGCCTGTCATAGCCGGTCTGACCGGTACGGCCGGTCTAACCGCCAGTACAGGTGGTCTGACCTGCGCCTCAGATAATACCGATTCGGCTGTTAATGATTTTCAATCTATTGTGGCCGATGTTGGTGATTGGAGGAAGCCTCTGATGGAGTATTTGCAGGATACTAGCAGGTTAGTGGATCGAAAAGTCCGACGATGGGCTTTCAAGTTTACTTTGGTTGATGGTGAACTATATCGTTGGACTATGGATGGATTGCTTTTGAAATACTTAGATCCTGATCAAGCTAGATTGGCTATGGTAGAGGTTCATGAAGGAATTTGTGGTACACATCAATCGGCTCGGATGATGAAGTGGCTTCTTAGGCGGGCTTGCTTTTATTGGCCTACAATGATAGCTGATTTTTTTAGTTACTACAAAGGATGTGAAGAGTGTCAAAAGTTCGGGGATATTCAGATTGCACCTGCTGCGTTGACGCATCCGATCATTAAACCATGGCCTTTTAGAGGATGGGGTTTAGATTTTGTTGGTAAGATTCATTCTCCTTCATCCAACAGTCATTGTTTTGTGATTGTGGCTACTGATTATTTTACTAAGTGGACTGAAGCAATTTTCCTCTAGAACATGACACACAGAGAGGTGATTGAGTTTATTACTGAGCATATTATTCATAGATTTGGGATTGCTCAAGCATTGACGACAGATTAAGGGACATCGTTTATTTCTAAGGAGGTACGTGAGTTTGTTGAATCCTATGGTATTAAATTGCTCAATTCATCTCCATATTATGCTCAAGCCAATGGTCAAGCTGAGTCTAGCAATGAGATTTTGATCAAGCTCATAAAGAAGAAGATTGAAGATCATCCTAAGCGGTGGCACAAGGTTTTATTTGAGGCATTATAGGCGCATCGTATTTCTAGACATGGGGCTACCAAGGTTACTCCGTTTGAGCTTGTCTATGGTCAAGAGGCCGTTTTGCCCGTTTAGGTGAATCTGGCTGCTTATAGATTGGCTAAGCAAAATGATCTTGATGTTAGCACATATTGTGCTTTGATGATGGATAATATTGATGATGTGACCGACAAGCGTTTGGAGGCTTTAGAGGAAATTGAAAAGGCTAAAAGAAGAGTAGCTCGAGCATATAACAAGAAGGTATAACTCAAATCCTTTTAAGTTGGTGATTTAGTTTGGAAGACTATTTTACCTATAGGAACAAAGAGCAACAAATTTGGTAAATGGTCGCCGAATTGGGAAGGACCGTATCGTATTGTGAAGGTTTGTTCTGGGAATTCCTATATGGTGGAGACTTTGCAAGGATTTTAGTTGCCAAGGGCGTTTAATGGGAAGTACTTGAAGAAATATTATCCAAGTGTTTGACAACATGCTTGAAAGGATATGGCCGATATATGATATCGCCCTTAGAGAAAAAATGACCGACAATAGAGGATCGCCCTTAGTCTGATTAAATGTTTTGTGGTAAACAAATTTTTATCAAAAAACAGGGGGGCATATGTTGATGACCAAAAGTGGCTTAAAGCCGATCAGGCTGGGACAGCCGGTCTAGACCGCCTGTACATGCGGTTAGACCGGCTGGGCCCTATAGCCGATCTAGCAACGTGCCAGGCGGTCTAACTGCCTGTCACAGGTGGTCTGACCGCCTGTCCCTGAGTCCGAGTAGAATCAGGTTTTTACACATTTTTAGATCTGTACAAGGACTTTCTTGCGGGGTAAGACCTCCCCATCCTATAAATATAAAGGACCGTGGCCGATTGAGGACCTCTACCCAATCGTACAAATCATTGTTCTAATTTTTATCTTCAAACCCTAGCTTTTCCAACCCCTTTGCTTTCCTTCTTCGTCTCTACGGCGTTTTAGGACGTTCTAAGTGGCCTTGCCGACCTTAGAACAACTCTAGGTTCGCAGCCTCCGACGGGGTCCCTCCCGAGGTTGCAGTCGTAGGTTTTCGCGGCGCCTCTGCTACAGGCGGTCTTACCGGCCCCTACAGCCAGGCGGTCTGACCGGCTGCGTCCAGGAGCTCCGACGAGGAGAATTCGACGACCGCGCGTTAAAGCGCTTTCGTATGTTGACCAGAAGTGCGTCAACAGATGGACTAGCACATCACCTTTCTAACCAACACCATCAACTTACATGGTATGGAAAAATAAATAGACCTTTGACTCCCTCTATCATGTAATCTTTTGCGTTCATACTGTCACTGCTATATATACCCTTGTAGTTGTCCACTTCACATTCCACTGAGGAACTTAGTTGCAGTATGAAGGGGTGCACGATATGAAAACAGCTGAGCACAGAAATTTATACATCAAGGCAACTGGGTAGGCTTGGGAGATGTCAGGAGCAGTCATCTTGGGCATACAAAATGCATCTGTCAATAATAGATTAGCTGCAGAAGCAAGCCAAGAGACGTAACAGAAGACTGAAGCTGTTAGCAACCAAGTAGTCTAGATCCCCTGTTCTAGCTGCTGGACATAGACTGCAGCATGCCGGTTCCTCGCCTGGCCCTGTGGTCGCCAGTTTTCAGGCCTTGTTCTGAATTGGTCCAACCGAACCCTGACTTTGTCATTTTCCGTCCAAGCCAGTGAGTTGCTATGCCTTGGAAAAGATTTTCAACCTAATACGCAACGGGTAATAAGGTCTTCATTTTAGGCACGCGATGTTTTCTCGGTTAATTGAAAGTCAGAATTGTCACATAATAGTGTCAAATCAAGCCTGAATAGATACTTTTAGGAATACAGTTTTCAAATTATATGAAAAATCTAAGTTCAGCACAACAATGTTTCAAACCATTTTTGTCTGTCACGCGGCTAATCAAATGCTGTATGCTACCACAAGTTTCTAGCAATATCTAATTTGTTCTCACGTAAAAGTTTGCAATTATTTATCTTCCTCCTTATTTCTCCTTATTTCTGCTGGAATGCTAAATCACAGCCCCTCTCCCTAAACCTTTGTCTGCTCGGCAGCTTTGAATAGGTAGATAATAGTGCACGTAGGGTATTGTCAAAGAGCCTCGGTTTTCATGTCTTGCGTGCATGTTGCAAAGGTCCCAAAGAAGTACGACCATACCATCAAATTTCTATGTAGGCACTATCATAGCCAGCAGCAGCTAAACATGGATCATGGTGCTGCACCGGTCATCGAGCAGGCTTGGGAAGCATCAAGAACTTTTTTGTTGCGTGGTTAGTCAGAGTATCGAATAAACATTCTACTGTGCCATGGAAGCTATAGCTCACTCACCTCTTGTAGAAATCAGCGCACACACCTGTGCTGGGTGTGTCCATATACATCGTTACACTGCTGTACCACTCCGTGAGTCATCTACAGCTCGCAGCCTGGCGGCAGAATCAGTACGTGTTGCCGAGCTAGATGACACCCCCCGGGGAGTCAGCACGACGACGACTTCAGTGACCCAGAGTGGTTGAGATTGAGAGGTTCCGCAACCGATGGTTGGTTGAAGGTGGTCGAGACCTAGCTCTACTGACTACACAAATGCTGAAGTTGGTGGCTGCGATTCATGCCGAGTGGTTCAAGAACGGCTGATCGCATTGTTATAGGGTAATCAATTTATCCTTAGCTAACACTCTTCGTTAAGAGACACATAGTGGCATTGGACTATTATATAACCTAGGATGTGTTTTTTTATGTATGCATGATATAGGCATCCCAAATTGATGCGTAAAACATTATTACACCACGGTTTAAAAGAAAAGGTGGTATTGGTTGTTGTTTCTAAAATTACAAAATGTCGACCAAGACATTTCTGCAAAGATTAAATTTTCCAAATAACCTTAGCATTCTGACATTATTGCAATAATGTAAGGTATATTATAATGCTAATTAAGTCTATCTTTGTGAATTCATTGTAGTGTTAAGGTAATATTTGAAAAAATATCATACATTTTTTTTCACTATAATATAAGAATTGTTTTACAAACATATATTAGGTATTTTAAAAAATGTAAGAAATCTTACACCAAATATCTAGAGCTCTTGAAAAAAACAAAAAAAATACAACGTTTCGGAAAAAGCAAACTAGGACCAACTATTTATATCATTTAAATGTCACATAAGCAAGCACGTCTTGATTTGTGGATCCCACTTGACGATTTGCAAATTGAATAGAAATAATTCACTGAAATTAAGAAGAGCCATAAAAAGAAATAATTGATGCCTAGGAAAATGACAATGAAAAATGTAACTATAAAACCTTAAGCTCCGTCGGTTAGGCTATAGATACCCTTGGGTTTATTCAAGAATGTTTTAAAAGTACAAATAAGCTCCAGATCAATGTGTATATCGGAAAGACGTAAATTGTGATGATAAATTTCCATACATAAAGGAGAAATATTAGGCATCTAATCATAAAGAATGAACATTGTTCTATAAAAATATAGCGCATTATAAAATGAACTATACACGTAGAGTATAGTTCATTGTACTTCGTATGCAAGGAGAGAGAGTGATCTTCATCACAAGCTTTCGTAGGTGACCGAAAGGCGATCATGGCATCCATGGCCTCCTCTTCCACCAACTGTCACAGCATCATCTCGCTCATCACGCTCCTGTTCTTCATCATCATCAATGTCAGGGAGGTCGCCGGTGAGCCTCCCAGCGTAGTGCCCTCGGCGTGCAAGCGCGCCTACGGCGTTGGCATTGGCTCACTCACCGAGGACTTCTGCCTGTCGGCCCTCACCGGCCATAGCGCCGGTGCGGCGGACAACGGTGACCTTGCCCTCATCGCGGTCGACCTAGCCACAGCCAACGCCACTGCCACCGAGCGAAAGATCGATGACCTCCTCAACGGCGGCGACGTGTCGGAGGGCCTCCAGTCGTGCCGGGCACTCTACAAAGCTGTGGTGCACCAGTACCAGCCCCAATGTCGTGCAGCCGTGAAGGAGCGAAGGTTCGCTGATGGGAAGCTGTGCCTCCTCCGGACAGCCCAGGCGCCTGTGGACTGCGAACGGTGGTTTCAGCAGCGCATGCTGGCGTCTCCGGTGGCCCGTGAAGATGACAGTCTCGCTAAGCTTGTGAATCTTGCAATCGCGTTGAGCTCGATCGCCTGATCTGTATGGAGTTTGTTTCTTTATCACCTACTGTCCACAATAACAATGTTTATTTGGTGTTTTACCATGAGTATTGATCGTCCAAGGATGTATCCAATTTTTGTGCTGGCCATGATCTATGTTTGAAACTTTTGAATTACTACTAAGCAGAAACAAGAAACCAGCAAGTAGTGATGGCATATCTCTGTAAGGTCTTTTTTCATAGAGGTGGTTTAGAGGGGCGTGAAGGGTATTGAGTCTAAAATGAACTTAATTCCAGGCATAGGATATTTCCCTTGTATAGCTCAGCTGAAACTAGACATTTCCATGTACTCAGCTTGGATGTTGTGCATCTCCTAACACTCAAGATAGGACTCATAGGAGTACAAATTTCTGACGCTTGCACACCACATATCCATCATTGGGTGTGTTCGGCAGAGCTGCCTGCAGCTGCGCTGCAGCTGCCGCTGCAGCAGCCGGCACACCGTTGCAGCCAGGCAAGCTGCTGCTGCTGGTTTGATTTGAGTCCCAGCCAGCTGCTGCTGCTTCGTTTGAGTCCCAGCCGAACGGCTGGGCTGCACAGCTGCAGCCGCAGCTATCCAATTAGCTGCAGCGAGCAGGCCCATTGATTCCTGAAGTCTTCCAATCCTACATGATAAATCATTGAGAAACCATGTGAATTTTATGCATAGTAAATTGTTAGCCATGCGCCAATGGAATTGACAGCAATTTATAAGGAGGCGATCAAAGGACTTCAAGGCATTGAGGCAGATGTGGAGGTTCTTTATTGCTATATGCCCATAGGGTTCCATGGTAAATACCTTCGTTGAGTATTTAGCGAACAGTGACGACATCGGGCCTGGTATGTTCTTGTCACATGAAAGTCGACCTGGAAACAATGTTGTTCGTCGTCCTAAGGAAAAGTTGAATTCCACATATTGTGAAACCATCCATACATATGTACCACATTCATTTTTTTGCAGGAAACAAATTACATATGTACCACATTCTTGGTTCTATGTTCCTCTATCACATCGATCTTAAGGTGTAGTTTTTAATGGCCTTCGATCGAGCAAGCAAAAAAGGAACTATATCAAGCTAATTTCAGCTTGGTTTATCATGGTGAATCAAAACATAACCGCAGTGGAGTGCTATTATGAATAATTTAAGGACAACCAAAAACTCTCATAGGTGCTTCACAAATAAAGAAAGAACAAAGTTGTCAATAAATATTCCTCAAAGTTTTGGAGATGTACAGCTGGGGACAAGAATGCAGTGCCAAAAGCACCGATGAACGATCAAACTGCTATAGACCACTTAACAAATGGGTGCAGGGAGGTGTTTGTACTATAAGAGTCTCGTTGTTCATGTTCATGTCAAAGATTATTTCCCTGTAATTTATGCCAATAGAAGCCTTTAACAGCTACTGCTTCTATTCCTAGTACATACAAAACAAACCTTGTAGATGCAACTAATTGTGACGTATCATGTGGCGGAACCGACCAGCTTAAACCGGCTGAAGTGCACCTAATTATCAATTTAATGACAATTATAGCAAACGCACTTGAAATGGTTCAAACCCGGCAATCCGTCGGGTGTCCCCGGGACAAACCCGAATCATCCACATACAATTGTGACCTCAACGATACATTCAGGATCCCAACGAAGAGGCAACTCGATCAAACATCACACTTTTATACAATTATTTTTTCCAGCAGCCTAAATTTATTCAGACGAGAGGTTACAAACTTAGATGCAAATTAAGCCAACTAGGAAGCATTTTAAACAAAACAAGTATGGATATCAAGTCTTGACCATAGTTTTCATTACCAAGGTACTTTTAACAAGAATGCGTCTGACTCAAGGACGCATTCTTGCTCTTCATGAACAATCTTGACTTGAATGCTAAGCTTTCCTCTGCACAAATATAATCTAGTTGAGTATGAAGGTACTCAGCAAGACTTACCTGTCAATAAAATAGAAAAGACCACAAGGAGCATGCAAAGGCTTTGTGGACTAGCTGACTCAACCGTTTTGCGGAAAAAACTTACTAAATGTGGATCCTTAAGAAAGCTTGTTTGCATGTTTTAGTGATCATATTATGGCTAGGTTCAAGCAAAATCCTTTTGCTAAGTTCAACTAGCATTTCATACAGCAAAATTATTTATGAACAACATTTCTTTCATCTAGGTACTATGATGTATATGCGAGGTCAAGCGGTATTCATAACCGAGAAGTGTGGTGGTCCAGACCGAATTTACATCATGCAGGAGAAACCTACTCACATGACACGTGCATGACCCGTCGGATTGCACGTGGCAATCTTTCGCGAGAAGTCACGATAAAGCTTGAACTGCCCTCGTCCAAGCTCGGGTTCGCACCCTCGCAAGAAGCCCCATATCTGGCTGCTACCATGCGGATTTAGCAGCTACGAACCTGCCACATCGCCACTTCGAGCGGGGCGAACCACGGTACAAACTTAAAGTGACCTATGTTACTGGGTTTACTGGTTCAATATGCCAGCATGTGACTTGTACGTTCAATACTTGACCAAGGTTAAACAATGAATGGTCCTTAATCAAACATATCCTGAATGGTGATTTGAATCAAGACTCCTTTCTTGATCCAATCCAACCATCCGCTTCTCAAAACTTTGTTGATCTCATGAATTCCTTTAGCATGAAATCTAAGCATATTGATAAGGCATTAAATTAAGCCTATTTAAGCTACATGATATCTAAGCAGGGCTAAGCTTACATCAAATTGGTCTTTTTAAAATAGATGGTAAAGTAATTCTAAACAAGGAACCTAAATTGCATAAATGGTTCTAGTACAATTCCTAGACGTAATGCATACGAGATAAGCAATTTGGACACACGTAAATTTTATCATAAATTTCCATATTTAGAATGCACCGGGGACCATAAATTTACAAACAAACACAGGGATTTAATATAAAATAAAGAAAACCCTTTTACCAAAAACACCCTGGGAAACCTATACTCGCACACCCCTTACCTAACCCCTCTCTCTTGATCTCACTGCCTCGCGGGACCAGGACCACGCACAGTGCCCTGCCCCAACTTGCAGGTGACGTTTGTGGCAACGGGGGTTGCACCAAAAGGACCACCTCGACCCCACGAACTCGTCCCCCAACTTAACCCTTTGGATTGCTGCTCTGGCGATGGCCCGCGGCGGCACCATGGCACAACTCGTCGGCCGGCTAGCAGACGACAAACTGCGGCGCTAGGCTTCTCTCCGAGCTTCACCAGACCCATAGCAACGGAGACTTGGCCGGAGCGGCTCTGCTGGCTGTGGGCAGCGACAGCGGCAGCTCTGCGCTGAGATGGTGCGAAGACGAAGCCGGCACTGTGTAACATTCCTAAAAATTTGCATGTTTAAAAATGTGGATTTAAAAATTTTTGAATGAATGTGCAACAATTTAAATTTGCCTAAGGTCAAATTCTCCTCTCATCTAAATCCTAGCAAAAATATTATTTTATTTAAGGGTAATATAATTAGAGTGGCATTTGGATTTTATTTGGATTTGTTTGGATTTTATTTGAAGTATAAATATGCTTTTGAATTTGAATTATAAATTCAAATTCAAATCTTTGGGCTTAAACTGCTGATGGGCCGATTCCCGGCCCATTCTCTTTCTCTCTCTCTTCTCTCTCTTTCCTCCGCGCGAGCCGCTTTCTTCCTCTCTCCTTCTCTCGTCTGCGCCGGCCCACTCCCGCGCGCCGGCCCAGCTACTCGCTCGCACAACCCAGCCCAGCAACGCGCGCCTTCGTCGTCACGCCGCGCCGACAGGTGGGACCCACACGTCAGCCACACACCGCTACAGAATCGTCTTCTTCCTCACGCCTCCGTCGCCGCGCTCGCGCGATTCGCGATCCCGCGCCGCGCCCGCGCGCGCGCTCGCGCCTTGGATCGTGCCGCGCCACGCTAGACCTACCCCTCGCCCAAGCCAAACCCCGGGACCCTCTAGAAGCCTTGGCGGCCACTCCACCTCGCCGCGGAACGCGCGCTCGCGCTCGCCAACGTCACGGCGGGGTCACGCGATTCGCGTGACCCGTAACCGACTTCCCCCTCGCCCAAGCCATCTCAACCTCCTTGCCTCGCCTACAAGTAACCGCCCACGCCTCAATTTGAACCCAATTGCCCTCTCGGGGTTTATCCCCTTTTCACCACCACCGCGCGCACGAAGCAGAGGAGGATAAGTGGAGGAGGGGAAGAGGAGGGGAAGAAGGGGGAAGAGGAAAGAAGGAGGAGCTACACCGCTGCGGAGAGAAGCCCCGCAGCCGCCAAGGGAACCCGGAGGTGGAGCCAAGCCGTACCTCGACGACACCGAGCCGTGCGCCACCGTGAAGCCGCCGCGAACGCCGACGTCGACGACGACCGCTGCTCCGAGCCGGCACCGCGACACCTCGTCACTGCCTCGACGGTCTCCCTGCCTCGCCTCTCTCTTCCCGAGCCCGTAGGTGAGCCAATCTCGCCGAGCCCCGCCTTGATTTCCCCTCGACGCCGCTCGCCAGAGCTCCGCCATGGAAACCTAGCACCGCCGCTAGGGCTACCCACCCATTTGCCCGGCCTTCGTGCCGCTCTCTTATGCAGGAGCCTTCGCGGACACATTGCGCACACGCACACACATCAGCCGCCGCGGGGACGGGAGACCGGACGCCCGTGGGTGGCGAGGCCACGCCGCGGCCATGGCGCAGCCATGGTGCGCGCACTCCCGCATACACTCGCACACACACACCCACTTGTTCAATCACGCACACGACACGCACACGAGCACGCACGCGTGCAGCCCCCGGCCACGAGGCACTGCCTCGCACAGCCGGCGAGCTCGCCGCCGTCTGCACGAGCACGGCCGCCGCGTCGCGCCGCGCAAGCGTTCATGGACGCACGCGCGCACGCACGGGCACGCCAAACCACACGCACGCACGCTGCACAAGTCCGCGCACGCGTGCTGGCGAGCGAACGCGCACGCACGGCGAGCCGTCGCGTCGCGCGCGTCGCGAAAGCCGTTGCGGCATTCCGTCAAGCATGTCGTGCGCGAGAACTTTTCCCCACTGGATTTCGAATCCGATTTCACACCTGTTGGACCACACGGGCGCAGCCGCACCGGATCGGCGCGCAGCCGCACCGGATCCGGTGGACGCGGTCCACGTGAGCCGCACTCACGGCTCACGGTGGACTGCGCCCTCGCGCGCTGTCGCGCCGAGCCGAGTCGCTGACAGGCGGGGCCCACCGCCCAGTGGGCCCACCTGTCAGGTTGACTTGGTCGTGATGACGTCAGCCGGGCCCACGCTGACGTCATCATCACCGGACCCCTCGGCTGACGTCAGGCTTACGTCATGCTGACGTCAGCAGGGCCGCGTGGTGCGCTCTGGCGCTGCCACGTGTCGCGTTCTGGTTTTTCCGGATTTAATCTTTTCGGGAATTCGTTTATCTTTTTCGGAAAATGATTTAAACTTAGAAAATTCATAACTAATTCAATTTAAGTCAGAAAATTATGAAACCAGTTTCTATAATTTTCTAAAAATATGAATAACAGTTTGGGAGGGTGTTTGGAGTCATTTGGATCTTCTATATTGCTGTTCTTTGGATTTCTTGCCATTTACCGTAGGATTTACCGTATCTTCCGTATTCAGGAGACGACGACCGTGAGAAGCTGATTGAGGATCCGGCCGAGGACTTCGACAACTACCCGCACTCTCCAGGTTCACGCCCATCCCATCTTTTGAATGCCCATTAGGCATATGCTGTTAGTATGCTAGTGCTTGCACGTGATGATTATATGATGATTAGCCATGCATAGCCCTTTATTGCCCTTACCCCTTGATGACCTACCACTTACTATATACTTGGGATATTGCTATTGCTGTGCATGCTATATGTGGGATTAGTAGATATTCTCTGTGTGGGGTGTGCGGGAAAACCGGGAAGGAGTATGGTGATTTTGACCTTAGTAGGTCCTTGTCGGTGCGGGTATTTATAACAACCCGACATAGGCTTTCGGGGAGCCAGGGGCGAGCTTCTGAGTAAGCCCTGTGTTGTGCCTGTGGCGGGCACGGTTGTGACTTGTGATTGTGATTGGGAGCTAGGAGTATGGCGGTTACCTGAGATGGTAACGGTTGCGGACCACTGCGGTGGATACGCTTTTGGGACGATGACACCCGTACCGGCACCTTAAACCTTGTTGACCGACCTCGTGATCACTGTACCGTACGCACCAGCTTGCTTTTGTGGGAGGAGTACCAGCTAGCCTTTCTCGGAGCGGTATCCGGACTGTTGGCGACCACAGTGTGGTATTTGTGTCAGGGGGACTGGATGCGTCCTTACACCCCCGATCGGCGAGCTATTCCCCGTCTGGCCCACGGGGAACGTCCTCACAGCTCTTGGGGCCAAGGTTAGCGTGCCGAGGCGTTCAGACCCGAGGGATGCAGGAGGATGCCGTTTCCGGTTAGGAGTTACTAGTTGTGGGCTGTGTCTCAACCGGTTGATCCCCGGTTTGTAGCCCGAGTTGGGTACAGGCGTACAAGCTCTGCAGAGTCTTATGATCTATACGTATAGCCGTGACTTCGGTCTCGGAAAGCGCAGTGTTAATGTCTCGGTCGTCCATTGTTTTGGGTTATGCTTTCTCTTCCCCTATAGGAGAGTGTGTGAGGTCGTTGGTGCGGGCGGGGAGAGGGAGGTTGAGCTCCGCCTCCCTTGCGATCCGCCCGTACCTCTTGAGATGCCGGGGATGGGAGCCCGCGCATCGCCCGAGAGATGGAGGTGTTGAGTTGAGACGGGACCTGGTAAGCCAGGACGGCCCGAGTTGTGGTAAAAGAGGGATATGGGAAGGATGATACTATTTACCGCTGCTGCTTAGGAAACCTATACCTTTCCATTGCTATTTTCTTTCCCTTTAGAATTAGGCCACCTAAAGCTTGCATACAGATGGTGACGTGAACCTGTTCCGATCCTTGGGAACAGTCTGTGAGTTCGCAGGGTACGAGTCCGAGCACGAGTTCAACCATGATGGGTGGTACGACTAGGCTGCAGCTACGCTCAGGAGATTGCCTGTGGAGAGGAGACCACTTGGAGGACGCTTGATAGATTCTGCCGCGCTACATTTTCTTTATGTTGCATTCGGCCCCTGAGGCATTTGTACTTATTCCAGAGACATGTACTGGTTACTATATTTATGACATGTGATGTAATTCGATTGGAAGACTGTGATATACTTCTGAGATGAGTTCTGTACGCGGTAGCACTATTCCTGGGACTATCGCAATGGTACAGGGAGTCGGACTTTGTTCATTAAAAGTCCGGTTCGTTTCACACTGATTGCCTTCAAACTTGCATCGCGTCCTCTAATGCCTTGACGTGTGGGCAGTGCAAGGCGGTGGCCGCCGGCAACCATCTGCGTGGTAGCGAGCTCTGCTTGCTAACTCTGTTCTGCACGACTGCACTCTCTCTTCCCCTTCTCTGAACTCGAAAATCACATCCAAATCTGCTCCAAATTCGAATACAAACTTCATTCGAACCTCAAGTCAAACTTGTAAAGTAAACATACCCCAACAACTTCCTTACAGGTACCTTGGCCAGGAAATCAACGAACTTTGACCACTGAACCTCACTGTAGAAACACCAAACACAGTGCAACTTAGCCTCTTTTGAATATAATTTCAAGCATCCAAATTCGAATTTCTTTCCTGCCCTCCCTCTAAAATGTGTTAATCATCCATCAAGGAGCCCATTTTGCTTGCTGAACACATATCTTGCTGCACAAACTTGGACTGAAACCATCTCCAAATTTGGCCAATAACCATGCTTTTCAGACTTTAGCAAATTCTTTCTTTTCCTCTTTTATATTTTCTCTTTTTATTTTTCTCCAAATGTGGTCACCAATTTATGTCCAATAAATTCACGTTGAACCTTATCCTCCATTCAAACATGTGGATGGGTTCAAATATAAATTACCAAGATTGACAAAAATCTTACTCACTAACTCTTAGATGAAAATTCCAAAACTCCCTTTTCACTTCTATTTTCTTTCTTTTTTATTTTTACTAAGCCAGTCTCTTAACCATGTCCAACAATAATGTTATGGCCCTAAGCCATCCTTCCAACATTTGCGTAAATTCCAAAATTTAAAGTTCTCAAAGTTTTGAACAAAGTATGACTGAATTTGAATTCAAATTTCCACTTTGAATCGAAAATATATGATTATATCCTTAAATTTGCCCTAATCCAAAATTGATTACATATTTAACTCCAAAACTGGTTGTTAACACATGGGGTGTTACATATCACTTAATTAACAAAGTTGTTTTTTTTTGTTCGTCGTTGCTGTCCAAAATGTATTGTATTGTTAATGTTGACCGGAGAGGGAGTACTGAAAATCCAGAAATCTGGTTATACCTACAAAGGGCTCCAATCCTTGCCCTAAATAGGGTTTATTTAGTCATACCAGAGCATATATCATACGGTGTTGGTGGTGGCTCATTCACTAATAAGGACTTCTGCCTGTCGGCCCTGAGCAGCCACAATGCCGGCGGTGGACAATGGTGACCTTGCCCTCGTCATGGTCGATCTCTCCACAACTAACACCACCACCACTGTGCCTCACCAAGCTTGCTAACCTCGCGATCACACTGAGCTCGATTGCCTGAACCATGCAAGGCTCCGTTTCTTTATGCCTGTAGCTCGTTATCTCTCACTGTCCACAATAAATTTATATTTATTTGGTGGTTTACCATGACTATTGATCATCCAGGGATGTACCCAGTTTTTGTGTTGGCTATGATCTGTGTTTCAAACTTTTGAATTACAGCAAAGAAGAAATTAGAAATCAGCAGTAGTGTTATTTCGCTTATTGAACAGCACATATTCCACATGTACGCAGATTTGATCTCTCACGCACGTCAACCAAATCAGATGTGGACCCATATGAGTGCATATTGCTGAAGTTTTCACACCACGTATCCATCATTGATTCCTGTAGTCCTGCAATCCTACATGATAAACCATTGAGATGTCTCATGTGAATGTTGTCCACATTTTAATTTGTATCCATTGGCCACAGGAATTGGCACTAATTTATAAGGAGACATTTGAAAGGACTTCACTGCATTGAGGCAGACGCGGAGGCTATTTATTGCATAAAGCGACCACATTGGGCCAAGGAACGTTCTTTTTCTGTGAATGTCGATCCAGGAACAATGTTGTAAAACCTTGATGCAATCATGCAAACATATATGTCATCCGCAGAACCAGGATTCAATTGCCTGTCGTTGCTGTACACCGGGTCTATGGAGAGGCCACCTAGTTGTCTTAAGATGTCTGGTCTTTCCTGGGAGTAGTGCAACGTACCGTCTAGCAGATCCAATTGCCAGAACTCTAAGTCAGGAATGGGTCAACTGATTGTCAAGCAATGAATTAACTGTTTTTTATAATAAACTGATCAATTATCTTCTTTTTTTTGTTGTTGTTGTCAACAGGTCGTGAGAAGAGAGCCTGAGTAACCGAACAAATCCCAGTAGATATTTACAGAAAGTGGATTCACTCCGAGCTGAATTGTCTTCAACATGTTTTACACAACTTTAGGACTACACAAATCTTGCGTACTGGCATGTGGGCTTAAGTTTATGGGAACAACCCTTGCTATTTCTCATATAGCATTCCTACACCAAACAACACAGAACATACACATACAACCACATAATGTTTGTCACTTAATTGACTTGGATTGGAAATTATCCACAAATCTAGGCTCTCACGTGCGGACGTGCCACATATTTTATTCACTCCATACAAGCTTCCAAATACTTAAGGAATAATAGTTCCATTGCATATCACAGGTAGTATCTTCAATACATTCTTGATAGTTCAGCTCCTTGGGAGGAGTTGAATTTTGTAGCCATCCGGGAAAACAATCACTCCCATGCGGGCAACTTTTCCTCCACTGATCTCTTTCCATCTATTTACACGTACATGCATGTGTGTCAATCATCTATTTACACGTACATGCATGTGTGTCAATACGCTCCAACTCGATGAATATTTATGTACGAAAGCATCACAGTTATGTAAATAATTACCTGTACTTTGTGACCAACACATGGAGAAAAATTGCAGTAAAAAGCTTGCTAAAATCTGACGCAGGACAAGTCCGTATACCTAACCCAAATGGCATGAAACTCTTCAATAATGTGCTCCGTTAATCAGCCTCTTCCTGCATTATCAAATTTGTTGATTGTTTCAAATCTCTGGTCGAGAGTAGCTGCACATGCAGAAGAATAGTTGATTATTCTTACTGACCTCCCACCTCCATGGGTTAAACCTCAGAGTGTCTTCAAAAAAGTCTGGGTTTACATGAACTGCCATGGGGCATACCATGACCATCCGACCGGATGGAGTCGTATAACCTGCATTGAAGAGGGAGTACTAAGAACGCGGTATAGTACACTTACAAAGCGGTAAAAATTAGGACAAAACTATGTGCAGGGTATCTTTAGAACACCATATATCTTGTCCATCCTACATACTTATGAAATTGTACCATTTTTCTATATTACTGTATATGTTAGAAATATACCATTCACTTGCACATCTGTCATGGTTTTTCGGAAAACCCCTGGTGTAGCATTACTCATTCTTGTAAGCTCATTAATAACCTTCATGCAGAATCAGCTCATATTAGTTAAATAGAAGGAAGGTCCCAACATTTTTTTTTGTAATAATGTACATATATATATAGCTCAGTGTAAAATCACCATATTTGTGAATGTTAGCGACTTGTATTCCTCCCATGTGAACCCATAAGTTGCATCGCCTCTATTCCTCACTATTGCTTCATGTTCCTCCTGAAGATTTGTATTAACAAAAACACTATTTAAACGATTGTGCACGTGTGATATGTGAGTGAAATACAGTTAGGCCTATATAGTTATTCTAGTATGCAAAACACTTTGAATGCACATTACCTACCTCCAGAGCTTTAAGAACTTCGGGGCTGTTGCTGAGAAACTTGAATGCCATCGTGAGGATGGGTGCCAATGTTACAAAGCTGGTAAAGAGGAGTGCAACCAATGCATCGGTAGCAAATTTCTCGTCTATTGTTGGTGTCCCACTCTGCAGCTCTTCAACAATTAGGTCAAGAAAGTCACCATGCTTTGTGTCTGGTTTGCTTAACCTCTTTCTCAGCAAACCAGACATTATCTTCTGCATGTTTTTCCTTCCCTTGACACAAAAAAAAACACAAAAGGAATTATCATAAGGAACCTAAAAATATATTTATTAGAGACCATATTCAATTGTAATTATTCTGTAGAATTTTCATATGATTGAATAAAGTAATTATATACATTCTAAATAACAATTATATTAAAAACATGGAAAATGTCATACCTGCATGCATTGGTAAAATGTTGTTCCAGGGATATATAATGGGAATGATATCAATCCCTGGAGGAATGCACTGTAGTTATTTGTTAATTCTCTTGACTCGATGGGATTGAGGTTAACCAACTTCTTAGCAACCAGATCAATAATCATCTATTCCACAAAAGCATATCAAGCACATGTTAGGACCGTACAATATATGATCTCACAGCATCGTATGTTCATTACAATCATATCTATTTTGAATATACCATTGCGCCCTAAAAAATATTTAGTTTTTTTACAGTTTATGAATTGTTTTGGCCATTCAATAAGGGATTGAAATTGCTTTAGTCCATTGGTTATGTATTAAGTCTTTAAGAAAGAACATATGCTAAAAGTAAGTTTTTCCCTCATCCCTAATAAAATAAGTGCACCTCTATTACATTCCAAACAACATAGTAGTATTATGAAATAAGTTTGTTGCCCCAAATTACTCATGGTAGTGATTGAATGTCGCCATATGTATCCAGATATTTAGATTCGGAGTAATTATGCATGTGGTTGCACAAGAACCGTTAGGTTGAAGCATTATTTTCTTTAATGAAATTCTCTCCTTTGCACTCTTTGTGGGACAGAGTTTGAACTCCAAAAGTAGTGCACTTATTTTGCGAGATATGGAGAGTGGTTCAAACACAACTGAGTACTAATATTGTTTTTGAAACGAGTAATATTGCTGGGCAAACATAAAACGATTTTCCTAATGCATCTCATATACACTCCGTAGCCTCAATAATAATACAAGCTTGTTTTCGGTCTAGGACCACAACCAGATCAAGCTAATTTGTGGAAAAGCCCTAATAACACCTGGCAAAAGCTTTGTCGAGTGCAGAAACGGCACTCAGCAACAAAAAAAAATAAAACACGGATGATGAGGAGATGGTGATAGTGTCTTTGCCGAGTGCTATTGCGAAAACAGTTGGCAAATGTCTGTGATCTGTCGAGTGCCCCCTGCATGGCACTTGGCAAAGTCTTTTCATTTTTTTGTTTCCATTTTTTTCTCTCTTTTTTCTGTTACATAGTGTGTTTTACTAATTTTTTTTGAATTTACTTTGAAAACCCTTGTCCAAGTCTGTCTACAATACATATTTGATGCTTTACAAATATTATTCATCTATTTCATGCAGCTATATCTCAAGTTCAATTTATATTAATTATAAATAATTATCAAATAGATCATAAAATTACTAAAATGGCACATGAAACAATCCATAATTTTCATTGCCTATACAAATATTTTGCAGTCAATCCCCAACTCGACCATCACTTGGACTCAAATCTTATCAGATCCTTCTGAAGTGTGTGCTGTCCTTCTTTGGAGATGCTTTATTTTCTAAACATTGTATGTGACAAATTGTGCAAAACCCTCTCAATTTTCTACCACCGCCTCTGCACATGATATCATGACATCTCGACAAATCTCATAATTTTTAGAATTAATTTGCTTTTTATACAATTTTACAACCATTCGGCAACACATGTTGCTAACATTAAATTCAGCCACACATTCGAGTTCATCCTTCACATGAGATCCTTTACCAAGTGTTTGATTTCTAGCACTCGGCAAAGAGGTTGTTTGCCGAGTGCTTTTATTTCGCCGTGTTCGAGACACTTGGTAAAGAAGATATTTTCCGAGTGCCCGACTAAAAGCATTCGGCAGATAACCACACACTCAGCATATAGCCAGTTCGTGCAGTGGACATCTGAAAGTGACTATTTGGGTCCATCAGGTTTTTCAGTTGTTCATTCCAAATGTGAATCCAGTTCCGTAGAGGATCCTGAGTGAAGTAATTAGTAATGATTGGGCCATTTTTTTTCTCACATGTATAGTCAGTCATGGTTTAAATAAATAATACTAATTCAGCATGAAAACCTTTGGTGATATGATTTGAATTCTACTAGTTCCATTACTAAACATGCATTAATAAATTGACTTACATAAGAAGTAACACGTTAATTAAGGGACTGATTACATTTTATTCTTTTGGATTATATGCAAGCTAAAAGTTTTGCAAAGAGAAAGAGCTTGTTCACACTTACATCGGGGGTGCTAACATGAACATCAATGACATATTTACTGGCCCATTCTGCAAAGGTATCTCTTATGGCACCCTCCAGTTCAGGAAGAAGGTTGTGCTTCAGGTATTCGTGACCAAAAATTTTATAAATGGAATTTCGGATGAATTTGTGAGGAGGGCCATGAAATCCATCTATTGTCTCCTCGCCAATGATTATATTTGCCGCTTCAGGATACCAACTCCGGAACAACTTGCCTTCTTGCTGAAATACGAACCTGTTGATCTCCGGATCTGCAGAAACCACAAGAGGCTGTCCCACCAAGCTTGTCTTGAAAAGCGGACCATACCTAAGAGTTACAACAATTATCAATGCATCATAGAAAAAATGTGATAGCAGATCCCTATTTTCGTTGGTATTTTATGAAATAAAGATCTTTTGGTGGTATTTTTATGTAAACAATGATCTTCAATGATACAGAACCAATTTTTCGATGTGGAGTACAGAATATATCACCTTTTCAGTCTTTGCTTGTAGAAGTCTGGGATGTCCAGAGAATAGCTCATTTTGAAGAATTGGATGCTCTCGCCGACAATAGGTAAGCCCATAGAACCAGGTGGAAGAGTCCCTTTGCATGGGGGATTCATCCATTTGCATATCCACTGTAGCAACCACACAATGAACAACGTACCACCACAGAGACTTGCATATGTAAGAAGTTTAGTCTCCATGGTGCACTGGTGCTACTGCTACTAGCAAGTATGGGTTTCGAGGCAAGAGAGTCAGTGTCTCTGGCTAGTTTTTGACGTGCAGTTGAGATATCCCTAGAAACTTATTATATAGGATGATACAGGCATATAATGCGCATGGGCTATGTATTTACTAATTTGCCCTACATTATTGTGATGTGATGAGACAAGTTTATTTATTCTCACACACAACCATCCTATCAAGAGTGTAATAACTGTTGGTTTTATCAGAGAGGCTAGTACTATTTGGATCCATCAGAGTGGTTGGAGTCGTGACTCACACTGGATGTGTTGATTTTGATACCTCTCATGACTGAAACAAAAGACTGGTTTGCATGGCTGGGAATGTTGATAGCTTGGTGCACTACGCATGCATGCTTGCAACTTGCGTGCCTCAGCTAATAATCCCGCTGATTACGGCCCGGCACCCAGTGCTGAAATTAAACAGGTTTTTTAAGCTAATCACGAGAGCTTCATTTGGAAACAACATATTACAGTCCTACTCAACCACCCATACTAGACGAGATGAGAACTCAGTTAACCATGACACACTCGGGTTCAAGTCCGAGAAAAGACTCGCACATACATGAGACGCCTCATTTGCCTTCCCGGCACATAGGAAAATTTAAAAGCATCAAAAGTCCTACTCAGCTCTTGGATCTCTTGCCACAGGCCAGCCACTACACTATAGCCCTGTTTGGAACAGCTGCTTGCCAAAGCGATTCTCACCAAATCTGGTTTTCTGCAGAAGCCGTGTTCCACAAAATCGTGATGAGAAGAAGCGGGATGTTTGGCTCCAGATTCGTCTCAAGGAGAAGTCGCTGGGCATCCTGGCCGTTCTCGCTGCCGGCTACGCATATCACCAAAGGGCGAACGATGCCACACTTGCCACCAGATGCCCGCGATCCCCGCATGCAGCAGCTCGCCACCGGACGCCCACAAGGCCGCAACCCGTCCTCCTTGCTGTCATCTGCACTCAGGGACTTCTTCCAGAGCATGGTTTCCTGCTCGTGTACGGGGGACGGCGGCAGATGGGCCCTTCCTCTCCGGCGCGCGAAGACCTTGAAGGAGGCAGCGGCATGAGGGGCCTTCCTCCGGCTGGTGGACAGGGCAGAGGCGGCAGTGGTGGGGCTATTCCTCTCCAGGCGGCGCCCTGACGGGGGACCTTCTCCTTTTCAGCTCCGATGGCGGTGCGAGAGCAGACCTTCTCTGCTGGGGGGTGCCGTTGGCGCAAGAGCAGAGGCGGGGGTGGCTGCTCCGGTGAGGGTTGGGGAGCGTGCATAACAAGAATCGGTCTGCGTTCCAAAAAAGCTACCTCCAGGCCTATTTGGCGTTTCAGTGCATAAGGGGCGTTGGAAAAAATCATGCCCATGAGAAGCTGTGTGAGAATAGACACATTTGGCTCCATTAAGCGGCTTAAATCCAATGGAAGCAGCTGAGAAGTCCCAAATGGGGCCTATGTTTACCCATGTTGTATTGCAGCAGGTTGAAGAGACAGAGATTATCAATCTCCAAACTGAACCATACACAACCTTGCATGGCTGCTAATACAAGGCCATCTCTGGCCGCCAGCGCCTCGGCGGTTAGGACGTCCACCAAGTGCATATATCTCTTTGTTGCAGCGGTTATAAAAACTACTTCACCATCCCTGATTACCATCCCCACAGCTCCCGTTGATGATCCCGCTTGGTAATTAAGCGGCATCAGTATTCACTTTATACCAGCCAGGTTGGGTTTCTTTTCCAGGTGTGCTTCACCGGTTCTAGCCTATTGGTGTCTCCCTATGCCGTGCATAGCAAATCCTCAACCATCAGCGTAACAAGCTTGACTGCGCCATAGAATTCCACTTATCCCTTCCATGTCTCTATGGATTCTTTCGGGACATAGTGACCACACTACACATATGACGAGGGCCGTGTCCTTCTCCGAGAAGTTCTCCCCAGAAAGCAGGTCCCATGTCCACATCGTAGGTGTAAAGCTGGGACCTTGCAGCCTGTGACTTCCTTCTCAGCCTGCCACATGAAACATCATCTCTCATGTCTGCCCACATGACTCACAATGATCCTTGTGTGATACATGTCTTCAACTACTTGTCTAGATTGAACTTGCTTTAAGTCTCCAACTAGTCACAGGCAAAGAAAGCGAAGGCCGGGGGAGGGGGGGGAGGCAGGGGCATTTTTCTATGGACCTGTGTAGAAAGAATTTTCCAACAAGCTACTCGTTCTGTCCTGAAATACATGACATTCTAGATTGTAAGACAGATTTGCTGGACCAACAAAATGCCCTTGGATGTACCCTGGAATTATTATGTGGGGAGTTGTGTTGCCTAGTTGTTTTAATGCTAGTTGCAGTCAAGGAGCATATTTCTACTAATCCCCCAGTGAAGCAAACTAAGTATAGAGTACCCAAATTTGGAATACTTAATTAGATGCCTTGCATATTAGCAAAGACGGAGTAGGCTAGAAATAACTACGATTGGGGATGGGGATATGCGTCAATACTCAACAGTATATGGGTGAGGTGTCCGACCCTGACTCATTCATTGGTACAACATGTTGTTGGTGATAATTGATTTTCACATCAGTTGCATTTGCGTAAGGGATGAGATCATCGATGACGTAGAACTTAATTCCGGGCGAGCCTAAAATCGTTTGTAGAGCCGTACTTTCGCGTGGCTCTCTTCTGCTGCAACTAGGGATATACATAGTATGCTGCGAATCGTATTGCATTATGCCTGATTCGTAAATAAGATATACTGGAACCAGAAAATTAAACCAAATTTGAAACCTTTTATGTTGCATTCTTAATGTCATGGTTACACACTTCTTTGGTCGACAGGCTAATAAATACAAGAGGAATTTTACAATACACAATACTACACTATGCTAGTGTTAAAAAAGGACTAGTATAAAAAGATCCAATGGCTAAGGTTAATTGCACACTACTAAAAACAGCTCCAGTGGTATAGATAGTATACCCAGGTGGTATAGGTAGTATAAGGGTAATATAGGAAATAACAATTGTGATATCAATAATCTAATTTGGTTTACATTTGTTTATTTTCTTCATTCATCTCTCTGATTCTTTCCATCTTCCTAGGCGTAGGCCGGCTAGGGTTGATAGGGTTTTTTTGGATGGTGCCGTGACTGACGACTGCCCAGAGGAGGCCCGTGGCCGTTGGTCGCCGCCGGGGCGGCGGATCAGATCCATGGCCCAGACCCGCTGGTATCGCTCGTGGCCTGGTGCTGTACACGCGGCTACCTCGTCAGCGCCATGCTCGCCGAGGCTGCCGTTCGTAAGAGGCAAGATGATCCATGGTCTCAGTCAGTACACGCCTGACTCAGTGGCTCTTCCTGAGAAGACCACACTGCATGTGCATAGTGCACACTACTGTGAAAAGTGTTGTAACACGGTTCTTCTGGTATTACAAACAGTGAAGAGATTACAATTATCTTTTTCTCCACTCTAAAAACATCCTCCCGTACAGTTACTGTTGACCCGCTATTTATAGGCGGCAACCTCGTATGTTTATAAGACCGTTACTTCCCGCCAAAAATCTTATAGACTATTTTAGCTTTTAGATGACCGTTGCTTCCCGCCAATATTCGTCTCAACCTCGTATCAGGAGATGAATTTGTTTCGGCAGCTTCTTGTCTCGTGGCCAGCCTCGTGGACCTGGCCTCCGGTCTTGAACTATTGTCTTCTTCGCCTTGACCTCTTCAGTCTTGCCTGCAACTTTAACCTCTTCGAATTAGCTTCACGCCTGTCTTCTTTGTTTTGACCTCTTCAGTCTCGCCCGCAACTTTAACCTCTTCGAATTAGCTTCACGCCTGTCTTCTTTGTCTTGACCTGTTCAGTCTCTCCTGCGAAAATAGAGAATATGATTCCAAGGGGCGTCTCCCCAACAGTAGCCCCTTCGTCCTTGGATTCGAGTTCATTGCTCTTCGACCCTCGAACTCCTGGGACGAAACCCAAAAGGCGTTCCCTTGGAAAAAATTGGCGGTTACTTTGGCGCCCTTTCACCTCCCAAGCGGCGCGGTCTTCGAAACTTACCGTGCCTATAAATAGTAGAGGTTACCCCCCCTCGGAATTACCTTCGCTATCATCTTTGACTTCGTGCTATTTTCTTCACTTGGCTCTTATTGTTGCTGCCTGTTGAGATTCCTGAAGTGCTTCGAGATCAAAAGAGGTTAGTTTTGAAATATCTTTATCCTTGTTTCTTGCTTTGCTTTTATTCTATTATTTATTTTTTAATTTGCTTCCGTTATTAGTTTTAGGAATGGCTCGTGTCAAGTCTACTGCGATTCTAACTTCTGATGCGGAAAGAGAGGACAGTCCTCTGGCCTCCAACCCAGGAAGTGAGGATCTAGAAGGGGTCGAGGCCAATGTTAATGAGCTTGTTGGGCAATTGGCTCCCAAAACCCTTCATTTCGGTCGGTCCTCTGTTACTGCTAGTATGATTTCGTCATATGTTCAGAATGGATTCTTTCCCGATGGTGTTGGTCGTGCTCCTGGATGCGAAACTGTTCCTGATCCCCAATTCGGAGAGGCTGTTGTTTTTTCTGAATTCTTTACTACGGGACTTCGTTTTCCTTGTGATCCAATGCTGCCTCAGATTTTGGATCGCTTCAATGTTAAGCTTCATCAGTTGACCCCTAACTCCTTTGTTCAACTGTCGAAGTTTTTCTGGGGTGTTAAAACATTTGGTGGTGAAGTTGACCTCGACACTTTCGGCCGCTTCAACGAACTTCATCTTCAAAAGAGGTCTGTCGTTTTGGAGGAAGGCGGAGAAGAGCATGTTGGACAGTTTGGAGTTGCAACTTTTACTTCGCGTCGACGAAGTGCCGCTCTGAAGATCACAAAAGTTGACTTCACCTACGCTCAACGGAACCGTTGGGATGTGAACTGGCCGAAGTCATGGTTTTATGTTAAGGTTGGCTTCGCTTCTCCGAATTCTAGCGACATTAGCTATCCTTTTGCTGGCCCTCTTGGCGATATCGAGGTGTCCACTGTGATTGACTTCGACAAAAGATCCGAATCTTTTAAGAAGAATAGTCGCTGTTTTAACCATGCTACCCGGCGATTAACAGGCCGTGATGTAGTTGAGGAGTTTTTGGCTGCTGAAATCTGGCCTTTGGGGACGAGTTGGAAACCTTTTAGAGTTAAGGAGAGGCAAATACCTGGTTTCGATATGTCCACTATCTTCGTTGTTTTTGGACTTACGAAACCTGCAGATGTCAGTGATGATGATATAGTCTCTGGCATTAAATGGGCCGCGAAGTCTCTAGTTGGCCCCCTTACGGAGAAGGAGAAAAAGGCTATGATTGACCTCTTTGAGAAATCCAGCCGCTTGAATCGGCCATGGATAGAGATGGGCGTCAAGTATGGGGATAGGGTGAAACCCTCGAAGCCCCAAAAGCGCATGAAGCCTGCTGGCAATGTTGGATCTGAGAAAGTTGGGATGAGCCGAAAATACAAGAAAACTTCGTCGAAAGTGTTAATATCCTCGAGTCAGGATGTTCCTCAGACGAAGACAAAACAACTTGAAGCTCATAACAGAAAGGCTGTTGATGTGCAACAGTCTGCTTCTGCGTCCAGCAAGAAACCGCGACTGTCTCGCAAGGTGGATCCATCATTGCTAGACAGTCCCGTATCCGAAGCTGCGGCTGAGAAAGAAGAAGAAGTTGTGGATGCGGCATGTGGGCTTCTGGAAATTGCTGGTGTTGCTGGCGATGACCTCGGCACGGCGGGATTCATGAAGGAGTTGGCAGGCACTTCTGCTGCTTCGGGAGAAGGTTTGTTTGTTCCTTACATGAAATGCCCCGGTGCTAGAATGAGCCTCGCTGGCTCGATTTCGAGTGTGGTTTCGAAATCTCCAAGAGAATTTGACCCGAACTTTCTTGAGCTCTTAGAGCATAATTTCGGCTTGTATTCTACAGAACCACCCGTCGAGGAAGTGAACGTCGAAGAGCGTAAAGCGATTGAGGTCGAACGCGAGGTCAGTGATTTTGATTGTAGTGTTTTTGCCTGCTAAGTTTCTTTCGTTATTTACTTACTTTGCTTACCGTTTTTAGCTCGAAGCTATTGATGCCAAGGGAAAGAAAGTCCCTGAAGAAACAGTTGTGCCTCGCCCTCCAAATTTGGCTTCTTCACCTCTTGTTTCACTTGGTGAGGATAACGCTGAGATGCTAGGTGAGGACAATTTTTGGTACTGCTTCCTGTTTAGTTTTGTCTTTGATCCTTATATTTTGTCTTCGTTTTTGTAGATTTTAAAGCATCATTAGAGAACCTTGACTTCGAAGAGTTATCTCGCTTGAGTGACTCCACAGCGCACAAGGTTCGTGTTTGTTTTTGCCGCTTTATCTTCGTCTCTTCCTTTCTTTAAATTTATCTTGCATTTTTGTTTTCGATGTGCTTCCTTAGGTTAAGCTGATCAATGCAGTCTGTGCCTCAAAGTCTATGACTGCAGCTGATTGGCTTCGTTTCTTGGAGAGGGAGAATGAGAGGCTTCGGGAAGTTAACGATAAACTTCGCAAAGATTTGACTAAGATCGAGGACACGTGGGACACCACCAATAGAAAATATAAAGCCTTGCAGAAGGACTTTGACAAGAACCTAGTTGTGATTGATAATCTTCATGAAGCCGTGGTTCGCGAGTCCGATGCTGCTAAAGAGGCTAAAACCCAAGTGACCTCCCTCGAGGTTAAGTTAAAGGAAGCCGAAGAATCTCTAGCCTCTTCTAAGGTTCTTGATGCTGAGAGGGTGAAATAAATCTTTGATTCGTATTCGAATTCGCTCAAGCAATTTGGAGCCACTCCTTATGCCCTTCCTTCGGATTTGAACATCGATAGCTTCTTGTCCTGGATTGAAGAGGAGTTTGCTGGCCTCGGGGACGTGTTTTCGATTGCTGGTGATAACTTTGCTCTTACCTGCACTGACGGCCTCGGCCGATTTCTTGAAAAAGAGGGCAAAGATCTGCTTCTTCGGGTTGCCGGCCCCGAATTTCGTTTTTCTGATTTCGGTGATCTATCCTCGCCTAGCTCTAAAGAAGTCGAAACTATGAAACGTCGCTTCTTGCGAGATTTCTGGAATATCCATGGGCGAAATATGGCTAAGGATTCCTCCTCGAAGGTAAAAAAGCCTTTTTTTGTGTAACTTTGCTTCTTTTTTTTTAATCGCTGTTGTTGTCAAAAAACCTAACTCTTTCTTTTTCATTCCTTTACTAGGACGAAGAAGAGATCACGGATGTTGAAGAGGAAAAGGAGGAAGAGAGCGAGGAAGAAGGCGATGAAGCCCCTGATTCGCCTTCTGATGATGTTGGAGCGAATTCTTCCCAGGAGGAGGGAGAGATATAGTTGCTAGGAAAGACTGATTTATGTAAAAACTATTGTGTTTGTGGATTCGAGGGCAACTTGAACGCTGCAGTTGCTTCATATTTTGTTTATATCAATCTCGTAACTGACCTCGATCTTTGTTTTGTTTCTGAGTACATGCGTTGGATTCGTAAATGTTCTTTCCCCTTGATATTGTTTCCGTTTTATTTTCTTTCTATAAAATCATGACCTTTAGATTCGTTTTCGCTAAGGAAAACGTTTAAATATTCTTTGGCTTCTTCCTGGGCTCTCGTGCCTGTCGAATCCCTTGTTATTACGAGGTTGCATTGTAGCAAATGCACTCTACTCCAGGATTCAGCTGCTTGAGAAAGCTTTGCTGCACGAAGTTTGATGCTTCTTAGCCCAGACAGATCATGCCGTCGAGCATTCATGTTATTCCTGTTGCCTCTCATCTCTAGAGAAAGTTTTCCTTTTCGTTTGTCTTGTTTTCTTTTTTCCTGGGGCTTGGCTTTCCCTTCTCTTTTATAGTGATCTTTCGACCTTTGAAGAAATAATGATTTCACCTAACTTCGCGTCCTTTTGATAGTACAAGGTAGTTGGTTTGTTTTAGTGCATTTGTTGCTTGGTAGAAACCTGTTTTTGAATAAACGCAAAATGGGGCTTCTCTTTTTTGCCTTTGAAAAAGGCGTCCCCTCCCTCGATAGCCCCTTTGTGTTTATTCATTGCTTCTTGTTTCGAGCAACGGATTCTGAAAGAATGCGTTCTCTTCTTTTACTTTCGAAATAGGGCAACTCTGTTGCTTTTTTCGTTTTTCTTATTGCTTTGAAATTCTTGCGAGGTTTTATCTTTGACCTCGTTTTCTTTTTTTGAGGTTTTATCTTTGACCTCGTTTTCTTTTTGCGAGGTTTTTATTTCCAATCTTTGGCCTCGAGCTGTTTTGCTCGAGGACTTCTTTTTGCATGGCTATATTTCCAACCTCGGCTTCAGGCTATTTTGCTCGAGGACTTCTTTTTGCGAGGTTATATTTCCAACCTCGGCCTTGAGCTATTTTGCTCGAGGTCTTCTTTTTGCGAGGTTAAATTTCCAACCTCGGCCTCGAGCTATTTTGCTCGAGGTCTTCTTTTTGCGAGGTTAAATTTCCAACCTCGGTGTGTTTTTTGCTCAAGTGCTTTTAGGGGAATCTCCTTTGTTGATTTTTGGAGAAATTTACATAGGTTCGCCTCATTAAAAACCTCACCTCCAGTTTCCTGGAGCCCCTTTTGTGAGGAAAAGAGTACGACCTTTTGCGATGAAAGAAAAAGAAAAAGGGGTGGTGCTTCGTATTTGTGCTTATAGCTCCGCACATTTACGAAGTTGACCTTTACAAAGAGAACTAAAACTTGGAGAAAATTGTACACCTTTGCTTGTTCCGATCTAGTTGTAGTATTTACGAAGTTGCTCTACGTTCCATGAGTGAGGTAACTCCTCTCCGTTTTTGGTGGAAAGATGATAAGACCCTGGCCTCGAGCTTTTTGTGACGATGTATGGTCCTTCCCATTTTTCCTCGAATTTGGATAAGTTTTCTGCATTATGCTTCCTTTTGATTACCAGGTCCCCAACTCTGATTTCTCTTATCTTCGCCTTTGGGTCACGCCATTTTCGTGTTTGCCTTTGATATGACTCGAGGTTATGTGAGGCAACGAGCCAATCGACTTCGATTAAATCTTTTTCCACCATTTCTTTTTCACCTTCCTCACTACTGAATGTCACTCTTAGAGTTTTGGCCTTGATCTCTTCTGGAACCACCGCCTCGGTTCCGTATAACAATCTGAATGGGGTGAACTTGGTAGCTCTTGATTCTGTAGTGTTGTGTGACCATACTGCGATTGGTAGATCGTGAATCCATTTTCCCTTTTTATGATCGAAGAGTATTTTCCTTATAGTCGAAAAAATGATGCCATTGGCTCTTTTAACTGCGCCGTTTGATTGCGGGTGATATACAGATGTATACTTTACTTTGGTTCCCATTGTCATGGAGAAGTCTCTGAATGATTCGCTATCGAATTGCTTTCCGTTGTCTACTGTTATCTCTTTTGGTACCCCGAATCTGCAGATGATGTTGTGCCAAAAGAACTTTTGTACTGTATGCGAGGTTATCGATGCCAGGGCTTTTGCTTCGATCCACTTTGTGAAATACTCCACAACAACTACTGCGAATTTGCAGTTTCCTTGAGCTGTTGGGAGAGGTCCCACTAGGTCTATTCCCCATCTTTGCAATGGCCAAGAGGGAGTTATGAGTTGTAGTAGTGAACATGGAGTCCTCTGGTTGCTTGCGTTCTTTTGGAATGCTTCGCATTTCTTTGCTACTTCGTCTGCATCTTTTATCATTGTCGGCCAGAACATTCCCTGCCTGACTGCTTTTGCTGTGAGGGCTCTTGGACCGATATGTGTTCCGCATATCCCTTCGTGTATGCTTCTTAGTATTTCCGTTCCTTGTTTTTCTGCAATGCATTTTAACCATGGTGCTGATATCCCCTTCTTGTATAGCTCACCTTGTATTATCTGATATCCTTTTGCTCTTGCTGGTATTCTTTTGGCCTCGCTTGCGGAACAGGGTGTAAAATTGTCTTGTAGATATGCCATGATTGGTGCTCTCCAATCTTCCCAGCAGATGTGTGCAAGATATTGCTTTCTGATTGAGGGGACGGTTATGACCTCGTAAATTACATCTTCGGGTAGCTTTTCCTTCTTTGCTGCTTTCTTGGCTAAATCATCAGCTTCGTTGTTGTCGTTTCTGTGGATGTGCTCTACAGTGAATCCTTTGAAGTATTTCTCCATTTCTCTGACCTCTTCGAGATAAGTGATTAGCTCTGGTTTTCTAGCTTCGCTGTCCTTTTCAATATGATCTCTTGCTATTTTCGAGTCTGTTTTCACAATGAAGCTTTGTTTCCCTAACGATTTAATTTTTCGTAGCCCAAGTAGGAGTGCTTCATATTCTGCCACATTATTTGTGATTTGGATCTCTTGATTGTTGAACTCCAATCGTGATGCGAATCTGGTTTTGATTCCACCTGGTGAAACTAGGATTGCATTGATTGCTGCTCCTTTGCTGCAATATGCTCCATCACAGTAGACTGTCCATTGTTTTTTGTCTTCATCTGGAGTTTCGTGCTTTGGAGAAGTCCAATCTGCTACGAAGTCAGCTAATACTTGGGATTTGATTGCGTTTCGTCTCATGAACTCGATGTTGAATCCGAAAAGTTCTGCGGACCATTTGCTGATCCTATTCGAAGCTTCTTTGTTTGCGTATAACTCGGCTAGAGGTTTGTCGGTGATAACTGTCACTTTGTGAGCTTCGAAATAATGCCTGAGCTTTCTTGATGCCATAAGTAATGCGTATGCAATTTTTTCGAGCTCAGAGTATGACTTCTTGGCTCCAGATAATGCTTCGGAGACGAAGTAAGCTGGCAACTGCTTCAAAATGCCCTCGATTTCGATCTCTTGTACTATCGCAGCGCTTATCGCTGACTCGGATGCTGCGAGGTAGAGGAGAAGGTCTTTTCCTTGAGCTGGTGGTGATAGTTTGATCATTGCTGCGAGGTATTCCTTTAACTCCTTCAACGCTTTCGATTGTTCTTCGCCCTAGTTGAACTTTTGTGCATGTCGCAAAGTTTTAAAGAAAGGGAGGCTTCGCTCGGCTGCTCTTGGTACGAATCTGTTTAGAGCTGCAATCCTACCTGTCAATTGTTGCACTTCCTTGACCGTCTTTGGTCCTCCATGGATGCCAGGGCGTGAACTTTGTCTGGGTTGGCCTCGATTCCCTTCGAGGTTACTAGGCATCCCAAGACTTTTCCTTTGGTTACTCCAAAGACACATTTTTCTGGATTTAAGCTTAGGTTCGACATTCTCAGGTTGTTGAAAGTCTCCTCGAGATCTTTGATGTGATCCGCTCTTTTGATGCTTTTTACAACGAGGTCATCCACATAAGCTAGCATGTTTCTGTCGATTTGCGACTTGAAAACTTTTTTGGTCATTCTTGAGAAAGTTGATCCTGCGTTTTTCAGCCCCTCTGGCATTCTGACGAAGCAAAAGGTTCCGAAGGGTGTTATGAAGCTTGTCTTCTCCTCATCTTCTTGTTTCATCCAAACTTGGTGATACCCTGAAAAGCAATCTAGTAGAGATAGGATCTCGCTGTTGGCTGCGTCGTCAACGACGCTGTCGATTCTTGGTAAGGGGAAATCATCTTTTGGGCAATGCTTGTTTAGGGTTGTCAAGTCGATGCACATCCTCCACTTTCCGTTTTTCTTTTTCACCGGGACAGTATTTGCCAACCATTCTGGGTATTGTACTTCTCTGATGACATTTGCTTTTAACAGTCTTTCAACTTCGGATTTTATTCCCTCTACCTTCTCATCCGACATTTTTCTTAGTTTCTGCTTCCTTCGCTTTGTTTTCGGGTTAATGTTGAGGCTGTGCTCGATTAGGGTCCTGCTGACACCCTTTAGATCTGCGGCTGTCCATGCGAAGACATCTTTATTTTTTCTTAGGAAGGCTACCAGATCTTCCTCTTCTTGGGGAGAAAGGTCTGCTCCGATCGTGGCCTCTCTACCCTCGGTTCCAGGTTCGAGAGAGACTCGCTTGGTGTCTTGTGCCTGAATAGCTTCTTTTGCTTTTTCCACTTTGGGTTGTGGTGGCCTCTTTTCGATTGATTCTGTTTGAACCTCGTCATTTGCATTGGTTGTTTTGTTTCTGTCTGTAAGAGGTTGACGTTTTTCTCGCCTGGGGTGATTCCTTGTTCGATGTCCCTTGCGACTTGCTGGTTTCTGAATACTGTGATTACTCCGTTTGATGCTGGAAGTTTCATGCAAAGATATGCCTGTCGCACAATAGCTTCGAATGTGTTGAGGAAGCCTCTTCCGAAGATTGCATTGTATGGGTAGTACATGTCAACTATGTCAAAAGTGACTCGCTCCATTCTGGGATTGCTTAAATCCCCAAGGTTACCGGTAGCTCGATTTTTCCCAGGGCTCGGATTCTTTTTCCTCCGAAACCAATAAGTGGAGTTTCTGAAGGTTGTAACAAGCTTCTGCTGATATTCATTCGATCGAAGGCACTTGCGAAGATAATATCAGCTGAGCTGCCATCGTCTATCAATATTTTTGTTAATTCCCAGCCCGCCACATTTGTTTCGATGACCATGGCATCAGTGTGACCGTAACATTGGAGCTTGAGGTCTTGCTCTGTGAAGGTTATTGGGATATGAGACCAGTGAGTTTTTGTTACTGGGCCGTGGGGTAGTATTGCGTGGACTCTTCTGAAGTAGTCTTTTCTTTGCCTTTTGCTTTCGAAATCGACTGAGGATCCTTCTGCTATAGGCAGAAACATTCCGCGGGATGGGATAGGACCCTTAGCAGGTGTTGGAGTTGGTATTGGAGCTGTTTGCATTATGGTTTCGTCTTTTCTTGCCGCGGTGGACTGAACTGAGCTGTGCGCTTGTTGACTTGGCTCTGACTAAGTTTGGTGCCATTCTATTCGAGGCTGGTGGTATGTTGAATATGGTTCTGAATTCGTCGGAAGTTGTAACTGCGGATTTGGCATGTTATGAGGGGTGCACTGCCAGGAATTTGTTTGAACTGTGCAACCTTGATTGTTGTTTTGGTTCATCTCTTGCTTTACCCTGATGGTTATGGGACATCTCCCTGTACTGTGATCTGGGTTTTCACCATGGAATTGGCGGAACCAAGATCGAGACTGATTCTCGTGTTGGCCTCGTCCTCTACCACGGCCTCTGCCTCTTCCACCTCTTTCTCGTATGGATGATGAGTTGAAATCTTGCTTCGTTGCATTTGATTCGTTATTGTGTTGGTTGCTCTCGTTTTCTATGTTGAAGACTTGAGATGGTCGGTTGTAGTTTTGCTTTTCGTATGTGGGTTGCTTGTAGTTTCCATTTGCTTTCCTCAGCATGGCCCTTTCGTTGATTCTTCTTCTGTGATCATCGTCTGATCTGCAAAACTTCTCCATTTCGTGGAACAATTCATGGAGGTTTCTTGGTTTGTTTTTGACGAATTCCGATGCGCATGGTCCTGGTCCCAATCCGTGGATACATGCATCAATTGCTATTGAGTCTGGTATGTCATCTGTTTGAGCCATCAGTTGGATGAAGCGCTTGAAGTATTGGGCCAATGGTTCCTTTTCCTCTTGTTTGCACGCGAAGAGATCTCCCGAAGTTAATAGTTGCCTGTTGAAACCTTGGAAGTTCTAAAGTACTTTTGCTTTTATTTGCTCCCAGCTGAATATTGATCCTGGGCTTAGTCTTGTGAACCATGTGAGAGCTGAACCTTCGCAGGCTATGATGAATGACTTTGCGAGAACTAGTTCATTTCCTCCTGCGGAAGCCACAGCGACTTCGTAGCTCGTCAGGAACTGCCTTGGATCGCAGGTGCCATTGTATTTGGGCAACGTGATAGGCTTGTACGAGGTTGGCCATGGTGCATTTTGAAGGCCTGGGGATAATGGTGTTTTGTTGGTTCGAGTGGAGGTTCTCCTTCGCGCTCTTGAGTGGTTTCTTTACTCGCATTGAGCTCGTTTTGGAGTCTCCTGAGCTCATTCTTAGCCTCTGCAATTTTTCGCTCTTTCTCAATTTCTTTTCTTTGGTTCTCTGCTTCCTTCAGTAGATTTTCTTTTTCTTGCTTGAGCCTCTCAATTTCTTGCAACAGTTGCTCAAGGCTAGCTTCTTCTCGATTTTGGGTATCATAGGTAATGGCTAGCTCCACTGAAGCTTGTGGTTCATCATTTTCTCTTTCGTTTTCGTGAGCTTTTCAGGTCTGCGGATCATCAGACCGTTGTTTTTTCTTTGGTGGCATCGTGAGTTTTGATTTCGATCCTAACACGCGGACGGCGCCAACTGTTGTAACACGGTTCTTCTGGTATTACAAACAGTGAAGATATTACAATTATCTTTTTCTCCAGTCTAAAAACATCCTCCCGTACAGTTACTGTTGACCCGCTATTTATAGGGGGCAACGTCGTATGTTTACAAGACCGTTACTTCCCGCCAAAAATCTTATAGACTATTTTAGCGTTTAGATGACCATTGCTTCCCGCCAATATTCGTCTCAACCTCGTATCAGGAGATGAATTTGTTTCGGCAGCTTCTTGTCTCGTTGCCAGCCTCGTGGACCTGGCCTCCGGTCTTGAACTATTGTCTTCTTCGCCTTGACCTCTTCAGTCTCGCCTGCAACTATAACCTCTTCGAATTAGCTTCAAGCCTGTCTTCTTTGTTTTGACCTCTTCAGTCTCGCCCGCAACTTTAACCTCTTCAAATTAGCTTCACACCTGTCTTCTTTGTCTTGACCTCTTCAGTCTCTCCTGCGAAAATAGAGAACATGATTCCAAGGGGCGTCTCCCCAACAAAAAGTGAACTGTTGCAGAGGCTCCTCTTGGGCTGGGCATCGCGCTGTCGCTCGCGCACGCGGTGCCTTGGGGAGACCAACTTCAAGATCGAGCCGGCGGCGGCGGGCGCCAGGCACCGGCGAGCTCTACCCGGCCGGACGTCCAGTACACCACCGTCAGCGAGTAGGTAGACAGGCACAGGCTCCTCAGGGGCGCAAGTGTCTCCTTCATCACCGATGGCAGTTTGCTTCATATTTTTGTGGATGCTATCTTGTCGACTTAGATAGTCAGATGATGTTCATCACCCCTACATTTGCTGGCCAGTGCTTGCTGTGTTGTATATCTGTATTAGTGTTCCCTCGAAACACTACATTTAGGTAACTCTAGTAACGCTTGCACTGTCTCAATGTTGTTTGAAGAGAAAGATAAAACCCTTCTATCCCAATGTTTCAAGAATCGGCTTACATTATGATTTGTCCACTGTTTTGGTCATAACTTTTGATTCACTTAATCAAATGCAACAAATAAATACGTCATGGACATGTACACAAAATTTTCTACAACTTTCTCTTTTAGCGTACAGGACAAATTCTAGAGCTAACTAGGCCGAAAATAAGTTAAACAGTTCCCGCGCACAATTACTCTAGCTTGGCAGCAGAACTATTTTGACCATTACTCCTAAATCGTTAGCCGGGTTGGGACCAAACCAGCGCTTTTGGAAAGATAACAACAAAACCTTCAACTTTCATTATTAGAGTAGGATCAAATTACACACCAATTAATTCTTGAAATTTGTCAAATAAATCAGTCTAATTGATTGGACATAACTATAGTGCGTTCACCAATTTGCCCGAGCTTGAACTTAAACTAATTGATTTGCAGCTGTAGATCATGTACAGCACTTGGATCGTTTAGGCTCAGCAACAACACAGGGAGTACAAAGAAAACCAATCTTGCCCCCAATCGGTGGAGGAAAGCAGCAATCAAATGCTTAGATGTTCAACAGCGACCAGACGATAGGGGCAAGGCACCAAACAAGTTGGACATGCTACCACCTGTAGGACCAATGGTGATGAGAGGATGGAACCTAGGAAGACAACGGCCTGCATAGAGCTTTGCCAACTCTGAGTTGGCGGCGTTGGAATATGACAGCGACATGAATTTTTCTGGATGTCTCCGATGAAGTTTCTGTCAGTATTCTAGGCCTCCTCACCTCTCCAGGTTAGAACCCTAACTCCCTGCGCCACCACACCTTTCCTTCCCTGTGCTGGGCATAGGCATGCTCCTCTCCACGGCATCCTCTTCCCACATGGTGCCTCTCTGAAGTCATACTTTGCGCCCCTCAGATCGTCTCTTCTGCTTCACTCGCATCCAATCACTCTACAGGAGATGCAAGGGATTGGCAAAGTTGGATAAGCTCCTTGGATTGCATCGTCCTTGGTAAAATTATCATTCCGTGGGTTGTTTAAAAGCTCTTTGTTGTTGGCCCTAGGCGTGTGAATTCTGTAGCTCTGCCACTGCCCATCCTTGCACAGTATGAGAGCTTGAAGAGTTACATGAAAAGTCCTGATGCCTCCTAAGCCCTTACAACAACGTCATGTGGATGCCATATATGACTTTTAAGGGGATTTGTCGACCAGATCTATTCACTGCAGGATGGTATATGGACATGGAAGAAGCAAAGAACACGCTTGGTGCAGCTATTTGTAGCAATGAAGTATGCTGGTATAGGTGGATGAGAGGGGTATAAATTTCAATGCACTTTCAGGATTTTCATTGTGGATGTTTTAGAGTACAAGGTTAAATGCTCACCAATTCTCATGACTACCTTTTAGTGCTTACACCTACTAATCCTACTGAATAAAACTTGGAGATGCTGACTAATTAGCTGTGCACCAACTGTCCTTTATCCCATTATCAGTCAAGGTCGCTGTGGACACTTCACAGCCTCGACCACTTGATACCCAATTTATTTGCTGCTGGATCGAGACACTCCATACCTAATAATTAGTGATGATCTAACAGTTAGTTAGCTCATTTTGGCGACGAGGAATTAGCCAGCTATCTGTTACTCCCTTCCCTTTGGCGTTCTTAGGCGCCTGCGACTCAAGTACAGGAACCAAGAGAGTAGTTGGGGACATAATGCACGTTTAAACATGTTTAATTCCAGCAATAGGTGCCACGCCGTCTACAGTTTGCATGCTTGGAGCACCCAGCTATCAACATTCCCAGCCATGGAAACCCTTCATTTTTTTAGTTGCATTTCATGACCTGCCTACTTTACTGATCCGCACTACATTCCAGCAAAATTGCAAAATGTGATGGCACCTAAGAAACACTACTACAAAAACGATTTTCGGAGGCGGTTTTTGGATCCGCCTCCGAACTAGCGCTTATGTTAATGAGGCATTTTCGGAGGCGGATTCCTGCCCACCTCAGTTAATCGAATTAAAAAATAAAAAAGCTAAAACCCTAGATGGACCCACCGAGCCCATCTTTGCCTGCCGAGCCCATCTTGGGTGCCGCCGCCGCTTGGCTGGGAGGAGAAGGCGAGCTTGCAGGCATCGTCGAAGGAGGGGAGGCGCTGTCGGAGGAGGCGAGCTTGGAGACGTCGTCGGAGGAGGAGGGGTGGTACAGTCAGAGGAGGATGAGGCGAGCTTGCACATGCACTACTGACTTTCCTATACGCCCCCTTCGCAGCCGATTTGAGACAACCGGCTATGAAGGGTAACACAGCCGGTTCCAAAGGTGATGCCCACATTGAGCTTGAGAACCGGTTGCGAAAGGGTCACCACAGCCGGTTCCAAAGTAGGTGGGTTCCTATCCGTTGGAACCGGCTGTGATGCACCTCATCTCAGCCGGTTGGTACAACAAACCGGCTGCAATGAGGGGGTCTCCATCACAGTCGGTTCTAGTTACCAGCCAGCTGTGATAAGTTTCGTCACAGCCGGTTGGTGTCAGAAACCGGCTGTGAAGGTACTACAGTACAAAACCCTTCTCCAACCCGACAGCTCCCACTTCCTCCACCATTGTTGCGGTCATTTATCACCATGAAGCTCCTGGAAACTCCATTGGTTTGAGGAATGGACTTCACCAACTTGTTTAAAGGTTAATTTCTAGCAATGTATCACCTCCTTTACTTGATTGTTGCCTCTAATTTGCATATTTGACATCAAATTGATGGAGATCATGTTCTTGGTGATAGGGCCCATTTTTCTCTCAATTTCAATGGAGGATCCCTAACTGTGAACCGTGTTGAAGGCTCTCACATCTAGACATGTGGTTTGTACTGCAATTTCTTTGATGTTTAGTTAGATATACAATATTTTATGATTGTGGTGGATTAGTTAGCCTCTTTTCACCGTTAGAGAGTGAATTTGTTGTAGTTTATGCAATTTCTACAATATTTTGATGAGTGTAGTGGATGAGAGATGCTTATTTCCACTATAGAGTATAATTCTTGTAGTTCATGCAATTTCTTTCAATATTTTGATGAATGTGATGTATGAGAGGCTCATTTCTCTTTTGTAGATGGACCGAGAATGGATGTATGGGAGGATTGGGGAGTTGGACTTTGTAAACGGCGTTGATTCTTTTGTGAAGGCCTCCAAGGCATATGTCACATGGAAGGAGCGGTCCGATGGCTACGTACATTGCCCATGTGTTAATTGCAAAATTGAGAAACAGTTCAAGAATGTTGAGCAGATCCGCTTTCATCTCTTATTCAGAGGTTTCATGAAAAACTATCTTATTTGGAATAGACACGGGGAGGATGGTGATAACGAGCCTGAAGTGATGAGGACATCACTAATTCGGATGCACATGACATGCCTACGCCTTTCATTCAAGGTCCAATTACAAGAGCTCGCGCGCGACAATTAAATTTAGAGGTGAGCTCGCTTCTAAGTGTTCCTTTTAATAGATTTGAGAATAGATCGCTACCTATTGTTTATAATGTTGTTAGGAACCAAGGAGAAGACAAGGAGACGCATGGAGGGAGGCTTGGAGGCGTGGGGAACAGCCAAGGGTCGGCCAACCATCGTGGAGGTCCATTACAACTCGACTTCGGGTCCAACTCGGAGTCCAGGAACAGTCTGGAGTAAAACGGACGCCCAGGCCGCATACGGACTCGGATTTCGACGATCCACATATGGTTGGAAAGAAGATTTTATAGAGCTTCCAATGGAACCAGAACCAGGCCCAAATTCACTCTGAGTCGACGGGAATCGTCCGAGGAAGGTGGCGTCCAGAATCTGTCCCGGTGCTGCGTCACCGATATTTGGCCTTTTGGGCCGTGTATCTTCGTTGAGCCCATTAGGGGGGCATGTAGGGGGTCGACCACGACCCTAACCTCTATATATCAGTAGCCGCCACCCTCGTTAGGATTTGGGGTTTTGCTTAGATTAATCTGTCAAGAACAGTTTCGCCGTTGCATCGGTTTGTGAGACCCCAACTCGTGAGATTAATCAGACATCAGCAATTTGGTTGCATCCTTCTGTGTTCTTGCTTGTGTTCTTCGATTCGCAGGCAAGGATTAGCCTTCTGGGCGAGGTCGACTTAGGTCGATAACCTGAGGAGACGTGGTGCTGCGATTGCGGGGTTCAGGACGTGTTGTTCGGAAGCCGGATCGATTTGTGTCGCGACTCCGCCAAAATCATCGCTTATCTGAACCTTTCGGAAGATCGGGAACCCTAGTCCACATCAGTTGGTAATCAGAGCAAGGTTTACCATCAGGTTCACTCTTACCCTAGTTATTTTTGCCTTCGTCCTAGAGTCTACAAAAGAAAACCAAAAAAAAAAAAAATTTCCGCTGTCCTAAAACCCTTGTGTTAGCCTTTGCAATTTTCGTTTCAGATTTGCTTTGTTGAGTTTGTGTCCGTGGTCGAATCTTGTTGCTGGTTTTAGATCGTGTCTTAGTTGTAGTTCAACCGCACCATCGCTGTGTTTGTTTCCGCCGCTATCCCATCCACCTTCATCCAGATTACAAGTCGTGCCACCACACTACTCGACTTGCCCCGCTAGCCGCCTTGTGTGAACTCTCGCCGCGCCAGCCCTAGGTAGGTTGCGAGCCGCCTTGTGCCTTTCGCCTTGCATCATCTAGCGAGTACCTACTGCAGAACCTAGGGAAGCTTTGCCCTAGCCGCCGAAAAACATAACGTGAGATACCTTCGGTAAAACGGGCATAACTTTTCGCTCGGTGCTCCGTTTTGGCTGAAATTTTTACAGCAGATTCCTAACGAAAAGTTGGGGAGATCTCAAAAAAAATTAAAAAAAATCAGGAAGATAATTAAAAAACATCGTTTCTGTCTCGGACCCTGATTCGGCGGATCTGCTGTATTTTCCATAGGCCACATCTGATCTCTGTTTCAGCTGAAACTTGGTGTGGTTCCTATTCTGGTGTTGCTTGTGCTGAAAAAAATACCAAAAAAATAAAAGAAAAAAGAAAATCGATTAACACTAAGATTTGCATGACCCTGTGAACTTTGCAAGAATTACGGAACTGCCACTCTACAGGTTTTTCTTGATCTTTTTCCTTGTGCCTTGTTCTATCTTGTTGTGCTACGCCTAGGATACGATTTAGCTAGCAATTTAGACTTGTACTTTGGATACTTATTGAACTTTGCTGATCTGTACTCGTTAATTGTTCCACTCACATATCTTTGGCCTTCCTATAGCTCCACATATTACTTCCGCACGACACAGGTACTCGAGCCCTTGCAATCGTGGTACACGCCTTCAGGTATCCTTTGCTTTGCTGGTAAGGGCCTTGTAAGAGCTTGGTAAGGTGCTTCCTTTTGCTGTGTTGATAGATTTAAGAGACAACACTACACCCCACTTGCGTAGGAGATTATTAGGGATAACCTTCACCCTTTTCTTCCTGTTTTTGTATCTACAATGGCAGGCAATGAAGGGGTTTCTCCAAAGGATTTCAATGAGTGTGTCAGCCGAGCGCAGCTGCAGGCTTTCATGGATGCCACAAGGCAGGAGATGAGAGAAGAGATCAGAGAGACGGTCACCAGGGCCGTCACAGAGAACATCAACGCACTTCGGCTACAGGAAGTTTTTGAGGGCATTACCGGTCAGTTCACTAGGTTAACTGGCCGCGTCGCTGCGTTGGAGACGCGTCCACCTCAGCCAATCGACCCAGACGTGGTGTATGACGTCCATGGCAACGTGGACGAGGTAGCTACACGAGAGGCGCGCATACGACGAAATATTCGCAACGCCGCCGGGGCTAATCGTCCTCCCGCTGATCCTTTTGCTAAGGTGAAATTTACTCTACCTTCCTTTACAGGACAATATGATGCTGAAGCATATCTTGATTGGGAGATGACGGTTGAACAAAAATTTAGTGCCCACCTTGTGCCTGAACAACATAGAGTTAGACAAGCCTGTAGTGAATTTAAAGATTTTGCTATCATTTGGTGGACTGGTTTAGTTGCTGCAGGTCTTGCACCTACCACTTGGGAACAACTTAAGGTTGCTATGCGTGACAGATTTGTTCCTCCTTCTTATCATAGAGAACTGCGTTGTCACTTGTTGCGTTTAGATCAGGGAGATAAATGTGTGCAGGACTACTATGGTGAGCTTCAAAAGGGATTGATGCGTTGTGGGATAGTTGAGAACGAGGAGGATGCTCTTGTTCGTTTTTATTCTGGTCTGAGGCGTGACATCCAGGACATAGTTGATTATAAGGAATTCACTACTGTCAACCAGCTGTTCCAGTTTGCTATGCTTGCAGAAAAAGAATTGCAGGGTCGACAGTTGCAGGAGGACAAGCGCCGCAACGCCCGGACATCCTTTGCGCCACGCACCACTTCAACTGTGCCCAAGGCCTCCACTTTTCGGGCGCCTACACCAGCGGACAAGCGTCCTACGACGAGCGGGTCTCCGGCTGCTCCAAACAAGCCCCCATCATCACGTGCTGCAGATTCAGGTAAAGGTTCTGTGCAGGCTCCTGCCCAGAGTTCGTCGTCTGTCGCCTCGACGGGACGCACTTCTGGCCTTCAGTGTTTTCGGTGCCATGGTATTGGACATGTGAAGAAGGACTGCCCAAGTCAGCGGGCATATATAGCGACAGAAGAGGGAGGCTACATCAGCACCTCCGACATAGATGAGGATGATGATTTTGATGCTGATGATTCCGAGGGCCATGTCCTTGGTGGTGATGATACTTCGGGTTTCTTGAATATTATTGTTCAGCGTGCCCTCAGTGCACAAGTTCAGCAGCCCGAGAGGATACAACGCCACAACTTGTTCCAGACTTTCTTCGTCATCAAGAACCGACGTGCACGTGTGATTATTGATGGAGGTAGCTGCAGCAATTTGGTGAGTGTAGACTTGGTCAAGAAGCTTGGCTTGGCCACACGCCCACACCCACATCCGTATTCTATTCAGTGGTTAAATGACTCCGGTAAAGCTAAGGTAACACAAACTTGCAGAGTTTCTTTTTCCATAGGTGCATATGTTGATTATGTTGATTGCGATGTCGTACCTATGCAAGCTTGTTCACTTTTGTTGGGTCGTCCTTGGGAACATGATAATGATGCTACACACCATGGTAGGAGCAATAGATACACCTTTATGCATAAGGGAAAGAAAATTACTTTGATTCCTTTGACCCCTGCTGAAATTATACAAGCTGATAAAGAGAGATCTGCTAATTCACATAATGATAAATCTGAAAATCAGCAAGTTGCTAATTCTATTATCCCACCTAAAAAGGAGATGTCTACTCCTAGTTCTCAGGCTGAGGGAATTAAATTAAAGGGTAGAGTTGTGCTTACAAGAAAATGTGACCTTGCTGAAATTTCTGATGATGATATTTGCTACGCTTTGGTATGCAAGCAAACCATGTTTACGCTTGATGATGTTGTACGATCTTTGCCTCCTGCGGTCACTAACATTTTGCAGGAGTATGAGGATGTTTTTCCTCTTGAGATACCCCCGGGGTTGCCACCTTTGAGAGGGATAGAACATCAAATTGATTTGATCCCGGGAGCTGCTTTACCCAACCGTGCTGCTTATAGAACTAATCCAGAGGAGACTAAGGAAATTCAGCGACAAGTCCAAGAACTTTTGGACCGCGGGTATGTACGTGAAAGCCTTAGTCCTTGTGCTGTGCCTGTGCTTTTGGTTCCAAAAAAGGATGGTACTTGGCGTATGTGTGTTGATTGTAGAGCCATCAATAATATAACTATTCGATATCGTCATCCTATTCCTAGGCTAGACGACATGCTTGATGAATTGTGTGGTGCTATAATTTTCACAAAGATTGACTTGCGTAGTGGTTACCACCAAATAAGAATGAAACTTGGAGATGAATGGAAGACAGCTTTTAAAACTAAATTTGGCTTGTATGAGTGGTTAGTAATGCATTTTGGTTTAACTAATGCACCTAGTACATTCATGCGCTTGATGAATGAGGTTTTGAGGGCTTTCATTGGTCGTTTTGTGGTGGTTTATTTTGATGATATATTGATTTACAGCAAGTCTTTGGATGAACATATGGATCACTTACGTGCTGTTTTTGATGCTTTGAGAGGTGCACGTTTGTTTGCTAACATTGATAAGTGCATCTTTTGCACCGATCGAGTTTCCTTCCTTGGTTATGTTGTTACTCCACAGGGAATCGAGGTGGATAATGCGAAAATTGAAGCCATTGAGAGCTGGCCGTTGCCCCAAAACATCACACAGGTGAGGAGTTTTCTTGGTCTTGTAGGTTTCTACCGCCGCTTCGTCAAAGATTTCAGCACCATCGCTGCACCATTACATGAGTTGACGAAGAAAGGTGTGGTGTTTCATTGGGGAACAACACAAGAGAAGGCCTTTGTTACTTTGAAGAACAAGCTTACACAAGCACCATTGCTGCAACTTCCAAATTTTGGTAAGACCTTTGAGCTTGAATGTGACGCAAGTGGAGTTGGCATTGGTGGTGTTTTGATGCAAGATGGTAAACCCGTTGCTTACTTTAGCGAAAAATTGCATGGTCCTACACTGAGTTACTCTACGTATGATAAAGAATTGTATGCACTTGTACGTTCTTTACAGACGTGGCGTCATTATTTGTGGCCTAAAGAATTTGTTATTCATTCTGATCATGAATCGCTTAAGTATATTCGTTCTCAAAATAATCTGAACACTAGACATGCTAAGTGGGTTGAATTCATCGAGTCTTTTCCTTACATTATTAAACATAAGAAAGGGAAGGATAATGTCATTGCCGATGCTTTGTCTAGAAGATACACTTTGCTGTCTCAACTTGATTGTAGGATTTTTGGTCTTGATGTTATAAAAGAACAATATGAGCTTGATTCTGAATTCAAAGATGTATTGCTGAATTGTAAAGAGGGACGTACATGGAACAAGTATGTGATAAATGATGGCTTTGTGTTTCGAGCTAACCGTCTATGCATTCCAGTTGGTTCCGTTCGTTTGTTGTTGATACAGGAAGCGCATGGAGGCGGATTGATGGGACACTTTGGTGCTAAGAAGACGGTGGACGTTTTGGCTGCACATTTCTTTTGGCCACACATGAGGAGAGACGTTGAGCGGTTCGTTAGTCGCTGTGCTACATGTCAAAAAGCTAAGTCTCGGTTGAATCCACATGGTCTATATATGCCTCTTCCTATTCCTTCTATTCCTTGGGCGGATATTTCTATGGACTTTGTTTTGGGATTGCCTAGGACTAAGAGGGGGAGGGATAGCATTTTTGTTGTGGTGGATCGTTTTTCTAAAATGGCACATTTCATACCATGTCATAAGAGTGATGATGCTGTTCATATTGCTGACCTCTTTTTCAAAGAGATTGTACGTTTGCATGGTATGCCTTCTACTATTGTTTCAGATCGTGATGCTAAATTTTTGAGTCACTTCTGGCGTACTTTGTGGAACAAGTTGGGTACAAAATTATTATTTTCTACCACTTGTCATCCACAAACTGATGGTCAAACTGAGGTTGTCAATCGCACATTGGGCACAATGTTGAGGGCTGTTTTGAAGAAGAATTTGAAGATGTGGGAAGAATGTTTGCCTCATGTGGAGTTTGCATACAATCGGGCAACACATTCCACCACTAAGGTAAGTCCTTTTCAGGTAGTGTATGGTTTCAATCCCCGTGCTCCTATTGATATTCTTCCTTTGCCTACTAGTGAAAGAATTCATAGTGATGCTAAAGAACGTGCTGAATTTATTTTAAAAATTCATGAAACAACTAAGCACAACATTGAAAAGATGACTGAAAAATATAGACTTGCTGGTAGTAAAGGTAAGCGAGAAGTTAAACTTGAACCGGGTGATTTAGTGTGGTTGCATTTGAGAAAAGAACGTTTTCCAGATTTAAGAAAGTCCAAGTTAATGCCTAGAGCTGATGGTCCTTTTAAAATAATTGAGAAGATTAATGATAATGCATATAAACTTGAGTTGCCTCCCGAGTTCGGGGTTAGTCCTACATTTAACATTTCAGATTTGAGGCCTTATTTTGGAGAAGAAGGTGCACTTGAGTCGAGGACGACTCCAATTCAAGAGGGGGAGGATGATGAGGACATCACTAATTCGGATGCACATGACATGCCTACGCCTTTCATTCAAGGTCCAATTACAAGAGCTCGCGCGCGACAATTAAATTTAGAGGTGAGCTCGCTTCTAAGTGTTCCTTTTAATAGATTTGAGAATAGATCGCTACCTATTGTTTATAATGTTGTTAGGAACCAAGGAGAAGACAAGGAGACGCATGGAGGGAGGCTTGGAGGCGTGGGGAACAGCCAAGGGTCGGCCAAGCATCGTGGAGGTCCATTACAACTCGACTTCGGGTCCAACTCGGAGTCCAGGAACAGTCTGGAGTAAAACGGACGCCCAGGCCGCATACGGACTCGGATTTCGACGATCCACATATGGTTGGAAAGAAGATTTTATAGAGCTTCCAATGGAACCAGAACCAGGCCCAAATTCACTCTGAGTCGACGGGAATCGTCCGAGGAAGGTGGCGTCCAGAATCTGTCCCGGTGCTGCGTCACCGATATTTGGCCTTTTGGGCCGTGTATCTTCGTTGAGCCCATTAGGGGGGCATGTAGGGGGTCGACCACGACCCTAACCTCTATATATCAGTAGCCGCCACCCTCGTTAGGATTTGGGGTTTTGCTTAGATTAATCTGTCAAGAACAGTTTCGCCGTTGCATCGGTTTGTGAGACCCCAACTCGTGAGATTAATCATACATCAGCAATTTGGTTGCATCCTTCTGTGTTCTTGCTTGTGTTCTTCGATTCGCAGGCAAGGATTAGCCTTCTGGGCGAGGTCGACTTAGGTCGATAACCTGAGGAGACGTGGTGCTGCGATTGCGGGGTTCAGGACGTGTTGTTCGGAAGCCGGATCGATTTGTGTCGCGACTCCGCCAAAATCGTCGCTTATCTGAACCTTTCGGAAGATCGGGAACCCTAGTCCACATCATGAAGAGCCGTCCAGGGACAATGCTAGAAAAAGAGTGAATCGAACCATTCATGCAGGGATGCCGATAGATGATGATGTGGTGCATGATGAGGTAGTACCAGAGCATGTATTGGTAGATGATGTGGAAGATGATAGTGCTTACTTCGGGACACATTGGCAGATGAAATTTTGCTAGATGGGCTAGATCAGATGATACATCATGTGGAGCCTGAATTTCTGGATGCAAGAAACTTGAAAAAGCTACAAAAGGTGAGAAAGGATGCAAAAACACCACTATACCATGGTTCACGAGTGTCAAAATTGGAGGCTAATGTGATGTTGTTGGAGATGAAGTCAAGCAATGGTATGTCTGACAAAGGGTTTGAGGATTTGTTAACAGTAATGAAGAAGTTCTTTCCCACACCCAACGAGCTCCCTAAGGACACATATGAGGAAAAGCAAATGATCTGTGCAATAGGTTTGGAAGTACAGAAAATACATGCATGCCCGAAGCATTGTATCTTGTATCGTTGTGAATACAAAGATCTGGATGCATGCCCAGTGTGTGAAACTTCATGATATAAGTGTGAATCAGCTTTGGCACTGAATGCGACAGGAATAAGGGACCCCCCCTGCGAAGGTGCTGTGGTATTTCCCCATAATACCTCGTATAAAGAGGATGTTTGCCAACCCAAACACATCAGAGCTTATGCGGTGGCATGCAGAGGAGCATTTGGTAGATGGAATGCTTAGACACCCAGCTGATGCGCCACAATGGTGGGCTATCAACCATAGATGGAAGAAATCATTTGCAGATAAAATAAGAAACGTCAGGTTTGGCTTGAGCACAGATGTGATGAATCGTTTTACCATGATCAGCACTACACACGGCACATGGCAAGTGACCCTTTGCGTACACAACCTGCCACCTTGGTTGTGTATGAAAAGGGCATATATTATGATGCCACTATTGATTGAAGGTCCAAAGCAACCTGAAAATGATATCGATGTGTTCTTGGAACCACTGATGAAGGACCTTGAGACGCTATGGCATGATGGGGTCAAAGTGTGGGATGTGTACAAGCGAGAGCACTTCACACTTAAAGGTTTGTTGTTTGTTACAATCACGCACTTACCCGACCTAGGAGCTCTAGCTGGCCAACCTAGGGCGAGTGGTTTGTTTACAGGACACTAACGCTAGATGACTGAACAACAACAGAAAGATGGTTTACATGGGTTATCGTACATTCCTCGATAGTCCTCATCCATATCGCCGAGACAAGAATGCATTTGATGGGAAGCGGGATGAACGTCATCCTCCAACCTTTCAGTGTGGGACTCGAGATATTGAAAAAGGTTAGCCAAATTACTGATGTACATGGAAAAGGGAAAGGTAGTGTCAGAGCACCTGTAGATTCTCTATGGAAGAAGAAGCAAGTGTTTTGAGGTTTCCTTATTGGCGGTACATGATTGTTCACCATGCACTCGATGGCATGCACATAACAAAGAATGTGGACGAAAGCACGCTTGGAATGTTAATGGATATGAAAGGGAAAGGGAAAGATTCATTGGAAACAACAATGCTACTTCAAGCCGGTGATTTCGGGATTACAGAGGAACAATTAAAGGCACTTCAAAGTCGAATGGATATTGAAGAAGCCCGAACGAGTTGGTTCAACAAGTAAGAAAATCTGGCATTAAACCTTTCTATCTAGTTAGTTTAAGTGTTCATCAGTATCATAAATATCATGTAGGGCCTTTGAGAAGTTCTGTAAGAAAAGCAAGATGCATAGACCTTTCTGGAAAGATTTTGAGGTAATCGAGCCCAAGAAGATCCTATGGCAGCCGGAGGGAACTGATCAGTGTGGGTTCTATGTATTGAATTATAAGCAACACATATGTGGACCTGATTTTAATCCTAAAGATGAGGAGGTTCGTTTGAATGAAATGGTCACATGTGATTTTCTTATCAAGCCTGAATAATTTTCTATTGCAGCGAGCATTTGAAAAGAATGAAGATACAACTTTGAGTGACACAAAGATAATTGCGATACTGGAGTGACTAGCTGGGTGGTTAATGGAGAACGTCATCGTAGACGGTGGCGAGTATTTTGTCATATAGGTAGGTGCTGAACTTGTGACATGATCATGTGTGCTTCAACTTGAGAACTTGTCATATCAACTTGTGTGCTTGAACTTGTGATGAGAGAACTTGTCATATCTTTGATCTTGTAATATTAATAATCCCTTGTATGATCTTTTTGTGCTCGTTGAAGTTATTATATATTGTGGGATTTCTGTTATATATTGCAATATATTGTGCTGCCGAAATTGGCCATTTATTGGAATATATTGTGATGCCAGAAAGTGGCCAACACAGCCGGTTGGTATTCCCAGCCGGCTGTGTTAGGTGACGCAACACAGCCGGTTGGTGAACCCAGCCGGCTGTGATGGAGCTTTATCACAGTCGGTTGGGAACCGGATGTGTTGAGCCGAGCAACACAACCGCTAGAAATCAAACGCCTTGCAAAAACCGGCTGCAAATGGGGTTCCGAACTGGTTGTGATTGAGTAGGTGTACTAGTGATGCCGTTGGAGGAGGAGGAGGGAAGGTCGCACCTACCGCCGCTGCTGCTCGGCATCCTGCAAGCCGTGAGAGCTCTGGCGCATGGGATCTCGCGAGCTCGCACGCTGCTGGATCTTGCGAGCTCGCACACTGTTGGAGGAGGAGGAGGGAGCTTGCACGCTGCCGGATCTCGCGAGCTCGCATGCCGCCAAATCTCACTGGAGCTTGCACGCTGCCGGATCTCGCGAGCTCGCATGCCGCCAAATCTCACTGGATCTCATGCGACCTCACACGTCGTCGGCTTAAGGAAAAAGAGAAGGGAGAGGAGAGGGTGCGGCGGCCGAAGGAAAAAGAGAACGGAGACAGGATACCCTAACCCTAGAGTCCGGGTTACATACAAAGAGCATCTTAACGGACTAATATGGGTCGTTTGGACTCGTAGTTGGGCCTCTATTTTTTGAAGCGGACCTTACAACGTGTCAGCCTCTGAAAATCGATTTTCAGAGACAGTTCTTTTAAAACGACCGCCTCCGAAAATAGATCATTTTTGGAGGCAGATAATGGCAACTGACTCCAAAAATAAAAACGGTCCGCCTACGTTAAGCGCCGCTATTAACAGAGGCAGACGTATTTTCTGTCCGCCTCTGAGACTGTTTTTGAAGTGTCTACTAATATGTTTTTTGTAGTGTTTTTGAGGTGTCTACTAATATGTTTTTTGTAGTAGTGAAAGGGGAAGGTAGGGAGTAGCTGCCATTGGTGGTGCTGTAGTGCCTGACTTCTTGGCTGGATGGTCTCCACAGATCACGACATGAGCTTTCATTGACACAGCATGTCATATCCACTGTTGCCCTTGTTGCCCCTTCCCCATGCTCCTGGTATGACACTTGATAATTCCATATGCCTTCTAAGCCTATAAAGCAGAGTTTCACCTGGATGTGACAGGAACGTTCTTAGTACAATCAAGAACCAAAGAAGAAACTTCGCTGCAGCTCTGTAGTTCACTGACATCTGTTGATGAGAACGTTAGAAATATCAATGCACTTTCTACCTTTTATATGTAGTGACAATTTTTAGACTTATAAAAAGATAATTGCTCACATATTTCATTTAGAGAAGGGAATATATTTCAATATTTTAGCCTCTGCAAATGTTGTAACACGGAATTTTGTATCACAAACAGTGTGATGAATTCAGCTATTCATTTTTTACATGCCCCATACAGTGCTTTACATAGGCTATTTATAGAGGCTAACTTCGTCCAATTACACGACCGTTATTTCCCGCCATAATCCTTATGAACTACTAACAATTTCGGACGACTGTTGCTTCCCGCCAATTCTTGGCCCAGATTCGTCACGGGAAATGACTTCATCCTCATCCTCTTCATGTCTTGACCTCGCGTAGAACGATCCTTCCTAATTTCACAGTCTGTTTCATGGCTTCATGCATGGCGCTGCTTGTCTATCCTCTTCGTGTTAGCTTCTTCGAATCTCCTGTCTTCGTGTTCCGCAACCTCGTCGGATTTCCCTGCGAAGATAGAAGGTATGTTTTCGACTTCGAGGGACGTCTCCCCAACAGTAGCCCCTTCGTCCTTGGATTCGAGTTTTCCCCTTTTAGCCCTCGAACTCCTGGACGGAAAGAACCCAAAAAGGCGTCCCCTTGAAGTGAAAATTAGCGGTTATTTTGGTGCCCTTTCGTCTTCCACCGGCGTATCTTTTGAAAACTTACCACGCCTATAAATAGGAGAGGTTACCCCCCCACACACACAATTTACCTTTGTGTTGATATCTGGAGCTGCATCTTTGTCCTTGTTCAATTTGCCATCTCGCTCTTGGTTGAGATTCTTTGAGAAGAACTGAGGTTAGATACCGAAACATTTATCTTCGTTATATGTTTCGTTTTGTGTTCTTTAGCTTCGTTTGTTTTTTTTAGCAACGAGATGGCCCGTGTCAAGTCTACAGCGATTCCGACTTCAGATACGGAGAAGGAAGAGAGCCCACTGATCTCGAATCCAAAAAATGAAGATTTGGAGGAGGTCGAGGTTGATGTTGATGAGCTTATTGGTGATTCGTTGCCCAGAACTCTACATTTTGGTTGGTCTCTTGTCACGGTCAGTATGATCTCTTCTTATGAGCAGAATGGATTTTTTCCTGCTGGAGTTGGTCGAGCCCCTGGCCGCGAAACTACTCCTGATCCTCAGTTTGGAGAAGGTGTAGTTTTTTCGAACTTCTTTACTGCAGGGCTTCGTTTCCCTTGTGATCCGATGCCTCCGCAAATCTTGGATCGTTTCGACGTGAAGCTGCATCAATTAACCCCGAACTGCTTTGTGCAACTGTCGAAGTTTTTTTGGGGAGTCAAGACATTTGGGGGCGAAATTGATCTTCAGAAGAGATCTGTCTTTTTGGAGGAAGGTGGAGACGAGCATGTTGGTCAGTTTGGTGTTGCCACATTTACTTCGTGTCGCAGTAGCACTGCTTTCCAAAGTTGACTTCACGTATGCTCAGCGAAATCGATGGGATGTCAACTGACCTAGGCAATGGTTTTATGTGAAGGTTGGCTTCGGGTCTCCTGATTCGAGTGATGTTCGCTATCCTTTTGCTGGTCCGTTAGGGGACATTAATTTGTCCACCATTGTTGATTTCGACAAGTCATCAGCTGCGTTCAAGTAGAACTGCCCATGCTTCAATCATGCTACCCGAAGACTTACCGGTCGTGATGTGGTAGAGGAATTTTTGGCTGCTAAAATTTGGCCTTTGGGAACTTCTTGGAAGCCTTTCGAGGTTGAGGAGAGACAAATTGCTGGTTTTGATCTTGGGACTACTTTCGCTATTTTTGGACTCGTGAAACCCGTTGGTGTTGATGATGCTGACCTTGTTTCGAAAGTTGAGTGGGACGCGACGTCTCTGGTTGGCCCTCTCACAGAGAAAGAGAAGAAATTGATGATTGACTTCTTCGAGAAACCGAGTCGTTTGAATCGACCATGGATAGAGATGGGAGTTAAGTGCGGGGATCGAATCAAACCCGCAAAACCCCAAAAGCGGATGAAAGCTCCTGGGAATGTTGGATCTGAGAATATTGGGGTTCCTCTAAGATATAAAAAGACTACGCCAAAAATTTTGATGACTTCGAATCAAGATAAGCCCAAGACTAAACAGCTTGAGGCCCAGAAATGAAAAACCGTTGATACTCAGCAGTCTGGAAGTGGCACGAGCAAGAAACCACGTTTGGTTCACAAATTGGATCCATCACTGCTTGGTAGCCCGGTAGCCGAAATTCCTGAAGAGAAAGAGGCTGCTGATGCGGCGTGTGGACTTCTACAAATTGCTGGTGCTCCTGGCGATGATATCGGCTCAACAACTTTTATGGAGGATCTGGCAGGCACTTCTACTGCTTCTGGTGAAGCTTTTTTCATTCCTTACATCAAATGCCCTGGTGCTAGAATGAACCTGGTTGGCTCAATATCAAGTGTGGTTTCGAAACCTCCAAGAGGATTTGATCCAAATTTTCTTGAGCCCTTAGAGCATAACTTGGGCTTGTATTCTATAGAGCCGGCAAACAAGGAAGTTAACATCGTGGAAGATAAAGCAGCCAACATCGAACATGAGGTTAGAAACCTTGGTTATTTTGTATTTTCGTGCTTACTTTTTTTTGTTGTTGTTGCTTATTTTCTTTATGATTTTCAGGTCGAGATTGATGACGGCAAGGAAAAAAAGATCCCTGAAGAGGCAGTTGCCAGTCGTCCTCAAGATTTGGCTTCTTCTTTTGTTCAACTTGGTGAAGGTAGCGCTGAGATGCGAGGTGAAATATGTTTTGGTACCGTTTCCTGTTTAGCTTCGTCTTTGATTCTAATATCTGTTTTCGTTTACTTTATTTTGTAGACTTTAATGCATCACTGGAAAACCTTGACTTCAAGGAGTTATCTCGATTAAGTGTTGCTACAGCCCACAAGGTTGTTTTTGTTTTGATTCCTACTGCTTCGTTATCATCTTATTTTTTATTTTGCTTACTTATTTGTATTCGTTCTATTTTCTTAGGTTAAGTTGATCAATGCGGCTTGTGCCTCAAAGTCGAAGACTATGGCTGAAAAGCTTTCTTTCTTGGAAAGAGAGAATGAGAGGCTTCGGGGTATCAACAACAAGCTTCGGAAATACTTGACTAGGTTTGAAGACCTGTGGGATACTGCTAACAGGAAACTTAAAGCCCTTCAAAAATATTATGACAAGAACCAAGTGGTGATTGATAATCTTCGAGAAGCCTTTGTTCGTGAGTCCGATGCTGCAAAAGAGGCCAAGACTAAGATGACCTCTCTTGAAGCTAAGTTGAAAGAAGCTGAGGAATCTTTAGCCTCTTCCAAAGTTCTTGATGTTGAGAGAGTGACCCGAATTTTTGATTTGTACTCAAACTCACTCAAGCAATTTGGTTCTACTCCTTATGCTTTGCTGGAGAAGTTAAGCGTGGATAGTTTCCTTTCTTGGATTCAAGAAGAATTCGCTGGCCTCGGGGACATTTTTTCGATTGTAGGGGACAACTTTGCGCTTACGTGCTCCGATGGCTTCGGCAGATTCCTTGAGAAAGAAAGTAAAGAGTTGCTCGTTCGGGTTGCCGGCCCTGGATTTCGTTTTTCTGATTTCGGAGACTTGTCCTCGTCTAGCTCTAAGGAGGTTGAAACTATGAAGCGTCGTTTCTTTTGAGACTTCTGGAACATTTATGGGCACGACATGGCTAAAGATTCCTCTTCGAAGGTAAAATTTGTTTTGCGTAACTTTACTTTTTCCTTTGCTTTTGGGAACAAAAGATTTGTTTTGCTTCTTTCTCTCTTTTTTTTTCTACCGGGACGAAGACGAGGGCGCAGATGTTGAAAAGGATGGAGAAGAAGAAAACGAAGAGGAAGAAGATGACGCCCTGGACTTACCGGATGCTGAGGACGAAACAAAATCTTCCCAAGAGAAGGGAGAGATCTAGTTGCTAGGAACGAGAATAATTTATGTAAAAACTGTTTTAAGTGGTCTTGCAGATGTGAAAGCAACTTTGGCTTATTGTGCTCGAACTAAGGTGTTTTGGTTTTTATATTAACCAGAGTTCGGGTAACTTGTCTAATTGTTGTACTTCAACTGTTGCGTTGCTCAACATTTTGCTTATATCAGCCTTGCGATTAACCTTGATCTTTATTTCGTGTAATAGTGTATGCGTCAGACTCGTAGACATGCTTTTCCCTGAAAAATGCTTGTCCTTTGTTTTCTTTCTACAAGATCATGGCCTTTAGATTCGTTTCTACTGGAGAACACGCTTAAGTATTCTTTGGCTTCTTCTTGGACTTTTATGCTTGTTGATGCCGTTGATGTTGCGAGGCTGCCTTGAAGCAAATGTACTCTTCTCCAGGATTCCACTGCTTGAGAGAGTACCGTTGTATGAAGTATCCATGGGCCCTTTTCTATTGATGGTCCTTAGCCTAGAAAGATCATGTCGTCGAGCGTCCTTGTGGTTCCTATTGCCTCTCGTTCCTAAGGAAAGCTTTCTTTTTATTTTGCTTCATTTTCTCTCTTGCTGGAACTCGGGTTCCCTTCTCTTTCATAGTGGTTTGTTGACGCTTAACGAAGTTATGGTTTCGCCTAACATGGCGTCCTTTTGAAAGTACAGTTAGGTGGTTTGTTTTGGTGAGTTATTCTTTGGCCCGGTTGACTTTGAATAAGTGCAAAAGGAGGCTTCTCTTTTTGGTCTTTGAAAAAGGCGTCCCCTCCGTCGACAGCCCCTTTGCATTTATTCATCGCTTCTTTAGGTCGAGCAACGTTTCTGAAAAATACGTTCTCTTGTTTTGCTTTCGAAATAGGGCAACTTTTGTTGCTTTTTTCGTTCTCCTTGTTTACGCGAAGTTGTTTTGTTGTCCTTGGCCTCAGGCTATTTTGCTCGAGGTTTTTCACGAGGTTACTTTTCTAACCTCGGCCTCGGGCTATTTTTCTTGAGGTCTTCTGCGAAGGTTACTTTCCTAACCTCGACCTCGGGCTATTTTGCTCGAGCTCTTTTGGCGAGGTTATTTTTCAAAATAAGTGGCCTTAGGCTGTTTTGCTCGAGGTCTTTTTGCTAGGTTATCTTTCTAACCTCAGCCTCGGGCTGTTTTGCTCGAGGTCTTTTTGCGAGGTTATCTTTCTAACCTCGGCCTCGGGCTATTTTGCTCGAGGTCTTTTTGCGAGGTTATCTTTCTAACCTCGGCCTCGAGATATTTTGCTCGAGGTCTTTTGCGAGGTTATTTCCTTAACCTCGGTGCAGTTGTTGGTCGAGTGCTTTCAGGGGGCATCTCCTTTATTGATTTTTGGTGAAATTTACATAGGTTCGCCTCATTAAAAACCTCACCTGCAGTTTCTTGGAGCCCCTTATGTGTGACATCTCTGATGTCAAAAGAATTAAAAAGTGCAATTAAAATCAATGCAACAGGGAATTGGGTTGAAATTCAAAAATTCGTCAAAAATTCAATTATAATTCAAAAACAAGGGTTGTTTGGCACCCAACTGAAATCTAAAAATCTCGGACCAAAAAGAGGAGTTGTCATCACCAACAGCCCTTCGCGACAACCTCGCCACGGCGTTTGTTCCGCTCGATGACCCTCGAGCGGGGATGTCCGTCACGATCGAGCTTAGCCCGGATGTCCGTCACGATCGAGCTTAGCCCGGATGTCCGTCCCGATCGAGCTATGTCCGTGACGATCGAGCCTAGCCAGTAGTTTCCGTCACGCTCGAGGCTCCACAGCCAAGCTCGAGGGGGCACTTACCCTCGAGCGACGTTCCGTCACGCTCGAGGCTCCACAGCCAAGCTCGAGGGGGCACTTACCCTCGAGCGACGTTCCGTCACGCTCGAGGCTCCACAGCCAAGCTCGAGGGGGCACTTACCCTCAAGCGATGTTCCGTCACCCTCGAGGCTCCGCAGCCAAGCTCGAGGACTTACCCTCGAGTGACGTTTCGGCACGCTCGAGGCTTCGCAGCCAAGCTCGAGGGGGCACTTACCCTCGAGCGACGTTCCGTCACGCTCGAGGCTTCGCAGCCAAGCTCGAGGGGGGCACTCACCCTCGAGTGGCGTTTCCGACCATTCGAGGCTCGGCAAGCTCGAGCTTGCGGTTCAAGCTCGAAGCGCCGTAGCGCCTGGTCGAAGTGCCTGGTCCAAGCTCGAAAGTTGTGTCCCACACCTCAGACCCCAACTTTTAATTTTACCCGTTTCGAAGTTCAGTTCGAATTTTTGGAGAAAATTCGAATTTGGAAATCGGAGCTCCAGTGCCCCTGGCGCGCGCTGCGCTGGCCGGAGCTCGGCCGCCACGTGGCCGGCGAGCGGCGCAGGCGGCGCTGAGCTGGCCAAGCCGCGGCGGACGCTGGCGCTTGTCGCCTAGCTCTTGTCCGGCCACTCCCGAGCCATCACTTCGCCGCTGTCGCCTCGCCTCGCCTCGCGCCGCGGAGCGCCATCATACGGTCGCGCGCCGCCGTGGCCGCACGCGCGCTCGCGCCGCGCCGAGCGCACTGCAGGCGGTAGAGTCCATTCGCGTCGCGACAAAGCCTCTGCTGAGGATCTCCACTTCATCACGCGATGATCTTTGACGCCCAACCGCGCGTGTGCGCTCTGTTCGAGCTCGCGCGCCATCAATGGCGACCGCGACAGCCACCCACGCGCTCGCACGCTCCCGAGGCCGCACAGTGCCTCCCTTGCGTGCTCAATCACTCCACCGCGCACTCACACCCCTCCTCTCACTCGCTCACTTGGCCATTTCCACTTCCCCGCGCTCGCTCGGTCTTCTTCCTCCTCGCGACGCGCAAGGCGAACCCAAGCTCTTCGCGAAATTCCTCGTCCACGCTCCACCATTCCCAAATCCATCCCGCACGGAGCTAGTCCACTCCACCAGCTCCAAAACCCCCAACTTTCCCCAAGACATTGTCCTTCTCCGGCGAGAATTCGTGAATTCCCCCAAATCGCGATTTTCGGCCACCGGAGCACCCGCACGTCGAGCCCCTACTCCGAGCCGTCCCCGAGCTTCCTCGAGCACGCCATTAGCTTCCCCAAGCTCTGCTGGTGCTCAAGGACCTCTTCCCCCCTCCGCAACGACCCTGAGCTCGCCGGCGTAGAAGCCGCGGCGGCCGCGCCGCCACCACCTCGTCGCCGGCGAAACTCCGACCATCCCCGGCCTCCAAACCGTCCCCAAACGACTCGTGGTGAGCCCAGGAAGCTTTTCCCCCACTTCCCCGAGCCTAGTTCGCCGCCGTTTGGCCGGCGCAACTCCGGCGAGAGCCGAGGGCCTTTCTTCATCGTCTTCGTTTGTGTAGGGGTCTCTGCGCAAAAGTTCAGGGACTTGTTCGCGAAGTTTTGAAAGATCTAGGGTTCTCTGCGTAAAAAGATTCTTAAGTCTAGGTTTGATTTTCCCGAAATTTGTAAAATCCATTAAAAATCGTACAAAAATCAGAAAAATGCACTAAAATACCCTCTGGATTCGTGAGAGTCTAAATTACAATCTCTATTAGACATGTTTGTACTTTTGACGAACTGTTTTTGAATTAAAATTCAAACAAGGAAAATCTAAAGTTATGCACCATTTCCAATCCAGAGCTGCGCTAGGGTTGAGCTTTGGATATGTTGTGTATAGCGACTTTGGACAGCTTGTGTCCAAAGGGGACCCAAAAATATGATTGGTAGCTCCAGTTATGAATTTAGATGTATTTCCTGTCTTTTTGCAGTGCAGAAATCATTAAAAATAATATGTGCAACGAAAAATCACCATTTTGCTCCTGAGAACTAAAACCTTGTTGGCACACATGCTAAAAATGAAAAACTTAATTTTTGCTCTGTTTAGGATGGCAAATAATTAAATATGTGTTTTTGGATAGAAAAATATTGAGGACTACCCAAGGGTTAGTTTGAGCCACCACTTGGCCAGAGCCCTCCTCATACTTATGCCTAGCTTTGGTAGAAAGATCTCCTGAAATGGGTGAATTTTCGATTTTATATGAATTAAATTCAATTCTGCTGGCAGCAACTTGTTATATTTTTTAATAAATTATGTGTAGCTCAAAATTAGCTAAATTTTGGAGTGAGCTTGACTCTTATACTCCAGTAGCTGTCATAAAGTTTATAGATAAAAATGATGAGCAGAAAAGGAGAAACAAAAATGCGAAGTAATCTAGATGGAAATCGATTTATATAAAAGAATAAACCTTTTTGTAGTTAGTTAGAATAAAATTAATGGAATCTGAAATTCCAGAACAGCCACCCTAAGTTATGCATCTCATGTAGAAGGCGCCATCCCGGACGGCAACTACCACCTCATTCCCGCAGACGAGAAAGAAGTCCCGGAGGAAGGTGCCGGTGCAGGATCGACCAACCCGGAGGCTAACCCCCAGTCTGAGCAAGAAGGCAAGCCCCGGAGCATAACCTAACTTTACCAAATTATGCACTTTGAATTCTCTATGTTTGTGCATTTACGTTCAAGGAGTTGATTGAATACCTTAGCTGCACATTTCCTAGTACCTATGACTTGCAATACTAGTATGAAAGGGATCGATAGTGCATGGCTATAGGTCCGTTACAAGTCGAGTGATTTCCTGTCACTCGCGAGACATAGGAATTGCTTGTCTTTACTTATGTTGGAATCATAAGGATTGACGGGCGGGATGATAGATGTAGATCTCCCGTCCGTGTATGATAATTGATTAAGGTCGAAATGTGTGGTTGAGTGTGTCAAGTTTTTGAACGTACCACATGCATGCCGATGTATGGGGATCGGTAAGCCCGGTACCAGATTGAAGCAGCTAGGGCCGATAGCCATCTCTCCTTGGAAACTTTGTTTTCCCCTGCCGTACACTTGTGGATATATGCGTGAGACTGTGAGTGAAGCAGTAAACCTTTATCCTAAGGAAATGGACCCGGTTCCGAATTGTGGATCGATGGGAAAGGTTGGGAAATGCTTGTACCTTTTATAGCAAGCAGAGTATCCGTGTGTGTTGGGTTTCCCCTGGCCAGGTAGCAGAAATTCGGTTCGAACTGTCCGCTTCTCGCGGTTAATGAGACTGCTTGACCGCCCTGCTACATTGAGTAACAAGTGAAACTTTGAGATTGATAAACTTGTTCTATGAATTAATTTGTATTGCACCACTTGTATGCTTAGAGAGGATGCTAATCTAGAATGGTTAAATTTACTAGAATATGATGCTAAAACTTGAAAGCAAGGACCTATTTTAGTTGCTTTTTGGCAAACAAACCCACCAGCCAAAAGCCTCTCATGTCTAGATGTCGGTGATGTAGTTTTCACCCGACGGGTAAGCCTTGCTGAGTATTAGTATACTCAGCCTTGCTTGTGGCATTAATTTACAGGTACACCGTTGGATGTCGATGCTTTGTCTTGGCCTACCCAGGTTCCACCTGGCTGGCACATCGAATGGGTTCCGTCCTCTGCCGAGGATCAGGAGGAGTAGCACCGTGGCAGGCTTCAGCATGGTGTTATTTGTGTCGTCGTTAGTTTATTTACTTCCGCTGCAAAGAAACTTTTATTTCCGCTGCAAGACTTGTACTCTGATTTAAATTTGAACCTGGTTTGTAATAACTTGTAATATCTATGTGTGTAAGTTAATTTGTGGAATGTTGTAATCTCTGGAACTCACCTTCGTGTGGGCGTGCTGTTGTTTCGATCGAGAAAAGTACGTGGTTTAATCGGGTTTAATCCGACGGCGCTCCAGCTTATTCCGGATTAAGTGCCTGACTACGTGATTAGTGGTCCCTAGGTACTTAACTTGGAATAATTTTGGAGTGGTCCGCCACAGCTGGCATCAGAGCCGAAACAGCGCACCAGAGAGACCAACAAACCTTAAATAAATATTTTTGGAATAAAATTTGCCAACTCGTACTTCCGCCGTGCTTTTCGGTGGAAGGTTGTTGTTAGGACCGCTAAGGATGTTACCTAGAGCGTGAAGCCTATGTGGGTTAAGGGATCACGATATGATAGGTGGCAAATAGTATATTATACTGACTTCCAGCACATTTCATTCTGTCATTTACTTTCCGCAATGGTGGGCGCAAGGTACGGCGATTGCTGTAACGTACCACGGCACTATATGAAAATATAGTGGCGGCACATAGTCAATACGCTGTGATGGCGTATGAAACTAGAATAGGATGGTGGGCGCAAGGTACGGCGATTGCTGTAGCGTACCACGGCATCATATGCAAATATGATGGCGGCACAAAGTCAATACGCTATTCCAATAGCGTATGAAACTGTCAATATGTTGCCTTGGTGACATATGAACATTGCCCGTTCAATGTTAAACGATCGGGTGCCACCTCTATAGTGGGTGGTAATGAATGGAGACGCTTTCGTGAGTGCTGGCACGAAAGGTTGATTATACATGCTCTGGAATGGAATTTTCTGCAGGTACACTAACCGCGAATCCGTATGTTGAAACGGTTAGAGAAATTCGACTAGTTAATATAGGGAGAGACGGATATTGCCTAGCCACCGGCACTAACTTCGTAAGCCAAAAGTTATTGGCATGTGTGTTGGTGAGAACGAATAGGCCGCTCATGCATTGCATTCTCACTGAATTAATATCAATTTTAACCCTTGGCCAAATCAAACCGCCGTCAAAGAAATTGAAATTTACAACCCAAAAATGCTGCTGAGAACAGTCTGTTTGCAACCTTAAATCGAAACTGAGAACGTTGCCAAATGAAAAAGTGTTCAACATGAAAGTTGTCATAAATATTATGAAGTAAATGCCGGAGAAATTTCAACGAAAATGGTTCAGTAAAATTGGAGTTATGCTAAAAATGGTAACCCCCTGTCTGCTGGAAATTTCTGGGGACAGTGAGATAAAAATTGAATTTTTACACCATCTTAACGACAGTTTCTGCTCAAACCTCCGACATGAAACTTGTTAGGAATTATTTAAACAATGTCCTGGCCAAATTTGGGAATTTTTGAGCTTGTAGATTTCGAGTTTTGTAATTTTTACCACCCTGCACAGAATCTGTTTTTGCTCTTTGGCACTAACCGGTTCTCACCCTTGCCCCTTTTCCTTTTGGTTCAGATGGACGCCCTCGCTGACCTGGCTAGCCACCCCAACGACGTGTCTTTCTCTGATTGCTTGGGATGGGAAGGCTTCCCTAGCATCTTGTGGTCGGTTCTACAGGCACTTGGCTACCCTACACCGCCACAATATGAGAGAATCCTCATCCGAGACCGTGGTGTGACTCGTTCCCGTGTGCGTTTGGTGGTACACCGTCACCCGCCGTGTCCTAGTTCCCCCACCTGGACGGTGGAAGTTCATGGACACCACATGGAGACGACTTGCGAGCTAGCTGCTTTGAATGGCATCAGTTCTTTTTGTGCTCAGAACCAAAGCTTGGTAGAGCACCAGTTGCTTGGGCTGTTTCCTCCAACTCAGCCGGATGATCCCCACTGGATGAGGCGCTACCTTAGCTCTCCTTTGAGGATGGCGGAGAACCCCGTCGCAGCAGCCGCTTTGATGATGAGGTGGATACGGGCGTATCACCGTTTGCAGGCACTTCTTGGACGGTCGCAGAGCGAGATGCTCAACATTGCTATGGACATGTCCGCTCGCACCCGTGACATAGGGGTTGAGAGGACCTCTTTGTCCATTGAGGTGACCACTAGAGATGCCATGATTGCTGACTTGGAGAGGCAATTGAATGACCTCCAGATTGCACACAACAACACCCAGAATGAGTTAGCACAAACTAGAGATGAGCTTGAGGAGGTACATGGTACCTTGGAGCATGCCAATGCTATGCTTGCCGCCCATGACGCTCAGCACCTTCTTGAGCAAGAAGGAGGGAATGGTGAAGGAGAGGCCCCCGATTCCGACATGGACACCGAGGATAACATGCTGTCCCTTCCAGCTCCACCTTCACCTATGGGCAGCGAGGCTACCGCTAACAACTTGGATGATTTTTAGAGTGGTAGTAGCAAGTTTACTCCTCCGCTAGGCCTAGATTTTGGCTTCATGTTATAATAGGCTAGATGGAGTTGAGCTCCTCCTATTTGGTGGCAATGTAAATTAATGGTGTGGTTGTGGTGTAAAACTTGATGATGTTGTTACAGCTGTGTTGAAAACATTCTGCAGCTGACCTTGTTTTAATTATTGATGGGTTTTCCATTCATTTCTGGGCTGTGATGTGAACTACAAAGTTGTTTGTAATTTGTCAAACAAAATGATCACCAAATTGCAACCCCATTGGTTAAGCGAAATAAAAATGGCAACCAAAACACTATAGCTCGGCCTGCTGAAAAACAGCAAATGCAGAGAGCTAAAGATTGAATTTTTCGGCTTAGTTCCAGTCCGAATTTGATTCCGAGCCCAACATGAAAGTTGTAGAGCATAAAATTTCCGAGCTACTGACCGAATGGGAGCATTTGACTTGTTTCCTGTCGGGAGATATGATTTTTCTTCCGAACTGCGTGCTGACTTGCCATTCTGCGCAGTACACTTTAATATATTGTCACGTTCTATCTTGTCATTCATTATGCAAGCTTATGGAATGTGACTAATATAAGTCCCTACTGCAGATGGCAATCACCCGCAGCGGTCACGACGCTAGTGGCTCCAACGCTAACCAGCAGGGGCCAGAGGGGCAGCAACAGCCACCGCCACCTCCTCCTCCACAGCAACCTCCGACGTGGCAGCAGCTTTATGCCACGCAAACGGAGATTCTCCGGAACCTGCAGCATCAGCAGCAGATGATGCAGCAGCAGATGCTTCAGCAGGGAGGTCAACGGGCCCCTCAGCCTCAGGTGGCCAGATACGAAGATTTTCTGGCAACGCACCCGCCGATTTTCTCTCGAGCTGATGAGCCTTTGGAGGCCGACACCTGGATTCGAGCCATCGAGTCCAAGTTCACCATTTTGGCAACGCCTTGCACCTCCAACCGCAAGGTCGTGTTCGCGGCGCAGCAGCTCCGCGGCCCAGCTCTCCTTTGGTGGGAGAACTACCTGGCCCTGCAGCAGGAGGGTCATGTAGTTGAGTGGGATGTCCCGCTATCTTTGTGAAGAAGAAGGACCATTCCTTGAGGTTGTGTATTGATTACCGGCCTCTCAATGCGGTAACTATTAAGAACAAGTACCCACTCCCCCGTATTGACATCTTGTTCGACCAACTAGCTGGCGCCAGAGTGTTCTCCAAGATTGACCTTCGCTCTGGCTATCACCAAATCAAAATCAGGCCATGTGACATTCCAAAGACTGCCTTTTCCACATGATATGGACTTTATGAATTCCTGGTTATGTCCTTTGGACTCACGAATGCCCCAGCCTATTTCATGTACCTCATGAATTCGGTCTTCATGTCTGAACTAGACAAGTTTGTGGTGGTTTTCATTGACGACATTCTTATATATTCTAAGAATGAGGAAGAGCATGCTGAGCACCTTCGCATTGTTCTTCAAAGATTGAGAGATCACCAGCTCTATGCCAAGTTCTCCAAGTGTGAATTCTGGCTTGAGAGCGTGAAGTTTTTAGGTCACACGGTTTCCAAGGATGGTATATCCGTGGATCCAACCAAAGTGCAAGAGGTGCTAGATTGGCAACCACCTACATCTGTCCACGAGATTCGGAGTTTTCTGGGTTTAGCCGGTTATTACCGTCGTTTTATTCCGGATTTCTCTCGGATAGCAAAGCCCATGACCGAACTCTTGAGGAAGGGAGTTAAATTTGAGTGGAATGACAAATGTGAGGAAGCTTTCCACACCTTGCGAAGACATTTAACTTCAGCCCCAGTTTTGGCTCAGCCCGATTGCACCAAGCCTTATGATGTCTATTGCGATGCATCAGGCACCGGTCTTGGCTGTGTTCTCATGCAAGAGAACCGGGTCATTGCTTATGCTTCTCGAGCACTTCGGCCTCATGAGCAAAACTACCCCACGCACGATCTTGAGTTAGCAGCGGTCATTCATGCTCTCAAGATGTGGAGACACTATTTGATGGGTGTTCCCTGCAACATATACACAGACCACAAGAGCCTCAAATATGTTTTCACTCAGGCACATTTGAATATGAGACAGCGAAGATGGTTGGAGTTAGCAAAGGACTATGACCTTAGTGTGCATTATCACCCCGGGAAGGCTAATGTAGTTGCGGATGCACTAAGCCGCAAGGCTCGTTGTCATTGTCTTTCCGTGGAGTCCTACGCTGACACCCTGTGTCATGAAATGGCAAAGCTCAATTTGGAGATTGTTCCACACGGGTACTTCAGCCATATTGCAGTGGAACCAACCTTGCACGATCAGATTGTTGTAGCCCAATTAAATGACGCGAGCATTAAAATCCTTAAAAGGAAATTGTCCAAGGAGAAGGTGAAAGAGAAGTACAAGTGTTTCCGGCTAGATGGGCAGGGAGTAATGTGGTTTGGGCATCGCCTCGTGGTGCCTAAAAACACGGAACTCCGGAGGAAGATTATGGATGAGGCACATCTCTCTAAATTTTCTATTCATCCCGGCAGCACCAAAATGTACCAAGATTTGAAACAAAACTTTTGGTGGACTCGGATGAAGCGAGAAATTGCCACATATGTGTCGGAATGTGACACATGTCAGCGGGTTAAGGCCAGCCACTTGAAGGTAGCAGGCACGCTTCAACCTCTACCTATTCCCTCATGGAAGTGGGAAGATATAAGCATGGACTTTATTGTTGGACTTCCCAGAACCCCTCAGGGGCATGATTCTATTTGGGTAATTGTGGACCGCCTTACCAAGACCGCACATTTTATTCCGGTCAATACCTTTTATAACGCTAAGAAGTACGCGGAGATTTATTTGGAGCGGATCGTTTGTCTACATGGGGTACCCAAGACGATAATTTCAGATCGTGGTGCTCCGTTCGTAGCACGCTTTTGGGAACAATTGCAATTATCCCTAGGCACCAAACTGATCCGTAGTTCAGCATATCACCCACAAACCGATGGGCAGACGGAAAGGGTAAATCAAATACTTGAGGATATGCTTCGAGCTTGTGTTATTCATTATGGGAAGAATTGGGAGAAGTGTTTATCCCTGGCCGAATTCTCCTATAACAATAGCTACCAAGCGAGTCTCAAAATGGCACCTTTCGAAGCCTTATATGGTAGAAGATGTCGGACCCCGTTGTGTTGGTCCCAGGCAGGCGAGAGGTATGCTTATGGCCCTGACCTTGTAAAGGAAGCAGAGGAAAAGGTTAGAATCATTCGTGAAAATTTGAGAACTGCCCAGTCAAGGCAGAAGAGTTACTTTGATCAACGGCGAAAACCACTTCAGTTTGAAGTTGGTGATCACGTGTATCTTAAAGTCTCCCCGACCAAAGGTGTGCAAAGATTCGGACTAAAAGGAAAGCTTGCACCTCGTTATATCGGCCCGTATGAAATTACTCAGCAATATGGGCCGGTAGCCTATCAAGTGAGGCTTCCCGAAAAACTCTCAGCTGTACACGATGTATTTCATGTTTCTCAACTTAAGAGGTGTCTACGTGTTCCGACCGAAGTTGTTGAACAAGAGGAACTCTCGGTTGAACCGGATCTCTCTTATGATGAGCATCCCGTTAAGATCCTCGACGAGAAAGAGCGACAAACACGAAGGAAGGGAGTTAAAATGTACAAAGTTCAGTGGAGTCATCACTCCGAAGATGAAGCCACGTGGGAAACCGAGGACTATCTTAGGAAGAATTTCCCCGACATACTTTCATAAGCCGAGGTATTTCTTTTCCCCTCTCTATCTCTAGGTTTAATCGAATCTCGGGACGAGATTCCTTTTAAGGGGGGTAGGCTGTGACATCTCTGATGTCAAAAGAATTAAAAAGTGCAATTAAAATCAATGCAACAGGGAATTGGGTTGAAATTCAAAAATTCGTCAAAAATTCAATTATAATTCAAAAACAAGGGTTGTTTGGCACCCAACTGAAATCTAAAAATCTCGGACCAAAAAGAGTAGTTGTCATCACCAACAGCCCTTCGCGACAACCTCGCCACGGCGTTCGTTCCGCTCGATGACCCTCGAGCGGGGATGTCCGTCACGATCGAGCTTAGCCCGGATGTCCGTCACGATCGAGCTTAGCCCGGATGTCCGTCCCGATCGAGCTATGTCCGTGACGATCGAGCCTAGCCAGTAGTTTCCGTCACGCTCGAGGCTCCACAGCCAAGCTCGAGGGGGCACTTACCCTCGAGCGACGTTCCGTCACGCTCGAGGCTCCACAGCCAAGCTCGAGGGGGCACTTACCCTCGAGCGACGTTCCGTCACGCTCGAGGCTCCACAGCCAAGCTCGAGGGGGCACTTACCCTCGAGCGACGTTCCGTCACCCTCGAGGCTCCGCAGCCAAGCTCGAGGACTTACCCTCGAGCGACGTTTCGGCACGCTCGAGGCTTCGCAGCCAAGCTCGAGGGGGCACTTACCCTCGAGCGACGTTCCGTCACGCTCGAGGCTTCGCAGCCAAGCTCGAGGGGGGCACTCACCCTCGAGTGGCGTTTCCGACCATTCGAGGCTCGGCAAGCTCGAGCTTGCGGTTCAAGCTCGAAGCGCCGTAGCGCCTGGTCGAAGTGCCTGGTCCAAGCTCGAAAGTTGTGTCCCACACCTCAGACCCCAACTTTTAATTTTACCCGTTTCGAAGTTCAGTTCGAATTTTTGGAGAAAATTCGAATTTGGAAATCGGAGCTCCACGGGCATGCTACAGTGCCCCTGGCGCGCGCTGCGCTGGCCGGAGCTCGGCCGCCACGTGGCCGGCGAGCGGCGCAGGCGGCGCTGAGCTGGCCAAGCCGCGGCGGACGCTGGCGCTTGTCGCCTAGCTCTTGTCCGGCCACTCCCGAGCCATCACTTCGCCGCTGTCGCCTCGCCTCGCCTCGCGCCGCGGAGCGCCATCATACGGTCGCGCGCCGCCGTGGCCGCACGCGCGCTCGCGCCGCGCCGAGCGCACTGCAGGTGGTAGAGTCCATTCGCGTCGCGACAAAGCCTCTGCTGAGGATCTCCACTTCATCACGCGATGATCTTTGACGCCCAACCGCGCGTGTGCGCTCTGTTCGAGCTCGCGCGCCATCAATGGCGACCGCGACAGCCACCCACGCGCTCGCACGCTCCCGAGGCCGCACAGTGCCTCCCTTGCGTGCTCAATCACTCCACCGCGCACTCACACCCCTCCTCTCACTCGCTCACTTGGCCATTTCCACTTCCCCGCGCTCGCTCGGTCTTCTTCCTCCTCGCGACGCGCAAGCCGAACCCAAGCTCTTCGCGAAATTCCTCGTCCACGCTCCACCATTCCCAAATCCATCCCGCACGGAGCTAGTCCACTCCACCAGCTCCAAAACCCCCAACTTTCCCCAAGACATTGTCCTTCTCCGGCGTGAATTCGTGAATTCCCCCAAATCGCGATTTTCGGCCACCGGAGCACCCGCACGTCGAGCCCCTACTCCGAGCCGTCCCCGAGCTTCCTCGAGCACGCCATTAGCTTCCCCAAGCTCTGCTGGTGCTCAAGGACCTCTTCCCCCCTCCGCAACGACCCCGAGCTCGCCGGCGTAGAAGCCGCGGCGGCCGCGCCGCCACCACCTCGTCGCCGGCGAAACTCCGACCATCCCCGGCCTCCAAACCGTCCCCAAACGACTCGTGGTGAGCCCAGGAAGCTTTTCCCCCACTTCCCCGAGCCTAGTTCGCCGCCGTTTGGCCGGCGCAACTCCGGCGAGAGCCGAGGGCCTTTCTTCATCGTCTTCGTTTGTGTAGGGGTCTCTGCGCAAAAGTTCAGGGACTTGTTCGCGAAGTTTTGAAAGATCTAGGGTTCTCTGCGTAAAAAGATTCTTAAGTCTAGGTTTGATTTTCCTGAAATTTGTAAAATCCATTAAAAATCGTACAAAAATCAGAAAAATGCACTAAAATACCCTCTGGATTCGTGAGAGTCTAAATTACAATCTCTATTAGACATGTTTGTACTTTTGACGAACTGTTTTTGAATTAAAATTCAAACAAGGAAAATCTAAAGTTATGCACCATTTCCAATCCAGAGCTGCGCTAGGGTTGAGCTTTGGATATGTTGTGTATAGCGACTTTGGACAGCTTGTGTCCAAAGGGGACCCAAAAATATGATTGGTAGCTCCAGTTATGAATTTAGATGTATTTCCTGTCTTTTTGCAGTGCAGAAATCATTAAAAATAATATGTGCAACGAAAAATCACCATTTTGCTCCTGAGAACTAAAACCTTGTTGGCACACATGCTAAAAATGAAAAACTTAATTTTTGCTCTGTTTAGGATGGCAAATAATTAAATATGTGTTTTTGGATAGAAAAATATTGAGGACTACCCAAGGGTTAGTTTGAGCCACCACTTGGCCAGAGCCCTCCTCATACTTATGCCTAGCTTTGGTAGAAAGATCTCCTGAAATGGGTGAATTTTCGATTTTATATGAATTAAATTCAATTCTGCTGGCAGCAACTTGTTATATTTTTTAATAAATTATGTGTAGCTCAAAATTAGCTAAATTTTGGAGTGAGCTTGACTCTTATACTCCAGTAGCTGTCATAAAGTTTATAGATAAAAATGATGAGCAGAAAAGGAGAAACAAAAATGCGAAGTAATCTAGATGGAAATCGATTTATATAAAAGAATAAACCTTTTTGTAGTTAGTTAGAATAAAATTAATGGAATCTGAAATTCCAGAACAGCCACCCTAAGTTATGCATCTCATGTAGAAGGCGCCATCCCGGACGGCAACTACCACCTCATTCCCGCAGACGAGAAAGAAGTCCCGGAGGAAGGTGCCGGTGCAGGATCGACCAACCCGGAGGCTAACCCCCAGTCTGAGCAAGAAGGCAAGCCCCGGAGCATAACCTAACTTTACCAAATTATGCACTTTGAATTCTCTATGTTTGTGCATTTACGTTCAAGGAGTTGATTGAATACCTTAGCTGCACATTTCCTAGTACCTATGACTTGCAATACTAGTATGAAAGGGATCGATAGTGCATGGCTATAGGTCCGTTACAAGTCGAGTGATTTCCTGTCACTCGCGAGACATAGGAATTGCTTGTCTTTACTTATGTTGGAATCATAAGGATTGACGGGCGGGATGATAGATGTAGATCTCCCGTCCGTGTATGATAATTGATTAAGGTCGAAATGTGTGGTTGAGTGTGTCAAGTTTTTGAACGTACCACATGCATGCCGATGTATGGGGATCGGTAAGCCCGGTACCAGATTGAAGCAGCTAGGGCCGATAGCCATCTCTCCTTGGAAACTTTGTTTTCCCCTGCCGTACACTTGTGGATATATGCGTGAGACTGTGAGTGAAGCAGTAAACCTTTATCCTAAGGAAATGGACCCGGTTCCGAATTGTGGATCGATGGGAAAGGTTGGGAAATGCTTGTACCTTTTATAGCAAGCAGAGTATCCGTGTGTGTTGGGTTTCCCCTGGCCAGGTAGCAGAAATTCGGTTCGAACTGTCCGCTTCTCGCGGTTAATGAGACTGCTTGACCGCCCTGCTACATTGAGTAACAAGTGAAACTTTGAGATTGATAAACTTGTTCTATGAATTAATTTGTATTGCACCACTTGTATGCTTAGAGAGGATGCTAATCTAGAATGGTTAAATTTACTAGAATATGATGCTAAAACTTGAAAGCAAGGACCTATTTTAGTTGCTTTTTGGCAAACAAACCCACCAGCCAAAAGCCTCTCATGTCTAGATGTCGGTGATGTAGTTTTCACCCGACGGGTAAGCCTTGCTGAGTATTAGTATACTCAGCCTTGCTTGTGGCATTAATTTACAGGTACACCGTTGGATGTCGATGCTTTGTCTTGGCCTACCCAGGTTCCACCTGGCTGGCACATCGAATGGGTTCCGTCCTCTGCCGAGGATCAGGAGGAGTAGCACCGTGGCAGGCTTCAGCATGGTGTTATTTGTGTCGTCGTTAGTTTATTTACTTCCGCTGCAAAGAAACTTTTATTTCCGCTGCAAGACTTGTACTCTGATTTAAATTTGAACCTGGTTTGTAATAACTTGTAATATCTATGTGTGTAAGTTAATTTGTGGAATGTTGTAATCTCTGGAACTCACCTTCGTGTGGGCGTGCTGTTGTTTCGATCGAGAAAAGTACGTGGTTTAATCGGGTTTAATCCGACGGCGCTCCAGCTTATTCCGGATTAAGTGCCTGACTACGTGATTAGTGGTCCCTAGGTACTTAACTTGGAATAATTTTGGAGTGGTCCGCCACATTATGTGAGGAAAAGAGTATGACCTTTTTGCGATGAGAGAAAAAAGAAAGTGGTACTTCGTATCTGTGCTTATAGTTTCGCACATTTATGAGGTTGACCTTTACAAAAAAACTAAAACTTGAAAGAGGCTGTACATCTTTGCTTGCGTTGTTCTAGTTGTAATATTTGCGGAGATGTTCCATGTTCCACGAATGTGGTAACTCTTCTCCATTTTCGGTTGAGAGGTGATAAGACCCTGGCCTCGAGCTTCTTGCGACGATGTAGGGTCCTTCCTATTTTTCTTCGAATTTGGGTAGATTTTCTGCATTGTGGTTTCTTTCGATTAACAGATCCTCGACTCTGATATCTCTTATCTTTGCCTTTGGGTCGCGCCACTTTCGTGTCTGCCTTTGATATGACTCGAGGTTATGGGAGGCAACGAGCCGGTCGACTTCAACTAAGTCTTTTTCCGCCATTTCTTGTTCACCTTCTTCTTGGCTTAGGGTAACTCTTAGAGTTTTGGCCTTGATCTCTTCAGGTACTACATCCTTGGTTCCGTGTAGCAATCTAAATGGAGTGAACTTTGTAGCTCTGGACTCTGTAGTGTTGTGTGACCATACTGCGATTGGTAGTTCGTCGATCCATTTTCCCTTTTTGTGATCGAAGAGCATCTTCCTTATGTCCGAAAAGATGATGCGATTGGCTCTTTCTACTGCGCTATTTGACTGTGGGTGATATACGGATGCATACTTTACTTTAGTGTCCATTGTCATGCAAAAATTTCTAAATGATTCGCTGTCCAATTGCTTTTCGTTGTCAACTGTTATCTCTTCTGGTACCCCGAATCTGCAGATGATGTTGTGCCAAAAGAATTTTTGGACTGTATGCGAGGCTATCGATGCCAGAGCTTTTGCTTCGATCCATTATGTGAAATATTCCACCGCGACTACTACGAATCTGTAGTTTCCTTGAACTGTTGGGAGAGGCCCTACTAGGTCTATTCCCCATCTTTGTAGTGCCCAAGATGGTGTTATGAGCTGTAGTAATGAGGATGGGGTCCTCTGGTGGCTTGCGTTCTTTTGATATGACTCGCATTTCTTTGTTACTTCGTCTGCATCCTTTATCATCGTTGGCCAGAATATTCCTTGCCTAACTGCTTTTGCTGCGAAGGCTCTTGGGCCGATATGTGCTCCGCATATCCCTTCATAGATGCTTTTAAGTATTTCCCTTCCCTGTTCTTTTACAATGCATTTTAGCCACGAGGCTGATATCCCCTTCTTGTATAGCTCACCTTGAATTATCTAATACCCTTTTGCTCTTGCAGCTATTCTTTTGGCTTCGCTTGCTGAGCAGGGGGTGAAATTGTCTTGTAGATATGACATAATTGGTGCTCTCCAGTCTTCCCAGCAGATGTGGGTAAGATATTGTTTTTTGATTGAAGGAATAGTTATGAATTCGTAGATTACGTCTTTGGGGAGTTCCTCATTCTTTGCTGCTTTCTTGGCTAGGTCATCGGCCTCGTTGTTATCGTTTCTGTGGACGTGCTCCACAGTGAATCCCTTGAAGCACTTTTCCATTTCCTTGACCTCTTCGACATAACTGATTAGCTCTGGCTTTCTAGCTTCACTGTCCTTTTCGATGTGACCCCTTGCTATTTTCGAGTGTGATTTCACAATGAAGTTTTGTTTCCCTAATGATTTCATTTTTCGTAACCCAAGCAGGAGTGCTTCGTATTCTGCCACGTTGTTTGTGATTTGAATTTGTTGGTCGTTGAACTCTAATCGTGATGCGAATCTGGTTTTGATTCCACTTGGAGAAACTATGATTGCGGAGATTGCTGCTCCTTTATTGTAATATGCTCCATCGCAGTAGACTGTCCATTGTTTCTTGTCTTCGTTTAGGATTTTGTGCTCTGGAGAAGTCCAGTCTGCTACAAAGTCAGCTAGTACTTGAGACTTGATTGCGTTTCATCTCTTGAATTTGATATTGAATCCGGAAAGCCCAGCGGACCATTTGCTGATCCTATTTGAAACTTTTTTATTTGTGAATAGCTCGGCTAGTGGTTTGTCGGTGACCGCTGTTACTTTGTGGGCTTCGAAGTAATTCCTGAGCTTTCTTTGACGCCATGACTAACGCGTATGCAATTTTTTCGAGCTTGGAGTATGACTTTTTGGCTCCGGATAAAGCTTCAGAGATGAAGTAAGCCGGCAGCTGCTTCAAAGTGCCTTCAATTTCGATTTCCTGCACAACTGCGGCGCTTACTGCTGATTCGGAGGCTGCGAGGTAAAGAAGTAGGTCTTTTCCTTGAGCTGATGGTGATAGTTTGATCATTGCTGCGAGATATTCCTTTAATTCTTTGAATGCTTTCGATTGTTCTTCGCCCCAGTTGAATTCCTGTGCATGTCGGAGGGTTTTGAAGAAGGGCAGACTTCGCTCGGCTGCTCTTGGTACGAATCTGTTTAGAGCTGCGATCCTGTCGGTCAGTTGTTGCACTTCCTTGACTATCTTTGGCTCCTCCATGGATGCTAGGTCTTGCACCTTGTCTGGATTGGCCTCGATTCCCTTCGAGGTTACTAGGCATCCCAGGACTTTTCCTTTGGTTACTCCAAAGACGCATTTTTCTGGGTTTCAGCTGAGGTTTGACAGCCTTAGATTGTTGAAAGTCTCTTCAAGGTATTTGATGTGGTCTGATCTTTTGGTGCTCTTTACAACGAGGTCGTCCACGTAGGCTAACATGTTTCTATCGATTTGCCATTTGAAAACTTTTTTGGTCATCCTTGAGAAGGTGGATCCTGTATTTCTTAGTCCCTCTGGCATTCTGACGAAACAAAAAGTTCCGAAAGGGGTTATGAAGCTTGTTTTCTCCTCGTCCTCTTGCTTCATCCAAATTTGGTGGTAGCCCAAAAAGCAGTCTAGTACTGATAGAATCTCATTATTGGTTGCGTCGTCGACGACGCTGTCGATTCTAGGTAAGGGCAAATCATCTTTTGGGCAGTTCTTGTTTAGGGTGGTGAAATCAATGCACATCTTCCACTTTCCATTTTTCTTTTTCATTGGGACAATGTTTGCCAACCATTCTGGTTATTGTACTTCTTTGATGACCTTTGCTTTCAGTAGCCTTTCGACTTTGGATTTTATTTCTTCTACTTTTTCTCCAGGCATTTTCCTCAGTCTTTGCTTCCTTGGCTTTGTTTCTGGGGTTATGTTGATGCTGTGCTCGATTAGAGTTCTGCTTACACCATTTAGATCTACGGCTGTCCATGCGAAGACATCTTTGTTTTTTCTTAGGAATGCTACCAGATTTTCCTCTTCTTCAGGGGAGAGATCCGCCACGATCGTGACTTATCTGCCCTCGACTCCTAGTTCGAGAGAAACTCGCTTTGTGTGTTGTGCTTGAATAGTTTCTTTTCCTTTTTCCGCTTTGAGTTGTGGTGGATTCTTTTTGAATGATTCTGCTTGAACCTTGTTGCTTGGTTGTTTCGTTTCTGTCTGCAGGAGGTTGACGTTTTTCTCGCCCGGAGTGATACCTTGTTCGATGTCCCTTGAGACTTGCTGGTTTCCGAATACTGTAATTACTCCATTTGATGCAGGAAGTTTCATGCAGAGATATGCTTGTCGGACAATGGCTTCGAATGTGTTAAGGAAACCCCTCCCGAAGATTGCATTGTAAGGGTAGTACATATCGACTATGTCAAAGGTGACTCGCTCCGTTCTGGGATTACTCATGTCTCCCATGGTTACTGGTAATTCGATTTTTCCCAAGGCTCGAATTCTTTTTCCTCCGAAACCAATGAGTGGTGTTTCTGATGGTTGTAGCAAACTTCTGTTGATGTTCATTTGATCGAAGGCACTTGCGAAGATAATGTCGTCTGAACTACCATCATCTATCAATATTTTGGTCAGCTCCCAGCCGGCTACGTTTGTTTCGATGGCCATGGCATCAGCGTGGGGGTAACATTGTAGTTTGAGGTCTTTCTCGGTGAAAGTTATTGGGATATGAGACCAGTGAGTTCTTATTACTGGGCCCTCGGGTAATATTGCGTGTCCTCTTCTGAAGTACTCTTTTTTTAGCCTTTTGCTTTCGAAGTCGACTGAAGATCCTCCTGCTATGGGCAGAATCATTCCACGAGAGGGGATAGGGCCCTTGGAAGGTGTTGGCTTGGTGTCGGAGCGGATTGCATCATGATTTCGTCTTTTCTTGCAGCGGTAGATTGGGCGGAACTGTGTGCCTGTTGGTTTGACTCTGACTAACCTTGGTGCCATGATAGTCGAAGCTGGTGGTATGTTGAGTAGGATTCCGAATTCGTCGGAAGTTGTTGTTGTGGATTTGGCGTATTGTGGGGGGGTGCACTGCCAGGAGTTTGTTTGAACTGTGCGGCCTTGATTGTTGCTCTGATTCATTTCCTGCTTTACTTTGATGGTTATGGGACATCTTCCTGTGCTGTGGTCTGGGTTTTCACCATGGAATTGGCAGAACCAAGATCGAGGCTGGTTTTTCCTGTTGGCCTCGTCCCCTTCCGCGGCCTCTGCCTCGTCCGCCCCTTCCTCGTATGGATGAGGTGTTGAATTCTTGCTTCGTTGCATTCGAATCATTGTTGTGTTGCCCGCTCTCGTTTTCTATGTTAAAGACTTGAGCTGGTCGGTTGTAGTTTTGCTTTTCATACGTGGGTTTCTTGTAATTTCCATTTGCTTTCATGAGCATAGCTCTCTCGCTGACTCTTCTTCTATGGTCATCGTCTGATATGTAGAACTTCTCCATTTCGTGAAATAGTTTGTGGAGGTTTCTTGGTTTATTTTTGACGAATTCAGACGCGCATGGCCCTGGTCCCAATCCGTGGCTGCATGCATCAATTGCTATCGAGTCTGGAATGTCATCTGTTTGAGCCTTCAATTGGATGAAGCGTTTGAAGTATTGGGCCAATGGCTCTTTTTCCTCTTGCTTACATGCAAATAGATCTCCCGAGGTTAATAGTTGCCTGTTGAACCCCTGGAAATTCTGAAGTACTTTTGCCTTGAGTTGTTCCCAGCTGAATATTGATCCTGGGCTTAGTCTCGTGAACCATGTGAGGGCTGGTCCTTCACAAGTTATGATGAATGACTTTGCGAGAACTGGCTCGTTTCCTCCTGCTGAAGCCACAACGACTTCGTAGCTCATCAAGAACTGCCTTGGATCGCAGGTGCTGTTGTATTTGGGCAGTGTGATGGGTTTGTACGAGGTTGGCCAGGGAGCATTCTGAAGGCCCGGGGATAATGGCAAATTCGCGTCGTAGCTTCTGAAACTCGTGTTGTGGTTTGTTGTTTCGAGGGGAAACTCTCTTTCGGGCTCTTGAATGTTTTCTTTACTCGCGTTGAGCTCGTTTTGGAGTTTCAGGAGCTCATTCTTAGGCTCTGCAATTTTTCGCTCTTTCTCAGTTTCTTTTCTTTCGATCTCCGCTTCCTTTAGCAGATTTTCTTTTTCCTGTTTGAGTATCTCGATTTCCTGTAACAGTTGCTCGAGGCTAGCTTCTTCATGATTTGGAGGGGCATCGGATATGGCTAGCTCGGCTGAAACTTGGGGTTCATCGTTCTCTTTTTCGTTTTCATGAGCTTTTTGTCACACCCCGAAATTTGGGATTTCGGGATGTGAATGGATAGAACAATTAAATAAATGATTTTCATGAATTATTAAAATTTTTCCAACATTTGTTTAATTATCAATTTTAGTGTAGGAAAATAATCCACTTTCTAAATAAAATAAATATGCTTTATTTTATTTATTAAAACTTTTTCAACATTTATCTTATTTATAAGGTATTTAGTATAGGAAAAACAATCGTTTTCCTAAATCAAATAAATATGCTTTATGTTGTCTTAATTGAGGTGTTTCATTCATGCCGTTGAATCTTATCTTTCTTAAATGGGAAGTTTTCAAAATGCGCTTAGACGTCGATCAACCCTTCCGGAGAATTTCCTAGATTTTCTGGGAATTAATTCTCTTTTCCTAAAGTCAAATCCATTTATTGGAAGACTTTAAAATCTCTTTCATGAGCTCCAAATATTTTATTTCGGTTCAAAGTCTCCAACTCTATCTTTGGAATTTTTCCTAGGATTTTTAGAGATTTTGGAATATTTTTCTATGGTTTAAATGCTTTATCTGGGATTTCCTGGATTTATATTTGAACTAGAAATCTATTTTCTGAAATAATGTCTTTTTCTTCTTCTTGGGCCGACCCATCCTTTCAGCCCATCTTCCCTCTCGGCCCAACAGATCACAGCCCAGCCCAACCCGCAAGATATCTCTCACTTGCAAGCTGACCCCACATGTCATCCTCTCTCTTCTTTCTCTTCCTCTCTCCACATCGGCCATCTTCTTTTCCCGGCCCATTCTTTCTCTTCATCTGGCCCATCTTTATTCTCCAACCGGCCCAACCCGACTTCCCTCTCTCCTTCTCGCTTTCCTCGCGCCGGCCCAGCTCTCTCTCCCACGGCCCAGCTCTCTCGCGCCTCCTCTCTCTCTCTCGCTGTCACTGCCAGGTGGGCCCGAGCGGTCAGAGCCTTCTTCCTCCCGCGCCGTGCGCGAGGAGGACTTCTCCGGCGAGTCCGTGTCGGTCACGACCGCGGTTTCCCGTGCGCAAGCTGGACTTCTGGGATATTTAAGCGCGCGGTCTTGAGCTCTCGTTGCCCAACCCAGATCAAGCCAAGCCGTCGCCTCTGCCGTCGCTAGAACCGAGCACCGCCTCCCAAACCCTAGCTTCGCGCCGCCGCCGCAATCCGAGTCCTCAAGGCCGCCTTCGACTCTCCGAGCTCGTCGCCAAGACGCGCGTGAGGGTAAGGAATCTCCCGAGCCTCTTCTTGTTGTTTTTCCTCGCCCGTAGCCGCCGCGCCACCATCCTCACCATGGCCGAGCCGCCATTGTCGCCGCGAGAGGTCCCCGTTGCTCAAACCTAGCTTAGAAGTGCCAAAACGGGTTTTCCATAGTCCCAGCTAGCTCCCGGACCTAGAATCACTCGAAACCGAGCTTCCTAGCCCCGGATTTGCCGAGCTCCGGCGATGTTCCGGTGTTACGCCGCCGCGTGCCGCCGCGAGCCGCGGATTCCGGCGAGCCGATCCGCCCTTTTGTTTCCGGCCGTCCGATCTGGATCCGACGGTCCGTAATAGATCAAGTTGAGTCAGCTCTAGGTCAACCGAGCCGCCGTGGTGCTTTTGCATAAAAGGCCCTAGGTTTTCTAGAAATCAACCCGCAGTCCACGATAGTTCAAAAGTAATTCCGTTTAGGTCCTTTTCGTTTCAGTTTAGCCCCTGAGCTTCTGGAAAATAGAACCCGCCGTCCATAGGTGTCGTTTTACATGTGAACCCTCGGGTTTTCATGTGAAATTATGTTTTAGGTCCCTGGTTTCTTCTGTTTAAGCCCCTGTTAGTTTAGTTTCTTCGCAGTTAAGCCCCTTAACCTTGTTTTATCCATAGATTTCACGTTTTAACTCCGTTTAACCTCGTTTTTGTTGCGTTAATCTTCTATAAAAGCGTAGACTTTAGTTTTAATAGTGTTGTTTACCAAGTTTCATGTTTTAGAAATAAATAAAATAATAACTTGTTTTATATTTGTCATATGTTTTACAAATTGCATAAAATCTAATTAGAGCTCCAACTTCATGTTTTATAATTTATTTCAAATATTAATTTGCCTAACTGTATTTAATTAGTTTTTATGTTAAAATTTAATTAGAGCTTAACCTTCATGTTTTATGATAAAAGTTAATTTGATTAATCATTATTAAACCATCTTGTTATAATTAAAATATGGTAAGATTTATATCTTGTCTTTTCATAAACAAAGATGTTAATTTGATTAATGCTTATTTCATGTGTTTTCACAAATGAAAGCTAATTAGCTAATATAGTGGTTTTCATAAACTAATAGTTAGTTTGCTTAATGCTCAATAATGAATCTAGTTTTCTAAATAAAACTTGACTAAGTTCATGCATCGGTTTTTGTGAATAAATGTGAATTTGTTTAATATCTATATCTACTTCTTTAGCTTTTCTAATTAAAAGCTATATAAGGTTATACCTCGTTTTTCATAATTTAATATGGTAATAAACATTCATCTTGTTTTTATGAATAAAAGTTACTTAGGTTATATCTGAGTTTTTATAATCACATGTTAACTTGATTAACAATTATTGAATTAGTTTTCATAATTAAAATCTAACTAGGTTTAAACACCGGTTTTGTGCAATCTAAATTAATATGATTAATTTCCAACTTAAATGTGTTTTTTATATATAACTTGTTTAGTCCAACGCGAGACATTAAGTTGTTCGTCTATATGTTCTCACATGCTTTCTTGTAAGTTAAAATATTTAATTGGTATAATCATTATATAAATATTTGCAAATAAAATTGATTAAGCTTTAACCCGTCTTTTCATATCAAAGTATAATTTGAATTAATTTGAATACTGAATTTTTCCCTGGAGTATTCGTTATATATCTTTTCATAATTAAAATCAATAAATCTTATAGTCTTCTCTTTCTTTTATAATATAAATCTCTCGATAGTTGTACCTTTCCAACCGTTGTTCCGTTTTCAACGTTTGTTGTGCCCTTGCGATCGTAGTAGCGAGCCCTTTTCGTTTCGTACGTTCTTTTAAAGCTTTTCTTTTGATTGATGTATTGTTCTTAGTTGTATCTATTTCTTTGCTTGCATGTTTGTGCTTGTGCTCGATGATTGCTACGATTAGGGAAGCATTGTTCCGAAGCTGTCAAGAACAAGAGTTGAAGACTGAGCAATGGTATTCTTTTGCGGAAAGGCAAGTGTCCCTAACCATCTTTCTACCTATGCTTTATGAGATCATATGTGTTAATTGGAAACCATGGAGAACCACCCGGGATTAACCGTACAACCACAATACTACATGGCTCTGGTCTTAGCCGAATAATTAGATGAACTACATGTTGTGTTTGTGCTGCCTGTTGGGTGGTTATTGGTTTGTGGATGTGTTGGTGCGGGGATCGGAAGAGGGTATCTTCTGTTGAAACCGTCGGTACTGGGAACAAACACACATGTAGGAATTCTTTGTAAAGGCTTCGTAGCGTCCCTATGCAATCACACCTCGGAAGTGTGGTATGCGCCTTTGTGGTGCAGCATGGTTGGGTCCAAAGTTCTTCGGAGCTTTTACGCGAATTGTGGTGAAAGTGTACAACCTCTGCAGAGTGTAAAACTGTTATAACAGCCGTGTTCGCGGTCATGAACGGCCTGGACCCTTACATGATTAAATTATCGAAAGTTAATATTAATTAAATCGTTCCGGTTATTTCGGTGGCCTTGCTGAGTACCAACCATAAGTGTACTCATCCTTGCTCATTGCTGCTCAGTATTCATAAGGTGTGAGAAGTTGTTGAAGGTGATGCTAGGCGTACGCAACCCCCAGTCAACAGTTCCCTGTGGTGAAGAGTTCAAGATTCCGCTGCTAGAAAACGTTTGTATTGTCTTTATTTTATTATTTCCGCTGTAACTTTTTGTTCTGTTTATTCATGGGGTCTATCATATGTGTGGAATCCTGGCACACATATGAGATGCATCTGGTTTTCTTTCTAAAACCAGGTGTGACAACGTGGTATCAGAGCATGAAGTTGACGGTAGGACGTAAGCCTAGATAGCAATGGTCGTTTTCTAAGGTTTTGTCTCATCTAATAGCCATCCTTACCTTTCCCTTGACCTCTGTGATGGTTATTCTTACCCATGGTCTTTTGATCTCCTCCTTGATAACTCATTGGTCACTCTGATGGTTATTCTCACTCCTTGTCTATTTATCTCCTCCTTGATAACTCTTTTATGATATTTGACCATGATCATTTGAGCAACCTTGATTGCTAGTACTCAAATATCAATCCTTGTCTATTTGTTCAACACCTCCTTGGAAAATTACTTATCCTTGTTCATTGATCTTCTCCTAGATGAACGGGTTTACCAATTTTATCTCATCCCCTTGGTTCCTCAATGATGTTGCTAATTCATCATTCCTTGATTCCACCATCTCCTTGATATTTCTATTGGCTATCTATTTCTTCTTAATTAGCACCACCTTGATATTGTCTTGTCCCCTCCTTGATTTAGCTAATTGAGCTCACCCCTTGCTTTTGCTCAACTTAGACGTTGGATTCTTCCCATTGATTTATAGACTCCAAAGTACTTTCTTTACTCTCTTTCTCCATTCAATCTAATAGTTAGTCTGTAGTCGTATCCCCTCTCTTCTCAAGTTATCTTGAGGAATGAAGATACTTTGAAGAGATAGTCCCTACTAGTTAGGATTACCCTTTGTACAATGAAATCGTTTAGCATCGACCTTTGATGTGTTGTGGTCTTGATTGAGTGTGCCCGTAATGCTTGTTATTATGTCTATGATTGATTTGGTTCTTTGTAATGACTGTTTATGTGTTGGGTTATTCTTTCTATTTACCCCATATCCTTGTTCTTATGTCCCTCTCTCAATCATGTCAACATCCACATGAAGATGATGTCGTCATCACCATTGTGCGTTACAAAGCTGATAGAAGAATTGAAGCCTTCCTCTTTCTTCCTCTTGCTATATGTGTTTCTTCCTTCTACCTCCAATTCTTCTTGCTTTCAACTTTACGGAAGACCACTGAAGTGAAGAAGCAACTACAACAACAAAAAGAGATGATAGAGACTGAAGCATGAAGAATTCTACAATGCAAGACAATAAAGATGGATCTCATATGATCTCGTTCGTCTTTTTCCTCCTCCTTGATTCTTTTCTCTTAGAATCTCGGGACGAGATTCCTTTTAAGGGGGGTAGTGCTGTCACACCCCGAAATTTGGGATTTCGGGATGTGAATGGATAGAACAATTAAATAAATGATTTTCATGAATTATTAAAATTTTTCCAACATTTGTTTAATTATCAATTTTAGTGTAGGAAAATAATCCACTTTCTAAATAAAATAAATATGCTTTATTTTATTTATTAAAACTTTTTCAACATTTATCTTATTTATAAGGTATTTAGTATAGGAAAAACAATCGTTTTCCTAAATCAAATAAATATGCTTTATGTTGTCTTAATTGAGGTGTTTCATTCATGCCGTTGAATCTTATCTTTCTTAAGTGGGAAGTTTTCAAAATGCGCTTAGACGTCGATCAACCCTTCCGGAGAATTTCCTAGATTTTCTGGGAATTAATTCTCTTTTCCTAAAGTCAAATCCATTTATTGGAAGACTTTAAAATCTCTTTCATGAGCTCCAAATATTTTATTTCGGTTCAAAGTCTCCAACTCTATCTTTGGAATTTTTCCTAGGATTTTTAGAGATTTTGGAATATTTTTCTATGGTTTAAATGCTTTATCTGGGATTTCCTGGATTTATATTTGAACTAGAAATCTATTTTCTGAAATAAAGTCTTTTTCTTCTTCTTGGGCCGACCCATCCTTTCAGCCCATCTTCCCTCTCGGCCCAACAGATCACAGCCCAGCCCAACCCGCAAGATATCTCTCACTTGCAAGCTGACCCCACATGTCATCCTCTCTCTTCTTTCTCTTCCTCTCTCCACATCGGCCATCTTCTTTTCCCGGCCCATTCTTTCTCTTCATCTGGCCCATCTTTATTCTCCAACCGGCCCAACCCGACTTCCCTCTCTCCTTCTCGCTTTCCTCGCGCCGGCCCAGCTCTCTCTCCCACGGCCCAGCTCTCTCGCGCCTCCTCTCTCTCTCTCGCTGTCACTGCCAGGTGGGCCCGAGCGGTCAGAGCCTTCTTCCTCCCGCGCCGTGCGCGAGGAGGACTTCTCCGGCGAGTCCGTGTCGGTCACGACCGCGGTTTCCCGTGCGCAAGCTGGACTTCTGGGATATTTAAGCGCGCGGTCTTGAGCTCTCGTTGCCCAACCCAGATCAAGCCAAGCCGTCGCCTCTGCCGTCGCTAGAACCGAGCACCGCCTCCCAAACCCTAGCTTCGCGCCGCCGCCGCAATCCGAGTCCTCAAGGCCGCCTTCGACTCTCCGAGCTCGTCGCCAAGACGCGCGTGAGGGTAAGGAATCTCCCGAGCCTCTTCTTGTTGTTTTTCCTCGCCCGTAGCCGCCGCGCCACCATCCTCACCATGGCCGAGCCGCCATTGTCGCCGCGAGAGGTCCCCGTTGCTCAAACCTAGCTTAGAAGTGCCAAAACGGGTTTTCCATAGTCCCAGCTAGCTCCCGGACCTAGAATCACTCGAAACCGAGCTTCCTAGCCCCGGATTTGCCGAGCTCCGGCGATGTTCCGGTGTTACGCCGCCGCGCGCCGCCGCGAGCCGTGGATTCCGGCGAGCTGATCCGCCCTTTTGTTTCCGGCCGTCCGATCTGGATCCGACGGTCCGTAATAGATCAAGTTGAGTCAGCTCTAGGTCAACCGAGCCGCCGTGGTGCTTTTGCATAAAAGGCCCTAGGTTTTCTAGAAATCAACCCGCAGTCCACGATAGTTCAAAAGTAATTCCGTTTAGGTCCTTTTCGTTTCAGTTTAGCCCCTGAGCTTCTGGAAAATAGAACCCGCCGTCCATAGGTGCCGTTTTACATGTGAACCCTCGGGTTTTCATGTGAAATTATGTTTTCATTATGCGAGCTGCGGGCGGAGGTGGCCTGCAGGCACGCAGGCATGGCGGAGTGTGCCCTGCAGCCCTGCAGGCACACAAGAACGGCGGAGGTTGCCTGCAGGCAAGCGGATGGAGAGGTCCGTGCAGGCACTCAGCCTACGCAAGCAATTTTATGTTGAGGTCCGTGCTTGATTTGGCTTGCTCTCATGTTTTTGTATTTTTTTTCTTGGTGCTGGTAGCGTTCATGTAGATTTGCCTGCTCTTATGGTTTTGTATTTTTTTCTGTGCTGGTAGCTTTCTCAGCTGCTCGATTTCCCTATGATTTGGCCTGCTCTCATCGATTTGGCCCGCTCTTCACGTGGATTGGCGCTGGATGGAGAAGATGTTCAAGTCAAAATTTTTATCCTATTCTTCTCCATTAGTGAATGCCGGAGCAGACTGCTATTTGTAAATTGTAATGGACTCATCTTGTATCCTGTCATCATTTATGTAATATACTCATCTTGTATTCTGTCTCTAATTATTGTTGTTGGCTTGTTAAATGGTTAAATGTCTTAATCGAAAAGCTTTTCTGGCGTGTAATGAATTGAAAAGAGTTTGTGAATGGATTTTACGAATCATGAACAGCAATTCGCTACGGGGATGATTTTTTTTTACGCAAAGGCATTTAGTATCTGTTGGCAAAACCAGCCGGTACTAAATGTCAAGCCCCCGTTGCCTGGCTTGACAGCTATTTAGTACCGGCTAGTGTTATCAGCCGGTACTAAATGTCCTACTTAGTACCGGTTATTGCAGCCGGTACTAAATGGCTGCTCATTTAGTACTGGAAACGTAATACCGGTTGCATAACCCGTACTAAATGGGGTTCCGACCCGGTACTAAAGCTCTGGTTTCTAGTAGTGGGTCCACGTTGGTTGAAGATTAACCCGGCAACTTTTGTCTGGCTCCAATACTTCTGCCTAGGTAGGGTGCATGGGACTCGATGAGATCTGAACATGGAAGGATGTGGGTTCAAAAAGAGAGCACGTATAGTGGCTGCACGCTGGCGTACTAAACGAAGATCGCAGTGCTACAGAACACTAGGATCTGCTGTCCGGACATTGGATGTCAAGAGTATGGGACAGGCAAGTCGTGTATGTATCTGTAGGGCCAATTGATATTTAAAGGTTTATAATGGGACAGAAGCTGCAATGTCTACAATTCGGTTTTAATTATTACCTCTGACACCAATGTTTCTATAAAGCATGGTAGCTTGAGTACTTGATCATCTAAAGCTCGCTCTTGCATTGAGTTTTCTGAATTTTCATTGATGAAAAAAATGGCATTATATTTACAAATTTTAGAGCATATACAAGAGTGCCTAAAAATATAGTCCCCAGAACTAGTTTTTGGAACTTGCCAAAAAGTTTTGGGAGTAAATTTTTTTTGAATCCATGCATCATCTCTTTTGTGGGCCCAGCTGCTAATTTCTTCGGCATACAAACTACCGAACACAGCTTTTTCTCCATTTCTTACCTTTCGTCGTTTCTTTTCATTGGTTAGCGTAACCTCCTTTTGCAGCTCGTCGTGCCAATCAGGATTGGGAGTGCAGCACTGCCGAGCTATATTTAGCTCTGCAAAGGAACAGGTTTTGGGCAAGCCAAAAAAATTGGGCTGAGGATTGTATCACCGTCGGAGCTCTATTTTTTAGCTTGGTGCCCAAAACAAGTTATTAGGAGCATTTTTTTGACACTCTTGGCGATGCTCAAGAACTAAATAATACTTACAATTTCCGTCCATTTTCTTGCACATGTTGCCCATAATCGCAATTGTAAGGTCCTAACATGAGAGTTTCATGTTGCCTTGGCATGACACTCATAGATGATCATTCAGCCAGCATGGCACTCAGTGACTCGGGTGGTCACTTAGCAGAACAGATAAGGTGGATGCCTGAAGCGGATCTGCGAGTGAGCAGGTATAGTATGACGGCCGCTTGATCTTCTCGCATGGTTACGGTCAAATTCCTGAGGCCTCCTAAGCCGAAATCACAGTGCTACGTAACACTAATGCCCATTACCTAGACATTTGAGGCGAGTGGAGTTGGAGAGAGGAGATGGAGGGGGTGCAGCCAAGCCATGTATTTCTAGCGACGATTGTTATGTATAGGTTCGTACGTGATAGAAACTGAAGTGTCGGCGGTTTGGTTTATTTCTCGCATTAATTGTTTTTATAGATTCTGTACATGATAGACGCTGCAATGTCATTTATATTAGTACTCTTACATTTCCACTCAAATAATCAAGATGATACAACTACAGTCCACCTTCACTAGGACACAAAGACTGGTCGGCTCTTATGTCCCCAAACTATACTAACAACGCCGCCGAGGCATGGTGGTCAACTGGTTGACCATTACCGTAGCTGCCGAAGCCATATAGAGGACGTCTGCCGCTGACCAGAGTGCGATCAAGGACATCTGCGGGAGGCAACCGATGGGCCTTGGAAGTGGAGCTTAGGTCGACGAGAGCACGGAGGTGGGGCGGTGACTGGTGCAAGCAGGGCCAGTAATGCTGCGCACGAGCGTTCTTACCCGCCCAAGCCTATAAGTTTTGTGACATTATCCATTTACTACCCAGATGCTCATTCGGGGCTTGTTTGTAACAGGTTCTCAGCTGCTGGCAAACCAGAGGCTTAGATTTGTATCGAATTTACTGTGGTGTCGATAATTGCATTATAGTAACCAAGATTTTGATGCTTTTAAGAAAAACTTAATTAATGCATATTATTCTTAGATGCCTTAAAATTTTGAAAAAACGTTTAAGAAATATTTGTTATTTAGACATAGCGTCCACTAATAATCCGCTACACGGACCCTCTGCCCCATGTCGTTTAGTACTCGTACAGTTGCACTCAAAGAATGAAGATACTACTACACTCAGCCTTCACTAGAGTACATAAATCTGGCTGGCTCTAATCTTGTCATGTGCGCAAACTATATTAACAACACCGACGACACATGGTGGTTAAATGGCTGACCATTACCGTAGCTCCTGAAGATGCATATAGCCAATCTACTGCAACAATTGCATGTCCACGCATATCCCTAATATAAGTACCTCTAAAAAGTTTCGGATATGGCACCTGGCAACTCATCAAATGATCGTGGAGGCAACGAATGGATAATTAATTTAATTGTTGAAATGAACATATATTCTGAGATAATAGCTGCAGGTACAGAAAACCAGAACGCAAGAACAAGGTGAAGAGAGGAGGAACGATCTGGCCATGCAGTTGTGTTGGTACGCGCGCAGGTGGATAACGAGACCGTCAAGTAGTAGTTGACTACGTCCAACAAAAATATGTGTTAATAGCGGTGAACAAACCTGATAATCATGTAAGCAGCTCAAGGGAGGAGCAGCACCTGATCTCGCAGTACTGGAAAGAATCCCATTATTGCCCGTTATCGACCGAAACAAGACAATGAAACCCTCAGACTCATACGAAAGGACACAACCCATGCCGGTGTGACAGAACAAAGCAGCAGTGTATGATGTATAGAAGGAGGATGTGGTAAAAACATAGATAGTAAAATGGCATTTGTTTTTTTCTTCTTCTTCTTCTTCTCTCTCTCTCCCTATCATATTATTCTAGTGCATGCTGTATCCTCATTGCTGCAAAGTTCATATTTTACCGTCCTACTGCTCCTTAGGTTAATTGCTCTGTTCTATGTGGTAATAATTTCTTAACTGCCGACACAGAAGCAATTATGTGCTTCTCAAGCCGAATGTCTGATTAGTGAATAGAGCATTTAACAGTTTTGGAACACTCAGCGAAGTGAGGATTTCTGGTAGTGTATGTGCAACCAACTGACAGTAAAAATGAGGTATCTCTCTGAATCGGCAAACTCGCTCCAAATGACTACAACATCCAAGCTTCTCTTCTTCTCTACGGTTCCATCTTCTTTGGGTCACCACACCAAGACGTGGAGTTGTGTACGCAGTAATCACCTGTAAGCTCGCTTAATAAGATCTTTGTGCTGGCAATGCTCTGGAAGGGGTGCATCTCATAAACCTCAGCCATTAATTCCACTTCACGATACCTCTCAGTCCTAACACCTGCTGAAGAATATAATAATCCATGGTGAATATTGTATGCCATAGAGCAAGTGAAACTTGCTGTAGCATGGTGCATGGCATCCTGCGCAGTTTTCCTGCCTGGTTGCGCCATCTCTTCTTGCGGGGAGCATTGGCCTACCACCACTGCCTCCCCTTCTTGCAGGGACAACCACCACCGCCTCCTCTTCATGCATATCACGGGTTCGTCACCCAACATTGGCATATGTATATTTCCATCATTCTTCATGTCCACCGGCAATTGACATCTGATCCTAAATTTATCGGGCACTCTTGGATATACTCTTAGAGAGGAAGCTGAAAAGGTCCATGTTGCTTTACTGTGTTCTGTACTCAGAGAGATTTTTGTTTGGGGATTGTTTTACACAACGTAGTTTGTACATAGTATATATATTGCAGTTGATTCAGATCTTATTGTCTTATATATACTTATAGGTGGTCCGTTGCAAGCATGGACTACACTCAGCTTGAGTTGCACAAGTTGACAGTCCTCTCCCTAACCCAGCACTTCTAGGGGTGGCAGTGAAAAAAAAAACAGAAAAGCAAACATATATCCACCTAATTATTGTGGTTTGGAAAGGCAAAAAAAAAGCAAATCAATGTTCATGTATGTTGGAAAGGAAAAAAACGTAAAGCAATTAAAGGAACGTTCACCATGAACAGGAAAAAATAAGAAAATTAAATGCGTATGCAATGAACTTTAGTTTGACCAAAAACTAAAAATGCATTTTTTTGTGAAACAAGTTTTAATTTCTAAAAATTCATTTATTTTGGGATAGAAGCCAAGGGACGGAAAAAGTACATAATTATATTATGCAAAGGAAAACATTCGAGTATTGATTATTGCAAGCTTCAAAACACATTGAAGAATTTAGTGAAGGAATGCTGCCCTAATGGGAGTGCTCGGTTGAGATTTTTACGGCTGTTGATGCTGCTGCACAGCCAAGCCGTTCGGCTGTTCCTGCTGTACAGCCAAGCTGTTTATATACAAATCTTCTAGGACTTGTTGGCTTGTGCACCGGTTGCAGCAAAGCGTTGCCGAACACACCCAATGTATGATAACAGTACTCAGCCCACTAATTATTAGCGGGCCCTCCACTGCAGTCCTATGGACAATATTGTGGCAAGATTATTTATGAGCATACTACCAAGCAGGAGCAAGGCATCGATATCCATGAGTTCCAGAGTTCACAGCATGCACCATCGTTGTTATTGGATTCAGCTGCTCTACTCTGCAGCCATTCAGACACATTGTACAGACAAAAGTTGCGGCTAATTGGGATGCCAAAGAGCATCAGCTTGCAGACGTTCGGTGTTGTCATTTTCGATGTCCGATATAGCGTTTATGAAGCAACAGCTTGCTTCCATTTTCCCAATGCCTCGTACTCCTAAACAGAAAAGAAAAACAGACGTTCACGTGCAGGTTTAGTCTCTAACAAAGTACATGCTATGTACACAACTCCATAGCTCAGGTAAGAACGCAAACAGCAAATGTGAAGCACCAGTTTTAGTTCTCTTTCTTCTTCACATTAAGTTCCCTAGCTCGCAATGGCCTTCATATATGGCTCTGTGTCTGTTGACTAACTCTTGGACATGTAATTGGAGACAATGGATCTTTTGCTGACTCCATTATTTCTATGGAGTACGATCCACGTCACCTACTTTTACAATTATACTGAAAGGAGATAGATCTACCCTCTGAACTCCTGTCGAACAACTGGCAACTTTGAAAGGCAGTACCATACATAGTTTAGCATTTAATCAGGTTCTAACCCGTGACATGATAATGAAATTGAAAATTCAAACTACTGTGGTGTTCTTGTCGATTGTTCTCTGCATTCCCTCTCTGTACTGTCATCACCACAACAAAGTAGTGATCTAGATTGTCGCAGCCATGATAGATTCCCTAAACTTCCAAGAACTAATATCGCTACAGGTATGATATTTTTCTATGTTCCACATACACTACTGTAATCTCATTTTTCCTTATGCCAGAGTACCCAACAGGGAAATTGGGATAAACCGTCAAGAAGAAATTCCCTGTCGGTGAACACCGACAAGAAAATAAGGACAGAAATACATTGACAGAAATTACGATTGCATGTCGGTTTGCCCAGCAAAAATAGTAGTAGACTACATCGAACAAAAATAGCCGTTAATATGCCCAACAAACAATATGAGAATGAAGCAAAGGTACTCGTGCCGGTGTGATAAAAGAAAACAGCAATATTAGCTACATATAGCAGGAGGATGTGGTAAGAACATTGATAATAAAATGGTTTTTTCTTTTCTTCTCTTCTCTTTAATAATAATCTATGCACGCTGTATACTTATTGCCACAATGCTTCTGTTCCAAGCAAGGATATCTCGAACACTAGTAGTACATAGGCTACCGTACTACTACTCCGTATGACAATTGCTCTGTTTTCTTGTGTGGATCTAATTTCTGAATTGCTGCCACACGTGCAGTACTGTGCTTTAAAGCCCAATGAGAATTTAGAGCTTTATTTAACAATCTTGCTTTCTAATTAGAGTATTGTTTAGGCAGAGTGAGACCATCGGATTTAGTTACTTTACTTCCTATCTAATCCAGAAGTGAAGACAAAACAGAATATATGCTTGGTGACAGGGAAAGATACGTGCTGTAGTCAATGGTAAGGTAAATTATATGCAAGCGAATGACTGAGACAAAACAGAATATACTAGCAGGAAGCCAGGAACAAGGCATCGATATCCTTGAGTACTAGAGTCCACAGCATACAGCATCGTTGTCACTGGATTCAGCTGCTGTATTGTGCAGCACTTCAACAAATATCTCCAGGTCAATGTGAAGCAAAAGCTTGCTACCGATTTCCCAATGCCTCGTATTCCTAAACAGAAAAACAGACGTTCACACAGGTTCATTCTTAGCTCCGGTAAGAATGCAAACAGCAGATGCGTGGCACCAGTTTTTGTGCTCTTTCTTCTTCACTTAAGTTTCCCAGTTCGCAATATATGGCCTTCTTATACGGGTCTGTTGAGTGACTTCTGGACATGTATTAGGATACAACGGATCTTTTGCTGACTCTATTATGTCGAAGGACAACGATCCACGTCACCTACTTTTACAATTGTACTGAAAGGAGATACGGCTACTCTCCGAACTCCTCCGGTCCAACAACAGGAAACTTTAAAAGGCAGTACTATACACAGTCTAGCATTTCATCAGGTACTAACCGGTGACATGATAATGAAATTCAAAATTAAAACTATTGTGGCGTTGTTGTCGATTGGTCCCTGCATTCCCTCTCTGTACATATTGCAGCAGTGCAAAGGAAGCTGCTGCATAGCATGCGGCAAAAATGTAAATACCATTTGGAAGGGAGAAATTTTGCCTTGGTGGAGCAGAGGGCGTTCGTTTGAGATCCAAATAGAACATGTAAATCGTCAAAGAAAATATCATGGACGGTTCTATTTTTGTATTTCAATGGATTTTCTTTTCCTGCCCATTTGTTTTTCTCAGCGCAATCCAGTGCACACTATTCAATAATCGTGGAGTATTACAAGTACCCGTTGTGAAACATGGACACAAGCGTAACGCCAGACTTCATCGTAGCAAGACCACATCCCCGCGGGACACAATTATGAAATGACTATCGAAGTTTATAACCTATAATTATAAAGCTATATATTTTTCTATAAAAAATATGCTGCTAGGACTCATGTCACAATAACCCTGGTAATCACTGCAAAGCTTTAGTTACAATGGTTTGCTCTGGACATCTTCAATTAGACAATCTAGCTAACGATTCTCACCAGGGGTTTGCATATGCCATCATTACAAGTCACAACTACTTGATGCCGCTTTTTAATTCATTACTTTGTGAAGAGAAGCACCCTGCTACAACTTGCAAAAAACGATCTCTGCTTGCAGTGATCTACATCGTCGCGGACCACATAGCATTTTCTTACAACATCCAAGAACGGATATCTCCACTGATGTGCGAGTTCTCTACGTTCCACTTAGTGAAGTGGTAGCTTGGCCGCCATTTCCCAATGCTTCATACACCTAAACCCGTATGTGAAGTCTTGAACCTTCAAAACGGAACAATATGCACATCACGTGCAGTTTCATTAGCAAGCAAAATGTATTGGCTCAAGAATGAATTGACGAAAGGACTTGTTGCTCTTCTGGCACATACTTCTCCTGTTATATGTGTTTTCTTATATGAGCCTGTGTTCTGAACAAATAATTGGACACCCTAACTACTTTTATGTTTCCATTATTTCCATGACCCAATGTCATTGAATTGTCCTACAGTTGCACTCAAAGAATGAAGAAGATATATACATACACCCACACACACACACACACACACACACACACACACACATATTATTCGGCCTAGAAAGCAGTTCTTGTATTATTCAGCTGAGTAGGTTACTACAGTTCATCAGTGTTTGGACACTAACATAATGTCTGGTTATTGCCTCCACTTAGATGAGTATAGGGAAGGCATAAGAGTTACGACGACCATACTTCAGGAGTTCAAAGATCTTTTCACATCAGATGCAATTCTTTGGGTGAGTTTTGTATTCAGCTTGTTATTCCCCTCGTGAAACTGGGAAAAAAATTATTACAACTCGATCTTGTCACTGCCATAATCCTAACGAGATCCAGATCATAGAGTCAAGCTCCTCCACCTCCCTTGCGCTCCTGTCATCGAAGCGAGTCCCGTGGCTTTCTTACCCCAGCCTTCTCCATGATGCTTGCGTGAAGGCCTTGTAACAGATCCTAGGGAATTCCTGATGCCTTCTAAGCCTACAAGATGAATTCATCTGGATGTTATGTAACCTCTGGTGACAGAAACGTTCGCACTACAAACAATAAGCAGAGAAGAGAAATCGCTGCAGCTTTATAGCCGTTCACTGACAAGCGTGGAAGAGAAGATGTAAATACCAACTCATTTCAGCCTTCTCTTAGCAGTGACAGGTTCTAGAGAAAGGATAAATGCTCACACATGCACGTCCAGATGTGTTGATGAAAAGCTGTTTAAATATCAGCAAATTTTCTGCCTTTTCATTGTGCGATTTTTTTTTTAAGAGAGGTGCTCTGGTGAACCTTTCATTATAACCAGCACAAATCCCAACGTGTACTTAACTCGTCAATCCATATCGTTTTGTAGTTTACCCTTGATAATACTACCAGGTGCAGCCCTGTAGGTAAGTCCGGCTCTGCACTCCAATCTGAACTGACTCCTTGTTTCACTGGTAAACGCGGTTATTTGCGACGTCAATGCCATCTGGCTCGCAGTTCCTGCAAATGATATTAGTTATGATTTAATTAATAAAGTTTTGTTTGAGATTAGTACAAGTTTTTGGAAAAGGTCTACCAGAGAAAAACTCATTTTTGAATATAAAAGGTTCGGCATGCACACAAACTCAGTCCCTCGCTACTCCATTGCATTTACTATACTTCCTTCCTAAATTAAGAATATTCAGAAAATATACACAACCATGTAAGCCGACAATCAAAGACCACCATCATCAGGGGCATATGAAACTTCTGTAGTAAAATTGTTCAACCACGCCTAACGAAAAGATATTATTTCAAGTACATTAAAGATTATAGTGCCACATTTGATAAACTTGGCACAATGTGTACAACTGTAGTCCAATATACATTCATTGTTATTGTTAATTAGTGTGCATACGTTCCACTACCAGAGAACCGAGCATTCGTCCCTAGGCAGTTAATACCGGTTGCAAGTTTACCCGGTACTAACGTGCAAAATAGACCTCCATCGACGTCATCGAGCCAATTTAGTACCGGCTGGAGACACCAGCCGGTACTAAATGGCACCACCTGTACCAGAAACAACAACTAAATTTCTCTCGAACTAGTTAGTACCGGTGGGTGGTTTCACCCGGTACTAAATATAGACCATTAATACCAGCTAGATATTTAGTACCGGTTGAAACATTTAACCGGTACTAAACTGTCCTCCCAGCTGGCTGCCACCGCTCTCTCTTTATTACTCCTCCGCCTCTCCCTCTCCTACCTCTCATTCTTATCTCTTCCTCTTCTCTAGACTTATCTCTTTCCAATCCTTCCCTGCAGGAGGAACTCCATCGGTGGCGCATGAGGAACTCCGTCGGCAGGCAAGACGGTGGGCACGCAGGAGGTTCTAGCGGCTGCGCGGGCTGCATGGCGGAGGTGAGCACGGAGATTTCGGTGTCCCTGATCCATTCTTTTTTTTAGGCACTGGATCCATGCTCGCCTCCACTTTGATTGGTATTTTTTTTGGGAAATCCATTTTGATTAGTAGGGACTCCATCCGTTCCTTTTTTTAGGCATTGGCTTGGATCCATGCATGGCGGAGACCGAGAAGACAGCAAGCTAATTGGAGCCACACTACTCGCCGGCCATGGTCACATGGAGAACAAGGCGCAAGCTCGTTGACTGCTGCCAAGTTGTGAATCTTTTTTTTTCTTTATTGATTCTTTCACTTTGTGGTGGTTTTAATTTGGGAAAGAAAATCTTCTTCATCTGATCCCATGTATTTGTGTGTTTAGAGCAAAGATGTATTTGAGTTGAAGAATCCTATGTATTTGTGTTTAGATGAAAGATGTCTTTGAGTTGAAGAATTCATCTCTGATGAACTAAAGAAAAAACAAACAAGAACAAAAAGAAAAAGGAAAAAACGTGACCAGACACTAAAATGGCCAGCCCCACGCCGTTTTGTACCGGCTGCTAATAGCAGCTGGTACTAAAATGGCCAGCCCCACATGCAAAGCGGTAAAGCTGTTTTGTACCGGTTGCTAATAGCAGCCGGTACTAAATGAGTCATTTAGTACCGGTTGCACCAACCGGTACTAAATGGTTGTCCATTTAGTATCGAAAACGTAGTACCGGTTGCATAACCGGTACTAACGTGGGTTTCTACCCGGTACTAAAGCTCGTGTTCCTGGTAGTGTTCTGTCATATGATCCCTGATGCATACACATAGGAGACACAGATTAGCTAGGAGACACGGGTTATTAACATGCGCCTGCTTTGTGTTATTGGAGGCACATTTTAAAAATGTGTCTGCTATGACGGTGTCTTCTTTAACGTGTTTTTACATAGTGCAACATATTTTTCTTACTAAAGGGAAGTTTGATACCCCAGCATCTATATCCTACAGCAATATACCAATCGATTTTAAACTAACCAAGACATTTACAAGTCAATTACTGAATCAGCACATGTTCTTCATATAGATCCTTAGTACCATTGTTTCAAAGCATAACATGCTCAAGATTATGTTGTCCCCGTTATGAAACGGCTAGAACAAGAGGAGGAAGTGGACTGGGAACACCGGGCCGCGCAGGGAACCCGACTAGATCGCCTTCTTTGATGACTCAAACCCTGGGACTTAGGCTCTGCCTTTATACATCGATTGGCTAGGCGCCCTTGCTAATAAACAGTATGATGGCATCCCTATAGTCTCTACTCAGCCTGTAATAGACCTAGACCACTGCTATGACATCCCTGTCAAAAAAATCCTTCATTTTTTCTTTCATTTTGAAATTGCATAAAAATTATAGTGCCACTCCATTTTACAAGTCACAATGATTGGTGCTGCTTTTCTTTTACTTCATTTATTATTTCAAGGAATGGGAGATGACCCTATCTAGCTATGATTTCAAAAACAAGGGAAAAGGACTTGGCCTGCGTGCGTCAACACTACTGCCAATATTTCCAGTGATTTTCACCTTTGGTTGTCTCTATGCTTCATGGAGCACTTGTCCAGTAAAAGCTCTAGCTCCGAATTCCTGATGCTTCATACCTCTAAATCACTTGTAGCCTCCTATGAATATCAGCGAATGGACCATGTGATGCCATACTACAGAGAAGAGCTGAGGTGCATGCAGGTTCAAATGCCCAGAAAAAATGCAGATAACTGAAAAACTCATGACTATGCATGTTATAAACACGAACGACGCTACTATTAAGGAGCAAATGCAAATGGTATGGGCTGAAGAATGAATCGAGAGAAAATAAGGACTTATTTAATTTGTCACCGAAATGGTGTAGTACTGCTAGTTTTGTTGGCTCTTCGATCAACACAACAACTTCCAAGCTATACAAACACAACAACTCCGTCTCTTTTTTTTTTTGAAAATTACAACTGCGTCTCTGACTCCATGTTATTTTTCCAGGAACCCATGTGGCCATGTCATCTACTTTTACTATGTTACTCAGTGGACATACATGATACTTCCATCTATATCAATGAAATAGGCACAGTTTTGTTTCAAATCACCCATCACAAACATCAAACATCAATCGATGGGATTCAATGCCACCACCACCCCCTCCGCTCCGGCGGCGACCGTCGCCGTCAGCGCCTCCCACCATCCTCCAGCGCTCCAAGCCCCAGCCAGCCGCAGCATCGAGCCCCACCACTACCATCCCCCAACCACCCAGCTCCCCGCATCCGCCACGCAGCGACTGGGAGCGAATCTTCAGCGGGGTTCTACCAGCTTCAAGATCCAGATCCACATCCAGCTGGACTTGGCCGGAACGGACAGATCCGCCCTCGCCGGAGCCTGCTCGACCCCCCACGTATGCTGAGAAGGTGAGGTTCGGCGCCAAGACTGCCTTCCGCGGCGCCTCGACTGCTGCGAATCCTCCGTCGCACGCCATGCCTGCTACATTCGATGCGGCCAACCACTACACTGACGAGAAGCGCCATTACTCCGCTCGCCCTCCGCGTCGTCATCACTCCTCAGCGCGACGACGAACGCCGAGAATGGAAGTTCTGGAGGATGGATGGACGCGGGTCAGCCGCCGCAGCAACCATCGCCGGCAACCTGCAGAGGCGACCAGCGCACGCCGACGGGACTTCAGAGAGAACCTGCTCCCGAGGCGACGCGGCAGTAACTCCGGCCACTCGTCCACCTCCGCCTACCGTACTTACGCCCGCATTACTGCTGGCCGATGCTACCGTTGCCTCTCGAAGAACCATCGAGCTGCCTCCTGTCGAGACCCCTTCTGCTGTTTCGCTTGCGGCAGATCTGGACACCGTGTGAGGGAGTGCCCCCGGCGACGGAAACCAGCTCCCCCGCCACCTCCACCGAAAGTCCGCCGCCCGTCATCGCCAGCAACGCCGCCATCTCCGCCGTCAACCCGTGCTCCACCGCCATCTCCTCCCTCATCGGCCTGCGACCCGCCGCCGCCGCCGCCACCGCCGCGGCGCACCCAACCTGACTGGATGGCGCTCGGTGACCCCAACACCCGCCCGGATGAGGAGACGGTGTACGTCCCAACGTCTTTCGAGATCGAGCGCGACGTCCGGGATTGGGAGAGCTGCGCCTTGGTGCCATGGGCCATGCACCTCCCGCGCGGCATGGGCGCCAGAGACATCGAAGACCTCCTCCTCGACGAGCTCCAGCTGCATAGAGGAGATCTCTCCGTGACCGTGCACCAGCCTGAGCCTTATCTGATCAGGTTCGAAGATGAACGCCACTGCAGGGAGGCACGCCGGCGCGGTCGATTCACCAAGCGTGGCATCGACATCTGCCTTCGCCCGTGGCGCAGCCTCTCACACGCGCTGGGTAAGCGCATCTTTTTCCGCGTCCGGCTCTACCTCGACGGCATCCCTGCGCACGTCTGCACGCCGGAGATTGTGGAGCGCGTGATCGGCTCCCGGTGTGCCCTGCAATGCATCAACTCGGACCTTGTCCAGCCGAAGGACACGCGCCATGTCGACGTCTGGGCGTGGACAGCGAACCCGAGTCGCATCCCCAAGTGGGTGTGGCTCGTCTTCTCGCACAAGCCGACGGACAAGTCCTCTGCTGTCTTCGTCACCACGGACGCCCCTGAGTTCTGGCAACAGGGGATCTGCTTCAAAGTCTACATCCACGTTGGACTGGTGGAAGACTACTGTGTTTAGTTGATGGGAGGAAAAGATCTTTTGTTTCTGGGATGCGTGTTATGTGAGGGGGATGAATAGGAAAGGTGAAAAAGGAATTTTTAGGGATGCGTGTTCTGTGAGGGGAATGAATAGGAAGTGCAAAAGATCTTTTGCATCTAAACACAACCTACACAGAGGTGTCCTCCAATCTGCATGCAGCAATCTCCAATCCTGCTGCGGTCAGGCCGATTCGCCGGGAGTATACCTGGCGCTACGGCGTCCCAGACGGGGCTCCCAAGGGAACACGCTCAACATACCCTGCCCGCCTACCGCGTCCCCCTAGGGACATCCACTGCTGCCACGAGGAAGACGTCGTCGACGACCGCGACAACCATGACAAGGAGGACCGCGCACGGCATGAAAGCCGGGCCCGGAGGCACGACGCTGCGCGACGCGACACAAGACGTCCAGACCCCAGGGAAGCCTGCAAGGATAGCTTCAGCTGGCCCCGCCGCCATGACGACGACGGCAGCGACGACGACTACGAGCACCCCGGCCACGGTGACCATCGGGGCAACCTCAACTGGGACCGCCTCGTCCACAATGCTATTCGTCGTGAACGCACACGCTCACCGCGCCGGCGTGACGGAAGCTCCGGGGGAGGACGCCGCTGGGACAGCGGCGATGCCCAGGCCAACAGCGCGCCTCGGGCATCCTTTGTGCCCCGACTGCCAGCAATCGACGAGCTCAAGAACAAGACACAGGCGCAGCTCCGAGCTCTCTTCTGTGCACAGGCGACTGCACTGAGGAACATCTTCTCCGACAATGACGACGCTGCGCTGGCTGCCGCTGCTGAGGACTACATCACGAAGGCAGTGAATTTCGCACATGATTTGGGCATCGGCAGCACCGCGAACGCCACGAACGGCAGCACGACTGGTGAGACTCTGATCCCTGCTTGCAGGGCCTTTGAACGCATCCACTCCTATCTCCCTAAGCTTGCAATCGAGGAGAATGCTCCGTCGGTCCAGGAGGTCGAGGCAGCCCTTGAGGCCATGGCAGGACTTCACATCTCGCCGGAGGTAGCGGCGGCGACGACAGCGGCGGCATCTACGACGACCACACCTGCAGTCTCGGGGGAGGTTGGGCTGGCTCCAAGCCTACCTGACTCCCTGGGCTTCGACGACTTGGGCCTGCCTCCCCACGAGGAGCTGGGCCTCAACTATCAAGATCTGGGCCACCACTACGATGGCCTGTCTACAACCCAGAATGTTGCTGGGCTCTCCGAGTCTCCCTGCATTGATGGCATGGGCCAGCTACTCCAGAAGGAGCTGGGCCTCAACAATGATGGCCTGGGTCTCAACTACGATGATCTAGGCCTCTACGTTGCATCAGAGGCCAACGAGTCCCCTGAGCCAGTCACGGCAAACGCCCAGGGGATCCTCGCCGCCCCGGACGACGCCGCTACTCCTACCGTTGGGGATGGAAGCGCCGCGATGCTCTCACCGGCAATTCCGGTGCAAGAGGACGACTCCACTGCTAACGACGACAAGGAAGACGATGCCACGGCTGAAGAAGATGATGCACAGCCTCATGCCGACCAGGTGCCAAGCGACACGGCGAGCAGGACCATAGGGTCCCCAGCCATCTCGGACTTCTTCGCTACCCCACCACCTCCACTGGTATGCCAGCTGCCCGAGCGACGCCAACGTAAGCGTCGAACTTACGACATGTCATCTGTTAGAAGAAGCACTAGACTGTTGACTAAACCTGCTTTGCCAGCTCTGGAGCGTGCTCAACGCAATCTACTTCGCAAGCTTGGGCTGCAGGCGGACAACTACGCTTCGCTTGATGAGGCTCTGCAGGGCTACGTCAACATGTACGCTGAAGGATCGCTGCCTCCCAACATTGCTGCAGCCATGACAGCCATCTTCGACCTCGACAACGACGACGCGGAGGCTGTGAATGAAGCAATGCTCCAGCGTCTGGGCGATGCGGTTGATGACCTGCAGCGTGAGGTCTTGCCTACTGCCTGATGCAAACAGCAGTACATGCAAGCTCCAAAGTGGCAGCCAAGTCAACCATGTATCTTAAGCACTTCGTATTTTATCTTGCTCTACGAACTCCCCGAACTATTCCTACATCACCCTGCTGGCTGCGTCCTTCGGGTGCGACTATGACACGGCTGTGTATGCGACATGTCATGAGGCACCGTCGGCTTCGACCCACGGGCATGATTTCCTCTGCTTCCACTTTCATATTTGTTAATTGCATTCTGGAGGTGCTTTTTGCATCAGTTAATGACACACTGCATCCTTTTCGCCAACCGACACAGCGGTCAGTCGGCAACAGCCACAAATGCGTGCACGACAAGCTCAAATTATGAATAATGACATAAACATCATTAGCTGGAATGTGAGGGGGCTCAACAGTGTCGCCAGGTGCCTCGCCGTCCGCGAACTCCTGGCCATCACACGCTCCCATATTGTTTGCATTCAGGAAACCAAGCTACAGCGTGTGGACGATGCTATGGTTGGAATGCTGGCAGGCGCTAGGTTTAACAGGTTCGCCTATAAGGCGGCGCAGAGGACCAGGGGGGAATCCTCGTCTTATGGAATGACAATGCAGTTACTCTAACGAACATCGACATTGGCCGCTATTCAATCTCTGCAACAGTTGAAATGCATAATACCACAACAACCTTCAAGCTAACTACGGTCTACGGCCCAACAAAATACACTGAAAAAGCAGAATTTTTACGGCAATTGCGCGCCAACAAGCCGGAAGACGGCATCAAATGGCTGATAACTGGTGATTTTAATATGATCTACAGAGCAAGGGATAAAAATAATTTGCGCCTCAACCCGGCTCTCATGCGAAGGTTCCGCGCTACACTCAACTATTGTGAGCTGCATGAAATCCACCTTCAGAATAGGAGATTCACCTGGAGCAACGAACGTCGTCGACCGACACTTGTGCGGCTTGACCGTTTTTTCTGCAACCCAGAGTGGGACCTGACTTTTGGAGGGCATACCCTTCATGCCATCTCGACGGCACATTCGGATCACTGCCCTTTGCTACTGGCTAATCAACAAGGGCCGCGACGCCCGACCCCTTTCAAATTCGAGAACTTCTGGATAGCGTTGCCGAACTTTTGGAGCACCGTCAAGGACACTTGGGAACAACCGACCCACCACACTGAATCTTTTCATAGACTCGGGCACAAGCTATACTGCACCTCCAAAGCTTTGAGGAAGTGGAGCTCAACCATTATCTCGGAAACAAAACTAAAGCTGCACATGGCACTAGATGTGATTCAACAGCTGGAAATTGCGCAGGAATCCAGAGACCTTTCCGACCTAGAGATTAACCTTCGAGCCAAACTAAAAAAGAGGATACTAGGGTGGGCTGCAATTGAACGCGCCAGGAAAAAACAATGCGCTAAAATAAACTACATAAGGGAAGGAGATGCCAACACTAAATTTTTTCACCTCAGAGCCAATGGGCGAAGACGGAAAAACTACATACAACGGTTACAGAACGGCAGCACCTGGGCTGTTGACCATGAGGACAAGGCTCAAGTCATCTTCGACCATTTCTCTGATGCAATGGAGAACCCACCGACACGCACACTTGACTTCAATTGGGAGGCCCAGAACATGAGCAACCCAGATCTAAGTAGTCTGGACGATCCTATCACAGAGCAAGAAATCTGGAAGGCGATTATGCAGCTACCCCTGGACAAAGCGCCGGGGCCGGATGGCTACACAGGATTATTTTTCAAAAAATGCTGGCCTATTATTAAATCTGATATTGTGGCAGCAGCCAATGCCGTCTATTGCATGAGATGCGCTGACCTCAACCTTCTGAACACGGCAAATATAGTCCTCATACCTAAGAAGGAAGGTGCTGAAACTATAGGGGACTACAGGCCAATCAGCTTAATACATGCGTTCGCTAAACTGATTGCTAAGATTCTAGCACTCCGCCTAGCACCGTACATGAATCAGCTTATCTCCACCAGCCAGAGTGCCTTCATCAAAGGTCGCAGTATTCATGATAATTTTCTTTATGTCAGAAACATGGCAAGACGCTACCACAGAAACAAAACACCTGCGTTGTTTGTGAAGCTTGACATCTCTAAGGCCTTTGATTCAGTAAGATGGGACTACTTACTCTCGCTCATGTAGCGTAGAGGTTTCCCAGCGAGATGGCGAAACTGGATTGTAGCCACGCTCACCACATCATCATCGAGGATCCTGCTCAACGGCATTCCTTGCAATCGATACAGCACGGAAGAGGAATACGACAAGGCGACCCACTCTCCCCTCTCCTATTCGTGCTAGCGATTGATCCTTTACATCAACTGCTTGCCAAGACCACAGAGGCGGGCTTGCTGAATAAGCTAGGGGGACGGACAGCCCGCTGCCGCATCTCATTATATGCAGATGATGCGGCTGTTTTCATCAAACCTACGGTACAGGATGCCTCAAATCTGTCAGAACTTCTTCGGTGCTTTGGTGAAGTCACTGGACTACGAACCAACATGCAGAAAACCAGCGTCATACCAATATCTTGCGCCAATGTTGTTCTAGAAGATATACTGGAGCACTTCCCGGCAGCGCGTGCGACGTTTCCAACAAAATATCTTGGATTACCACTAACTACCTCACGACTAAAGAAGGTGGATGTACAGATACTAATCGATAGAGCAGCTGCGCAGCTGTCGACCTAGTATGGCAGAAACTTAAACCAGGCAGGACGTGCAAGCCTCACCAAAAGTGTCTTATCGTCGCAACCGGTGTATCTTCTTACTGTGCTCAAGATTGTCAAAGAGGCAACTGCAGAGCTCGACAAGATGCGGAAGCAATTCCTCTGGGCAGGCGACCATGAGCTATCAGGGGGGAAATGTAAAGTCAACTGGACTAAGTGCAGCCTACCGAAGCAATATGGTGGCCTAGGGATTTTAGACCTCAACAAGTTCGCTCGTGCGCTCCGTATACGGTGGCTGTGGCATGAATGGAGGTCCCCGCATAAGGAGTGGATAGGCACTAAGTTGCCATGTGACAACATAGATCAACTCCTCTTTGCGGCCTGCACCACGATCACCATTGGGAATGGGGAGAAGGCAAGCTTCTGGCGATCTGCATGGGTACAAGCAAGGAGGCCGATGGACATTGCCCCGACACTCTACCGACGATCAAGGAACAAAAGGCGCTCCGTTGCTTCTGCTCTCCTGAACAACAACTGGATACGTGATCTACACCTACGAGTCGGCGCATCCGCGAACGTGCTTCGAGAATTCGCCTCTCTTCACGATCTGATCAGTACCACTCAACTCGATTCGGCACACCCAGACACTATCACGTGGAAATTTACCGCCTACGGAGAATATACGGCGGCCTCAGCTTACAAAGCACAACACCTCGGCTGCATACGACAACCTTCTTTGGAGAGCATCTGGAATTCATGGGCACCTCCAAAATGTAGATTCTTTATGTGGCTCATCACGCAGAATCGGGTGTGGTCATCAGATAGGCTCGCACAACGAGGATGGCCACATACCCCGCAGTGTGTCCTATGCAGACAGACGGTGGAGTCTGCACATCACCTTCTGGCCGAATGCAGATTCACGAGACGCACATGGAACCTGGTGGCAGAGTGGGTTTCCCAACCTACACTAAAACCCTGCAATTAGCGACACAGCGACTCTGCCATGGACTGGTGGACCCAGATCGCTACGACAACCGAAACGCCTCATAAAGCGACTAGAACTTTAGCTTTGTTGGTGTCATGGGAAGTGTGGAAGGAAAGGAACTCGAGGATCTTCCAACACGTAGAAGCCCCAACGATGTCTGTACTTGATAAGATTAGGGGCGAGGCCTTGCTATGGGTCTTTGCTGGCGCTAAAGATTTAGCGCAACTGCTAGGGCGAGAGTAGGCTTTTGTACCTGGGGGCAGAGCCCCAACTTGTAAAAAATTCTTCTTTATCAATGAAATAGGCACAATCACGTGCCCGTTCGTTCAAAAAAAAAAAAGAAGCCCTCAGCAGTGTGGTGATAGCATCCATGTGGCGTTAGCATGCATGGAGCTTGCAGGTAGAGCACGATTCATTTGTTGAGATCACTTGCGTTGTAGCTAATGATGCACTGGCCCACTATCTGCTTTGTGTCAGACAATTCATCCGGGTGAATCGACACCTCCGTTCAAAAAACGTGGATTTTCGTTTATAAGAATTTAAGACTTATGGTTTAATATATAAAATGAATAAACAATTAAATTTTAATACTAAAAGTACGAAACAAGTTCCATGTTTTTTAAAACAAGATATATAATCTGTATGTTGGTGCTCTTTTGTATCTTCTTTGCTCCTGTTTCTAGTGTTTTGCTGCTTTTAGCCGCACTTTATATTGACGTACGTGCTAGGTAGCCACTACTAAAAACTCTCTCTCTCATCCTGGCGTGCAGATCCATGCATGGCGGCGCGGCGCCACCGTGGCTCTACGGCACCTCGGCAACTACCTCACCCTCCCCTCGCGACTGTCGCCGTGGATGGCGGCGGAGCCAGAGCCTCCCGGCGAGTGCTTAATTGGTGTGGCTTCAGCGTTGGTTCCCAGCGAGCAGCGGCCCTAGTGTGTACGGGAAGATTATCGTAAATCATGGTTATCCAATCTTCTTTGCTAGGGACTCGACGAATCAGTCAAGACTATCGTAAATCATGATTTACATGGTGTATGGAATATATTAATTTCTTACAGTGAATGAAAAAAGAAAATCTTGTTCATGATTTACATGGTGTATGAATCGAAATATAGTAATTTCTTACAGTGAATGAAAAAGAAAATCTTGTACAGTAACATTTTTTACGTGGAATCTTGTACAGTAATTTGCTTACATGATTCATAGACTAGCAGTGAGGCAGTAAAAAAATTCGTCAAGACAAGCAGCATAAATTCCAGTAAACTATTTACAAAATTCTAGTAAATTCTAGTACAAGGTCACCACACAGTATTCTTTAATAATCATTCGCATTGTCAAAGATATTTATTGGTAAGTATAAAAAAAAGATATTTATTGGTAAATTCTATCGTTATTGTAGTAACAGGTTCCTAAAAATAACTTCAGGCTCAAATGTCGTGACTCCCGAACTAGAGTCTCAGGATTACAATTATCGTAACACTTCCATAATACAGCTATGGCTAGATTCTCGTAACCGTCTAACCATATTCCTGTAGCTGCACCTCATCCTAGTACACATTCTAGTAACACGCACATACTTGCATGCCTGTGCATGCAGTAAACCATGTTCCGGTATTTTTTTTATTTATCCACAAGTTTGTATGCAGAGCCAACGACAATTCTAGCTCTCGTAATCAATGTTGAGTAATTGCTCTTCAATTTCCATCAATGATCGTGCCTGGGTTCCATAGGCTCGGCTCGAGCAGACCGCACGGGCTCGCTTCACTTTTAACAGAAAAATTATCATTGTGAATTCATAGTATTTAAATGTCAGTGCCTATTGGGAGATTCATTTAAGAAAGTTCTGAAACCAATGTCGGCAGCGGGATTTAACGTGATGATACATTTCCATACATAAATGAGAAATACTGAGCATCTAATCATGACAAATCAACATTCTATAAAAGATAGCGAGCGCACAATAAACCTATTATATGGTTATGGTGAACTTAGCCTATTATTTAATTCTTGTTTGAGCTAGCAGAGAGTGATCTGTAAAAGCTTTTGCAGGTACAATGGCGACCACGACATCCAAGGCTTCTTCATTCACTAACCGTAATAGCATCATCCCGCTCCTCACCCTCCTGTCCGTGTTGTCTTCCCTGCATAATTACCTTGTAAACGAATAAGTGCCTATTATTGGCAGGTAGCTAGCCGTGTGTTATTGGACTTGCTCTTACATACGGGAGCAGCACGCGATCCCCTGGCTTGAGATTAATGAACTAGGGAAACTGGCAGGCTGATGTGTTTTTCTAGTCAAAAGATGTAAGTTAACCACATTCCTATTCATCTATTTTGAAAGTAGAGCATGTTAGCGCGAACTAGCATTAGTACGACGGTGGCGACGTACCCTCGTCCTCCTCCACCGGCGGTGCCGGTGCCCCCTCCTCTCCCTCCACCACCAGTCTCGCCCTCTCTCGCCCTCCACCGGAGCCGCCTCCTCCTCTCCCAGCACCGGAGCCGCCTCCTCCTCTCCCAGCACCGCCGGTTGCTCCTCCACCGGATCTGGTGTAGGCGAAGCAGCCAGCAGGTGGCGGCCACGACGACCCGTGCTGACGGATATGGCGAATGGCGGCAGCGAGCGCGGTTAGCGGCAGTGGTGTCCCCTGGATGGGCTCGGCGGGCCTAGATGGGCTCGGTGGGTCCATCTGGGGTTTTGCTTTTTTTATTTTTTTATTTTGATTAACAGAGGCGGACACAAAACCGCCTCCGAAAATGCTTTTTGACCGCCTCCGAAAATCTATTCTGTAGTAGTGTAGCCTCCACCTCCATCAACCAGGGGAACAACCGCTCCTCGATCTCGTGCTTGAGTACAGGCCGCACGAAACACCGTTCAAAGTCGCCGGCTCACCGGGCTGGCAGCCGTGCTCCGTTCGAGCGTCGTGCTTGCCGTGGGGGAGCTCGGACTCAGTTTTGCTGGCCACCATGCTCGGTTCGAGCTTGCCCGCTCCGGCCGTCTTGCTTGCCAGAAGTTCGGGAGGTTCTCAAGTTCGGATGAGCCGTCCACGACCGCGACTCTGGCCAGGGAGGAGCTCAAGCTTGCCAGCGCAGGTCGATGTTTTTTGCTCGAGCTCGTCGGGGAGGTGCTTAATCTCAGCAGGAGGTGCTTAATCTTGAGCCGCACCTAGCTGTTGCAAGCAGAGCTCGTGCTGGCCAGCGCCGGCCGCGACGTTCACCCACACGGCAGAGCTCGTCCCTGTCCAATGCCCGTAGTGCCATCAAAATTAAATAGGGCAACACTGATTACTAGATGTCATCTTGCCGGCGATGTGTACTAGCAAAGTATAACAGTTAGAACCTCGAGTCTTCAACACCACCATGTAAATAATATACTCCTACATGAACATAGTATTTATCAGCTGAACTGAAGTGTAACTTATAAGTCTTACTACACAGGTCCAAAGGTATTTTGATGCACCAAAGGTTTCTTAATTTAATGGCAAAACAAGGGATCCTTTGATAGTAAAATATTTGGTCACTATACCACATTCAGATACTAGTTACAATAAACAATTGAATTTCAAGAGGGCCTCCAATAGTACTCCAAGAGGGCCTCTTCGCTTAAATCAGCCACGTCTTCCTACTTGTTCAGAATCCTTCTCAGCCTCCACAATGAACTGCTTGTTCAGAGTCTACACCACCAAAAAGTTCAAGGAAAAGAATAAGTCAAGCTAGTGTTGTGAACAACATGAAAGAGATGTTACTCGTGCATAATAGACTTTTTCTTAAAGGTTATCAACGCCCAAATGTAGTCAAACTGATTTTAGCATTACTGTCAACAAACTAAAACACCACTGCATCTATATATGCCAGCAAAAAAGGTTTTATCCTAGATTATATCTCTTGGTGACTCTATGTTCAAAAAACATGCTCACCCTATCATTGAACGTGAAAATGGTGTGACTAAGCCAAAATTATGTGATATAATTATACATCTGCAATTTTCAGATACCTAAAGGACAAGGACAGATTATGTTTTTCTTCAAAGTAATGACATCAATAGTAAATGTTCAATTACAAAATTCCCATTATAAAAACATCAATCCCGATTTACCTGGATGATAGAGAGATGGGCATTGGAGACTTTGTCCAATCGCTGTCAGTGCCTGTAGCAACGGCCGTTTGCGGGGTCGATCAGGGCCACAGAGACGATCTTCGGCGGGGCGACCGGCGAGGAAGCCACGACAACGACCTGCGGTGGGGCAAACAGCAAGGAGGCCACGATGACGACCTACGGCGAGGAGGCCAGGACGACGACCCATGGCGAGGACGACCGTCGAGGAGGCCACGGTGATGAGGCGGCGGTGGCAGCGGCAGCGGTGGAGCAGAGGGAGGCGGCGGCTGTGGCGGAGCAGAGGACGGCAGCGATGGCTGCAGAGAAGAGGGAGGCAGCTGCGGTGGAGCAGAGGGAGGCGGCAGTGGAGCAGGAGTCGCAGCACGGAGGGCGGTGCAGAGGGAGGAACTCGATCCGTACGAACGGGAACGGTCTTGACTTGCGTGGCCACGACAGACCCATCCAAAGTTCCCTTAATATCCTTTTCTTTTGTTTTCCTAGAAAACAAATACGTAGTGTAATGCATAAGTAAAATCAACGGTTATTATTAATTAGACAAAAAGTACCACTTGGTACCTCCTAGTACCTGGCAAGCATTGTAAAAAGGCTCAATAGTTTAAAAATGAAAGGAAGAAGCAACCTAAATTGTGGGCCAGTGCTTATATTTTGTGGGCCTGGAACCACATCTACCATCGATCGAGAGATAAACTCTGAAATATCTATGAATTTGGCCGCGAGATTCTTGCAAAGGAAGGAGACGACGAGGTTCTTGTGGAAGCAGGAGGTGGCGTCATGAGGGTCGATGAGCTTGGTCCATGGGCCACTGAAGAGCGCGTGTCGACAACAAAGTCTATATAGGCGCGCACCGCAATGGGGTTGGCGTTGATGGAGGAGGCGGCGTCGGTGACGGTGGGGAGCCAGGGATGGAAGAGGAGGCGGCTTCGGTGAAAGCAAGGAGGCGGGGATCAAAGAGAATGCGGCGGCGGCACGGGTTTGAGGAGCCGCCTGCGACGGTGCTCGGGAGTAGCGATCTCTTGCTCAGGAGGAGCGGCCGCGGTGCTCGGGTCAAGGCATTCGACCCTAGTACTCGAGTCTGTCGTGTGGGCCGAACCGATCCACACACATCTATATAAGCTGGCAGCGGACCCCAACTAGGCCATCTCAGTGACCATAGCGGCTCTTGCTGCCCCATCTCTCTTGTTGCAGGCACTAGCACATATCTCTTTTCCATCAATGCGCCATCCCCCTCTTGCCATCTGCTAAACTTCAATGAGTTCATCTCCTCGGTGGGGAAATAAATTGTAACAAAGACTGGAGCTAATCTCTTTCATCCAGAAGTCTAGTGAAGTCTGAAAATGCATATCTTGTGCAGAAGGTGGGGATGCTTGGTGTACCGGGGCATTTTAACTTCTCACAATTATAAACCTAGTTCTCTGAACCTTGCCCAGTACACTCCTATTTTTATGTATGGACAGTGTCACGAAGACACGAACAATCTCTGGCAAGCATGGCTTGTCTGATTTATTTAGGGGGATTCTGTGAGTTATGTGCTATAAAAAACTTTACTGTTCTGCAGTATTTCTAGTGAAGATGGCTTGGCAAAATCGCTTGCTATAAGCAATGAGATCCAATTTGTGCATGCATAAACCAAACACATAAATGAGTTCGCTATATACTGGATTCAATGTGGAAAAGAAACCAGCACGGCATTGTGATTGAATACAGTGATTCTGTACAATACAATGTACCAAACCACAATGAAGAATTGCAGAAATCTTAATGGCAAACTGTTCTTGCGTGAATCATGTGCTCTATCATTTGAAGATATGAACATCGATAGTATTGTCCTGCATGAAAGATTGTATGCTTTATTACACGACCACACAAATTCTCAACTTCCTGATCCACCATTATGACAAATGAAGACAGCTTTCTGATGAACTTCCTGATCTGTACACATTTCTGACAATAGTATACGTGACCCATTGGCCTTGCTGGCTTGCTGCCTAGTGCGCAGTGACTGGCTGACTGTACTGCGTAGTCTTTCTGGTGAGCCCCTGGGTGGAAGACGTTTTGCCGGCAAACGGCATGGATGGCCAGCGGCAAATCCTGCAGAGCCCATCCACACCCAGTGGAAGAGGAATTCCATGGATCTCATGTATGTATGTGAACTTAACTGTGTGGCCAGATAATTAGCTGGGGAACAATTACCATAATACCTTTGTTTAAAATGAATCCTGACTTTCAAGATTACGACTGACAATAATTACAGCAAGAGCAAGCTAATAAGGTACACCCGGCCATACATTTTTCTCCCATGGGCCACTTTTGGACCACTTTCGGCTTCATCATTTGGCTTCCATCCGAGAGCATGGCGCTCCAGTGAACGTGTGGTCAGTGAAGAGAACTGCAGTTCAGACAAGGAAAGGTTCCGCCAGCAAGCAAGTACGGTGGCCACCAGACATAGTATCACTGGTAGACCTGCTCCTATCTATCTGATTCGGTGTTGTTGTCATGGTAAAATTCCCAAGGCCTCCCAAACCAAGATCGAGGTGTTATGGGGGCGTGTGATCTAACAGTCATAAAAGAGTGTTGGAGCAAGACAGCATGAAGGTCATATATTTGCAGTGCCAATATATATGATACTACAAGCTGAATGAATGTGAGTAAGGTATGCCATTCTCTATATACTGCTGATATATATTGCTATAAAATATTGCAATTTTAATGATTCATTTACAGAATTTAGATGTCCTAGTATCTAAGGAAGACTTTATGTACATTTGTAAATATGCGTGTCGATGGAACAAATAACAAGTCCTTCAAAAAATAAAAAATGAAACTATATAGAATGTATAATGCATAGTCTAATTCTAATTGAACTATGTCAAATAAGGTTAAGACATTTCTTAAGCACGACTAGCTTGATAGTAGGTAGCGAAATACTTGTTATCAACATGTCAGAACCCGAGGTGAAAACCATAAATAAATATATATACTTTTATATAAGTGGTGTAACAGTATTCTCAAACTACGTTGGATACGAAAATTTTCCATTAAATACCATGATTCTCCTTTAAGATAGAATCATACTCGGCGGCCTTCACTTAACATCAAGCAACATGTGAGCACAAAAGGCATAGAAATTACAGAAGATAAGCATGAGGCCGTGTCACATGCAGATGCAATCAGCTGTGGTATATTCTGACAGAATGAGCATTTCATAATCTATAATCTGATGGGTCCATTAACATATATAATCGATGCAATGTGTTGTGTCACATGCACGGCGATCTAGGCCATATTTGACCCGGGCCAGCTGCAGCATCTCTTCTTGACAATCTTCCCGCCCGTCATGGCATGATTGAGAAAACGAAACTCTTTGGTGAGGCCATTGGTGTGAAGCGTAAATCTGTCGATCGGCTCACCTTCCTTGAAGGAAATGTTAGTAATGTCTGGTCGGCGTTGGAGTCGCGCACACGATGGATGCCCACACGCACGGCATTTGCGGTCTCCCAGGCTGACTTGTGTGCCAGGGAGCTGAGCATCTCGTGTAGTACGACACGCAGGAGGGCTGCATGCTAGCGCGAAACGATCCTTGCTGTACTCGATGATGTCATCGTGTCTCGCTGTACTCGATGACGTCACCGTCCTCCGGTTCGATCGTGTGTCAGAGACCATGTGCCAGGATGTTTGGGTTGTATTCAGATTGAAAGTAAAAAGTATTTTTTCTAGATGAATAATGCACTGGGAAGCGTGTTTTGTGAGTGGGATGAATAGGAAAAACTTGTTGGAAAAGTATTTTTTCCTGAATCTGAACACAGCCTGGTAGTTTGTGCAGGTGAGCATGGGGTACTAGATGGTGCCGCCACTCTCCTTGATGACGTGCTCGACGATGACATCACCGTGATGGCGACCACGGCAATGTTCCGGAGACGCCAAGACACCGCGTCGTGGCGGTGGTGATGGCGAGCGGACGCATCCACCGGGCTATGGAGCCGACGACGCACTCATGGCGCCTAGAATGTAACTACTCCGATGCCAATTGTTGTAGTTCACTTGGATTCTGATCACTGGCGAACCATGGAACATGCACACAAGAACACAGAATATGCAGTGATTGGTGTTGCGCAAATGCATGCGAACAGCTTTTTCCTTTTGTATTAGCTAGTATATAAGAACAAGCCTAGAGCTGAACCGGCAGCTGCTGTGCTCATATGTGTGGAATGCATACCATTATTTGGTCGTGCCATCCCACGATCCACGCCGAAGCACATGATGCGCTAAATACTAGGACGCGCTCTGCGCAAGGCGTGAGCTCAAAAGCACGTTATGAGACAATGCTCCCACGCTGAAGATTATGGGAATGGACCAGTCCAGGTACAATATGATTGATTGACGGTTGAGTCTAACAATTTTACGATATTGGACAGAGCACTTGTGAAGCAACAGCTTCCTTCCGATTTCCCAATGCCTCATACTCCTAAACAGAAAATCATATCTGTCCATGTGCAGGTTCAGTTACTAGCAATATGGAGGTTACGGACAGGCTAAGGATTATCGATGGAAATCATGGACACAACTAGCTTGTTCCTGTAAGGATGCAAATAGAAAATGCATAGCACCAATTTCAATGTTCTTTCTTTTTCAGTTATAACATTCCTAGCTCGCGATATATGCCCTTATATATATGGGTCTATTATATTGAGTGGCTCCTGAGCTTATAATTGGACACAACAAATCTTTTGCACTTGCCATATCTACTTTTACTATTGTGCTGAAAGGAGATACAGCTACCCTCGGGATGTACAAGGACCCACAAGTGTATGGCAGGCTCCGAGCTCTTCTCATCCAACAACTGGCAACATCAAAATGCAATACCATATTTTATTAAAAAAATGCAGTACCATATAGAATTTCCTCAACATTTATACCACTCGCAAGGGGAAATTTTAACAGGAGGATTCAAAACTTCTATTTCTTATGACTGGTTCGTCCGAGTGCAAAATAAAACATTAAACAGTCAAAATTAAGTACCTCCCGCGACACAAAATATATGAACTAATTCAGTGAGGAAATTAACTACCTAAGTTTACAACCTCAAAATATTTTTAATTCCATATAAATTTCGCTACTAGGACACATATCACAATTTTTATTACCACTGCAATGCTCTAATTACCCATGTTTGCTCTAGACTCCTTGTCACACCCGGTTTTATAAAAATAAACCGAATGCATCTCATATGTGCGCCAAGATCAAGTTTCACACATATGATAGACTCCATGAATATAGAACACAAAATTACAACGGAAATAATAAAATAAATACATTACAACGATATTCTAGCAGCGGAATCTTGAACTCTTCACCACAGGCAGTTGACTGGGGGTTGCGTACGCCTAGCAATCTTCATTGAAGTCTCTGAAGGACTCAACACCTTCTTCTCCTTCTGATCCAATATTTAGCAAGGGTGAGTACACTTATGGTTGGTACTCAACAAGTGGGAGAATATGCAAATCTTTCAAGGAAAGGCTTGGTTAAGAGCGGTCAGTATTTTAGTTAGTCAAGTTTTATTAGCAAGCACCTGATTACTAAGATATAAGTATATACCAACCCAATTAATAATATAAAGAGATATATCATCTCACATCATTCGTGCCAAAAGCACACATTCCATAACCAGGAACCACAATTTATTTTCAACTTCAAGTTCAATTATCATGTGAGGATCTGGGCCGTTCATAACCACGAACACGGCTGTTATAACAGTTTTACACTCTGCAGAGGTTGTACACTTTCACCACAATTCACGTAAAAGCTCCGAAGAACTTTAGACCCAACCATGCTGTGCTGGTCAGGCACGTACCACACTGCCAAGGTGTGACTGCATAGGGACGCTACGAGGCTTTTCCAGAGAATTCCTATATGTGTGTGTCCGCTCCCCGGTATCGGCAGTACTTCGGAAGCCGAAGCATTCCTTCGCCACTCATCTAAGCTTTGGACCCAATAACCCACCATCGTGCAACGCGAACACAACATATAGTTCATCTAGTTACTTAGCCAAGACCAGAGCCATATGGTATTGCGGTTGTACGTATTAATCCCAGGTTGCCGCTCCATGTTCCAATTAACATAAGTGATCTTGTTTAACATCATCATCGGAACATGGATATAAATATCTTGATAAATGGTAGCACAAAATTATTACCTTCACATTTAGTGTGAACCATTCCCAAGTATAGCAGCTAAGCAAAACTACCCAACATAAAGTAAACCTGGTGTATCAAGGCTTAGGGAAAAAGGCTATTCATCCTTAAATAGGACCCATCAAATTAATGCAATATACGTACATAAAGTAAATGTTAATTAACATGATATTGCATAGGTTAAAAGAGAGTATGCTGAGGGGGGGAAATCCACTTGCCTTAAATCCTAAGAATATCTGTTATTGATCAATTCCTTAGTAGACTTGATCTTCAATGAACTCCTCACAACTTGATCTTCAAATACAGCTTGAACAACGTCTATCGTCACACGAGCACATACAAGCAAACAAATGCGCAGATAAATAAACAATACACCAAACATGGGAAACAATAGTAAGCAAGCATAGAAAACGGGCTGTGGTCCGGATAGGGATCGCGAGGACACGAGAAACACTGAGATCAGAGCTAAGGTCGAGAAGATACAACTATCGGAAGATTAGTATTATAAAAGAAAAGCAAATACTATATGCTTCATTTATTTTAATTAATAAAACATGTGCAATGAATATTTCAAAGAGATATTCACATTTGAATTAATTTAAGTTAAACTTTTCATAGGAAAAGACGGAGTAAAGCCTACTCAATTTTATTTATAAATATTATATATAAATTATATTAATTAAACAATTAAATTTAGAAAACAATTACATAGGAGAATCTCATCGAATAACTTTATTATTCGTGTTCAACTAGTCATTTATAATTAATAAATACATTTATATTTAGATTAGTCAAGTTAACCTATAATATGAAAACTCGGGATCAACCTATGTAGCTTCTATTCATAAATCAAGTTAAATAATCATTAATCAAATTGTGCTTAAATTATGAAAACCGAGGTATATTTCTATATAACTTTTAATTAGGAAAGGCTAGTTAAATAAATATTAATCAAGTTAACATTTCTTCACAAAAGCCGATGTATAAACATGGTCATGTTTTATTTAGAAAACTGGATTTCACAAGGAGCATTAAGCAAGTTAATTATTAGTTTATAAAACCACTATATTAACTAACTAGCTTTTATTTGTAAAAACACATGAAATAAGCATGAACCAAATCAACATCTTTGTTTTTGAAACAATGAGGTATAACTCTAACCACATTTTAATTATGAAAGTCTAGTTCAATAATGATTGCTCAAATTAACTTTGATTATAAAACATGAAGGTGGAACTCTAATTAGCTTTTAAATTAGAAAGCTAGTTAAATAAGAATTAGGCAATTTAATTTTTATTAATTTATTTCAAAACTTGAAGCTTGATATGCAACACTGGTGAACTAAACTCTATGCCTTTAGAAGATTAACATGACGAAAATGAAATTAAATGAGGCTTTAAACGTACAACCTACGGACTGAACAAGATTCTAGGGACCTATACGCGAGGTAACTGATCTAACAGAGACCAGCCGAGAAGATTAGCAAGACACAGACACTAGTGCCCGCGAAAGATCAAAAGCTCAGGGTTAGATCTAGAAAGGTGATGGATCTCGGGTTATTATGCAACGATCTAATCTAACCAGGGGGTTTTCTGAAGATTTGCCAAGACACAAAGATTGTATGGGATATTGCAGATTAGGTCGGGGTCTATTTGCAAAGGCTCGGCTCCTCTGTTCATGGCCGTCGACGGCTGGGCGGCGGGCTCGCCGACGACTTGCTGAGCCATTGGCTCGGACAGGTGAGGAAAAAGAGGGAGGAGGTCGAGGCGACCTCGGAGGAGTGATCACCTTGCACTCGGACGGACTGTGGTGGCCGGAATTCGGCCGGCGGCGACGGCGGTGTGGACCTCACGTGGCGGAGCAACTCCGGCGGCGGGATTGGAGATGGTGAATGGCAAAATCGACGAAGCTCGGCACGAGGAAACTCCTGGTGGTGTCCGTCTACCCCACGGACGTCGATGCACGGCGAATCGAAGACGCCAAGCCGATAGCGCTCGACTGCTCCCTCTCTGGCTCCCGGCGGCGGCGCAACGCAGATGGAGGAGAGGGAGGGGTTAGGGTTCGGTGCCGCAGCTTTATAGGGAACGGAGGCCAAAGTTCCCTGGGCTCGCATGCCAAGGAGAGGCGGCGGCGGCGCTCGCAACCGGGAAACAGGGGAGCAGGGAAAGGAAGGGGAGGGATGACATGCGGGGCCCGGCTGTCAGTCAGGGGAAAGGAGAGCTTGCGGGAGTTGGGCTGGGCCGACGCCAGCTCCTGGGCCGAGAGAGAGTGGGAGGAGAGTTAGGCCTAAAAGAGAAAAGGGAGAGAATGGGCTGCTGCGCCAGCTGGGCTGAGAGAAGAAAGAAGAAGGATTTTGAAATGTTGAAACAACAGTTAGAAAATGTTGAGCCTTCAATAAACTTTTGTTCAGATTCAAATAAGAAACCAAATTTGAATTCAAAACAATTTGAATTCAACACTCAAATAAAATGCTCCGACATTTTAGTTCCTTTTAATAAAAAGAATTTAAATGACTATTCAAATCAATATTCCTACAAATTAAATTTGGATTCGAAATAAATTCTTGAAAATTTTAAAAGGTTGCTATTTTTAACTTGTGATGAAATTCCGGGTGTTACACTCCTTCAATGGGACATGCGAGCTAACAATTGTCAATAGGGTTTGCTTCCACCATCATTACAAGGCAAAACTATTTGATTCTGCCTTTTTGCTTCGCTCCATCTGAAGGAAGCAAAGTAGTGATTCCTCTCTATGTTCAATAGTAAAGAATGATATCTGCCCGTTTCAATCCTCATGGAGATCATCACCAGAGCAAAGTAGTGATTGCTCTCTATGTTCAATAGTACGTTTGTGAACCAGCAGCTTGGCCTCCATTATTTGGCAAAGCCTCATGCAGCACCTAAACCAGTGAATCTTCAAAGCAGAATCATGTGCACATCGCGTCCAACTTCAATAGCTAACAGATTGTATTGGCTCGAGAATAAATTGATGGAGGGACTTGCTCCTCTAGCACATACTTTTTGGTTATATATATGTTTCGTATATAGGCCGCAGTCCAGAACATATAATTGGACACATCAACTCTGCTGATTCCACTATTTCCACGATCCCATGTACCATTTGATACATCTACACTCAGCCTTCAGTAGAGACACGAGCCTGGCCAGCTCTAATCTTATCATATGTGCGACCGGCGAACTATATTAACAAGACCGCTGACACGTGATGGTCTACTGCTTGACCATTACCGTAGCTGTTGAACCCATATATTTATATCTAATCTACCACATCAGTTAATCTCTCCATCCACAAAATGAAGCAATTCTAGGATTCAAAATTTATCCAATAAAAAATAAAACTCTAGCACGCACTACCTAGCATCGGACCTGCATACTATTTTGGTGGGACCTAAATTGGAGATGTGTGCTGTTTAGGTGGGACTCATGTGGACCCTGTATCTGTTTTTTATTTTTTTATATTTAATACTGTAGGGGTATATGTGTCCTTTTTACATCTTTATTTGTGTGGGTGAAAAAATCTAAAAATACTTTTTTTTATGAAGGGAGTACATTTCCTCGCATATACCTAATATAGATATCTAAAAAACTCCCTGGTATAGCACTGGGTTTGTACGTGTACACTCAAGTCAATATTCCTGGGATCCAACTCAGGCAACAAATGGATTGTTAATTTAATAGCTGAAATGAACATATTGTGTGCAGAATAGCTCCACGTATATAAACAAGGGAATGAAAAACGAGGTGATCAGAGCAACGTTCTGGTCATGCAGTGTGTGTCTATATATATATATATATATATATATATATATATATATATATATATATATATATATATATATATATATATATATATATATATATATATATGAGACGAAACCTGGCCGGAAACACGGACGGCTTGCGGGTCCACGTCGACTTCGCGGTATGACCGTTCGATCGGCTGGGTCGTGCACCCGCTAAGCTACAGACACGAGCGTCGAAACCGATTGATCGAGGCCCTCTTCTCCTTCGCGGCTCCACCTGCTGCAGCGCTCGCCGTCCCCCAAACCGCTTCCTGCCATGCAGTGGCATCGGCATCGTCGCCCATCTCGCCTTCCTTTCCTGCGTCTCCTCTGCCTCTCCGCTTGCTCCACAGCCGCTGTGAGCGGACGCGAGCGAGGCAGAGACGGAGGCGCGATGTCTCGGCAGCTTGCGAGGGGCAGCAGAGGCGGGAAGGATAGCACCGGCAAGCGCCTCTGTGGCGCTGAGTAGAGGACGGGCTGTGCCACCGCCGCTGCGAAGGAGCTGAGCAGCCTCTGTGGAGGAGACGCGCTGCCACTCATGGAGCAGAGGAGGTTCGGTGGTGGGCAGTACGAAGAAGATAAGCTGTGGAGAAAAAATAGAGAGAGAATGCACTCGAGACTCGATCTCAAAAAAATTTGATCGCAAAACCAAACGCATGCATTGTACCACCGCAAGGCAAGAGCACATGTATTCATGCAGCACTCAAGAGACATTTCTAATTCTTCTTGAAAAGTGCAGAGGTTCACCTTTCCACAAAATTTATTTTGGCATTTTATGCCACAATTTATATTTAAAGAGAACATTAGTGGAGTTACATAAATATCTTCAAAAGCCAACAGTTGAGGCTTCTTCAAGAACAATAATATTTGTGAATTACATTAAATGAAAAACCAAATCAGATTTTGATCAACTTGAGCAGGAATGGAGATTATCTAAATTTTTTTCTACTAATAAAACCAAATGGTTGTATGAATAGAAACAGAAATATAGAAACCAGATATTATGTGTGAATGAGGATGCAGAGGCCTTTTGCGCCATATAACAAGATCCATTAACATTGGAATGTGCCTATTTCAATTCCCAGCTGTTATAAAGCAGAAAGTACTATTTATACTATCTGGCAATCTATTCATGCATTATCAATAGAAATAATCAAAGGAAAACAAGATTTTTAGCAATGATACATCTTTATGGTTGTGCTAGCAATGTTATGGCCAAGTAGAAAATTCAATTAAGGCATCATGTTAACTGGGCCACTCGAACAGGGGAGTGGCAACGCCGCTCCTGCTTTTCTAGTTAATGATGAATCATGGTCTGCGATGCGACTAGTGGTTAGCTAAACCAGCTTCGCCGCCCATGTTCGCTTTCTTGATCAGGTGTTTCAACCTGATAGTATATGGTGCTGCACGGAATGGATGGTCAGTGAAGAGAGCTCAGAGCAGCATGAGGTGGTCGGATCCGCTGGCAAGAGGGTATGGTGGCCACTGGAGCTCGTCAGGCTGGTGGACCTGCCCCTCTCTATCAGACAACGTTGTCCCATGGTCATGGTCAAATTCCCAAGACCTCCTAAACCAAGATCGTGGTGTTATGCTGACTTATGAGAGCATGGGATCTGAGATTGTTGGAGGTGCAGCAAGGCAGCATATATGATGCTTATTTATATGTACCGCTAATATATTGGTTTACTTATATGAGTTGCTATAAAACAAGGCAATATTAATAATTCATTTATTATCACATAATTTCTCTTTCCATGTATCTATGGAAAGACTTTACATACATTTTCAAATGTAATGCAACAAAAAACTAGAACATGTAGTAAATGGTCCATACAGGAATAGTTAAAAGGGGTAGCATCCATCTCTCAACCACATGTGCGAGGTAGGTGGGATGGATGAGGGGTCTATGTGTGAGACGAGAGATTGTGGGTTTGAAACCCCTTGTGTGACACCCAGCCCAAGTTGATATGGCCTATAATAGCACATGAGCGCGGTGTGCGTATGTTTAGTACCACCTTGCTAGTTTAGAGAGGGTAGAGCCAACTTATAAGCCTTTGTCCCCCAAGCCATAGCACCTTCGGGTTGACACTTTTACACAAAGCGAGGACAAAAGTGTAAGCAGGGTGCTATATATACGCGTGTCCGCCCCACGGAAGGGATGGGCGGTGCGGCCTTGGGAGACGGGGTGTTACAAATGGTATCAGAGCCGACCCTCGCGATTGCGCGTACGAGTCAGTGTGCGGACATAGGGCGCATGGCACGTGTGTGCTGGTTAGTACACACGGCATGGCATATGGGTCAATACCGGACGTAAAGTCGTGGGCTAAGAGGGAATGTTTCTGAACATTTGCTCGGGTCAGTGTGCGGACATATGGCGCGTGTGGGCCAGGTAGGACCCACGGCATATGGGTTGGCATTGGACTCGTGAGTTGGACCGACGACGAGGACGTCGGGTTGTTTGAGGGGGGTGTATTGTGACACCTAGCCCAACTTGATATGGCCTATAGTGCACCATGAGCGCTGTGTGCGCATGTTTAGTACAACCTTGCTAGTTTAGAGAGGGTGGAGCCAACTTATAAGCCTTTGTCCCCTAGCCATAGCACCTTCGGGTTGACCCTTTTACACGCAGCAAGGACGAAAGTGTAAGCAGGGTGCTATGTGTACGTGCGCCCGCCCCATGGAAGGGGCGGTGCGGCCTTTGGAGACAGGGTGTTACACCTTGGGCGCAGAAAGCCTCCACGTAATTTCTTTTTTTGTCCATGGGCGCATTTAGTCAGTACCGGAATGGAGGTTCTCGACTGGTACTGGGTCTTTTTTCCTATAGTGACTAGTCCTTCTAAATCTAATGGAATTATTTCAAATAAGATTCATACATTTTTTATACGTTGTAAAACCATCAATAAAGATATACTCAGGGTTAGGTTGGATACTGATTTTTCTATTTATAGTCTTGATTCTCCTTTAAGATAGAATCATATTCAGCATTCACTTAACATCAAGGGGGATGCATTTGAGCACGAAAGGCATAGAAATTTCAGAAGATCATCATGAGGCCATGTCACATCCTGACGCAATCAGTTGTAGTACATTCTGACAGAGAATTACTATATCATAATCAATAATCTGAATTTGTTGACATCGGAATAAATTTAAATTGCAGTATAAATCTGTATATAATTTCAATATTTAGTTCATACAAAAGATGTTGGTTTTGTTGTTATGTTTCTAATAATGTCTGTTTCACTACAATTGGATAAACATTCTAGAAGATAAGATCAAGATAGTGCTGCTTTTCTATTTGGAATATTCGTGCACACAACAGATTTGTGTGTAGGCAGAATTTCTCTGGTCACCATAACGAAATTGTTGGAAATTTTGTTTAGATATTCGTGATGTATCTATTTAGCACAGAGAGTTAAGTAGATCATGATCCCAAAAGTGAACCAACAAATATGCCTTGAGTTTAGTTACTTGGTTTTGAAGCTATCATGTTGCATCTATTCCTAACATCCAAGAACAAATATTTCCACTGATGTGTGATTTCCTAAGAGGAGGTCTAATGATTTCGCCCACATGTGGGCGTCTACCAAATGGTGAGGACGGTGGACCCATTGGTATTGGAAAAGGAGAGATCTCATCCAACCGCACCGTTCTACTCCTTCCTCGCTGGCTGAGTGCGGGTGTGTCGTGAGACCCCCGCTCATCGTTTCTCTCTTTCATATTGGTTTGCGTTGGCTCCTCACCGATTACTAGATCTGCCCTTATGCCAAAGCTTTTTGATAAGAAATAGCTTGGTCCTTATTTTTCAATACCTGATACGCCTAAACCAGTGAACCTTTATTCTGACAAAATGTATTGGTCCGAAAATGAGCTGAGGAATGGACTTCCTCTTCTAGCATGTACTTCTCTATTATATATGCGACTTATAGTTGGACACAATAAATTATTGTTGGTTCCATTAATTCCATTTACTCGTAAATTGCACTCAAAGAAAAAGATACAGTTACAAAATCGTGAGCCTTTAGTAAGCAAGGATACACAACTACACAAGCATTGCAGGCTCTTCTCATGTGCACGAATTGTAATGAACTGTCGTCCTCAGCTCCATCCTTGTCCATGGTGCTGATAGGGATCGAGGCACTCCTTGACATGTTGCATAACAATGAATTCCACACGTAGGCATGAAATTTGATACAGAAATCTCTGTAGGTTTTTATACATCACAAAGGGGTTATGTTCACAGCTGCAGGCAAATCATAATCCTAGCTAGTATCAAGTGAAAACATAAAGTACCACAGTCACTTTTTCTTATTTTCGCTTATTCTCGCTTATGCAGTAAATTGCTTTAAAAGATTTGTTTTACAAGAAGTGAAGCCAAAAAATCTTCACTTATATTATAATCCAAGCTTGGCTGAGAGAAGTGAAAACAAACAAGATAATGTCATGTAGGCTAACGAAATGAAAGGAAAAGTTCACCAAAAACAATTCCAAATGATCATCGACACAAGCAACAACAGCATTACATGCTTAACTACAACGACAGCACTGTGGCTATGGTTTCTTCTTTTTGGGATGCCTCTACCCTTATCATCGACAGCACATGTGTAAAGAAACGTGATGTGAACAGGGAAGTGCCTAAAATGTAGATGTGGAACTGTAGAAATGTTCAAATGGCTACTGTTCCTCAACGAACCGCTGCAACAGATGGCGGTGTACATAGGAGCTAGAGAGACATTCTATCCGCATTGGTAGATCCATCCCTTGCAAGCTCGTGGAACGGGACTAGTCTCGGTAGTATCTGCACCCCATGAAAATGGCTGGTATTCTTGATGCCTCCAGCTCCTATTTCTCACTGACAGCTAGCCTCCCCACGGTGCTCCATTACTACAATCCTAATACTGTTCTACTCTTCCATCTCATATATATATATGAATACATGCAACCGGCACGACATGGATGATTTAGAACCGGTTGGTGACACCAACCCATACTAATTGACTTGTTTTATTTATTTATTTTGATCTATTTGTTTGTTTTTCCTTTTGTTTTATTTCATGTTTTTATTTGTATTCGTATATGGTTTCTTGTACTAGCGATGCAAGTTAATATTTTTTGATATAGCATATTAGTAACTACATACCATTATATATTATATATGTAAAAATTATAGACATTTCAAATATTACAAGTACTCTTGAAGCATTCAGAATAAAAAATACACATCCGCATCCAACTTGCCATCGTCGTTTTCATCAGGATGCAGATCACGAAGACCTGATCCATGGATCCTTAAAAAAAAAAAAACTCTCCCTTGGCATCCACGGCCTGCCCCAATAGAAATCCACACAGTTGTTAGTTAATTGCCCTGATTAATTCCGTTTCGAGGAGTTCTTCTTTTATCTGCATGAACTGTTACATGCAAACATCATTATATTAAACAAATACATCTGCAAAATTAAAAGTAATAAATTATTATAAATTTTGTTTACTTAGTTCGAAGTCTGCAGTCGTCGTTTGATTGGGGCCTACAAATCCGTATATGAACTCACATACTTAGTACACATTAGCAACCATTGAAGAACACGCGGAGGGGAATTGCTGCATCGCCACATAGGTAGCTGAGCTAGTGGATGGATTCAAGTTCTTGAATATACTACTTGGTTAACTACTACGACAGGATTAGTGCCGTGGTTTGCTTTCTCTTTGATGCATCGCCCCTTATCCTGCGGGCCACATGTCACGAAATCAAAGCGATCTGAACATGGGAGGGCCCAAAGCTCGGACTTGGAAGCACTGATGGCGGCTGCTCATCCAAAATGGCTTCTAGTGCAAGCTGCCAATCCAAAGACAAAGCTGTTCAAGAGTTGCCATTTCTCCAAGGATCCACAACAACTAATGGCAGCGCACAAAGAAGCTAGAGAGCCATCAATTTTATTGTCGTACAGATATGATTTGCAACACATTGGAAAGGGATTTCTCTGAGTAGCTGCTCCATCCCATGTTTATGGTCGGTGTTCCTGACACGTCCAGTTCCTATTTATCACTAATAACTAGCCTCCTCACCAGGTGCTAGCTCCAGCTCCTTTTTCTTACTAACAGCTAACCTCCTCACCATGTGCTCCGTTTCTGTAACCCCTGATGTCCTACTCTTCCATCTTGTATATATATGATTACTCGAATGTTAGATCGAAGAGAAGTGCAGGTGTACAGGGGCCCAGCCCTTGGTGGAGGGCAGGAGGGGTGGACCGCCTTGAGCCCCCAATTTCAAGGGGCCCCACCCTAGGTATGTACTTCCTACATAGAGGTATAGAAATACGGTATATCACAGCACCAGCGCCGAAAATGCAAACGATCGATTGGACTCTGCTGCTCCCTGCTTAACTCTGTTTCCATGCATCGATCGATTTTCTTTCTCGCGTATATGGGCGGTAGTCAAGAGATTGCAATGGATTGCCGGCCATGAACCTACGATGGCCTAGGCTTGTGCAGGAACGCAGCCTGCAGAATGTCAATTGATACATGACCCTGGGGCAGGGGTCAGTTCATTTTGGTCTTTGAATTCGATCAGAGTGTAGATCATGTCTGTCCCAACTAACAAATCACATGCATCTTTGACTCTCCGATCTTTAATTATTTTTGGAATACGATTGGCAACCATGCAGATGAGAGGATGATATCAATCACTTGTTCATGAAAGCCAAATAGCCAAGCAAATCTGAAGGAGCCAGACAGCATGTGGTCGTATGAATTAAGGTTTTAACATTTTAGACAAGTATACGGATAGGTGTTTTGCCAAACTTAGTATCTCACGACCGATTGTATTTTTTTATTATTTGAGATCACTCAAAATGTCTGAAGAAATTAGGATTTATTTGGCAATTCTATGCATCTAGAAGAAGTTATTAGCTGACACTAGTAGAAAGAGACCTTTAGTACCGGGCGCAAAGCCGTGTTAGTACCGGTTATACGCCCGGTATCGAACTTCCGGTACTAAATGGGTAGCCCCGTTAGTACTGGCTGCAGCAATCGGTACTAACGGGGCCGCAGGGTCGGCGGGGAGGACCAGTTAGTACTAACGGGTTTCGAGCCAAAAAAATAAAAAAAAATTGTAAGCTTACTAGGAGCCAAAAAAAGTCACAAGTCACGCAAATTTTGCACGTGTAAATGCGCGTGCACGGTTCGTGGGATTCGAACTCACAACCTCTAGCCTCGCACATAACCCCCTCTACCATCCACCTATGCATCAGTTGTGACTGAGTGGGATATGCTTTCTTTTTGAACTATACCCCGTGGACCCATTTAGTACCGGCTCGTAACACCAGCCAGTACTAAATGCCAAAATTTAGTACGGGCTGGTGTTACGAGCCGGTACTAAATGCACGAGGGCCTCGGGAACCCCCCTGGGACCATTTAGTACCGGCTGGTGTTACTAGCCGGTACTAAATGGTCCGAGGGCCCTCGGGAACCCCCAGGGACACGTTAGTACCAGGTTTTAAGACAACCGGTACTACCGTGAGAGGGACGAATGCTCGATTCTCTACTAGTGTGAGATTATGATCGGTACCACCGTCTCTGATCACATCTATAAATATTAAAGATTTTTTTAAGATAATCATTGAAATTGCTGGATATGGACAATTTTCATGCGGCAGCTTTGTTGCTCACATTTTGTGTATCGTGGTCAGGTGTAACACAAGTCTTCCACGTAGCATAACCACATCCTCCGGGGACACAAATATGAACTAAACTGAGGAAACTGCCAAAGTTTACAGTGTACATAAACATAAGCTATATATATTTCCATACAAATTTGGTACTAGGATTCATATCACAATTTTATTCATCGCTGCAATGCTCTAGTCACTCAAGTTTGCTCTAGACATCTTCATTGAGACTAGCTATCTAACGATTGCCACCAGGGTTTCGCAACGGCCATCATTGCAAGTCACGACTACACTTGATGCTTCTTTTTGCTCCATTCATTCAAGCGTTCTGCTCGGACTAGCAAAACATGACCTCTGCTTGTCCCCTCGTGTTCATCACCAGAGCAAAGTAGTGATTTAGATTGTTGCAGCCAGTGGCGGACCGAGGTTTGAAATTTAGAGTATGCCGCTCCAAAATTTCCATATACAAAACGGTATACCCTATATTTGAAATTCGGTAAATGATATTAAAAATTCATGAAGCAATCCAGCTACAAGTAAGAAATAAAATAGGCTTCTAACAATTAAAAATAGTCCAAAAAAATTGCAATACTGCACCGGAGTACTGAAGCAGAGACGAGCCGAGAGCGGCCAAGGAGGCGGCGTGCAGGCGCGCCGCTGGTCGGCGGCAGCGGAGCCGCGAGGGCTGTCCTCAGGGGTAGATACATATATAATTTTGTACAAAGCCCTCCCCCTTTGCCTATAAAAGGGGGAGGCATCCCTCCTGCGCGGGGGATTCCGATCCTTGAACTCTCGACCTTTAAAGTACTTAGACCCCTACACGCATCATACACCCAAGGCTTGAACCGGCCTTCGTTGTAACCCGCCGTGAAGAGAGTAATACAGCCCGGGGCCGACCCAACTGGACGTAGGGATTCTTCTCGAACCAATATAAACCCTTTGTCTTGCGTCTCTTGAACCATTCTCCACCGTGACGTGCGTGTTCGGTGATCGACACACGCCGATGTGAGGTACCCCATGTGCCACCCGCCGACACAAGGGAAAGTTTTAGTAGCGGGATCCGGGATTCAAACCTCTATTTGTTATGATTGGTTCTTTCGAGTTCCAAATAGAACATTAGACAGTCGAAAATAACTACCACCTGCGACACAGATATGAACTATATACAGAGAGGAAATTAACTACCTAATTATTTTTAGAACCGTACCTCTAAATATAACTCTATACATTTTTCCATATGAATTTTACTACTGAGTCTTATCACAATCTTGAGTCCCACTGCAATTCTTTAATTACCCAAGTTTGCTCTAGACTCCTTCAGTTAGACATTGCGATCTAACGATGGCACTAGGCTCTGCATCCACCATCATTACAAGGCAATACTACTTGATCCTGCCTTTTTGCTTCGCTCCATCTTAAGCAAACGAAGCCCCCGGCTACAACACGCAAAGAATGATATCTGGCTGTTTCAATCCTAATGAAAATAATCGCCAGAGCAAAGTAGTGATCTGGAACGTGACAGCTGTCGTCAAAGCATTTCCAATCTTCCCAAAACACATATTTGCACTAATGTGTGATTCCTCTATGTTCAACAGTGCACTTGTGAACCAGCAGCTTGGCCTCCATTGTTTCCCAAAGCATCGTACACCTAAACCAGTGAACCTTCAATACATAATCATGTGCACATCACGTGCAGGTTCAATAGCTCATAGAATGTATTGGCTCGAGAATCAGCATACATCTCGGTTATATATGTGTTTCTTATATAGGTCTGTGTCCTGAGCATATAATTGGACACATCAACTCTGTTGCTGGTTCCAATAGTTCCACGATCACATGTACCATTTATTACTCGTACAGATCCACTCATAGACTTAAGAAGATAGAGCTACACTCAGCCGGCTATAATCTTCTCATGTGCGCAGACAACATTAACAAGACCGCTGACACGTGGTGCTCAACTGGTTCACCATTACCGAAGCTACTGAAGCCTAGCCAATCTAGAATCTACTACATCAGTTACATGTCCATGCATATACCTGATATATAAAGATACTTCAAAAAATACCCCTGATGATAGCATGGGTTCGTACGTGGACACACAAGTGAATATTCTGGGATCCAACTCATCAAACGATGCTAGTGGCAACAAATGGATTGTTAATTTAATAGTTGAAATGAACATATTGTGACAGCTTAGCTAGCTTCAGGTACAGAAACACAACAACGGAATGAAGAACGAGGTGATGAGAGGGCGGAGGAACGTTCTTGCCATGCAGTATATGTGATTGCAGAATTCATTCTCGAGCATTAATGATGAATCATGGTCTGCGATGTGACTAGTGGTTGGCTAATCCATCTTCGCCGCCCACGCTTGCTTGTAGGTACACCAAGTTCCCCTTCTTTATCAGGTGTTTCCACCTGAGAGTATGTGGCGCTCCACGGAATGGATGGTCAGTGAAGAGAGCTCAGACCAACCTGGAGTTGTGGGATTCGCTGGCAAGCTGGTATGGTGGCCATCGGAGCTCGTGAGGCTGGCGGACTTGCCCCTAGCTACCAGACAACGTTGTCCCATGGTCGTGGTCAAATTCCCAAGACCTCCTAAACCAAGATCGTAGTGTTAGGCTGACTTATGAGAGCGTGGGATTTGAGATTGTTGGAGGTGCAGCAAGACAGCATATATGATGCTTATTTATACGTACAGCTAATATATAGGTTTACTGTATATGTGATAGAAGCTATAACGTGTAATTTTCCGCTAAATCTAATGGAATTATTTCAAACAAGGTTAAGACATTTTCTACAGGTAGTTGATAGAGAATTATATACTTTTCATTAACATTTCAACCCTGAGGTCAAAGCATCAATAAATATATACTAAACCTAAGGTTGGATACTATTTTTATATTTATTTCTACCTCGATTCTCCTTTAAGATAGAATCATATTTGGCCTTCACTTAGCATCAAGGGCCATGCATTTGAGCTCACGCTGATGAGCGGCTTGGGCCATCACATGATAAATAAACTTGAATATGGGAAAAAATTATGGCATGTTGGTTATGGAAAGATGTTATGTGATGGACATCTCTTAATGCTTAATTTAGGGTTGGTATACACTTGTATCTTAGCAACTAAGTGCCTGCTAATAAACTTGACCAACTCAAGTGCTAACAGTTTATAATTAATCTACCCTAACATCGGTAGCTTGCATATTCACCAACTTGTTGAGTACCAACCATAGGTATACTCACCTTTGATAAACATTGGATTAGAAGGAGATGATGGCAGGGAGTAGCTCAGTGACTGCGATGAGTAATAGGGGAGTGTTCAGAATCTGTGGATTGGAGTGCTTCCAGAGTTTACGTTTATGTTATCATGTTGACTGTTTAAGACCTTCAAGCCTTCTGCCGCGAGTCTAATAAATACGTTGTTTAATTTGACATGTTTGAATACTGTTTTTGTTATCTATATACTGTAAATCATATATGAGTAGTCTAGATCGTGGCGCACATATGAGATACATCTAATTTTGTTTTGACAACTGGGTGTGACAATTTCCCAATACCTCATACTCCTAGACCAGTGAACATTGAAAATAGAACAATGTGCATGTCACGTGTAGGTTCAGTAGCTAACAAAATGTATTGGCGCCAGAATGAATTGACGAAACCACTTCCACTTCTGGCACGTACTTCTCCATTATATATGTGTTTCTTATATAGGCCTCACCTAGGGACTAATAGTAGTTAGACACAACAAACTCTGCCGTTGGTTCCATTAATTCCACGAACCTCATGTCATGTAGTACTCGTTCAATTGCACCCAAAGAAAAAGAAAAAGATACAGCTACAATCAGCCTTTAATAAGCTAGGATACACAACAGCGTCATTTTTGCAGGCTCCGATCTTCGCATGTGCACCAATTATATATGGAGACTAACATCCTCATAGCTCCACCCTTGTCCGTCTAGAGACAAGGCTGCCTTCGCATGTGCACGAATAATAAAGACATGTGCACGAATTTTTTGCAGATTTTTTTTTTCCATTAGTACCTTGATTCTCCTTTCAGATAGAATCATATTTGGCCTTCACTTAAACATCAAGCGGCATGCATTTGAACACAAAAGACATAGAAATTATAGAAGACGATCATGAGGCTGTGTGACAGACACAGGCATGTCAACCAATTCCAGACGCAGGCATGAAATTTGATACAGAAATCTTTGTAGGCTTATACTTCGAGAAGGGGATCTCAGCTGTAGGAAAACATGTGTGTTAGCTTAGTATTAAATTTACTTTTAAGCGTCGATAATTGGGGACAACGGATTCTTTGATGCTGTTAAGCAAATTTAATTAATGTTAGTTATTCGTAGATGCTCTAAAATTTTGAAAGAACACCCACTTACGTTTGAAAATTTGATATTTGGACTTAGCGTCCACTATATCACCCACTAACCATCTGCTACACAGGCCCTGAGCCACTATCGCACACAGCTATAAGTTATTTGATACCTTGCTTATCGACACATTTTCAACATTTTATCCCCCCCCTCCCCCCCCCTTCCCCCACAATCCATTTCCTCAGTGATTCGGTGCTTTCAGAGGTAGACTAGGTGTAGTCTGAGTCAAAAAAGCACTAAATTGAACACACAATAGAACTATTTGTTTAGTTCTATCACCTCTGCTCAGTTAGTTTGAAAATGTACAAAATGTGCTTGAGCATGCATATGTGCGTGCATGTACGGTCCGATACAAATGTTGCTATAAACATGGCAATTTGAGTAATTCATCCTCCAAACCACCCTCTTCCATTGATTTGCTTGTGAATTTCAACTGATTAAAAAAGAGTGTTTGTGACATCAAAAAGTATGCACTATACTTCTAGTTTCCATCACAGCCTTCCACATGTTCCCTATAATCACAAATATGAAATCCTAACTTGAGATTTTTCATGTTTCCTTATAACACTCAATGATTATCGTGTTTCCAACATGGCACACGAATGATGCAACTGGTGACCGAACCGTACTCAGAAGGTAGAATTGATGAGGTGAAGGGGTTCCACTAGCGATCAAGTATTGTATAATAGCTACCAGGCACTGCATTGTCACATGTCATGGTCGAATTCCCGAGGCCTCTTAAACCATGATCACAATGATACATAACGCTAATGCCCCTTAGCCGGACATTTGAGGTTAGTGGAGTTGGAAAAGAGGACATGGAGGGGATGCAAGGAAGCCATGTTTTTGTTGCGACAATTGTTATTTATAGCTTAGGTACGTTATACAGGAGGCTGTAATGTTTGTTAATTTGTTTACTTCTAGCGTCAATTGTTATTTATAGGTTCTGTAACACTACAAGAAAAAGGATATATATTAGTAAGAGTACTAATAGACAGTCCATTTACTATACTAAATGGTTTTGAGCAAAAAAAAATTGTAAACATCACTAGTCACAAGTCAGGCAAATTTTTCACACGTGTTTCCAACATGGCACATGATGATGCGACTGTTCCCTGAACCGTACAATTAAGGTACAACTGAGAATGTGAAGGGGATCCACCAGCAATCAGCTATAGTATGATGGCCTTCTGACCCCATTTTACCCCTTAGCTATCAGAAACTGCCTTGTCGCATGGTCATGGTCGAGTTCCCGAGGCCTCCTAAACCGAGATCACATACGTAACACTATTGCACCTTAGCCGGACACTCTCTCCGAGTTTCTTGCGCCGCCGCGGACCTGCAGCTTGCCCTGCTCGTAGATTTGCTCCTGCACTGCCGAATCGTCGCACCGCCGCGGACCTACATCTCCTTTGCCTGCCCGCTCGTCGATCTGCTCCACACCTTGCCCCGCCGCCGCTCCTCTCTGCCACGCCGAGGGGCAGCGAGCGGAGGGGGAAGGGGAGGGGCAGTGAGCGATGGGAGGGAGGGGCAGCTGGCTGCGGTGGGAGGAGGGAGACTGCAGATGGAGGATACGGAGGAACGGTGACTGCGGAGGGGAGCTCGGTGGAAAGGATAAGGTTTCGCTGGAGAGAGAAGAGAGAAGGGTGGGTGTGCCAGTTTAATTGATTGAACCTCATATCACCGCCGGCCGTATTCACGAAACGTTGTTGATAGCACCCTTTCACTACCTTTTTTATATGAGCCGATGGTGAAGGTATCACCACCGTTTCTTTACATGAGCCGGTAGTGAAGGGGACATCACCACCGGTTTTAGACTCTAACGGATGCATAGCCATTAGTACCGGCAGTGATGCCTTATCACCAACGGTTTCGTAGAAACCGGTAGTGATAGGGCGTTGCTGATAACGAATTCTGTAGTAGTGATGTGATTAAGGAAAGGATATTTTCTGTTGAGTGCTCACTATGGTGCTGCTAGTATGTTGGAGCCCAGAACCCTCGCAGCAGCCTCCCTGTCCTGCTCACGACACGAATATGAGGTAGATGGAAAAATAGTAGCCAGAGCACACAAAAGTTTCCGGCGATGAATGCTGAGGGTGGCCAGAACAACGGCCTGTATCTTGCTTATTTCTTGAGTGGAACGAACACCGCTCATCTCTCAACGCACATACACGCACCGGAGCTGAGCTATATACACTGCGAGACTCGTGCGTCCGTAACAAGTAACAACAGAACACACTCACACCCGAAATAATCAAACACATATGCGAGTCAGGATAGTGACTTCTTCGATTCAATGTCCCTGCGTTGACAATAGTGCCACTGCCAATCATGTACGGAATGATTGGTTGCAATAGTGCCAGTGACAACAGAACAAACTAATTGCTGCCTTTCTATTACGTGCAATAGTGCCAGTGCCAATCATGTACGGAATGAAAATAAATAAACATGCAGTTTTTACTACTATGAAAACTTGCATCGATCAAATATTAGTGTCACTCAACAATAAAGGCTGAATAAGCTAAAAATATGCAGTTGCTTTTTATTTCTAAAAACAAACGAACAATGGAGTTCCACTTCGACCCATCAAAGTACCTGTTTTTCAAGAGAAAGTAGTTTCCATTAATCGGTTAACAAAGTCCATTGACATTTACATCACAAATCCTACCGAAAAAAATTGGAGAACGTCCTGCATATAGTTTGATCATGAAGGAATGGCATGGTAACAAGTTCATCTAATACCCAGCTGGCTAGTGACCCCTCTTTTCGCAGCTAGATCCTCTGTTTCGTTTTCTAGGCTCAAGTTGCTCAACTTGGCTACCCTACCAGAATAACACGTGGTGCTATGCAGATCATACAACGTTGCAAAACCAATCAGATTTGTCTCCCAAGTCCCAGTGCCTCCAACTCCTACTACTGCTATCTTGTGGTGGCTATAATTCTGTCATGGCATCTTGTACTCGATTAAATTGTGTACAAAGTTTTGTTGCCAGTCTCTCCTTTTAAGGACATACGGCTTGTTTGCATTACTTCTCAACCAGAACTAGTCCTGAATTTTGAAATGTGTTAAGGTAGGAATAGTCCTGGATTTTGAAATGTGTTCGGGTAGGAATAGCATGCACATTCGTCTCTGTGGGTAGAAGACTCGATACTAACGCTAGTATTAGTGTGTGGTCTATTGGAGGTGCTCCCAGCCGGGCCACCAACTGACACTCAAGGGCACACATTAGTACTGGTACTGCTCATATTAGGAATGTGATGTTTTCCTGTACTAATTTATTAATTAATTGTTAGCAGCACAGAATTCCTTAGCAGCCTATACTTTCTGCTAGCTAGTGGATTATGGTCAAACTAAAACAGCCGCTAGGTCATCCCACAAGTAGAGACATGTGCATTAGTACCTGTTGGGACACTGCTAGGGAACCGAGTTTTCGTACCGGGCGCAAAGCCGGTTTAGTATCAGTTATGTGCCCAGTATCGAGCTCCCGGTACTAATGGGCAGCCCATTAGTACCGGCTGCAACAGCCGGTACTATGGACGACATTTAGTACCGGCTGGTAACACTAGCCAGTACAAACGGCCTGCCACATGGCGCGACTTCGCTCCATGCGTTTTGTACCGTGATGGCACGCGGCAACAACAGGGGCGTTTTGGGCCCAGTTCATTTAGTACCGTCTGGTAATACTAGCCAGTACTAAATGATTCGGTCCCCTTTTTTATTTTTTCTTTTAGACGTCTCTGTTTTTGTTTTTTCTTTTTAGTTTTTATTACATGTTACGTTCCTATACGCACTACGTATTCTTGTACTCATAATATTAGCATAATTGAAGAAGCTTGCTCTCGGGTGGGGGGTTGGAGTGAGGTGGCTGGCTGTCAGAGGAGGAAGAAAACTTTTTATAGAGAGTCATATAGTACCGGCTGAAGCCTCTAGCCGGTGCTAATGGGAACCATTTAGGACCGGCTGGTGGCTCCAGCCAGTACCAAAATTCTCGGCACCGGCTGGAGCCACCAGCCGGTGCTAACGTCGCGCATTTAGTACCCGCTGGAGCCACCAGCCGGTACTAAATGGTTTTAGCCGTTGCCCCTGACAGAGGGGGTGTCAGTGGCCGTCATTTAGTACTGGCTGGTGCTTCCAGCCGGTACTAAATTGGCCCGGTGACGTCGATGGAGGTCTATTTTGCACGTTAGTACCGGCTCAAAGTGCAACCGGCACTAACGTGTCAGGGACGAATGCTCAGTTCTCCAGTAGTGGGAACCCATCTTTAATCTTGGTTTCCTAACCGTTGCTACAAATCCAAAACTAAGGCATCGGTCATTAGTCCTGGGTGAAATAACTTGGACCAAAAAGCATATTTAGTCCTAGTTGGTAATATCAACGGGGACTAAATGGGCCACCACGTGCCCTACTCCGGCAGCACATTTAGTCCAGTTGGTAACACACCAACCAAGACTAAATGTCCTGATAACTATTCAAATCATGGACAAATAAATACTTTTATCATCTGAATAATAATTACAAAATCAACAACCCTTCTTTATACATTCAGGGTCCTCGTATTAGACATACATTTCACCACAATAGAGATTTACATACACATAAGTAGACATGTATAGTAACTCATAGAGCTTTTTGTTGACTTTCTAGGTCATCATGCACACATGAACATAAGGTGTTCTTCTTGCTTACCACAAAGGATTGGTCAATACGAGGGACTTACTAGATAAAAGGATGTGGTTTGCCATTTGTGGTTTTTTGCATGGAATCAGTAGAAGAAGCAAAGGATTACCTACTCCTCAATTGTCCCAAGTTCATTGCGGGATATATGTATGCTTCCCTAGTGGCATGCCAACCAGAGACGAGAGACTATCTCCATTGGGCTCTGGCCATACAATCCAATTGGTACTCTCCATCTCCATGATTGACTCGAAGTAGAAAGACGGAGTTGCCTTTTCAATGGACATATTATTATTGTCATGAGCTTGTATGTTTGAATGGCATGGAGCGATCTCATCTTTAGAGGGTTATTACCATCTCTACAACAATCCATCATGTTTTTTCCAAAAAAGAATTTTCTGTTGTCCTTCTTGAAGCAAAACATCGTTCCCTCATTCTATGTCTCAATGGTTCTAGAATCATGTCATGACCTATGTATGGGCCTTAAGGCCGAGTAAACCTATAACGGGCATGTGCATCGTCTTATGGGCCTACGAGCTCATGTAAGCCTGTGTGATTCTGTGCACGCTAGAAACAAACAAGTTAAACCTAAACCTATGTAATGTTCTTCTCCTACCTCTGCGTGGTGGTGCTGCCGACCTCCAGTGCCGCGCCTGTCATCAGCAAAACCCCTCTAGCTATCTGTGTTGGTCCTAGGATCGTCAAATTTGGTATCAGAGCTGATATGCCGTGTTGCTCCTCGAGTTCCGCACGCAGCGATCTTGCGCCACCGGGGAATCGACCCTGACGCCACCCATTATTGTCCTTCCACAACCACATCCAACCAACGCCGCCTCACAATCACCCAGTCCACCACCAACAGCCAAACACACAGCAAGGGGAGCTAAACCACCCACCTTGACGACACAGATGGTGATTGAGGAGCTAATCTACTGCACGCTGAAAGTTCATGTTTCAAGTAATGATAACGCGAACACTAGTAGTACATAGGCTTCTGTCCTCCTTAGATTAATTCCTCTGTTCTCTGTGTGGTTATAATTTCCTAATTATGGCCACACACGCAATTTTGTGCTTCTTCCCATGCAGGTTAAAGTGTTTAACAATTTTCCTTCCTAATTGGAGTTTTAGTGTTTCTGACAGAAGTGACGACAAAATAGAATACACGGTGACAGAATTATATAGGTGTTGTACGGATCTGTGTATTCAGTACTCTGCCCATTGGATTCACACACCGAGATCTGTGTAGGTGATAGTGTAGTGGCAGGGAAAGATGACTATGTCAGTACGTATTGGATACGGTTAGGTTATGCATCACCTGCCGTTTGGGAGGTCCTATAAAAATCTTACCTTTTTTATGTACCCGGAGCCAGGTTTTTGAACAATCCTCGCGCACCAGATCATTTGAACCGTATGTCGCCTCGTGCCTCATCTCTCTCCTCTCTCGCCATTGTTCCTGTTCATCCTCGAGCGGCTTCAGATTTGACGGCGACCTCGCCAGATATGTCGAGGCAGAGGCATCGCCGGAGGTAGAGGAACAGCCAGCGGTGGAGGTGTGTGGTGGAGACCACAAAATCTGGTAGAGGCACGGCCAGATAAGGTGAGGTGTCTGTCCCAACTGGAAGGGCGGCTTTGGATCTAGCGAAACCTGGATGCAACCCATGTCGCGGGATTGGAGCAACTCAGCTCCGTCCTTCCCAGCATGCCATGGCCGCCACACGCGCAGGGAGCTCTAGATCTTGAGGCGTCGTAGTCGGTGCCGTCGGGGCTCCGGGAGGCGCAGGGAGCTCGGTCGCTGGCTCACCGAGGTCCCCTGAACTGCCGGCTGCGCGTAGTTGTTGGCAAATCCCCTGCCTGTGTGGGACAACTTCATGCTGTTGTGGAATTCCTGCGGGCGGTGGTTGCGATGGGGTGCCAGATCTGGCGATTGGCAGCCTAGTCCGTTAGCACCAGGGTGAGATCCGCTGATGCCGTGCGTCCACTCCTACGGCTTCTTCTCTGTCTACCCCGTCGCCTCCGCCGCAGGACCGCCACCAGCGACCCCACCGCCGGAGGCACCGACCTCCTCGTCAACTGTGGGCGCCACCGCAACCTCTACGGAGTGAGATCCCGGTGGCTGTGGTGCCGCCACACAGCCAGATCCCGGCGGCCTCGCTGCCGTACGCCGGTGGTGCGTGGCCCCACTCGGATCCACTTCTTCCCCGACACGTTCGTCGGGACGTTCGCGGCCGACGCGGTGTGCTCGGACCTCGCCGATGCCGCGAACTTCGACTCCGATGTGTGGATGGATAATTTGCGGACTCCGACCTCAAGCGACTCATCTTCACAACCCCGCCGCCGGTCCATGTACCCGCCTCCGGTGCGGCTCCCGTCGATGCAGCGGTCCAATCCGAGGCCGCGGCTCCGGCGTTGCTTCCCGAGCCTGCCGCCGTCGCCGCGCGCGGAGGCCTGTTCCTCTCCGAGCTCCCTGGACACGTCCTGCTCCGAGCCCATCCTCCAGTTCCTCCTCGCCTGCTCCCGTACCGCGACCGCTGACTCAGCGCTTGCTTCTGTGGAGCTCGTGAAGGTGCGCGCCGCCACCTCCGACGATGGCGACCCCACGGAGCACGTGGCGTTCTACTTCGCAGACGCGCTCGCCCGCCGCCTCGCGTGCGGATTTGGTGGGGCGCAAGCCTCGACAGCAACGGACACACGGTTCGCCTCCGACGAGCTCACGCTCTGCTACAAGATGCTCAATTACGCCTGCCCCTACTCCAAGTTTGCGCACCTGACCTCCTCTCGAGAGCCACAGCGAGGTCGCAGGTGAGGTCATTTCGTGCTTTAATTTTTTTCCCTCTCTGTTCTGATCTGTTCATCACGAGCATCACTGCTCAGGCCAGCAGCTGTATGAACAACAGTGGTAGTACGAGCTTGAGTTGTTTCACTAATGGACTTGTTTGTTTTTTGGTGACACACTGCTCTTTCTGCAAAAATACCGTCTGTTTGTTTTTTTTTCTTCTATAGGTTGTTGCTTTCTTCATTTGCCTCTTCCTGGGATGCAAAATTGCTGACTTGTTTTTGCCTGCATACGTGAACTACATTCTGTACTCATTGGCTATGGGATCAGGAAGGACACTGAAGGTATGCTTTCTCCTGGTACAGGTTATATGGTCGAGAAGCTGGGTAGCTATAAGAGTAAGTAAGATCAAGAGCCTGGCACCCCGATGAATAAGAACTAAGGCACCACAATTGTCACCCCTGCACCTGGTGGAGTGATGTACAAAGATCTTGGGCATTTGGTAACTAACATGTCCCTGAGTTAATGATTGATTGAAGCTTTACAAATCTGGCACTCCTGCATGTTGGGCATGCATTGTATTGTATTTTAGTATATTTATCTAGTCTCCCAATAGTTTGTTGATTCCATCTATGTTTTTAACTATAATAGGAGGCACCAGCCATGCACACAAGGATTGTTAAAATATTTATCATTTTTGTGAAAATATATTAGTGCTACTTCTAAAAAATTGAGTGTATAAACTATGTTGGTCCATGTTGATGGTTAGAATTAGAAGATATAAGCTCAAGCAACTGTAGGATTAGAAGGCATAACCTCATCCAACAAGACACAGAAATGAGAGAAATAATGACAAAATCATGTACTCAGTGCCTGTAGTAACCAGGTGTTATATTTGTGTATATTCCTCAGTCTTTTGTGTTTTTTCAGATTTTGTTATTGCTTCCATCTATTTGCACGAAGGGATGGAAACAGCATTGGTGCAATTTTTTAGTGATATCTTGTCCTTATACTAGTGTTAGGAGGTAGCAATGGTGCACAAAACATGGGCACATGTACTCGGTAGCGGGAGTCTTTTGTGTAGTTAGTGATTTGTTGAAAAGCTGATCTACTCTACTCTGGTACTTTTCGAGTATTGTTTCTTTTTTATTCATCTTGCTTTCTCTCTTTACACCTGTAAGAATATGGGAGCTTTGACTTTATTGGTTGATCTATAAATCGATTGTTGGCACTATTTTTTTAAATGAATGTTTTGCAGCTCAGAGCTGGTATTAATTGTTTCTTCTTAGTAGTGAGTCTAAAAAGATTTGACGAGCAATTATGATGTCCATGGATTATGTAGTTTCAAAATTGTGTGTTATGCCTCCATCTGTGCACGCAGATGTTTTAAACCTATACATGTACTTGCTATTGGGGAGGTGTCAAATGCCTTGTACATATACCAACATTTGTTTTGTAATTCAACCTATTCTGAATTGTGAAAACATGTAGCTGTAGTTAATCATATTGTGGACATGATATTAGATGGTACCTGGTTATTTTGTTAATTTTTGCATACACGTACATATGTACACTCAACAATAAATAAATTCATGACATATAAATGTGATTATATGTCCAGCCGTCCAGAGCCATGTGGTACTTGGTACTAAGTAATTACTATGTACAATGCATATTAGTAGCTAGTTCTGTATGGTACATGTATATGTTTTAATATGCATTACTATGTTTAGTATTTTAATTACAAACAGATTGGGCAGAGTCTTCTCATTATGAGTGAATAAATTAATTATGAACAGATATTGGGCAAAGCCTTCTCGGTAAAAGAAAGAGAGATGGAGTGGTAACAGTAAAAAAGTGAGTGGTGGAGATGTAACGGTAAAAAAAAACAGGTGTAGCAAATGAGTGGTAGAGAGGTAATGGTAAAAAAATCAATTCTTACCGCTCCAGACAAGTCACGCGTGGCGTGAAGAAACCTGGACGTGCTTTAACGCTGCCCAACACCACTTTCTGTTAGATCTGTACCAGCTTTATTCCATCCATTATATCTATACGGTTGAAAAAATTCAAATACAAATAAATACTCTCACATGAGACAAACAGTTACATATGTCGAAGTAGATCCAACGATCAGAATAATAGCTACCCGGAGCGCCGGACACAAACTCGATTTTGCGCTCAATGGAAATTAATGTGCAAGCCATTGAAACCAAAAATGGCATCTGTCTCTCTCTCTCTTCAAGTGCAGACGCTCGCTCCAAATTTTTGATACATCGTCCAACCTTCAATTCCTATAATTCCATCTTCTTTGGGTCAGCAAGACGAGGTGTTGTCTGTATGCACCTCATTGCCATCGGCCTTTATTTCAATTTCATATTACCTCTGAGTCCTAGCACCTGACGAACAATAATCCATGGTGAATGTCGTAAGCCAGCAAGTGAACTGTACTGTCTGTTGCTAGAGAAGAACCTGAAAAGGCTAAGGTTGCCACCGGCCGAGTGTTTTATTTCTTGTCGGTAAAATAGTCTTTGCCGAGTGTTTTATTTCTTGTACTCAGCAAACAAGGTTGTTTGCCAAGTGTATTTGTGTGGCACTCAGCAAAGAGCTAGTTTGTCAAGTGTATTTTTTGAAACACGCGACAAAGGCTATTTGCAAAGCATATTTTAAGAGCAAACCAATTTTTGTTCACGGCAAAGAAACTTTGCTGAGTATTTTTGGGAACACGGAAAAGCCTTTGCCGAGTATGTGACAAAATGCACTCGACAAACTCGGCTTTGCCGGCATGACTTTGTCATGTGCTATTTACCGAGTATAACACTCGACAAATAGTTTGCCGAGGGTATTAAGGCCTTCGGTAGTAAGCTGTGACTGATGAAAGAAATTAATTCTCAGCTATATCTTTTGACTACATAGTTTGAAGTTTTAGTCCTCTCAACAAACTTTCTCGTAAACAAAATTATCACCTAACTATATGTGAATGAGAATTCATTCTTGAGCATATTAATGATTCATATAATGGTCCACGATAATACATCTTTAACTATGCCCGTCACCAGCCCATTCCGTGCGTGCTTAAAGGTAACACCATGTTCGGCTTCCTCATTTGCTTCCACGCCTCAGAGGTTGAGCACGGCGCTCCATGGAATGGATGGTCAGTGAAGAGAGCTCAGACCAAGATGGAGTAGTGGAATCTGCCGGCAAGAAGGTATGGTGTCCAACAGAGCTCGTGGTGCTGGTGGACCTGCTCCCAGCTATCGGACAACCTTGTCGCATGGTCAAGGTCAAATTCCCAAGGCCTCCTAAACCAATATTGCTGATGGGGGCGTGGCTTCTGAGAGTTTGACAGTTGGTGCGAGACTGCAGGAAGGTCGTGTATTTTGATGCCTAATATATAGGTTTACTATATGTGATAGACGCTGTAAGGTGTACAATTTTCTTTTACTACTGCTGCTATGAATGTTGGTATAAAACATGGCAATTTTAATATTCATTATCACATAATTTTTTTGTCCTAGTATCTAAAGAAGGACTTTACATAAATTTTAAAATATACGAGTCAATAATAGAACTTCTGAAGGAAAGAAGAAAAAATATAAAATGTAGAACTTCTAAAGGAAAGAAGAAAAAATATAAAATGTAATACATAGTCTAAATCTAATGAAATTGTTTCAAATTAGGTTCCAAAAAATTTCTAAGCAAGCATACATAGTAGGTAGCGAAATATTTTTAATTCATATTTCAACCATGAGGTGAAACCCTCAATAAATATATACTTTTACATGACTGGTGTGACACTATTCTCAAATGAAGTTGGATACTAATTTTTTCCATTTACTACCTTGATTCTCCTTTAGATAGGATCACATTGGGCCTTCTCTTAACATTTAGCAGCATGACTTCCAGCATAAACGGCAGAGAAATTACAGAAGACGATAAAGAGGCCATGACACATCGATAAACTGAATTTGTTGACACCAGGTCAATTCAAATTTCCGTATTAATGTGTAAATAATTTCAATATTCAGTTGATACAAAAGCCGTTAGTTTTCTTGTTATCTTTAATGGTCCTTGTTTTCACTCCAACTGGATAAACAGTTAGGAGATGGCTTCAAAATAGTGCCTATTGCATTTGGAATATTTGTGCGCATAATAGATTTATCTGTTTTTCTACAGAGTTAGAGACAATTTCTCTGGTCACGATAATGAAATTGTTGGAAATTCAATTTGATATCCGTGATGTATCTATATACCAAAGTTGGTTAAGTATATCGAAAGTTATGATCACAATACTGAGCCACTAATAAAACATTCAGTCAAATTTTCATATAAAGGCTTGAGTTCGGTGACTTGGCTTTTGACGAGAAAGGATTAGCGTAATGGTCATCGCCAGAAAAAAACTAAGGTATAGAGCATGAAGCTATGATATTGTAGCTATTGCAAGCATCCAAGGACAAATATTTCCACTGATTTGTGATCTCCTTATGTCCCACAGAGCATCTTCCGATCAAGTAGCTTGGTCCTTATTTCCCAATACCTCATACGCCTAAACCAGTGAACCTTCAAAACAGATTGAAGTGCACATCACGTGCATGTTCAATAGCTAACAAATGTATTGGCTCGAGAATGAATTGACGAAACGACTTCCTCTTCGTACTTCTCTGTTATGTATGTGTTTCTTATATAGGACTGACCCAGAGAGTTATATATATAGTTAGACGCAACAAACTCTGCTATTGATTCCATTAATTCCACGAACCTCATGCCATATAGAACTCGTACAATCAACCTTTAGTAATAAGCTCTGATCCTCTCATGTGCATGAATAAGAATGAATTCTCGACGCAGGCATGAAATTCATGTTGGCTGTGTGCGGCGCAGAGGCCAGAATAATTTTCTTTTTCTAAAAAAAAAGGCATGAAATTCATACTGAAATCTGTATAGGCGTATACAGCAAGAAGGGGGTTCTCAGCTGGAGGCCAACGAGTGTGTTAGCTTCTTATTAAAATATTTATTGTAGTGTTAATAATTGAAGTATATAGATAAAAAACTTTGATGCCTTTAACAAAACTTAAATGATGTTAATTAATCATTCATCAAGGCTCTAGAATTTTGATTTTGTTTTTGCTAGTTGGACTTTAATTAGCGTCCACTATAGGACCGGCTATACGCTACAAAGACCAAAGCTATTCCACTGTCGCATATGCTATACGCTATTTCATACCTTGCTTAAAGACACATTTCATACGTTTTGCAGCCACAACATTCCCTTGATGCTTGAGCTTGTATATGTCCTTGCACGGTTGCATTCACATGCGCTAGCATATTCTGACATAGTGGCAGATGATTTTAATTGTTTTGTGAATTTTTGTTGAAACATGAGGAATTTGACATAGTGATCTTCTAGGCAAACTTTTTTTTGAAAGGTATAAATGGACATATATCATCGTAATAGTCTTGACATGACTCTTATGCTGCACGTGACTCGATGGTGCAGGGCGTCACAGAACAAAACTAAGAAGATGGACGGATTCCACCAGCGAACAGGTATAATATGATGGCCGCCTGATCTCGTCTTACTGGTGGACCAACCCCTAAATATCATGCACTGCCGTGTTGCATGATCATGGTCGAATTCCTGAGGCCTCCTATCCCGAGATAACAGTGCTGCATAACACTAATGCCTGCTACCCCGACATTTGAGGCAAGTGGATTTGGCGAGGAGAGGGAGGGGATGCAGCCATAGCGTCAATTGTTATTTATAAAGTCAGTACGTGATATAAGCTGCAATATATACAGTTGGGTTTCTATACCCCTAATACAAATGTTGCTATAAAAACATGGCAGTTGGATTAATTTATTCTCACATAATTTATCTGTGCTTGTTGTTTAATGCGAGAATTTACATAAATTTTAAAATGTAAGAGTCAATGCTACAAAAACTAATCCTTCGAAGAAATATAGAATTATATAATGTAAGGCCCAGTACAGATCGAAACGATGAAATATGATTTGGACATTTTGTAAGAAAGCCTAGGTAGTAATTATTTCAAATAAGGTTTGGACATTCTGCAAGCACGCCTAGTTATTAGGTAGCGAACTACTTTTCATTGATATTTCAATCCCATGATAAAACATCAATAAATTAATATGTCTACATAAGTGGTATGATAATAATATTGTGAAAGTAAGTTGGATAATAAGTTCTTCCATTTACTCCTTCATACTCAGCCTTCACTTAACGTACCACTAGATAATTATGTTATCGAACTGTATTCAACCACAGAAAGCAGATAAATTACAGAAAATGATCGTGCTGCCTTGTCTTGTAGATGCACTCAGTTGTCATACATTCTGACGAAGAATGAGTATTAGAGTCTATAAACTTGAGATCAGCGACGGCTCCAGATTCCTCAAGTTCACGTAGCCATGCTTTCTGCTTCTTGTTAAACGCCAGGCTAGGCATATATGCTGGCAGAGAGAAACTTTTCTGGGATTCAAGAACTCTATTAACCGAACTTGAGGCATAACTAATCTGTGAATGAACAAACTAAGTTAGATACCAGGAGGATGATCAAAACATTAGTAAAATGACTTTTCTCTCTCTTACTACTACAATGTTAAGGGTAGCATCCATATCAGACATTGAACAAACCATAAAAACATTACACCCAGTGACAAATATCATTAACAGTTGGAAAAGTTACATAAGTAACTGCATGCTTCCTACATGATTGACTCTGCATGTAAAAAACATTAAGGGAAAATTGCGGTATTGACTGGCATCACTAATCTACAAGAACAATTGAGTAATGTTCAGACAAGTGAAACATATTCAGTTCATTTGATATATATGCATTTGTATGAATTATGCTAACCATCCTAATTATACACGACACGTGTGATATTTTGGTAAATTCGACAAGTGTGATATTTAGTTGGGACTCACGTGGGACCCTGTATCTGTATTTTATTTTTTATTTAATTTTGTAGGGGTATATGTGTCTTTTTTATATCTTTATTTATGTGGGTAAAGCAACCTAAAATTACATTTTTTTTAAAGAAGGGAGTACATTTCCACGCATATTCCTGATATAGATATCTAAAAAACTCCCTGATATAGCACTGGGTTTGTACGTGGACACACAAGTCAATATTCTGGGATCCAACTCATCAAAGGATGCTAGAGGCAACAAATGGATTATTAATTTAATAGCTGAAATGAACATATTGTGACAGAATAGCTTCACGTATATGAGATTCAGAATTCAGTCTCGAGCATTAATGATGAATCATGGTCTGCGATGCGACTAGTGGTTAGCTAATCCAGCAGTCCAGCTTCGCCGCCCACGCTTGCTTGCAGGTACACCATGTTCGGTTTCTTGATAAGGTGTTTCCACCTCAGAGTATATGGCGCTCTACGGAATGGATGGTCAGTGAAGAGAGCTCAGACCAGCATGGGGTTGTCGGATCCGCTTGCAAGCTGGTATGGTGGCCATTGGACCTCGTGAGGCTGGTGGACCTGCCCCTTGCTATCAGACAACGTTGTCCCATGGTCATGGTCAAATTCCCAAGACCTCCTAAACCAAGATCGTGGTGTTATGCTGACTTACGAGAGCGTGGGATTTGAGATTGTTGGAGGTGCAGCAACACAGCATATATGATGCTTATTTATATGTATAGCAAATATATAGGTTTACTGTATATGTGATAGAAGCTATAACATGTACAATTTTCCGTTAGAACTACATGTGAGTTGCTATAAATCATGGCAATTTTAATAACTTTTTATTATCAAACAATTTCACTTTCCAAGTATCTAAGGAAATACGACTTTATATACATTTTCAAATATACTGCAACAAAAAACTAGTCCTTGAGAAATAGAAGAAAAAAAAATGTACAACGTAGTGCACAGTCAAAATCGAATAGAATTATTTCAAAAAAGGTTAAGACATTTTCTATAGGTAGTTGATAGGGAAATACTTTTCGTTAACATTTCAACCCTGAGGTCAAAGCATCAATAAATATATACTAAACCTACGGTTGGATACTGTTTTTATATTTATTTCTACCTCGATTCCCCTTTGAGATAGAATCATATTTGGCCTTCACTTAACATCAAGGGCCATGCATTTGAGCTCGCGCTGATGAGCGGCTTGAACCTTCACATGATAAATAAATAAACTTGAATATGAGAAAAAAAAATTGTGGCACTTTGGTTATGGAAAGATGTTATGTGATGGACATCTCTTTATGCTTAATTTAGACTTGGTATACACTTGTATCTTAGTAACTAAGTGTCTGCTAATAAACTTGACCAACTCAAATGCTAACCGTTTATAATTAACCTATCCTATCATCGGTAGCTTGCATATTCACCAAATTGTTGAGTAACAACCATAGGTGTACTCATTCTTGCTAAACATTAGATTAGAAGGAGATGATGGTAGGGAGTAGCTCAGTGACTGTGATGAGTAATAGGGGAGTCTTCAGAATCCGTCTGCCTGTGGATTGGAGTGCTTCCAGAGTTTACCTTTATGTTATCATGTTGACTGTTTAAGACCTTCATGCCGTGTGCCGTGAGTATAATAAATACGTTGTTTACTTGGATATGTTTGAGTATTATTTCTGTTATATATTTACTGTAAATCATATGTGTGTAGTCTAGATCCTGACGAACATATGAGATACATCTGATTTTCTTTTCAAAACCGGGTGTGACAATTTCCCAATACCTCATTAATTCCACGAACCTCATGTCATGCAGTACTCGTTCAATTGCACCCAAAGAAAAAGATATAGCTACAATCAGCCTTTAATAAGCTAGGATGCACAGAAGCGTCATTTTTGCAGGCTCTGATCTCCGCATATGCTCGAATTATATATTGAGACTAACATCCTCCTTGTCCGACCAGAGACAAGGCTGTCTTCGCATGTGCACGAATTATACAGACATGTGCACGAAACTTTTTGCAGATTATTTTTTTTCCATTAGTACCTTGATTCTCCTTTCAGATAGAATCATATTTGGCCTTCACTTAAACATCAAGCGGCATGCATTTGAACACAAAAGACATAGAAATTATAGAAGACGATCATGAGGCTCTGTGACAGACACAGGCATGGCAACGAATTCCAGACACGGGCATGAAATTTGATACAGAAATCTTTGTAGGCTTATACTTCGAGAAGGGGTTCTCAGCTGTAGGAAAACAAGTGTGTTAGCTTGGTATTAAATTTACTTTTAAGCATCGATAATTGGGGACAAAGGATTCTTTGATGCTGTTAAGCAAATTTAATTTTTGTTAGTTATTCGTAGATGCTCTAAAATTTTGAAAGAACGCCCACTTACGCTTGAAAATTTGATATTTGGACTTAGGATCTGCTATATAACCCACTAACCATCTGCTACACAATGGCAATTTGAGTAATTCATCCTCCAAACCACCCTCTTCCATTGATTTGCTTGTGAATTTCAACTGATTAAAAAAGAGTGTTTGTGACATCAAGAAGTATGTACTAACTTCCAGTTTCCATCATAGTCCATCACAGCCTTCCACATTTTCCCTATAATCGCAAATATGAAGTCCTAACCTGAGATTTTTCATGTTTCCTTATGACACTCAATGATGATCACGTTTCCAACATGGCACACGAATGATGCAACTGGTGACCGATCGAACCGTACTCAGAAGGTAGAATTGATGAGGTGAAGGGGTTCCACCAGCGATCAAGTATTGTATAATAGCTACCAGGCACTGCATTGTCACATGGTCATGGTCTAATTCCCGAGGCCTCTTAAACCGAGATCACAATGATACATAACGCTAATGCCTCTTGGCCGGACATTTGAGGTGAGTGGAGTTGGAAAAGAGGACATGGAGGGGATGCAAGCAAGCCATGTATTTGTTGCGACAATTGTTATTTATAGGTTAGGTACGTTATAGAGGAAGCTGTAATGTTTGTTGATTTGTTTACTTCTAACGTCAATTGTTATTATAGATTGTGTACGTGACAGAACACTACAAGAAAAAGGGATATTAGTACCAGTGCTAATGGACAGTCCATTTAGTATACTAAATGGTATTGAGCCAAAAAAAAAATTATAAACATGACTAGTCACAAGTCAGGGAAATTTTTCACACGTGTTTGCAACATGGCACATGATGATGCGACTGTTCCCTGAACCATACAGTTAAGGTAGAACTGAGAATGTGAAGGGGATCTACCAGCAATCAGCTATAGTATGATGGCCTCCTGACCCCATTTGACCCTTTAGCTATCAGGCATTCCCTTGTCGCATGGTCATGGTCGAATTCCCGAGGCCTCCTAAACCGAGATCACATACGTAACACTATTGCACCTTAGCCGGACATTTGAGGTGAGTGGAGATAGAAAAGAGGATATTGAGGGGATGCAGCCAAGCCATATACTTGTTGCGATGATAGCTATTTATAAGTTCAGTTCGTTATACAAGCTCACGTAAATGCACGTGCACAGTCCGTGGGGTTCGAACTCACAACCTCTGGCCTTGCGCAGAACCTTCCATACCATTCCACCCATAGTGCACATGTAGTTAAGAAAGATGCTATCCTTTTGATGTAACCCAAGGTGGACCATTGAGTATTCTAGTAGGCTAAATTGCATCTATAAGGAGATCAGAATCAGTCCCGTAGCTAACTTTCCTTTGTGCTCCCATCCTGTGTTTTCTTATACACAAATTGATTTTTTATCCATGGTGATTTGTTAAAATACGTACATGAGAGAATCTGTGTGATAAAAACGAACGCACATATGGAATTAGCATTTTATTATTTTCCTTGAATTTTCATGGTAACCATCGGACATCTGTGCAGCCATAAGTCATAATCTCCGTTGCCTGTGGCAAGTTTGCAACATGTAAACATAACTACCGTGGCAAGATGCATCGGCATGATTGACTGGCTTCACGTTGTCGCCTCATGTTCGGACATTCGGTGCGTTGCAAATCATCAAACTCAAAAGAAAAAAAAAATTACGATGATCGTGACAGAACGAGAAGGGAGACATTCCATAGAGATTCGTTGCTACTCGATTCGCTGCTGTTAAATTTTGATGAACTATCCTATGTGCATAAGAGCATCAATTAGATCAAAATAGGCATCCCCTTCTACTCGGTTCCTCTGTTTTGATGTAGTACTGTACCTCAGTTTCTTGTCCCTTGCTCAACCTAATCTCTTCTGATGCTCTCTCTCATCTATGTGATTAAGGAAAGGATATTTTCTGTTGAGTGTTCACTATGGTGCTGCTAGTATGTTGGAGCACAGAACCCTCGCAGCAGCCTCCCTCTCCTGCTCACGACACGAATATGAGGTAGAAGAAAAAATAGTAGCCAGAGCACACAAAAATTTCCGGCGATGAATGCTGAGGGCGGCCGCCTGTATCTTGCTTATTTCTTGATGGAACGAACACCGCTCATCTTTCAACGCACAGACACGCACTGGAGCTGAGCTATATACACTGAGACACAACGTCGACATGTAGCCCCGGTTACTCGCGCCTCCTCTCATTCGTCCGTAACAACAGAACACACTCACACCCGAACTAATCTAACACATATGCAAGTCAGGATTGATTCTAATATAGTAGTGTCTGTGTTCCAGAAACACTAACGGCATATGTGTAGCATCAATTCTGCTCCCAACGCCTCCAAACGCCTACGCCGAGGTTAACTATGAGCCTCCACTTATGAGTTTTTCATCTGAACCAGTAGCATCGTCCTTATCTTGCTCAGGGTCAACACAGTACATGTAGAGTTTGGTGCAGTGGCGAGCCTGGGCGCCTTGCCGGGCAGCAACTGCAAGCTTATTGTGTCCCTATCGCAGGGACATTGAATCAAAGAAGTCACCTTGAGGCACGGCGGGAAGCGGTGCTGGTAGAGAACCCTCCGATGCTGCAGCACCACCCCCACCAGGATGAGGGGCAGGGACAAAAAAGTCTATTCCCATAGCCTATATACAGTTTAAAGAAAAGATAACAGAAAGAAAAATAGAAAGCGTTCTCGTTAATAATGTCAAATTTTGAAAGGCGCGCGAATCGGATCCCTAATTTAGTGAGGCGTGTGTATTGAGTGTCAAATACTAAAATTTCTCCTACCACTCCACGGTTGGTCCGACAGTCCTATTATTTCATTTCCTATATGAGTGCTTCCGTGACACAAGAATGTGTATGAGCCCAAGAAAACTGCAGCGGTCTATATAAATTGATGGTGTCATTTTCTGAAAGAGATAAATAACTCATTTGCTGCCTTACTATTACGCGCAATAGTGCCAGTGCCAATCATGCACGGAAGGAAAATAAATCAACAGTTTTTACTACTATGAAAACTTGCATCGACCTGTTGACAGCGGATTTTGACAGGTCACATCGGTGCCAAAAAGTAAAGTGAAGGTATAGAATCGGAATCGGAGTCCGAGGGAAGGAGCAGATCAAATCGGAATCGGAATCCGATGAGAAGGGCATTTTGAGTCAGAATCGGAGTCTGATGGAAGTTAGGATCGGAAGAAGATGATGACGTGAAACAGTCCTGGGAAGTTACTAGGTTGGGTTTATAGAAGGACCGAGATAAAGAGTCGGTTATTTTTTAGAATTTGAGTCGTAAACGGTTGTAAAAGGTCTTTTCTTTTGCGTCAAGTAAGTTTGTCGTAAGCGTCTAGGATATCGTAGTCATCAGAGTATAAGTATCGACCCTGCGTGGTCATGGAAGTCTGTACACACCAACATTAAACAAACCTTTACACTTTTTCGTACCTTTCATACAATTGTCGGCGACTTCGTCTTTCTTTTTCGCGAGTTCTTTTGGGCACGTCGAGGGTGATCAGATCTCAAGGCTTGCCTGTAAGTCCCGTATTACTGAGTAAGATCCAAGCGTTAGCATCTGGTGTATCGTTGTTGCTTCGTTTGGGATTATTCGACAGTTATCGAGTAAACATCTAAGCTTTAGTATCTGGCGTATCGCTGTTACTTCGTTTAGGTTTTATTCAACTCTTACCCAGCTTGGAATAAGCTTTGATCGGCTGTTATTTATACTTCATTATTAAATCTGGTATAGCCGTTTAGATCTATTCTAAGTGTTGCTCTGCTTAGCTTGTTAAGTTACGTTTTAGTAATCTTACTCTGCTTTGCATCGGAATCGGCTGATCTAGCCGTTTCATTGTTGTAGATCGGAATCTAGTTTCGATCTGGTCTTCATCGCTAAATCGGAAACCTAGCCGATTTCGCCGTAATATTAACGTCCGATTTTTCTTGTCAATCAACAGGTCAGATTGACTGGCACGCCCTGCATCATCAGCCACAGCTGATTTCATGTGCTAGTACGTGTAGATCTTTCCCGATTTTTGCGTCAACACACTTTTGGCACGCCCGGTGGGACACGACAACTTCAACCATGTCCAAGAAGGAAACTGGTCGTTCTGAAGTGGGACCTCAAAACGTCATTGATACTACTAAAGAAGATCTTACTGAAGAACAAAAAGCTGATATGGCAAGAGCAGTTGAAGAATTTGAGCTCTTATGCTTGAAGTCATTCAGCACTACCAAATGAGGCCAAGCTATCAAGAAAACTGAATTTCCATTGCCTCGTGAAGTCAAGATAGCTGAAGCACCTGGAACGATACATGAATTGATAAATGAGGCAGTTCATCATGCATTTGCAAATCAAGGCAAGATCATAGGCAATGAGGTACATAACCAAGTGTTTCGTTCATTGCGTGAGGGTGATTTTCAGTCTAAAGGCCCATCATACCAACAACTTCCTCCGTTTGAAGTCAACACCTCCGCAAAGGATGTTCAGGCAAGGGCTGCAAAGAATGCATTCTCCCAGGTGTTTAATGGCTCAGCATCCGATCAGCCGATCGGACAGACACAATAGGCATCAAGGCCGATTATTCAGGAGGAGTTTCCGTCAAAGGGAGATGACTTCTTCAAAGGATATGATCCTAAGTCTGGATTAGGAATGCCTCCTGAATATTTTGTGACTTCTCCCAAGTCAAATCAGAAGACTCAACCTGAGGAACCAAGGATGGCATGGGTACAACATACTGATGGAGTTAGTTGGGTATTAATTGATGAAAAAGGAATCATACACCAAGTGTGGAATCCAAGACTAGAATCGGCAAGAGCACCAGGCATGAATGTGCCGAATCAGTCAGATCCACATGGTACTACGTCAGCTATGGAAGTATATCGCAATACTCAACATCAAGGTCAGGGTCAAATGTCTAACCAGACTGCAGGGCATATGACTCGTCAACCAGAGTCATCTAGGCAAAATGAATCGGCACCAACAGGATATACAAGGCCGATTCAGCCAAGTCAAGAAATAGCAAGAGCGCCACAGCCAAGGCAAGAAATAGCACAGGGAGCAAGTCAAGTGGATTGGGCAGCTCAAATTGCTGAAATAATGCAGAATCAGTTTGGATTGAAGCCCAAGACTCAGCATGTGATGTATAGGACTCCCTATCCACCTGCTTATAATTCGTTATCCTATCCTCATCGTTACAAGATCCCTGATTTTACCAAATTTTCTGGTAATGATGATGTCTCCACTATTGAGCATGTCAATAGATTTATGGTGCAATGTGGAGAAGCTGCTGCTACTGATGCGTTGAGGGTCCGATTATTTTCAAGCTCTTTATCTGGACCAGCTTTTTCATGGTTTATGACATTGCCATCAAACTCAATTATCTATTGGTCTGACCTGGAGAAGCAATTTTATCAATATTTCTTTGCTGGTGTTCAAGAGAAGACCATTACCGATTTGACGAGCTTGAAGCAAAGGAATGATGAATCGGTAGCAAACTTCATTCAGAGAATCAGGGAGACAAAAAATAGATGCTATGGATTAAATTTGACATATTCCCAATTGGCACAGTTGGCTTTTGATGGTTTACTTCCTTATCTCAAAGAGAAGTATGATGCTCAGGAATTTGAAAGTTTAAGCCATATTGTGCAAAGGATGTCAAGGCATGAGAATCGGATGTATGAGCAAAAGCGACCCTATCATAAGAAGATAAATTATCTTGGGTATAGTTCTGACTCCGATTCTGATTCCGATGAAGATAAAGAAATCGGCTTAGCAGAATGGGTGAAAAATAAAAAGCCGATTGCTTGTCCATTTGGTAAGAAAGAACCAGAAAGGTTTGGTTTTGATGTTACTAAGGCCGATAAGATTTTCGATTTACTGCTTAAAGAGGGGATGATCAAATTATTGGCCAATCATAGTATTCCATCTGCAGAAGAACTCAGGAAGATGACGTATTGCAAATGGCATAATGCTATGTCTCATAATACCAATGACTGCAAGGTTTTTAGAGGCCAAATCCAATCGGCAATTGAACAAGGAAGGTTGCAGTTTGAGATTCCTGCTAAACCGCAAAGGCCGATGAAGATCGATGGGCATCCTTTCCAAGTGAATATGGTAGAGTCAGCCAAAGGAAATGCTTTGCAGACAAAGCTTTTGACGTCAGAATCTGCAAAAGAGAAAGGGGTTGTTGATCCTAAAGTACAAATTCCTGCTTCTGACTTAAAGGATAAAGGAAAGATGGAGAAGAATGATTATCCCAGAAATCCTCATAGGCGTGTTACTTCTCAAGGATTGATCAAGAAATATCAATATCAACAAGAGAGAACAAGGCAGGAAGAGGAAAGGATGTATCGGCATGAAGATCATTGGAGATGTCCTTTCTTTATTTACTGCTGGGAAGAGGGAATCAAATTGCCATCTCCAGATGATTGTCCAGAGTGCAACGGAGGCTATGGAAGGGATAGATCATTCAAAAGGCCTCGATTTGAAGATAGAGAGCGTCGGCCGATTGTTCGAGAGAAAGATAAAGAATATCGGCGTACTCCAGTTCATGAAAGAATCGGAGGCAGGCAAAGTGTGTATGATCGGTTGGGAAATAAGCCGATTATGAGCAAAGAATTAGAAGAACATGCTAACAATTTAGTTTCTGATGAAGAGCCTTCACCAAATCGGGATAGGAATATCCATCGTGAAGTTAAAATACCTCAACCAAGATGGTGCCCGGATGGAGTCACAAAATCACAGAAGAGAAGGTTGCAGAGACTCCGATTTGATGAAATCAAAGAAGAAAAGTCACGCCAGCTTTTAAGGAATAAGAAGGTGTCATCTCAAGTGTGGCGTCCTAAACGGCGTGGACAAGATGATAATGCAGCCGATGTTAACATGGTTTTCATGTTACCAAGAGAATTCATGGCATCGGCTAGTGATGAAGAAGATCTTGAGATTGAAGAAGCAATGGCGCAATTAAATCTGGAACCAATGCAAGCAACTTTTGAGAAACCAGAAGAAAAGGAGAGGGTTCATTTGAAACCTTTATTTCTGAAGGGGCATGTTGATGGTAGGCCAATGACAAGGATGATGGTTGATGGTGGAGCAGCTGTTAATCTAATGCCATATGTCGTTTTTCGTAAAATCAGCAAGGGTGAATATGATCTAATCAAGACAGATATGATGCTGAAAGATTATGAAGGAAAGGTTTCTCCAGCTCGGGGGGCACTATGCGTAGAATTGACTATTGGAAGTAAGACCTTGCCCACTACTTTCTTCGTAGTCAATGGTACAGGATCATACAACCTGTTGCTGGGAAGAGATTGGATCCATGCTAATTGTTGCATTCCATCAACCATGCATCAATGTTTGGTTCAATGGATTGAGGATACAGTAGAAATTGTCAAAGCAGATGCATCATACAGCATAGCCATTGCAGAGGCACAGCCATGGAATTATGAACAAGTAATGTGTATATTGGGAAAGGCTTTGGATACTGATTTCCTCAGAGTGGCCGATTTTGGTCTACAGCCGATCCAAGCAGTCGGCTCGGAAGAATCGTCCTGATGGATGAGTTTCTTCAAGAAGATGAAGGGAAACTAGGATATGGTTTCATGTCGGCCGATGTATTAGAAAAAATAGATTTAGGAGATGGTGATCACTACAAGGGAAAATGGCTATCGCAACGGCACCAAAACGTTGCGTTAAGCGTATTTTCGTTGCAATAGTTAGGAAGCGCAACACAGACGTGGCGTTGGCAGGCGTTGAGTTTGCGACAGTTGCAATAGCATATCGCAACAATTTTATTCAGTGTTGCTATACATATGTGGTTGTCGCAACTATATTTAGTGTAGCAATACGATGAAACAACAACGATAATTGGTGTTGCATTGGTGGCATTAGCAACCACTGGCGTTGTTGCAATAATTAGTATTGCAACAATCGAGCCTCGTTGCAAACAATGAGTATTAGAACGCATCCTTGTGGTAGCAGTACCAAATATCGCAACATTATATGTTAGTAGCAAAAACGCCAATGGTATTGCAATAACCTTAGTTTCTATCACAACGATGTTGGAGGTCGTTGCTATACGCTTGTAGGGTATCACAACGGTGTTAGAGGTCGTTGCTATATGCTTGGAGGGTATCACAACGATGTTAGAGGAGGTTGTTATATGTTTAGAGGGTATCTCCACGATGTTGCCGGTCGTCTCTCTACGCTTGAAGGGTACTGCAACGATGTTGGAGGTCGGTGTTATACACTTAAAGGGTATCGCAACGATGTTAGAGGTCGTCACTATACGCTTGGAGGGTGTCTCAACGCAATATAAATCGGCATTGCAACCAAAAGGTTTCACAAACGAGTATATTATATACTTCAATAATAAATCAACCCATCATTCTCTTGCAGCCCTTTCAAATATCCGACACAAATGTAACTACAATCTCACAATTCAACAAAACAAAATTTCAATGCAGAATTGTTGGTTTAGCTCCTCTCCCATAAGACATCACTTTTATTTCCTTGCCCCAGCTACTCTAGCCTACGTAAGGAAAAGTATGTCATAAAGTTAAATAAGATAATAACATCTTGTATGGTTTTTTTTTGTGTAAGCACAATTTATTTTGTACCTGATGTTTCTTTTGGCCTCGTGTTTTAGCAGCAGCAGCCATCAGATACAGAGCCAAAAATGCAGATATGAATTCTGAATCTTAGAGATACGAGCTGAAGAAAGTGAACGGAAGAGGACTAACCACGTCACCACCAGCCTCACCACCAAAGCAAATTATATTTCAGAAAAGCAAATAACAATGATCCTGAAAAGTGGATCAGAAAATACATGCTCAGGATAGAATGCTTTTTCAATATTCAGATTGGAGAAAAAAATAGATTGAGAAGTAGAGAGAAACTAGCAATGAATGCATTGACGAGGATATATTGATAAGGTTCTTTATTTAAAGATAAGAACAGATTCCTTTGTAGGCAAAAGAATGAATAAGATTGATGCACAACACATGTGATCACATATATTCAGATTAAAGGAAAATAGGCCCTATTCATATGTTTAAATTGAGAATTAGTTGCAAATTCTATGCCATTGTATAAACAGTACTCAAGTGTATGGAAACCAATATGTTAGGCTATACAATGCTAGCATTACCAATATGTTAGGCTACACAATGCTAGCATTACCAATATGTTAGGCTACACAATGCTTACAGATGTTAGCAGAACTCCAAAGATCGACTTTCCATAGCTTGACTTTTATAGGTACAAAATTAGATCCTGAGTACAAGAAAGACTTGATTTCTTTGTTAAGAGAATTTAAAGATTGTTTTGCTTGGGAATATTATGAAATGCCTGGTTTAGACCGATCTATTGTTGAACATCAGTTACCTATAAAGCCAGGGTATCGGCCATATCAGCAAGATTCTCGACGTTGTGATCCTAAGATATTACCTGATATAAAGGCCGAGATTACTAAGTTGATTGAAGCAAAATTTATTAGGCAATGCCGATATGCTGAGTGGATTTCTAATGTGGTTCCTGTATACAAGAAGAATGGGAAATTGCGTGTTTGCATTGATTTCAGGAATCTTAATAAGGCGACTCCGATGGATGGGTATCCTATGCCTATTGCCGATTTGTTGGTTGATGCTGCAGCAGGACACAAAGTCATAAGCTTCATGGACGGTAATGCTGGTTATAATCAAATTTTTATGGCTGAAGAAGATATTCATAAGACTGTTTTTCGATGTCTGGGTCATGTTGGTCTATATGAGTGGGTAGTTATGACTTTTGGCTTGAAAAATGCTGGAGCTACGTATCAGCGTGCTATGAATTATATTTTCCATGAACTTATCGGCAAGATTGTTGAAATTTACATTGATGATGTGGTGGTTAAATCGGAAAGCTACAAACAACATTTAGCCGATTTACGCAAGACGCTGGAGTGCACAAGAAGACATGGTTTGAAGATGAATCCAATAAAGTGTGCATTTGGGGTTTCTGCTGGTCAGTTTCTGGGATTTATGGTTCACGAAAGAGGAATTGAGATCAGTCAGACTCTGATAGGTTCTATTAACAAGATTGTTGCTCCAGAAAATAAGACTAAACTTCAATCATTAATCGGCAAGATTAATTTCATTAGGAGATTTATTTCTAATCTCTCTGGGAGGATTAAGCCATTTACACCTTTATTGAAGATGAAGGCCGATCAGAAGTTTGTCTGGGGAAAGGAGCAGGAAGAAGCTTTGGAGCGAATAAAGAAATATTTGGTGTCTCCTCCTGTTTTAGTTCCTCCTCAGAAAAATAAGCCGTTCAGATTATACTTATCGGCTGATGATTCTTCTATTGGATCGGCCCTAATTCAAGAATTCGAAGGAAAAGAGCGTGTTGTTTACTTTGTAAGCAGAAGGCTTTTAGATGCAGAAACAAGCAGTCAAAGGGCAGGTTTTGGCCGATTTTGTCACTCATCATTGTGGTCCGGAGATTGGATTAGTAGAAGTTGCTCCATGGACTTTGTTTTTCGATGGATCTTCTTGTGGAGCTGGCTCTGGAATCGGAGTTGTGTTGATCTTGCCTCGGGGGGCAAGTTTTGAATTTTCTTCTCCGATTGAGAAAGAAGCCACTAATAATCAAGCAGAATATAGGGCTGTTCTTAAAGGTATCAAACTACGCAAAGAGATTAAAGCCGATGCTATTGAAATATTCGGAGATTCTTTATTGGTGGTAAAACAATTGATGGGTGAGTATGAATGCAATGATGATATTTTGAGAATATATCATGATGAATGTCTCCAGTTGTTAAAAGAATTCAGACTTGTTAAGATTGAGCATATTCCCAAATGTCATAATGGGGAGGCTAACCGATTGAATCAGGGAGCATCTGGTTATCGTCCGATTAGAGAGATTTCAAGTCTGGAATTGGAATATTCTGATTGGAGAAAAGAGATTTATGAGTATTTGATAGATTCATCGAAGAAAGTTGAAAGAAATATAAGGATTCAGGCGTTAAAATATGTCATACTTGAGGATGATCTTTATTATCGGACGATTGATGGAGTTTTGCTCAAATGTATTGGATCGGAGGAAGCTAAGGTGTTAATGGGAGAGATCCATGAAGGGGTATGTGGAGCACATCAATCGGCCTTCAAGATGAAATGGATGATCAAGAGAAATGGATATTTTTGGCCCACAATTCTTAAAGATTGTTTTAAATATTACAAGGGATGTCAGGATTGTCAGTGTTTTGGGAATATTCAAAGAGCTCCTGCATCTGCTATGAATCCGATTCTAAGACCTTGGCCGTTTCGAGGATGGGGCATTGATCTAATCGGACAGATTAACCCTGCATCAAGCAAAGGACACAAGTTTGTGCTGGTAGCGACTGATTATTTTACTAAGTGGGTTGAAGCGATTCCTCTAAAAATTGTGTCATCAGCTAATATGGTAGATTTTGTTAAGGAGCATATTATCTATCGGTTTGGTATTCCTCAAACGATTACGACCGATCAGGGAACTATGTTTACGTCAGGGGAATTTGGAGAGTTTGCTGAAAGCATGGGGATTAAAATACTGAATTCTTCTCCTTATTATGCTCAGGCCAATGGTCAGGCAGAAGCCTCTAATAAAAGCGTGATCAAGTTGATAAAAAGGAAGATTGATGAGTATCCCAGAAGATGGCATACTGTGCTACATGAAGCATTATGGTCATATCGGATGGCTTGTCACGGTGCAATCAAAATGTCACATTACCAATTGGTTTATGGACATGAGGCTGTCTTACCTTGGGAGTTGAAAATCGGCTCTAGGCGTGTTGAGTTTCAAAATAAGCTAACAGCCGATGAATACTCAATTCTTATGAAAGATGAGTTGGAAGATTTAACTCAGTATCGTTTGAAAGCCATTGAAAATTTAGAGGCTAATAAGGAGCGTATCGCCAGATGGTATAACAAGAAAGTCAAAGTTAAAGAATTTTCTCAAGGAGAATTAGTTTGGAAGCTGATTTTGCCGATTGGGTCTAAAGATTCTAAATTCGGTAAATGGTCTCCGACTTGGGAAGGTCCGTATCGGATAAATCGGTGTGCTCCAGGTAATGTATATATATTGGAGACTTTGGGAGGAGAAGAGTTTTCTCGAGCTCTGAATGGGAAATACTTGAAAAAATACTATCCCAACATTTGGGTCGATGCATAAACCGATTTTTGGCAAATCGGAGCATATCATAGCCGATACAGAGTATCGCCTTTAGCAGAAAAAATAACTGAAGACAATCCATTACATATTCAAGGATACATGGGCGATGCGTTATGCATCGCCCTTAGGGCAAAAATATAAAACATTACAGGGTATTCAGAAAGTTTTGGATTGTCTGGATAGCTTGCATACGGGACTCATGACGCTCATGGTTTTCTATGATTTGGTTTCTGGAGTCAAGAGATGCATGAATCTGGTTGATATTATCTTCAACCATAGAAATGGTTTGGTTGATGGTGTGGATTTCTCCCAAAAGTCGATCTCTTCTGCTCTGTAGGTGGATGAGTCGGGATTCTTCTCTGTTCAAAGTGCCTTCAAGATTATGAATTTGATGTTGGACCTCGGATATATCATTGCCTTGGGCATGGATGAAAGATGATACCGAAGTAAGGCCTTCGGGAAGCAAGTTCATAACTTCATGCTTGTGGGTAGCTAAGAAAAGCCGATGATTGGAGGAAAGGAAAGAGCCCGATTGAAGCTCAGTGATGATGAGCTCAAGTCGCTGCTGAACCTGAAAATTGGAAATATTAGTTTGCCTTAATCAAATGTACGAGGAAGAGAGAAGAGTACTCTGTACCTCATTGGATGAAGATGCCATGTTTGATAGCAGGAAGGGTGATATGGTGGATTCAACGTATGGTCCTATTTATAGGCAAAAGATCTACCTACCCGGTTCAGGGCATTCAATTTTCAATATAAATGGGAGCGAGGACCAATGTATTTTTGGTCAAAAGCTGATATTTTCAGGAGATTCGCTGTAAAAGCCGATCGCATTGGTTAAAGACAATAAATATGTTACAGACTTGGCAAAAATCAGGCACAAGATAAGACAAAGATTCACACATGCGGAACAGTTTGGCAACTTCAATGAATATATTACATTGCGAAGGATGTTTTCGGATAAGTTTTACAACGACCCAAGGAAGTGTTGGATCGCTTGAATCGCGCGCAGGCGAATAGCATCTACATCGGAAATGGCTTTCCGATCCTCCTCAGCCGAACCCTCAATCGGCTTCAAGTTTTGCTTCAACTGATCAACCTTTTGGATAAGAACGTGCTTGTTTTGTTCAAAGGTTGTTAGCGTCCCTGGGATTTGCTGCAGGTTAGCCTCTACAGTTTCCAGCTCCGCATCGATCTTGGCTATGGCTTGCATGTGGACTTCACGTTGAGACTCCAAATCGGACTTGGTTTTCTCTAAAGCTTCCTGGGTTTGCTTCATTTGTCCGATTTGGGTTGCTAAGCCTTCTATGTCCGATTTGATTTGCTCTTGGTCCTTGGAAGATTTTTCAAAATCGGCTCGATTGGACAATCTCTTCTGAGCCTTGGTCACCTGGTAATAATTGAACTCTATAAAGGCCGCTGGGAAGAGAACTTCTTCAATTGATTCAGGAATCCGGCCTTGTAAGTGTTTGAAAACTGATCGGACGGGATCAGCATTCTTCACAAGTTGTCCGATCTCTGTATTCCGATGACCTAGCATTTCTTCAAGGTGGAGCTTGATCGGATCGGAGATTGGAGCTGATTCTGCTGTAGAGAGACCAGCCAACTCTGCTGCAAGGGCGCTGGGAGTCGAAGAATCTTGTGCCTAAGAAAGAGAAATAAGAATCGGATATTGTCTTCTTTTATGGAGAGAAAGAATGAAGGACAGGAAAATACCTGCTTTAAATTGACTTCATCAAACTGAGTCGGTTGAGAAGGACCGATTGCTGTTCCGATAGAAGTAATTGTAGTTCGTTCCTAAACATAAAAATTTTGGATATAAGGAATGAAATAAGTTAATATGTGCAATGGTAAAGATTTTAGAAATCATCCTTACTGTGGTTTCTTGGGCCGTTTCCGGAGCTTGGGTTGATTGAATGCTAACCGATGGAGGAATCGGTAGTGAGGAGGAAATCGGGGCAGCTCTTGTTTCACTTGGTTCGTGAGTTTGGGAAGGTGCCTGTTTTCACATGAAGTTAGATTGAGAAATCATGAAGTCACGACAAATCGGAAATGTATTTACCTGTTCCGATGTAGTTGCTGCTGCAGTATCCAATGGATTAGCCTGAATCGGATTTGGAGTGCCTGTTTCAGGAATTGATGAGCCACCGGTGTCGAAACGTACTTGAGTTATACGTCGTGCTGCTTCTGAAGCTGAAATCTTACGGGCAATTTTAGGAAGCTTCCTTGAAGTTGTTTTGGTTAGTACCAGATGGCGTTTTTTCTCCGGCCTTTAACGGTGCAGCTTGCAACTCTGATGGCTTGATTTCTTCTTGGATCATGGAAGAAGAAGATTCTTGAGCTTTCTTCTTCGGATGCTTTGAAGAGCTAGTGCCTTGTTGCTTAATGCTCTTAGCCGATTTCTTGTTCCGACCAGTGATGATGTCCGTTACTAATGGACTAGAACTTCCGATATAAGGGTTGTCCGAAAAAGGCAGATACTTGATCGGACGACCGCTGTTGCTAATGGAAGGAGGATTGATGGCCACATCCTGCAATTGAAAGAAGAAGTTAGGTCTGAAAAAATGGTTGATAATTGAAAAGGCTAAAATTGAGGTTTCTTACCTGATCATTGATTTTGAAATCATGATTAAGCAGCAGGCAGTAGTCTTGGGCAGGTTGACAGAAAAGATGATTTCTCCATTCTTGCCACCAAGTTTTAAATGGAGCCGTGGTGAAACTGAAGAATCTCCAAGAGGATAAATCAATGTCTTCTTGAGAGGGTGATAAGCTCTTCAACCTTTCGTATGCCAGACCTGAAGGAATGAGTTCCCTGGGCTTCACCAAATCGGCTATGAACATAGAAATCAGCCCTTGGCCGAATCCGAGTTGACGAGCAGCTAATGCGGGGTGATAGTATTCAAAAGATTGATTTTTCTTCCTCAAGAAGACATCGGCTGGAAGTATCTGAGGAGTGATGACTTCTTTGAAGATCTTCTGACAATCATCGTCTGTTCCGATATTGTCAAATCGGAATTGAGTCGGAAGCTCGAAGTGATCTTCAGGGTCATCATACACATACCAAGGCATAGAATCTTCTTTGAGACCATTATAGAAGCCTCTGAAGTACTTGACAGTGCGAGTGGAAGGGAGCCGATCGCCAGCAAAGCTGAGGCAGCCAAAGGTTGATGAACCACCAAGGACCTCCGAGGTGTCCGATTTGCTGCCTAGTTCTCAGTCGGATAGATACTTCATGAAGAAGCTTATACACTGCTCCAAGTAGATGTTTTCCGATTGGGAAGTTGTTCCCTGATGCCAAGTGTTCGGCCAATCGGAGATAGTGAATTGTTCGACCTACTGATTTGCCACAGAAGACAAAATGTTGCAGCCACATATTGAGAAAAGCAGAATGTTCTCTGGCATCCGCTGCTCCTGATGTTTTTGAATATTTCTCAATATATCCTTTCCAACCTCCTATCTGCTTAGTGTCAATCTTGTGGGTGGCCCTGGATGGAAGTTGGAAGGTAGTGTCTGATGCCGATATATTTAAACCTGTGAGCATCAATACATCGGCTAATGTAGGAGTCATCGGACCTTGTCCAAAGAGAAAGGCGTTTAGAGCATCGGACCAGAAGTAAGAGGCAGCGGCTAACAGTGGCTCATTCCGATCCATATCAGCTAAGGAAAGGGCAATGGCGTAAGTCATAAGTTTCCCACTCGTCTCCTTTGGATTTGGCGACTCTTTGGTACCACGTTTTCCAGCCAGTAGGGAGAGTCGGCCAGGATCTAAAAGCATTGTTCCAATCTTGCTCTGAATTGAACGATTTATAAGGCAGCCGTTGCGTGTCCTGGTTAATGAAGTCAATGGGATCTGGAGAGCCTACTGGACCTAATATGGCAAGGCCTGACTTATCTGCTATAGGAATAACAATGCTATCGCGAAGGGCCTATAAAGTTGCATTTTCAAGTAAGAATGGATCTAACAAGGACGAATGAGAACAGATCTAACAGGAATGGAATGAATATAGATCTAAAGTTTGAGTAAGGATTTACCTCAGGGATTGTCGAAAGGGATGCCATGGATGGAGGCTGCTGAAGTCTTCAAGTTGGTCGTTGCTGAAGGAGTCCGCGCGGAGGTCCAAGGTCAGAGAACAGAGGAAGAAGAAGCGGCGGCGGCTGAAGGAGGAAGATGAATGAGGAAGACGAAAGGGCTGGTCTTATATAGGTTTCGCTTGGGGTAAAAGAGGAAAGAGAAGATGTTTGACCTAAAAAGATAAGGATCGAATAGTTTCAAATTAGAATCGGATTCTTCCACGAAACTAGAGGGCATGTGTTGACACTGGATTTTGACAGGTCACATCGGTGGCAAAAAGTAAAGTGAAGGTATAGAATCGGAATCGGAGTCCGAGGGAAGGAGCAGATCAAATCGGAATCGGAATCCAATGAGAAGGGCATTTTGAGTCAGAATCGGAGTCTGATGGAAGTTAGGATCGGAAGAAGATGATGACATGAAGGAGTCCTGGAAAGTTACCAGGTTGGGTTTATAGAAGGACCGAGATAAAGAGTTGGTTATTTTTAGAATTTGAGTCGTAAACGGTTGTAAAAAGTCTTTTCTTTTGCGTCAAGTAAGTTTGTCGTAAGCGTCTAGGATATCGTAGTCATCAGAGTATAAGTATTGACCATGCGTGGTCATGGAAGTCTGTACACACCAACATTAAACAAACCTTTACACTTTTTCGCACCTTTCATACAATTGTCGGCGACTTCGTCTTTCTTTTTCGCGAGTTCTTTTGGGGACGTCGAGGGCGATCAGATCTCAAGGCTTGCCTGTAAGTCCCGTATTACTGAGTAAGATCCAAGCTTTAGCATCTGGTGTATCGCTGTTGCTTCGTTTGGGATTATTCGACAGTTATCGAGTAAACATCTAAGCTTTAGTATCTGGCGTATCGCTGTTACTTCGATTAGGTTTTATTCAACTCTTACCCAGCTTGGAATAAGCTTTGATCGGCTATTATTTATACTTCATTATTAAATCTGGTATAGTCGTTTAGATCTATTCTAAGTGTTGCTCTGCTTAGCTTGTTAAGTTACGTTTTAGTAATCTTACTCTGCTTTGCATCGGAATCGGCTGATCTAGCCGTTTCATTGTTGTAGATCGGAATCTAGTTCCGATCTGGTCTTCATCGCTAAATCGGAAACCTAGCCGATTTCGCCGTAATATTAACGTCCGATTTTTCTTGTCAATCAACATGTCAGATTGACTGGCACGCCCTGCATCATCAGCCAGAGCTGATTTCGTGTGCTAGTACGTGAAGATCTTTCCCGATTTTTGCGTCAACACGACCAAACATTACTGTCACTCATCAACAAAGGCTAAAGAAGCAACAAAGGCTAAAGAAGCTATAAATATGCAGTTGCTTTTTCTTTCTAAAAGCAAACGAACAATGGAGTTCCACTTCGACCTATCCTAGTACCTTTGTTCAACAGAAAGAAATAGTTTGCATCAATCGGTTAACAAACTCCATTGACATGTACATCAAATATCTTATCGAAAAAATTGGAGAATGTCCTGCATGTAGTTTGATCATGAAGGAATGGCGACCCAGCTAGCTAATGACCCCTCTGTTCGTAGCTAGCTCCTCTGTTTCTCCTTCTATGCTCAAGTTGCCTATCTGCAACATGTTGTGTTCGTAGCTAGTTCCTCTGTTTTTTCTTCTCTGCTCAAGTTCATACAAAGTTGTAAAACCATCCACGCCAAAGTTCCAGTGCCTCCAAATCCGAGTGCTGCTATCTTCTGGTGGCCGTAGTTGTGTCGTTGTTCTGTAATTCGTATGACTGTGTGAGCACTTACTGTATTTCGTCCTATAGATGACATCTTGTACGCGATTAAATTGTGTACAAAGTTTTGCTGCCAGCTTCTTCCCTTTTAATGACTAGACTTACGGCTTGCTTGTATTACTTCTCAACAGCACTAGTCCTGTATTTTGAAATGTGTTCAGGTAGCAATACCATGCACATAATAATGCAAACACTACTTGAGAAATGATAATCCGTTCCAACATTCGCCTCCATGGGTAGAAGACCCAGTACTAACGCTAGTATTAGACTATTAGTACGTAATGTATGGTCCATTGGATGTGCCTCCCGAAGGACCATCAACCGGTACTCAAGGGCACGCGTTAGTACTACTACTCATGTTAGGAAACAAGACATTTCCTTGTACCATTTTATTAATTAACTGGTCGCAGCACGGAGTTCCTTAGCACCCTACTTTCTAGTTAGTGGAGTATGATCAAACTAAAACAGCTACTTTGAGGTCTACCCACAAGTAGAGAGATGTACATTAGAACTGGTTGGGAACCCATATTTTAATCTTGGTTTCCTAAAGGTTACTAAAAGTCCAAGACTAAGGCCTCGGTCATTAGTCCCGGGTGATATTGCAACGACTAAAAAAACATATTTAGTCCTAGTTGAATTGGGCCATCACGTACGCTACTCTGGTAGTACATTTAGTCCCAGTTGGTAACATCAACAATGATAAAATGTCCTCATAACTAGTTAAATCATGGACCATTAAAATATTTTCATCATCTGCATATTAGTTACAAAAATAAACAACCCTTGTTTATAAGACAAACATTGAGGGTTCCCATATTGGATATATATTTCACCTCAATAGAGATTTACATGGACTTTATTAGACATCTATAGTAACTCGTCCAGGTTTTTGATGGCTTTGTAAGGCATCATGCAGACAAACATAAGGTTTCCTTCTTGCTACCCGCTAAGGATTGGTTAATACTAGGGACTTACTGGATGAAAGAATGTGGTTTGCCATTTGTGTCTTTTCACGGAACCAATAAAAGAAGCACTTGAGCACCTATTCCTCAATTGTCCCATGTTCATTGCGGGATTCTAGATCTGCAGATCGTGCATCCAGCCTTTTGACATTCTAGATACCATTGTCGATCAGTTGGGACTTGGGAGTCCCTTTCTTGACGGACATTATTATTGTCATGAGCTTGTTTGTTTGAATGGCTTGGAGCCATCTCATCATAGTAAGAGGGTTACTACCATCGATAGAACAATCCTTCATGTTTGTTTGTTGGGCCAGGCCTACCTTGCCAACAAAATGTAATAGCTAGTGTTAAACAGTTTCTTAATTACATAAGAGTAAAATACTCATAAGAGGTCCATCGAATTTTATGGGGTGTCACTTAGACCAATATACTCTGAAAATGCATTCATGTATCCACTAACTTTGCAAGTGATGGTGTGGCATGCTGACTTGGCATCACCTCCCTCATCGCACTACCTATTATTTCTAGGTAAGACATCAAACTAAACAGGTTGTGAACAAGACGACCTCTGTCATGTCCTGTGTCCTGTCTGGCCGTCTGCCATGGCTGAACTGATGGAGCTCAAGCCAATTGAGGCGCCTGTCAATAATTGAAGTACATAGATAAAAAAAACTTCGATGCCGTTAAGCAAACTTAAATGATGTTAATTAATTATTCATGGAGGCTCTAGAATTTTGATTTTGTTTTTGCTAGTTGGACTTAATTAGCGTACACTATAGGACCAGCTATACGCTACACAGACCCAAGCTATTCCACTATCGCGCATCGCGATACCCTATTTCATACCTTGCTAAAAACATTTCGTACATTTTGCAGCCGCAACATTCCCTCGATGATCCGGCACTTGCAGGGGTAGACTCGGAGCCATGAGACAAAAACACTAAAATGCACCCACAATAGAACAACTTATTTAGTTCTATCACTTTTGTTCAGTTAGTTAAAAAAATGTACAAAATGATGCTTGAGCTTATATATCTCCTTGCACGGTTGCTTTCACATGCGCAAGCATATTTTGACATAGTGACAGAAGAGTTTAATTGTTTTGTGAAATTTATTTGAAAAATGAGGAATTTAACAATTTTCACTAGTGATCTTCTAGGCAAACTTTTTTGTTGAAAGGTATAAATGGACATACATCATCGTAATAGTCTTGTCACGACTCTTATGCTGCACGGGACTCAACGGTGCAGGTTGTCACAGAACAAAACTAAGAAGATGGAGGGGTTCCACCAGCGAACAGGTATAGTATGATGGCCGCCTGACCTCATCTTACTGGTGGACCAGACCCTAGCTATCATGCACTACCTTGTTGCATGATCATGGTCGAATTCCTGAGGCCTCCCATTCCAAGATAACAGTGCCACATAACACTAATGCCTGCTACCCAGACATTTGACGCAAGTGGATTTGGCGAGGAGAGGGAAGGGATGCAGCCATAGCGTCAATTGTTATTTATAGAGTGAGTACGTGATATAAGCTGCAATATATACAGTTTGGTTTTAATACCTAATACAAATGTAGCTATAAAAACATGGCAGTTGGACTAATTTATTCTCACATAATTTATCTGTCCTTGTTGTTTAATGCGAGACTTTACATAAATTTTAAAATGTACGAGTTAATGCTACAAAAACTAATCCTTCGAAGAAATATAAAATTATATAATGTAAGGCACAATACAAATCGAAACGATGAAATATGATTTGACATTTTGTAAGAAAGCCTAGGTAGTGATTATTTCAAATAAGGTTTGGACATTTTGCAAGCACGCCTAGTTATTAGGTAGCGAAGTATTTTTCATTGATATTTCAATCCCATGGTAAAACATCAATAAATCAATAAATTTGTACATTTCAATAAATAAATATATTTACATAAGTGGTATGATAATAATATTGTGAAAGTAAGTTGGATAATAAATTCTTCCATTTACTCCTTCATTCTCCTTTAAGATAGAAGAATCATACTCAGCCTTCACTTAACGTACCACTAGATAATTGTGTTATCGAGCTGTATTCAACCACAGAAAGCAGAGAAATTACAGAAAATGATCATGCTGCCTTGTCCTGCAGATGCACTCAGTTGTCACACATTCTGACGAAGAATGAGTATTAGAGTCTATAAACTTGAGATCAGCGACGGCTCCAGATTTTTCAAGTTCACGTAGCCATGCTTGCTGCTTCTTGTTAAACGCCAGGCTAGGCATATATGCTGGCAGAGAGAAACTTTTCTGGGATTCAAGAACTCTATTAACTGAACTTGAAGCATAACTAATCTGTGAATGAACAAGCTGAGTTAGATACCAGGAGGATGATCAAAACATTAGTAAAATGACTTTTCTCTCTCTTACTATTACAATGTTCAGGGTAGCATCCATATCAGACATTGAACAAACCATAATAACATTACACCCAGTGACAAATATCATTAAGTGTTGGAAAAGTTACATAATCTAAAAAACATATTCAGTCATTACCACAATTTTCCCTTAATATGCAAGAACAATTGAGTATAGTTCATACAAGTGAAACATATTCAGTTGATTTGATATATATGCGTTCGTATGAACTATGCTAACCATTCTAAATATATATGAACGACAAAAAATGTAGGAAATAGGTTCATCTCGCATAGAGTTTAGACATCACACCCAGCAGTTCCTTTTGGAGTCCATAAGTAACATTTCTTAAAAAATGACTACTTGAGTTCAATAACAGGACAGTCCAATGAACGTTTCAGAATAAAGATTGATTTTGTGGCACGGAGAAAAATAGAAAGGCCTTCAGAATTTTCTTTTCATTAAACTATACTAATTAAATTTACAGTAGTTTTCAAGTGCTTGAGTGGAACAACAGCATTCTCAGCTTTGGGAAGGTGGAAGCGAAAATAGATCTACTGCGTCCAGGTAAAAGAATATGGTATGGTACATCTAAAATTTCTTACTTTATATACAGCACTCTCCTCACCTAACAACTCAACCTACAAAACAAATCCCAGACCTTAAACCATTGAAGATGTCGGTCAATCAATGCACAGTTTACTTATTACAACCTGAAAACATGAAGAATCTACCAATAAGTTGATATTTTACAACCACAGGCACTCTTAGCATAGCCTACCAAGCGTAAAATCCAGGCAGGAAGTAAGCTCATACCGTGAATGCAGATCCTAAAAAAGAACATACTAACTAGCGACCATGCCATTGCAATATCAAGATTTCTCCAGTCCATTCTAGTATTCTAATATGGCATCCCTCGCGGCAATGAAGCAAAGACAACAAATCCAGATAGTAATATACTAATTCCACAGCAAGATGATTACCGAAGACGCCGCGCCGTTCACTAGCGACCGCGCAATCGTCAGCGCACAGAACCTGAAACAGACAGTAAATGAGTTTCTTTCTGCAGAGTGGACGAGTCAAGATTGGGGAAACAAAAAGGCAACACACAGTCCACGGATTGGGCGAGTAGGTAGGTAGGCACTAACATTCCGCGGCCGCCGGAGAGGGCTTGGTCGGCGGGGTCCTTCCACTCATCGAATCTGCGGGCGGAAAGAATCGCGGCGCCGCGTCAGAGCATGGAAACAAGATCTTGGCGGAGGAAGAGGAACTTCGAGAGAGAGAGAGATGGGGGAAAGACTTACATCCAGCCATAGCGGCGGTCGAAGACGAGGCGCGAGCGGCGGCGGAGGGGCGGAGCCAGCGAATCGGAGGAGGAAGGCTGCGCCGCCGCCATGCCGTGGACCGTGACGGGATTGCGGCGGAATGGCTGTCGTTCAGAGCCGCAGGCATCGGATTTTTGTGGCCATCTCGCGTAAACTAATATGTGGAAGAAACAACAAAACAAGCAGCGTGGTCGTGCCGGAGTGGTTATCGGGCATGACTAGAAATCATGTGGGCTTTGCCCGCGCAGGTTCGAATCCTGCCGACCACGTCATTTTTTCTTTATTTTTGTTTTTTTGCTTTGAGTGCCTTTCATTGCATAGTTTCCATGTTAATTATAACTGCGTAGTTCAAATCTTCCTCTTTAAATGAATGTGTCACAAGTTCCAAGAAACAAAAAAAACTTTGATAGTGTCATGAAAGGCAAATGGAAGAAAAAAGAAAAGAAGGTTAAGTGCAGATAAGTCTAAACAATAACAACGCCACCAACAAATCATACTCTGGTATATGGGCATCAGACATACTCCCTCCATACTCATACTAGAGGATGTTTTGGACAGGATTGTGAATACTAAGGAATTTTTCCGTGTTTTCCCTTATTAAATGTCACTACAAGTGGTTCCAATGACCAATGCAACACAGTCTGAGTGGTTAGTGCACCTAGGTTTCAACCAGTAGGTTTTGGGTTCGATCCTCTTTTGTTGCACGTTATTTGTTTTTTGCTAGAACTGTGCATGGCGTTGTGATTTGTGAGCTCTGAGCTCTTGTTTTTCTCGTTTTTGTTCACGTAATGGCACCCATGCTGGCCCATTTGGCTCCTTGGAGTCGCGTATTCTTTTGCATGCTGGCGTTGTGAGCTCTTTGAATTTTTTTCGCTCGACAAATGTTTAGTTCGCGCTGCCAATCAATGAATTCCGGCGCCGGCGTGACTAGCTCCGGCGACGACTGCGCCAGCAACTCCTCCTACTCCGGCGCGATGAGCTCCGGCCCCGGCGACGACGGCACGAGCAACTCCTTGGACTCAGGCATGACCTCCGTGACTTTTCTGTGAATGAGCTGAGCACGACGATGGTATTGGCGAGCTGAGAATGACGAGTAGCTTTATATAGAACATTGAAAGAGAAGGAAGTAATGTGTCGGAAATAATTTTAAACCAGCAACGACCCAGGCAATAATAGCATTCTCACAAGCGTATACTATCACATATTGCTTATAACGCACTGAAAGAGAAGGAAAAAAAAAACCTTGGGCATGCTTGTTGGTTTGATGCCAAAATATGTCAAGTCAAAATTGGGGCATGTCTATAAAATTTTAGAGTGGCGCAGCGGAATTCGGCCCGGCCCGCTGTACACTCGAGCCGGCGCCACACAGGCCTAGGTCCACGGAGCCCAACAACAACCAAGGCCTCAGGCCTAACTCAACCCAAAAGACTAGCCTGATAGTATGAGGACTGCCTCACCTTATATGTTGTGCTCCTCCACCATCAATTACCGATGTGTAATTAAATCTAACAATCTCCCCCGTCACACATCGGACCCAGCTCTTCCATCGCAACTATGGTGTGATCTCAAAGAAGACGTTATCAAAGGCCCAGAGTATAAACTCTCCAGTCAACTTGTGTGACCAATGGTCAAATGACCCAACGGAGATATCAACGGGCTCCCCCGTAAACATGCGACCCGGAGATGTTTCCGATTTCACAACCTTTGCCTCTGATACCACTTGTTAGAGTGGAGCAGCGGATTCCGGCCCGGTCCGCTGTACACACGAGCCGACGCCCCACCAGCCTAGGTCCACTGGAGCCCAACACATCCAAGGTCTTGACCTAATTCAACCCAAAAGACTAGCCTACCTTATACGTTGTGCTCCCCACCATCAATTACCGATGTGGGACTAAATCTAACATATATATAGGAATACAAATGCAGACCTGTATAAATCTTTTTTTTAGCATAAGACCTATATAAATCAAACGAGTTTTGTTTCCTTTATAAAACAAAGAAATGACTGGTCTACTCTGGCCACTGGCACATGAAGACACGTAGTTATTTCCAGTACCAATTATGTGTGAATCGACCAAGCAAATAATATGCAGTCATATATAATTATATATAGAACAGGATGCATCTATCAAGAGGACCAGAACTAGTCCCACTGCTAACTTGTCTTTGTATTCCATGAACACGACATGTTGGATTGCCTGTGCATTCTAGTATAACCTATTCTATTGGTTCATCGTTAGAATGCAAAATCAAATACAGTTCACATGTACGGCCTCATAGGTTCTGATAATCCTTCTTATCGTGATTTTTTTCCTGGCCTTATCATTGTACGAAAACTGGTTCTCTTGCTGTATCCATTGTTGATGTTGTGCAGGTTCATCACAATCATTATTATTACACATTAATAATCCATGCCATCGTAATATGCAACGACACTGTTTTCTCGCTGAAATCAGTGCGCAAGGTGCCCTGGCGTAATAGCCACTGAACAAGCCACCAATCACAAGAGAAACCATGTTGCATGTTGTTCAACAAGAAGAGGAAGAACCACATGCCTTAGAGCAAATTTCCTGTAGTCATGAGGAGGACCAATTGTTGCAAAATAGCAGTTGATCAGGTCCCATCAACATCATTTGTGTTCCGATCTTGACCCTCGTGGCCCCTACTCTTTTTTTTTCTAGCAATCTAGCAGGGTTACCCCGCTACCCATATTGTACTACTCTTCCAAGGGTGAAGACTAAAGAGAAGGAAAGTGCACATAAGCCTCAACGGGATTGCGGCACAGCGGCTATGGTTCAGAGCCACAGGCTATACAGATTTTGTGGCCTTCTTAGGGAAATCAGTTATATAGAGTAGAAGAAAGAATTGACCAAGAAGGGTGATTGTGTTGAATTGGTTATGGGACATGACCAGAAAGCATGTGGGCTCAGCTTTCGCAACTTCGAATCCTGCCAACCAAGTATTTTTCTTATTTCTTTACCTTTTGCTTTCCTTTCCTTCCGTAGCTTCTGTGTTTCTGCACATAAGTCCAATTAACTTTTTTTATTAATTATTACTATGAAGGCTCATGCCGCTTTACATTCATAATCCTATTGTCTGATGAAAACATAAGGTACCATTGTGACTTTGGTAGTGTCATGAAAGGCTAATAAAAGAAAGAAAAAGAAAGTTAGCCCAAATTAGTTCTAAACTAGCAACAAGAACATTCTCTGGCATCTGCATCAGAGACATCGCTTATATATCGTGTTGAAAGACAAGGACATAATTGTCTGATGAAAACATAAGGTAGGAGCCCATTAGTAAAAAAACACTCACTACTACAAAAAAAATATTTTAGAGGACACTAAAAAACGGGCTAAGAGGCAGACACAACCAAATTCTGTCCGCCTCCTTTAATGGCGGGTACTAACGGAGGCGGACATCTTTTATTTACGGAGGTGTTTCCATCTAACCGTCTTGGAAAATGAGATGAACATTTTAAAATAACCACCTCGAAAAATCGTCTACTTTCGGTGGCGGTCGTCTTAAATTGCCCGCTGCCGAAAATCGTTTTTTAGTAGTGACTCCCTATGCCCATTGCCGGGCCCAACAAGAACAGAGGAGACTCACCAAGTCACCAGCGCTGTAGTCACACGGCTCACGTCCCCCTGAGGCGGAGCCATGGACAGCAGAGGCCACGCAGCTGGCAACCGGCAATGGTGAGTTGGTGTCTCCCGGCTCGGTGGCTCCCATCTAGACACCAACGAGCGGCGCCACGACGGCCTCCTTTCGTCGCCGAGCAGAGAGCAGCACTGCAGCAGCGTAGGGAGGCCGGGAGCAGGCAGCCAGCAGCCCATCACCCAGAAACGCCATTTGTTCTATGATATGGATTTGGTGAATTGTAATGAACTAGTGATACTTTTTTGGATGATTTTCTTTTAAGTGGATGAAGAAGATATAATTGAGAGCTTCATGGCCACTAAAAATCGCAGACCAGACAAGAACTAACATGATAATCTTCCTTGAATTGTAGGTCTGTATACTTGTTTTTCACTAGCTGCATTGTAATTCATGCATGTTTCCAACTGAAAGACTGAATTTATTATAATTTGAGACCACACCGTCTACCAATTATTCATGTTTACCACACCATCTACCAATCTGGTATTTTGATTTTGTTGAATTGTGTTTTTGGCAATTGGCTTTGTATAGTCTAAGTTTATACCTTAGCTCCGCCACTGACTTTGATAGTGTCATGAAAGGCTAATGAAAGAAAGAAAAAGGAAGTTAGCAGAAAATAAATCTAAGCTAGCAACAGGAGCATCCTCTAAAAAAACAGGAGCATTCTCTGGCATATGTGCATCAGAGACATCGCTTGTATAGCGTTTTGAATGACAAGGAAAGAATTTAGCGCCAGGAGCTCGAGCGGCCCTGATGAGAACAGAATAGCAAATTTGAAGAACGGAGAGGGGAATTGCTGCATGAACTTCCTGACGGATTCAAGTACAAGGGCTATGGCTTTTTTTCCTCTTTGATGCCTCTTTGCTTATCCTGTGCATCGCTAATCAAAAAATAAAGGCAATGAACGCAGAAGCGCTTTTGCTTGGAAGCTGTTTTGATTCCAAATGGCCGCATGCAACTAATGGCAGTGTACAAAGGAGTTAAAGACCCCTTCAACGTGGGCACGCACAGCCATCAGTTGCATGCGATTGGAACGGGACTTGTCTCTGTGGCTGCTGCACCCCACGAAAGATGGTCAGTGTTCCTGACGCCTCCAGCTCCTATTTCTCAGTGACATATAGCTAGCCTCGTCACCAGGTGCTCAGCCCGTCTCTAAGTTTGTGAGGCCCCAGTGCGAAATATAAAATAGAGGCCCTATATTATTAAAAAATATAAATAATCAAAATACAATGATATATTTTGAGTTCATCATGTTACTAACATAAAAATCCATAATAAATAAGGAATGGACGAATTGATCTTCTCAACTTCTATTAAAAAGAATAATTCATCTAGTGTTGTTTGAAATAAAATTTTCAATGATTTCTTCATATTCAATCTTCTCCAGTAATTCAATTTCAAGTGCAATTGTTACCAATTCATTGAGTCTTTTCTAATTGGCTAATCACTATTTACCTGATGCACAAAGCCACAAAGGACAGCAAGTCAGCAACGCCCGGCGTTGCGCTGCCGTCGTAGCGTTGACTCGTCGTCGATCAGTTGATGAAATCAGGCGAGTGCGAGTCTTCGTCTCGTCGTCGCCGAGTGGTTGATGGATCTGGAACTGGCACTTGGCGGCAGCGAGGTCTAGTGATTGGCGATTGCTAGAGCACGGTCACCGGCGTGGCGGCGTCGTGACTTGTCGTATCGAAGACGGAGAGAAATTGTCAATCTCGCTGATCAACGTGGAATGACGCTTAGCCTTCTACTTGCTGGGCTGACGGATGGTAGCTTGTGCTTGGGCTTTTTTTATTTTGAGGGAAAATCCTTGGGCTTTGTAGGCATGTACCATGTTGTTGGGCGCTTGGGCTTAATTTTGGTGGCCCCTCAAAATGGGCGGCCCGGTGCTGACTAACCTCCCAGCACCCCCTAATCGACGGGCCTGACTGCTCCATTGCTGCAACGGTGCAACCCTACTGTCTTATTCTTCCATATATCTTGTACACATATGAATACTAAGAATGTGGACGTACATATCAAAGAGAAGTGTGGGGGTGCATATAAATCAAATGAGTTTTTCTTTTTCTCTACAACATAGAAATGACTCATGTGCTCTGGCCGGCCACTGTTACATGAAGATATGCAGTTATTTCCAGCAGTACAAATTATGTATGAATCGAGCAAGCAAATTTAAATGAATGTGCAGTAATATATAGAACAAGATGCATCTATCGAGAGGACCAGAATTAGTCCCATAGCTAACATGCCTGCTAACATTGCTTTTGCATTTTAGGATAGACAAGATACTGTAACCACTATTGATTCACCGTTAGAATGTAAAACCGAATGCAATTCATATATATATATATATACGCCTGCATAGGTTCTGATAATCCTGCGCATACATGATTTATTTTTGTCATGGCCTTTTCGTTGTAGGAAAACTGATTCCCCAGCTGCATTCGTTGTTTATATCGTGCAAGTTCAGATGCGTAATTCATAATCCATCCCCATCATAATATGCAACAACGCTATTTTCTCTTTGAAATCAGGAGACAAGGTGCCCTGGGAAACTATTTTCTCGTTGAAATCCGAACAAATCACACAAGAGAATGTGAACAGGTAAAAAACATGTGTGCGCGATGTGCATATAAACCAGACGAGTCAGTTATGTATCAATGGAGCAACAAATAAATATGTATTCCTCTGGAACAAGATGCCTCCTGTATTATCATGACGGCCAGAATTATGACAGATTAGCATGACACAATCGATTTTTGTTAATTCTACCAGCTAGGCTAAGGCATCATGCATAACACATTCTATTGATTCGCCATATTATCCACCGGAGCGATATTTGTTCCATGTCCTTCCCCCACCCTCCGCCTCCCCTGCCCCTGCCTTCTTCTATTGGATGCCTCTCTGCATAGCGCGTAATAGAAAAATCACGCGATGGGAATGCAGAAATGCCGAAAATGTAGACGTGGAAGCACTAATGGCAGTTGTTCCCACGCAAAATGGTCGCTATCAAGCTGCCGTTCACAAGGCACAAATGTTGAAGTGCTGGCAGTTCAGAAAAGGATCCATAGCAACTAATGGCAGTACGTAGACAAAGGAGCAAGAGAGCCATCCTTCCGTATAGGCATGCCCTTAATTGCAAGCCGTTGGAACATGACTTGTCTCGGTAGCAGCTAGGTCCCAAGCATGGGTGGTGTTCCTGACGCCTCCAGCTCCTAGTTGCCACTAACATCTAGCCTCCTCACCATGTGCTCCGTTTCTACCATCCTACTGTCCTAATCTTCCATCTCCTACATATATGAATACTCGAATGTGGACGTACAGATCAAATTAAAGAGAAGTGCGGGTGTGGGTATAAATCAAGCGAGAGTTTCTCTCTTTAAAACAAAGAAATGACTCGTGTGCTTTGGTCACTGTTTAATGAAGACATGCAGTTATTTCAAGTACCAGTTATGTATGAATTGAACAAGCAAATAAATATGCAGTCATATAGAACAGGATGCATGCATCGATAGAGGTTCAGAATTAGTCCCACAGCCTTAACTTGCCTTTCTACTCGATCAGCACAACATGATGGATTGCTTTTGCATCCTAGTAGGCAAGGCTACTATAACCTATTCTATTGGTTCCTCGTTAGAACCAAATGCAGTTCACATGTATGGCCGTGTAGGAAAACTAACACTCTAGCTGCATTTGTTGGTTATATCGCGCATGTTGAGAATCATTTTTATTACATATTCATAATCCATCCCATGCCACCATAATACAGAACGACACTAGCTACTCTCTTGCTGAATCAGCAAACAAGGTGCCTTGGCGTAATAGTTACCAAGCCGCCCGTCACAAGGGAAACCATATTTCCAGTAGTTCAGCAAGCAGCAGAGAAACTTCTCGCCTCAGAGCAAATTTCCCATAGTCTCGAGAATGTCTATTTGTTGCGAGATAGTAGTAGTACTTGATCTCGGATCCCTGAACATAGTTGTTGTTGACATCATGACACCTCCGGCTCCTATTTTTTTTCTTTTTTCTAGCAAGCTAGCTTTTCGTTACCTGACTAACCCTACAGTACTGCACTCCCATCTCTAGGGTGCAGACATAAGAGGTGAGCAGTGCACACATTTATATGGCGTTTTTTTTAAAATGAAATAACTCATGTGTTTGCGTGCAGTTATTGTTAGTCTGCTACAACTGGAGCATGTGAATAAAAATACGCAAAACAAGAGCCAGCTATATGTCAAAAGGATCAACGATGGAAGAACTGCTCCAGTACTCCTTGTCTATTTTCCGACACAAATCTTATAGCAACCCACCTATTAATTAATTATTTTCTTAATTACTTTTTCCTATGCCCCGAATGGGTCCAAGCCTACCCATACCCAGCCCATGGCCCATGCTCATGTGTCCAGACACCACATCCATTTAGTTCTGATGGTAGCTTTTCCGCCTTGGTCATCTTCTTCCGTTTCAGGGACTTTGTAGACGCGCAGTGCTGGCGCCTACAGGGTCCCCTCCTCATTGGCATATCCACCTTCGCTCACACCCTCCGGCCCAACATGTTGCCGCTGCTCCAAGTAAATCCCTGCTAATCCCCATCTGCCAAACACGATTGACACGCTGCGAGGCTGCAAAAGTCCACAAGGCGTATAAACACGAGCCCACACCAGATGAGGAAACCAACAATTAAAAAAGAGATATTGAATTGTCTCGTCTTTATGAAAAAACAACAGCATTTACTGCCTTGTCAATTATGTTTAACTAGGTTATGTTTAGTAAAGACTAGAAATTGGCTAGTCGTTGCCGCGCCTCACCTGAGTTGGCCAGCATGTGTTTCTCTCGTTAACTTAACTGTTATGCTAAAGAAGATTTAAGATATAGTCATTGTTTATTTTTAATTTAATATACGCAAGTCTAACATATATTATTACAGGCAATAACTTATATTTGCTAGATGAGTAGAATTATACATGTAGCTTTGTAGACCGTGTACGGGCTCTCTTGATTGAAGTTAGTGGTGAAATGTGAACAATAGTTCTACATATTATGTTGTACAAAAATTAAAATGAGGAAAACGTATTTTACCTTGATTGTTGCCACGCCTGACCTGATTGTTGATTTAACTCATGTGTTGAAGACGTTTTTTCCTAAACATAGCAGTTGTTTATTTTTATTTTTGTATACAAAAGTCTAACTTATATAACAGACAATAATTATATTTGCTAAGTACAATTGTACACTTATATTCGTAAATCATGTAAGATCTATCTTGATGAAGTTGGTGGTCAAATTTATTTGTTAGTTCCTCTGCTATGGATATGCTTGTTTTTTATGTTATACAACAATAGAAATATGCTTTGGTGCATTGATGGGTTTTACATACGTTGTACAAAACACAGAGGATGTATTCAAAGTAGTGGTGAATATTTCACATATAGAAAACTATTTATCATTCATTGGATATTGACAACTCTGTATATTTTATTTTTAGAAGTAACTAATGCAAACGAATCATATTGATTGGTTGTATACTTTAGTTAAAAAGAAGGTGCAATAGTCTTTTATTAGGATAATTTATTTTTTTAATAAAAAGTGTTTATAATTTTAATTTTTTAACTATAGAAACATTGTAGATTTTTGTTTTTTTAAGAACTTTCGTGTTTAACACAACTTGATTTGAACTCGTTTTGGTGTCCGAATTATATGTGAAATGAATAAATGACTTGTGTCAATGTTGTATGACCTTGATTAGATTTCATCAAAGTTTGAGGGCTATTTTAGAAGATGTCATGAGAGGTGGATGGATGGCGTATTGAATTTCAGAAAATCTAAGGGTTTATCTACAACATTACCGTCCACAAAGAGGTTGGATAGCTGGTTATATTTTGAGAAAGATTGAGGGTGTTTTTTAAAACAGCCAATCAGGAGAGGAGGGAGGGACGGCGGGTTCTATTGCAACTAAGTACGAGGGTTTTTTTTTTTTTGCAAAATGAGGAAAGCGCCTGATCTGGACCGTCCATGAGCCGATCCAACGGCTGATATTTGTTGATGACGTGGAGCGACGTGTAGAGAGGGATGGTTTGGCGGTTCGTTCTTAAAGATAGCACCTATGTGAGGTTGTGATGACCTCGCACAACATCATGGGCCATGTGGTAAATGTTGTATGCCATAGCAAGTGAAACTGCGGTTGTGCTAGATAGCTGTCGTGCCTGAAAAGTGTCAAGGTTTCGTTGCACTACTGTGCGGTGGTACTCGTAGAGAGATATTTTTGGTTGAGGAATATTTGACACAAACAAGTGTGTACACATAACATATTGCAGTTCATTCAGATCTTGCTGGTTTAGTGATTTATATATAGGTAGGCCAGTATTTTCTCATACACGCTTCAATGTTAAGCGAACACCTACTACACTCGGCTTGAGTTGCACATCCCTCTCGCTATTATGGCACTATTCGGGGTTGCAGTGACTGAAAAAAAAACTGATTCTAAACTCTTTTTTTCACCAATTTGAAAGTCTGCTCTTCTCAACTAACTAAACATGATTTAAAATTCATTTTAAGCACCAATGATTAACTCAGCATAGAGAATGACACTATACGGAAGAGAGCTACCAATATGGAGTGGTGGGTTCCGACATCAAGAAGGTATGGTGGCCACAAAGCTCATCTCGCTGGTGGACCTGCCCCTACCTATCAGAGAAAACGTTATCGCATGGTCATGTTCAAATTCCCAAGGCCTCCTAAACCAAAGATAGTTTTGTGATGGGGGCATGGGATCTGAGAATTTGGGTGTCGAAGCAAGACAGCAAGAAGGTCATGTATTTATAGCACCAATATATAAGAATACTATATCCTAGTATCTAAGGAAACACTTTAGATACATTTAGAAATATACGAGTGCATGGAACAAAAAATTAGTCCTTGAAAAAGAAAGAGGAGAAATTATAAAATGTACTGCATAGTTTAAATCAAATGGAATGATTTGAATTCAGGCTCAGGCATTTTCTATGCAAGCATAGGTAGTAGGTAGCGAAATACGTTTCATTAATATTTCAACACTGATGTGAAACCATTAAAAATATATACTTTTACGTGTGTGGAGTGACATTATTCTCAAATTAAGTCGCATACTATTTTGCCATTTACTACCTTGATTCTCTTTTAAGACAGAAACATATTGCGCCTTCAGTTAAAGTAGTTCATCGGTCTGTAGCTACCATTATATACTATTTGATTTCCATATGGCACTTATTAAGTTCTGTAACTTTGGTTTTGTCGAAAGGGTTATCACCAGAACAAAGTAACGTCTAGAGCACGAGGCTTTGATATTGCAGCTATTGCAAGCATCCAAGGAAAACATTTTTACTGATTTTTTGTTTCCTCATGTCCCATAGAGCGTTTTCCGAATAAGCAGCTTGGTCCTTATTTCCCCAATGGGCTCTTTTTATGGTGTCTTATACCATCTAGTAGCATGGAGTATAGATCAAATCTTACCATTCATTAATTAGGGCAGTATTTTTTTAGGCAGAATTAGGGTAGTTTAATAATCTTGCACCGGCGGCTAAGTAACGTTTCCGGAAGAGTCCCATCTGTGGCCCTATAATAATCCTCCCGTTCTGTTGCCTCTCCCCATCGTGGTCACGGTCCTCCTCCAGTGACGGCAGTGACTTGCGTCTGTCGTCCTCACGAGCGAAGGAGGGAAGGACTCTGAGTCCCATCCGGGGTCCTCCAGCTCCGACCGCGACTCCCCTCAATGATGGCACAGCTGTCCTTCCAAGACACCGTCTCGTGCTCCAGTTACAAATTGGAGCATCACTAGAATAGACGCGGTCTCATGTAGGCCTCAAACCGCTCCATCTCTTGATTGCACGCATCACTGTGAGGGGATTATTGCCTAATTAATGCTAGCAGAACACGCGTACATTGAAACGGATCTGCACAGCTGTGAGCGGTGATTCAACTTCTACTATCCGGAAACCAAAACAGGGTAAATCCTAGGCCATGGAATGCGTTGATCAGCTAATCAAGTAGGCACCCAAAGCTCACACCTAAACATCGAGCAACCGGTCACTGGCGGCGTTGGGCAGAACAACACACGGGCACACAGCCACGGTCTGCCGATGCTTGCGAGCTTGTCTCTGTCACGGGAGGTTGAGGAACACGCCGTCGGGCTCCAGATCGGCGAACCAGTCGCTTCCCTAGAACGTGCCGAGGTCGAACGTCGTCTTCCTCTCCAAGGAGTCCGGCACCATGTCCAAGGGACCACGAGGTCGGAGGTGATCTTGCTCGTGGGCGTCGGTCTCAGTAGGAGTCACCACCGTGGCCAGAGGCGGAGGCTGGGGCGCTGGAGCCAGGGGACGGGAGGAGGCGGTCGAGATCGAGGAGGACAATGATGCGGTAGAGCTCCCTGGAGCTAGCCATCTTGGGTGGCCACCGGCCGCCTATCGCTATGAATGACCACTAATGAATGAATGGGAAGGATAGAAAAAGATTGATGAATGAACAGGAGAGGAGAAAAAACTAGTGCGAAAGCATAGTTATGGTCCGTCAAATATGACAGTCATTTTTATTACTTGTCTTTTCACACGTGCGATACGCACATGCCATTAAATAAGGCAGTGTTAGTTGGTACAAATAAGGTAGTGTTGTAAAATAACATAACCAAGCTGAAATTACATTGTGGACCTCCACGGAGCCCTTCTCCGCGGCTTGTTGCCGGGGCATTGGCGCTGCTGCGGTGACTCTAGCTCCTCCTCCTTGAGGCCTCAGCCACTTACGGGAGCTGCAATGGCGGGTGCTCTATGACCGCATCTAGCTTGGCCTTGCCCCTGCATGGTCACCGTCACCGTCACCATGAGCTCATCAATTGGCGCCTTCGTGGCCCGCGCTAAGGAGTCACCGCTGCCTCGGTCAACATCACTGGATGCGCCCGCTAGCTTCACCTCATTCCTCGTTGTCGTCGCGTGCTCCCGCTCGCCTGCAGCCTACAGGTCAGCCAACCACACTTCCTGCTTGCTCGTCGGCTGCACTGATGCCAGGCCACGCGTCCCCACCAGATCTGGCAAGCCCCGTGATCCCGCTCGCCTGCAGGCCACACGCCCCGGTGACATGGACGCATGGCTATTTTGCACGTTAGTATCGGCTCAAAGTGCAACCGGTACTAACGTGCCATGGACGAATGCTCGATTCTCTAGTAGTGTTCGCCCGTAGGCCGCATCGGTGGGGTACACACGTGATGTTGTGCTGGTAGGCGGTGATGGTCGCAAGGCACAAATGTTCAAGTCCTGGAAGTTCATCAGGAATCGAAGAATCTGTTGCAGCTGATGGCAGCGCACAAAGGAGCTAGAGAGCATTCTTTCGTACAGGCAGGCGTACATCCATCTATTGCAAGTCCTTGGAACAGGACTTCTATGGGTAGCAGCTGCATTCCATGAGCACGGTCGGTGTTCCTGACATCTCCCGCTCCTATTTCTCATTGCTATTCTGCTAACAGCTGGCCTCCTCAACAGGTGCTCTGTTTTTGCAATCCTACTGTCCTACTCTTCCATCTGGTACATATATATAGGAATACTCGAATGTGCTCCTATAAATCGAATAGAAGTGCTGGTGTGCATATAAATCAAACGAGTTTTGTTTTCTTTATACAACAAAGAAATGACTGGTCTACTCTGGCCACTGGCACATGAAGACATGTAGTTATTTCCAGTACCAATTATGTATGAATCGACCAAGCAAATAATATGCAGTCATATATATAGAACAAGATGCATCTATCGAGAGGACCAGAACTAGTCCCACAGCTAACTTGCCTTTCTATTCCATGAGCACGACATGTTGGATTGCTTGTGTATTCTAGTATAACCTATTCTATTGGTTCATCATTAGAATGCAAAATCGAATGCAGTTCACATGTACGGCCTCATCGGTTCTGATAGAAGGTTCTGGTTGCGACCAACTCGAGCATGATATGTCAATTGGCACTGGCAAAAGCATTTTCCGGAGATGCAGAACATCCAGCTGGCAATGATTGCCGGCTTGATATTCGCCATTGTGCAGCAAATGTTCAACAGCAGTGCTGGTGGTCAAATGGCAGCTTCACCAGAACACCATCGATGGCTGCTTCACAGTGGTGTCGGAATCCATCAATGCCTCCGCATAGCCTGGTTAGGTCCACCTTCTTGTGTCCGCCACGCGCGCGCATGGATACCCAACCGGCCACTTCGAGTCCCGCAATCTAGTTCGGCATGACAGGGGGGCTCACACAGGCTGACCACTTCCCAGACCGGGCAGAGTAGGCGGCGATCGGACCCGAGCCTTGAGGAGGCGTCGGAATCGGAGAGCGGGCGGTCGTAGCACGACAGGGTGTCAGCAAAGGTAGAGATTCTGGAGGGGGAGGTGAACGCAAGCGTGAAATAGGGATCTAGGTAACGACGACTGATGAAAGACAATTATTGAGCGGACCTAGCCTTGTCGAGGGAGGAAGACACCGGGAGAAAGAAACTGTCATCCAAACGAAATGGGTCAAACAAACTCAACGGGATAGGGCTTTACCCATTCGGGGACCAAAGAAAGTAATTACAGAAATACTTACTTAATTAGAAGATTGCTTTAAGATTTGTACCGGAAAATAAAAAAAGGAGTACCAGAGCTGTTCTACAGGGATTAATCTCATCGAAACAAGCTTGCCTCTGGAATTCACAATCGACTCCAGGATTTTTTTTTTCTTATGTGTATTAGTCTTGCTCATCTAATTCTTAAACATTATCTCCACCTCAAGAAAAAGAACAAACTATTACTTGTTGATGGGGCTCCTTACAACGAACGAAACCATTGAGCAGTGATCTTGAATCAAAACCTGCCGACTTTTGTCTGTCAAACTGAAATACAGAATGTTCAGGACAGTATGTTGTTCCACAACATAATGGTTGTAACAAGCTACCGGTCACAAGAAACAAAAACTACACCCGGTGGGGTGAAGAGCCTCCTGGTTTTTCATTAAGAATAAGGAACCTTCTCCGGTTGTACAAAACCACCGAACCCGAGCTATGCTAATGAGGGGATTTTTTTTCTTTAAACTAGTCACGGAAATCTGCTTCCACGAGGAATCTCTACTGTTACAACTATACTGCTGAACCCCCTAGCCAACTAGGCTAGAGGACCTTGGTCGGTCAAAACAGAGACACTCGTCCAATAGGAACCTCTACTTCCACTTGGCCAAGAACCCAATGGTGAGCCATTGTCGGTACAGGAATCCATCGAAATTGGATGGAATGGGACTTATCTTGATGGCAGTTGCATCCCATGAGCATGGCCGGTGTTTCTAACGCATCCAGGTCCTCCTCATTAGGTGTGATGCCATGGGAAGGACTACACGCCTGTCTCATATCAGCAACCCCACAGTACCATTCTTCCAACACACATATATAGGAAAAAATCTACATCATCCCCTCAACTATAAAGGTAGACCACTTCACCCCTCAAACTACAAAAGAGGGTATTCTGCCCCTTAGTAAACCGGATATTTTTAAGCACAAACTATCAACTCAGCTTGGTCCACATCGGTTTACTCATTTGCTTCTACCATAGAGAATGTCACCCCACAAAAGAGAGCTCAGACCAATATAGAGTGGTGGGTTCCTCCATCAAGAAGGTATGGTGTCCACCAAAGCTCGTCTGGCTAGTGGACCTGCCCCTAGCTATCAGAGAAAACGTTATCGCATGGTCATGATCAAATTCCCGAGACCTCCTAAACCAAGATCATTTTCTGATGGGAGCATGAGATCTGAGAGTATGGGAGTTGAAGACAGCAGGAAGGTCATGTGATTGTAGCGCTAATTTATAGGTTTACTATGTGATAGAAACTGTAAGGGGTACAATTTCCTTTACTACTGCCCATATGAATATAGCTATAAAACATGACAAATTTAATATTCAATGTCGCAGAATTTTCTGTCCTAGTATTTAAGGGAATACTTTGCATACATTTAAAAATATACGAGTGCATGGAACGAAAAACTAATCCTTCTGAAAGAAAAAAGAAAAATTATAACATGTAATGCATAGTCTAAATCTAACGGAAAGGTTTATAATCAGGTTCAAACATTTGCTATGCAAGTATAGGTAGTAGGTAGTGAAATACATTTCATTAATATTTCTACCATGAGGTGAAACCATAAAAAATACTCCCTCCGGTTCCACATTAGGAGTAGTTTAGGATATGTTTTAGCTTACCATAAGATGTCATTATTTAGTGTAGAGTTTTCTATATCTACCCTTATTAAACAGGGGCGTGGATACTCCTACACACCAGCCAAACTCAGCTCAACTGGCTAGCACCTCGAGTCCCAACGTCAGGGGTCATGGGATCGAATCCTTGTGGCCTAAATATTTTTTTCTGGCTGCTGGGACGTCCTTGGTTCTTTCGTGCGTGTTCTTTTTTTTTTTTTGCTGTGCACGTCGGGATGTCCTTGTTTTCTTCGTGTGCGCTCTTGTTTTTTTTTTCATTTTGCTGTGCATGTTCGCGAGCAGTGACGACCTTCCGCGGCGAGCAGCGAGGACGGCGAGGACGACGATGGCGAGCAGCTAAGCCGAACGGTTGAGCACTTAATAGCCCGGGGGAGAGGAAAAGCTAGCAGGGACATGCATGGGTGGGAGCAAGAACAAGGCATCCGTGTTAATTGTGCGCGGGAGACGAAGCATAACTCAGGGGTATAAACGTCCAAACCTCTAATGACAGAATGACTACTAATACCAAACTCGTTGGTTGCTCCATAATGACTCCGGTTGTGGAACCGGAGGGAGTATATACTTTTACATGAGTGGTGTGACAATATTCTCAAATTAGAGTTGGATACTATTTTTTCCATTGACTACCCTGATTTTCTTTTAAGATAGAAACATATTGGGTCTTCACTTAACTTTAAGCAGCATGACTTAGAGCATAAATGGCTGAGAAATTACAGAAGACGATCATGAGGCCATGTCATGTCGATGCAATCAGTTGAGCTACATACTGGCATAGAATGAGTATATAATAATCGATAATCTGAATGGGTAGACACCAATTTGAATGTTGGTCTTTACGTGTACTCCTACCATCCCTTAATGTAAGTCGCCATATGATAACTCCTTCTCCCAATGCAACAGCTAAAAGACCCTGCTACCCCTACAACAATAAACGTCAAAACAATATCCCTTCTCTTCTTTTGTTGCCTCTCTGTTTCCGGCCCCCTTCCTCCTCCTCCGGCAGCATGCCGTCGACAAGAGGGAGCGCCGCTGAGGCCATCAGCATGACTTTGGCGCCGCCAAGCCACAAGGCTCTGGAGCCTGTCGACCTGCACCTCCTCATGACGTACTTGCCCTTGGAGCCCTTGTCAGTGGGTTGTTGCCGGTGGGGCAGAGGCTTGCGGACCTCCATGGAGCCCTTGTCCGTGGCTTGTTGCCGGTGCCATCGGCACTGCTGTGGCCAATCTAGCTCCTCCTCCAGGAGGCCTCAGCCACTTGTGGGAGCTGCAAATGCGGGTGCTCCGTGACAGTAGGCCGCATTGACACCGCGCCCTGCCACTACTACAAAAAGCATTTTTGGAGGCAGGCAAAAACAATTTTTCGTAGGGGGTTTTTGCGTCCGCCTCCGAACATGCGCTTCTGTTAATGAGGTATTAACAGAGGTGGTCCTACGCCCGCCTCCATCAATCAAATTGAAAAAACAAAAAAACCCGAAACCGTAGATAGGCCCATGAGCCCATCATGGGCCTGCCAAGCTCATCTAGGGCCCCCCGCCGCCGCCATTGCCAGGTCGTGGATCTGGCCCGCCACTCGCCGGATCCGCGGCGCCGTCCCCGAGTCAAGCCGCGTGGTGGCTGGATCTACCGTGCCCTCGCCGGATCCGCCGCGCCCTCGCCGGATCCGCTGGCGCCCGGGCGGACAGGAGGCGTGAGGCGAGCTAGCGGCGCTCTGTGGATGAGAGGCCAAAGGAAGAGGCTCTGGTGGAGGAGCCGGATCCGCAAGCACCTCGTCGAGCCCGCTCATCGCACCTCCTCTTCGCACCTCCTCACCTAGTGTCCTCAGAGCTCCTCGGTGCCTCCTCACCGCGCCTCCGCCTCGCCGCGCCACCACCTCCACCAGCCTCGTCTCGTCAGATTTGGGGGAGAGCTGTCTCCTCACCGCACCTCCGCCTCGCCGCGCCACCACCTCCTGCGCGAGGCCGCCGTTGCTGCCAGCTCCTGCGCGCGGAGAGAGAGAGGGAGGGGCACGAGAGAGAGAGGGGGAGGCTGGAGGTGGCGGCATGCGCAGCGAGGAAAGGAGGAGGCGGCGGCGGTTTGCGTGAGGAGAGAGTGGGAGGGAGAGAAAGTGAGGGCGGAAACCCTAAGTGTAGGGTTATATATCAAACTACTATTGGGCTTTTTGGGCTTCATTCGGGCCACATGATTTTAGGAGACGGGCCTTATAATCGGTCCGCTTCTGAAAATTGATTTTAGGAGGCGGACATGTTATAACATCCGCCTCCGAAAATAGACTATTTTAGGAGGCGGTTGTTTTAAGACGTCCGCCTCTGAAAATCGATTTTTGGAGGCGGACAAAAGTAACCGCCTCCGAAAATAAAAAATATCCGCCTCTGTTAATACCGTAATTAACAGAGGCGTACATTTTTTGTGCCTGCCTCTGAGCCCAATTTTGGAGTGTCCTCTAAAATCGTTTTTGTAGTTGTGAGCATCCCAGCCAGCCATGCACCTCGGCTCGCCTGCATGCCAGCCAGACGCGTGGCATGGTGGTCATGCTCGTGTTTGGTTGTGAGGCTGTGTGGGGAGATTTTGGGAGGAGTATGTGATTTTTTTATGGGAAACCAGATGCGTGTGAGGACGAGAGGGAACAAAGCTGGCCTGACGCCATCAGGCGTGCTTAGGCGGCGACGGTAGCCGGCGATAGATATAAAGGGATATCGGTCTGTAGCCAGAACGATACAAATAAAGGGACGGAGGAAGTATATAATTTCAATATTCAGTTTATACAAAAAATGTTGGTTTTGTTGTTTTCTAATGGCGCTTGTGTTTCACTCCAAATGCATAAACAGTTTTGGAGATAACGTTAAAAAATGTGCTGCTATTCCATTTGTTTGCACGCATAATAGAATTATCTGTTTTGTACATTGAGGCAGAATTTCTCTAGCCACCATAATGAAATTGTAGGAAATCTCTTTTAGATCACAGCAGTGAGCCACTAATGAATAATTCGCTCAGTTTTCCATATGGGGCTTAATAAGTTCTTTAACTTGGGTTTTGACGAAAGGATTGCCACCAGAACAAAGTAGTGTCTAGAGCATGAGGCTTTGATATTGCAGCTATTGCAAGCATCCAAGGACAAACATTTTCACAGATTTTTATTTCCCCATGTCCCATGGAGCGTTTTCCGAACATGCGGCTTGGTCCTTATTTCCCAATACTTCAACCGCCTAAACCAGGGAACCTTCGAAACAGAATGAGAGCATATCACCACGTTCAGGTTCAATAACTAACAAAATGTATTGCCTCAAGAATGAATATAATCGATGAAATGACTTCCTCTTCTTCCACATACTTCTCTGTTATATATGCGTTTGTTAAATAGAACGTACCCAGCGACTTATAGTTGGACACAACAAACTCTGCTGATGCTTCCATTAATTCCACGAACCTCAAATCATGTCACACTTGTAAATTGCACTCGAAGAAAAAGATACGGAGCTATAAAATCGCGTCAGCCTTTACTAAGCTAGGACGCACAAGCATATTTGCCTCTGACATTCTCATGTGCACGAATTCCAGACGTTTTTTTTTTTCTGAGGGAATGAATTCCAGAAGTTAGGCATGAAATTTGATACAGAAATCGCTGTAGCCTTATACATCAACAAGGGGTTCTCAGCTGCAGGGCCAATGAGTGTGTACCTTAGCATACAAATTATTGTAGTGTCAAGAAGGGTTTTATTTTTTTGTGATTCTTTCTTAAAAATTTAGAAATTTAACAATTTTCACAGGTGATCGTCCAGTCAAACCTTTTTTTTTATGGAAAGAAGTACAAATGGACACATATCATAGTATTAGTCTGACCATTACTCTTATCCTGCTTGGAGGTCATAGTATTGGTTTCCATATTACATTTTGTAATCATATTTTATTATCTTATTGACAAACGACCTAACGTCCTAACTAAATTTAATATGATCCGTTAATTTGCACAATCACTATCGGAAAGAAGGCCCTTAGTACCGGTTGGGAAACCCCATCAGTACCGGTTGTAGCAACCGGTACCAGCTTTCCGGTACTGATGGGAAGCTCATTTAGTACCGGTTGTTACAACCGGTACTAAATGCGTCCACGGATAGAAAAAAGAAATTTCCAAGAGGCTTGCTGCGCCCGTGGGGTTTTGAATCCACGACCTCTTGCCTCACGCGTAGCTCCCTCAACCATCCCACTTACCTAGCACATGTGGTTGAGAGATGGATGCTACCCTTTTAACTATTCCTAGATGGACCATTTAGTACCGGCTCGTAACCATTTAGTACCGGCTCGTGTTACGAGCCGGTACTAAATGCTACCATTTAGTACCGGGCCATGTTACGAGCCGGTACTAAATGCATGGGGGGCCTCGGGAACCCCCCGGGACCATTTAGTACCGGCTCAGAACACTAACCGGTACTAAATGCCACCATTTAGTACCGGGCCATATTACGAGCCGGTACTAAATGGTCCTGGAGGACTTTTTTCTTACCAACCGGTACTAAATTGACATTAGTACCGGGTTTTAAGCACCCGGTACCAATGGAAGGTAGACGGATGAGCCTTTTTCTTGTAGTGAATTTGCAAGTTAGTATACGGTGCATGGGTGCAATTCACTCAATACAATACGGTGTAGCTAGTGGAACACTACCCATACTCATGGTTGAATTCCCAAGGCCTCCTAAGCCGAGATCAGAGTGCTATAGAACACTGGCGCCTGCTGTCCGCATGGATGTGAGAGTATCGCAGTTGGAGAAAGGGGACAGGCAGGTCATGTATGTATAAAGAGCGCCAATTGATATTTATAGGTTTATTACATGACAGAATCTGCTATGCCTATAAATTAGTCTCAATTAATGCAGCTGGAACAAATCTCTTTTTACGATTTTTAACCAATTCCTTGGCCTAGAAGCACAACCACGTTGTGGGCAATTCCTGTCCGTCTGATCGGCCAGGCAAATAGACGAGATCGTGCTTCTCCTTGCACCTTTACCAAAAACCCTTCGGGTTCTATGGAAATAGAACCTGCCATCCTCTCCTCTCTCACAGGAAATTTTCTGAATAAGCCCTAGAATTTTCTCAAAATCAGTCTACGAACAACATTAAATGCACAATTCGACCACCAAAACACGTTCGAAACAAATGTCCAATATAAAATTTGCTTACAATTTCAAGATCTATAACTTCATTGTAGAACCTATTTCTAAATCCAAACCAATTTTGCGAGATACTTATATAGGACCCATCGTACCTATGATTCCCATAGCAGAACATCCTCAAATTAAAATGTTTTCAAGAGAAAAATAATAAAAATTCAAAATATCTAAATCTTTGATACGCAACAAAATTTTAAATTCAAAGTGTTTCCGTAATTCATTCCTAGTTATGATTTGGGTACCAAAACATGTCCAGATTTTTTTAAAAATTGACTATGAAAATGATTCAAAAATTTAAAGTAAAAACATACTATGGAAACATAATAGAAAAATCACTTTTCCAATTCCCCTATTATAGCTAACATTACGCAGCAAAATTTTGAATACAAAGTGTTTCCATAATTTGTTGCTACCTATGATTCGAACACCAAAACATCTCCAAATTTCAAAGTAATTAACCATGAAAATGCCTACATTTTTCTAAAACAAACATTATGTATAGAAATGTAAAAAACAATCAAACTCAATTTTCCAATTCTTCCACTATAGCTAACATCCGACCACCAAAGAGAATTTGAAAATTCAAATATATTGTACAACAAACTTAAAAAATTGAACTCACTTCTCCAGTGTCCCCATTATAGCTAACATCTTAACACCAACATGTTTTTTAGTTAACACAAAAATACTTTTAAATAAACAATTTTGCAACATCAAAATTCCTCTATATACCAAAATCTATAAAATTCATATGTACCAAGCATAAATTTAGACTTGAAAAATAAAAGATACACAATATTTCAATCTACAGAGTTTCCATGTAGACTTTGACGGGTTCAACGCACTCTTCCATTTATTTTTGAAAAAAAGGTTTATACGACTAAACGTTATAAAACTGTAAGCACGTCTACATCGACTGGCCATCCGCGGCAATGCCACGACCTTTTCTAGTGTTGGTATACACATGGTAAATTGGGTAATACATCTTCCAAAGGTCCCTCTTGGATTGATTTATCTGTGAATTCTAATTGATTAAAAAATTACACTTACGACATCTAGAACTAAGTAATATTCTTCTCAGCCTTCCACATGTTGCCCATAATCGCAAATGTGAAGCCCTAACTGGAGATTTTGATGTTGCCATGTTATGGCACTCAACGAGTGGTCACTGAACCGAACTGAGAAGGTGAAGGGGTTCCACCAGCGAGCAGGTCTGCAGGTATAGTATATACATAATGCCCCCCTGACCCCATTTCGTTGGTGGACCTGCCCCTAGCTATGAGAAACTGCTGTGTCCCATGGTCGAATTCCCGATGCCTCCGAAACCGAAATCACAGTGATACATAAAACTGATGCACCTTACCCAGACATTTAAGGTGAGTGGAGTTTGAAAAGAGAGCAGGGAGGGTATGCGGAGAAGCCATATATTTGAAACGATGATTGCTACTTTTATGGATGTCTACTATTTGGTTTATTACTTTATAGATGCTGCAATATCTGCTATTTGGTTTATTTCTAGGGTCAATTGTTATTTATAGATTGTGTACGTGACAGAAGCTGAACTGCCTACAGTTTGGTTTTAATACCGCTAATACAAATTGATGTTGCTATAAAAACATGACAGTTTGATTAATTCATTCCCAAAGAATTTCTGTCCTTGATGTCCAATGCAAGACATTACATAAATTTTAAAATGTACTATCCAATGCAACGAAAATTAATCCTTCAAAGAAATAAAATAGATATAATGTAATGCATAGTAAAATCCAATTGAATTAGTTCAAATAAGATTTAGGAAATTTTGTAAGCAATCCAAGATAGTTATTATTTCAAAAAAAAAGGTTTGGAACTACTTTTCATTGATATTTCAATCCATGGTAAAACCATCAATATATAAATTTATTTACATGCGTGCTATGACAAAATTGTGAAAGTAAGTTGGATAATAAATTCTTCATTTTACTAGCCTCATTCTCTTTTAAGATAGAATCATACTCAGCCTTAACTTAACACCACTAGATAATTGTGTCATCAAGCTGTATTCAACAACAAAAAAACACAGAAATTACAGAAGATGATCATGTTCCCCTTCCTGCAGATGCACTTAGTAGTCATAAAGCAGAACGAGTAATACAGTCTATAAACTTGAGATCCGCTAGGCTAGGCATATATGCTCGGAGAGAGGGCATTTTGGAGGATTCAAGGACTACCAACTGAATTTGAAGCATAACTAATATGTGAATGAACAAACTAAGATATCACGAGTAAAACATTGGTAAATCGATTTTTTTTCTCTCTTTACTATTACAATGTTAGTTAAGGGTAGCATCCATATTAGACATTGAACACACCATAATAACATTACACCCAGTGACAAATATCATAATTGGCAGAAAAGATAAACATAAGTAAAAACATGCTTCCTATATGATTGACTCTGTGACAAGTGAAATATATTTAGTTCATTTGATATACATGTGATCATATCAATCACTATACTAACCATCCTAAATATACACAAACAGTAAAGAATGTAGGAATGCGCATCTCGCATAGACGGAACACCTCAAATAAAATGCGCATAGCACACTTCCTATTGGAGTCCCATAAGTAACATTTTTTAATAAATGACTACTTCAGTTTAATAACAGGACAATCCAATGAACATTTCAGAATAAAGCTTGATTCCATGGCACCTAGAAATATCAAAACACCTTTAGAATTCTTTCTATCAAACTACACCAATTACATTAGTTTTCAGGTTCCTAAATGGAACAACGTTAACGGCATTCTCAGCTTTGGGTGGTGGAAGCTAAACGAGAACTGCTGCATTCAGGTAGAAGAATATGGTATAAAAATCATGTGGGCTTTGCCCGCGCAGGTTATATAATCCTGCCAACCACGTAATTGTTTATCTTATTTGTTTTTTTTCTTTCAGTTACTTTTGTTGCATAGTTTCATGTTGATTATTATTGCCTAGTTCGAATTTTCCTCTATTTATTCTTGGTTAATTATTATTTGCTGCCACATTAGTGTATGATGAAAGCAGAGAGTACCATTGTCAGTTTGATAGTGTCATGAAAGGCTAATGAAAGGAACCGAAAATAATTCTATACAACAACGGCCGGCAGAAGCAACAACAGCTTACTCTCGTGTATGTGCATGCTGCTTATCAGACATTGCTTGTTTTACTAATAGAAATATATTTTTATATTTCAATTTTTGCATCGACCAATACATATAGCTGGTCCCCTGTTCATTATAACATTACCAACAAAATAAACTTTGTGAATGAATTAAAGACTTTATTGGCGAGAACTGGAGAATTGAAGAACAGAGAGAGGGGGGTTCCTGCGCGAACAGATAGGTAACTGAACTAATGGATTTTTTTTTTTTTTTTTTTTTTGCGGGTAACTGAACTAATGGATTGATTGAACCACAGTAGCATAGCTGCTGCTTAAGTACAACTACAGGACTGGGGCTATGGTTTCTGTTGGCTTCGCCTAGGAAATACATATACACTCCACAATGGCGGCGAACGCCACGGCACCAGGCAACCACTCCCAACAAACTGGACTCTTATCGTCCTGCACCAAAGGCCTGAACTCCAACTCGCATCGCAGCTTGCCTGATCTGAACAACCTGCAGGAACTAAAAACTCACACGACACGACACACACTCCCACATGTCGAGCCTACAGCTAACATTTCCTTCCTCTTTGGTGCTTCTTTCTCCGCCTTATCTTACGTGGTGGCCGTTGGAAAAACATCGTGATCTGAACATTGAAGTGCCGAATACTTAGACGTGGAAGCACTAATGGCCGCGCTTCCCCTGCCAAATGGTCCCTACCAAGCTTTGGACCAGAAGGCCCAGATGTTCAAGTGCTGGCAGTTCGGGAAGGATCAATAGCAACTGATGGTAGCGCATAAAGGAGCTAGAGAGCCATCCTTCGTACAGGCGTACAGCCATTGGTTGCAAACCGTTGGAACGGAACTTGTCTCAGTGGTAGCGGCATCCCATGAGCATGGTCGCTGTTCCTAACGCCTCCGGCTCCTATTTCTCACTAACAGCTAGCCTCCCCACCAGATTCTCCATTTTCATAACCCTACTGTCCTACTCTTGCATCTAGTACATATATGATTGCACAAATGTGGACCTATAAATCGAAAAAGTGCAGGTGTGCACATAAATAGAACGAGTTTTGTTTTCTTTATACACAACAAAGAAATTACTGATGTACTCTGGCTATTGGCACATGAAGACATGTAGTTATTTCTAGTACCAGTTATGTATGAATCAACCAAGCAAATAAATATGCAGTCACATATATAGAACAAGATGCATCTATCGAGAGGACCAGAGCTAGTCCCACGGCTAACATGCCTTTCTTCTCGGTCTGCATGACTTGATAGATTGCTTGTGCATTGTAGTACGCTAGTCTACAATAACCTATTCTATTGGTTCATTGTTAGAACGAAAAACAAAGTGCGGTGCATATATGGATACTCATTGTCACACAATATGACGTGCATATATATAAATCCTAGTTTATTGCAGGTGCCAGTTATGTATGAATGGAGAACAAAAATATGCAGTCATACAGAACAAGATGCCTCCTGTATTATCACGGGGCCAGAATTATTAGGCCCTGTTGAGAACCGTCCAACTAAAATTTAATTTGCTAAAGTATAGCATTTTCTTTAAGCAAACTAAAACTTAGGTTGCTAAACTTTAGCTGGGGTAGTTTGGATTCCCTTGCTAAACTCTTTCAATTGACCATGATACCCTTCATTTATTTATCCCACCTAAGCTTCCACATGTAATTTAATGACGGGGTGTTTTGAACTTTAACAATTTTTTAGTAAGCTTTAGCACCTCTTGGATGGTTGAAGGTTAAATGTCCTTTTAGCACAATGTTACTTGCTTTGCAATGCAATCACAGAGCAGAGATGCTCAAGTGTAAGAAAAAACATAGCAGTGAAAAGTTAAGGATGAGAAACACCAAGAAAAATGATTTACCCTTTCTTAGATAAGTTAGACTCGGAGCTACAGCATACATAATTTCTTAGATGTGACAAACTGAACTAAAACCAATTGAAAAATAAAATGCTCAGAAATATGATTTGGATATGCTGCATTCGTAAATAATTCTGATTTAAAGATCCGAAGCACTCCAAGAAAAAAAGAATAGCATGTGGTTTCTTTACATATTCATGATGTCTCCAAAATATGTATGTTCGCTGAAGAAAGGAAAACCGAGGCGCACTTGTGGATCTGAAGGAAAAATCTGAGGGTAAACCTAAAGCAACGTCGAGCAGCAGCTTTTATTTCCAATTTCGTGTGGATCAGCAGCTTTTTTCCCTCGAGCAGCATGAACAAGTTGATGGCCTCCTTATTTTAGATCTCCCATAAATAGGAACTCACGGTGGTCAGTTGCATCCCATGAGCATGGGCAGTTATCCTGACGCCTCCAGCTCCTATTTTCACGAACAACTAAGCTGATGATCGACTCCTCATTGGGTGAGAGATGCCATCAGATTGTACCACCTCTCTCCATTTTAGCAACAATCCAACAGTCCCACACTTCCAACTTGTATATATATATATATATATATATATATGAATACTACTGTCACGCAAGATGATCTGCATATAAATCAAACGTGTTAAGTGCCAATGCCAATAATGTATGAATGGAGCAAACAGGTAAATATGCATTCCTATAGAATGAGTTGCCTCCTGTAGTACGAAGATGGTCAGAATTAGTACCACACCAAATTTGAGTATATGCCAGATCGGCATGACATAATTTATTTTTGTGAATTCTATGAGAATAGGCTAAGCTATCATGCAAAACACATTCCATTGATTCATCATTAATTATTGCATAAATGGAATCTTGATTCACTTGTGATAAATCGAACGCGGATGTATGCAAGCGAGGCATTGATTTTTGTCATTCTGTACTTTTGTGGAAAGAAGCTAATAATGGAGGTTCATAACTCCTCGTATCTATTTGTCAAACGCTACTTTAGAAACAAATCCAAATGGTGCACACAGTTTCAAAACCTCAACCCCAATTTTATTTCCTTTTTGTTGTGGGCAAACTGATTATCGTTGTTGCATTTATGTGTCTTAGAGAGATTACATCACCCAACATATTAATGTACATTCATAATCCTTGCCATCAAAATATGCAACAACATCGGCCTTGACATAATGGCCACCTATCACAAGTGAAACATCTTGCTTGCTCAAGCAACAGAGAAACTACTCGCCTCATGACAATTATCCTATAATCATGATTACACATGCGTTGCATGATAGTGTAAAGCAGGTCTATTCGTCACTATGTAAGAAAGCCTAATTGGAGACGCTTCTTTAGGGTAATAGGTGACGCGAGAAACCAGCGTCTCTAAGTTTTCGTCACTAATGTAGGTAACATAGGTGACGCGTTTCGGCCGCGTCACTAATAAGTATCAAAGGAGACACGTAAACAGTAGACCCGCGTCTCCTATTATACCCAATCGAAGACACATCTAGGTAACCCGTGTCTCTAATTACCCTTATTGGAGACGCACTTTGGTAACCCGCGTCTCCAATGACTGAGTCATTGGAGACACGTTTTCCCAACCAGTGTCTCCAATGATAAAATAAAAAAAACAAAAAAAAAAGAAAACGAGGACAAAAACACGTTATATTTATTAGATACGTTACAAATACACATGCTTTATCCATTACAAATTTATATACATCACACATCTCATGTTGTGAGGTGAAATATCAAACTACTACTACGTTCTCACAGGAAACTAGAATGATATGCTATAGAAAAAAAAGGTTGACCTAAACCTACTATGGCCTTCACTGCTTGACTTTGAAATCTGAAATGAAAAGGAGCTCAAGATCATCGGTGAAGAAGGTAATCAATTACTCAAGTGAACAGCCAAATCAAGGTAAAGAATGATTAAACAAATGAGTCAGCCAAATCAAGCTGTAGCACTATACCAGAGTAAGCAGCTGTGGAAGCCCTCAAATCCAGGATTTTCACACTAGACATATAGAGTCTGCAAAGATATACCATATAAATCAGCAGCAGGAATTTAACATTGCTCAATGGGCTCCATAAATATAAGGAAAATAGCCACACATGACACAAGTCATCAGACAAGTAGAAATGGGACAATGTAGAAGGAATAGACCCCATGAACTGGTTGTTCTTCAAAATCCTGCATAAACAAACATTTCTTTTACTGCCATACAACCAGAAACCATTTCAGTTGAGGCTTACTCAAGTCCATCTTTCAGCTACTAAGCCAACAATTATAGCCTGCAGTTAGAAGCTTTGAGAACTAGCTCAGTCAAGCAGTGTGCACTCATAGAACTACATTGATTTGGATTATCAATCTTATTACTGCTAGTAACACTAGCTTCAATAGTGAAATATCGAAAATCTTTCATGTTCTAACCTGAACTTTGTGGGAAGCATTGTGGACATGAGCCAACTACGAATGTTCAAACTATCAAAATTGCAGGTCAACACTAGTGCATCCAAAACAATAATCTGTCTTTCTAGCAATGGAGAAAGAGTCAGTTCAAAACATTTATAAATGCATTATATAGCACAATAGACATTCGGTTTAATTTGCATAAATTCCTCTTTCTAGCAGAAAGGAACTGATCTGTGTTCTTTATCATCAATCAGAAGATATTGGTCTCTAGACAAATTAAGACAATACAAATTGCACAAATCGAGAGGTGAAGTGCAGGATGTGCTTACGAGATGAGAAGGTGACATCTGATTGCAGATCTGGCACTGCCTCCCCCAACATAATCACACAATCGCTGGATCTGAAGGACAAAACTTACAAGAACCTGGTTCCCATGGAGGGAAATGACAGTGCATGCTGGATCGAGAGGCTGCACCAAAGTTGGAGACCACACCTTGGGTCGTGGGCTGCCCAGATGCCCACTACCAACATCTGCTCCAGCAGCGCGTCGGCGTCCTCCTTTCAGAAGAAGACCAGCCCGAGCACTGGCGTCAGCCTTGCACCCTCGCTCCCTTACCCTCCCGCACAGGGCGACGACACGAGCACGAACTCAAGGGCGCCTGCCGACCGCCGCAGCTAGGGTTGGCCGCCGCACCTGCCGCCTGGACAGGAGAGAGATCTCAGGAGAGGAAGGGAGAGAGAGAGAGACTGGGAGAATAAGAGAGCAGTACCAGCGGCCGGCCGCCGACGCAGGATCCCGGAGATGGCCGGCAAATCGCGCCTCGCACGAAGCACTCGCGCTGCGGGCGGCGCCTACTCGTGTGAACTAGCGAGACAGGGTGGTGAGGAGTTAGGGTAGGGTTAGAGGGGGTGGGAGGGGGATGGGGATGGGCTGCGGCCAGGGTTCTAAGTTGGGCCGCTGTCAACTTCCAGCCCGTTTCGAGGGTAGGGAGAAGTAAGGGTGGGTCTCCGTTGTTATTGGAGACGCGGATTGTTTACCGATGTCTCCTATATGACGTTTAATTGGAGACGCGGCTTAACTACTAGCGTCTCTGATGTTATTGAAGACGCGGATTGTTTACCAGCGTCTCCTATGTGACTTGTAATTGGAGACGCGGCTTAACTTCCAGTGTCTCTAATGTTATTGGAGACGCTTATTGTTAACCAGCGTCTCCAATGTGATACGTAATTGGAGACGCGGCTCAACTATCAGCGTCTCCGATGTGATTGGAGACACTTTTACTTGCCCGTGTCACCGATATGGAGACACATAGGAGACGCGTTTTGTTCAGCCATGTCTCCTATGTCACATTAGAGACGCGTTTTAATTTAGTGTCTCTAAAGCAATGTCTTCTTTGTGCCTTTTTTACATAGTGCGTTGCAAGATAGCAGTTGATTGGATCCCTTCAACAACCACTACAGGGAAAAAGGACATTCGTCCACCTCCATTTAGTACCTGTTGGCTGTTGCAAGAATGTCGTTAGTGTTCCCATCCTTATGCCTCCGCCTCTGCCTCCTATTTCACAACTACTCCTACGATACTACACTCCATCTACAGGGCGAAGACCAAAGAGAAAGGCAGTGCGCATATAAATGACTCTTTTTTTTTTCTAGCAAGCTAGCCTCGCTACCTGACTACCCCTAGTGTATTACTCTCCCATCTACAGGATGTAGACTGAAGAGACCGTAAGTGGGCACATAAATGATGGCTTTTAACAAAAAGAAATGAAATTGCTCATGTACGTTTGCATGCAGCAAGTGCTAGTGTGCTATGAACAGAGCATGTGAGGAAATACCCAGAACAAGAGGCTCAGGGATTTATCCCACATCAGCTATCGTTGCCTACTTTCTTGCTCAATTGCAAGAAGACGTGTCGCTATCGGCCATCTGATAAACACAATCAGCGCCAGGATTTTTCTTACCAGACTAGTCTTGTTAGGATAATTCTTAATTAGTCATTTATATGCCCATGCAAATCAATCCTTTCAGCAGTGAGGCTGAATCAAAACCTGGCGATGCCAGCAAACCACAGCATGAGCCTGTTCCCCGGCATGATGCCAGCAACCACGGTGCCGGTCCATGAGAGACGACGTCCAATGAAACCTGGACTTCTACATGCCCAAGCAACTACTGGCACCGTATAAACCAGAGAGACATCCTCTATACAGCAATCTATTGCATATGGATGGAACGGGACTTGTGTCGATAGTAGTTGCATCCCATAAGCATGGCCAGTGTTACTGACGCCTCCGGCTTCTATTTTTCGCTAATGACTAAGCTGCTCATAGTGTATTCTAGGAAGTGACCGAGGTTTAGTGTTTCACGAGGTATTTTATTTTCGAGTAGAAAAGAGAATGGAGGTTCATACCTTGCTCCCAATTTCCATTACTGAAGAATTATCAGAGTCCACGGCACAAATACAACCAAAAGAACAAAAAAAAAAAAGCCTACAGCAATCTTGGACCAGTGCGTCTTTGACGCAGCAGGTGAGCCTCTGTCTTTGATCAAAATGGCGACTATAGCCAGGAAAAAAATTCTCTTTAGTCTAGAAAAGTCGAGAACTTACCTATCTACTGGATGCATTGCCTGCAAATTTTGATGAACTCCACATCCATGCATGTGAGCTTGAAAAAGTGAAATGCAGAATAGTCGTCCTTCCAATGATTCATGTAAATTTCCTGCTGACTGTGAAGCTGCTAGTAATCTACATGCGTTCTAGAAACGCCAACAACACAAATGTAGCTAGCCCCATTAGACTTTCAATGCATCTATCTCTTACGACAATCTTAACTATGAGCCTCCGCTTATCATCTAGTGCCAGTAGCATTACCCTAATCTTGATCATGGGACACATTGTGTATCATTGAGTTTGGACTGAATGTTGAGATTTGTACAACAAACGTACAACCTTGCGCTGTCATTGTTTGGAATAGGACTCACCTTTGTTGAAGTTGCAACCCACAAAAATCGTTAGTGGTGCTCACACCTCCATCCCCTATTTCTATTGCATCTAGCCAGCTCGCAGGGTGCGATATCTGCTATGCATATGGGACTACCTATGCACTCCATCACTCCTACATTACAACTCTGTTGTTGAGGGTACACATGAATAATTGTGTCACACAAGAATGTCAACGAGATGAAGAAAATTGCAGAATATAAAGAAATGATTATTTTTATTTACAAACAAATGAGATAAGTAATTCATGTCTTACCTGTATTATTACACTTGTGGACAAAAGGACATCAGTCCTTGTTGCTAATCCTCCCCTCCCCATTTAGTCCTAGTTTGGGAACCGAGACTAAAGGTCTATGCAAAACCAAAAACACTTTGCACTTGGGACTTGAACCTGAGACCTTTTGGCTTGCATATAACTTCCTTGTCACCGCACCTACACAAGACATGTGACTTTAGTACGGGTACTATCTTTGAGGACACTTTAGTTAGTCCAGGTTGGTAACACCAACCGAGAATAAAGGGTGATCAACCAGAACTAAAAAGACTTTAAGAGGTCCTCACTTTTTAGAAGTGGATTAAAACTTCCGCCTCAGGTGATTAATGTCAACCTTTTAGTCTTGGTTGGTAGTACCAAATTGGACTAAAAAGAACTTGAGAGGTCCCCACTTTTAGAACCAGGACTAATGTCTTATTAGTCCTGGTTTTTTTCTACCGGGACAGATGGTGCCGAAACTATTGAGCTCTTTTATTACAGTGTTACATGCTCAGTTCATCAGACAGTTGAATGGGAAAATAAATAAATATGAAACTATTCTCCGAACTTGCATCTATTATGAAGACAAAAATTTGTCCCACGGCTCACTTGTTGTTTCTGCTCCCATCCTGTGTTTCCCCATGATTCCTTTCCACTAAAAACTACTAGCACTAGTGCTAGTTAGCTCCAAACGAAGGTTTTTGCATTGTTTGTTGGTTCAGCGGACAGGCTTTTGAGTGGAGAATATCAAACAATGTAAGACAGCTAGATAATCAATTATGCATCAGTGGATCACATTCAATATGCTCCCGATACCTCCAACGACTATGCCATGAGCCTTCTCTAGCTACTGGTAGGTTCTGTTGACAACATCATTGTTCTGATGACTTTGATATAGTAGATAAAATCTTCTGATTTTCTTCATGGATTCATATATATATAATAGAAGCAATAAAATGCACAATTCAGTATCACCTGCTTCCGAACACTTAATGTATTGTGTGAGGGATCTTGATACCCATTGGGTAATACAAGATGTAATATTCAAAATCCTCAAGGCTATTGGCTGGGCCGACTATGTGACGTGTACCAATACACCTATGATAATAGGGTTATACTCTCATCACAAGTTTACTTATACACATTCAATCCTGACGTGGCAAAATATGCACATGAGCATGATAACCATAGTTGTCAAGGTGTTTCCTAGGCGACACATATCTGCGACTAGGCGTCCATGCGGCTGGAGGCCGCTGCCAGGAACCATCGCCTAAGACTCCTCTGTCAGGCGACATTGGGATTTGTGATGCTTTTAATCTTCACTTGATTCTCTCATTCACTGCTTGGTTTAGCCTGCTTTTGCTCAATTTTTTTCTCTTCTAAGCTCTGCATGGAGACAGTGCATGAAGGGGAGCATGGCCGTCCCAGCATAAACCGGGCCCCGGTACAGAACTTTAAAGCGAGGCCTAATGGACTAACGAAATAAGTGATAAAATAACATATATAGATGATGTATTGGATCACAAAGAACATGATTTATCAAGTATTATACCTATTAAATATTGGGGCATAATTTTTACTTGAAATCATCATTCTTTTTGTGTGTATTGAAATAAAATCTTCTTCTCAAGATCCATCATGAGCAAATCAGTAAGATTCCAATAGCTTCAATTTAGATTTATTTGCAGGAGAAATGGCTTCGATAGTTCTTGGATCACTAGACATCTAGACTTACACAACACTGTTCACTAGTCCATACAAAACATTAAGTAATAAGTATTACCATGTGAAGATTAAATAAATTTACCATGTAATGTCTAGTGTCCTGGTTGCATATACATTCCGTCCGAAAAGCATGTCCAGGTCCATGGCCTCTGCCTCTGGCATCGTCGCCTCCAGCCGGTGGCAGCCGTCAGCCTCTAGCAGTCTAGCACCAGCGGACCGGCGTTTCATGAATTGTTGCATTGCACGTGCTTGGCGACGCTGCAGGACGGTGGACGCTGGCCCTAGACTTTAGAACAAGACTCACGATAAGTGTAGAATCTTTCAGGATCCCAATGCCTCTAACTCCTACGCTAAGCTTAACCAAGAGCTTCCTCTTATGAATATTTTCATCTAGTACCATCAGCATCATGCTCATCATACTCAGGGTACATACACTGTTTTGAATTTTGAATTTTGAGACTGAGGCTTAGCACTGAAATATCCAAGACAGGAGCAGCTTATATAGGTCTGCCGAGGACCTGACAACATACGTACCTCTTGGTATAATCAGTGATTCATCTATGAACTTCATTATTCTAAATGTAATTTGAAGGCATCCAAAGTTATCAGCTCACAGAATTATTCCGTTGTATTAATTGTTTCATTACTTATTCAAATGAAAATGTATATTAAAATAGACTTAATATTCTTTTCCACCTGCAAACATCAGTACGCTCACCAATTAATCCTAAGGAAGCTATAACTACCTAAAAACACCCCTTCATAAAGCTTGCATGGAGCATTTATAGCATCATCTTGGCCTGTGGCAGTGCACATGGAGCCATCACGGCCAATGGGGTGCAAAACGTCCCTGACATGGATAGCAAACTACTTCAATGGTTGTCTAGAACAATTTAGTAGTAATGTTTGCTGATGTGCTATTAGTACGTAATGCGCAAAATATAGATGTGCTCGTCTGATAACATCAAATGAGATGCAAGTGTTACATTTTTTTTTGCTTCTAAAAACAAAAGAACAATTAATGGACTTCAATTTATCCTATTAACATTTTTCAACATACTGGAGAACATCTTGCATCAATCTAGATGCTGATATTTCCCATCATTCTTTGAACAAACTGCATCGACATGCATCTACTTCGGTCATGAAGGAATAGTACTGTAACAAGCAGTTTATCTCTGTCCCGGCCAGCTGATGGCCCCCACACAGTTCGTGGCTAGTTCCTCCAGCTTTTCTTATTTGCTCAAGTTTGCACATCTTTGACAAGTGTATCTGGTGGTACTATGCTATGTAGCTCCAGGCAAAGTTGCAAAACCATTTACGTGTCCTAGAGAAGCCTCCATGAACGTCACTCATTGATGCTTGCATTGTGCTGCTGGATACCAAGCAACGTAAGAACATCAGATAATCCATTAATCCCTCAAACTTGTTTCCATGCTATTGAGCGATATCATGTAGAAGCAACAATCAGTACGCTCCCAGGACCTAGTGCCTCAACTCCCACTACGCTCTGGTGGCTGTAGTGTTGTCATAGTACCATCTGTGATCATTTAGAGTGGAAGTTTACTATCAGAATGGCTCCACTGCGGTCCAGGGGAAAAAGTGGGCGGGCAGCCGGCCACCCGCACCAGTATGCCAACTATTGTGGGGTAAGCTACCTAGGGGCCTGGGATCATATGGATGATATCACTTGCTGAATACTAATCCATGTGCAACTTTTGCTAATTTGAAGCCAAATTAAATTTGCAGTAGTAGGTGCCATTAAGGAGCTGGACTTTGCCGCGGGGGGTGATTCCAAGAAGCTGAAGCATAACCTTGGGTCATTTGTGGCTTGGAGGAAACGCTATATATCCTTTGACTCATCAGACTCTGATGATGATGCCGATGATGATGATGATGATAATGATAGCGACCGCAGACTTGACCCTGTGCCGCCACAAAGGGATGAGAGCCCGAATCCTCAAATGGATCCAACCTCGCCACCTCAAAGGGATCCAACCCTGCCGTCTCAAAGGGATCCAACCCTGCCACCTCAAAAGGAACCAACGCCACCACCTCAAAAGGAACCAACACCACCGCCTCAAAAGGAACCAACACCACCGCCAAGTTCGAGGCGCACGCCATCAAAGAGGAGATCATCCGAGAGGACTCCAAAGAAAAAATGGTTAATGGCAGCATAACATCACTCTTCAAGGTAGTTGATGGGGTGGAGATTTCTCTTGAAACTGTTGCGCATTTCCAGAAGAATTTCATTAAGTCAAAGAATCCAGAACCAAAAAAACTGCGTTCAGATTTTGCGCGATCCATCAGCAAGGGCCATTTGGTTAACTTTTCAAAGGTTGTGCACAATGAAAATATGCAACGGATAGAATTGAGGAAGGCTTTTTGTCAGGAAAACAACATATCTGAGGAAGAACTTCTTCAATTGGAGTTAAGTCAAGAGCCTGCTGATACTTATTGAAGTTTAAGCTAGGAAATGATCTAGTCGAGGCGAGCGATCTCCCCAAGTTACCCACGAGATTGAGAAACTTACATGCCTGGTACAAAAAAACAAAGCTCCTACATGTTTGCTGCAAGTTACACAAATGATGATATCTACAAGAAAGAAAATGCTAGTGACTTGTGGGTTTATTTTGAAGAACTATTTCAGTTCTACCAACAACGAGCCCTTGATGTCTCAATCATGGCCTTGTGGACTTTGTAAGTAATTTTGCTAATATGTCATACGAGTTCTTTATGAAGTGCCTAATACATATAACTTTGCTTTTTAGGATGGAGACTTATACATGTCAGCAAAATGGGATTAAGGACGTAGCCTTCTTGGACCCTACTGCTATCAATCAGAACACATTATCCTGGCAAGACACGTCGACTTACTTGCTTCAGGCTTTTCATGCCTTGAATAAGAAAAAACACATACTTCTCTCCTACAACTGCTTGTAAGTGAATAAAATCCTTTGTTACTGCAATACACTTGATATGAAGCTCATAAATTATTCAATTTTGTGAAATATGCAGCAACCATCATGTCCTCTTGGATATAAGCCTTGAGAATAGTAACATCGACATTTACGACTCAAAGAGAAGGGAGCGAACATATGTCCAGCCACTCATTAACCTTATGAACAAGTACATATGCAAAATCACTCTTTTATTTATATGTTGGATTTTGTTTGTTAGATCGGCTTCCGCCTAATTGTAGTCACTCTTTGTAATGTGACATAGGGTCTTCGGAATTTATCGTAAGAAAAGCAAGGTTCATAGACCTTTTTGGGGAGATTTCACTGTTAATGAACAAAAACGGATCCTAAGGCAGCCTGACGGTAATGATCATTGCGGGTTCTATGTTATGTACTGGATGCATGCTTACACTGGGGAAGACTACAGTGCAGTAGGCGCGCATGTATGTTTCAAATACTCTATAATTAGCTTTCATGACTTGCACTTAGTATTTGAATCTAACTGATATCTCTTTGATTTGTTTGGCAGAGAGATGGGTTGGACACTTCCGAGCTGTTGAGCGGCCAGCTAATATCACTTCAAGAGCAATTAGCCGGGTTTATTCTCGATCAGGTTGTCAGTCCAAAGGGAAAGTACCACTTGCTTGGCAGTGATGATTAGAAGTGATAACTTATCTAGTCGTTTGGAAACTGTATGAACTTTTGTTTGTGAACTCATTGGATCTATGGACTTATTGTTAGTTAATCGATCTATGGACTTTGTGGACTATGTAGTGAAATATTTCATTGTGGACATGTAATGATATTTCATTGTGGACGGATTCTGCATATTCTATTTTGTGGTTTATATTGCTGTCAATTGGTGAGTATAAATCTGGTTATGGTGTAAATATATATTTTTTTTGTGGCTGGAAAACATCATCACTAACGGTTTGAAACGTTGGAGAAGGAAGGCATCACTACCGGTTGACAACAAAAAAACATTGGTGATGGCTGCATCATCACAAACGGTTTGTATACCAAGCCGTTGGTGATATGTAATCATCAGCAACGGTTTTGTAGATCAAGCCGTTGGTGATAAGTATCATCAGCAACGGTTTTGAACCGTAGGTGATGTGTCACTCTCACTGCCGGTTCAAAAACCGGTAGTGATGCAGTACCCCATCACTACCACTTATGCCACAACGGTTTTGAAACCGTTGCTGATGGCAATTTGGAGCCGGTGGTGATAGGGCCTTGTGTAGTAGTGGAGGATCCATTATTTAATCTCCATATGTTGAGCTAGGTTATCAATTTGCATTAAATCAATGGACAAGTGTGGGCAGCGTCACTTAAAGATGGACGATACAAGTTCAGTACATAGTATTTATTTTAGTAATAAGAAATAGCACACGTACTGATCTATGGTGCTCTATGTATTCATCACCCATGTTTTGATCACATATACTCCTCTATGACCCATGCATATATATAAGAGCCAAGCTTTTGTCTAGCTGGGTAGAAACTTATTAGAAGAGAGGAGAGCCGTATGTACTCCCATGCCCCTGATGGGGGACTCACTGGATTGATTGATGGGTTTCTGGGAAAAAAAATGATGGGATTGGGAAACATAAGGAATTCGGATTTGAGCTGAAAATGCAGCAATAGCTAGTGGTGTATATACGCAGAAATAAGCATAGGAAATTACTCGACCTCCAGAGGTACCAAACCCACAATCTGTACCAGGTCCCTTCAGTTTCAAAAATTGTGGCTTCCATGGCCACACATAATGCAGCAGGGGCAGGGGTGCGGCAAAGTTCACATGCAATTGGGCAGTGCAAGTGGCGCGACCAATAAGGCTTTGAACATGTCAGAGTGGCGCAAGATTATGCTATATTTCTTGACGAACCTCGACGAAGTGAAGCCGTACATGTTGTAAGTTCTCAACCTAACCTGTTTTTGAGTAGTAACTATTCTGCATCCAACCCTTTGTGTCTTGTTGGTACAGGGAATTTCATCAATATTGGCGTCGTTCCTGGGATGCAACGTCTCAGGAATCTGATAGACTTCTTAGGGAAGGTGCGGGATCAGCAATGCCTGATTTCATTTCTTGGTTTAAACAGAAGGGTGGATCCGATTCTACCATGAGTGCCGAATTGACACAGGTTGCCAATGGCTTTGGCAATAAGGTCGGGTCGTTTACTGGTTATGATGTCAATGGATATCGCTTTCACACAACAACACACGAGTGTAGTCGGCCCAATCGAAGAACCACTAATAGTGGGTTTTTTACGATGGGCTCTAATGGGGTCAAGTATTATGGAAGAATCGAGAAAATATATGAATTGAGGTTTTGTGGTCGTTAAGAATTTAATCCTGTCATATTCAAATGTCATTGGTTTGATCCCGAACAAGTGAGACGAACCCCAAACCTTGGGCTAGTCGAAGTCCAACAATAATCCGTATATCGAGGAGACGATGTCTATATTGTCGCTCAACAGGCCACACAAGTTTATTTTCTCCAATACCCTTGTAAGACCGACGTGCGTCTTCAGGGGTGGGATGTTGTGTACAAGGTATCGCCACATGGTAAATTACCTGTCCCAAACAATGATGATTATAATATAGATCCAAACACATATGAGGGAGAATTCTTTCAAGAATATGGACTTGAAGGGAGTTTTGTCATAGATTTAGTAGAAACAATTGGAATGAAAGTAGACAATGAAGATTTAGGTGACGAAGACGATGGAGATGAGGTTGAAAATGTGATGGAATTACAATTACTTGAGCAATTGCAATTAAACGACGACAGTGATAACATTCTTCCTTCGGAGGATGACCATGATGATATCAACGCACGTGATAGTGATGATGAGTATTACCAACAAGCTAACATTGATGATGATGATTATTATTATTTCTAAAAAATTGTATGTGCCTTCATATTTTAGTTTATTTGTATTGCTATGATAATTTAATTTATATTCTCCTTATTTTTCTAATTTCTATAGTATATCTTGTTTATTTGTGCTAATTTGTCTATTCTTTTTATTGATAGGTGATTGAACAGATATGGCGGGCGGGAAGGTGAGGAACGTGAACTCCGTGTACCAAAGATCGAATCAACTACTTGAGCAGGGGCAGGGGTCAAGCGAGGGGCAGAGGAGGGGCAGGGGTCGCCCGAAAGGCAGTGGTGAGGGGTCCGGGAGTGGTCAGGGGGCTGGTACAGGACGCAGGCGTCGAGGGTGGAGGTCACCGCCACCTCCACTTGAGGAGGAGTAATCGTCTTCTGAAGACGATGACTTTGTACCACCCGTACAGCACCTGGAGTCGGAGGACGAGTCGGTGGAGGCGGAGGATGGGGAGGGGAAGGATGGGGAGGATGGAGAGGAGGAGGAAGGATAGGATGGAGAGGAGGAGGATGGGGAGGATGGGGAGGGGGAGGAGGACGACGATGGGGAGGATGGGGAGGCGGAGAAGGAGGCTGATGAGGGGGATGAGGGGCACCATGGGTACGAGGAGGCCGTTGGGGATCCACCCAGAGTTTGGTTGCGAGGTCCGTCGACCCTTCCGAATGACCAGCTCCTCACAAACGCCCGGTGATTAGGCCCTATGGGCAGAAGTAAGCACTTTTGACTCGATCAATATTCTTCATATGATATACTGCAAATCTCAAAAAAATTAATCACATTTCAAGAGTTGGGAGATTGTGTGCGTAGGTGATCATACACGCCTTGTCAATGGCATACTAGGCCTTTTGTGCTGGGAACACTTCCCTGGCATGGTTTTGCATGGTGGTTGTAGCGACCCTACCCGAGAAATGGGCCCACTTAAGTATATTTCACCTTCCATTGGTGCTAATACACTTAAATGTCCCCAAGTGCGGGTACGACCGGCAACTGAAGATCGCCCGTTCATACGCTCACTCGAAGGTGAGTTCCAAAGATCACATCATTCCACAATTCAAATTACAACAAGTCTCAGAGTTATTACAACCAAATTGAATTGATAATAAAATAGTTCAAGTTCATGCAGCGGAAAGTAAACGAGATACTAGCGACGATCCATAGTATCGTCACGATGAAGTCAGCCGTGACGCTACTCCTCGGGAGAGGTCGGCTCCCACTCGATGCTGTAACCAGGAGGAAGCTGGGAGGCCCAAGCCATAGAGGCAGCTACCTCCTGAGGGGACGATCCTGAAAATTTAAGCCACAAGCAAGGCTGAGTATACTAGTTATACTCAACAAGACTTACCCGACTGGTGACCACTACATCACCGACTCCTACAATGAGAGGCTATTTGGCTAGTGGGGTTCTTTTGCCAAAAGCGTCTAAGCTGTTCTCTAGTTTATCCATTTTGATTTTAATTCCTTTAACCTATCCATTCTAGGTGAGCCTAGCTAATCAATCAAGTTTTGCAATACAATTATTCCATACAAAGATTTCATCCTTCCAAGTTCACTTCATAATATGTCATACATCGGTCAAGCAGTCTCATTAACCGCGAGAATCGGACAGTTCGAACCGAATTTACTACCTGGCCAGGGGAAACCCACACACACGGAATGGTTGGAAATGCCAACACACCCCAATCCTTTCTCCTCTCTCTGCGAGTGGCTCCCGAGTCCCAAAGCCTCGGGGTAGAGGTTCACCACTACTGGGACTCACGCAACTACCCCCATGTGCCCATGGGATAACGTTTCCAAGACAGAGGGCTGTCGGACCTGCTCGCATCGATCGGGTACCGGGACTTACCGGTCCCATGGTCCGTGCATATGTGTGGTACGTTCAAAAGCTTGACACAAAAGTACCACATGTTTCCAATTAAACCATCGATAGACGGGTATCTACAATCATCCGTCCATCATCTCTAGTGTTTCTGATATGAGTAGACATACAACTCCTATATCTCGCGAGTGTCGGAAACACTCGACTTCTAACGGTCTCAAGCATAGCGACTATTGAACCTAACATACTAGTGTTCAATCAAAGGAACCTATAATCATGCAATCTAGGGTTTCATTCAACTCCTTGAAACTTAAATGCACAAACATATAATCAAAGTAAATTGCGTAAAGTAAAATTAGGTTATGCTCTGGGGCTTGCCTTCCGGCTCGAAGTGGTACTCCTGCGCGGGGCTCGGATCCACGTGCACCGCGTTCACCTCGGACTCCTGGGCAATCTCCTCGGCAGCGGGGGCTAGCTCGTAGACTCCGTCGGCGAGACCCGAATCTACACGAGATGCATGAATGTTTAAGTATCGAGATTTAATGGAGTTAGGGTTTGCTCACTCCTTGGTTAATGAATTGGAAAGGATAAACATTAACTATAAGTGATTATACCCTCTTCATTTTGAACCTTGAATTTAATTTATGAGATTTAGTTTTCTCTTTTCTTTTTCTTTTTCTTCTCTTTTCCACCATTTAAGTCCTTTTTCTATTATTCAAAAGGTGAACTTAGGATTATTATTTTAAGGTGCCATTTGGCCAGAGCATTGCTCATGCCAAGGCAGGAGCCTAGCCCAAAACTTGGCTCAAGGTGATTTTTCTATGATTTATTAAAAATGTTATCATCTTTTTGCCTAGAGACAAAATAAAATCCTAAAAAAAAACTATAAGGTTTCTGTCCACGCCACTTGGCACAGTGACTTAGGTCACCAAGAGTGACCTCTCTGCAAGTTTGCAAGTGAGGTTGATTTATGGTTATTTTTGTGGAATTTCACCATGTTTAAGCTACCAAAAATCATTTAGCCATTTCCAGTATCCAAAAATTACCATTCTCATTTTTCTGAGGTTTCTAATGTCTTGATTAGGCTTCTGTGTGAAGGAGGTGATGTTTCACTGAGTGAATTAATTTCTGTGATTTATTTGCCAAAACAGCAGGGTATATGTTTGGAAATTCATAGCTCTAAATCCACTAGGAATTTTTGTGCACCACTTGGGCAGAGATCCTATGTCAACCCTAAGTCTAACATATCCAAAGTTCAGCCCAGTTATGAAGAAAGTTGCTAAAACTTTGATAATTTTTAAACTGTAAACTAAGCCTCAACTGAGTGAGGTGCAAAGGAAGAAGTTGGACTTCTTGATTCACTAGTCACTACAAAATTGGTTTGGCATTTTTCTGATTTTTCTACGATTTTCTACGAATTTTTGAAGTTTGCAGTGAATAGTGCTCAAAAGATAGAATCTATTTTACGCTGTGAACCCTAGAAGATTTGAAACCTTACAAAAGGGTCCCTGGAAACTTACAGTCGGCCCCCTAGAAAAAGGAAGAAGATACAAAGAGGTCCCCGAGCTCGTCGGCGTTCTCACACCGGCGGCGAGACGGGGTCTCCGGCCTCGGTGAGTGGCGCAACGCGTAGAGGGGCTCACCACGGTTCTTTTGAGCTAGAAGTCAACGGCGGGGATGGCCGGGAACGTGCTCGGCGACGGCGGTGGCGGCTCGGCAAATCCGGCGAGCGGCGACCGGCGACGTCGGGGTCGGAGAAGGTCGGGGAAGGGGTCGATGAGCACCAGTGTGACACGGCGAAGCTGTTGGTGCCCTTGGTTCAGCCGGAGGAGGAGCGGAGCGAGCTGTCCACGTGCGCGGGCGGCGGCGGAAAGCTCGAGCTTCTCCGGCGAGCTGCGCCAGCGGCTGCGGTGGCGGAAACGAGTTGGGGTTTGGTCGGGGAGTGGCAGTGGGTGATGGGGAAGCTATTGCGTGCCTTGGGTTGTCCGGAGGAGCAACGGAGAGGGCTGGCCGCGTGAGCGAGCTCGGCGGCGGCTCTGCGAGCTCCGGCGAGTGTTTTCCGGCGCGGAGAGGGAGGGAACTGTTTGGGGGTTTAAGTAAGAGGTAGAGGGGAGGAAGAGGGTGCTCGGGCAGCTCGGGATGGAGGCTGGGGCAGCTCAATGAGCTGTCGCGGCGGCAACAGCGTGCGCGGGCCGTGGATGCCTTTTCCCGGCGTCAACGCGCGCGCAGGCGAGCGCAGAGCGGCAGAGCGCGCGTGGGCGAGGAGAAGGGACAGGACAGAGGGAAAAGGAGACGCTCGGGTCATGAAAGTCGCGCGACGGACCCGTGGACAACGGCGGCGGCGCTTTTGTCCGGCGGCTCACGGCGGCGACGCGACGGCGAGGCTCGGGTCAGCGCTACAGTGCGCCATTGGCCACGCGACTTGGGCAGACGCGTGCTCCAAGAGCGGGGACACGCAGCCGTGCCATTGGCCGGCTCAGGCGAGGACGGCAGGCGTCAGGACGCTGCCGGCGGCGAGCTCGGGCACGCGCAAGCGCGGCGTGGGCAACCCGTAAGCACGCCTCGCCCGGTGCAAAGTCAACTTGGTTGGCATGGCTCAAACTTCAAAAATTTGAACATGACTCAGAAATCTTCCAACATGAAAATGGTTTAGAATTTCATGGGACACATCCCTGCACTGGAGATTTTGAGAAAACGTTGAAAATTTGGCCGTGATTCAAAAGGGGGTAAAACCCTGTTTTGAACTGAATTTCTGGAATTCGAGGGGCTAAATGGCAAAATTGGCCAAAGTGCCAATTGAGGAAAAGTTCCGAAATGTGAAGCTGCACAACTTTTCTTTTTGGAGATTTTGATGTTCTGTGATAAAATCTCGAGTTTTGGCTAAGATTCCATTTCAGCTTTGAATTTGAATTGGAAATTTCAAATTCCAAAGTTAGGATCTGAATTTTGAGATGCTTCCAAACATTTTTAGGCTATGGTTTAAAAAGAGAAGTTTCTTGGTTTGACTTATACTCCAACTTTCCCATTTGCACTTTTTCAAGTTCTTAGGTAGTTTTCAAAGTTTTCTTTATTGCTTCATTTGAATGGTTTTTTTGACTCAAATTTGGGAAATTTCCTTCATTTTCTATAAATTCACTTTTGGATCATGTTTAACTTGATTAACCCTTAGTTTAGTGTTGATTAACACCAGGGGTGTTACAGTGGTGTGTACGAGCCGGCATTGACTTTTAAACACTACTACTCAGCGGTGGACCAGCGAGATCTTTTGGAAAGGCTTTTTGATAACGTGGCGGAGCGGGTGAAGGGCGAGTTATGGGTAAGTTGACCTCACACTACATTACTCTATTCATTGCATTCAGAGCATGTAAGCATTGTATGTATATGCAGGATTTCTTCAGGTGCGAGGATGGATATGAGGCAGATGCGCAGGGTAATGCTCATAGAGCCTGCAAAAAACTAGTGCATGACATGCATTATGAGACGCGTATCCAGGCTATCATTAATTACCATGCAGAAGTGCTTCACACGAGGGTCACCAAGGAGGAGGCAAGAAAGATGACGCTGAACAGGGGGCAATACCTCCAGGTAACTAACAACCTTGAAGACTCTTCTTTCCTGAGAATAAACATACTTCATTTGATATTCTACGTTCAATTCATGTCTTGTAGGCGCCTGTTAGTTGGTGTAATAATCATGCACAAGCCTGGGAAAGAATGGTGGATAGGTGATGCTTTGTTGAATGGCTGGAGAAGCACAACCTTGCCCGGGAAAAGCATTTGAAGATGCAAGGACCAGTGCACCATCAAGGCAACCGAAACCTCAGGGCATTTGCGAAAACATGGGTAAGCGGATATCTTTCTTTGCTTTGATGTTGGACATAGTGATAAATATCTAACAACCTTACACTCATTGTCCGTAGTCTGATTCACATGGTGGCTAGCCTTGTGGCAAGGTGAAGGTGTACGCTTTAGCTCACATGGGCAAGGCGACGATAGACACTGACTTCAGCATGGAGACACCGGCCTCAGCGTACACCAATCCGACAATCGCCCCACGGCTTAGTGCATACACAGAGGGCAAGGGAGGTCCATGGGTCAGAGTACGATCCAAGCACCCAGCACTTTGATGGACGAATCGTCATGGAGGTAGGAGGAGGCAAAAAGCATGGGCGTTACTAGATGGGTGACGGCACGATCGACTTGGCCTCGACGCCAAGACTCTCCGAGATTCGAGCAAGGGCGTCGAGTGGAAGCGATGCGATACGCCCAAGACAAACCGTTGACCAGATGCAGATAGCGAGTCTATAGGTTATTTCTGTTTGCTTTGGGCTTTTTTAAATTCTGACACTATTAATTTGAATTTCTAACATATATTACGTTGCAGGTCCAGCTACAAGAAGAGAGGAGCCAACGGGAGCAAATAGAGGCCTCCATGAGCCAGATGTACCTTTGGATGCAGAATGTGGGTGCTCAGATCTCTATACCTCCGCCACAGATTCAATTGTACCCAGTGCCTCGTGAACACACACCTGTGAGTATATATGAATGCTTTAGTTTGTATGTTGGTAACTTAATTCTTCCCCCACATGTGCAATATATTATTCTTTGTGCAGGGTCTATCGGCGGCATCAATTGATCCTGCTGCTAATGTGTCGCCTGGTGCTACTTTGTTGCCTTAGGGGACTTGGGGATCTCAGCCGACGCCACGAGGCCCACTTGCTATTGTGTCACCTTGGGGCATTGGGGCTCTCAGCCGTCTCCGTCGCCGGAGGCAAACCCACAGGATCAGGATCTATCCACACCCTTCCCCTCCAACCCTTAGGAACGAAGGCCGCATTACTAGGTAGTGAACTTGTTGCCGTTTGATTGAACTTGATAATGTCGTGGTTGAACTTGCTTTGGATGTCGTCGAACTCTATTGTTTGTCGTTGAATATCGTGGTTGAACTTGGTTTGAATGTCGTCGAACTCTATTGTTTGTCGTTGAACTTCTAGTTTACCTTTCTCGTTGTGTAATAACTATTAACTATGTGTGGTTGTGCAATGTCTATATAAACTGCCTGTAATGCTTATTGTGATGACTATGTGGTTGTGCAATGTATATGTAAACTGTCTGTGTGATACATTTTTTATTAGGGTATCATATACCAAAACAAAAACAGAAAAAAGTAGGCACAATTACCATTGTTTGCCGTGAGAAAATGACCCAGGCTCACGGGAAAGGAGCCTGGGCCCTGGCTCACGGCAAAGAGTGCATGTTTGCCGTGAGCCTTGGCCCTAGCTCACGGCAAACAGGCAATCTTTTCCGTGAGCCAGGGCCCAGGCTCACGGCAAAGAGCCTCCACGCCGCCCCTTCCTGCCCTGACAGGTGGGCTAGGAGTGTCTCTTTGCCGTGAGCCGTAGTGCTGGCTCACGGCAAATATCCTCCCTTTGCCGTGAGCCATATCCAAGGCTCACGGCAAAGGGCCTCTGTTTGCCGTGAGCCATATCCAGGGCTCACGGCAAACATCTGAGCGGGCCCCACTCACACCGTTGGCTCGCCGTTTCCTGCCGTCATCGTCACTTTTTTTTGCCGAAGGGGTTTTTTGGCTCTCGGTAAATGTTTGCCGAGAGCTTGGTTTGTGGCTCACGGCAAAGGTCTCTTTGCCGATACGATTTTTGCCGTGCGGGGTTTGCCGTGAGCCGACTCACGGCAAAGGCTTTGCCGTGAGCTTTTGCCCCTTTGCCGTGAGCCGGCTGAATCCGGTAGTGCAAGTTCACATGCAGCTCAGCTCGGGATGCGAAAAAAATCAGGAAACGACTTAAGAAGAAAAAGTGTGCTTGATCGACTGATTACTGTACTTGCCTTGTGGTTCATCGCTGGGGGTAGTTGGTGCCGCCAGTTTGATTGGAGTCACTGGTCACAATCAAGCAGATGGGAGTGTGTCATGATCGTTGATGTGGACCAAGCGTGACAGTGCATGCATGCAGCTAGCACGCAGGAAGCAGCCCGTTGATGCTTCAGATCCTATCTCGGGTTTGGTTATCTGTTTAGTTGTGTATTCAATTCAGCATGTGTCCGCCACCCAAAGCCACAGCGACTCCGACAGAGTTTAACCCTGTCCGATGTGCGCTTGTGGAGTTTTTTTCCCTCCAACTATGTTGTCTTAATGAAACTGTACAGTGAAAGATAAAACTGAATGCTCCTATATGCATCTCCGCTGTCTGCTTGTCCCGCACCGCACATGCCAGCTGGAAACAAACTCGCTTTGAACGTGGAAGTGTCAAAAGCATAGACCTAGAAGCATTAAACTTCAAGAGGGGGCTGCTATTCAATGATCGGCAGCAATTGCTAGCAGCGCACAGAGGAGCTAGAGAGTCATCCTGCACCCAGGTACTTCTCTCGGTAGCATCTGCAGCCCTTAACATGCTCGGTGTTCCTGACACCTCCAGCTCCTATTTTTGTCTGACATCAGCATTAGGTGCGATGGCATTGGATATGCCTACCTCTCTATCCGTTTGACAATCCTCTCTTGATCAAAGAAATTACTAGTGTCCGGTACCACTACTAGGCCTGTTTGGCAGCACTCCAGCTCCTATACAGACATATTATTGCCAGTGCCAATTATGTATGAACTGAGCAAACAGATAAATATGCAGTCAAATAGAACAAGATACCTGGTTTGTCATCAAGAGGACCTGAATTAGGGTGTGTTTGGATCTTGTTGTAACACGGATTTTCTAGTATTACAAACAGTAACAAAGTCAAGGTTGACTTCTTTCTCGTTCCTTCCAAAAAATTCTCCTCTACAGTTACTGCTGACATGCTATTTATAGGGGTCAACCTCGTATGTTTACAAGACCGTTACTTCCCGCCAGAATTCCTACACATAGTCTAGCTTTTGGACAACCGTTGCTTCCCGCCAATCCTCATCTTAGCCTCGTCGCAGATGATAGACTCGTTTCAGCATCTCCATATTCCATACCCAGCCTCGTAACATTGTCCTCTTTGTCTTGACTTCTTCGATCCTGCTCGATAAGGCTTTAACCTCTTCGAATTAGCTTCACGCTTGTCAGCTTCGTCCTGACTTCTCTGATTTCGCCGGCGACTTTTGCCTCTTCGAAATTAGCTTCGCATTTATCTTCTTCATTCGAAACTCTTCAGTCTCGCCTGTAAAAGTAGAAAACATGATTCCAAGGGGCGTCTCCCCAACAGTAGCCCCTTCGTCCTTGGATTCGAGTTTGTTACTATTCATCCCTCGAACTCCTGGGACGAAACCCAAAAGGCGTCCCCTTGGATAAATTTGGCGGTTACTTGGCGCCTTTCCACGGCGCGAATTTCGGAACTTACCGCGCCTATAAATAGTAGAAGTTACCCCCTCCTAAAATTACCTTCGCTTTCACTTTTGACCTCGTGTAGTTGTCTTCGCTTTGCTTTAACTCTCATTGCTGACCTCGTGCTTCTGCCTTCGCTCTTTTCTGTTTGGTGCTGCTTGTTAAGATATTTGAAGTGCTTCGTAATTGAAAAAAGGTTAGTTTTGAAGAATCTCTGTCTTCGTTTCTTGTTTTGTTATGTTTTTAATTTCTTTTGATATTAGTTTCGGGATGGCCCACATCGAGTCTGCTGCTATTCCGACTCCTGATGCGGAGAAGGAGGATAATCCTGTGGCTTCTAACCCAGGGAGCGAAGATCTAGAGGGAGTCGAGGCCAGCGTTGATGAGCTTGTTGAAGAATCAGCTCCCAAGACCCTTCATTTTGGTCGGTCCTCAGTTACTTCAGGCATGATTTCAACTTATGAACAAAATGGATTTTTTCCTGCTGGTGTTGGCCGTGCTCCGGGTCACGAAACTACCCCTGATCCTCAGATTGGAGAGGCTGTCGTTTTTACTGATTTCTTTACTGCTGGTCTTCGATTTCCCTGCGACCCTATGCTACCTCAGATATTTGACCGATTCAACGTCAAGCTCCATCAACTGACACCAAATTCTTTTGTTCAATTGTCAAAATTCTTCTGGGGAGTGAAAACATTTGGCGGTGAGATTGACATTGATACCTTCGGTCGTTACAATGAACTTCATCTTCAGAAGAGGTCGGTATTTCTGGAAGAAGGCGGCGAAGAACATATTGGACAGTTTGGTGTTGCAACCTTTACTTCGCGTCGTCGAAGTGCAGCCCTAAAGGTTACCAAAATTGATTTCTCTTACGCTCAGCGAAATCGTTGGGATGTTAACTGGCCGAAGTCCTGGTTCTATGTTAAGGTTGGTTTCGCTACACCAAACTCCAGTGAAGTACATTATCCATTTGCTGGCCCCCTTGGCAACATAGAGGTTTCTACCGTGATTGATTTCGATAGAAAATCTGAGTCTTTTAAGAAGAACAGTCCTTGCTTTTATCATGCTACCCGACGACTCACAGGCCGTGATGTTGTTGAAGAGTTTTTGGCTGCCGGAATCTGGCCTTTGGGAACAGACTGGAAACCATTTCGAATTGAGGAGAGGCCGATTCCTGGTTTCATCTTGCCCACCACTTTTGCTGTTTTTGGTCTTACAAAACCTGAAGGTGTCAGTGATGACGATCTTATTTTGAATGTTGAATGGGCTGCGAGGTCTTTAGTTGGTCCTTTCACCGAAAAGGAGAAGAAGTCAATGATTGACTTCTTCGAGAAAATAAGTCGTCTGAATCGCCCGTGGATAGAAATGGGCGTTCAGTATGGCGACAGGGTTAAACCTTCTAAGCCTCAAAAACGTATGAAACTCGCTGGAAACATTGGATCCGAGCAAGCTGGTGTATCACGAAGATACAAGAAGACTTCATCAAAGGTTTTAATCTCTTCAAGTCAAGATGCCCCCCAAACGAAGACAAAGCAGCTCGAGGCTCAGAAGAGAAAAATTGCTTGTGTGCGACAATCTACCTCTGCGCCAACCAAGAAACCTCGACTGACTCGCAAGGTAGACTTGTCTCTCCTAGATGGTCCGGAAGCTGAGGCTGGAGTTGAGAAAGAAAAAGAAGCTATTGAAGCAGCTTGTGGACTTCTGGGAATTGCTGGCATTGATGACCTCGGCACATCGGGGTTTATGAAGGACTTGGCAGGCACTTCTGCAGCTTCGGGTGAAGGTTTGTTTGTTCCTTTCATGAAATGCCCCGGTGCTAGAAAGAGCCTCACAGGTTCAATAGCAAGTGTTGTTTCGAAATCTCCAAAAAAATTCGATCCAGACTTTCTTGAGCTCTTAGAGCATAACTTCGGCTTGTATTCCACAGAACCAGCCGTCGAAATCGTGAATGTTGAGAAAGACAAAGAAGACGAAGCCAAACTTGAGGTCAGAAATTTTAATTTGTACTATACTTGACCTCTAAATTTCTTCTATTGTTTTTGCTTATTTTGCTTGATATTTTTAGGTCGAGGTCGTGGATGTCAAGGGTAAGAAAATCCCTGAAGAAACATCTACGAAGCTTTCTCAAGACTTGGCTGCTTCTAGTTTTGTTGACCTTGATGAAGATACTGATGAGATGCGAGGTGAGAAAAAAAAATCTATCATCACTTCATGTTTAGTTTCGTTTTTGATTCTTATATTTTGTCTTCGTTTTCGTAGGTTACAAAACATCTTTGGAAAATCTTAGCTTTGAAGAGCTATCTCGCTTGAGCGTCTCCACAGCACGCAAGGTTCGTGCTTGCTTCTTACTATTTTGTCTTTGTCTCTTCCTTTCTTTATATTTGTCTTACGTTTTTGTTTTCGATTCGCTTCCTTAGGTTAAGCTGATCAACGCGGTTTGTGCTTCAAAGTCCAAAACCGCTGCTGATCGACTTCGCTTCTTGGAGAAAGAGAATGAAAGGCTTCGGGATGTCAACGACAAACTTCATAAAGATATGACTAAGCTCGAGGACAAATGGGACGCAACAGATAGAAAATATAAAGCGTTGCAGAAAGACTTTGACGATAACCTGACTGTGATTGAGAACCTTCGTGATGCCGTGGTTCGCGAGTCCGATGCTGCGAAAGAGGCTAAGACTAAAGTGTCTTCCCTCGAGCTTAAGTTGAAGGAAACCGAAGATGCTCTAGCCTCGTCCAAGACTCTTGATGCTGAGAGGATTAAACGAATTTTTGATTCGTATTGTAGCTCGCTCAAGCAGTTCGGAGCCACTCCTTACGCTCTTCCGACGGACTTAAACATTGATAACTTCTTATCTTGGATTGAAGAAGAATTTGCTGGTCTCGGGGACGTCTTTTCTGTTGCTGGCGATAACTTCGCACTCACCTGCACCGATGGCCTCGGTAGATTCCTCGAGAAAGAAGATAAGGAATTGCTCCTTCGGGTTTCTGGTTCTGGATTTCGGTTTGCAGACTTCGGAGATCTGTCCTCGCCTTGTTCAAAAGAAGTCGAAACAATGAAACGTCGTTTCTTGGGGGACTTCTGGAACGCCTATGGACGAGATATGGCTAAGGACTCCTCTTCGAAGGTAAAATACTTTCTCTACATAACTTTGCTTCTTCTTCTCTTTTTATCATTATCAAAAATTCTAAGTCTTTTGCTTGGTTTCTTCACCAGGAAGAAACTGAGGATGCAGAAGCTGAAGAAGCTGAAGAAGAAGTAAGCGAGGGAGCAAAAGATGAAACCCTGGGTTCGCCTCGTGATGGTGACGAAGCTGAATCTCCTTGTGAAGAAGGAGAAATTTAGTCACGAGTCGAAATTAATTATTGTAAAGAACTTGCTGCAAGTCATGAGCGATGTTTGTGAACTTCAGAGCAACTTAAACATTGAAGTTGTTCATAATTTTGTTTATATTAACCTCGTCATTAACTTTGGTTTTTGTTTCGAAGTGCATGCGTCGGACTCGTACAATTTCTTTTCATTCGAAGCTGTTTACACATTATCTTGTTTCTATAAGATCATGACCTTTAGCTTCGTTTTCGCTATAGGGAACGCTTAAATATTCTTTGGCCTCTAATTCCCTTGTTAACTCGAGAAAACCTTGGAGCGGATGTACTTTTCTCCATATATTGGCTTCTAATTCCCTTGTTGACTCGAGAAAACCTTGGAGCGGATGCGCTCTTCTCCAGGATCGCACAACTTGAGAAGGCGTTGCTGCACGAAGTATCTACGGGCCTTGTGCTGATGTTAGTCTTTGGCTTGGCCAGATCATGCCGTCGAGCATTCCTTTGATTCCTGCTGCCTCTCATTTCTAGGAAAATTTTTCTTTTTTCATTTGCTTTGCTTTTTCTCTTGCCGAGGCTCGTCTCCCGGCTTCCCTTTTATAGTGGTCTTTGGACCCTTGGTAAAATAAAGATTTCACCTAACCTTGTGTCCTTTTTGAAAGGTACAGGTTAGGTGATTCGTTTTAATGTGTCAGTTGCTTGATGAAAGCTTGTTTTTGAATAAATGCAAATGGGGGCTTCTCTTTTTAGCCTTTGAAAAAGGCGTCCCCTCCCTCGATAGCCCCTTTGTGTTTATTCATTGCTTCTTACTTCGAGCAACGAATCTGAAAGATTACGTTCTCTTGTTTTAATTTCGAAATAGGGCAACTCTGTTGCTTTTTTCGTTCCCCTGATTTGATCTAGACAATTGGTCTTTTTTTTTTTGCGAGGTATTGTTTTTGACCTCTTTCTTAGAGAATTTTATTCGAGATTTCTTTGGCGAGGTTAGTTTTTCCGATCTCGACCTTGGACTGTTTTGCTCAAGGCTTCTTTTAGCGAGGGTATTTTTCCAAACTCAGCCTCGAGCTATCTTGCTCGCGGTCTTCTTTTTACGAGGTTATTTTTCCAACCTCGGACTCGAGCTATTTTGCTCGAGATCTTCTTTTGCGAGGTTATTTTTCAACCTCGGCCTCGAGCTATTTTGCTCGAGGTCTTCTTTTGCGAGGTTATTTTTCAACCTCGGCCTCGAGCTATTTTGCTCGAGGTCTTCTTTTGCGAGGTTATTTTTCAACCTCGGCCTCGAGCTATTTTGCTTGAGGTCTTCTTTTGCGAGGTTATTTTTCAACCTCGGCCTCGAGCTATTTTGCTCGAGGTCTTCTTTTGCGAGGTTATTTTTCAACCTCGGCCTCGAGCTATTTTGCTCGAGGTCTTCTTTTGCGAGGTTATTTTTCAACCTCGGCCTCGAGCTATTTTGCTCGAGGTCTTCTTTTTGCGAGGTTATTTTTCAACCTCGGCCTCGAGCTATTTTGCTCGAGGTCTTCTTTTGCGAGGTTATTTTTCAACCTCGGCCTCGAGCTATTTTGCTCGAGGTCTTCTTTTGCGAGGTTATTTTTCAACCTCGGCCTCGAGCTATTTTGCTCGAGGTCTTCTTTTGCGAGGTTATTTTTCAACCTCGTTGAATTTTTTGCTTAAGTACTTTTAGGGGAGTCTCCTTTATTGATGTTTTGGAGATATTTACATGGGTTCGCCTCATTAAAAACCTCACCTCCAGTTTCCTGGAGCCCCTTTTGTGAGGAAAAGAGTACGACCTTTTGTGATGAAAGAGAAAAGAGGTGCTACGTATTTGTGCTTATAGTTCCGCACATTTACGAAGTTGACCTTTACAAAAAGAACTGAAATTTGGAAAATACTGTACCGCTTTATTTGTTTCGATTCTAGTTATAGTACTTGCGAAGTTGCTCCACATTCCATGAGTGAGGTAATTCTTCTCCATTCTCGGTGGACAAATGATAAGACCCTGGCCTCGAGCTTCTGGTGACAATGTATGGTCCTTCCCATTTTTCCTCGAATTTGGATAAGTTTTCTGCGTTATGGTTTCTTTTGATTACCAGGTCCCCAACTCTGATCTCTCTTATCTTCACTTTTGGGTCGCGCCACTTTCGTGTTTGCCTTTGATATGATTCGAGGTTATGTGATGCAACAAGTCGATCGACTTCGATTAAGTCCTTTTCCACCATTTCTTTTTCACCTTCGTCACTGCTAAGTGTTACCCTTAGTGTTTTGGCCTTGATTTCTTCTGGAACCATTGCTTCAGTTCCGTATAGCAATCTGAAAGGAGTGAACTTGGTTGCTCTGGATTCTGTGGTATTATGTGACCATACTGCGATTGGCAAATCGTCAATCCATTTTCCCTTTTTGTGGTCGAAGAGCATCTTCCTTATAGCTGAAAAAATGATGCCGTTGGCTCTTTCAACTGCACCGTTTGATTGCGGATGGTATACAGATGCGTACTTCACTTTGGTTCCCATTGTTATGCAAAAATCTCTGAATGATTCGCTGTCGAATTGCTTTCCATTGTCTACCGTTATTTCTTTTGGTACCCCGAATCTACAAATGATGTTATGCCAGAAGAACTTTTGTATTGTATGCGAAGTTATCGATGCTAGAGCTTTTGCTTCGATCCATTTTGTGAAATATTCCACAGCAACTACTGCGAATCTGCAGTTTCCTTGAGCTGTTGGGAGAGGCCCTACTAAATCTATTCCCCATCTTTGCAATGGCCAAGAAGGTGTGATGAGCTGCAACAGTGAACATGGAATCCTTTGATTGCTTGCGTTCTTTTGACATGCTTCGCATTTCTTTGCTACTTCATCTGCATCTTTTATCATTGTTGGCCAAAACATTCCTTGCCTGACCGCTTTTGCTGCGAGGGCTCTTGGACCAATATGTGTTCCGCATATCCCTTCGTGTATGCTTTTTAGTATCGCCATTCCTTGTTCTTTTGCAATGCATTTTAGCCATGGTGCTGATATCCCCTTCTTGTACAGCTCTCCTTGTACTATCTGGTACCCCTTTGCTCTTGCTGGTATTCTTTTAGCCTCGCTTGCTGAACAGGGTGTGAAATTGTTTTGTAGGTATGCCATGATTGGTGCTCTCCAATCTTCCCAGCAGATGTGTGCTAGATGCTGCTTTTTGATTGAGGGGATGGTCATGACCTCGTAAATTACATCCTCAGGTAATTCTTCCTTCTTTGCTGCTTTCTTGGCTAAGTCATCAGCTTCGTTGTTGTCGTTTCTGTGTATGTGTTCCACCGTGAATCCTTTGAAGTGTTTCTCCATTTCTCTGACCTCTTCGAGGTAATCGATTAGTTCCGGCTTTTTAGCTTCGCTATCCTTTTCGATGTGGTCCCTTGCTATTTTTGAGTCTGTCTTCACAATGAACCTTTGTTTTCCTAGTGATTTCATTTTCCGTAGCCCAAGCAAGAGCGCTTCGTATTCTGCAACATTATTTGTGACTAGAATTTCTTGATTGCTGAATTCCAATCGTGCAGCGAATCTTGTTTTGATTCCGCCTGGTGAAACCAGTATTGCAGAGATCGCTGCACCTTTGTTACAATATGCTCCATCACAATAGACTGTCCATTGTTTTTCATCTTCGTCCGAATTTTCATGCTTTGGAGAGGTCCAGTCTACTACGAAGTCAGCTAACACCTGGGATTTGATTGCATTTCGTCTTACGAATTCAATATTGAATCCAGATAGTTCTGCAGACCATTTGCTAATCCTATTCGAAGCTTCTCTATTTGCAAATAACTCGGCTAGAGGTTTGTTGGTGACGACTGTAACTTTGTGAGCTTCGAAATAATGCCTGAGTTTTCTTGATGCCATGAGCAATGCATATGCAATTTTTTCGAGTTCCGAGTATGACTTCTTGGCTCCAGATAATGCTTCAGAAACGAAGTAGGCTGGCAACTGCTTCAGAATGCCCTCGATTTCGGTTTCTTGTACTATTGCTGCGCTTACTGCTGATTCTGATACTGCAAGATAGAGGAGAAGGTCTTTTCCTTGTGCTGGTGGTGATAGTTTGATCATTGTCGCAAGGTACTGCTTTAGCTCTCTGAATGCATTCGATTGTTCTTCGCCCCAGTTGAATTTCTGTGCATGTCTGAGCGTTTTGAAAAAAGGAAGGCTTCGCTCGGCTGCTCTTGGTACGAATCTGTTTAGAGCTGCGATTCTACCTGTCAATTGTTGTACTTCCTTAACCGTTTTTGGCTCCTCCATGGATGCCAAGGCTTGCACCTTGTCTGGGTTAGCCTCGATTCCCTTTGATGTTACAAGGCACCCCAAAACTTTTCCTTTGGTTACTCCGAAGACGCATTTTTCTGGATTTAAGCTCAAGTTTGACATTCTTAGATTGTTGAAGGTTTCCTCGAGATCTTTGATGTGATCCGCTCTTTTGATGCTTTTTACGACGAGGTCATCCACATAAGCTAACATGTTTCTGTCAATTTGTGAGTTGAAGACTTTTTTGGTCATTCTTGAGAAGGTTGACCCTGCGTTTCTCAATCCTTCTGGCATTCTGACGAAACAAAAAGTTCTGAAAGGTGTTATAAAGCTTGTCTTCTCCTCATCCTCTTGCTTCATCCAAATTTAGTGATATCCTGAAAAGCAATCTAGCAAGGATAGAATCTCGCTGTTGGCTGCGTCATCAACGACACTATCGATTCTTGGTAGAGGAAAATCATCTTTTGGGCAGTGCTTGTTTAGTGTTGTGAAGTAAATGCACATCCTCCATTTTCCGTTTTTCTTCTTCACTGGGACAGTATTCGCCAACCACTCTGGGTATTGTACTTCTCTGATGACTTTTGCCTTTAATAGCCTTTCCACTTCGGATTTTATTCCTTCTACCTTCTCATCCGACATTTTTCTCAATTTTTGTTTTCTTGGCCTTGTCTTCGGGTTTATGTTGAGACTATGCTCGATTATGGTTCTGCTGACACCCTTTAGATCTGCAGCTGTCCATGCGAAGACATCTTTATTCTTTCTTAAAAAAGTTATCAAATCTTCCTCTTCTTGGGGGGAGAGGTCTGCTCCGATTGTGACCTCTCTACCTTCGACTCCTGGATCGAGAGAGACTCGCTTGGTGTCTTGTGCTTGAATAGTTTCTTTTACTTTTTCCACTCTGTGTTGCGGTGGCTTCTTTTCGATCGATTTTGCTTGAGCTTCATTGCTTTTTTGTTTCGTTTCTGCCTGCAAGAGGTTGACATTTTTCTCGCCTGGGGTAATCCCTTGCTCGATGTCCCTTGCGACTTGCTGGTTTCCGAAAACCGTGATTACTCCATTTGATGCTGGAAGTTTCATGCACAGATATGCTTGTCGTACAATAGCTTCGAATGTGTTGAGAAAACCTCTTCCGAAGATTGCATTGTAAGGGTAGTACATGTCAACTACGTCAAAAGTGATTCGTTCTGTCCCCCAAAGTTACCGGTAGTTCAATTTTTCCTAAGGCCTGGACTCTTTTTCCTCCGAAGCCAATGAGTGGAGTTTCTGAAGGTTGTAGCAGACTTCTGCTGATGTTCATTTGGTCGAAAGCACTGGCGAAGATAATATCAGCTGAGCTGCCATTGTCTATCAGTATCTTTGTTAGCTCCCAGCCTGCTACGTTTGTTTCGATGACCATGGCATCGGTATGAGGATAACACTGGAGTTTGAGATCCTGTTCGGTGAAGGTTATTGGCACATGCGACCAATGGGTTTTTATCACTGGGCCATTGGGTAGTACTGCGTGCACTCTTCTGAAATAGTCTTTTCTTTGTCTTTTGCTTTCGAAATCAACTGAAGATCCTCTGGCAATGGGCAGGATCATTCCGCGAGAGGGAATGGGACCCTTGACGGGTGTTGAATTCGGTGTTGGAGTTGCTTGCATTACGGTTTCGTCTTTTCTTGCTGCGGTTGATTGGATTGAGCTGTGCGCTTGTTGATTTGACTCGGTCTGGGTTTGATGCCAAGCCAAACGAGGCTGATGGTATGTTGAAAAGGATTCTGAATTCGTTGGGTGTTGTAGTTGCGGATTCGGCGTGTTGTTGGTGGCGCACTGCCAAGAATTTGTTTGAACTATGCGACCTTGATTGTTGTTTTGATTCATTTCTTGCTTTACTCTGATGGTTATGGGACATCTCCCTGTACCGTGATCTGGGTTTTCACCATGGAATTGACAGAACCAAGATCGAGATTGGCTTTCTTGTTGGCTTCGACCTCTTCCACGGCCTCTGCCTCGTCCGCCTCTTCCTCGTGTGGTTGAGGAGTTGAAGTTTTGCTTCGTTGCATTTGATTCGTTACTATGTTGGCCAGTCTCGTTTTCTATGTGGAAAACTTGGGTTGGTCTGTTGTAGTTCTGCTTTTCGTATGTGGGCTGCTTGTAATTTCCGTTTGCTTTTCTGAGCATGGCTCTTTCGTTGATTCTTCTCCTGTGATCATCGTCTGATCTGCAAAATTTTTCCATCTCGTGGAAGAGTTCATGGAGGTTCCTTGGTTTGTTTTTGACGAATTCAGATGCGCATGGCCCTGGTCCCAACCCGTGAATGCATGCATCAATTGCTATGGAGTCTGGGATATCGTCTGTTTGGGCCTTTAATTGAATGAAGCGTTTGAAATACTGAGCTAACGGTTCTCTTTCCTCCTGTTTGCATGCGAATAAGTCTCCTGAGGTTAGCAGTTGCCTATTGAATCCTTGAAAGTTTTGAAGTACTTTAGCCTTGAGTTGTTCCCAGCTGAAAATTGGTCCTGGGCTTAATCTCGTGAACCATGTAAGAGCCGGTCCTTCACAAGCTATAATGAATGATTTTGCAAGAACTAGCTCGTTTCCTCCTGCTGAAGCTACAGCGACTTCGTAGCTCATCAGAAACTGCCTTGGATCACAAGTACCATTGTATTTGGGCAAGGTGATGGGCTTGTACGAAGTTGGCCATGGTGCATTTTGAAGGCCTGGAGATAATGGTGAATTCGAGTCGAAGCTTCTGAAACCCGTGCTGTAAGTTGTCTCGGTGTTGTATTCTCTCTCGGGCACTTGCACAGTTTCTTTGCTCGCATTGAGCTCGCTTTGGAGTTTCTGGAGCTCATTCTTGGCCTCTGCGATTTTTCGTTTTTTCTCGGTTTCGTTTCTTTGATTCTCCGCTTCTTTCAATAGGGCTTCTTTTTCTTGCTTAAGCCTCTAGATTTCTTGTAAGAGTTGTTCGAGGCTAGCTTCTTCTCGATTTTGGTTATCATTGGTAATGGCTTGGTCTGGTGAAACTTGTTGTTCATCGTTTTCTCTTTCATTTTCGTGAGCTTTGGAAGTTTGTGGATCACCAGATCGTTGCTTTTTCTTTGGTGGCATCGTGAGTTTTGATTTCGATCCTAACACGCGGACGGCGCCAACTGTTGTAACACGGATTTTCTAGTATTACAAACAGTAACAAAGTCAAGGTTGTCTTCTTTCTCGTTCCTTCCAAAAAATTCTCCTCTACAGTTACTGCTGACCTGCTATTTATAGGGGTCAACCTCGTATGTTTACAAGACCGTTACTTCCCGCCAGAATTCCTACACATAGTCTAGCTTTTGGACAACCGTTGCTTCCCGCCAATCCTCATCTTAGCCTCGTCGCAGATGATAGACTCGTTTCAGCATCTCCATATTCCATACCCAGCCTCGTAACATTGTCCTCTTTGTCTTGACTTCTTCGATCCTGCTCCATAAGGCTTTAACCTCTTCGAATTAGCTTCACGCTTGTCAGCTTCGTCCTGACTTCTCTGATTTCGCCGGCGACTTTTGCCTCTTCGAAATTAGCTTCGCATTTATCTTCTTCATTCGAAACTCTTCAGTCTCGCCTGTAAAAGTAGAAAACATGATTCCAAGGGGCGTCTCCCCAACAGATCTAATAGGGCTAAATTTTAGCCAAGTCATATCGGATATTTGGATGCTAATTAAAAGTATTAAATGTAGACTAACAACAACATGAATCCATTGAACTTATCTAATTAATCCATAATTACTTTATCTGACGATGCAGTTAGTTAGGCTTAATAGAATCGTCTCGCGTATTAGTACTAGGCTTCTGCAATTAGTTTTATAATAAGATAATATTTAGTCCTCCTAAATAACTTCAAAACACCGTGACAAGGCTAAACTTTAACTTCAAATCGAACCACCCCACAGTCCTGGAGCTAATTTCATTTATTACTACCGGATCAGCACAAGATAATCTTTTTTTTTTGTGAATTCCACTGTCTAGGCTAAGCTATCATGCATAACGTATTATATTTTGACTCATCATTGTTTGGTGTTGCATCTACGAACTGAATTTTGTTTCAGTTGTGACAAATTGAATTTGTATGCGATGGCCACGGAGTATTGATATTTTTTTGTTCTGTTGTTTTTGTAAGGTTCTTTATTTTTTTTACATCGTTTTAGTAAGGTTCTTTGTTTGACCTCTTTGTTTCTTTGTTTCACACATTATTTTAGAATTACTAAATGCAGTTCACATTATGCCCGCGCTGGTTCGAATTACTGGCCAGAATTTTATTTCCTTTTTATTGTGTGAAAACATATTCCCATGCTGCACCTTTGTTTTTATTATGAATGCTCATTTGGAATTGTTAACACACTTTCATAATACATGCCGCCATCGTAACATGAACATCACCCCTGGTATCATGGCCGCCGATTGCAGTAGAAAGTAGAAACCACGTTGCCGGTTCTTTAACAAGCAGCCGAGAAACTACTCGCCTTAGGGTAATTTTCCCTTCTAAGCTACATCATTGGTGCTCCTAAGGCTGTCCGCACTGGGTGCGGTAAGCCGTGCGCTACCTATCTTAGCGCACTGTTTTAGCGCTTTTGAGTCCGCAGCGGCGTGCGGTATGTGGTGCGCAACCGTTGCGTACGAGACTGCAGGCGCCAAATCCAGGGGACGCAACGCACGAGCGCTACGCGTGGAGCCCACGTGCTCACGCGCCATTCCAACCACCGGGCGCAGCGGCAGGAAAGAGAGAGCTCGGTGCCGTCGTCGCCGCCGCACCGTCCCCGGCCAAGATCCTCAGCTCCTCGCTGGCCAGAGCTCGCTTCGGCGCCACCGGCTTCCACGGCGAACCCTCGATTCCGCGCCGCCGGACGAGGATGAAGCTCGCCATGACCCCGCTCCTCCACCACGCAAGGATCGAGTCGATGCCGCACCGACTCGAGGAGGATCGAGTCCAAGCCGCCAGCCGCCGCTGCAGACCCTCGCCGGATCTTGCGCCGTTCCGGGAGGAGGGAGAGAGGAGCAACAACCACCAAGAACATAGGAGGGAAGGGGAAGAAAGAAGAGGAGCCTGGCGCGGTGGAGCTCGAGGCCGCCCTCCCCGCACGGCGCTGCAGCTCGTTCCGCGGCCGGAAGAGGATCCGTGTAGAGCCGCCACTCGATCTGGCGTGAGGTGGCGAGTCGATGTGGGTTGAGCCGGCGGAGGCGGGGGAGCAAGCGAGCTGCACGCGGAGATGGAGGCTAGGCCGGGTAGCGGAGGCGCAGGCGGGATGCGAGCTCGAGCACCTGCTCCCACCGCCGGTGCCCTGCTCGAGCAGCAGCAGGTGCCCTGCACGCATCTGGTGGCTTCTAGCGAGAGATACTCCGTAGATCGATCTGGTGGCTTCTGGGTTCGGGAAGAATAGGAGGAAATAGAGAAAAGAAAAGGAAAAGAAAATAAGAAGAGAGAGAGGAGGGGATGATAGTTGGAATGGTAGAATAAAATATATGTTTGTTGGTATAGGGGATGAGATATAGAGTATCACGAGTGCGGGAGAAGTTAGGATGGAGTATAAAATCTCGATGATCAAAATAAGAATATTCCTTCTAGGGATGTAAATAGAGTCCCACCACTGCGGACAGCCTAACGCCTCCCGCTCCTACTTTTTCTAGCAGCTACTCTGGTCACTGGACTACCGCTACAGTCCAACACTTCTATCTACAAGATAGTTTTGTCTCATTGGTGGCGTGCACGCATGAAGGAACATTGCTTGAAGAGCGAGGCAAACTAATGCCTTTCTCCGGTGTAATGGCCACAAGTTGCTAATCACAAGAGATACAACAGCCTTTTCTTCCACAAGCTGCAGCATCACCTCTCAACGGGCTTTAGGTGGGTCTTGCAGTAGAAACAGAACATCCACCTGTTCCAATGGCTTATCTTGATAGTCGCTGCATCGTCCTGACGCCTCCGGCTCCTATTCTCTGATAGGGTGACATGCCATGGGACTATACATCTCCGCTCCTACATTCCTACTCTTCTATTTACGAGTGGGGGAGAAGTGCAGTGCACATATAAATAAGGTTTCATTAAAGTGAGTTGTAATCTATATCAAGAGGACTAGAATTATAATCCCACTCCCAGGCAACTATCTTGCCGTTCTGATTCTTCAGCACTGGGTCACGCTGTCAGTGTGTCTGACAAAGTGAGTTGTCATATATAATGTCAAATTAATTATTAACCCATCTGTTTTTTACAAAGTGAGTTATCACAATGTCTGAAAAAGGTAATAATGGAGGTTCAGACTCCATCACAATCTAATCCAACAAAAAAAAAGCAACGGCAATCTTGGACCAATATGTTTGCAGTAGCAGCAGCAGAGCCTCTGTCTACAGAAGTCCAGCACTGTTGTGATTCAACCATTCATTGCATACATGTTAAAATAAAATCTGTAGTCTCAGTCTAATGGTGTAGATTTCTATTGGACAATACCTGTTGCATGTTGCATGTAAGAACATAGTGCGTTGCAGGGGACGAGAACATGGTTGTTATTGTCTTTCATGAAAGCAAACTTTATTCGTCTTTTTTTAAACATTGTTGCATTTGACTTTCATGAAAGTAAGCTTTATTCGTTACTTTTTATCAAATGTTGTTGAGTTATATATGAGAAAAGATTTATATTCACATGTCCATGCATGCGTGTGCTCACTGCACAAAAAGCCATATGCTATATGTTTATCACAAAATCTAAATGGAGAGGCCTCTTGCTTTAGGAATAATGTGCAAACCCCAAAAAGGTAAGAAATCAAAACAGAAAGAAGAATTAACAAATCGAAAAAGTAAAAGAATGGCATAATTACTTATGGACACATCTTTCACCACCTCGCTTAGCACCTTCATCTCCAGCGATGACTTTAACTCCGGCAAGCTTCAATTCGGCTTAGGATTTGAGGTGGTGGTTTTTGTTTGGTTGAGGATTTGTTCCTTCACGGTCTAGGAGCATGGCCGAGGAGGTGGCCGGACACGCGGTGGTGGTGGGAGAGACGGCGATCGAACGGAGGCAATGGGTCTCCCACTCTCCCCAATTACTTAGTTTTACATATATAGTAAATCAGATCCTCAATGTGTGCTTTGTGCCAAGGACATCTCCAAAATGGATTTTGTCTCAGGCACATCGTTACAGTGTTACTTACTGGATTCATTGCTTGTACACTGTGATGAGCCACACTATGTGCGTATGAGCTTCAACAGATGAAAATGGGCATCCCTGCTTTTAGCTCCTATGTTTTAATCTAGTATTACTGCACCTCTATTTTGTGTCTCTTTCTCAACCTAATCTCGAGTGTTCCGATGCTCTCATCTATGTGATTGAGGAAAGGATATTTTCTTGGGAGTGCTCACTATGGCGCTGCTAGTAGACTAAATATCGGCACACTGACCATACGTGTAGCATCAATTATACTCCCAACGCCTCTAAACTCCTACGCTGAGCTTAACGATGAGCATCCCCTCCTGAATGTTTTCATCTGGCGCAGCGTCAGTAGCATCGTGCTTGTCTTGCTCTTGGTACGCACAGTGTATATCCAGTTTGGTCAGAATGTTGAGTCTGACAAGACAAGCAGTTTGCACACCGAACCATGGTTTGGAATAGAAACATTTTCTGTTCACATGAATATAGTAGCTAGTTCCCAAAACAAGAAAGGCACCCCTGCGATAAGCTCTTTAGGCCATGTTCAGATTCCCAACTATTCACTGTTCATTCCAACTTTTCACTATTCCCCCCTCACAAAACACGTTTCCCAGCGAATGCTACAGTGTTTTTCTTATGCTACAGTGTTTTTCCCTACAATCTAAACACACCCTTAAACTCAAACTACCGATCACAGCATATCGTGCACGCTGTTCAAAAAGGTGTGTGTTTGGGCATCCTAAATTTTTGTCAACAGAAAGGAAAAACCATCCTAGTTTCCATCAATCTGTTAACAAACTCCATTGACATGTACATCCCAAATCCTATATATCAAAAAAATTGGAGAATGCCCTGAATCTACATTTTATCATTAAGGAATGGTAAGAACTAACAAGTTTATCTATGTCCCAGCTACTAAGTGGCCCCTCAGATCGTAACTAGTTCCATTTCTTCATCTGTGCTTAAGTGTTCTTCTGCAGTGGGTGTAACCAGTGGCGCTATTGAGCTCCAGACAAACTTGGAAAACCATTCCCCTGTCCTTGATAAGCTTCCATGAATGCCACTCAAGTGCATGTTTACAGCTGGCTATTGTGCACTGGATCTCACACAAGGTAAGCACGCCTCCATTACCACCCCATTGTGTATTTCTATGCTACTGATGGATCAGGGATATCGAGTAGAAGCACCAACCAGTACACTCTCAAGTCCCAGTGCCTCCAACTCCCACTACTGCTATCTTCTGGTGGCTGTGGTGTTGTCATCATCCTGTAATTCATATGACTATGTGAGCAATTGCTGCATTGCGTCCTATAGCTGGCACCTTTGGTACTCTTAAATTGTCTACAAATTCTTGCTGCCAGCACCTCACTTCTAGGGCAAGACTTATAATACTGCAGCTGCCACATATATTGAATCATAAATAAACACTTACAGAAGCACAAACAAAAGAAGTGTGTGATGTTGTACTTTCAGAAAATACACACTGATGTTGGAATTCCCCATTTAGCCAACAGGAAAGAATCGAGGTTGATTCTTAGAAATTTTGGACCACAAAAGTTTTATTTTATATAGAGAAACTAACCGTGCCTTACTCCCGTATATATAGGCAGCAGGCTTCCCTTGAATCTCGGTCACTTTTACTCCATATATATATAGGCAGGCAGGACCAGCAATTTTATACTAGGCTGATGATAATTATTGCTCAATGTCCTGTCGTTTTGTCCATTTGGTGTCAAGATAGTTATTTTCTAACGTGGTTTGGTATTCTTTCATTATAACAGTATGAACACATGAAGGCCTGTTCACTTTGTCAAGTTCCAACAACCATATAAAACCTAAAAAATGGGGAGATAAACCGGCCAAGTAATTCCTTTGTACTCCATTGTTTGTCCTACAGTCCTACTATTTCATTTCCAATATGAGTGCTCGTGTCACACAAGAATGTGGATGAGCCCAAGAGAACAACTAAACCCAGTGGTGCATACAAATAATGTATCTTTTTCTGAAAAAAATAAATAACTCTTTTGCTGCCTGTACTATTACATGCAGTAGTGTCAGTGCTTATTATGTACGAATGGGAAAATAAATAAATACGAAAAAAATTTCTACTATGCTAGCTGGCATCTATTCAACTTCTCTATCACTCATCAATAAAGGCTAAAGCAGCTAAATTACCTAAAAACATCATTTTTCTATCCTAAAATAAAGCAAAAGTCCTGTTTTCTGCCTCATTCCCTTGATTCGGAGGGATGGATACATCATGCATATTGAGGAAATATTTACCTCTAGAGATGGTTTCATCCCACTTGTCCACAACCAAACATGTGATGAAGTGGGATCAACCCATCCCATCCCACTTCATCCCACTATCCAAGCATGTGAGTGGAGGTTCATAGTGGAAGGGATGGTTTCTCAAGTCTTGCCAAAAGGGTCTTAATTTATTTGGGTTTTGTTTTACCATGTACCAAGATTAGAATAGTCTAGCAATTCTTGTCGTCTCATTTCTTCTAGTAAAAAGGGACACATTCCCATATATAGTTACACTAACTGACCACCTCTGATGAGTTCCGATCTGTGGACAGATACATAAGTTACTCAGAGCAGTGTACACTGTACCAATGGATAATGACCAAAGAAACATCAATCAAACATGCATACATTTATACTAAAAGCAAAAGGTATTTCAAACAATGTTACCAGCCAGTGGTAAGTGAAAAAGGGAAAGAAAAATATGTCAACAATTTTGCTGACACTACAAAACTACAGTTACTATAGCTCCATTTAGGAAAAACAGTAAAATATGTAACCTTTGGTAAAAAAAAATGCTACTGTTTCAACTATCACTACTGGAGAACAGGGCTTTAGTACCGGGCGCAAAGCCGGTTTAGTACCGGTTATGCGCCCGGTACCAAGCTCCCGGTACTAATGGGCAGCCATTAGTACCGGCTGCACCAGCCGGTACTAACTGATGCATTTAGTACTGGCTGGTAACACCAGCCGGTACAAACGGCGGGCCACGCGGCACGACCACGCACCATGCGTTTTGTACCGGCTGGTGCTACCAGCCGGTACTAACGTGATGCCACGCGTCAACAAACGGGGCGCTTTAGGCCCAGCTCATTTAGTACCGGCTGGTGTTACCAGCCGGTACTAAATGTTCGAGGTCGCCCTTTTTTTTTCTTTTAGAAGTTGCTTGCTGTTTTTTTATTTTTAGTTTTTTTTACATGTTTCTACGTGTATTCTCGTACTCATATAATTAACATAATTGAAGCAATATATATATACATATCTATATATGTGCAAAACCCGAAGTATTACATACATAAGTCAACAATCTACATGTTTGAAATTACGGCCACGCTTTGTCTTCGTCTTGGATGCCGACGTCCGGTATGTAGAAAGATCCATTGTTGTGGAATTCGCCTTTAGGGTTAATGACCTCGTCTATCAGGAATCCGCAGAGTTGTTCTTGTACGGCCTTGATTCTGTCCGTCGGGAGGAGGGTTTCCATACGCCATTTCTGTCACATCAAAAAAATATTAGATATAGCGATATACAAGTCTTATGTTTGAATATGATCATATGCGTGACATACCTCGAATTCATCTGGCTTCATTGCGCCCGTCGGTCGTACAAACCGGTGAATAAACTCACACACATAGTAGCCACATAAGTTGTTGCCGTGCTCCTGTCTCATACACTTATGTGGAATGCAAAAGTGTTATTAAATATAGTTATTGCGTATAAACATATTTGAAAATGTTATAATTAAGTTGTTACCGGAAAGTCTAGCTTGATATGAAGTTGCTCCTTAAATGGACCTTCATTTTCTTCCCGGAAGCGAGCCCATGCCTTGTTCATGAGGTCGATGGTGTCCTGGAATTCTTCTTGTCCCTTCTTCTTTGGGTCAAGGACTATGACCAAGCTTCTCTGTAGCTCTATAACGAAAAGCATCCAATGGAAGCTGTGCAGTGAAAGACGCATAGTACGTTAGATATATTGGTTTTGCTTCTTTAGGTCAAGGATTATGATAAGTAAAAGTTGAAGTACTGACCGTGTGTTGTACGGGAACAGTATGAAATCACATTTTTTCTGTCTATCCAAGAACTTCCATATATTCTTCGTGGTCGAGTTTGGGGTGTTCTTGACAGTATATTCGTGGATCACATTTGGGTCCATGAAGCCAAGGTTTTGAAAGCCTTTTCTCCGGCAAACTTGTTGTTCCATTCTACATGAGACAATCAAATTATAAATGTGATGGTGAACTATAATAATGAATAGATGGATTGAACATAAATGAGATGAAAGACTTATAGAACCCATGCACTGATGAGTGATTTGTCGAGGGCGTCCTGATTGAACAGATACCAGAATTCTGAAAACTCAATATTTATCTCATCCACCCCTCGAGAATAATGCTCGTCTCTTATACGAAGAGTTAGGTAGCACTGGCCGTCTGCAGATTGTTTCATGTACCAACTATGGAGATTACGCATCCTTGTGGTTACCTGTAATCCATGCTTCACTCTTATCAGGATTTGATGACCGGATAATATTCTTGTGCTGAATCATATATGGAGCAACTAGTGATGAGTTCTGCAAAACCGTGAAATTTGCTATGCTCATATCAGACTCAGGGATTGTCAAACTACCTTTCTTCCCTTACGTTCCCTTTCCCTTCAGCCGCCCCTCGTGGCGTGACACGGGGTGCCCAACCGGATCAATGTCATTAACAAAATTAGCACAGAATTCTATGACCTCCTCTGTTGCATAGCCATTAGCGATGGATCCTTCTGGGCGAGCACGATTGCGAACGTACTTCTTTAAGACTGCCATGTATCTCTCGAAGGGGAACATATTGTGTAGGAATACTGGACACAAGATCGAGATCTCTTTTACAAGGTGAGTAAGGAGATGGGTCGTAATGTTGAAGAATGAAGGTGGAAAGATCATCTCAAAACTGACAAGGCATTGGACCACATCTTGCTGCTTCCTTTCAAGTTTTCTTGGATCGATTATCTTCTATGAGATTTCATTCAGAAACGCACATAGCTTTACGATTGCCAATCGTACATTCTCTGGTAAAGTACCCCTTAATGCAATCGGAAGCAATTGTGTCAACAAGACATGACAGTCATGAGACTTTAGATTTGTGAATTTCTTTTCTGCCATCTGTATTATTCCCTTAACATTGGATGAGTACCCGCTCGGTACCTTGACACTGTTTAAGCAATCAAACATGCTTTTCTTCTCCTCTTTGCTAAGAGTGTAGCTGGCCGGATGTAAATAATGTTGTCCGTTATCCCTCTTCTCTGGATGTAAGTCCTTTCGTTGCCCCATATGTTTCAAGTCCTGACGTGCTTGGAGTGTATCTCTTCCTTTCCCATATACACCTAGAAAGGCAAGCAAGTTCACACAAACACATTTCATCACGTGCATAACGTCAATTGCGTGGCGAACATCTAAGAATTCCCAATATGGTAGCTCCCAAAAGATTGACTTTTTCTTCCACATGGGAGCGCGTCCGTCATCCCCTTTTGGGGCAGGTTTGCTACCAGGGCCCTTTCCATGGATGACATCGACATCCTGTAACATTGAATTCACGCGTTTGCCATCACGGTGCAAAGGCTTTGAATGAATTTCTTGCAACCCGTTAAAATGCTTTCCTTGCTTCTGTAACGGGTGATTAGCCGGAAGAAACCGACGATGACCCATATATACATTCTTTTTACAGTATTTTAGGTAAATACTGTCCGTATCATCAAGGCAGTGGGTACATGCCCGATATCCCTTGTTGGAAAGTCCAGATAGATTACTGAGTGCAGGCCAATCGTTGATGGTTACGAAAAGCAATGCTCGGAGGTTGAAATCTTCCTGTGTGTTTTCGTCCCACACCGTTACTCCTTTATTCCACAGAACTAAAAGATCATCAACCAACGGCCTTAGGTACATGTCAATATCATTGCCTGTTTGATTTGGACCTGGGATAAGCACCGGCATCATGATGAACTTCCGCTTCAAACACATCCAGGGAGGAAGGTTCAAAATACTAAGAGTCACAGGCCATGTGCTATGACTACTGCTCTGGTTACCGAATGGATTTATTCCATCTGCACTTAGGGCAAACCTTATGTTTCTTGCCTCCGCATCGAAGTCTGGAAACTTCCTGTTTATGTTTCTCCACTGTGATCCGTCCGCGGGGTGTCGAATGAACTCGTCTTGCTTACGTTCCTCTTTGTGCCACCTCATCAACTTAGCGTTTTCCTTGCTTCTAAACAAACGCTTCAGACGCGGTATTATGGGGAAATACCACATCACTTTAGCTGGAATTTTCTTACGGCGATCCTCTCCCTCAACCTCCCCTGCATCATCTTGCCTTATCTTATACCGCAATGCCTCACACACAGGGCATGCATCCAAGTTTCCATATTCCTCGCCGCGGTATAAGATACAATCGTTAGGACACGCATGTATGTTCTGTATCTCCAATCCCAAAGGACACACAATATTTTTTGCCTCGTAAGTTGACGAAGGAAGCTCATTATTGATAGGGAGCAGATCCTTTAACATTAACAACAGATGATCAAAACCCTTATCCGAAACACCATTTGTTGCCTTCCATTGAAGCATATCAAGTGTGGTATGCAATTTCTTATGCTTTTCTTTACCGCCTGCGTACATCAGCTTCTTGTGATCCTCAATCATCTTTTGAAACTTTTTGTGCTCTAGTGCGCTGACACTTTCTTTCTGTCCATCGAGCAAAACCTGTCCTAACTCATCTAGGGAATTGTCATTAGCATCATCATCCATCGGATCCTCATATGGTGCTTCTTGGAATTGAACCCACTCAGGAAGGTCATCTTCTTCTTCGTTCTCTTCCATCACGACACCAGGTTCACCATGTTTAGTCCAAAGACAATAGTTAGGCATGAAACCTACAACGGCAAGGTGCGCGTGGAGTGTCCTTCGCTTGGAGTATTCCTTTTCATTTCTACAATCTCTACATGGACAACACATGAACCCCTTTGCCGACCGATTGGCCTCTGCAGAATTAAGAAATATATCCAGCCCAGTAAGCCATGCGCCAGTGCTTCGTTCGCCATACATCCAACGCCGGTCCATCTGAAACCATATAATGGTATATTCAATTTTTAAATAAAATACATAATGACAAAAACTATAACCGAGCAACAGAAATGATACACAGAATAAAGGACACGTACTGGACTATTGCAGACCGGAGTGGCCAAGATGAACAATGCCGGAGAGAGAGCTCGGAAGAAGAAAACTCTAGTATGCCTCTGTGGCGGGAGTGAAGTGGAGATGGCACAAGACAGTGGAGCCTCAAGTATTGATCCGTGGATAGTCGATCATGGTGTGCCGCGAGGATCCTTCCAGACAAAATATTATATATAATAAGAGAAAAAGGTAAATCTTATATAAAAAATAAAAATGACGTGAAAATAAATCTTAACACAAAATATTACATCATTGTCTTAATATTCAATACATAATTTATTTCACAACCAACATGACAACGTTCTTCAATCTTCCTTGGGTGGGACATTAGAATGGACTTGAGGATTATTTTTTTCCTCCGTACGGGAGGATGGTGTAGCTGTGACCGCCGGGGTTCGTGGTGCTACAACCGACGAATGTTCTCGCCTCACAGCCTCAATATCAAAAGGTGGTTCTTTCCCTGTTGCAATATATTCCGCATGTGTTGCTTCCAAATAACGAAGTTGTGCTCTCCACAAACTTTTACTCGGGGTGTAACTTTTGCTAGGGGTCAATTCAATTTTTTCCCTCCCACCAGACGAACGACGGTTATCTCGCCCACCACCGCTACCTCCAGCAGCAGAAGCCATGTCCTTTTGACAATACTTATAACTTTTATATAAACAAATACAAAGAATTAATTATCTAGGGGCTAGTTCATAATTAATCTTGAAATCTATGTGCTAACTTATATGAATATAAATATTCTAAGGGCTAGTTCATAATTAATGTTGAAATCTATGTGCTAACTTATATGAATATAAATATTCTAAGGGCTAGTTCATAATTAATTTTGAAATCTATGTGCTAACTTATATGAATATAAATATTCTAGGGGCTAGTTCATAATTAATCTTGAAATCTATGTGCTAACTTATATGAATATAAATATTCTAGGGGCTAGTTCATAATTAATTTTGAAATCTATGTGCTAACTTATAAGAATATAAATATTCTAGGGGCTAGTTCATAATTAATCTTGAAATCTATGTGCTAACTTATATGAATATAAATACTCTAGGGGCTAGTTCATAATTAATCTTGAAATCTATGTGCTAACTTATATGAATATAAATATTCTAGGGGCTAGTTCATAATTAATCTTGAAATCTATGTGCTAACTTATATGAATATAAATATTCTAGGGGCTAGTTCATAATTAATTTTGAAATCTATGTGCTAACTTATATGAATATAAATATTTTAGGGGCTAGTTCATAATTAATTTTGAAATCTATGTGCTAACTTATATGAATATAAATATTTTAGGGGCTAGTTCATAATTAATTTTGAAATATATGTGCTAACTGATATGAATATAAATATTCTAGGGTGAACTACTAGATCATAATGAACAACAATCATGAACAACTACAAAATCTCTATCCTCTTTCCCTCATTTTAGAAAATCACAAATTTCTCATGCTACAAAACATTAAAAGCAACATACTAAACTTCGGTGAGCGGGTAAATGAAGTTACTAACCTTTAGAACACTTAGATGGGTAAAATCTCCACAAATAGTTGAAAAAATGGGCAGCACCTCCCCCTAGAGCTCTTGGATGTGAAGAACAAGCTCCTCTCGGGTAGATGCAATTTGAGCGGCTGGCTGTCGGGAGGAGGGAGGAGCCCCTTTTTATAGAATTGCAGTTAGTACCGGCTGGAGCCACCAGCCGGTACTAGCCGTAAATGTTTAGTACCGTCTGGTGGCTCCAGCCGGTACTAAATTACCTGCACCGGCTGGAGCCAACAGCCGGTGCTAACTGAGAGCATTTAGTACCGGCTGGTGAAACCAGCCGGTACTAACGTGTTTCTAGCCGTTGCCCCTGACACCAACAGTGTCGGTGCGCGCCATTTAGTACCGGCTGGTGACACCAGCCGGTACTAAATTGGCACAGTGACGTCGACGCATGGCTGTTTTGTATGTTAGTACCGGCTCAAAGTGCAACCGGTACTAACGTGCTAGGGACGAATGCTCGGTTCTCTAGTATTGTATTTTGCAAATGTACGGGCAAAGAATTAACTATTACAGAATAGTCACAAGTTTACCTACAAAGAGTAATCAGTAAAAGAATAATGAAAAGTCAAATAAAAACAGATGCAAGGAAATGATCTGGTATAGCACGTCTTACTCTCTATTGAAGACAATATCCTCAGAAATATCACTCACTCTGTCTGCAAGGCTCAACAATAGTAGCAAAGCATTCATGGAGAACATCAAGAGCAATGCACAACTTGTTATAATGTTCTACCATTATTTCATCTTCATAATGACCATGGTCACTGTTGCTTTGTCTAAATCTCAAGATAGTAAAAGATAAGCCTTTAACTGGAGCTGGAATTGATTTCCCAATTTGCTTTTGCAAATGCTGAAATATCTGTCTGAAATAAATCATAATAAGAACGAATCAAGTTCAAATGATATTCCATAGATATCCCTTAGCTCCATTCTTCCCTTATGCCTCACATTCCTAATGCACTATGCCACTGTCCTCAGTAGCATCTCCTCTTTTTCCTCAGTCTTTTTATTTTCAGCCTGCAGGAAAAAGGGTCGTTTCTCACGGGGGCTCGGGGCAGTAATTCCAAACTGGTGTTTGTGGCTCTGGTGCATGACTCCCCTCCAATTTCGCGTTGCACTCTCATCGCTTCCCCTCTCATTTCATTTCAAGCATGACAGAAGTGCATGATATGACTTGTCCAATTTAAAAGTACCATAGCTAATAATAGGGAAGCATGTGGGGCGGATTGTGGACGGCCGCAACCCACTTGACCTTGCCACAACCTTTTTTCTGCAGCAGTTGTGAGTGCCACTAATGTCATACCCGGTTTTAGAGAGAAAACCGAGTACATCTCATATGTGTGCCAGGATCAAATTTCACACATATGATAGACCGTGAGTGAATAGCAGAAACAGTACTCAAACGAATATTTAATAAATAAAGTATTTATTACACTCACGAATAAGGCACAAAGGCCAAAATAAACTGGTTCACACGATAACTAAGACGATATCTCCAAAAGCACTCCACAGGCAACTGACTGGTGGAACACACGCCTAGAACTCATCAAGATCGCTGAAGTACTCCGCTCCATTATTACCTTCTGATCCAATATGAGCAAGGGTGAGTACACTTATGGTTGGTACTCAACAAGTGGGGGAAATATGCAAGCTATCAAGGATAGGCTTGGTTTGCAGCGGTTAGCATTTTAGTTGGTCAAGTTTTAATAACAAGCAACTATTTGCTAAGATATAAGTATATACCATCCCACTTATTAACAATAAGTAAACATAAAGTAAACCATAAACATAACCAAGAACATATGCATGCAATGATTTGATTTCATGTTTCGATAGATTAATCACGTGAGGGTCCAGGCCGTTCATGACCGCGAACACGGCTGTTATAACAGTTTTACACTCTGCAGAGGTTGTACACTTTCACCACAATTCGCGTAAAAGCTCCGAAGAACTTTAACCCAACCATGCTGTGCAAAAGTAGGCACAATATCACACTTCCGAGGTGTGATTGCATAGGGACGCTACGAAGCCTTTACAAAGAATTCCTACATGTGTGTTTGTTCCCAGTACCGACGGTTTCAACAGAAGATACCCTCTTCCGATCCCCGCACCAACACATCCACAAACCAATAACAGCCCAACAGGCAGCACAAACACAACATGTAGTTCATCTAATTATTCAGCTAAGACCAGAGCCATATAGTATTGTGGTTGTACGGTAAATCCCGGGTGGTTCTCCATGTTCCGATTAACATGGTGATCTTGTATTATCATGACAAGATATAAATAATAAGGATATTCATCAATGTTGGATAGAACCCATCATGAACCAAGATTAAGCAACTAGCATAGCTACCCAACATGAAAGTAAACCCGGTTTATTAAGGCTTGGGTGTAAAAGACTAGTCCTCCTTAAATAGGACCCATCAAATTAATGCATCGCGACAAAACATAAACTTTAATGTTATGCAATGTGTATGGGTTCAAAAGAGTATGCAGAGGGGGAAATCCACTTGCCTGGCTCAAAGTATTGCGGTGGCTCCTCCTCGTAGACTTGATCTTGATCTCCCTCGAACGGATCGTTCTCTATACGTTTCACACAAGCATTCAATCAATAAAAGCAAAACAATACACCAAACAACTTTTAAAGACGTAAAGACGTATCTAGAACTATTCTTGCTGAAGAGACGATCGCGTGAACGCAAAGATCACTCAAAACGGATTTAAAACGGTTAAGATATGGCTAAAACAAGGTTTAGGGCTTCTTTGAACTAAATCTAACCTTCCAGGGGCTTAAACAGAAGAAACCAGGGACCTAAAACGTAATTTCATATAAAAACCGAAGGACTTTTCTGAAAAACGACGCGGCAGGACGGCGGGTTCTATTTTTAGAAAGCTCAGGGGCCTAAACGAAAAGAAAAGGACCTAGATCTAATTATTTTTGAACTGGCTTGGACCGCGGGTTGATTTCTAGAAAACCTAGGGGCTCTTTTGCAAAAGCGGCACGGCTGACCGGTAAGGTTCGGTTTGACTCGAGTCGGCTCGATCCTCGACCGTTAGATCTCGATCGAACGGCTCAGATCGAACGGGCATCGACGCGGCGGCGCTGACGACGACGCGCGGCGGCGCCTCGCCGGGAAACTCGCCGGAGTTGGCGTAACTAGGGCTAGGAAGCTCGGAAACTCGCCGCGTTTGGCTCGGGAGAGAGCTGAGACCACGGCGAATCCGTTTTTGGGGATCTAAACTAGGGTTAGGCAACGGTGGAGGCTCACGACGGCGAGCGGCGGCGCGGTTGCGACGGCGACGCGACGGGGACTCAAGAGAGCGAGAGAGAGAGAAAAAAGAGGTTCTGCGCGCTCCTTACCTCTACACCAACCTCGACGACGAGTTGGAAGCGGCGAAGACGACCTCGAAAGGGCGAATCGCGGCGGCGGCTCTAACCCTAGGGTTACGGCGGCTATGGAGCTCTAGGCGACGTGGAGACTCGGGCTTTGGGTTGGGGTTCAAAGGAGCCGAGGCGGCGGCTTATAAGGGCCGGAGAGACCAAGGCTTGCGCGCCAAGAAGCGAAACGGAGACGGCGTCGCCATGGACTCGACGGAGTCCTGCTCGAACTCGGCTCGGGGAAGAAGACGACGACCGACAAGTGGGGCCCACCTGTCAGCGACGCGAAAAGAGAAAAAGAGAGAGGAAAACGGACGACTGGGCCGCGGCGACGGAATGGGCCGGGAAAGGAAAGAGAAACTGGGCCGGAAAAACTGGGTTGGGCTAGAAGAGAGAGAGAAAAGAAAGGTTTTGAAATTGATTTAAACTTTTGCAAACTCTTTTCAAATTCAAACCAACATTCAAAATCTATGCAAATCAGCATGAATGCAACAAAGAATTTATTGACTCTAAATTAAATGATGTTTAAATATTTAAGAGCCAAAAATTTGAATTTGTAATTTAATATTCCCTAAAACAAAAACTAGGAAAATTAGTTGCCTATATGAATTTTAATGTGATGATAAAATTAGGGTGTTACAACTAACCCGCAAACAACTAAATGCTTGTGGTGGCGACTCTCGTGAACAATTCCGTGAAGACCGCCGGACCCGCAATTCCAACGCCATGTGCTGTGGGAGAGCCTGGTAATATCAAGGGAACAGATAAGTGAAGCTGCATCTCAGAGATTAAATCACGTGCATGCTCGAGACTCAAATCAAACCTCTAATAATGGGCAATGAAATCTCCATAGATTTACAAAGCTGCTAGCCACAGATCCAATCACATAATCCCTACAAAACAGGAAGGAACAGACATGAATAAAAATGAATTCCCTCAACAGACAAATTGATTTGATTGCGAGATTGAGAGTAACAACAACATTGCTAATGCTGGATCTGGATGGAGGGTGTTGGAGTACTCCTAGAGGACAGACACAGACGGCAAGAGCAACATAAGCAGAAGAGACTAGGAGTTGGCCTCCTTGTCCTCTGGGTGAGATACCATTCAGAGTCAGAACAATCAGAGGAGCTAGTGAAGCACACAGATCGAACCCAAAAGAGAGAGAGGAATAAAGCAGGAAGGAATAATCTAGCAGCATCTTGATGAGCAGCGAGGCGATGTACCCTTTACCTCCAGTCATTCTTCCTCTCATCACATGCCGCTGCAGCCATCTTGGTAAAGGATCGGAGATACAAAAGGACTGCCTGCTCTCCACAGCCACTCCACGCAACTCCGTCCCTCACTGCAGCCACAATGATCGCCCAGAAGCGCCCACCCCCGCAGCCCTCCTCGGCCTCTCTGCGGCTGCTGGCGCTGGCTTTCCCCCTTCCGCCTCCAAGCCGTCGCCATGACCGAGCCCGCGGATCGGAGCAGAGGTCCAAGCTGGAGGAGAACAGCGCCGCCTCCGCTGCCGCCAATGGTGAGTGAGTGGATCAGCATGGCGACGCCCACGTAGTGCGCTCACCCTCCCGTCCTACTCGCTCGTCGACGGTGGCGACTACAGCGGTCACAAGAAGCTGCGATTCTCTTTTGCGGGTTCTCGCAGGTTTGCCCTCTAGACCACGGGCTTTGGTGGGCTGGTTACCGCTGGGCCACGAAAAATTTGCAGCTGGGCCGCATCTATCGCAAATAGCAGTTTTGCGGGGTGGGTTTGCGGGCTCGTGTAAGAACCCGCCCCACTTGCATCCCTAGCTAATAACGTCGCAGTAGTGGGCTTGCACAGAACCTCCAAGTTTATGAGCACGATGATCCCCCAGCCCCCTGCCACCCAGGGTACCTCACTTCTTGATGGATGGCAGATTAAGAGGACTGAACTCAACCACTAAAAGTGGAAGAACATTGCCCACTAAATTCTGAAGTTAGAGAAGCATGCAAACCTTGCTCTACGCTGCACACGTTCTATAGATAGGAAAACGATCGGAATTCCAGAACTTTATGTGTCTTTTTTTTAAGAAAAGACTCAAATTCTTCATTATGAAATGCACATCACCCCGAACGGGCTTGTTTGCTTCGCACGGATGGTATAGGTGGACATACAGTAGCGGAATCAATCCGTTCCCCTTGGGCTGTGGAGGATGACAACATGATTTATTGTCCTGATTAGTAGATGTTCTACCTTGAAACAACAGATATGTTCTAAAAAAGCCACCACCTTGTTGTGTCCCAAAGAAAATACACTAATCAATCCACATGACACTTGTTCTTCAAAACTGGCAGTGACAGGCTCACGGGTGCAGAACATGAAACTGAAATAATTTTGCGCTTTGAGACGCTTGTTTGTTGTGACCGTCACAAAGCATTAGCAAATTTGACTCCAGGGCCAGCATTACCATGTGGTCATGTCCAACTAGGATGGCAGGCACGCCAACACCACGCCCGTAAAAGATATTATTTTACAAAATAATATTCTGATCATGTATGTGTTTTAGCTTCAATACTTAATTGTTTATGAGAATGGATAATCATATATTATATTAGCCATATAAAAAATAATCTTATTGCTCTCCTAAAATTATATATTGCAAACACGAAAGCAAATACACGATCAGATTATGTGTAAGTTATCTTTAAAAATTATCATAACCTTGACGCTAAGCATCTTATTTTGAAGCGTAGTGACAGTAACTATATATCAAGAGAGTGCAAAAGAGTACTTATACAAAATATAGACATTTATTCATCAAATACTTGTAAAACTCCACTTATAAATATAGATATTACGTCCATAGTCAAGAACATTATGTTTAACTCCACTTATAAACCTACCATGCACCTTTTTTGTGGCATTGAGAGGTGAGATAAAACTATAAAAGAATGAGGTCAGGTAAGAAAGTGTTAGTTCACCTGGGACTTAAAAGAAACTGGGTCACAACTTATGTTTGGATAGTAATTGGGAGGATTAAATATAGGCTAATGACATAATAAATAACATGAGCCATAAACATTTTTTCCGGGAGATGATTCTATGAAGCCTAATTAATTATGCCGGATGTTGTATTGAGCATATGCTAATCGTGGGTTGATTAAACCTAAGAGATTCATCTCGTGAAAAAGTTTAGTGCTTATGCAATTAGTTTCATAATTAAATTATATTTGATCCTCGTAAATAACATCGAAACATTCGATATGGAAATGTCTATTTTAAGCCCTTGGGAACCAACAATCCAGTAGAAGGGAAACCTACACTACTACATAAAACGTTTTAGGGGACACATCAAAAAATGCCTGAGAGGTGAACAGAAAAAATGTCCGCTTCTATTAATGCGGGGATTAATGGAGGCGGGTATTTTTTATTTTTCACAGGCGATTATTTCCGTCCACCTCCGAAAATTTATTTTCAGAGGCGGACGTTAAACAACCGCCTCCGAAAATCATCTATTTTTAGACGCGGACGTTATAAGTTGTCCGCCTCCTAAATCAATATTTCGGAGGTGGATGACTTATATAGTCCACTTCCTAAAATACCAAAGCCCAATAAGGCCCGCAAGCCCATTTGCAAGGGTTCACTATATATAACACTTAGGGTTTGGAGGCTCTCATTTCTCGTCTTCTTTCCCCCATCTCTCCCTCGCTGTCCTCCTGACACGGCAGCACGTCTCCTCCCTGACGCGGCGGCGCGTATGCTCCGCGAGATCCGGTGGCGCGTGGACGAAAGTGGGCAAGGAAGAGGTGGCTTGGCGTGCCCTCTCCCTGAGGCAGAGGCGTGCGGGCGGAAGTTGGCGAGGAGAAGGTGGCTCGGCGTGCCTCCTCCCTCCCTAACACGGTGGCACGTGTGCCCCAAGGCCGCAACTTGACCGATGGCAAGGCGAGGGGGCATCTAGGAGGAGGCACAGCGTGGAGGAGGGGAGGCCGGATCCGGTGGTGGAGAGACTGGATCCAGCGGATCTACGACGGTGGTGGCGGATCTGGTGGCGGCGGCGCCGATGGGCTCGGTGGGCCCATGATAGGCTTACCAGGCTTTTCTTTTTTTTTTCTGATTTTCGGAGGTGAACAGAAAATCACGTCTGTTAATCTCGATTACCAGAAGTGCATGGTCGGAGGATGACGCAAAATCCGCCTCCAAAAATTATTTTTGTAGTAGTGCTAGACTGCTGACTTCTTGATTTCATCATGACAAACGGATGATGCGAAATCCCTATCCGTATGGAGGCTGTAGGGGACATAGTGCATTTCTTTAATGAGAAACAGAGTGGAGGCTCTATCTTTTTTTGCGACGGTTGATTTCAGGCATCGTCACGCGACGGGAGAAGAACGAAGACACTTACATAGGCTGCCAAATTGCTCTATATGACCATAAAAGAACAACACACAGTTGATATAAATAAAAAAGAAAAATAAAAGGAGAAAAAAATAACAAAATAAAAAATAAAAAGTTGAAAGTAGAAGAAATAAAAAAGAAGAAGAAAACTCACGGAAGGAACCGCTGAGAGTTTAGCTATTCCTTTTGTGGCAATATGTGTTTTATTTGTACACGTGTGGATGCTATTATGTGCGCCGAAGGATGGCTCATAGTTTAACTGACATACCTAAAAGTTCACCTTAGTGTATGTTTATCTTATGACTATCGGTTCTAATGGCTGGACCCTCGAGCTGTTGAACCTCTGGTGATTGTGTTAGGTGACGCGGGACATGAGAAAAATGATGCTATTGACATGAGAAAAATGAACAAGTGATGTGAAGAATGTGCTATTGACATGAGAAAAATGAACAAGTGATTGGATCATAATACCTGAATTGGCGACAATATGATTTTTCTGGGAAGATTTTGTTGGAATTATTTGTTGGAAGGTTTTTTTTAATTTTCCTCCTAATATGTGTTGGTAGGGTCAAATGAGCCTTTTGGGACTCTGTTTTTGGTTACTCTTAGAGCCTTATTTATAAGATTAATACAAATGACAATTAAAGGTGAACAAAGACGGCTACAGTCATCAGGAAAAGATGATAAAGCAACAAGGCCATCACAAATATTCTTAAACAACTTGAGGAAGCAAAGTCGCAAGCAACGACATTTCTCTATTTTGAGTTCTAACATCAGCATATGACAACGTACAAGGTGGTGCTGTCATTGCCTCATTGATGGCGTATGCGCATGCAGGAAGACATCGTTCGAAGAGCTAGCACACCAAACCAAGCCCTTTCTTTGGTGTAATGACCAAGTTGCCGATCAGGGAAATTATGAGAAATAAAGGAGCCTTTTCTTCGACAACATGCAGCATCTTGGGCATCTGGCAAGTTTGGCGGTATAAACAGTATAACCATCCATTACAATGGCTTATATTGATAGAAGCTGCATCGTCCTTTCAACAATGGTATTTCTGAGGTCTCCGGCTCCTATTCTTTACCAGGGTACCATGCATGCCATTCCAATGGGACTACCTTCCATGTAGGAGGGAAAGAGAACTGCAGTGCACATATAAATAAGGTTTCTTTAAAAATAACTGTTGCACTACTCAAATAAGGCGTGTTTAGTTCCCAAAAGTCCTTTTTACTTCCTATTCATTCCCCTCACAGAACACGCATCCCCAAAAATTTATTTTTCCCCTTTCCTATTCATCCCCCTCACATAACACGCATCCCAGAAAAAAAAGTACTTTTTCCCAACCACAACTAAACACGGCGAATGGAGTGAATGGTCAATAAATGTGTCGTTGCTTATATAGGACAACAAGGTGAATCTATATCTAGAGGGCCAGAATTATAATCGCACTCCCCGGCAGCTACCTTGCCGTTCTGATTCATCAGCAGTAGATTATTGCAAAATTATCTAGAGTGCACATACAAACCCAGCCTATGCATGTTTGGGGCAGCAGCAGAGACTGGCGTTCTTGTCGTGTTCATTCATTAACTGCATGCATGCGGCTGGAACGGGGATTTATCTCCAACAGTTGTACAATTTCTTTTAATTGCGTACATGAATACTCGTGTTTGCACACAAGAATGTGGAGCAGCCCAAGAGAGTGTAGTGTGGATATAAATAACGAAATAAAAACTAGTAAGAAGGCAATGCCAGTGCTAGGCACGTACGAACGGGGAAAATAAGTAAGAAGTTATTGTTTTCTACTAGGCTATAATTTGCATCTATCAATACAACAGAATTACTCCCACACCTAACATTTCTTCCCTGCTGAATCAGCATGCAAACGATGGCCGTGTATGCGTTCTACTATAGTCTAGATTCACAGGGTGCCTTGCCATGGAACTAGCTCCCCACTCCATCACTCATACAGTACTACGATTTAATTTCATATTTGAATACTCGTGTCTTTCACAAGAATTTGGACGAGCTAGCTGAACAGATCGAAGCGGTAGTGTGCATATACATCATGAGATCTTTTTTTTTAAAAAAAAAAACTCATTTGCAGGCTGTACTATTAGATGCCCTTAATGCCTGTGCTAGTTACGTATGAACCGGAAAATAAATAACAAGCTGTTTTCTACTATGCTAACTTGCATCTATCAATATAACAGCTAACATGCCTTCCCTGCTCAATTAGCACGCAAAATGATGGCCATGTATGCATTCTACTAATATAGGCTATATCATGGTTTGTTTACATACACACAAAGTGAGTTTTGATTCCATCCATTAATATGTCAAAATGCGTACATGAACCTTTGCGACAATATCGTAGCTTATGCATATGGAGCATTACATTGTTCTCCTATGATTTTGTAGGTAATCAAGGTAACAATGAACCCAGTGTGTGCGACGAGGCTAAAATGAAACAAGGCATGCATCTGATATCAGCAACTGCACAGACCCAGATGAGCGCGCCCAATACCGCAAGCAAATTGTAATAGTTTTTACTTTGTAGTTGCAACAACAAAAACATAATGTGATCGTGATATGGGAATAGTATCAATTGTAGGTTTTGCATTCCATAAGTATCCAAGACACGAGGATCGGACCTGAAGACAGTGCGTGCTAGATGTATCAATCCCTAAAGAATCGGTATTTAAATGGCAGCATCCACTACACTCCCAATGACTCCAATTCATGGCATATAAAGGACTCCCTCCCTTGACCTATAAAAGTTAGGGCAGCTGTTCGTAGAAATCATCATCACAACACTTTATCATTTGCACCCATAAGTTGTAACTTCCCCTCTCAGGGCATGGATACTGTACCAGTAAAGAATACCCCCTCCCTTCATCTGACTGGATGTAGGGCACGTTGCCTAAGCTAGTATAAACCTTGAGTCCCAAGTGCCAAGCATTACCGATCGTGATCCACAACATAAAGTTACAAGTACACTACCTTAGGTGGTCATTCTTGACACCAACACCCAGACCTCCCTTTTTTATTCTAATCACCTTCACAAGCACGTGCTGGTCTAGCCCCTTCTACATATACTTTCTTTATTCTGCATGTATGTTCTGCATGGGATTTTATTGGTCATTAGCCGTCAACATGTAATAAGATCCCTCACACAATACATTGAGTGCTCAGAAACAGGTGGTATTGATTTAATTTGTTAGGAAGCGCTGAAATTTGAAAATTTTTTCAACATGTATGTGAAAGACCAGGCCATACAACAGTTGCTGTCACCAGAATATATAGTCAGAGAAGGCTCCCAAATAAGCATGGCACAGGAGTTGGAGGTATCGGGAGTACATTGGACGTTTCATGTGCTTCAACTACATCTTGGATAAAAACTTACCGTATGTTATGAATTATCTGGCTTGCTAAGATTGTTTGATATTCTCCCCTCAATAGCATTTCCGCTTCCGCTGAACCAGTGCTAAATGTTTTAGTGGAAGGGAAACGTGCATATTTTTAGCATGTATTAACTTAGGGCCATCCATCCATGTAAATATTATGAATTTGAAGATCTCTTTGTGCGTGATGGAATATTTCCCATCGCATGCTACCATGCTCAGCATAATATTTTTGATTATTTGATATACACGGAACATGAGCGCCGGTGAGGTGATGTCGTGAAGCCAGTCAGTCATGCAGCTGCATCATGCCACACTTGTATCCATATGTGCACCACATTCGATGTTATGATACAGGTTCCTGAACATATCACTATGGATCAAAGTTCAATTTGTCGATAAGTAAACACAGGTTGGGACTTGGGAACAGAGTTAACTGTGGTACTAATTGTCTCCAAATAGATTCAAGTTAGCCTACAAGAAAATAGCTGCATATTTGTTTATTTTCCCATTGTTTTTTTTATATAATGGAAAAATAGGTCTGACCTGGCAATGACCACACATGTACAGTACATGTAGTACACGAGTTATTTCTCTCCTTTTCTTTTAAAATTATCTTATTTGGTTTATATGCACATGCATTTCTATTTAGCCGGTCCACATTCTTGTCTAATGCTCATGTGATTACTTAGAGCCTGGCAGTCTATTGCGCCAAAAAGGCTCTGGCTATGGCCGGCAGGTGGGCAGGCTAATTCATGCGCCTGTGATCATGGCCAAGGCACGGATGACGTTGCTTGCACTATTACGTGGCAATATCCAAGTGCAATTTTTTTGTAATTTAAAAAGGCAATTTTAATTTGTAGCAGTAGGTGGGAGTATGAGTGAGGACCCACTAGTGTCACTTTGACAGTATCATGAAAGGTTAACGAAAGAAAAAGCAGAACGTAGCCGAAAATAATTCTAAATGATGAGCAACAAGGCTGACAAAAGCATTCTCTTTCGTATGTGCCTCAGGCATCGCTTATAAAGCATTCAGTGTCAAGAATGGCCTGACCGATGAGAACACAGTAGCCGCCCGACAAGAACAGAGAGAGAAGTTGCTACATGAGAAGTTTCTACATGATGGAAGGATTCGAGAAGGAATAAAGAAACTGCTTGGCTGCTTTAGGGCTTGGGGTCTGGCTGCTTGCCGTTCAATACTTGTTTGCCTCTCTGCTTGTCGTGCGTACCACATGTCAGGTAAGAAACTCGTTTTGAACGTGGAATTGCCAAAAGCGTAGTAATGTTCAAGAGGGGGCTGGTATTCAACGATCCACAGCAATTTCTTGCAAGCCGTAGCAGCAGCAGCCCTTGGACATGCTTGGTGTTCCTGATACCTCCAGCTCCTATTGTTCACTGACAACTGAGCTAGACTCTCTCTCCATTTCAGTAACCCTGCAGTCACACAAGAGAATGTGGGTGGGTCAAAGAGAAGTGCGCGTGGTATGCAGTAATATATTGCCAGTGCCAGTTATGTATGTCTTTGTTTTATTGTCAAGAGCACATGAATTAGGGCGTGTTTGGATCTACCACATTGGATGTTTGGATGCTAATTAAAACTATTAAACGTAGACTATTGACAAAACTAATTGCATAACCCCTAAGGTAATTCATGAGACGAACACATTGCGTCTAATTAATCCACAATCAGCCCATGTGATGCTGCATTAAACATATGCTCATCATGGATTACAAACGATCGATTAATAGATTCATCACAAATTAGCCCCAAACTTCTGCAATTAATTTTATAATTACACCATAGTTAGTCCTTGTAAATGGCATCGAAACATCCAATACGATAGGGCTATGCTTTTGCCGCCCATAAGATCCAAACATCAGCTTATAGTCGAAGAGCTAACTCGATTATCCCAATCAACACAACACAACATCCAGCTTACCTAGGCTATCATAACACAACACAACACAACTCGATTATCGCCGTCGTGGATACCAGCCAACCACCACGAATTGCCAACTCTCTAGTTTCTACATGACAAGCAGCACCGGCACCACCAGCCGTCCGCCCTCAAGAACAGAAAAAAAATGAAACGGCAGGTCGGCAGCGAATTGGAAGGATGGGTGGGCACGAACCGGTCTTGGTCTGGGCTTCCAGAGGGCTGGGCCCAAATAATACCGACCAGACGAAATTAACCAATTAATTGTTTGTTTTAAGATTCGTGCAGTTTTCATAAAAGGTCCACTGAAGCAAATCTCACACATCAAAACACATCGTTTCGTAAAGCACATGTGGTTCTAAAAGAGCAACATCGATCATTAAACACTGTTGGATGCTGAACTGCTGTTCACATAGTGCTGTGGTGTTCACATTTTCAATCAAAATAACCTTCTCTTTCTTCCCTATATAAAACAGGCATGCCAGCCGTTTTCTTGTTCAAACATTCTCATTAGACATTCTCAGATTCCTTTGAAGATCTGTAGTATTGGTTATGCATTTCAAATCTATGTCCGATCCGGATTTCTCCTCAGTTATATCTGACGATAACTATATACTACCATTCTTAGGGGCATGAGTTCAATGCAATCCGTTATGATACATACTGAAAGAGAACGAGTATATAATAATCGATAATCTGAATTTGTTCACACCAATTAGAATTTTGGTCTTAATGTAAGTCACAATACCAGAATTCCTTTACCCAGTGCAACAGCTAAAAGACCCTGCTAACCCTACAATAATAAACGTCAAAGTAATATCCCTTCTCTTCTCTTGTCGCGTCTTTGTTTCTGGCCCCCTTCCTCCTCCTCCAGAAGCATGCTGGCGACGAAAGGGAGGTCGCTGCTGCGGCCATCGGCATGACTGGCGCGACCGCTTCCGACGCAGGTACGGTGGCGCAGAGGCTTGCGGACCTCCACGGATCCCTTGTCCGTGGCTGCTTGTTGCCAGTGCCATCGGCGCTGCGGTGGCCACTCCAGCTCCTCCTCCTGGAGGCCTCAGCCACTTGCGGGAGCTGCAATGGCGGGTGCTCCGTGACCACCTCTTGCTTGGCCTTGCCCTGCACCCAGAGGCGGAGCTACCCATACAGCAGGGTGGGGCCGCTGCCCCAGCTACCGCCCGAGTAGAATCCCATCCGTCATAGAGTTTTTAGATGGCTGGAGGTTGGATTCGGAGGTCGGAGAAGACAGGCGGCGGCGTTCTGGCTCTGACGGACGGAGGAGGAAGAAGAAGGAAAGAAAAGGGCCGTCGTGGGCCGGTTGGTAATCGTCTAAGTTGATGGCCCAATTAATTAACTTTGGCCCAACATAATTTCCCTAGCAGCCCCTGCCTCCTGTTGCTTGCTCGGCTGCTCCTGCTCCATTACCAGTTCCCCGTCCTCCTCGCGAAGTCATGATTCCCCATCCGCCGGCGCCGTCCCAAGCTCCCAGCTGTGGCGAGAACGGACTGCCGGCCTCCGCCAAATCGATTGGCGACCAGCCCTACAGCTGTAGCCCTTCGCTGGATCGTTTGTTGTCTTGTTAACCAGCCGCGCTCTCGCTAGGCATCAGGACGACATGACCCAGCTCCGATTTGCATTCCCGCCACAACCGGCTGGGGGCCTTCCCGCTGGGCACCTGCAACTGCAAGCCGAGGTAATGCCTCTCCTCTCTTTGTCCAGTTGTTCTTCCCTCCCCTTCCTCTGTTAAATAGTCGATTGTTCTTCACACACGATTCCGCCCTAGCTAAAATTTTCGGCTAGTTCCGCCACTGCCTGCACTAGCGCCGTTACCGTAAGCTCACCACTCGGCACCTTTGCGGCCCACACTAAGGAGTGGCCGCAGCCTCGGTCGACATCACCAGATGCGCCTGCTAGCTTCACCTTGGTCATCATTGCCGCCGCACGCTCCAGCTCGCCCACAGGTCGCCCAGCCATGCATCCTGCTAGCTCGCCGTCCACACCGATGCTGGGCCACGCGTCCCGACCAGAGCTGGCAAGCCCTGTGCTTCTGTTCGCCCACACATGATGTTGTGCTGGTAGGCGGTGACAGTAGCCGGTACCAGATATAAAGGGACATCGGTCTGTAGCTAGAATGATACATATATAAATAGACGGAGGGAGTATATAATTTCAATATTCTGTTGATACAAAAGCTGTGCGTTTTCTGTTTTTCTAATGATGCTTGTTTCACTCCAAATGTATAAACAGTTTAGGAGATAACTTCAGAAAAAGTGTCGCGCGCTGTTCCATTTGTTTGAGCGCATAATAGATTTATCTATTTTGTACATAGAGGCAGAATTTCTCTAGTCACCATATTAAGATTGTTGGAAATTTCTTTTAGATACCCGTGATGTATCTATTTACCACAGTCGGTTAAGTAGATCACAGCAGTGAGCCACTAATAAATAATAAACACAACTTTACATATGGGGCTTATTAGTTCTGTAACTTCGGTTTTGACGAAAGGGTTATCAACAGAACAAAGTAGTGTCTAGAACTAATTTGGGACTTAATAGTTCTGCAAGGATATTGCAGCTATTACACCATCCAAAGGACAAATATTTCCACTCATTTTTTATTTCCTTATGTCCCATAGAGCGTTTTCCGAACAAGCAGCTTGGTCCGTATTTCCCAGTACCACATACGCCTAAACCAGGGAACCTTACAAACAGAATGAAGTGCACATCACGTGCAGTGCAGGTTCAATAGCTAACAAAATGTTTTGCCTTGAGAATGAATATAAGTGACGAAATGACTTCCTCTTCTGGCACTTCTCGATCTCTTATAAATGTGTTTCTTACGTAGACCGCACCCAGGGACTTATATTTGGACACAACAAACTCTGCTGATGCTTCCATTAATTCCGCGAACCTCAAATCATGTCATACTTGTAAATTGCACTCGAAGAAAAAAGATACGGAGCTATAAAATCGCGTCAGGCTTTAGTAAGCTAGGACACACAAGCATTTCTGCGTCTGACATTCTCATGTGCACGAATTGTACAATGAGCCTGTCATCCTCGGCTCCATGGAAACAAGGCTGTCTTAACTTGGAGGGTGGTCACCATGGTGCTGGTAGGGGGCGAGGAAATCCTTAGACATGCTGCATAACAATGAACTCAAGATGTTAGGCATGAAATTTGATACAGAAATCTCTGTAGGCTTATACATCAAGGGGGTCTCAGCTGCAAGGCCAACGAGTGTGTAGCTTCGCAAAAATTAACTGTAGTATCAAGAAGGGTATTATTTTTTTTGTGATTCTTTGTTGAAAATTTAGAAATTTAACGATTTTCACTGGTGATCGTCCAGTCAAACCTTTTTTTTTTGGGAAAAAGTACAAATGGACACATATCATAGTGTTAGTTTGACCATTACTCTTATCCTGCTTGGAGGTCATAGTATTGGTTTCCAGATTACATTTTCTAATCATATTTTATTATCTTATTGACAAATGACCTAATAACGTCCTAACTGAATTTAATATGATCCGTTTATTTGCACATTCTACAACTTGTTGGACCACTCTGATGCGGTGATACGGCCATATAAGTTAGTATACGGTGGGTGCAATTACTCAATACAATTTACTCTTTGCTACATCTTTTCCTGTGTTTGAAGGTTCCTTCTTCCCCATTCAAATTACATGCATAGCGCACTTCCTCTTGGAGTCCCATAAGTAACACTTCTGAATAAATGACTACATCAATTTAATAACAGGACAGTCCAATGAACAATTCTGAATAAAGCTTGATTCCATGGCACCTAGAAATATCTAAATACCTAATAATTCTTTCTATCAAACTACACTAATTACATTCGTTTTCAGGTTCCTAAATGGAACAACGGCATTCTCAGCTTTGGGTGGTGGAAGCGAAACGAGAACTGATTCATTCAGGTAGAAGAATATGGCATAAAAATCATGTGGGCTTTGCCTGCGCAGGTTATGTAATCCTGCCGACCACGTAATTGTTTATCTTATTTGTTTTTTTTTTGGTTTCAGTTACTTTAGTTGCATAGTTTCATGTTAATTATTATTGCCAAGTTCGAATTTTCCTCTATTTGTTCTTCGTTAAGTATTATTTGCTGCCACAGTAGTGTATGATGAAAGCGGAGAGTACCATTGTCAGTTTGATAGTGTCATGAAAGGCTAATGAAAGGAACCAAAAATAATTCTATACAACAACGGCAGAAGCAACAACAGCTTACTCTCGTGTATGTGCATCCTGCTCATCAGACATTGCTTGTTTTACGAATAGAAATATATTTTAATATTTCAATTTTTGCATCTACCAATACATATCGGGAGTTGGAGGTATCGGGAGTATATTGGATGTTTCATGTGCTTCAACTACATCTGCGATAAAATATTTCCGTAGGTTATGAATTATCTGGCTTGCTAAGATTGTTTGATATTCTCCGCTCAGTAGCATTTCCACTTCCGCTGAACCAGTGCTAAATGTTTTAGTGGAAGGGAAACATGTACTAACATACTAGCTATTAACTGGAGCACTTAGGGCCGTCCATCCATGTAAATATTATGATTTTGAAGATCTCTTTGTGTGTTGATTATTTGAAATACACGGAACATGAGCACGGCTGAGGTGATGTCGTGAAGCCGGTCAGTCATGCAGCTGCATCATGCCACACTCGTTATGTTTACATGCTGCAAAACCTGCCACAGAGCAACGGAGATGTTGGCTGCGCAGGTTGGGACTAATACTGTCTCCAAATAGATGCAAGTTAGCCTACAAGAAAATAGCTGCATATTTGTTTATTTTCCCATTGCTTTTAGATAATGGAAAAAATAGGTCTGACCTGGCAATAACTACACATGTACAATATAGCACTCCCAATGACTATAACTCCTAGGCCACATACATAACTAGAAGCCTTCTCTGCTAGAGAATTACTTCCTTCTTGGTGATAGTAGTAGTGCGGCCCTGTGGTCTTAGATATAAAATATATTTGAGTTTGAGGTCTGCCTAGAGACGTACATGATGTGAGCAACAAAGATCTACATATCAATACCACCTTTATTTAACTTATGTGATCACTTAGAGCCTGGCAGTCTATTGCGCCAAAAAGGCTCTGGCTACGGCCGGCTGGTGGGCAGGCACCTGCGGGGATCACTTTGATAGTGTCATGAAAGGTTAACGAAAGAAAAAACAGAGAACGTAGCCAAAAATAATTCTAAATGAGCAACAAAGGCTAACAACAGCATTCTCTTTCGTATGTGCATCAGGGCATCAGGCATTGAAGGAGAAGGAAAGACTGCAGTGTCTGGAGCAGGAATGGCCTGATCGATGAGAATACATAGCCCGATAGATAGCCGCCCAACGAGAACAGAGAGAGAAGTTGCTACATGATGGAAGGATTCGAGAAGGAATAAAGAAACTCACTTAACTAATACTAACTACCACTGCAGGGCTTGGGGTCTGGTTGCTTCCCATTCAATACTTCTTTGCTGATCTGCCTTTCTCGCGCACCATGTGTGAGGAAAGAAAATCGTTTTGAACATGTAAGTACCAAACGCGTAGATGTGGAAGCAGTAATGTTCAAGAGGAGGCTGGTATTCAACGATCCACAGCAATTGCTTGCAGCACACAGAGGGACATACTATCATCCATCGCAAGCCGCTGGAGCAGGACTTGTCTCAGCAGCAGCTGCAGCACTTGAACATGCTCGGTGTTCCTGACACCTCCAGCTCCTATTTTTCACTGACAACCGAGCTAGCCTCCTCATTGCATTGGGTGCCATGCCATGGTTTATGAAACTACGTGTTTTGATGTGTGAGATTAGCTTCAGTGGACCTTTTTATGAAAACTGCACGAATCTTAAAACAAACAATTAATTGATTATTTTCGTCCGGTCGGTATTGTTTGAGCCCAACCCTCTAGAAGCCCAGACCAAGACCGCTTCGTGCCCACCCATCCTTCCAATTCGCTGCGGACTTGGCGTTTCATTTTTTGCTTCTCTTCATGTGGGCGGACAGCCGGCAGTGCTACCTATCATGTAGAGACTAGAGAGTTGGAAGTTCGTGGCGATCGGCTGTGATCCACGACGGAGACAAAGCAATGAACCATGACTGAGGGCGGCGATGCTCCATGGCAGCGAGCTCGGCTTCGATCAGTCAGACATTGTTCGTGCGAGGGTAGCCGGCGGAAGCGTAGCATCCGAGAGAGGGCATCCAGGTCCTTCATGTACGGACACATTCCTGTGGCATCGCTGCCATCTTGGATCCCTGACGGGAAAGGGACAAGAAACGGCGCCACTGTATCCTATCCATGTGCGGAAAGCAAACAGACGAAATACTTAACGCTTGCGGTTTGGAAGGCCAACATCTAAATAATCTTATGGGCATGGGCCTGTCTTGTGTGGACATGGGTGTACGCCCGGGCCTAAGTAATGAGGAATCCAATAACAAAATATGTTTGCTTTAAGTTCCGTACATTTTTAGGAGAAGGACCATCGGAGCAAAACTCTTTAATGAAACCTTATTTATATATCGACCACACTTCCCTTCACCTCGTAAATAGAAGAGTAGGACTGTAGGAGTGGAGAGGTTGTCCCATGGCATGGTAGGCTTGCAGAGTAGGAGCTGGAGGCATCATGAACACCAACTTTGTTGGAGGGACGATGAAGCTGATATCCAGATAACCCATTACAACTGATAAATGTTCTATTTGTATGGCAAGATACGCCAAAGGCCCGTCGCAAGTAGATGTTGCACCCTATTGAAGATAAGGCCACTAGAGGAAAAAATATACATTAATCCACTCCACGTTAGTACCTATTATGCTATAACCTTGGTTTGTCACGCTCTTCGAGCGATATTACTCAATTTGTGCACGCCACCAATCAGGCAATGGCAGCACCACCTTGTATGTTGTCAACTTGTCAAATGTTGATGTCAGGACTCAGAACAGAGATTGATGTCCCTACTTGTGGCTTATCTTGCTCAAGTTGTCCAACAATATTGGTTCATCACGTTTCCTGTGATGACTGTAGCAATCTTTTCACCTTTAATTGTCATTTTGTTAATCTTATAAAAGAATCTCCAAGGCTACCTAAAAATAGAGCCCCAAAGACTCATTTTGGGACCCTGCCAAAACATATTTTGAGGAAAATAAAAAACACTCCAACAATAAATCTTCCCAGAAGAAAAGTTATTGTTGCCACATCATCCATCATGATCCCAGCACTTGTTCACGTTTCTCACGTCAGACACATTTATTCTTCACTTCAACATGATAGAAGGTGGCCGTCGCTGCGTCACCTAGCACAGTCGCCAAAGCTTCACCAGCACGACCGCACGAGGGTCCGGCCATCAGCCCATCACAACCGATAGTCGTAAGATAAACATACACAACGATGAAGTGAAGTTTTAGGTCTGCGCGAGTTAAACTGTTACAATTTACAACCCTTCATTTGTTACAAATAATAGCATCGCATCCACACGCATGTACAATCCAAACACATATAAAAAAATCGTAACTACCACTACTGGGAAATGGACATTTCGTCCCGCACATTAGTACTGACCACGTAAAGGCCGGAACTAACTCTATCCATTTTGCAACCAATATTAAAGGGTTACTTTTAGTATTGTTTGGTGTTATCAATCCATACTAGGTCTCCATAGGTTAATTCAAAATGAAAGCATCTCTCCAGCGTAGATGTGTTATATGGGTGAGATGATAGAGCAGGCTAAGCGCGAGGCAAGAGTTCATTACCGCAGCAGGCCACGGACATGGATGTTATTGGCTCTTCGGCTGGTCTTTCACTCAGTACTCACCCGTTGCCTGCATGCACATGCAGAAGGAACAAAGGGCCACGCACCTGCATGTTATTGGCCCTGGGCTGGTTTTGAAGCGCGCATGCATATTTATCATGAGTTAATTTCTCTAGAGTTCCCAGGGTACCGGTTTTCAAGAGACCACGCATCAGAAGGTCATACACCTAAGAAAGATGGAAGGAGGGAGTACATCAGAAGGTCATACGTGAAACCCGCATGGACAAAACCGTAAGTTGAAGTGCATGAGTTAATTGCACTGAGCATTTATCGATTAATGAAAAATCCAACGGAACATCAAATAGAGAACGGAAGTTGAATTCGGTGTCAAATAGGGAAAGAAAAAAATTTCGAGCAGTAAGGAATGAATTAGTAACTTTAGTAATATAAATAAGGAAGTTTCTCGTATTTATTCATTTGGTCCATTCGTAGCAATAACTGCATGGAAAAGTACATGAGTTTTTTTGGTTTTTTTTTTTTTGAAAACATGCCAGTTCTATACACACTGCCCTTCTCGATCTACAGCCTGTAGATAAAAGAGTTGGACCGTAGCAGTTGTCCAGTGGCCAGACTAGCTGCTAGAAAACATAGGAGCGGAAGGTGTTAGCAACACCAACAATGTATTGTAGTTGAGAAAATTACGCTGAGGCTCCGCTGCTTGTTGAAGAACAGGCAACATGGTTTCTATTGTTATCGGTGGCCATATGATACCAGGGATGTAGTTGGATATTATGAGTGCGCAACGGAATCCTCCACAATCAACTAACATATGGGTCTAAATCTAACATATTGTATGGAATGTATTATTAATGTGCATTAACAATTCCAAATGAGCATGCCAAATAAAAAAAAATGTGCAGCAAGGGAAATAAAATGTGAACTGCATTTGGTTTTTTTTTTCTAAAGTAACGTGAGACAAAAAAAATATAACAACAAAAAAAATCATGCTGCATAAGCATCGTATATGAGTTTCATTTATCGCAGCTGAAACAAAATTCATTTTATGTGGACGCGTGCGCACCAAACAATGATGAATCAATGGAGTGCGTTATGAATGACAGCGTAGCCAAGCTAGTAGAATTCACAAAAAAAACAAAAATCAATTATGTTGTGTCGATTCGGTACATACTCGAGTTAGCTCTTGGACTAATAAGCTGATGTTTGCATCTCATGGGCGGCTAAAGTATAGCACTATCGTGTTGGATTTTGATGCCACTTATAAGGACTAACTATGTACTAATTATAAAATTAATTGCATAAGTTTGGGGCTAATTCACGAGATGAATCTATTAAACCTAAGTAATCCATGATTAGCATATGTTTAATGCAGCATCGCATGGGCTGATTATGGACTCAATGTGTTCGTCTCGTGAATTACCTTAGGGGTTATGCAATTAGTTTTGTCATTAGTCTACGTTTAATACTTTAAATTAGCATCCAAACATCCAATGCGGTAGATACAAACACGGCCTAATTCATGTCCTCTTGATAATAAAAGAAAGACATACATAACTGGCACTGGCAATATATTACTGCATCTCTGCATGTGTAGTAGTCGTACAGGATATTAGTCATTACTTTAATGTGAAAAATAAACTCGTTTTACTTCTCTTTGACCGTCCACATTCTCATGTGTGAGTGTGACACAAGTATATATTCAGGTATATAAGAATTGGAAGGGTGGGACTACAGGGTTGCTGAAATGGAGAGAGAGGAAGTCCTATCCCATGGCATGGCACCCAATGCAATGAGGAGGCTAGCTCGGTTGTCAGTGAAAAATAGGAGCTGGAGGTGTCAGGAACACCGAGCATGTTCAAGTGGTAACACAACCTAGTTGCCAAAGCTGAATATAATGCCTTGTTGATCAGCAATGCAGGCTAGGACCCGAAGATGAATGTACCACCTTATTCAAATGCGAACTTAAAGTTGAAGTTGATTATGCCTTCGAATTCAGCGGCTGATTCTTGACGATATACCCAGAGCAAAGACAAGCATGATGCAGGGTGAGTGGTACGCCAAGAGAGAGGTTGTGAGGCTAAGTCGTCGAGAACCAAGAATTCGAAAGTGATAAGAGACTTAGACAAGTTCAGGCTGCAATGTGTAATACCCTACGTCATGTATGTTGTGTATCTTGTATTGATGATGAGGTGTTCGAGGTGTCCCCCTAGGTTTACGTGGTATGTATCCTAGTTGGTTACAATGGAGGAGTCCGATAGTAGGACGAGGTAAAGTCCTGGTAGGAGTCTTATCTTCTTCTAGCTTCCATAGGGAACCTAGGTTTCTATACTAGACAGGATACACGATCAATATCCTCCCCTGTTACATGGTAATTGTCATCCCATCTCACTTGGCTGCCCATGAACAAACACAATGTTACAGTGTTACTTACTGGACTGATTGCTTTTACATTTTGGTGAACTCCGGTACGTGCATATGAGCATCAATAGATGAAAATGGGCTTATGGGCATTGCTGCTTTTAGCTCCTCTGTTTTAATCTAGTATTGTAACTCTGTTTCGTGTCCCCTGCTCAACCTAATATCGAGTCTTCCGATGCTCTGATCCACGTGGTTGAGGAAAGGATATTTGCTTGAGTGCTCACTATGGCGCTGCTAGGACACTAAATCTCGGTGTCCTAGAAACACTGACCATACGTGTAGCATTAATTATGCGCCCGACGCCTCTAAACTCATACCCTAGGCATAACTATGAACCTCCCCTTATGACTGTTTTCATCTGACGCTAGTAGCATCATGCTAGTCTCGCTCTGGGTACACACAGTATATATCGAGTTTAGTCTGAATGTTTTGAGTCTAACTGGACAACCAGTTTGAACACTAAACAATGGTTTGGACTAGAAAAATATGTTGTTCACATGAATATATTAGTCCCCAAAATAAGAAAGCCACCGCTGCGATAAGCTGGTTAATTAAACTCAAACCGCCTATCACAACATATCATGTACGTTGTTGAAGAAGAACCAGCCTGTCCTTTAACAAACGTACAATCAGCAGCAACTTCTGGAGCCGGATTCACGATGTAACTGGTTGGCGCCCTCGTCTCCGACGTCCATTGCACATCTGACGCCTGAGTATAATCCTCTGTTTTTTGTTCACAGCAAAGGCAAGGGACGGCCTGCACCACCTCACTCCCGTGCCTTGCCAGTGTAGGGAGGATAGTGAGGCGCCAACTACGCTGTGACATGCTAGATGGGAAGTCACTGACTCCAGCTCCGCAACTAATAGTGGCCTCGTGGTTCTCGCACCAGAGACAGGCACAGAGACCACCCATGTACCACCATTGTATATTGTAGGAACATGGATTTTCTCAGTTGTATGGTGTTACTGATGCCTCCAACTCCCTGTTGCTGATCCCATGGGACGACTGCCTCTGCGCTCCATTGCTCCTTCAATGGACGAATGCTTGTGTGACACAAGAATGTGGAGGAGCCCAAGAGAACAACTATAGTCAGTGGTGCATATAAATAATTGTATCTTTTTCTGAATTAAATAAATAACTCTTTTTCTGCCTGTACTATTACATGCAGTAGTGACAGTGCCAATTATGTACCAATGGGAAAATAAATAAATATGAAATTTTTTTACTATGCTAGCTGGCATCTACTCTATCACTCATCAATAAAGGCTAAAGAAGCTATAATTACCTAAAAACATTCCTAGAAAAACTTGAAGGGCGCAAGCATTTGCAGCATCATCGTGGCGTGGCAGTGCATGGAAGAACATGGAGGCATCATGGTTAACGGGATGTGAACAGCATTCACGTGGCTAATGGAGCAACTTACTGGAGTGGGTCTCAAACAATTTAGTAGCAATATAATATTTGCTGATGTGCTACCAGTACCACAGAATGTACTGTGAAAATAGATGTGCCCGTCCCATAAAATCAAATGAGATCCAAGTGGAACATATTTTGTTCTTGTGTTTTTTGCTTTCTTTCTAAAAACGAACGAACAGTGTGAGGTCCAACAATCCTAGTAATTTTTTTCATTAGAAATAAAAAATCACCATAATTTCCGCCAATCTGTTAACAAACTCCGTTGACAAGTATATCACAAATCCTACAGAAAAAATTGGAGAATGTTCTTTATCTACTTTTTATCACGAAGGAGTGGTAGGATAACAAGTTCATCTATGTCCCAGCTAAACTAATGGTCCCTCAGTTCGTAGAATCGTAGGCTCGTAGCTAGTTCCATTTCTTCATCTTTGCTCAAGAGTTCTTCTGCAACAAGTGTAAACAGTGGTGCTATGCAGGTCCAGACAAAGTTGAAAAACAATTCCTCTGTCCTAGAGAAGCATCCATGAATGTCACTCAAGTTCATGTTTGCAGCTGGCTATTGTGCGCTGGATATCAAACAACGTAAGAACGACAGATAATCCAACCCCAATGTTTATTTCCATGCTATTGATGGATCATGAATATCAGGTGGAAGCACCAACCAGTACGCTCCCATCCCAGTGCCTCCAATTCCCACTACTGCTATAGAGCTACCTTAAGGTGGCTGTAGTGTTGACGTGTTGTCATGGTCCTGGAATTCATGACTGTGTGAGCACTTGCTGCATTGCGTCCTATAGCTGGCACCTTGTACTCTTAAATTGTCTACAAATTCTTGCATCTCACTTCTAGGACAAGACTTACTGCAGCTGCCACATATATTGAATCGTAAATAGACACTGATCAGAGAAGCATAAACACAAAAAATAGTGTGTGATGTTGTACTTTCAGAAATAACAAATTGATCATGTTGGAATTCCCCATTCAGCCAACAGAAAAGCATAGAGGATGATGGTTAGAAAGTTTAGACCACAAAAGTTTTATTTTATATAAAGAAACTAACCGTGCCTTACTCCCCTATATATAGTGGCCCATTTTTGGCCATTAAAATCAGCGCAAGGCCTAGCCCCAAATCAGATTCGGTCCAGGCATATTGAATATTTTTCGACATCAGCATTCTTGAAACGGGGCTCATTCTATGTTTGTCTACCTCACTATTGTCTTAATGGAAACATAGGCGGCTCTATCATAATCTAACGGCAATTACAATGCTACACGTCAGCGGTCTCATAGGTCGTCTCATGCAAGTCCATAGGATTTTTGATGAGGTAGCAGAGAGAGGGAGGAGAGAGAATCAGGTGGTTGTTTCGCGAGGCAACCGCCTCATAGGCTAAAATTTAGGACTATGAGACGACTTCCTCACCATTGTACGAGTTGTTGTTGTCATGCAACTCACAACATTTCTATTTTTCTATCCATAAATTAAGGATTATACATTTATTATGAGACAACATATAAGACAACCCATTGTATGAGTTACCTGTTATGTCGTCTCAAGATGACATGGCAATGCATGAGACTGCCTATTAGACTACACCAATGTACTTGCCCTAAGTGTCTAACTCGCATGGTGAGTATTCTGCATGGCACATGGATACATACTTATCAGTACTTGAGCGCTAATTGTTTTTTTATACAAATATGTATATAATGTATATGCAGGATGCCTGTGAATTAAAGAAGCGTTTCTTAATACACCTATTGACATATAAGGAGAACTAGTACGCCTGCAACATACCTGAAGTTCTGCGAGATTATCTTGGACACTATATTAGCCACACAAATGGGAAAGCAAGAATTATTATAGCATTCTCTGTCAATATGATTTTTAGAAATTTGTATTAGAAATTTAAGACATTTGGTGTTTGATACACTTCTTTCCATCATCTTGAACATGCATTTTCCTACTGAAATTTATGACTTCAACAATGTAAGTATTGTCTTCTTACCATGTTTTATTTTTTTATAAATTGTGCGCCTGTAGCGTCACACGGGCCTTTACATGTCTTAACAGTATGAACACATACGTGACACAGCATGTGTGATGGGGCAGACAGGCATGTTCAAATTCAGAAGACAGGCGTCATTTCAAAATAAGTAAATAAAACCAAATATAACCCTAAGTGAGGCACCTAAAACATCAGAGGTCTTCCTTGGGGTGTTTGTTTAAAAAAAAAAGAATTAGCTCAAAAATCTCATGGTCTTTTCATCTTTGCAAGGTTTATATGGGGAGTCTGGAGGACTAGGAATAAAATAGTGATAGAGAAATAATTTCCTGAAAGAAACCGAGGTGTTGTTCTATGGCAGGTTTTTGAAGAAATGGGAGGTGACTGGGCCAAGCTGGTGCCCGTGAGATGCCAAGTGCTGACATCGCCATATATGCAGAACTCATTCGCTTTCTTAAAAGTAGAGTAGTAATCCTTTGAAACAAAACATGGCTGCCTTGCCATGAAATTCTGCATTGTAGACGGTAAACACAGCAGTTGTACGTCTCAGCGTTGTCTTACAGGCTTAGGTCATCTGTAGTGACTGCCTTGCCATGAAATTCTGCATTGTAGACGGTAATAAACACAGCAGTTGTACGTTCCAACGTTGTCCTATTGCCTTATTAAGCCATCTGTAGTGGACGATGCAAAGGTCCAGGTGGCATAGGATGAATCGGTTCATACCACCGAACTATGTCGATTCAAGGGAAGAAAGAGAAGAAGCCTATTCATTTTCTTGCACCGATTCAACAGAATCTTATATGCCTGTCCTTTCTGCTATATGAACCAATTCACCGGTAATGATACTCTTAGGGCTGCCACAAGCATTGGACTAGTTTCTATGCCCAGAAATTTTAATTCAGCCACGATGCCAAGTTCTGTGTTTCTCCAGCATCAGTGTTGGTCATAACTGATGTAGGGTAGACATGAGCATTTTTGCGGGCCGGGCCTAATTCGGGCCGGGCCGAGAAAAAGCCCGGTTTATTTCGGGCCGGAAATTTGTGCCCACGCCCATCCCACGGGCAAGTTCGGGCCGAGTTTTCGGACCAGGCTCGGGCTGGGCCATGGGCGGGCTCGGGTTTCCCGTCCTTTTTTAGTTGAAAAATAAATGAAATTAATCATCTGGCGGGCTCGGGCCGGCCTGAATTTTTTTTTGAGCTTGGTTTTCGCTGCCCAGTCCCATCCCATTAGAAGGCATAGGCGAGCCAAAACCCACCGGGCTCGGGCCGGGCCCACGGGCTGGGCCGAGCCGGGCCAAAAATGCTCAGGTCTAATGTAGGGTCCACTAGCAACCATAAAGCTGGAGAAACATGCTTTTTTTTCCTTATTTCAGTGCGTGAGCGTTGTCCACCAACTGCACCGAACCAAGGAAATCGTTTTTTACTAGGGCTGAGCCACTGTAATTTTGCGAGTTTGGAATAATGTCATTACAATTCACCTATTTATAACCGTGTCATTATAATTTGTTGAAAACCTGAATGATGCTATTTTCTATGTCTCTCGCTCCCTAGGGCCCACTTGCAGATAAATTTAGCATACCACATTTCCGTATTGCCACTACCACCCCTATGCTCATCTTACATTATCCACCCGACCGACAGTTAACTAGATCGAGCGAGCCGTCGTCGATGCCGCCGGTGGCCGGATCCAGGTGGCGTACGGCGGCGAGGACCTCCGGTCGCCTCCCCGGCGGGCTACCGCCTTCCCACCACAGGGCAACCCCTAGACGGGACGCTATTGGAGACGGGCCGTGGCTGCGGCCTGCGGGATTGGGTGATGGTGCTGTCACTGTACATGGGAGCTAGACCTGCACGGGGTAGCGAGATGCACGGCTAGAGCCTTCGAGATCCCCGACGCGGCGGAGCTGCACGAGCCACGCGAGGTCCTGCACTGAAAATGCATGGAGAACAATTAGGCATCGATCATATGCACACTTGAGAATAGTGCCAATCAGTTAAATATTCCTTGCCCCCGATCGAAAACGGTAATAAAGCTAGATATATTAATTGATACGCATGAGGATTATTCAGGTGACCTCTATGTGGATCTGGTTGAATTCATGGTGCTTGTTGCCGCCGGAACATCCTGCTCTGCATCGGCGGCGCGGTCGTGAACATCCTCGAATACTCGGATGCATGCACGGGAAGCCTGGAGGACGGCGGCCGCGCTATGTGGAGCGGTAGCCTGGGGACGGAAAAGGGGATCTGATCAGCTGTGTGTCGGTGACGGGGAAGGGGAGGAGCACAGGGGCAGCAGCAGCAATACGGAAAGATGGTATGTCAAACTTATCTGCAAGCCGGTCCAAGGGCACGTGAGACGTATCAAATGGCATGGTTCAAACTTTAGGCAAATTATAATGGCATGGTTACAAATCGATGAATTGTAATGGCATTCTTCCAAACTCGCAAAAATACAGTGGCACAGATCCAATTAACCCTTCTTATTAACTCAGCACCGAGAAATGTAGAGTACCCGATGCCAGACATTTTTCTTCAAGCCTCGAATGCTGCAGTGTACATCTATATTTCTGAAGAGGACAGAAAAAATCATAGCATCATTTTTGGCACACTGTGGCTGCTCTAAGCGGCTGCAATTTACTAAATATTGTTGGTGTCTCTGATGCCTCCAGCTCCTATCTTCTCTAAGACCATGTCGCTTTCTCACAGCGCGCCATGTGGATAGCTATATCTTTTCTGGCGCTCTTCCTTTATCTAACAGCTCACTTTTCTAACATTTTATAGGAATACTGGTGAGTACAAGAATGTTGATGAGCACAAGAGGAGTTTGGTATGCATATAAAATATAAGTGAATATGGAACACATCATGTGTTTGTCTAGTCTTTACACATGTCAATAAATGAATCCCAAAGCCATATTGTATTACACCTCAATCGCTAACAAGTGATCAGAAAAAGAAAACAGGTTCACCGGCGGGGCGCCATATGAATGCATCGTATGATCAGATGGATACCGGGAAGCTACACACAAAACATTTACTGGCATCCGACATTGGTGTTTCGCAGTTTTTGTGGACATATATGGGCAGAGAACGATCATCATTCTTGAGCTTAGATAGCTTCTTACTCTTAACTTCATTGACATCTTTAGACCTACCCACTTTGGATATGTATTTGCATTCCTGATACCTCAATACTCCTACTATTAGTTGATTATTTGTAATAACAAACTATCACTTATATGTTCTTCACTTTTTTCCGAGATTCATCTCATTCTGGAAGAAGTTGCCTTTGCTCCACCACGCATATATAAAGGATACGTTAAATACCGTGTGCCATTTTATTCATTTTGTTTGGTCAAACTTTAAATTCAAAATCCCAAAATAAATCTAACATTGTTATTTTGTCATCCCTGTAAAAATGGGCTTCTTGTGGACCTAAGCACTTTATGGGCCTGATCAACAAATGGGCCTATTTATTTCAGGCTTAAATCAGCGCCCAAGCCCATCCAATGATCCAATAATTCTTTCAGGCCTGCAAAAGTCAAGCACAAGACAGGCAAACACCATTTTTTCCATCCTAAAATAAATGTTTTAACCGTTAGGCCCGTTTTTGCCACTATTTGTCCATAAAAAATAAATGTTTGAATCGTTTTCCAGCGGCCCACCTTTTGCCACTAAAATCAGCACAAAGCCTGGCCCTAAATCAGATTCAGTCCAGGCATATTGAATAGTTTTCGACATCAGCAGTCTTGAAACGAGGCTCATTCTGTGTTTGTCTACCTCCCTCGTCTTAATGAAAGGATAAGAAGCTCTCTAGTAACCTGACGAGATATATATGTACATATGGTGTTACTCCATATACGCATGAAGCAATGCAAAAGCTGGGGTTATTTAACCCCATTCAAGACACATACCGTGATCACAGCTGCTCCTGTTCCTTGTGAACCGGCAACTCTTTTATCATCAGAACACGCCTCCTCCTCCCCACCCAAGTGACCCAGTCAGGATCCTTTGATACAACCCTGTACCCTGCTTTGGCGTAGAGACCTCGAGCGCCATCGTCATCCTCATATGCCCTCAGAACCAAGAATCTGTGCCTCCATTGGAGCCCTAGTGCCTCACAGGCCTTGAGCAGTGCTGTCCCAACCTTCCTCCTCCTTAAATCATGAAGAAAGTAGGTGCATGAAGAGTTATCCAATTTCCTGAATGTTATGGTCTTGTCCCAGATGTGTAAGTTGAGCTGTGGAAGCTAAGAAATGTGAAGGTTAGAGGTAACCTGAATGATGGTAGGACTGCTATTCCTGATACATAGAGGTACTCATCTGCACCTTGGAGGTGCTTAATGACGCTGTCTTCATCCTGCACTGTGCAATCCACAACTCCCACAATCTTCTCATACGGTGCTAGTGATTGCGGAGAGGGCAGCTCAGTTTCTTCTGCCACCAAACAAGCATACCTAAAGAACAGAGTTTGATCATCAGCCAAATTGCTACACAGTAAATATGAGGTTCCAGCATTGATCATATTGACTAGTCTTAAGATGTGGATATAACAGAATCTGCAGGTCAAGGGTGAGCACATGTGAATGGCAATTTTAGCAGCAGGGACTCATGATGCTCTGTTCCGGACACTAACTAAGTTAACAATGAAATCTAAACTAATCATAAAAGGTGGATTCTACAACTTTGAGGAAAATTTGACTATCCGGGTTGCAGGTGACAACTAGTAACTCTGCTAGCAAACCACACCACAAGATTTAAATTACTCTAATTTAGTATTTGGAAAAGATGAACACTACAGAATTAAGATTGATGTAGCAATGGTAATCTAAACCAACCCAAAAGATCAAAGTTAGTCACTATCTCTTCAGAACACAGCCACAGGAGACGAGAGTAGCAATTGGAGCAAATGGCCTTTCAAGATTGGAAGACTTGTAAATTTGAGAATACTCCACTATGTTTTCCAAAGAAAGGTGAGTTTCTAAGGTAAATTTGATAATGCCAATTGAAACTGACTACTAGCGACACTGCTTGCAAGTTACAAACCACACTGCAAAGTTTTAAATTACAGTATCTTTTAAGCATAAAACTACTGAATGGAAGTGGATGTAGTAATGGTAATCTTTTACTAATCTAAACCACCAAAGAGATTGAAGTTCCCCACTTCCAGTTCAGACCACATAGGCACAAGAAAACAGGGCAAGAGCAGCAATTTCAATATGAGTGCCGTTTGGGGATTTCAAAGACATCTAAAGAACAGGGTTTAGCCGTCAACCTAATTGCCACATTAAAAATGAGGTTCCGGCATTAATCATATTGACTAGTCCTAAGATGTGGGTACAACAAAGTCTGCAGGTCAAGCGTGAGCACATATTAATTGCAATTTTAGCAGCAAGGTCACAACAAAGTAATTTTGCCAGTAACTAACGATGCTCTGTTCCTGACTCTAAAATTAGCAACGAAGTGCTTCTAGACTAACCACAAATGGTGGATTCTACAACTCTGAGGAAAATTTGACAATCCCCGTTGCAGATGATTACTAGTAAAACTGCTAGCAAACCATATCACAAGCTTTAACGTAACCTAATTTATCTTTGGAAAATATGAACACTACGGATTAAGATTGATGTAGCAATGGTAATCTAACTAATGCAAACCAAAAGATCAAAGGTAGTCACTGTCTCTTCAGAACACAGGCACATGAAACGTGAGAAGCAATTGGAGCATGAATGACCAATTGGAACAAAGACATGTATCTTTAAACACTCCACTCTCTTTTCAAAAAAGGTGAGTTTCTAATAATCTGAGGTTAATTATACAATGACTACTGAACTGACTACTAGCATGACTGGTGGCAAGTTTCAACCCACCCCGCAAACCTTTAAATTACTGTAATCAAAATATCTGTAAAGCATAAAATTACTGAATTGAAGTAGAAGTACTAATGGTGCCAATGGTAATCTAAGACAACCCAAGAGAGTGAAGTTCTCCACTGGCAGTTCAGAACACATAGGCACATGAAACAGAGCAAGAGCAGCAACTTCAACACAACACGAGTGGCATTTGGCGATTGCAAAGACATCTAATTTTGAACGTTCCACTATCTTATCTACTGGAACAAGAACTACTACCAACACCACCTCAATCCTCTAGTCAAATTAAATTTTCTAATCGAATTTGTATCAAGCATTTGACACCACTCCAGTGAGCATGAGTCGTCACCTGTCAGGCGGCGAGTTCCTCACTCTGTAGATGAGCGCCGACAGCACCTCGGCCTAATCTTGACCCAGCATAAGCAACAAACAACACCATCGCCACTATCAGAAGACAAACAGATCCATCCATCCAGTGTGCAGGTAAGTTCAGAAGCCGGGCATGCTTACTTTGAAGAAGTCGAAGAAGAAGTCATTGAAAAGCGCGACGGGGACATGGAAGGCCTCGGCCTGGACTTGCGCCACCATCCGCATCTCCTCCCCGACCCGCCCCATCCGCCGCACGCCCCACCCGGCCTCCCGCACCAGGTAGTACCCGTCCTCCCCCTCCTCGTCGTCTTCCTCCCCCCTCGCAGCGCCTGCCGCACCAACCCCCTCCTCCGTCGCGGCCAAGCACGGCGCCCCTTCCGCTCCCGGCCTCCTCCTCCGCCTCGCAAAAAGACTCTTCTTGGCGCCTCTGGCTCCGCCATGGATGCCGGCCCTGGAGGGGGCAGGGCGAGGCCTGACAGCGGCGGCGAATCCGCAGCAGGTGGGGCAACGGCTGGACGGGGAGGAGGGCGTGAGCGGCTGCGGAGGGAGGAGCGGGGGAGCTCGGAGGACGGCCATGGATTTGGTGGATTGTGATTTGTGAGTGGAGGAGTCGACAGTGGAGGCTGCGCCAGCGTGTGGACCGAGCGAGATGGCCGTTGCCTCACCCAAAGGTCCTAGTCATGAACGGTTGAGATCTTGTGCAATCATGAGTACAGTAACTGTCACCGACACGTGGGTCCGACAGAGACTAGCACAAACCTTGAGTGGGGCAGCATAAAACAGCAATCAGCGGTAGTGGCGCAACAACATGGTAACTTTCGCGCGTGATTAGTTAGATAAAAAGTTATTTATTAGCATTAAATAGGGATGCGTTAACGTGTTCGCGTGCGATTCCCACTCTGCCGCCACCCACCACTGCTGTCACCATAATCCAATCGTCCTCGTCTCCCCGCTGTAGCGATCTCACCCGAGAAATAGGCCCACTTAAGTATATTTCACCTTCCGTTGGTGCTAATACACGAAAATGTTCCCAAATACGGATTCGACCGTCGAGTCAAGCTCGACCAACGGCTACTGAAGATCGTCCGTCCATACACTCACTCGAAGGTGAGTTCCAAAGATCACATCATTCCACAATTCAAATTACAACAAGTCTTAGAGTTATTACAACCAAATTGAAATGATAAGTAAATATGTTTGAGTTCATGCAGCGGAAAGTAAACGAGATACTAGCGACGATCCATAGTATCGTCACGATGAAGTCAGCCGTGACGCTACTCCTCACGATCCTCGGGAGAGGTCGGCTCCCACTCGATGCTGTAACCAGGAGGAAGCTGGGAGGCCCAAGCCATAGAGGCAGCTACCTCCTGAGGGGACGGTCCTGAAAATTTAAGCCACAAGCAAGGCTGAGTATACTAGTTATACTCAACAAGACTTAACCGACTGGTGATCACTACATCACCGACTCCTAAGATGAGAGGCTGTTTGGCTAGTGGGGTTCTTTTGCCAAAAGCGACTAAGCTGTTTTCTAATTTCTCCATTCTGATTTTAATTTCTTTAGCCTATCCATTCTAGGTGAGCCTTGCTAACAATCAAGTTTTGCAATACAATTATTTCATACACAGATTTCATCCTTCCAAGTTCCACTTCATAATATGTCATACATCGGTCAAGCAGTCTCATTAACCGCGAGAAGCGGACAGTTCGAACCGAATTTACTACCTGGCCAGGGGAAACCCACACATACGGAATGGTTGGAAATGCCAACACACCCCAATCCTTTCTCATCGATCCACAATTCGGAACCGGGTCCATTTCCTCAGGATAAAGGTTTACTGCTTCACTCACAGTCTCACGCATATATCCACAAGTGTACGGCAGGGGAAAACAATGGTTTCCAAGGAGAGATGGCTATCGGCCCTAGCTGCTTCAATCTGATACCGGGACTTACCGGTCCCATAAACCGTGCATATGTGTGGTACGTTCAAACGCTTGACACAAAAGTACCACATGTTTCCAATTAACCATCGATAGACGAGTAACTACAATCATCCGTCCATCATCTCTAGTGTTTCTGATATGAGTAGACATACAACTCCTATATCTCGCGAGTGTCGGAAAACACTCGACTTCTATCGGTCTTAAGCATAGCGACTATCGAACCTAACATACTAGTGTTCAATCAAAGGAACCTATGATCATGCAATCTAGGGTTTCAATCAACTCCTTGAAACTTAAATGCACAAACATATAATCAAATAAATTACGTAAGTAAAGTTAGGTTATGCTCCGGGGCTTACCTTCCGGCTCGAAGCGGTACTCCTGCTCGGGGCTCGGATCCACGTGCACCACGTTCACCTCGGACTCCTGGGCGATCTCCTCGGCAGCGGGGACTAGCTCGTAGACTCCGTCGACGAGACCCGAATCTACACGAATGCATGAAATGCTTAAGTATCGAGATTTAATCAATTAGGGTTTATTTAATTCTTGGTGAAAGGATTGGAAAGGTTAAACATTAATTATAAGTGAATATATCCTTTTCATTTTGAACCCTTTACTTTTATTTTAGAGTTTTAGGTTTTTCTCTTTTCTTTTCTTTTTCTTCTCTTTTCTTTTCTTTTTCTTCTCTTTTCCACCATTTAAGCCCTTTTTTCCATTATTCAAAAGGTGAACTTAGGAATATTATTTTTAGGTGTCACTTGACCAGAGGCTTGCTCATGCCAAGGCAGGAGCTTAGCCCAAAATTTGGCTCAAGATAATTTTTCTATAATTTATTAAAATTATTCTTATCTTTTTGCCTAAAATCAAACTAAAATCCTCCAAGAATAACTACAAGGTTTCTGTCCACACCACTTGGCACAGTGACTTAGGGTGCCAAGAGTGACCTCTCTGCAAGTTTGCATGTGATTTTGATTTATGGTTATTCTTGTGAAATTTCACCATGTTTAAACTACCAAAAATTATTTAACCATTTTATTGTGCTCAAAAATTTCCATGGTCATTCTTCTAAGGTTTCTAAGGTTCCTTAAACCTCTCTGGTGCAAGGGTTTTATTTTTCCCAGAAAAAAAATATTTCCACGATTTAATTTGTAAAACAGCATGGCCTTTACAAAATAATTCATATCTGGAGATATACAACAGATTTTTGTGCTCCACTTGCGCATTAAGCTAATGACAACCACCCTAACAACATATCCCAAGCTCAGCTCCAGTGCATGTGTAGATTTTGAACTATGATGAAAAGTGCTCAAACTGAAATGAATTTATAATTCAAAATCTACAGCTCAACTGAGTGGGGTGCAAAGGAAGAAGTTGTTCTTCTAGATTCACTGGTCACTACAAAATTGGTTTGGCATTTTTCTGATTTTTCTACGATTTTCTACGAATTTTTGAAGATCTCAGCGAATTAAACCTAAAATATAGAATCTATTTTACGCGAGGAACCCTGGAAGTTTTGAATCTATTACAAACAAGTCCCTGCATTTTGCGCTCGGCCCCCTGGAAAGAGGTTGAAGACACAACGAGGTCCTCGAGTTCGCCGGCGTGGTTACGCCGGCCAAACGGCGGCGAGTCCGGGCCGGGGAAGTGGGGGAAAATGGAGAGGGGCTCACCGTGATTCGTTTGAGCTAGGTCTCGAGGTCGGGGATGGCCGGAATCGAGGTCAACGACGGCGGTGGCGGCTCGGCTTGCTCCGGCGAGCGGCGACGTCGGGGTCGGAGAGGGTCGGGGAAGAGGTCGGTGAGCACCAGCGTGGCACGGTGAAGCTGTTGGTGCCCTTGGCTCAGCCGGAGGAGAAGCGTAGCGTGCTGTCCACGTGCGCGGTCGACGGCGGAAGCTCGAGCTTGCTCTGGCGAGCTGCGCCGGTGGCTGCGGTGGCGGAATAGGGTCGGGGTTTGGTCGGGGAGTGGCGGTGGATGATGGGGAAGCTATTGCGCGCCTTGGTTTGGCCGGAAGAGCAGCGGAGAAGGCTGTCCGCGTGAGTGAGCTCGGCGGCGGCTTTGTGAACTCCGGCGAGCGATTTCGGCGCGGAAGTGAAGGGGGAACTGTTTGGGGCTTTAAGTAGGAGGGAGAGGGGAAGGGAATGGTGCTCGAGCAGCACTGGATGGGGCTGGGGCAGCGCGGCAACGGCTCGCGGCGGCAGCGGCTTGTCGCGGGGCCGTTTGGCGCCTTGCGCGGCGTCAGCGCGGCGCAGGCGAGGACGGCAGGCGGCAGGCGCGCGTGGGCGAGCGACGAGACAGGGCGGAGGGGAAAAGCGACGCGCGTGGACGCAAAAGTCGCGCGACGGACCGGTGGGCAACGGCGGCGACGCTATTGTCCGGCGGCTCGCGGCGGCGACGCGGCGACGAGGCTCGGGTCAGCGCTACAGTGCGCCATTGGCCACGCGACCTTGCCAGAAGCGTGCTCCGTGAGCGGGGACACGCAGCCATGCCATTGGCCGGCTCAGGCGAGGACGGCAGGCGGCAGGGCGCTGCCGGCGGCGAGCTCGGGCACGCGTGAGCGCCCCGTGAGCGCGCCTCTGTCGGTGCAAAGTCAACTTGGTTGGCATGGCTCAAACTCCAAAAATTTGAACTGAACTTCGAAACGTGTCAAATTAAAAGTTGGAGTTTGGGATGTGGGACACAACTTTCGAGCTTGGACCAGGCGCTTCGACCATGCGCTTCGAGCTTGGACCGCAAGCTCGAGCTTGCCGAGCCTCGAGCGTGACGGAAACGCCGCTCGAGGTTGAATGCCCCCCTTTCGAGCTTGGCTGCGGAACCTCGATGGTGACGGAAACGCCGCTCGAGGGTGAATGCCCCCCTTCGAGCTTGGCTGCGGAGCCTCGAGCGTGACGGAAACTAGTGGCTAGGCTCGATCGTCACGGAGTAGGCTCGATCGTCACGGACATACTGGCTAGGCTCGATCGTCACAGACATCCCCGCTCGAGGGTCATCAAGCGGAACGAACGTCGTGGCGAGGTTTGTCGTGAAGGGCTGTATTTGTGATGACAACAGCTCTTATTGTCGGAGATTTTTAAGTTTAGTACCAAAATCTGGAGATTTCAGTTGGGTGTCAAAAGACCTTTGTTTTTGAATTTAAAATTGAATGTTGATGAATTTTTGAGTTCCAACACCATTTTTTTTTCTTTTTAACCTGTTTTAAAGGTGTTTCCTGCATTTTTACATAGGGATGTCACAGCCTACCCCCCTTAAAAGGAATCTCGTCCCGAGATTCGGGAATGCTAAAAAAAGTGCGGAACATGCGGTACCTGGTGGGGTGGTGAGAAATCCAGGATAATGGCGATTGAGATATTCCTCGGTCTCCCATGTTGCCTCTTCTTCAGTGTGATGAACCCACTGAATTTTATACATCTTAACTGAGCTCCTTCTGGTGTGCCTTTCTTTTTGATCAAGGACTTTGAGAGGTTGAGCAACGTAGGTCAGATCGGGCTCAACTTCCACGTCTTCTTGTTCCACGACTTCAGTCGGAACTCGAATACACTTCTTGAGTTGTGAGATATGAAAGACATTGTGCACGGCGGAAAGTTTGTCGGGAAGTCGTAGACGATAAGCCACGGATCCACACTTCTCAATGATTTCATAAGGTCCGACGTAACGGGGTGCGAGCTTTCCCTTTACTCCGAACCTTTGGACTCCCCGAGTTGGTGAAACCTTAAGATACACATGATCACCGACTGCGAACTTGAGAGGCATTCTTCGGCGATCAGCGTAGCTCTTCTGGCGAGACTGAGCGGCTTTGAGGTTTTCCCGAATAACCCTGACTTGCTCTTCGGCTTCAATCACCAGGTCAGGTCCGTATATCTCCCGCTCTCCAGGCTGAGACCAACATAACGGAGTTCGACACATTTTCCCATACAAGACTTCGAAAGGTGCCATTTTCAGGCTTGCTTGGTAACTGTTGTTGTAGGAGAATTCGGCAATAGGCAGACATTTATCCCAACTTGCTTCATAGTGAATGACACAAGCTCTAAGCATGTCTTCAAGGATTTGATTCACCCGCTCGGTTTGCCCATCCGTCTGCGGGTGGTAAGCCGAGCTTCGAATAAGCTTTGTGCCGAGAGATGCATGGAGTTGCTCCCAGAACCTTGCCACAAACTGCGGACCTCGGTCCGAAATGATTGTTCTAGGCACTCCGTGCAGACGTACAATTTGGTTGAGATAAATCTCGGCATACTGCTTGACGGCATAGGTGGTGTTGACCGGAATAAAGTGAGCGGTCTTTGTGAGCCTGTCCACAATGACCCATATAGAATCGTGCCCTCGTGCGGTCTTGGGAAGGCCAACAATGAAATCCATACTGATGTCCTCCCATTTCCATGATGGTATAGACAAAGGTTGAAGAGTTCCAGCCGCCTTTAGATGACTAGCCTTTACCCTCCGGCAAGTGTCACACTCGGATACAAACCGGGCGATATCCATCTTCATCTTGGTCCACCAAAAAGTTTTCTTCATATCCTGGTACATCTTATTGCTGCCAGGGTGAATAGAGAACTTAGAGTGGTGAGCTTCACTCAAAATTTTCTTCCGCAATTCCGGATCTTTAGGCACGACGATACGGTTCCCAAACCATATGATGCCTCGGGCATCCTGACGGAAACAGTTATACCGTTCCTCCGTTCCTTTGGCCAGCCTCTCCCGAATAACTCCGACCTTTTTATCGGTCTGCTGGGCCAGAAAGATCTCATCGTGTAATGTGGACTCGAGAGATATGATGTTTAAATAGCCATGCGGAACAATCTCGAGGTTGAGTTTCGCCAACTCATGGCATAGAGTGTTGGAATATGATTCGACCGAAAGACAGTGGCAATGAGACTTGCGGCTCAAGGCATCCGCAACCACATTCGCCTTTCCGGGATGATAATGCAAACTCATATCATAATCTTTTGCCAACTCCAGCCATCTTCATTGCCTCATATTCAAGTTAGCCTGAGTGAAGACGTACTTGAGACTTTTGTGGTCGGTATACACGTTGCAAGGAACTCCTATAAGATAGTGCCTCCATATTTTCAGAGTGTGAATCACGGCTGCCAATTCAAGGTTGTGAGTGGGATAATTCAGCTCATGGGGACGGAGAGCACGTGAAGCATAAGCAATAACTCAATTCTCTTGCATAAGAACACAACCGAGTCCGGTGCCTGAAGCGTCGCAATAGACATCGTAGGGTTTGGTGCTATCCGGTTGGGTCAGAACGGGAGCTGAGGTCAACAACTTCCTCAATGTGCGGAATGCCTCTTCACACTTCTCATCCCACACGAATTTCTGCCCCTTCTTCAGTAGCTCGGTCATTGGCTTGGCAACTCGCGAAAAATCCGGAATAAAACGACGATAATATCCGGCCAAGCCCAGAAAGCTTCGGATTTCATGGACAGAGGTAGGAGGTTTCCAGTCCATTACTTGCTGCACTTTCGTAGGATCCACCGAGATACCATCCTTAGAAACAGTGTGACCTAAGAACTTTACACTATCCAGCCAGAATTCACACTTGGAGAACTTGGCATACAACTTGTGATCACGGAGTCGTTGAAGAACAATACGGAGATGCTCGGCATGCTCTTCCTCATTCTTGGAATAGACGAGAATATCATCAATGAAAACCACTACGAACTTATCCAGCTCGGGCATGAACACCGAATTCATGAGATACATGAAATAAGCAGGAGCATTAGTCAGCCCGAACGACATAACCAAGAATTCATAAAGTCCATAGCGGGTCGAGAAAGCTGTCTTGGGAATATCACAAGGACGAATCTTGATTTGATGATATCCAGAACGAAGATCAATTTTCGAGAATATCTTGGCTCCGGCGAGTTGATCGAACAATACATCAATGCGGGGAAGAGGATACTTATTTTTGATAGTGACCGCATTGAGAGGCCGGTAGTCAATACACATCCTCAACGTGTGATCCTTCTTTTCGACGAATATGGCAGGACAACCCCAAGGTGATGTACTCGGACGAATGAAACCCTTGTCCAGTAAATCTTGGAGTTGAGTTTTCATCTCTGCCAATTCCGCGGGTGGCATTCTGTAGGGTCTTTTAGAAATTGGTGCGGTACCAGGTTGTAGCTCGATAACGAACTCAATGTCCCGATCCGGTGGCATTCCAGGCAAATCGTCTGGAAAGACATCGGGGAACTCACAGACAATAGGAATGTCTTCAAGCTTGGGTTCAGTCATGACAAAAACACATGAGCTCAAGGAGTTGGGAGACGGAAGATAGAGTGTGGTAGATCCATGTGTAGGTGAGTTGATATCAACAATTCTCTCAGCAATGTCTAACACAACCTTGTGCTGTGCCATCCAATTAGCTCCCAAGATTATATCTATCCCATCCAGTTCTAAAAGAATCAGATCGGTCACGATAACTCTACTACCCAATTTAATTGGCACCTTCCGTGCCATATGATTTGAATTCAAGTTCCCTCCTGCGGTTATTATTTTGTAGGCCGCATTTGTAGATTCGCATTTTAACCCACATTTCTTAGCACAACTTGGACTTATGAAACTATGAGTGGCACTAGAATCAAAGAGAATGACTGCAGGTTGGTTATGAATCAGAAATTTACCCGTCATTACTGGTGCTCCCTCGGGAAGGTCAGTCAAGGTGGTGAAGTTGACCCTTCCCTGCTTGACGTGAATCTTCTGCAACTTGCCCTTGTTTGGTTGGTTGCCATTGTTCTGCTGCTTGCCCTGGGGACAGTCCCTGATGAAGTGACTGGTACTGCCGCAACGGAAGCAAGAATACCCAGCTCCAGGCTGAGCTGGTTGCTGCTTCATCGGGGTCTTCTGCTGCTGTGACTGCTGCGGTGGAAAACGAGAACCACCCTGCTGAGGAGGGTTGACCACCCAGCGGCCAGACTGCCCTGTACGCTGCTGTCCTTGTGGAGGAACAATCCGGAAGCGCTGCGGCTTACCGCCACTGGCAGAGACAACAGGAGCCTTCCTCTTCTTGTCGGCTCGATGGGTCATAATGGCATCCTCCTGAGCGATAGCCACATTGACCAAGTAAGCATAAGTGGCAGGCTTGATGTTGAGCAGCCTCTCCTGCAGCTTGGTGCTGAGCCCCATACGGAACCTCTCCTTCTTCTTATCATCACTGTCAGCATGATGACCGGCGTACTGACAGAGGTTGTTGAAAGCTTGGGCGTACTGATACACCGTGTGAGTGCCCTGAGTCAAGGTCAGGAACTCCCTCAACTTCCTCTCAATAAGACCCTTAGGAATGTGATGCGCCTTGAACGCATCCTTGAAGTTCTGCCAAGTAAGCACAGTTTCGGCGGGGAGCATGCCACGATAAGTCTCCCACCAAACCAAAGCCGGACCGCGAAGCTGTTGTGCGGCAAAAGTGACCTTGCGCTCTTCAGAGCAAGGGACAGCCAAGATAGCAAACTTCGAGTCGATAGCCCGAATCCACGCGTCGGCCTCCATAGGCTCGGTAGCTTTAGAGAACACTGGGGGCTGAGTACCCAGAAAGTCCTCAAATCGTGCCACCTGAGCAGGCGGGGCATTACGGCCACTCTGACGCTGAGCACCGATGTTCATGTTCTGGGCCAACTGCTGCTGCTGCAATTGTATCTGCTGCTGCATAGTCCTCATGACCTCGGCGTGCATAGCCATCATCTGCTGCCAATTTGGCAGTGGAGGGGCAGGTGGTGGCTGCTGCTCTGGCGGGGCCTGCTGATTCGGGGCACTAGTTGAGCCTTGATTTGTCCCGAACCCACCCGGAGTCAGTCGGGTCGTCGGTCCTACCATCTGCATGATTGAGTCCCCATTAATCACATGAATTCAAGAGAAGCGACAGACATGATTAAGAGACCATCTCAATGTTACGAAGAATGTGGCATAAAGAGCGAAATTTCATAGAATGAGCAACTTCATTAATCCAAGACATGGTTCAACGATTCCATTACAACACATGCTGACAACACATTCCAATTAAGAGGCTACACCAATTGCGAAGGGAACCAGATACAAAGATACAAGGAGATTACTCATCTTCAACTAGCTAACTCCACGTGGCACGGAAAAGCCATGCTGAAGAGTACCTAATCTCGACTCAACGCTCTAGAAGTCATCCACGTCGTTCACCAAAGTACGGCTCACGGTGGGGGAAAGTGGTGGCTGAACTGGGGGTAACTCCTCGTCGTCCAGCTCGGATTTGGCATCATCCTCTGCCTCATCCTCTGCCTCGTCCTCCCCGGGAACCTCCATATGAGCCTCCAACTCAACCATCTCGGCATTAGCCTCGTGCAACTCTGCCTGTGCCTCCTCAAGTGCATCCGTCAACACCTCCACCTGGTGAGCACAATGCTCCTTCTCCATGGTAAGCTCCGCAATGCGAGCCTGCAAATCCCGGATCTGAGTATCCTTGGCAGCCATGTCCAAAGAAGTGCAGATCCCGGCTATGTCCTTATCCGCGGACACTCTCACCATCGCATCGGCAAAGTCGAGCAGAGAATCCTGAGACATCTTGAGTAGCTTTGCCATGCGGATGCTAGCCTTCATCCAGCTAGCAAGGAAAGCTGGTGCGTTCCGGGGAAACTCCAGGAACAACTGCGGGGAAGCCAAGTAACGTGACAACCACTCAGGGTCATCCCTGCGGGCTGAAGGCAGGAAACCAACCAAAGTGTTATCCACCAAGTCGTGATGCTGTGAAGTGAACTGGTTCAGCCCTGCGAAAGCAGCCAGCTCCCAAGTGTCCGGAAAACGGTGGCCGTGCACCACAACTCCCAGCCTAGGCCAGTCGGGGTGCTCGGGGTGCACCGGTGCCTCCATGCGGACACTGCACCGGGTCACACCACGCTCCGCATACTCTCTGCCAAAGTAAACCAGCGAAGACGGGTAGCCAACCTCCTTCAGAATCTTCCAAAAGAGGGACGGGAACCCCTCCCAGCTGAGGCAGTCCTGGCACTCCACCTTCTCGTTCGCGCCAGCAAGGTGACTGGGAACGGCCATCTGAACAAAAATTCAGAGGTGAGTACCATAAGTCAAAAAGACTAACGGGAAAACCGGGAGAAAACTGAAGGTAAAGAACGTGCTTAAGCTTTTAATTAAGGTCGTTTAAGCATTGATTTGATCGGTTGGATTTTTGACTCTCTTAAGTTTATCTTTATTCCGATTTTAGTTAAGAGATGCATGCCAGACCTAAACGTCCTCACATCTTAAGTCAGACTTGACTTTCGGAGTTAGTGCCGGTGGCTAGGCATAGACGCGTCTCTCTCTATAGATCTAGTCGGGCTCCTACTCGCAAACTTTACGTAGCAGTCAGAGGATTTCCGACGAAAGCCTTTTAAGATTGGGTTTCATGGAAGAACAAACATCAATCCTAAGTTAGACTATGCCACCTAAACAAAGCGCAACCCTTAACCCTTAAGGACTTCACGTTCTAGTTTTATCCTTAACGATCCTATACGTTTCATTCCATTTGCTTAGGCGCAATGGAATCGGGGTTTGGTAAATTTTATTTTAGAAAACATTGGTTAGGGTCTGATGCTTTCTTTGGTGCGTATGAACGTCGGCTCTGATACCAGCTTTAGCGATCTCACCCGAGAAATGGGCCCACTTAAGTATATTTCACCTTCCGTTGGTGCTAATACACGAAAATGTTCCCAAATGCGGATTCGACCGTCGAGTCAAGCTCGACCAACGGCTACTGAAGATCGTCCGTCCATACACTCACTCGAAGGTGAGTTCCAAAGATCACATCATTCCACAATTCAAATTACAACAAGTCTTAGAGTTATTACAACCAAATTGAAATGATAAGTAAATAAGTTTGAGTTCATGCAGCGGAAAGTAAACGAGATACTAGCGACGACCCATAGTATCGTCACGATGAAGTCAGCCGTGACGCTACTCCTCACGATCCTCGGGAGAGGTCGGCTCCCACTCGATGCTGTAACCAGGAGGAAGCTGGGAGGCCCAAGCCATAGAGGCAGCTACCTCCTGAGGGGACGGTCCTAAAAATTTAAGCCACAAGCAAGGCTGAGTATACTAGTTATACTCAACAAGACTTAACCGACTGGTGATCACTACATCACCGACTCCTAAGATGAGAGGCTGTTTGGCTAGTGGGGTTCTTTTGCCAAAAGCGACTAAGCTGTTTTCTAATTTCTCCATTCTGATTTTAATTTCTTTAGCCTATCCATTCTAGGTGAGCCTTGCTAACAATCAAGTTTTGCAATACAATTATTTCATACACAGATTTCATCCTTCCAAGTTCCACTTCATAATATGTCATACATCGGTCAAGCAGTCTCATTAACCGCGAGAAGCGGACAGTTCGAACCGAATTTACTACCTGGCTAGGGGAAACCCACACATACGGAATGGTTGGAAATGCCAACACACCCCAATCCTTTCTCATCGATCCACAATTCGGAACCGGGTCCATTTCCTCAGGATAAAGGTTTACTGCTTCACTCACAGTCTCACGCATATATCCACAAGTGTACGGCAGGGGAAAACAATGGTTTCCAAGGAGAGATGGCTATCGGCCCTAGCTGCTTCAATCTGATACCGGGACTTACCGGTCCCATAAACCGTGCATATGTGTGGTACGTTCAAACGCTTGACACAAAAGTACCACATGTTTCCAATTAACCATCGATAGACGAGTAACTACAATCATCCGTCCATCATTTCTAGTGTTTCTGATATGAGTAGACATACAACTCCTATATCTCGCGAGTGTCGGAAAACACTCGACTTCTATCGGTCTTAAGCATAGCGACTATCGAACCTAACATACTAGTGTTCAATCAAAGGAACCTATGATCATGCAATCTAGGGTTTCAATCAACTCCTTGAAACTTAAATGCACAAACATATAATCAAATAAATTACGTAAGTAAAGTTAGGTTATGCTCCGGGGCTTGCCTTCCGGCTCGAAGCGGTACTCCTGCTCGGGGCTCGGATCCACGTGCACCACGTTCACCTCGGACTCCTGGGCGATCTCCTCGGCAGCGGGGACTAGCTCGTAGACTCCGTCGGCGAGACCCGAATCTACACGAATGCATGAAATGCTTAAGTATCGAGATTTAATCAATTAGGGTTTATTTAATTCTTGGTGAAAGGATTGGAAAGGTTAAACATTAATTATAAGTGAATATATCCTTTTCATTTTGAACCCTTTACTTTTATTTTAGAGTTTTAGGTTTTTCTCTTTTCTTTTCTTTTTCTTCTCTTTTCTTTTCTTTTTCTTCTCTTTTCCGCCATTTAAGCCCTTTTTTCCATTATTCAAAAGGTGAACTTAGGAATATTATTTTTAGGTGTCACTTGACCAGAGGCTTGCTCATGCCAAGGCAGGAGCTTAGCCCAAAATTTGGCTCAAGATAATTTTTCTATAATTTATTAAAATTATTCTTATCTTTTTGCCTAAAATCAAACTAAAATCCTCCAAGAATAACTACAAGGTTTCTGTCCACACCACTTGGCACAGTGACTTAGGGTGCCAAGAGTGACCTCTCTGCAAGTTTGCATGTGATTTTGATTTATGGTTATTCTTGTGAAATTTCACCATGTTTAAACTACCAAAAATTATTTAACCATTTTATTGTGCTCAAAAATTTCCATGGTCATTCTTCTAAGGTTTCTAAGGTTCCTTAAACCTCTCTGGTGCAAGGGTTTTATTTTTCCCAGAAAAAAAATATTTCCACGATTTAATTTGTAAAACAGCATGGCCTTTACAAAATAATTCATATCTGGAGATATACAACAGATTTTTGTGCTCCACTTGTGCATTAAGCTAATGACAACCACCCTAACAACATATCCCAAGCTCAGCTCCAGTGCATGTGTAGATTTTGAACTATGATGAAAAGTGCTCAAACTGAAATGAATTTATAATTCAAAATCTACAGCTCAACTGAGTGGGGTGCAAAGGAAGAAGTTGTTCTTCTAGATTCACTGGTCACTACAAAATTGGTTTGGCATTTTTCTGATTTTTCTACGATTTTCTACGAATTTTTGAAGATCTCAGCGAATTAAACCTAAAATATAGAATCTATTTTACGCGAGGAACCCTGGAAGTTTTGAATCTATTACAAACAAGTCCCTGCATTTTGCGCTCGGCCCCCTGGAAAGAGGTTGAAGACACAACGAGGTCCTCGAGTTCGCCGGCGTGGTTACGCCGGCCAAACGGCGGCGAGTCCGGGCCGGGGAAGTGGGGGAAAATGGAGAGGGGCTCACCGTGATTCGTTTGAGCTAGGTCTCGAGGTCGGGGATGGCCGGAATCGAGGTCAACGACGGCGGTGGCGGCTCGGCTTGCTCCGGCGAGCGGCGAGCGGCGACGTCGGGGTCGGAGAGGGTCGGGGAAGAGGTCGGTGAGCACCAGCGTGGCACGGTGAAGCTGTTGGTGCCCTTGGCTCAGCCGGAGGAGAAGCGTAGCGTGCTGTCCACGTGCGCGGTCGACGGCGGAAGCTCGAGCTTGCTCTGGCGAGCTGCGCCGGCGGCTGCGGTGGCGGAATAGGGTCGGGGTTTGGTCGGGGAGTGGCGGTGGATGATGGGGAAGCTATTGCGCGCCTTGGTTTGGCCGGAGGAGCAGCGGAGAAGGCTGTCCGCGTGAGTGAGCTCGGCGGCGGCTTTGTGAACTCCGGCGAGCGATTTCGGCGCGGAAGTGAAGGGGGAACTGTTTGGGGCTTTAAGTAGGAGGGAGAGGGGAAGGGAATGGTGCTCGAGCAGCACTGGATGGGGCTGGGGCAGCGCGGCAACGGCTCGCGGCGGCAGCGGCTTGTCGCGGCCGTTTGGCGCCTTGCGCGGCGTCAGCGCGGCGCAGGCGAGGACGGCAGGCGGCAGGCGCGCGTGGGCGAGCGACGAGACAGGGCGGAGGGGAAAAGCGACGCGCGTGGACGCAAAAGTCGCGCGACGGACCGGTGGGCAACGGCGGCGACGCTATTGTCCGGCGGCTCGCGGCGACGAGGCTCGGGTCAGCGCTACAGTGCGCCATTGGCCACGCGACCTTGCCAGAAGCGTGCTCCGTGAGCGGGGACACGCAGCCAGGCCATTGGCCGGCTCAGGCGAGGACGGCAGGCGGTAGGGCGCTGCAGGCGGCGAGCTCGGGCACGCGTGAGCGCCCCGTGAGCGCGCCTCTGTCGGTGCAAAGTCAACTTGGTTGGCATGGCTCAAACTCCAAAAATTTGAACTGAACTTCGAAACGTGTCAAATTAAAAGTTGCAGTTTGGGATGTGGGACACAACTTTCGAGCTTGGACCAGGCGCTTCGACCATGCGCTTCGAGCTTGGACCGCAAGCTCGAGCTTGCCGAGCCTCGAGCGTGACGGAAACGCCGCTCGAGGTTGAATGCCCCCCTTTCGAGCTTGGCTGCGGAACCTCGATGGTGACGGAAACGCCGCTCGAGGGTGAATGCCCCCCTTCGAGCTTGGCTGCGGAGCCTCGAGCGTGACGGAAACTAGTGGCTAGGCTCGATCGTCACGGACTAGGCTCGATCATCACGGACATACTGGCTAGGCTCGATCGTCACGGACATCCCTGCTCGAGGGTCATCAAGCGGAACGAATGTCGTGGCGAGGTTTGTCGTGAAGGGCTGTATTTGTGATGACAACAGCTCTTATTGTCGGAGATTTTTAAGTTTAGTACCAAAATCTGGAGATTTCAGTTGGGTGTCAAAAGACCTTTTTTTTTAATTTAAAATTGAATGTTGATGAATTTTTGAGTTCCAACACCATTTTTTTTTCTTTTTAACCTGTTTTAAAGGTGTTTCCTGCATTTTTACATAGGGATGTCACACCCGCCACTCCTACCGTTCACCGCCATACTTCATCAACCGACCCGCAGTACCCTCGCCACCAGGGGCGGGCCTAGGGCCACTGGTGCTGTGGCCCCAGGCGTGGCCCAAAATACCACCTATAACTCATCTTTTTTTTCATGAGCCAGAATGATTTTACTTAGAGTGGTCCTAGGCAGTGTGGTCCAAAACAAAAGCCGTGAAGGCCCAGCTCATGAAGCTCGACAACCTGCCTCTCGCTCTCCCTCCGTCAAAATCTTCCACGCCTTGTTCTTCTCTCTATCTCCCTCCCGACGTTACTAAAAAAAAATCTCCCTCCCGACTCCCGAGTCTCGCCTCCCGCGACGCGCCCATCTGCTGCTCACTCCCTCTTTCCGTCCCTTGTTCAAACCCTAGCGCTCGCCGGCGGGCAACGGCTACAGGCTGCCCAGCGTGGGTGCACGTTAGGGGGCGGCACTCAACCCCTCAACACAGCAGGGCAGTTCATTCCGGCTCTTCGATTCCCGATTGGGGATTGCTGGATTGGCCAATGGGAGGTGGCCGCCGGCGACAACGCCTGTACCTGGACGTCCCGGGAGGGTGGAATCGACTAGCTAGCGAGCTGCGAGGCCCACTGTGGATGTGTGGTTTTCAATGAGCCGACGACGACACGAGGCTGCAGTAGGAGCCATGAAAGAATGCAAGAAGCACTCAAGCACGACAGGGTAATTAGTTGATTCTCATGATATCTAATGATTAGTGGATTGATTTCCTGGAATTCGACAATTGATCTTTATGCAGCAATAAGTAGACACAAAAACTTTGGAATCATTTATCCGGCTCCTAGTTCTAAAATTCAATCAACATGAATAGGAGTTAGCAATATATATAGTGAGCAAGTAGAAGTAGAAGGAATTTTCTGATCCTCAAAGGGATTGAAATAGCACAAGCGGTATGTTACATTCGCAATTATCATTTTTTGTTCTCTACTACTTTGTATTTAAATTGCTTTCCTAACCACTATGAAATGTCCAACTGTCCAAATCAACGTGTTAGCGCTACTGTTCATTATATGAGCTAAATAGGAACTGGTTAGGTATTTAATTTGTGGTATTTCAAGTTCTTTCTTTCACATTTATCGTACAATAAGATCTGAAATCATGAATTATGTACTGATTATGACTATAGCTGTTGCTGTGGGCTGCTTTAGGGATTTATGAGCTTAGAAAAGTGGCCCTAGGTGTGGAAAACCGCCATGCCACCCAGCCTTTCCCCCGCCGACCCTCGCCTTCGTTAAATCGTTAAGCTGCCGGCCACCCTTCTCCCCACAGCCCTCCTATTCCATTGGGAAACAACCTCCCCCTAACCCCACAACCTTATACAGTGGCGGAGTGCAGCGGCCATGGTTTTAAATTCTGGTAGCAAAAAAAAAAAAAATTGCCCCCAGCGTTAAACATGGAATATCAGGAATTTTGGATTTTTAATTTTTTTTCGATTTTTCAATATATTTTATTGAATAAAAATATTGAAGTAATCAATTTTGGCTGATAAATATCGTTTCGGACCCATCGATAAACATGAAATTTCAGGAATTTCATGAAAATTCCGGCCAAAAATGTTTTCCCTAGCAGCGGCGTCACTCAGTGGAGTATTTATTCTCCAAATGGTGTTAACAAAAGTACAAAACTAAACCCTGTAGGGTGAAGAGCTCCAAGTTTTTTTTCATTAGCTAGCCGCAAGAGTGGATTTTTTTTTAACTACTCTTGTACTACTGGTATGACCGACCATACTACTTATCCCGATAACTAACTAGGCTAGGGCTTTTCGTATCCTAGATTTGGTGTTCACTTATAGAAAATACAATGAGTCATTATCATATTTAAATAGTCAAATTAAAATTAGGAAATGTCCAATTCATATGTAATTTTTTTCGTAAAACACAGGTATTGGTGCTTATATATATTGATCGTGGAGACATGCAGTTCTATACGAAAAAGAAATTTACTGTAGATAAGAGGTAACTGAATTACATTGTTTACCTTTGCTTGGCCTATTACAGACTATAGCTTTTATTGTGGATTGCTTATTTAATTATTTGGTCATGTGGTTCTAATCTCAGCATTTAATCTAAGAACATTTTGGTATGTTTTTCAACAAATTAAAGAAGTGTCAATCCTAACCCACAGATAATCATAATCCTTGTTTTTGCAACAATGTAATGACTAAGAACTTTCATTGATCTTTCATTTATGTACGGAAAAAACCATAGCTTTATACAAAATCGAAAATTCTTTACTACCCTGCTTTTGGGACTCCCACAATATTTTCATTTGCTAGATATATTTAAATTTTGACAATGCTATATATATACATACACACACATCAAACAATGATTCAGTGAAATATAATCGGCCTAGATGCAACAGCATTGATTATAATTTAGTGATGATGTCCGGATGCGCATGGACAAATTAAATTAGAGTTTTCTTAATTTCCGCCAACTCGCTTTTTTCATCTCTTTAATAACGCATCGGACCATGTATATGAAATTATGGACAAAGTATTAAGGTAACGGAACTTGGTCTGAATCTGGTTGCTTTGTTACTGTGGCCCTGTGGGTTGTCTTTAATTGACAAAGAACCTATATGTAGAATGTGTAAAGGAATCGATGGAGCGCAAGAAACTTAACAATGGCCGCGAGGCTGTCACTCACAACATCCGTTCTGACTTCGCAGGCAATTTATCTCCTATCGGCACTTGAAGCTCCAAAGGAGGTGCCAAATGACATTGACGCAATGCGAAAGAAATATTTCTGGGCAGCCAATGCAAATTGAATTGGACACGCTCTGCTAAACATCAGGATGTTCGTGAGAGAGCAGCTTTGGTAACTTCGGCAGGGGTAGACTGTAGAAGATAATCCATGGGTAGGGTCCGAATTTCTGAAATACCATGCAACAACACACATGGGCACTTCTTCACTACATGCACCACAATTGACATTGAAGATGGCGCAAAAACCTCATTCTGAATAGTGGTTGGACGTGCAAGGTCGGCGAACGAGGGATATAGCGCCGCACATGTACTTAGTTTCTAGGGGAAAAACTGCAATATGAGTGAGGTGTGGAACAATACAAACTGGATTAATTTCTGTCACCGAAGTTTCTCGATGCAACAACCTACACTAATTAGTCGTATTCTTAGAGAGGTCCTTCAAGTTGTACTCCGGACAAGAATCGCGGACGACATTTCATGGAAGTTTAGTTTGGATGGCATCTACTCCGCCAAATCAGTTTACAACGCCCAATTCATCGATTCATCAACATGTAGCTTTGATGGGTTAATTTGGAAGGTATGGGCACCTTAAAGCTACAAGCTGTTCAGAGTACCTTTTCTGGATAGCGGATAGGCTACAAAGAGGGGTTGGCCAAACCAAACTACCTTCCATGCACATGTTCGCTAACTGCCTTGTAATCAAAAGACTTTGGGCCAGCAGCGGACCAGGTGGATATCCTAGGAAATGGGATCATGAAGCTTCTACATATCAATGGTGGACCGTGATGGCGTCAAGGAATAGCTTCTCGAGGAAAGGTTTGTTCCCTCATCATGCTCACCCCATGGTAGTGCAAATATTTTCAACTACACAGAAGCCACAAGCAATATACTTCTAGCAACGCTCGAGGATGAGGCATCAATGTATGGCATGGAGGGTGCCAAGCATCTGTCCGTTTTGCTGTCCCATTTTTAAGTCTGGAACTCATTTTTAATAATACCAGCAGCTCTACTGCTTGGTTTGTTTCCAAAAGAAAAAGAAATTGGTGGACCATTACTGGAATCCACCGGTTTTCCTAGGGCTCTTTTCTTTCCCTAGAACTGTTTTTGCAACCCTAGGGACATATAAATTTCTTAGAAGTGTAGTTCAATACAGTAGGAAAGCATTGGTTTTCCTCCCACTTTCCTACCATTTCAACAGTTGCGTTGGGAGATGCTGGGTGAGAGCAGCCACATCAAAGCCACGTCGATACATTCCCTAGGGAGTCGATAAAAATCCTAGGGAACAAATAGAAAAGAAAAAAAGAGCAGCTATTTTTTCCCTCGTGAAACCCTTCCTCTCATTACTACAATAGATCACTGTAATAACGGGCACCCCGTGCATTATTAAGTTGTTTTCATTGCAGTGGCGCCACTGCAGTAACGGCCAACACGGCCATTATTAGAAATAGCCACTGCAATGACGGGCATGATGACGTCATCGCGTCCGTTATTACAAATGTCACTACAATATCTCACATGACGTCATCACTGTAATAACGAGCGGATGACGTCATCACATGCGTTATTGTAGTGTCCATTTTCAATAACGCCAGAATGCACCAAAAAATAGCAAAAAAATTTAATGGGGGCCTGCAGGCTTTATTCGTCATCACATGCATCCCTTTTCTCAAATGTGTAGCAAAGATCTCTAGCCTCAACATGGCAATTGCACTACTGGAAACCGTTTTTTCCTGTGTGTGTCTAATTTTTCTGTGGGTTTTTTTCAAATACGCACAGAAAAACTCTATTTTCTTGTCGGGTTTTGAAAACACACACAGGAAAATACAACAACACACAGGGAAATTACTCATTTCCCCTGTGGGTTAGCCGAAACACACAGAAAAATTCATATAACACACAGGAAAATTACCTATTTTCTGTGCATAAGATAAAACACACAGGAAAATTGATAACACGCACAAGGAAATGAATCATTTCTATGTGGGTTAACCAAAACACACAAGAAAATTCTCATAACGCACAAGAAAATCATATTGCCATATGGTTAAATACAACACTTAAGGAAATTAACAACAAATATAAATGTCAGATTGCAACTAATTTTCTCCTATGTATCAAAGTTCAATATGATCAAAGGCTAAACATATATTTTTATGAAATTTATTTTGTGGAAAATAACTTTTTGATAATTTTAATGGATTTCTTTCCATTTATTGGAATGACTAAGTGTTTGAAATACATGAGTTATAAAGAATGTTCTTTATTCCAAAAACAACATATATATGAGTATTCATAAATATATATATGATATGCTAAATTTGAAGATACATATCATATGTTTTTCACCTTACATGCACTCTAGTTTTCTTTATCGCTTTATAATATCTAGAATTTAATAATGTCATAAACATTTCCGAAAACTATGAAATTCGGATAGTGGCCAAATTACATGTTCTATGCAATAATATACATTTATCATAATTTTAATGTATTATGCCTATCTATTGGACTGAAAAATGAAAGAAAAGATATTAAACAGTAATGGGCCGAGACAACCTCGCCTAGCCCACTTCGCATAAACAGCCCAAACTCCCCGTTAGCCCCTTGTCCACATAGAGCGTCCGATCTCGATCCGACGGTTCCACCATACCCTACGATGGAACCCTAAGTATATAACCAATGCCCCCTCCCAACCGGCCAACCCTATCCACTCCCTCAGTCAACCTCCCCGCGCCTCCGACTCCGTTTGCCTGGGCGGCTGGGCGTCTGGCCGCCTCCGCCTCCGCATCCACCTCCCCTCCCCGGACCTTGCAGCCTCCGTCTCCGATCCCTGCCTCGGCACGACAGCGCCTCCCTTCGGCCTTCCTCAGGCGGCCGCTTCGCCGTTCCCGACTCTTCGTCGGGCCGCCCCATCCCCGTCCTCTCCTCCCCTCTCGCTTGCATCTCCGCACGCCCGCAGCGGCGCGGACCCGGCACGCGGAGGACTGCAGGTCAGCCTGCGGCAGGTGGCAAGAGCACGAGCAGGACTGCAGGAGGCAACTCGGCCGCCGACACCACATTGAAGGTCTCTCCTGAGTTTCTTTCGATTATCTGTTGTTGTTGGCTTGAATGTTCGATGATGCATTCCTGATTAGCATCTCTTAGATTCAATTAGCATGCCCCTGAATATTAGCTCCTTGCCTTTGCAAATGTAAAATAAATAATAAGTTACATTCTCAGTGGTCAGTACATTCACTAGAGGAAAAACGCACATTCGTCCCCTTCCATTCAGTACCGGTTGCTTACCAACCGGTACTAATGTCAATTTAGTACCGGTTGGTAAGCACAGTACCCCTCGTAACACGACCCGGTACAGAATGGCGCCCATCGGTACCGGTTGGTGTTACGAGCCGGTTGGTCCAGGGGGGTTCCTGAGGCCCCTTTTGCATTGAGTACCGGCTCGTAACACCAATCGGTACCGATGGACGCCATTATGTACCGGGTCGTGTTACGAGCCGGTACACAATGCACCACCTAGGGTAACTTTAAAAGGATAACATCCTTCTCTCAACCACAAGTGCTCTATAGGTGGGGTGGTTAAGGAGGAATCGCGCGAGGCAGGAGGTCGTGAGTTCGAGTCCCACGGACCGCGCACGCGCATTTACGTGTGAAAAATCCGGCGAGTTCAAAAAAAAATTTCAATTTTTTTACGCTCAAAATCATTTGGTACCGGTTGGTATTACCAACCGGTATAGATGGACGCCCATCGGTACCGGTTGTAACAACCGGTACCGATGGGCGCCGATCTGTACCGGTTGTTACAACCGGTACCGATGGACGTGCCCATCAGTACCGGAAACCCAGTACCGGTTGCATAACCGGCACCGATAGGTGCTAGCAACCGGTACTGGGGGCTTGTTCTCCAGTAGTGATTTTGTGGGTTACAACAGTTTCGTTGTGTGGATTACATCCTTATGTTCCTGTATACCTGATTCTCTATTGTAAAGAAACGTTTTTGTTAGTACAATGGTACGGAGTTTAGTGTGGCCATACCTATAGTTTAATGTCTGTGTATGCTAATGTACTGATTCTGGTTGGCTTGATAAGTTATTTGAATCTGTTTTTTTTTTAAAAAAAGATAAGTTATCTGAATCAACTCTGATGTGGGATGCAAATTTAAATGATCTTGGTATGATTGATGGCATGTGCATTAAATTAGGTACATTCAGACTCAACGTTGTTTGAGTGAAAGGATCAAGATGCCTAAGAGGGGGGGTGAATTAGGCTTCTACAAAAAATTACATAACAAAACAATCCTATGCAATAAGCCAATTCACCCCATGTGCCTACAAGTGTGGTTTGTGCCTAGCTAGTGTTGAAAGAAGTTTAGTGTGGCTATACCTATAGTTTAATGTCTGTGTATGCTATAATGTACTGATTCTGGTTGGCTTGATAAGTTATTTGAATCTGTTTTTTTTTAAAAAAAGATAAGTTATCTGAATCAACTCTGATGTGGGATGCAAATTTAAATGATCTTGGTATGATTGATGGCATGTGCATTAAATTAGGTACATTCAGACTCAACGTTGTTTAAGTGAAAGGATCAAGATGCCTAAGAGGGGGGTGAATTAGGCTTCTACAAAAAATTACTTAACAAAACAATCTTACGCAATAAGCCAATTCACCCCATGTGCCTACAAGTGTGGTTTGTGCCTAGCTAGTGTTGAAAGAAGTTAAGCACACTAGTTCCAATCCTACTCTAACATGGCAATTCTAGGAATAGAAATGCGGAAAGTAAACTTGCTCAAAGTAAAGAGAAGAGTAGGAAGCCGATTTTTCCCGAGGTATCGAGGAGTCGGCAACTCCCCCCTAGTCCTCGTTGGAGCACCCGCGCAAGGGTATAGCTCCCCCTTGATCCGCGCAAGGATCAAGTGCTCTCGTAGGGGATATCCATTTCCCACTCCGGGACGGCGGATTCCCAAGCCGTGTACACCTTCTTGGGGCTTCACACAACCTCCACGTGAGCTCCCAAGATCAACACCACCAAGCCGTCTAGGTGATGCCGAATCACCAAGAGTAACAAGCCAAAGATCTTCACTTGACCTAGACTAGACCAAGAGCTAGATTGATGCACACTTGCTACTCCCAAGCACTAAAGAGAGTCCTTAATCTTCTCAAGATCAAGAACACCAATGAATCCTAGTGCCTCTCTTGCCCTCAAACACTCCCCAACAGCAGCTGGATGAACAGTGAAAACGTGTGGCAAGAGAGTCTCCAAGTAGGAGGAGAGTGGCTATAAACAGCCCACTCAAAAGCTCCTAGCCGTTGTTGCTGACACAGAGGGACCAACTGATTCGGTGCCCTCTAAAGATGGCCACCGAAACAGTCGGTGCCTCCTTTGATTTGAACTTCCAACGGCTAGTCAGTGACCACCGACTGATTCGGTGGCCACCCACAGCGCAGCACCGAACCAGTCGGTGCGCACCAGAACTGAACAGGTGTTTCCAGCCATAATGACTGACTGATTCGGTGCTGCCCACCGAATTAGTCGGTCCCCTTTGGGACATGGGCTAGAACATCATCTTCGTGGGCCACCGACTCATTCGGTGGGTCTTCATGGGGTGCACCGAACCAATCGGTCCCCCCCATTTTCACTCAGTACCTAACAGCCATTTCCAGTCAGAATGACCGACTGATTCGGTGCTGCCCACCGAAATAGTCGGTCCCCTTTGGGACTTAGCCTGTCAAGTGGCTGAAGGCACCGACTGATTCGGTGGGCCCTGCTGACAGGGACCGAATGAGTCGGTGCCTCTGTCTGCCTCGCAAAGCAAACAGAGCACCGACTGATTCGGTCACTGCACCAGTGAGCACCGAAATAGTCGGTCCCTACTGAGTAAAACTGCTTCGAGCTTCTTAAGCCTGAAACTCGTCCAATTCAAATTCTTTGAGTTACCAACCTTCTCACGGGCTTTGACATAGCTACCTAGCACTAGGTTTCACAAGTGTGCACCACACCTATACTCTAGATTTACCTAGGTCAAGCTACTAATCCTTAACCCCCATTAATAGTACGGTCAAAGGAAAACAAAGACCTAAACTACTCTAAGTGCCTCTCATCATCCAAACGGCACTTAGAACTAGCTTATCCTTAATCTTCGATCATATCCTTTGCACCAATACAATCATTCGCGAATGATGGGGGCCAAGAATACCGTGAAAGCCCATCATTGCACTAACTTAACTTAGTTTCTGCAAAACACTTGTTAGTCGCAATGATAATGTTGCCATTAAACGCCAAAACCGAATTAGGGGCCTAGATGCTCTTTCAATCTCCCCCTTTTTGGTGATTGATGACAACACAACCTCTAAAAGGATATGAGAGAAGTAAAAAGAGTAAAGGGCTGTAAATGAGGTTGAATTGCATGAACTAATAAAGAATAGCGGAAGCGAAACACATAGTTCATACAAAACAAGATGAGCACTATTTCATAAGAATAAATAGTGAAAGCATAAGTGCACATAAGAGTGAGAGATATGACAGAGATATATTAACAAAAGCACATGTCAATCACAAAGAGTTTCAAGGGTAGCATATCAAGCATCACACATAAACAAACAGACGAGTGCATGAAGTAAACATGATGCATGAGTTCACTCAAAGAGCCAAAAGACTATGCTACCCAAGCTCCCCCTATCTCTCATATCTCACTCTCTCCCCCTTTGGCGTCAAACACCATAGCTAAGCGTCGAAGGCGGGAGGAGCGCTCGCAGGTGGGTCGAGAGCCATATAGGTAGGAGCTGCTGCTGCTGCTTCGGCTTCCTTCTCGATCTCATCAAGAAACGGAATAGCTCCGAACGTAGCACGCACTGGAGGATCTGGAAGCGGAAGCTCAACCCCGGAACTGATAGCCTCAAGGATCTGTGCCTCAAGAGCTGACTGTATCTCTGAGTCTGGCACCGGCTGAGTGGGCTGCTGAGGCTGAGGAGCAAGCTGGGGCTGACTCGACTGGGGTGTATCAAGGTTGAGCAAATCTGTGTAGCTGCATCCCAACTGACTGGACCCTGGAGTAGTGAGTGGAACGGTCTCAGTTATCACTGCTGTCACGGCTGGTGAACTCCCAAACTGCCCAACAAAGGTAGACGTAGGTGTGCCGAAAGTAGTAGGTATCTCTGGAAGACTAGCGGACACACTCGTCGAGACTGGCTCAAGGGGTGCCATCTGTGGAGAGCTAAGGGATGCCATGGGACGCACCGGGGACATCGGAACACGAGGAGGGAGGCCAGGGTGTGCCAGGCGAGGTAAACTCTGAAGAGGGGGCCCTGGGAACACCGGAGGAGGAGCAATACCCGTCTGCTGGAAGAGGTACTGAAACTGGTACTGGATAAAGTCCGCCTGCCTCCTCTGCTGCTCAGCTAAGGACTGCATAAGCTCTGCGTGCTGCCGTGCCTGCTGCTGCTGCTGAGCCTACATCTGAACAATGGCAGTGGACATGGTCTGAATGGATTGCATCATGACCGCCATCATCTCTGCAGTAGAGGGCCCAGTGGTAGAAGGAGGAGCTCCAGGCTGCTGAGGTGCCTGTGAGACCGGAACGGCCTCTGTGACTGGTACGGAGCGGGAGCCTCCAGCCTCGGAGTCGTGAGTGGCACTGAACGGAGGTACAAAGGGTATCTCAAAGTCATCATCCTCCTAGTCAGTGTCAGAGAGAGAGTCGCTGTCAAGTATCTGCTGAATGCCCTCAAGGCCTGCCTCAATCTCTGACTGACGTAGCTGCTGATCCTCTGCCTCATACTGAGCTCTCTGCTCAGGTGTCCACTGCTGGGCCACATGATGTAAAGCTCTCTGACCACGGCGACGATCAGTTGGCTTGGCAGGCTAGTAGTCAATGAACATAGGAGTCTTTGCAGCAAGACGCTCTGCCTGAGCCTCATCTCCACAACTCACAGCAAGAATGCAACTGATAAGGTGTGCATAGGGTAGAAATCTGCCAACCTTAAGACCATCTGCTATCACATCCTCAATCTCACATAGTATAAAGTCAATGACATCAAAGGGCATGCGTTGAACCATGTGAGCCAGAAGCCACTGCTGCAGAGCTGTCACAACCTCTCTGTTGCCAGTGCGGGGCAGCAGAGAACGACGAAGAGCCTCGAGAAGGATGTAGGCCAGCTGAGTCAGACCAGAGGGATGTCGCTCAGACGCCGCACCAAACGGAGGGCGGTAGATAGCAGCTGTTGTCTCTTGGTCTGGTGCATAGATCCCCACTGAGTATGGACGACGAGGTGGTTCCACATTGGGGTATGCAAGCTGGTGAATCCGCGGACCCTCTGCCCTAGCACCAAAGACCCCAGCTATCTGAGCACGAGATAGTCTGTATCGGCGGTTCTGAAACATGTACTCAATGAACCTGTGCTCTAGGTCAATCCAGACTGAAGCATAAAACTGATATACCCACTGCTTGACCACTCTGCCCGGTGTCGTCAAGATCTGAAGTAGACCAGGCATGTATGCAATGTGACGTCGAAGCTCTGCGACTGTAATACTGGCTGCCCTGGCAAGAGTCTCTGGGACAAGTACTCTGTGACTGAAGAACTGAGCAGGAGCGCTGATATACGCTCTGAAGAAAGCCTCCTGCCTATCTGTCCAGAAGATGCACTCATCTGGCGTCTCACGAGTCTCGGGAAACCAGAGCTTGTACTTCCAAAGCCTGAGCTTCCATATAGTCCCTGCTGTGGCTTTCTTCAACTCCTGATATGGTGGTACAGCCTGAGTGTCAGAGTCTGAGCTGTCTGGTTCCTCTGGAATCTCTGGCAGAGTAGAAGGAACCTCACGCGCCCTTTTCTTGCCACGAGTAGCAGTGGGTGTGGCAGAAGAAGGAGGACGCGGGCGGGCCTTCGAAGTGGTGGAAGCCGGAGTCTCTGTCACAAGAGGCTTCGTCTGAGAGCGAGTACGCCCTGAGCGGCGTGGCTGAGGTGGCTGAGGACCCTCAGGAGCTGCTGGTGAACCTCTGGTGTCAACAATCTGAAACTGAGTGGCTCCACGCTCAACACGCTCAGCAGCTCTGACAGCTGCCATAGTAGCCTCCCAGTTGTCAGGATGACCAGGAGGAAGCTTCTTCTTCTTCTTCTTGACAACGACCTTGGCCTTGGCCTTGCCCTTCTTCGGGTCCCGCGGGGGACTCAGAGGAGGAAGGTCATCACCCCCTGCACTTTCAGAACTCCCCTGAACATCTGCCATACTGTCACTGTGAGAGTCGCTCTGTGAAAACCCCTGAAACTGGCAAGGTCCTCGATCAAGGCTTTGCCTTGACTGTCCAGAAAAAGAACCCGAGGCTTTGCCTCAAACACTATCACTGCCAACTGTCTTTGTCACTGCCACAGACCCTGTCTCAACAACCACACCTGCTCGCAAAAAGAAAATATATATAGAGAGGCATAGCTAACTAGTAGAGAATCCTAGAAAGCATGAATTAGATAAGAGCTTAGAAACACGGCTATCCTAGGATATGATTGAAATGTAGCTCTCATTAACCGGATAAATTATATGAATTATAATCATCAAGAGATAATGAGAGCAAAAATTACTCTAGCTCTAATTGTGTCATATAGTGAGAATATAAAAGCAATTCTACGCATGAGCACATAGAGCATAGACAAGGTGCATTGTTCAAATTTTAGTTCAAAAAATTCTCATCTCTCTAGGGTTTTAGATCCAAAAGGAGTGAGAGAGAGAGGAAAGAAGAGGGAGATGCACCTTGCACGGAGTCGAAGTGAAGGAGAGGTGGATTGAGTCCACGAGCTCGGGAAGAGGGGTCCCACACGAGTTGAACGGCGGCTGGCGGCAGCCCTAGGCGGTGGCGGCGCAAGGCGACGACAACGGCGGCGGGTGCGCTAGGCGATGTGCGGTGGAGAAAGCGGCGCAGGTGGCGGCGGCGGCGGAGCTGGTGGCGGCGAGCGCTAGCGGCGGCGGCGGCGGCGCTGCTGTGTCGCGCGCGTGCGGGAGAGGAAGGAGGAAGAGGAACGGCTGACAGGTGAGCCCCACGAGCGCTGGACGGATAGGGTTTAAGAGGAAAATGGACGGACGAGATTGATCGAATTTGAATCAACGGTCCAGATCTGCTCGGCATCGGGGGGACCGACTGATTCGGTCGTGCACTGTGGCGAGCACCGAACCAGTCGGTGGGGTGTGGGTTTAAACCGCACACACACAGGGCACCGACTGATTCGGTGGCCTCCACCTTGTCCCACCGAATGAGTCGGTCCACACCAGAGCCGAAACAACATATAGACAAAGAATGACCGACTGATTCGGTCCTCTCCAGGAAAAGCGTCGGTCCTTCTGCAGTGAGAATTTTTCAAGGATTTTTCGCGGAATTTTCTTGTCTCAAGTCCATGAATCCAAAGAGAGGCAAATAAATATGATTCTTGGACAGAGACAAGCGAACCTCTCTCAAACACTCATGTTTCAAGATAGTTTCATATATGGCCAAGTGGCTTAACATAGTTTTGAAATTGAAAACCAAAGCCAAAGCACCGGAGGACACCAACACCTAGAGAGAGCACAAGGGATGATTAAAGCAGTCCATACTCCCCCTAAATGTATGCCACAACCAAATGCCAACAAAACGACTAAAAGAACACAATGCAAGATGCATGCAAGTGCATAGACAAGAATTTAAAGCTAGAATTTAAATCTATCTTGCCAAGTTTGAACCCTTTGTAAGCTTGCTCATGGCTTTCACCACTATCTTCCAAAGGTTAGGCAAGCTCCTAATGCATATGAGATATACTACACATGATATGCAAAGACAAGTCTGGCAACTAATTTTTTTTGTGTTTTTCAAGCATATCTATATACAAACAATATTGAGCATTCTAGGTGAAATTGGAGAAGTCAACCACATTGAGCTCATTCCACAAGTTACAAAACCTATTTTCATCCAAAGGCTTTCTGAAGATATCCGCCAATTGATCATCCGTCCTTACACCATGCAAAGATATATCATCCTTAGCTATATGATCTCTAATGAAATGGTGACGGATATCTATGTTCTTGGTACGTGAGTGTTGGACGGGGTTGTTAGCAAGCTTTACCGCACTCTCATTGTCACAAAGCAAGGGTACACTCCTAAGAACTCGGCCATAGTCTAGGAGTGTTTGAGTCATGTAAAGAATTTATGCACAATAAGAGCCGGCGGCAATGTATTCGGCCTCGGTGGTTGAAAGAGCCACACTATTTTGTTTTTTGGAGGACCAAGAGACTAGCGACCTACCAAGCAATTGGCACCCGCCGGAAGTGCTTTTCCTATCCACTTTGCAACCCGCATAATCCGCATCGGAATAGCCAACGAGTTCAAAGTGTGCTCCTTTGGGATACCAAAGGCCAATGCTTGATGAATATTTGAGATATCTAAAGATCCTTTTCACGGCCTTAATGTGTGCTTCTTTGGGATTGGCTTGAAAACGAGCACACATACATACACTAAACATGATGTCGGGCCTAGGTGCGGTATGGTAAAGTAGACTACCAATCATAGAACGATAAAGAGTTTGGTCTACCGGTTTACCTCCCTCATCAAGGTCGAGATGCCCATTAGTTGCCATGGGGGTCTTGATGGGCTTGCAATCTTCCATCTTGAAGCGCTTGAGAAGGTCCTTGGTATATTTCTCTTGACATATAAAGGTGCCTTCTTCAAGTTGTTTGATTTGAAACCCAAGGAAGAATGTAAGTTCACCAATCATTGACATCTCAAATTCCCTTGACATCATTTCACCAAACTTCTTGCATATCTCTTCATTTGTTGAGCCAAATATAATGTCATCAACATAGACTTGGCAAACAAAGAGCTTGCCATTCTCCTTCTTGGTGAAGAGTGTAGTATCAACCTTCCCAATCTTGTATCCCTTGCCAATGAGAAAATCCCGGAGACGCTCATACCAAGCCCTTGGAGCTTGTTTGAGTCCATAAAGTGCCTTGGATAGCTTGAACACATGATTGGGGTTGTATGGATCTTCAAAGCCCGGTGGTTGTTCTACATATACCTCTTCATTGATGTACCCATTGAGGAATGCACTCTTGACGTCTATTTGGTAGAGTTTCATATCATGACAAGAGGCATAAGCAAGGAGAATGCGGATTGCCTCTAATCTAGCCACCGGAGCAAAAGTCTCTCCAAAGTCAAGTCCTTCAATTTGAGAGAACCCCTTTGCAACCAATCTTGCCTTGTTCATCACAACATTCCCTTGGTCATCTTGCTTGTTTCTAAACACCCACTTAGTACCAATCACTCTAGCACCACTTGGCCTCTCCACCAAAGTCCATACATCATTCCGGGTGAAGTTGTTGAGTTCTTCATGCATTGCATTCACCCAATTTGGATCAATCAAGACTTCTTCAACTTTGGATGGCTCCTTCTTTGAGACAAAGGAGTAGCACTTATAAAACATTGCTTGTTGATTCTTTGATCTTGTCATGATTCCTTTGGTGGGGCTTTCAATGATGAGATTTTTGGGATGAGCTTGAATTCTAGGATTGTGTCTTCTAGGTGGTTGTTCTTGAGATGCCGTTGGAGCATCAACATTTTGAGTTTGAGCCTCTACCTCTTCTTGTGGAATATGAACATCTTCATGAGGAAGTGGTGTGTCATCTTCATCATTCTTGCTTTCATCCACATCCACTTGAGGCACCATGGAGGAAGAAGATGGTTGATTGATCTCTTGCACTTCATCATCATCTTCCTTTGGCTTGATGACTCCAACTTGCATGTTCTTCATCGCCTCCCTCAAGGGTTCACCACCTACATCATCAAAATTTGCCATTGCTCCTTGGGAGCCATTAGATTCATCAAACTTCACGTCATATGTTTCTTCAACTAAGCCGGTGGCCAAGTTGAATACTCTATATGCCTTGGACTTCAATGAGTAACCAAGAAGAAAACCAATATCACAACATTTTTGAAACTTCCATAGATGTTACCGCTTCTTGTAGATGTAGCATTTGCAACCGAACACCCGGAAGTAAGAGATATTGGGCTTCCTCCCAACAAGCAACTCATATAGCGCCTTCTTCAAGAGGCGATGAGGAAAGAGCCTATTTGATGCATAGCATGCGGTGTTGATTGCCTCGGCCCAAAACTTCTCATGTGTATCATATTCATCCAACATAGTTCTAGCCAAGGTGATCAAGGTTCTATTCTTCCTCTCTACTACTCCATTTTGTTGAGGTGTGTAGGTTGCGGAGAACTCATGCTTGATCCCAATCTCATCACAATATGCTTCAATATTGGTGTTGGCAAACTCGGTACCATTGTCACTTCTAATCTTGACCAAGGTTACTTGATATTCATTTTGAGCCTTCTTGGCAAACTTCTTGAAGACTTTTGCAACTTCGGACTTGTCATGAAGAAAGAACACCCAAGTGTATCTAGAGAAGTCATCCACTACCACAAGACAATAGAGATTCCCACCAATGCTAGCATATGCTGTTGGCCCAAACAAATCCATGTGAAGGAGCTCTAGAGGTCTTGATGTAGATACATAAGCTTTGGTTGGATGTGTATTTGCTACTTGTTTGCCGGCTTGACATGCACTACACAATTTGTCCTTCTCAAACTTGATGTCCTTCAAGCCCACAACCAAATCTTTCTTCACTAGCTTCTTGAGAGTACCCATACCAACATGAGCTAATCTTCTATGCCACAACCACCCTTTGGAAGCCTTGGAGAATAAGCAAGTGCACAAGCTTGTTTCATTTGAGTTGAAGTCAACAAGATAGAGATTGTTGTATCTAAAGCCCTTGAAGATTTCTTCATCACTTTCCTTCTTTGTGACAACCACCCCCTCATCGGTGAATATACACTTGTAGCCCAAATCACACAATTGACCAACGGACAAGAGGTTGAAGCTCAAAGTATCAACTAGTAGCACATTGGAGATAGAGTGATCATTGGAGATATCAATCTTGCCAATCCCTTTAACCTTGCCCATTGAGTTGTCACCAAATGTAATCTTCTCATGACTTCCACTCTCTTCTAGTGAGGTGAACATCCGGGGATCACCGGTCATATGTTGAGTACATCCACTATCCATAACCCAATGGTGTCCACCGGTCTTGTAGTTCACCTACACCCACAAACCAAATCAAGCTTGAGGTTTAGCTACCCAAACCTTTGAGAAAGTTCGGGAGCTAGAGGTTGATGATGATGCAAAGTTTGACTTGTGTGGTTCACTCAATTTTGTAACAAGAATCTTGGGCACCCAAATTTGCTTAGGCCTAGTTGAATCCTTAGGTCCAAAGAATCTCACTACCACTTTCCCACTTGAAGTCTTGGACACACCATAATGAGCATTGAATGCCTTGGGTCTCAAGTGATCTTTCATCTTTGGAGGAGGAGGAGTATTGCATTCATGAGCAAAGTGACCCTCTTGTTGACACTCGGTGCAATATTTGACCTTGGGCTTGTATGACTTGGGTTGAGGTATCTTGTTCTTTGCTTCAACAATCTTAGTGGACAAGTACCCAAGCCCTTGAGTGTCGTAGATGATTGCTCTATTGGACAACATCTTGCCAAAGAGTTGATTGCCATTGGTGAGGGTGTTGTATCCGGACTTGAGATCACTCACTTGTTGCTTGAGCCTATGAATCTCATTCATGGCATGCTTGTTCTTGACTTGAAGATCCACATAATCTTTGCCAAGTATGCCATTTGGTGACACACCCAACACAAACTTGCCCTTGCATGTTGCACAACTCTTGATAGAATTATCATTGCTAGAGCCTTCACCTTGAATTGAGTGACTAGCCTCCATTGGGGGATTAGGAGAATCACTAATAGCTTCATCATTTGCCTTCATTGGGGGATTAGGCGAGACCTCAAGCAAATCATCACATTGAATTCCACAATCAACTTGCATTATGCTTTCCGCAAGAAGATCATCACATTGAGTAGCACAATTGACTTTCACAATCTCTTCCCCAACCAATTTCTCACTTGACAATACATCAAACTTTTCTTCAAGCAACTTGTGGTGGGTAGTGAGCTCTTGGAACTTGTTTTTCAACTCATCATGATCACTAGCAAGCTTAACATGCTCAAGTTTTATTTCTATGTTCTTAGCTTCTAGATCATCACATTTTGCAACTAGTTTTGCCTTCTTTTGCTCAAGCCTATCAATTTTCTCATTTGATTCTCTAATGATGCTAGTGTATTGTTTGAGATAAGCAACTAGAGCATCATAAGAGGGCTCATCATCATCATCACTATCACTATCACTATCACTTGCATCTTCATGATGGGAAGGCTTTCTCACCTTGCTATCACCCTTTGCCATGAGGCAAAAATGTTTTCTTGACTTGAAGCTTGAGCAAGGCGGTGGAGGGATGGAAGCACCAATTGCAAGACCGGCAACTCCTTCATCTTCACTTTCATTTGATGAGTTGCATGAAGTGTCGTCGTCGGTGATCCACTCCCCAATATAAGCTCTTCCTTGCTTCTTCTTGGTAGGTGTGGAAGACTTCTTCTTGTTGCCATCTTTCTTGCTCTTGAAGTTCTTCTTGTAGTCGTCATCATCATCACTCTCCTCCTTCTTGTAGTTCTTCTTCTTTCGCTTGTCGGGGAGAGGACATTGATGTGCAAGATGGCCGAGCTCACCACAATTATAGCAATCCATATCCTTGATGGACTTCTTCTTGATAGAGAATTTCTTGCTCTTGTGGTTGAAGTCAATTCCCTTCTTGTCAAGCTTCCGAAGCATCTTGGTGGTCTTTCTCACAAGGAGAGCAACTTCATCAAGTTCCTCACTCTTGCCATCGTCATCATCTTCACTTGACTCCTCAACAATCACCTTCTTCATCTTCTTATCTTTGCTAGCCTTGAAAGCAATGTCTTGTTTGATGGAGGAAGATGAGCCTTCATACTTCTCATATTCTTTGGTGTAGCCCATGTAATCTTCATGGCCCTTGATCTTCCCCAACATCTTGGTGATGGTGTGAGAGTTGAGATCATCATAGAAGTAGACAGTGACGATGCCGGAGTACTTGTCACTTGGAAGAGCACTTAAGAATCTTCTCTTGACTTCAAGCTCATTCATCTTGGTGACATCAAGTTCATTCAACTCCTCTACAAGAGCATTCAAGCGTGAGTACATGGTACGAGCACATTCATTAGGAAACTTCTTGAAAGCATTAATTTTATCCATAATGACTTTGTGCCTCTCCTCTCTCTCATCCTTAGAACCCATGTGAATCTCAACAAGCTTCATCCACATTTTATGGGCTTTTGTCTCACTCCTAACTTGGTTGAAGTTTACCTTGTTGAGACTTCTAAGAAGAGTGTTCCTAGCCTTAGCATTAAGCCTAGCATGCGACACCTCAAGTGCGGTGAGGTTATCGGCATCAACGGGCGGGGGAAAACCAACGGTGGTAGCCCTAAGCACATCGGCATCCATGGCATGAACATATGCTTCCATACGGATCTTCCAATAAGAAAAATCCTTGCCATCGAAAACCGGGAGAGGCCCTTCACTAGACATCTTGCTCTAGGCGGTGAAGCCTATCCTTAGAGCAACGTGGCTCTGATACCAATTGAAAGGATCAAGATGCCTAAGAGGGGGGGTGAATTAGGCTTCTACAAAAAATTACTTAACAAAACAATCCTATGCAATAAGCCAATTCACCCCATGTGCCTACAAGTGTGGTTTGTGCCTAGCTAGTGTTGAAAGAAGTTTAGTGTGGCTATACCTATAGTTTAATGTCTGTTTATGCTATAATGTACTGATTCTGGTTGGCTTGATAAGTTATTTGAATCTGTTTTTTTTTTAAAAAAAGATAAGTTATCTGAATCAACTCTGATGTGGGATGCAAATTTAAATGATCTTGGTATGATTGATGGCATGTGCATTAAATTAGGTACATTCAGACTCAACGTTGTTTGAGTGAAAGGATCAAGATGCCTAAGAGGGGGGGTGAATTAGGCTTCTACAAAAAATTACTTAACAAAACAATCCTATGCAATAAGCCAATTCACCCCATGTGCCTACAAGTGTGGTTTGTGCCTAGCTAGTGTTGAAAGAAGTTAAGCACACTAGTTCCAATCCTACTCTAACATGGCAATTCTAGGAATAGAAATACGGAAAGTAAACTTGCTCAAAGTAAAGAGAAGAGTAGGAAGCCGATTTTTCCCGAGGTATCGAGGAGTCGGCAACTCCCCCCTAGTCCTCGTTGGAGCACCCGCGCAAGGGTATAGCTCCCCCTTGATCCGCGCAAGGATCAAGTGCTCTCATAGGGGATATCCATTTCTCACTCCGGGACGGCGGATTCCCAAGCCGTGTACACCTTCTTGGGGCTTCACACAACCTCCACGTGAGCTCCCAAGATCAACACTACCAAGCCGTCTAGGTGATGCCGAATCACCAAGAGTAACAAGCCAAAGATCTTCACTTGACCTAGACTAGACCAAGAGCTAGATTGATGCACACTTGCTACTCCCAAGCACTAAAGAGAGTCCTTAATCTTCTCAAGATCAAGAACACCAATGAATCTTAGTGCCTCTCTTGCCCTCAAACACTCCCCAACAGCAGCTGGATGAACAGTGAAAACATGTGGCAAGAGAGTCTCCAAGTAGGAGGAGAGTGGCTATAAACAGCCCACTCAAAAGCTCCTAGCCGTTGCTGCTGACGCAGAGGGACCGACTGATTCGGTGCCCTCTAAAGATGGCCACCGAAACATTCGGTGCCTCCTTTGATTTGAACTTCCAACGGCTAGTCAGTGACCACCGACTGATTCGGTGGCCACCCACAGCGCAACACCGAACCAGTCGGTGCGCACCAGAACTGAACAGGTGTTTCCAGCCATAATGACCGACTGATTCGGTGCTGCCCACCGAATTAGTCGGTCCCCTTTGGGACATGGGCTAGAACAGCATCTTCGTGGGCCACCGACTCATTCGGTGGGTCTTCATGGGGTGCACCGAACCAATCGGTCCCCCCTATTTTCACTCAGTACCTAACAGCCATTTCCAGCCAGAATGACCGACTGATTCGGTGCTGCCCACCGAATTAGTCGGTCCCCTTTGGGACTTAGCCTGTCAAGTGGCTGAAGGCACCGACTGATTCGGTGGGCCCTGCTGACAGGGACCGAATGAGTCGGTGCCTCTGTCTGCCTCGCAAAGCAAACAGAGCACCGAATGATTCGGTCACTGCACCAGTGAGCACCGAAATAGTTGGTCCCTACTGAGTAAAACTGCTTCAAGCTTCTTAAGCCTGAAACTCGTCCAATTTAAATTCTTTGAGATACCAACCTTCTCACGGGCTTTGACATAGCTACCTAGCACTAGGTTTCACAAGTGTGCACCACACCTAGACTCTAGATTTACCTAGGTCAAGCTACTAATCCTTAACCCCCCTTAATAGTACGGCCAAAGGAAAACAAAGACCTAAACTACTCTAAGTGCCTCTCATCATCCAAACGGCACTTAGAACTAGCTTATCCTTAATCTTCGATCATATCCTTTGCACCAATACAATCATTCGCGAATGATGGGGGCCAAGAATACAGTGAAAGCCCATCATTGCACTAACTTAACTTAGTTTCTGCAAAACACTTGTTAGTCGCAATGATAATGTTGCCATTAAACGCCAAAACCGAATTAGGGGCCTAGATGCTCTTTCATTGAGGTTAAACTCCAGACCACTTCTAATTGACACTGCTGACATAAGATTAGTTGTGTACTTGGACCATGCTTTATGCACATCTGAATATCAATAGTTTACTCTGCAGTAGCCCATCGTTGCACTTGTGTGTTTGTTCATTTGTTCGACATTAGAACCTGAGTACTTGAGTTGTCACTTTTCAATGGTCCTGAGATTATCTTGCGTTGGTCACTTTTCACTGGACTGTTTCCTGATATTTCCATATTTTGGTGCAGAGCATCCGGTGGAGCAAACAATGAGCTCAAGTTTCTGCTTCAACTACAGAAAGTCTTTTAAAGTGGTGGGTTTGCTGAAGGAAGAGTATATAGAAAGGATTCTTCTCTGTTTCTCTATAGCTAATTCTTCAGTCGAATTCAGGTCAACACTATGCATCCCTGTTGTATAGAATTTTTAGTTCCACTATGACAGTGTTTGAACTCAATCTATACAGTGGTACTCAGTTTATCACAGCTGGACATTTGATTTGTAATGTTTGTATATGCTATTATGTAATGATATCTGTGGTCTATTTGACTGGATGAATAATTATTTGAGTCAAATCTGGTGTATGACAAGCATTGTCCGATTCAAATGTGGCATTTGTATCAATTAAACTGGATGGTGGTTGAATTTTATTTTCCTTGTCGGTAGTAACTGTATATTATTTTGGGCCAAGAGGCGGACAGAGAATTGTATTTCTCTGTCGGTCTATATGATATATTCTGTCGGGTTTCGCTAATAGAAAAAAAGACCTTAAACCTGGTGAGCATCAATTTTCCTGTGAGTGAAGAACCGACAGGAAAATTATTTCTGTCGGTGAACCGGCAAGCAAATTTTATTTTCCTGTCAAGCTACCTCTGTCGGTATTTTCCTGTCGGTTCACCGTCAGAAAAATTGTTTTCTAATTTTCCTGTCGGTTTTCTACCCACAGGGGAATTCTAGTTTCCAGTAGTGATGGGGCTGCAGGCCATTATTTATTTTTTCGGAGCATGAAATTCAATTGTGAAATGTCACCGAAGTCATATGAAATATATATAATATAGAGAATAAGAGCAATGATATCCATTTATCACAAAAACAAATATATGCATTTGTTCCCTGAAATATGTCTCCAAACCAACTATATTATTCATGTACTGAGTCAAAAGGATAAAGTTTATTCAAAGTTTCCAATATAATGGCTAGGCCATAACTCAGCAGTACACATAAATAACATAAACATTTTCAAACGATGACACCAAATTTAGACATCACACACAGAATCACCACGCTTAATGGTGATCCTCGATGCTGCTGATGCTCTTTGACAGTCCTTCAGCTCTCTTGATACCTCTTGAGCTGTTTTCCTACTTCCCTCAAACATGTCGACAGATACTTCCTTGAGATTTGTTGCCTCGTGAACAACGTGCTTGATGAAGTAGATATCATTTATTGAGCATGAAATACCAACCATACGTAGATATTCCAGATTCTTGAACAAATCAAAACAGGATCGCAACGTTGTGTGCATGCATCCAGCTACTAAATCAACATTGGCTTCCCCATCTCTAAAACAATCCTGCATGTAAAAATTAAAATATTTTGAAGGGATATCAAATAAATGGATTAATGCAGTTAAATTAAATGGATCAAGGAAAGCTGGTAATAAGATGACTATGAACAATATATCAAATATTACCCTTATTTCAAGAATTTGAAGAAGTGGAACTTCTTGAAGTAGCGACCATGTTGCAATGTATGCTTCGAGAGTATAGAAGTTTGTGTCCAGCTTCAAAATGGTCAGGTTAAGGAATGTGGGGGAAAGACTTCCAGTGAGTAGAGGTGCCTGAAAGTTATAAAGAAATTACGTTGTCATAATATCTACTGAATATTTGTTATAAAGAACAACTAATATATGATATAGAAAAACAAGATAAGAATTAAAATAAATCAAATACAAAAGACAAATTGCTTGGGTATATAATTAGAGGAAGACAAATCAGATGCATAAGAAGATGGGTATGATATTTCACTACTGCACAATCCACCTATGCTCCCAGACGGGAGGGCTATATTTGTACCCAGCCGGGACTAAAGGTCTCATCCTTTAATCCCGGGTAAATGAACCGGGCTAAAATAACCTTTAGCGGTTGGTATTATCAACCGGACTAAAATATTAAAAAATAAAAAAATCCCCACACTACCTGCTTCCCCACCGCTCTGCTCTACCTCGAGTTCCAATCCAAATTCATAATAAATCCAAATAAATCACTAGCAACTCAGAAGAAACACAAATTGGAACCAAGAAACAAGATCATCTCATCAGATAATATCATCACACAAGAACACAACCAATCACATGACAAGAACATAACCACACATCTAGTCACATAACAAGAACACAACCAATGACATAAGAACACCGGCCATGGCTCTTCACCAGGCTGAGCTGCTGCTCCTCGCCAGGAGGCATGCGCCATAGCGGGGAGGCCCTCACCGAGCCCGGGAATTGGACACTCCACGGCAAGGAGGCCTACGCTGGGCCGAGCTCCTGTGCGGATGCCCTCACCGGGTCGCCGTTGTGAGCCGCCGCCCTGCGCTAGGAGACGGACAGCCGCTCTACATGGGGAGAATCGCACCATGCCGGAGAGGTCTTCATCGGGCCACCAAGTGAGCTGTCGCATGCTTGCTAGGGGACCGGTCACCAGGTTCGCCTACGGAGCACCTCCGGCTCCATGCCACGCTTGCAGGGAGGCCTACAGTGTGCCTTGAGGCTCCGACCACGCTGTGGCGTGCTACGCCCACCCGGGAGACCGGGACAGAGGGAGAGGAGGCAGACGGAAAGAGACAAGGCTAGGAGAGGAGAAGAGAGAGAGAGAGAGGACAAACATAAAGGGAGGCAAATTATGAAGGAGGAGAGTCTTGAGGAGGGTCCTGCGGATTGTTTAGTCTCTGGTAGATGCTGCAACTGAAACTAAAGCATTAGTCCCGGGTGGTTGCTCCAACTAGGACTAAAAAGGACCTTTTGTCGTGGTTGGAACCATGAACTGGGACTAAATCTTCAATCGCAGGGGGCTTGTGGTGCCACTTGTTTCCATCAAGGACTAAGAATGCTTTATCCCATTCCAATTTCATCCGGGATTAAGCAGTTGGATGGAAAGTAGTTTCTCTACTAGTGTTTGTAGTACTAAAAATGTTTTTTGTACCAATGTTCCTGGTATATCACAATATATGTGGGTATATCCATGGCAGGGAGGCCTACGCCGGGCCAAGCCTAGGGGGATGCCCACGTCGGGCCACTGCTGCAAGCCGCCGCGCTGTCCTAGGAGACCAGCTGCCGCTGCGAGCTGCTACGCCGAGCCTGGGAATTGGTCACTCCACGTGCCGTCATTCCGTGCTAGGAGATCGGCTGCCGCTCCACCTAGGGAGATTTGTGCCACACCGGGGAGGTCTTCATCGGGCCGCCTAGCGAGCCGCCGCACACTCACTAGGGGACAACCCACCAGGTTGGCCTACGGAGCGCCTCTGGCTCCATGCCACGCTCGCCATGGAGGCCTACAGTGTGCCTCCAGGCTCCGGCCACACCACGGGGTGCTATGTCTGCGTGCCAGGGAGACCGGGACAAAAGGAGAGGAGGCAAAGAGAAGAGATAAGGCTAGGAAGAAAGAGAGAATAGATAAGAGAAACATATAGGGAGGCAAGAAGATAAAGGAGCAGAGTTGTGAGGAGTGGCCACCGAATGTTTAGTCTCTGGTGGACGCTGCAACCAGGACTAAAACTCCCATTTTAGTCTTGGTTCGAACCACCAACCGGGACTAAGTCATTAGTCCTAGCTGGAGCACTTAGTTTCGGTTGGTCGCACCAACCGGGAATAAAAAGGGACCTTTTGTCCTAGTTGGAACCATCTACTGGGACAAAATCTTCAATCGCAGGGGGTTTGTGGTGCCACTTGTTTCCATAAGGGACAGAAAATGCTTTAGTACCGGTCCAATTTCAGCCGGGATTAAGCACTTGGATGGAAAGTGGTTTCGCTACTAGTGTTTGTAGTGCTCAAAATGTTCCTAGTATAATACTATATATATGTGGGTATATCATCTCATGAACACAAAGGGCCAAACAACTTTGTTATGAATTGATAAGAAACTTTGAAATCCATTAAGCTAGGCAGGAAAAAAGACCAATGCATCTAAACAGATCGACTTGACCAACATACGTAATAACTAGATTCAAAATCAATCCCCTACTACTACAAAAAATCACGTGACACCTGAAATTCGAATTTTGCAGTTGTGTTCAACACGCAGACAGACAGAGACTGACATTGTGCTCAAAATGTTTTTTTGTTCCGGTGTTCCTAGTATATCACTATATATATGTGGGTATATCATCTCATGAACACAGAGGGCCAAACAACTTTGTTCTGAATTGATAAGAAACTAAGAAAAAATCATTGAGCTAGAAAGGAAAAAAGGACCAATGCATTTAACTTGACCAACATACGTAATAATAACATGATTCAAAATCAATCCCCTACTACTACAAAAAATCACGTGACACCTGAAATTCGAATTTTGCAGTTGTGTTCAACACACAGACAGACAGAGACTGACATTGTGCTCAAAATTTTGCAGTTGTGTTCAACACACAGACAGATAGAGACTGACATTGTGCTCAAAATGTTTTTTTTTGTTCCGGTGTTCCTAGTATATCACTATATATATGTGGGTATATCATCTCATGAACACAGAGGGCCAAACAACTTTGGTCTGAATTGATAAGAAACTAAGAAAAAAATCATTGAGCTAGCAAGGAAAAAAGGACCAATGCATTTAAACAGATCGACTTGACCAATATACGTAATAATAACAAGATTCAAAATCAATCCCCTACTACTACAAAAAATCACGTGACACCTGAAATTTGAATTTTGCAGTTGTGTTCAACACGCAGACAGACAGAGACTGACGTTGTGCTCAAAATGTTTTTTTTTGTTCCGGTGTTCCTTGTATATCGCTATATATATGTGGGTATATCATCTCATGAACACAGAGGGCCAAACATCTTTGTTCTGAATTGATAAGAAACTTTGAAATCCATTAACCTAGGCAGGAAAAAAGACCAATGCATTTAAATAGATCGACTTGACCAACATAAGTAAAGCTAGATTCAAAATTAATCCCATACTACTACAAAAA